>CM048664.1:21564478-22861978 GCA_026401315.1 Dysphania ambrosioides | reverse complement strand
CTCCATTACCCAAATCATCCACCTTCGTTACCAATGAATCGAGTACTAGTTGTCTCATATACCCAATCTAATGTAACTGATTCCTCCTTATGTTATCTTTGAATATCCATATTTCAAATTTTATCCTTAAAAGTGCTCTCGCACATCCACCTTAACATTAGCATTTTGCTCCATTCATTGTTTTAACATGCTCCTTCTTTAAAGCTAAACACTTCGACCCATAGAATAATGCCGGTCTAGTTGTCGTCCTATAAAATTTCTCTACTATCCATTAGGGTACACTATAATTACACAATATTCCAATAAACCACATATAACTAGTGTTGTTCTCATTTCGCTTTGGACAACCAAAATTATTTTACAATTTAACAATCAACTAAGAGACACAAAGGAGGACAAGATGTCCTCTGATATGTGAACTTAAAACACATTTCAAATCAACCCAGTTCCTTAAACTTCCTCAACATAATATTTATCAAAACCTAATAGGCCCCTGCAACCCTAACCCATAAAAATAGGCTATACAAGTTATTCTATTCCACTACAAATAACTAGTTAGAATGATTCCCGAAAAAGTCGACCCTTCAACCCTAATAACAAACACCATAGAATGAATCACCATAAAGCATTCAACCTTAAACATCTAATTTGCCTTCCCTTTCAAAACACACAACAAATCTGCATTATCATGCACAACTCAATTCTTTTACACACCGATATATTGATGGGTCATACTATAAGATTTGATCAAATATGTTAACAATATCAAGAAAACCAACCTACAAAGATATATGAGAAATATTAAAGAAAAAAAGGCAAAACAAACACAATATTTTTGTGGTTCGGTCAAATATGACCTATTTCGACCTGTAAGGAGAGGGATTTGCTTCGCTAATTTGTGGACTGAAGATACAATGAAGGAAGAATAGAGAATTCAAAAATCAATGTCAAAAGTTGATAACATCTACACTTCTATCCCTTAATGAACAAAAATGGCTAAAGCAGTATATATATACTAGGTTACATCAAGCGTCAATGGATGGTCAAGATTTAAACATGTAGAAGAAAAAATGAAGTTTGCACAAACATGCAAAACTAGCTACTGCTTTCTCTAGTTGGTTGCTGCTGCAGCAGCGTGCAAAAATCTGCTTGGGCATGCAGCCTTTGTTTCACCATGAAACACACCATCTATGCATCTTGCTTTCACACAGGAACTTGATGAACCATTTAATAAAGGGTTGCAAGACACACTCAACAATTCTTCACCTTGACTTTAATCCTCTAAATGAAAACTCCAAGAGCCATTAAACTATAAATCAACTGCCCACTAATCCCACAAACCAATAAAGAAACTCCACTTTAATCAAGGTGCTCTGCCTTAGCAAAATATGGTCATACCCAACGCACGAGGCTTTCACTACAACACGGTTTGGATAAGGTCGAAATGTACACAACCTTACCCTATTTTCATAAAGAGGTTATTTGTAAGAGTTTGAAGTCTTGCCTAAAGGATAACAAGTAGACACTGGACCATTGCGCGAGGCACGACCTTAATCAAGGTGCTCTACCTTTGCAAAATCATAAGCCTAAAACACAATTAGGCACCCAAGTCGATATCATCACAAACTTGTGATCAAGTGTGTAATTCCAATTAGAAAACCAACTTAAAACCATCACATGGCTTAAACTTGAGAGTAAAATGCCACCAACACTCAAGCTTCCATGATGTATAACAAAATTGACCTATCTTTTAAAAACTACTCTTCATCTCCCCTAAACAACATTCATCAAAACTTTTACGCACGTAACGTACTTAAAGAGCGCCACAAAAGATAAGAAAAAGCATAATATACATTCTTATACATAACCAAGGTTGAAATAATCCAAAAACCATCTATAACATAAAGCAACAAACTCCAAGCCACAAAATAAACACAAACACGGCTTCTGAATTCGAGAGTTCATGGGGTAATCAAAATGAGATCGTTGAAGACCGTGGCCATGAGTCATGTTAAAGATTGATATACTCATTGGAGTCAGTGATAAGGTTAGCAACTGGAGCACATTCCTCACCTTCAGAGTGTCCTTTTTCTTCAACTTTTAAGACTTCGATTTAATGTGCCCCTTACTATGGCAATCATAGCGTGCTTGAACGTACTTCCTCCACTACTAATAGATGCACTTTCTCTAAATTTACTAACTCTAGCAATTAAATAATCATTATTTTGAGCATCATTGTTGGAATCTCGTGACTTTTTATGCAATTGATTGTCAATCAAAATTTCATTTGACTTAGGGCATACCTAATATCATCCAAGTTCAATTCCTCCTTACCATACATCTTGATCTCACGAAAATGCTTATGAGAGGGTACTAAAGAACATAACTTGATATCCAAATTTTCATCATCCATCTTCACATCAATATTTTGCAAATCCTTATAATTGAAACATCTGAATCGATTGGAGACTTAAGGGAGTTACCTTCCACCTATTGAAGATCATGAAGTCTAATTTTAAGGAATTGACGGTTGGTGATGCTTTTTATTCATGTACAGAGACTCTAACTTTAACCATAAACTCGTCGTAGTAGTCTCTTTATCAAGCTCTCTCAAATCGTCATTAGAAAGACAAATTTGCATAGCCGAAATAGCTTTCGTATCAATCTCCTCCCACTTGTCGACCGTCATGGTCACCGGTTTCTTGGACATGCCTTCAAGAGTAAGAGACTGTGAAGGCCACTTTGGACCAAGATAGCCTTCATTATCAATTATCAAAAACCAAAATTCACCTATCTATCAAACTCTAGTGAAGTGAACACCCTAGAAAAATTAAATCTTTGTACAAAGTATAAGCTCTAATTGATCCAACTTAGTTCTGGTACCACTTATTATGATTATAATGGGTTATACAATAAGATTTGATTAAATGTGTTAATAATTCCAAAAATGCTAACCAACAAAGATATATGAAAAGTAGTAAAGAAAATATGGCAAAACAAACACAGGGATATACTTGGTTTGGTAAAATAAGACCTACATCCTCCAATTGGGAGAGGGATTTGCTTTAATAATTTGTGGAGTAAAGATACAATGAAGGAAGAAGAGAGAATTCAAGCAACAATGTCAAAAGCTTGATAAAGCTTCACACTTCTAACCCTTATTGAATAAAAACTACTAAAGGGTATATATACTAGGTTACATGAAGCAGCAATGGATGATAAAGATTTAAACACGTAAAAGAAAAACTGCAGTTTGCACTGGCGTGCAATGCTAATTCTCAAGAATCAGTAGCTACTGCTTCCTCTAGGTGGCTGCTGAACGGGCGAGTAGCCCCTATTTCACCATGAAACACTTCTTCTATGCATCTAGCTCTCCCAAACAATCACAATGTTCTAAACCAACAAATTCCCTTGAAAAAAAAATGTTTGGCACTTGATTAAAGGAAGCATATTTACAACTTCAGTTGGTGTATCATCCATTTTATTAGGTTGCAGGATCATTTCTAACTTTATATTCCTTCTTTGGGTCTTTGTCAGATTTTATGAACTCAATGTGACAAAGGTTGATTGAGGAGTTCTCTTGATCATTCAGCACAAGGAAAGGATTCTTACATAGTCAAAAACCGGCTAATCTAGAGGGAAATCAAACACTGAGTAACCTACAGAATCAGAACTATCAGTCTATCATACTTTCTGTTTTTACAAGAAATAAGCTTCTATGCCCATAAACTTTCCTGTTTTATTTTCTTTGCTTTCTATTTCCCTGAAATCTAGACTGCTTTATGTGAGGCCCCGTTTTTCATCTTTGCATTGTGTTGTTGAACATATTCATTACTGTGATAACCAAGCTGTCCATCTTAAGAATCAAAATTGTGTCTCCAATTCTTCTTCCTTCTATGCTTCTCTTTTGAGTAGCTCGATTTGTATAATTGATTTGAAGCAGATTCATACCCAGTTAATACTTTCTGGACTTTATACAAGTGAAAGCTTCTTGGTCTCTGAATTCATCAATGTGTGCTTAAAAATCGGTGAGATTGGCTATGCTCGCCAGGTTTTGAATGAATTTCCTCGACTAAATATATTTATATGGAATGCAATTGTTGGACGATATAGTCAGAGTAATATGTTGCACGAGTCAATTGAGGTGTATGCTGGAATGAAGCAGGCTGGGGTGAGTCCTGATTTTTATGTTCTTACACGACTGCTCAGGGCATGTAGTTTGCTACAGTGGCTTGAAATGGGTGAGGCTATCCACGGGCATATATTTAGGCTTGGATATGATTCTAACATGTTGGTGCAAAGTGGGCTTGTTTCACTTTATGCTGAGTGTGGTAAAATTGATCATGCCAAGAAGCTTGTTTCTTCTGATGGCTTGTGTAGTAGAAGATCGATAGTTGTTTCTTGGACTGCCATTATTTCAAAATGTGCACAAAGTGGTGATTCCATGGAGGCCGTGAGACTTTTCATTGAAATGAGGATGATGAATATGAAGCCTGATTGGATTACTCTAGTGAGTGTTTTAAGAGCTTGTGCTGATCTTGATTATTTGGAACAAGGAAAATCCCTTCATGGGTTTGTCCTGAAATTGGGTCTTGATTCAGAAGAAGATTTGCAAATTTCACTCACGGCTATGTATGCAAAATGTGGGAAAGTGATGGTGGCAAGATATTTATTTAATCAGATAAATAAACATAATTTGATTTTGTGGAATGCTATGATTTCAGGATATGCTAAAAATGGTTATGCCGAGGAAGCTGTAGAGCTGTTCAAAATATTGGTCATGGAAAAGAATCTGAAACCAGATTCTATCACTTTGAGAGCTGCTATTCTAGCATTTGCCCAAGTTGGCTCACTTGATCTAGCAAAATGGATGAATGATTATGTCTCTAGAAGTGAATACCAGAATCATTTATATGTCAAAACAGCACTTATTGATATGTATGCCAAATGTGGAGGTGTAGAAGAAGCTAGGCAAGTTTTTAATAAGATCCGTGATAAGGATGCTGTTGTTTGGAGTGCCATGATTGTGGGATATGGAATACATGGTCGTGGCCGAGAAGCTATTGGTCTTTATGATGATATGTTGCAAGCTGAAGTGAGGCCTAATGATGTCACTTTTCTTGGCCTCCTAACAGCATGTAAAAATTCAGGTCTTGTCAAAGAGGGATGGGAGTATTTTCATAACATGAAAAATTATGGCATAGAGCCTCTTCACCAACATTATGCGTGTGTTGTTGATCTGCTTGGCCGTGCTGGGTACTTAGCAGAAGCCTACAAATTCATTATTAGAATGCCCTTGCAACCAGGGGTAACAGCATGGGGTGCCCTTCTGAGTGCTTGTAAAATCCATCGCCATATACATATGGGAGAATATGCGGCTGCTAAGGTGTTTGCCATAGATCCGTATGACACTGGACACTACGTGCAGCTATCAAATGTTTACGCTGCAGCCCATATGTGGGATAAGGTAGATGAAATACGCAAGCTTATGAAAGATAGAGGACTGAGCAAGGATTATGGATTTAGTCTGATAGAGATTAATGGAAAGCTCCAAGTATTTCGTGTAGGAGACAATTCACATCCAAAATATAAGGAAATTTTAAAAGAGCTTGCTGATTTGGAGAGGAGGTTGAAAGAGGCTGGATTTTTCCCTGATTCTGAATCTAATTTGCATGATTTAAGTTATGAGGACATGCAGGAGAGTCTTTGTAATCATAGTGAGAGGTTAGCAGTTGCTTGTGGTCTCATTTCTACACCATCAGGTAGCACTCTTCGGATAATAAAAAATCTCAGGGCATGTGTCAACTGTCACTCTGCCATTAAGCTTATATCAAAAATCACCTACCGGGAAATAATTGTTCGAGATTCTAATCGATTTCATCATTTTAAAGACGGAGTTTGTTCTTGTGGAGATTATTGGTGAAAGCATTTGCACATTTTACTTATAATGATTAGGTTGAAACATTCCGAAGAGATGAGAGTACATTCTACCAAGTTTGAAAAACTACTCATTGGAGGAATGACTGCCCTGGCACAAATTGCATTGTATCTTTTGTTTTGATGTATCTTTGTTCCATTAACGTTTACATGGAAGTAATTTGAGGTGTTTGTGCAGTTTGTTAGATCGCCGACTTCCAGGCATGAGGCCCTCGGAATCTCACCAAGCTCAACTTTTTTTTGAAAGTGTTATGACTTATACATGAGGAGTCCTAGGTCTCAAGTAGATCTCAAATTGTTATACTATTACCCATTGACTTCACAACTGTTGGAATTGATTAGCATCATTTATATGTATGATAGCAGCTCTCAAGGCACGACCGATAGCAGTAACCAAGGGCATTCTCTGCTGCTGTGTGATATTTGACTGCATACTTTGGTCCAACAGTGTGAATTACTTTCCTAAGAAAATGAAATGGACATAAGTGAAAGAACACATCTAGAGTGCATAAATAATCAATTGATAGATAAAATCAATGAATAAATAGACAAAGAAGTGGCAGAGTCGACAAAAGAGAAAGCTCCCACTCTCCAACATGTAAACTCTAGAACTCAGTGAACATAGAAATTCAACAAAAAAAAAAAAAACTGTCAACATCTCTTTTTTGGACATTAATAAATCAAAATTTTATTGTCAACATCGAAATGGACATCAGAATTGCACTGAGATGCCAGGATAACAGATAATATTTCTTCTCAACATGGTGAACAAGAAATGAAATATGTCCATTGACATCAGACGAAAATAATCATGTTGAAATCAATTCCACCTACCTAGCTGGAAGGTCATAAGCACTTGTCATCTTTGCCACCCCAGTTCTGCACCCACCCTGCTAAGACATGACCATGTAAAATTTTAAATCCTCCCTTCATACAAAAATTCCTAGCAAGGACATGGGTAGCTAAACCAATAAGATTGGTATAGGACTCTTGGGTAACATTAACCGCAGCAAATGAAATAACCAAACAAAGAAAGAAATAACAAGAATATCCCCTCAGTTTCTTAATTAACAAAATTAATTTGCTAGATTATTATTAGTTACATATTTTTTTTATAGTCTTAAACATAGCATTTTGAGAGAAATTCATAGACAAAGTTTAAAATACAAAAATGAAATCAACAAATTTTAATAAACGAAGGGAGTAAATAATTTTAGCCAAAGATAACAAGCTGCCACATTTAACTGGGTGGCCTTTAACAATTAAGCTATAAATTCTTGATGATAGTAGAAGCTTGATATAGAATTGAACAGTGCGAAGGCCTACCAGTGTAGCACATTCTTCAGCCAGACCAGAACCAGTAGCAGCAAGTAAACCAGGACTGCTATGTGCTTCATCCATATTCTGTCCAAAGGAATTTCACCAATTTCAACAACCAGGCCAGCTTGCTTCAATACTTGTAAAGACAATATTATGCTCATGTATGCATTCCCCTCGAGGAAAATTTTGACCAGAGTGTTTTTAGCTAAAATGAATCCTTGTGCTACGATATATTACCCATTATAATTCAAACTTTTAATAGGAAGCCTGAGAGTTTTTACTGTACTAGCAAAAGCAGTAGAGTGAATTCATGAGTGACCACATTGTACCCCATGGTCTTGCAAATACTAGAACCAACAATCAGCAAATACTGAAGTAAAGAACCAACAATCAGCAAATACTGAAGTAAGTTTTCTCATTAAGTAGACTAAATGTAGAAAAAATTTATGCATTAAATGAATTTCAGGTACTTCACAAAGAGAAACACAATAAAAGGGTGGCCGTAAGTTACCTCGTTGGTGGAATTAACAACAGCATCTACTTCAATATTCCAAGGATTTCCCCTCCAAAGATAAACCTTCAAGTTAATCTCATGGTCAACAGGGAACCTAGACACCATCCCATTACCTCCATACTCTGAAGTGGAAGCTAATGCAAGAGAATCAGGGGAATGAGAACTTGGAAAAATCAAATCTTCATCATCATTTTTCAAAGACCGACAAACTTCAGCATCGCTCCACCGAGGACTTGGTCCAACGTCACCACAGTATCTCCAGTATCAGCCAGTGACCCATCCCTAGTAGGTTCTGTAGGCATTGGCCGATACATACCTCCCACAATCAATCAAAAGTTTCTTCTACCTCAAACCCTCAAAAAGCAACACCACATTTTCCTGCACACATAATGCAGAATCATGAAAAGAGTTTTTTCAGCATTGCAGAACTTGGCAATTCAACTTCATCAAAAGGGTTTGTCAAGCAATAACCCAACACAAATCCATACACTCAAACAGCACAAAAACCAATAATTTCCCAAATTTTCAACTAAATATAGACTTAAACAAGATTGAAACAAAACCCAACTATCATGTCAGCAACTGGAATCAAACAACACAAATTTCAACCCAGTAAACTACACAATAAAACCCAATTCAAAACACAAACAAGGCATCGTCAAGATCAAATTTTTGGGTGGAATAACAAGATTATAACTTCATGCAACCATTTGACCTGAAATTTGTAATGAATTGACAAAGTAGAGATGATGATTGAGAAGAGGGTAGAACAGAAACACACCTGGAAGTAGGAGCGGAGGAGAGAGCGAAGCGTGATGATGACTTTGGAAATGTTGAGGAATTTTGTCGGCTTCATGAGCTTGAAAGGATCAGCTTGAACCAGAACCCGACATATGATTGAAAGAAAACGTCTGCTTTTTTTTTTGGAATTGTAATTATTCAAGGAATTTTGACTTGTACGTTGCAAGATTCCCATTTTCTTTTATTCTTGTTTTATTTGAAGGTAGTCTACAGACTATCCTCCAAAGTACGAAAATTCCAGTGAGATCATAGTTGCCTGCAAAGCTGGGTTACAGTGTAACACTTTGATCCTAAACTAATTCAGAGTTAAGGTACAAAAAAAATATGGGGTATTTGTTTATAAAGTATTGAAGTTTTGCTATCAATACTTCTTGTTTTCGGGTGGTGAGACTAATAACCTAGTAAACAATTGAAAATGAGGCATTCGATAAATTTATTTGTAGGCCTTATAATTTTTCCCTTATCTTGTTTGTTATGTTTGTAATTTTTTTTTTTCGGTGGATAGTCTTGCTCAATAGAGGCTTTTAACAATTAATAACCATATATAATGGTTTATGATGTGTTATATAATTATTATAAATAATAAAGTAGAACCAATTGATTTCAAAAATCTCTACTTCACCATGGTTTATTTTAGACCTGATCAAATTATGGGTCAAGTCAGGCTAAAAGGTTCGTTTGCTACTCATTTTTCAGGCTGGGTTTAGGCCGATATAGTATTCGGATCTAAAGTTGTTGTCCATGTTCTATATAAATCGAGTTTTGCGGGCTTTTCGAGCCTGTTTTACTATGCAAAGTGGCTTTAAATTTGAGAATGCATAGCCATAGATATATTTTCGATGCTCTCAAGACCAAGAAAATTTTTCATCAAACTCCCGTTACGTTTCAAACCAGCGTTCAATTCATTCATTCAAGCCCTGCGATGTACCAGCTATAAACATATAATCTTGGTTATTATGTAATCATATACTTCTTAGCTCCCTATGTTGTACCAGCTATAAACTTATAATCATGGTTTGCAACAGCTTATTTGAAGCTCGTTTGTGTTTTTATTTTTAAGGATCCACTGTCATCCTGTTGAAGTAGTTGTGTTTCTTAAGTGTTGCATTGAGAATTTGACATAAGTTCCTTATAGAGTTTGATTATGTTTAATGTAAGTTGATATTGGTGAATTACATCTTACCTGAAATTATAATATTTAGTTAAATAAAGTTTACCTTCTGATTGTAGACTTCATTTGACATTTCATGTTTACAAAATTAATAGAGAAGTTTCTTGTGATATTAGTTCTCACTTTCTTTAGCTCTTGTGTTTTCATTGTATCTCTAGCTTGCATGAAATTGCAAAATCATTTTGAATGAAATGTTTGCGTTTTATAGGGCCTATCAAGTTTCATTCCTCTAAAATTTATAACTAGAAATGTTCGCTCCTGCATTTTATTTGAATTGTATGGGTAAAATAGGAGCAATCTAAACTTATGCAAGTAGTTATACATATGTATGGAGTACTTCCAAGTAATTGAACGCTATATAGAAGGAATTGAACGTTATACATATGTTTCAAACCAGCGTTCAAATTCAAGTCTTTTAATTAAAATTCGGGTCAATCGGGTCGGGCTTCGAGCTATACATTATTATCCAAACCCATCCCAAAAAATTTCGGGTCAAAGTCGACTTGTCCAAACCGTAATTTTGGGTTGATTTTTGGTGCCCAAACTCGGACTTTTTTCGATCGGGCCAACGGGCCGGATCATTGTTGATCAGGTCTACTTCGTTTGCTTAGTATAATTTGTTTGAGTAAGTCATTTTAGCTAGTTACCCTATAAAATAAAAGCGTCAATCATGAATTAGTTTTCTTGGATATTAAATTTCTTGTATTAGAATAACACTTAAGAACTAAGAGGTTTTGTTTACATACAACTATACAAGCATATACTCATGGAAATTTTCCCCTTGTTCATGAGACAAACTAGAGGTTTCATTTTAGTCGAATCACATAGTTATTTTAATTGGACACTCTTGTGGTTATTTGCTATGCGACTAACCTACACACACTACCTAGTGCTATGTCGATCATATCTATTATGTAGTACGAAGTATATTTTTTTTTTTTTTGTGAATTATAAGTATTAAGCATACTCTAACTTTCCCCAAACTCTAATTCACATCTTGTACAAAAAATAAATTAATAAAATTCCATGCAATTCGACTAATGTAAGATGAAAATCTGAAACAATAGTAGAACATTATAAGGTATGTGATCGAATTTTTGATGAAATATTGAGCTACATGAGTAGTTTTTCCAGTATATGCTAGCTAATTAATAGCTTAAAAGAATCAAGTTAAAAAAAAAAAAATGGATCACTCGCCAATCTTCTGTTTCAGTGTTGCTATGAAAGTATCCCTCTCCTCAGGTGTCATCCCTTCTGTTGAGCAATCTCCCACTCCCCATTCTGCTCCACGTAAGCAGTACTTGTCCAATATTGCTTGCTTGTTCCTGTCAAAATTTATAAGGCCAAACTCTTTCTAGATAACGTATAGTATTTCGGACTAAGTAATTATGTAATGGTGAACTTTAATCAATCACATTACCATAATTTCTTAATGATATAAGAATCGAACAATACATACACATATGTAATTAAGGTATGAGAAATTTACTTCTCTTTATTCTTTTTGGACCGCTCAAGAAGCTCTTTGATGATAGGGGATGATTTTATTCGCTCATCATTTTCAGAGTACTTCTTCTGATTCTCTTCTGCAAGTTACATCAAACCGTAAATAAAATATAAACTTGTATTGAGTAAATCTAGTACAAAATACGGAGCTTTTTTCAAGGAAAGAACTCATTCCAACGTTGCTATTTCAAAACGTGACAAAAAAATTAGAATACAAGTTTAGGAGGAATAGTAGGAGAAAGTGAGAAACCATTAGCATACCGTTGAAGCGATCAAGGAACTCAATCTTAGGGAGTTCAGGACCTGGAACAGATTCAATTCCAGTAGAGCCAGACAAAAATCCTGCTTGAGCTACACAAATTTTAACCAAAAATTCAGTAAAAAGTCCACAATCAGCTGAGAATGAAGCAATAGAACAAAATAGTAACCTGGGTTTGAGCAGCTGAGTACTAATGAAATAGCGAGAGGTACACCATATTTTTGCATTCCCTGCAGAGTGAGTTTAGGAGGGGGATTTAGAGAGAAGCAAATCAAAGATTGTGAATAATGAGGGTGTTGGTAAGTGGGAATGGAGGGAGATAAGTGAAGAGGGGAGCCATGAAAGGAAGACTGTAAAGAAGAAGAAATCATCGGACTTTCAAAAGTGTACGAGTCCTCCTCTCAGAATCAGTTTCCACTTACAAGCTAGCTGCAACAGAGTGTAAATAGGATAACGTGGGAACCCAAAATCAGTGGTTGGCATTCGCCTTCCCAGTGGCATATTTAGTAAGATAACCATCAGAGTAAAGATATCGAAGGGCTGGTCCAGCCCAGCACAGCACAAAAAGTATAAACTAGCCCACATTTCTCTTGTCAAATCATAGCAAGGCCAGCACACTACAATCAAACAACATGATGGGTATTGGGTAAGTAAGCTTCAGCCATTTCAGAGATCTTGGCTCGAGACACATAAAAAATGTACCGGTTTTTAATCATGTAAGAATATACCATGACAAATTTTTTTATGCATTATATATGGAGCCATAGATCAGGGTTAATTGTCACAAAATGAAAATCAAGGATTGATTTTAGTGAGAACTAAGAGATCCTGTTCAATTGTTCATTATGAGGAGCTTCCTCTTGTAGTTGAAGTCGGATTAACCCCCCCGGGCAATAACATCACTTTAAGATTTCAACAGGATCTGCTGATGAAAGTGAGTTATGACTCAATAAGACGTTCCGAATGTGTAGCAGCAATAGCTCAAACATATGTTGAATAATCACAAAATTTGGAAGTCCAAAAGATTTGAAACTGCATTTAGATCTCCAGAGTCATTTACTCTAGTATACAATCTATATATCCAACAAGGCAGATATGAGCATTCGACCAAAAGTACTTAGCAGCGAGTCTCCTTCCTCAGGTTAGAAACCAGATCATTAAGATTCAACCTTCCATCATGGCTTTTGCAGCATCAATAATAATTTCCCTAAGATCCTTTGGAGCTCGACCTAGGACCGTAAAACCTTCTTTGTCTTCAATATCCACATCTGCTCCATGCCTTATTAGTAGGAGAGCAACCTATCACCAAATCAATTATAGAAGTCAGATGATGTTTCCTTGCCAAAGGTGAAACAAGTTCATATTGCCGAAAGCAAAGAACTGCTGTTTTTGAAACTGATACACGCTCAGTGTGATAACAGGGACTGAGTTTTAGCTGTCACGATAGAGGGAAGATAAGACACAAGGTGATTAGCTGTGATTTCTTAATTGGCATCAAAATTAAGACGGTTTGCCAACAAAGGAGTTAAAAAAAAAAAAAAAAAAAAAGGAAACCTAATCCTTGTATTGGTCATCTTTACAGATGAGCGTTTGAAAATCTAACAGATTCAATTCTAGGTTTACTCCCTCCAGAATTCCAGATGTTAATTGTTAGATAATCTGTAAACTAGTTTATGATGTCTGGAAAAATGATGCGGTAGAGAGAAGATGGTTTCCTGATATATTATAGATTTAAAAATGATTAAAGGCGTTAAAAGATTCAGTTTCTGGTATGCCCTTACTTTATATTGTGATAGGCAGAAGATAGAAACTACACAACTATAATAAAGAATAATATATTGTTAATTATGAGCGGTAGGAACAACATAAATAAAATCAGAATGGATTCAAAGTTTCAGCAAAACAAGTTTAAAAGCACCCAACGTTACGTTGTTGCCCTACTTTATTTCTACAACACAATTATATTTGTAAAGTTTGAGGGAAGACCCAATAAAGCAAGAGTACATGAAGAAAAAACAATCACAGAGCTAAATTTTGAGGAAACAGCACAAAGAAATTATATCCATTGCTTACCTGTCTGTTTTCACATATGACAGCATTCATAAGAGGAGTCTGTCCAGCTCTGTCAAGAGCATCAATCTCAGCTCCCTCTTCAATGAGGAGTTCACATAACTCCGAGTTCCCTGTCCCAGCTGCACGATGCAGAGGTGTGCATCCAACCTAAAACCAATGCTTGAGCATTAGCACGATGTGCAACACGAGAATTTCAACAGAAAGGAAATCAAATGAAATGTGAATTTTAATGCTTCTGCTATGAAAGTAATAATGATAAGTGATGAACCTTATCCTTAGCATTTATGTTTGCACCATGGGAAAGCAACATTTCAGCAATTTTCACCCATCCCTTGCTAGCAGCATAGTGAAGAGCAGTTCGTCCACCATCATTTTTCAAGTCAACATCAGC
The DNA here is from genome assembly GCA_026401315.1 of Dysphania ambrosioides. Classification (NCBI taxonomy): domain Eukaryota; kingdom Viridiplantae; phylum Streptophyta; class Magnoliopsida; order Caryophyllales; family Amaranthaceae; genus Dysphania; species Dysphania ambrosioides. The sequence goes on along the minus strand of CM048664.1, from coordinate 22,848,006 downwards.
TCCTGTTTAGAAGTACAATACATAACTCGTGTAAAGTAGGGGGGGAAAATTTGGTCATTCCAGTATGGGTGCATCTAAACATTACAGGATATTTATAAAAATTATATTATGTGCTTATCAGTCAAATGCTTCAACTCAGTGGTAAAGCGATAAAAATAAAGTTTTCCTTGTAAGCAGAGGTTGCAATCTCTATCCTTTTGTAACAGATGAACTAATTGACGAACTTATCTTACTATCCCTTTCAAACAACAGCACCCCAGTCCAAACTAACAAAGCCCTTTCCACTCCTTGTCGCCGCTGATTACAATGAATAAAATATCAGCAACTCAGCAAACAAAGTGCAACAAGCCAACACCTTAAAAGTCATCTTAGTTATGTTAGTTCAGTTTATAAATCAAATCATCATATTCTTTCCCTAAATTCAGCCATCATTGATGTCATAGTTATGTTAAATTTATAACAAATAGGCACATAAGCTTCTGCTTCTACAGCTTATTGGAGTGATCTGTAGTAGTTAATCGGATCATCTGGGAGCAATTGCTTGTTCAAAGGACTACCATCATCCTGTCAAACATCTTTCAAAAACATAATCGGAAAGAAAACCACAACGGCATAAATCAAATTTGAAGAGCAAAAGTTGCAAATCTATGTAGACACGAGGACTTGGATATAAGAGAAAGGAAATATGTATTACACCCCCTAATAATCTAAAATAAATTGTGTTTTTTGGTCATTAGAAAGTCCATTGTATAATATGAGTCGGTCTCTTTGGTCCACTACCCTCATCTCTACTCAATAACCTAAATTCACACCACTTGCAATTATCCTACAGCTGGGGCAGACCTTCACAAATATGCTCTCAGCTAACAGACCACGACCTTTCTGTTATTCAAGTTTACAGAGTAATACCAATATATCCTGCAAAATTATGCCATGGTTTGGCTGCATGTTTATTGGAATGGTAAAAGCTGCAGAAAAACCTCACCACAGCAGAATGGTATCCAACTGTTTCAATATCACATTTCTTGGCTATCCTTCAAAAAAGGCATAGTTCTAGATATGCTACTTTTGGTCAATTTTGGCTCTCCCAGTCTCCTAGATATTTGTGTTTCATCAATTGGGAACGTATGAAGAAACAGAGAGACTCCAATCAAAATGTTGATCAATAAAAGACTATCTAAAGCTACCTTTGTCAAGGAGAGGAAATAATTAAGAATCCAACAGGATTCATATTATTACGAGAGTCGATAACCTATGACCTAATTTTGAAAAGAAGAGAGATTAGGTCACCAGTTGTCAACTTTGGACAATGATAGAGTTAGAAACCTAAAGGCACACAGTAGGAGCCGCCAAATCTCTGGAACCCCTTTGTAGCAAATGATAAAGCTTAAAACACAGAGAACACCACATCCCACAATCACGTGACTAACCCATGGTCATGAACTTGTTCCTTATAAGAGTGAGGAGATCCTTAAAATGTGGATCTGGAGAAAAAAAGAAAAAGACTGTCTGCATCATGTTGAAAAACCCTCCCACTGAGACCAAAAACGTCTCAAGAGGCTCATGAGCATACTAAGTGCTTATTGTAGAAAATCCCCATCACTTTTGGAAAAAGAAGGTTAGAATGAATCATGCATAGACCTATACCTGTAGATATCGTTTTAACTAATCAAGACCAACAACTTGATATCGGAGTCCTCATCAATTGCTTCACAGACCTCAAAAATTTACATGGACAAACTAAAGTAGGGAGAGTCAAATTCAGAATAAACAAGAGCATCCTTCTTTTCATGCTTATCCTAGGTCCTACAGTACCATACTTGACTCCAAATAAGAGCTTACCTCATAAACCATCAGATACTTCTGAGTGAAATTTGCATAAAGAACAAGAGAAACCATATATGCTTTGTACCAAGTGGAGCAAGAACTGTTTTGTGGTCAAAATTTCCCCTCCTACTTTAAAAGACAAGTTATTGACCCACGAACAGGAAAAGGAGGAAGTGGGAAGTTACGTGGTTACTCTTACTGCCCTTGAACTCTTTCAGCATCTTCCTGCAAGCTGATCTATTACCAAGAGGTTTAAAACCAAAAGCAATTCAAATTTTAGTTTTTTTAATATCATTAACATGTCCAACCACTACTTCCGTTTTTCCATTTGCTTAACCCTATTGCTACCTTTTGCTTTCCTATACCAAGTTTCAACAAACAGGGGTTATATCGCCTGTTCCACCCCTCCAAGAACTCCCCTTAAAGTACTACTAACACTGCACCCCTAGACTCTTCAAAACAGTCTCACAAGCTTTACTGTTTTTCTATTTCTATGACGATTCCATCTATACTAATCAGTTAAAAGGCATTGTCTTGAGAAACAGTTATGAAATTAAGTCATTATATGATTTTTAACTTCAATTCAATAGTTTTGATTGTATTGTAATGTTTGCATCACCACCAAACATACTCATGTTGATGTGAATCTTATCTGCTAAATTTCTCAAGGGTTATCGGATTGATCTCCAATCGTAGAGGCCATCCGGCGTGTCATGGACAATAACTTTATATCATTTCAAAATACAGAAAGCAATACCAATGTGCATCTTTGCCATAAATATAAGTGCATCATATTGACTAAGTTCCTCCTAAATGAAACAAAGTTAGTTAATCAAAACAAGGACTAAGGTCAATTAGAAATACTTAATCAAAAACCAAAATGATCGATTTTTGCAACAGGAATGAAATTTCACCCACGAATGCATCACAGACCATTTTGTTTCTTGCACTTATTTGACCCCAAACTCATCATCAGAGAACTAAACTCAATATAATCAATACAACCCAAGGTCAATGACACGGATATATCTTGCCCGTGGAACATATGCCTATCATTCAGACTGACAACCTGAGACATCCAAAAATACATCCCACAACCAAGTGCCCATATGCACAATACTGGACAAACCCATGATTCATGCAAGCCTGCAAGGCTATAATGCCAAACACGACAAAGCATTCGCCCTCAAGTCACACATACTCACAAGCTAACCATAGTCCAAATATGCTTATAATTAAGACTTAGGATTCATCCATACATCTATCTTTCATATTAAACCGTGAAACACAGTAAAAGGCATATTATATTTACTCTGAAATCAACCCTAATTGAAATTACATCACGCAACAACCTTCATTTGGACTCTGTTTAGTAGGGCGTAAACGTTTTCAACTGAAAAATGGTTTTCCATAGAAAACCTTTTATGGTGGAAAACTCATTTTCATGGAACTTTTCCGTTGTTTGGTTGCATGGATAATGATTTTACCTTTAAACATTTTCCGTTGTTTGGTTAAACTGAAAATCAATTACTCCTATTAACTTTTTAAATTGTATTCTCTTGTCATTTTTTAACTCTTTTATTTCGTTATTTTTTCTAGTTGTTAGTCATTAACTAAATTTGTTATGCTATAATAAATATTTTTTTATATAAATTTACAATATATTTCTCTGATATATTAATAACATATTACATTATACAAAATATCGTCATAAAATCAGAGAACCCTAAAAAATTTGATTCAGCATTAAAAAAAGACCTTAAGCTAACTATAAAGGAGTATTCGCAATCGAATAAGCAAACCAATCAAATAGGTAAACCAATTAACTGGTTGAAATGTAATAGTTTGTACTTTTACATTTTAAATTTAACAGAAAGAAAATTTCTACTCTAATTTCAAATAAACTGTTGATTGCCCACATTTCATGAGAAACTTTCATGATTCAATCAAATCGGGGGAAAATCTAGGGATTTTTTTATTTTCGACTAAAATGAATAAAATTTGTTTAAATTCATGATATAGTTCGATAATTTAATAATCAAGACATGAGATTCGAATAAAATGTGATGATATTCGAATAAGATGAAAAGAAATTGTGGATTTTTTCCCAAACTTTTAAGAGAAAGAAAGTGTGAAGTAGAGAGATATGCTACCAAGAAGATGAGAAATGAAAAATGTTTGAGTGGAGCTGGGTATAGGACGGGTTGAGCAAACATGTTTTTGATACAGTACGACGCAAGTAAGGTCGTGGCATGACATGACACGTTGTCCGTGGTGTGGGTCGCAGACCAGACCGCGGATAGAATAAAAAAATTTAGGCATTAGCACACGAGCGGCGCGCCAATTTGACACGAAGGCATGGCCCGAAACACGCTATTATTTAGCACTATTTAATATAATTAATATTACTATTATTTTTAATATTATTATATTTTTATAATATAATTTATATTATCTAAAATTATTATTTTTCAATTCTATTGTATACTTTATTTTTATTTTTTGTTAAAAGAATTAGGTCAGCACGAGGCAAGACACGGCACGTCAAGCACGTGGGCTGTGCTAGGCCGTTGTCCGAGTTTTAGGGAAATGTAGCACGACACAGCGCGACACGACCACAATTAGGCATGGCACGACACGACAAAAGGCCAGACACGAGATGACACAGTCCATGACGGGCACGGCACGACCCGTGCCCACCTCTATGCATGAGTTGGTAATGCATGAGTTGTTTGTTAATTGATATTTTGTTTTGAATGAATGGATGTAAAATTGTTTACTTTTAGTTTTGAAGGAAAATGTTTTCAATAGAGTGTTTTACTTCCAACTAAACAATGTAAAAGACCATGCTAAACGGAGCCTTGATGGGTACTACATAAATCCAAAACCCCCGCAAAAAAATTGAGGCTTGAACAACAAGATACTAAAAATCAATACAAACCTATCAAAAATTCTACTAACATTATAAGAGAAATCGCAAAACCTTTGTTGAGCAGAATTTGAAGAATGTCATGATTCCCAATGCTGCAAACAGAGTGAATTGGGGCCCACCCTTCTTCATCCTTGTTATTAATCACATCCCCGATTGAACCAGCTTCTGCTAGAATCTCCACCAGCTGAAACCCAAATTTTTTTTTGATGATCAAACCAAAAAAAGTTAAAAATAAATTCAACCCTAAATTTTAATAAATAAAAAATGGAACCTTGGAGTGAGCAGAGGAGGCGGCGACGTGGAGGAGGGAGCGGGCGTCGTCGTTGCGAAGAGAGAGGAATCCGGATAGCTGATCGTTGGAGAGAGAAATGAAGAGTGATACGTCGCCTGACTCAGCGGCTTTGAAGAGATGTGTTGGTGTGAGCTCTGTCTGGTTTGATGCGTCTATCTCCATCTCCATTGTTGTCTGTGGATCACTATTTCTTCCTTGGGTTGTGTGTATGAAACCGTCGTCTTGAGCCTTAAGTAATAATGACCCGAACCCGAGTGTTTACAGGCCGGTTAGACCCACACTTTTGGCTCAAAGACGTACGTATAATTTATAAATGTAGAGTACAAAGTAAAGGAACACAAGGTTGCATAAAGTTCCAATGTGCTTATATTTGCATCAAAATTAATACTGATACTCGTAAATGTAATATGAAACCAATTTGACGATTTGAGATGATCTTAAGCTAATTTTCTATTCGAATGACATAGTAGAGGCCTAGACCAGAATATGATCGCTCATACGCTATACTAGCCATTGAGGTGGAACTTTAACAACTTAAAATTCAGTGTATAACAGTGTAATCTATGATGTTGAAGCTATGTGGGGCCAACAGTAAATTTGCAAACCTAATTACTTCACCCCATAGTTTGATTTTGAAACCTTATTGCGTTTGATTCATAATAATTTGGAGTTATGTAGGGTTGATTGCCACTACGTTGTACATGATGACGCTGCCTATTATTTGACTTATTTCTTTCGTGATGGTTGTCATTCTTTCGTCTCAGATCTTCCCCAATTAAAAGATAGATGGTGAGAAGTAAGAACCATAATGATGTGACTTAGCGCACATATCCAAAAATATCACATACACCTGTAGGGTAAATTGAATGCAAGGGCCGTGTACACTGAATCCAAAACGTGCATCATTTTTAGCATTTCAGGTTTACGTGGTTATGTTTTCAAGAGTATAAGTATTATTTTAGCTTTTCCTATCAAGTATGCAGATAAAAGGAACAAATAGCATTGTCAAACTGTATAGGGAAGGTATTAATTCGCCATCCTTTAAAGATTGTCCTAAGTACGAAAATTAACTTTTTCAATACACAATGAAAAATCTTAGTTAGGACAATCCAAAATGGAAAATGTTTAAGCGAATAAGGCAATTTTTAGAAGGACAACCAAATGGAAAATGATGCAATCTTTTAGAAACCGAGAGAGTATGATTAAACACGTTGCATTTACCAATATCTGAGAGTTCATGGACATGACATTTATAAATTTGCAAATTACTAAACAAATGCATCCAACTAAGACAACAAATACGCGGTATACACCTCAAATTTTATTTATTCAATCTCCCCCGCATTCCACAAGAAAAGCCAATAAATTTCACAAAAATCACATATAATATTAAAACCTAATCCACAAAGATAGACCAATTGGCCTGTACTTGTTTGAGGTTCAAATGATCAAACTATTATTATTTTCGCATTGCATTTCCTAAAATTGAGACTCTAATATGAAGAGAAGTGGACCGACCCTGTGTGGCCGTGACTAACGGATCAACCATTCCTCAATGCCGCACTGAATAAATACCATGGCAAAACGAAATGAATCATGAGAAAACAGAATGAGGTATGTGGGTCTATAATGTCTCAAACATGATTTTTTATTTTCTGTTGGGCATTAATTACGTCCATCTTCGAACTCACCTCGCCAGAAAATGCTCAGAAAGATGAACAGCAACATTATTCCATGACATTTCTTCTTTCCTTACTTTCTTGTTTGTAAAGCCTGCTTTAGATTTGCATGCAACTGCTTAGTTGCGGAAAAAACACATTCGGCATTAAAAAGAGCCGAGACAACAGCAACACCTTCCAAATTTGGAGCATCAATTTCCATAACAGAATGAGCATTGGAGAAGCCTATACCACCAATTGCAACCACAGGTAGCTTTGATGCCAGACAGACCTCTTTCAGGCCATCCAAGCCAATGGTCTGATTGTCTACTTTAGTGTTCGTCGGAAAAACACCACCGGAACCAATATAGTCAGCCCCATTGATCCATGCTTCCTGAGCTTGTTCTGGGGTCTTACATGAAACACCAATAATCTTTTCAGGCCCTAGAAGAGATCGGACAAGAGATACTGGCATGTCAGACTGGCCAACATGCACACCATCAGCATCAGAAGCCAGAGCGATATCTACTCGGTCATTTATTACAACAGGAACCCCTTTTGAATGACATATTCTGACACACTCCTTGGCTGCTTCAAGGAAGACCCTGGTTTCCAGATTCTTTTCCCTGTTAAGTACAAAAAGAAAAATTAAAAATAATAATCAATGGACTTTTTAGTAAGCTCTTTCAGAACCATACTTCGCATATATGTAACAAGTGTTAAAGAGGAACAGAAACATCCAGAAACAAAATATAAATCATAACCGTAAGGTATAAGCTGCAAAAAAAATCTAGAAACAATTGACCATGCCAAAGACTCAAAGAAGAACAGGAAAAAAAGGTGAGAGCAGAGGAAAGTCAGAAGAGGAAAAGGTCAAATATTTGAGAAGTGTTAACCATACCCAAACTTGTTTCTTTAAGTCGAGATCAAAAAGTTGTACAATCATCTCCCCAAAAACAAATTTTAAAAAAGATATTGGAAAACATAGGAAACCAAGGAGCCTAAGATAAGCCCTTATGTAGCACAGCTGAAGCATGTTTTCTAAAACATATATAGAGAAGCAACTCTTCATTCCTGAAATGTGAAGAAGATAGTCAGGAAGAACTCATTGTCTAATATAAAGTCAAAATTTTTAGCAAGCAAATTTCTATTATAACAATAGAAATAAGAATAAAGTAATTCATGACAAGTTAGATGTGCCTTGACAGAACTAATTAGGCCATCAAGAAGAGGAACTCAGATGTCCTGTGAATGTGGAAACATTAATTACACAGATGTTTATCAGAGGACATGAAAGCAAGAATTGGGGAGGCAATCAAGCTGTAGCTGACCGATGACCCTTGATGGAAAATTGTAAGCCTGTAGTGATGGTTGGCAGATCCATATTATTGTGTTCCCCACCCTCTAATTCATCCAGCATACACTTCAAGAATCATCAATACTCTTTACCATCCATATATGCTATCTTGAGATCTGAGGTTAGTCCCTAGTACTTTACTTTGCACAATATCTGAACCACCATGGAGATCCTTCACAAAAATGAACAAGAAAATGTCCCTATTATTTGTTGGAGATCACCTAGACTCTACAATTGCAGTGAAGTGCTGGAGTGACACGAACACACTGTTCTCCAAAACTGGAGACTTTGTTCTTTGATTGTAAAATAATGATTGAACTAAAAATACGATTTTAAAATAATGATTGAACTAAAACTAAAATAAAATTATCACTAGAAGATCCTTTTTCGAAAATTAGAGCTTTGATTAAACAGACTACCACTTTGCAGGGTCCTTTGTACTCTGCCAACCCCATCAGTGGGATGATTTACATGCAGTTTTAATTTACACGAAGAATGATAAATCACTTCTCAGTTTCTCATTTTTATGATTATTTATGTGTTCAAGAAAAATTTTGGAGTCAGGAAAGATATCATGTATATACTTAATTAACTGTTGAAACCCTGACATGAGTAGATGACAAAGGCAACCAACACTAAAATATTCTTTCCCTTTCAGGAAGATTTTAAAAAAAAAAAATCTATCAGAGCCACACAAGATATGCACCCAAATGCTCTTCAGAATCCACATAAATGTTTGATGATAACTTCCCAAACAAAAGTACATTCTACCAAATAATTTACGAGTCAGAGAAACTAGTAATCAGCAGATAATCATATCCTATGAAAATGAATCACTATCCATGGGCAAAACTTATCTGTCTTGCCCTACCATCTTCAACAGGGTCTAGCATCATATCTGAGTTTAGACATTTCTTCATAGAAAGTTCTTAAGTATTTGTTATTCTCATACTTCATATAAAATGACCCAAGTCGTGTTTGATTACGAATTTTACAGTACTGAATATGATTTTTGAAGATTATTAAAACTCCTCAGTGGGGAACAAGATCGTTTCTCTCAAGCTGCAATTCGCTTAAAAATAGCTCCTTGAAAAACTGGACTCAAATAAAATCCACACTCAAGTGTTAAAAGTTTGAGGCGCATGATTAACGTGAATACATAAGATATTAAACATACCTTAGTTGGATAATGGTTGCCCCTCCTTCTATAGCAGCTTTAACAGCATCTGTAATAGAACGGCCCCACTTCTTATTCATTCCAGAATCTGTAACAGCATACAAAAATAGATCTGATGGATTGAAAGCACGAGGTGCAACTGATCTGCAGACTTTAAGCTTCAACAGATGATCAAAGGGACCTTGAGACCCTCTACCAATAGCCATATCTTTTCCGTAATTTAAGGCAGTATCAACAAAACGTTTGGCCATCTGTAGAGTAACTAGAGATAATTATGAATCCGAAAATACCAGAGGTTAGCATCCTTAAAATGATTAATGATAGGCAAACATTCCAATAGTCCAAAAATGTAACACAAACAAACTGTATCTTCATTTCTATCCATCAGTTTCTTCTATCTAGTATCCCTTCACCTACCCTTCATCAGGAGATTGCACAAAGTCAGAAGTTAACAATGATGAATTTCAAGACCCAGGTGGTCATTATCCCCAAATAGTTCAACCCAAATATCTCTTTTCCTTTACAAGTTTCTACTTCTATTCTAGAGGAAGTATTAAGTGGCATTGGAAAGTTTTGAACAAAAACACATATTTATAAACAGAGTTCCATTACCAAGGACATTGCCATGAGACTTTGCATGCAAAATAACACATAAATTCATAACCACCTTTATTACAACCTACTGAAAGGGCCATTAGTGTTCTATAGCATAGTAGAACTAAGAAGAACATAACGACACAAAAATCATGCAGAATTGACCAAAGATAACTCCACAATGCCTTTCCCTAACACACTTTAGAGGTATTGAGACAATGACCTTAACAGATGACAGCATCGGCAAACCTTTCGCTAACTCAGCAGCAATACTTGATGCCAATGTGCAACCAGTTCCATGAGTATTGCGGGTAATGATGCGTGCTGAGCCAAATTCATAAATATGTTCTCCTGAAAAATAAAAGTCAAGCAGTATAAAGGAAGATGTGAAACAGGAAAGAGAGAAGGTTATGCTCAGTAGACTCCAAAGCATACCATCAAAAAATACATCAACTGCATCCATTGAGGTAGGGAGATCACCACCTTTCACAAGCACATTTCTGAAGCAAAATTTGATAATTGTTAGCAGAAAAATCTTCAGTACTAGTGCTTTTGATCAAGCTCTTAAACAAATGACAAATCAAACTGATGTGCTCATCCATCCCACTTTTTTCTTTTCTCCCTGTTAGTTTTTCTGCTGCTATTCTTTGTACCTCTGGCCTCAGTCTCAAATTCTCAACTACTAAGCAAAAATTTGTCACCAGATTGATGATATAGTAACAACACTTTTGCAGTAACAGATAACTACTGCATGAAAATTTATCAAATGAACAAAGAGAATCATTTCATTGACACCCAAGCAAATGATTCATCAAAGCCATTGGGAAAAATAGCCCAACTAGCAAATATGGATGAACATACATACATCCATAATGAATTAAATATATATGGATTTTTCGGGTAACACGCATTTGGTGCATTATATCACCTTCTTCATAAGCAAAGCATTATAGTTGAAGAAAAGAACAAAAAGATTCTATTTTATCAGGTTCTTGGGAATGTGATAGTAAGAAATGAAGAATTCAGATCTATATTCATCTACATACTTCAAAATACATAAGCAGCAAGAAACTATTTACAAATCAACATAAGAACATAATGAATGTCTAGTTGGAAATTATCTAACATAGACCATAAAATCTTGCAGCTTTCTCCGTTCATTAACCATATGACGATACAAGAGAAGTCAGGTACACTCATCTAATGCACAGTATAACAGCAAAAAGATTTGAAAAAAGATCATTAAACTAATGCCTCGTGGACTCCTCAAGTTTAATACCATGAAGCTCGAGACTGAGATGAGAAAAGAGGATATACCTATATGCACTCACTCTTTCACACTCTTATATATAGAAGGTTACACTTTTCCTTGGATATATAGTTCATCAACTCATGTAGCACCAGTTAAAACCACGGTTACCATTTATTTCCATGCTCAAAGTAGTCTAGGATATCAATCAAATTACTACAAACTAATAGAAATTGTGAAGAAATAGGAAAGGGAAAAAAAGGTAAAAGAGAAAATCAAAAGGTATATAAATGTGTTACCGTGGGCCCATATCATATATCAATTTTGCAGCAGACCGCATGTCTGCAACTGTTTCCAGGTGCATGCCTCCTAGCAAAAGTGATGCCTCTTTCAAATTTGGTGTCACTAAATCAGCCATAGGAAGCAACTCTTTCCTGTGTTATGGTATGATTTTACAGAAATAAAATTTAAGAGAAGGGAATAGCATGAAGGACTATGAAAAGTAACTCTGCAAACCAAATAATTAATATGAAATGCTACAATAAAAGTATCTTAGAGATCCAAATTCCAAACAAAGTCTAGATTTATCACAATTGAATAAAGAAAAGATGTGAGGTGCACTTTGTCAAGATACAACCTTGATAAAAGGGGAGAAAAGTCACTAGATCCATAAAACCTTAAAGATCCACTTTTAGCATGTACATAAAGTAGCACAGCAGACAATGCTACCTTCCAGATAAGAATGGCAATGGGTCAGGAAGATCTAATTCCGACCGACCTAGTTTTCAGGTCTTTATTTTGAATCCAAATCCAAATCCGAGTTCGAAATCATAGAGTCTGAATCAGACCCGATTGCTGTTTTCAACCTTCGAATCCGATCCATTGGACCTCCGTTATAATCCGATAACCCAAGAGTTGACCTGAATGGAGCTCAACTTAAACTCACGTTGGTTTATATAGCTAACATAGTCTCCCTTTTTCAATGTGGGGGTTTGTAAAGTTATTCTCTCATGAAACCTCCCTTCTCCCATGTAGGGGTTTATAAAGTTATTCTCTCATACGATCACCTTTTATGAAAGTAGGATACTTAAGAATTTTATGAAACCTCCTTTTTTCAATGTATGATTTATAAAACTATTTTCATGCATTATCATCTCATGGTATCTCCCAATTTCTATTCAATGTGGGACACTAGATCAAGTATACAGCCTTGATAAAAGGGGAGAAAAGTCACTCCATAAAACCTTAAAGATCCACTTTTAGCATGTACATACAGTAGCACAGCAGACAATGCTAGCTTCCAGAGTTCCAGAGTTCTATTTTAGCTTTTCTATATGACATAAAGTTAACGGATTCTATCTGGTTTTGACTCTTCTTTGCTTTGTGAGTTCGTCTGGTTAAATGTCACACCAAACAACATTCAGGTTTCTAGTTCTAGCATGAACTGTGTCTATACATCATATGTAGACATTGAGTCATATTTATTTCTACCAACATAACCATACATTATATTGATGTCAAACATACCTGAATACAGGTAGAATTGAAGAACCAGCAAGCACATCTCCACTGGTCGCTACCATCACAGGATCCACCACCAAAGCTTCCTTCAATAATGTCATTGACTCAGCTCACAACTCAGAACAGTGTCAAAGTCTAAGCATCAGTAAATCCAGAGAAACTAGAACATACCTTGAACTGGATACTCCTTGATAGACTGAAGGAGGACCCTGACCATACCAACAGAAGGAAGCATACCCGTTTTCACCTAAGAAATGTCAAATCATTACAGAATATACCAATAGATTACAGGACTTGTAGTTGTAGGAATGTATGCTTCCCAGAGAATATCAATAGATAAAGCAGTGTAATGAAAGTGGTTCTGCAGGGCAAAGGAGGGAAATCACAGCAAGACTTCAAAGGTGACTGATTCATACTAGTTCCAAGATCACAACTCTGGATAAGAAACAAAGCATCAAATCTAAACCACTTGCACTCTACAATAAATTATATCCAATTACATTTAACACGATAATAATTCAGATGTCATCATAGTCTTTTCCATTGTTTTCGTATTCATAGATGCTAGATCAGATATTGGATATTTAGATGATTTAAGTATGATCTCTTCAACCTAATTTCAAAACTTATTGCTCTCTTCAACCTAATTTCAAAACTTATTACTTATTCTTATTAGAATCACATCATATCAGACTCGACTAGACCAGATTAGATCAGACCAGACCAGACCAAACCAAACCAAACCAAACTTTTTATTTCTGTTTGCTTAATAAACAATACATCTCTACTTTTGTATTCGTAAAAATTATGTAGTCCGTATTGATACGATTCCAATAAGATCGCACTTGTTAAAGTTTTTTCTTATACTTTAATATATAAATACGATCAAGATCAATCATACTAAAAAATCAATTCAGACTAGACCAGATTAGATAAGGTGAAGAGAATACAGCCTTACCCCTACTTCCCAATAGTTCATGGAAATGAAGAGTAGTTCACAAGCAGTAGTATATTTAAATTAAAAATGCTGATAACTATAGCAGCTAGATTGATTAGAACTCTGCATGTCTATCAGCACAAAAAACCAAAAGGAATATAACTCTACAAAGAGATGATGTGATATTTTTTTTAAGTGTTCTATAGCACTAAATAAATAAACACCACCTTCACACTGTAAATTTATATAATTCAACAAAAATACAACTATTTCTCATCAGAGAGAAGAGCATTTTATGCTCAAGTAATCAACAAACTGTGCATTAACAGCTAAACAAATTCTAACACAGAATGCCCTATGAGAATCAAGTTCAGGCACACCTATGCATTTGAGAGAAAGGCCCTTCATTCACAAAAAGAAAACATATATTCCAACTGGAAATTACCACATCAACTTCCATATCTGAAAGCACAGACTTCATTTGCTCAGCCACAAAGTCCTCTGGCAATATGTTTACACCCTATAAAACAAATCAAACAATTCCATTTCAAACCGTCAAACCTAGCAATCAGGCAAACAGCTCAGCATCAAATTAAAACATGTGGCATACTAGCACTAGCAATGCTAAAAAAAAGTTTCTTATTGGATCCCAAAAGTATTGGGAAGTAACTTAACTAATCAACAGTATAACAACTAGGAAAACAGGAACAAGACCACGCAATGAAAGTGTGCTTCAGTCCCCTAAAAAATCCACAACCTACAGCACATAAGATAACCTCCATTATATGTTCATGTATTAGTGGGAAACTTTGTTCAAATAAGGTTTCAATTCCCACACCCACGATTCCCACCTAAGGATAAGATTAACACCCCAATAGATGATAGGATTGGTATTATGTGCACTCTCAATGCCACATGGTTTGAGCACTCCCTCTTCTCCAAACACTCTATTATTATCTCCAAAGAAGCTTTTGTTATTTTCAACTCTAGATTGCGTATATTTTCCACTCTGCACTCCACCATACTCAGAAATGTGCTTAGTATTCATTGCCAAAGATTCTTATCACATGCTAACTCCCAGCCCATCTGTACTCTTCAACCATTCAAACAACCCCATCACGTGAACAGCTTCAAAGATCAAAATCATGCGAGCTATAATTACATTCTATATACACCAATTAGGCAATCAACATACTACAACAGAACAACCAACCATCTGCTTCCCTATTGATGAGTCCGTCATGCGCTCATGCACATCGGATACTTGGTTTAAAACATGAAGTACTAAACGTTTTGGTCCTTCCAAGTACCACCCTCAGGGTCCCAACGCTTCTCAGGATCCCACCCAAGCCTCGAGGCGAGACAGGATCAAATCTAAACAATTACAATAGCCAAAAAAAAAAAAAAATGTATCCTTACTCTACAGTTAGAAACCACATCCTTCTACATTATCTACAAATCACCAAAACAACAATTAGACGAACAAATGTTTAAGTACAAAATGATGGAAGATAAGCGAAAAAGACCTGAACCCCAACAGTGTTCTGAGCAGTAACAGCAGTGATGACAGTAGAACAATAAACCCCAAGAGCAGCACAGGCCTTCAAGTCTGCCTGTATCCCCGCGCCCGCTCCGGAATCCGAACCCGCCACCGTCATTACATGAGGTATCTTCAGTTTAGGGGCGTCACTCTCCCTCGAAACCATGGAAAATATCTTGCAATTGGAGGCTCTGATAGCCCTACTTGCACTCGACTTGCCCAATGTTCAAAGGTTCGTCAAAAGCAATACATTACATCAACTAATCACAGTAATTTGTCAGATTATATTATGGGTATTATGTGATTGTGGGTCCAATATTATGATATAGGAAGATAAATTAAAGTTATGAATTTCTTCAATCGATTAAATTCTAGATATGATTAAATATACAGTATATAATAAGAATTGGAGGAAATATAAAGAGAGGGAGATACCAGAAAGGAAGAGACGGAGAATGTGCGATGATGGAGAAGCGCAGAGGGCGAGCTGCTGGTTGTTATAGGAATCATAGGATGATTTGGATGAACATCAACTTTTTCTCTCCAAAATCCTACGCCTAAAGTGCAGACCTCAGCTATCACTAATTCACCGTGACCTTCTATGGGCCATGGCATGTCTACCTCTATGGCTTTATGGGCTTATGGGCCATGGCATGTTTACCTCTATGGCTTTATGGGCTTATGGCCCGTACTCAATCTACAGTCTATTACGGTCTACGGACTAGACTTGAGCATTGGATCTGGTTAGGGTCAGGATGGGTCACAAGCAAAACGAGTCGGGTCAAAGAAGATGCAAAACGGGTTGGGCCAAAGGAGATACATTACGGGCCGAGTCAGGTCGAGCCGTCCAAATAGAGTATATTTTTTTATCTATAAAGGATGATATATTACATGTATCACCTCCAATCTTTAGTAGTGGATCATCGGCAAATAAGTGAAAATAGTTTTTTACCTGATGGTGTTTAAAAGTCTTAGAAATTATTAACTCATTATTAACCCGACTTGATCCATTAAAGACCCAATAACTCTTTAAGATACTGACTCATTAGGCTCATTATTAATTAGATCTTTTACAAATGGGCTGATAAATGGTCCTTAACGAGGCCCATGCATTTAAATAGGTCTGCAACGAACTTATGGAGTATTCACATGTTTGGTCTATGACTTTTAATTCAATTACTGACTTCTATGAGCAAGGGATGAAGTAAGGTACGTAACTTTGCCTAAAGGAGTAAAGGGCACGCTCCAAGTGTGGAGGCATCGGTGAAGCTGATTTTGATGGCGATTGGCGAGGCCTACTTTCAGTTATATGTAGAGGACTCGTGAATTGGACAAGGTCTTGATTTTTTTTTTCTTTTTCCACTGTCATTTTGTGAAGATTAGGTTAAATTGGTATTTTTATGATACTAACGTGGAAGAAAAGAAAAAAAACGGCTAAAGGGTAAGATTAGGGTTTGGCTCTTGATATCATGTCAAGATTGTGTTAAATATGTATTTTTATGATTAGTAATTATATATATATATATATTATATATATATATATATTATATATAGGTAAAAGTTAAAATAAGAAGGGTACTTAAAATGAGAAAGATGAGAAGGCATATTGGCTCTTCATCTCCTAAATTCAACGGATGAGTAACTATTTTTTTTACATGAAATCTCTAATGTTGGATCTTACCATTTAAATAGCTAACATCTCTTCTTATTCTTTATATTTTAAGCACCCTTCTCATTAAATCTAACACACACACACACATATAGACATAACGCACCAAGAGACCCATGAGCTTAGGAAACTAAGGATATACACTAATCTAACACTAGCTACATAACGTAGCCGCAATATATTTGATGTAATTTGATGATTTACATGATTTTGGATTGGCATTTTTTTGGTTGATTTTGGTCTTCACGAAAACAAAGAGAGAAGCGATTTTGGGTAATGAAGTCAAAATAATAAGAATCAATTCACAGTTTTGGTTCAAGTTTAGTAGTTGTTATTATTTGTTTGTATTTGTTGTTGGACTTTGATGTGTGGTTGTGTTAGCCGTTCCTAACTTGTAAAGTGAGAACAAGACTTTGATTTTTGTTTTATTCGTCATCGAGTTCTTAACCTAAGTTCCTCAAATCAATAATTTTTGCAAATTTAAATTAACCTAAAAAATGGAGAAGAATAATTTCTAGGGATTTTTGGATTTTTAATTATAATTTCTTTTGAAACTTGGTTAGTGCTATTAACGTGAAATTTTATCATTTTTGTGCTTTTTATTTAATTTTACTTTTTCTTTAAATATTTTGGATGGATAAGTTAATTACTTCATCCATTTTGAGTATCCAAACCTTAACTTTTGGGAGTTCATTACCCTACCTCAAACGTTTTGGCAAAGTTGAGTACCCTACTTTTTGTTTTCTCATCATACAACTCTAGAAATGTTAGTAAGACAAGCTAAAATGTATCAATTAAATTGTACAAAAAACCAATTAACCAAACTAATGTGTTTAAAGGTATAGAGAGAAGGACCAAACAAGAATTGTTCATCTATGGGTAAGTTATATCGAGTTCATATTATGCATTTAAGAAGTGAGGAGGAAAAGACAAGGGTGCATAATTAGGTTTGGTCTCATGATCCGAAGTTTATATTTAATTTTTAAACATGGCTAATATTAACCACTTATATAAATTGAAAATCATCATGAAAACCCCTTATCATAATTTGCAAAGTACTTTTCAAACTAGGATATATATGATATTTGATTTACATGAATAAAGTAGGAGGAATGTCGAAATATTAAAAAAGAGTCAAAAAACTAGAGTAAAGGAAACTTGCATAGAAGAGTTAATCACATTCATCAAATCAAAGATCTACTCGTTTAGCTTTTAATTCTTACTAATATGTGAGATAAAATTAGAACTTAAGTGCTTCTAAATTTAACAGGTAGATGGATGGCAATGGTAATTGGCTATTAACATCTTTATTCATGTGTGGATTTAATCCACCCATTATCTAGTGCTTTGGGTTTCATGTATTTATATGGGTTAAGTGGATTCTTTCATCGAATTCAAATAAAATTATCAGAAAAAAGTATAATAATTAGAGATTCTAGTATTATAATTTGACTTATACGTTTGATTGGGTCAGGGTTAGGATGGTCACATACAAATCGAATTGGGCTGGGTTGGGCCAAAGAGTATATAAAATAGGTCAAGTCAAGTTGGACTAGAGAAGATACAAAACAAACATACTATTTTTACTCTTCTTTTACTCCTTTAAAAATTTTCTATTTTTAATTTCCAAAAAATACACTCGACATATTATAGACCTTAAAACCTATTCTTTTAGTCAATTTTTTTTGCCTCAAGTACAAAAAGCAACTTTTAAGATATTATAGAAAACTTTTGTAAGGACAATCCAAAATAAAAATTTGTTAAGGAAATGAATCAATTTTTTAGAGACAAATCAAAATGAAAAATGGGGAATTAAAAGAGATAGAAGAGTACATAGATCCAGATTAAACGTTAAAATTTATTTTTAAAACATTCAAATATTTTGTTCTTTTTTGCCCTTTTACTAAAACTTATAACTTCTTAGTTAAGTCATTACGCGCACACATTAGCCTCGGCGTTGACAAGTCTCGAGTCCCATGACAGCGTGCACAGGCCTCGGCTCTTGCACCGCGTAATGATCCACGTTCACCAGCTTCATCCCTGCTACTATTAATAAAATTCTTCCTTCCTCCCTCCCTCCCCCCCTTTAGTATCTCTCTCTCTCTCATTCTCAAACCCACACACACAAACAAAGAAACAAACAAAAATTAAAACCCCCCTGATCTTGAAATCCAATCTCTCAATGGAAGACGCGCACTACACCAGAGGTAGGCCCACCACCGGCACAACCCACACCGGCCCGGGTCAGGGCCACGTCCCTAGTAAGTCAGACCTGATGTCAAGCGCCAAGCTTGTAGCAGACGCAGCCAAATCAGCTTTATCCAAAGACACTGACAAGATCGACAAGGCCAAAGTCGCCGGAGCCGCCGGAAATCTTATTGGAGCCGCCAAACATTATGGTAAGCTGGAGGAGAAGAGCTTCGGCAAGTATGTCGGTAAGGCTGAGACTTACCTTCACCAATACTCTTCCCAGAGTTCCCACTCCCAATCGCAATCCCACTCCCAATCGCAATCCCACTCCTACACTTCTACCACCTCTACTGGTCACTCTTCTGGGGGTTATGGTGGGTCCTCCCACGGGGGTGAGGAGGGGAAACATGGGCATGCCAGTAGCGGTGGAGGAGGTAGTGGGTATGGGGAGTATGTGAAGTTGGCGCAAGGATTGTTGAACACGAAGCAAGATCATGGTACTGGTGGCAGTGGTGGATCGGGTCATTCTAGCGGCGGTGGCGGTGCAGGGGATTACATAAAGTTGGCGCAAGGGTTGTTGAATAAGAAGCAAGACCATGGCGGTGAAGGCAGTGGAGGTCATTCTAGTGGTGGTGCCGCAGATTACATCAAATTGGCTCAGGGATTAATGAAGAAACGTTGATATGGCTTTATTTTATAGCTTAAATTACACGTTGCTGAGTTGATTTTCAATTTCTGGTGATTTGTTGGGTCTATGTTTGATCTATGCAATGGAAAAAATGTTTGTATTATGTATGATTTTGAGCAGTGTGATTAATTCTAATGATAAAACTCCAGTTATCTTCATTCCCTTATTCGTTTCATTTATTTATTTATTTATTTATTTGTTTTTTGGCGTTCTATGTTCAAAGGAAAAAAAAATGAAGAGTTGGGATCGGTTCTTGGTCAAACAACAAGAAAGGTCTTCTTGTGGCCCATAAACATGAAGGATAGGGATGATTATTAGTCAACATGCTAATTCTTGTACGAAGTATTAATATTTTATACTGCGTACTAATTAAAGTTCGATCACTTGAAAATAAATGTACCTTTTGTTATCCAATATGCTTGTAGTAAAACCAAATGGTAAAAGAGATAAAGAGTAATTGACCATTGGTGTTAAAATGTTATTTACAAGTATTAGATCATTAGCCACGAGATTCTACCACATGTTAATTCCACATGTTAATTCTACCACATGTTAGTTATGTGTAATGTATATTTTACCTTCCACATAATTGATATGTGTAATATATATATTTTTTTATCTACGTAATGTACATTTTTCATGTACGTAATGTATATGTTTTTAAAACGGGTGCACCGTAAATATGATACAATCGGGTGCACCTTTAAATTTGCGATCCTTTTACCATTACAGCAACGAAAAAGTAGTTGTATGAATTAAAGTTTCTTCCATAGTTCCATGAGTGCAAGGTTAGCTATATTAATTTTAATCATAACATAAGCAGCATATTGAAGAATAGTTAGTTCCCATATCTCATCAAGTCAAGTGTTCCTCTAATGATGGAAGAAGGACGCACAATCACCAAAACCAACACAAGCAAAACTCGCCTTTCTACTTTCAAGTTCATAACCCTTAAAAAGTTGTATACAAACTAAAGTGATGCATTGATTGCCTGATTGGTGGGTATGATATGGGGCATTGCCGTATGGAGCATGCTATATTGGCATAATTTGTATGTAATTGATAAAAAGTAAAGCAAGCATGTTCGGCAACTGGTCTCCTCAAAGCCAAAGGGTGAAGCGCATACCAATTTTCAAAAGGGTATAAAACGTAACATATTAGAAGTAATTCATGACTCCAAGCTACACACAACCTTCGAATTTAGGATTAAAAATATATATATATATATATATATATATATATATATATATATATATATATATATATATATATATATTGACCAATTGAGAACTTGTACATATTACACTTGAATCTCTACACACATGGAATTCCAAGTGACATATATAGGTCTACAATAATAGTACAATATTTGGTTGAGAGTAAAATTAACATCTCTTACTCTTTGTTATTTTCATATGAACTACACTCTAAATCACACTCTATTTCTTGAGGGCAAACATCGAGTAGTTACTTAAGCTAGCCTTAGCTATTACCACAAACTGAAAAAAAGAGTAAGTAATATCCAATGAGTCTCAAAACAAAATACACCCTTTCGTATCTTTTTTTGCAGTTTCTAAGATACGACTTTAAATGTTTTTATATTTAAATTGGTAAGACAGAAATTTATGAAAATTTGATATTCTAAAAATTTACATTGAGATATATTCAACAAGATCGCACTTAAATATATTATTTCTTATACTATAATGAGAATTTATGGTCAAACTTTTAAAAATATAACACAAAAAATAGAAATAACGCAATTTTTGAGAGACGGATGGAATATATATACAATGACTCTACAAGTAAGCTCCATGCCTCCATAGACTTGGCCGAGAATACACTACTTTCAGTGGCAGTGTCAAAATTTTTGTATTATGAGTTCAAAATCTACCAAGTTTGTTATTAGGGTATTGAAAGAGTCATGAGTGAAGAAGGGGAAAAAAGGACGAAGTATAAGAGTTTAAGAAAAATAGAACTCATAATCATCTATTATATGTAATTAATGGACTTTACCATTAAACTAAAAAGTGCATATATATATATATATATATATATATTATTAATTTTTTAACTATTAAGTTTTTTTGAATTTTAATATGGGTACCGTTAAATCTACTGAAGTCATACTCTTATTACTTTAGCCCAAAAAATTCTAATCAATACCCATTAGACAAAGGGAAAAAAAAAGTATGCATGACTATATAAGTTTGAGGCTAAAAACAAAGGCACGTAGCACTTACTTAAAGTTTGTACACGTAGTAATATACTAGTATATGTATCTATCTGCTTTAGATATGGTTAGTTGTGTGACTTGTGTCGGCAATGAAGAGTTAACTCCCCTACGATGGGCCCAAGATTTAACACCACCATAAATTTCTAATGAAAAATATCTCAATCATAATCTTAGGACCCTCAACCCCTTTAAATCCCCAACCATTTTCAACATCTAAAACCATCCAAATCTTCCTACAAATAAAACACTCTTAGTCTTTGGGAAATTTTCTTACTTTTTTTGTGATAACCAAGTCCTAACTCATGGCAGAACACGGCGTACCAACAACATCCGAATTGATGACAAGCGCCAAGGAAGTAGCCGAGGCGGCAAAGCTAGCTTGTTCTCAGCAGACAGACAAGATTGACAAGGCTAAGGTCTCTGAAGCTGCTGAAGACATGCTAGAAGCCGCCAAGAGCTACGGTAAGATCGACGAAAATAGCGGTGTTGGACAGTATGTTGGTAAGGCTGAAAGCTACCTCCACCAGCTTCATGGAGAGGGTGGTGAGAAGAAGGCTGAGTCTGCTCCAGTGGAAGCTGAGAAGAAGGCTGAGTCTGCTCCAGTGGAAGCTGAGAAGAAGGAGTCCTCTTTCGGTGAGGGTGGTGTTGGTGGTTTGATGAATGCGGCTAAGGGATTCTTCAATAAGTGATCAACGTAGGTGTCATTCATGTTGTTTGTCAGTGGTGTTTTATCTGACGCTTCTATAAAAAAAATAAGTACCTGTAACTTTAATTTGTGCGATTTCGTACTGTATGCTTTTGTTTGGTATTGTGATGGTGAAGGTTATGTGCTTGTTTGGTTGTGAAATAATTAGATATCACTAAAATGATTCACTACCGCTAAAACTATTTATTCTTGTACATTTTAGTTTCTCACCTATGTCTCTAAACTTTTATCCCATATAATTTTTCACTATCATGGAGAAAATGTTTTCATTTTTAGATTTATGTGACAAATAATTATTAAAATCTGATATTTTAAAAATTTATATTTAGATGAATTTTATAAAATTTCATTTAAATATATTATTTGTTATAATATGATTATAATTTGCTGTTAAAATTTTCAAACTTTAATTTCAAAAATATAAAGGCTTTTTTTTTTAAATTATCTGGAGTCCGATTCATTGGCTCAACTTACTCGAGAATAGTCTGGTTTAAGAGGATGCAATCCAACTGTAGGTAGATTTTTAGGTTTTTAAGTTTATGGCCCAAAATGTTTTTTTTTTTTAAAAAAAAATAAAATCCAAATCAACCCAATATTGGGAAGTTGGGGTACAAATATAAGTCCAAAGCTAGGCTCCAATTAGAGTTGGACATGAATTGGGCCGAGTAGACACGATACGTTTTTGACACAATACGATACGAGCACGGTTATGTCACGGTACGACATGCTGTTCGTAGAGTAGGCCTCAGGGGTGGGAAAAAAAGGCACGAGTACTCGAGTGACACGCCAATTTGACACAAGGCACGACCCATAACCATGACCCGAAGCACAATATTATTATTACTTCTAAAATTAATATTATTATTACTTCTAAAATTAATGTAACTATTATTTTTAATATTATTATATTTTTATAATATAATTTAAATTAACTAAAATTATTATTTTCAATTTTATTATATACTTCATTTTTATTATTTTTGTTAAAAAAATTAAGTTAGCACAACGTGCTAGGCCATAGGTTGAGTTTTAGGAAAAAGTAGAACGGCACAATACGACCATGAAGCAAGAAGCGACATGACAAGAGGTCAGATATGAGCTCATATAGTCCATGATGGATAATGCTTGACACGGTCCACGATGGACACACCCGGATCGGCTCCGCGTCCACCTCCGGCTCCAACCAATTCCTTTCTAGATTCTTCACGGAGAAACGACGACGTATGACCCTGTATATGAAAACTGACTAGTCAACCAACCAAACATAACAATTAACAATTACGGAGTACACCGTATGATGAAACTAATTCGTTGATTCTCCGGGAAAGGAGGGGAGACAGGAGCCACACTCTTGTGATTTCGATTTCAAATTCTCTCTCCCTCAATATTACTCGGTAAGATCAAATCCCCATTTTCTCAAAAATTTATGCAATCCCCTTTTTTGTCGCGATCCTTCCAATCTTATAGTATTTATGAAATCAACATTTACCTAGATGGATTTTAATTAAATCTTGAGAACTCAAAACTATTAGCTCTCATCAATTAGTAGAGTTGCGTTCATTGTCTAAACTCAAAATTTAGATACGAATTTTGTTTATGAGATTTTCTCTTTAACGTCTTTTTATTTGTCAGATACAAAGGTGAGTAATGTGATTGTTGATTGAGATGTGAAAGCAGTGTAGTTAGCTACTACGAGTAGTACGGACTAGCAAACCTTCATTAACTAGAATGTGGAGTTTCCCAAATTCGATCCCAAATCTCCGTCTCCGGAAGGTGTGTACCGAGCCATTGTCAGACGACGAGTATGGGTCAAGTTCCAGCTCAGAGGAAGGTCTAGAATGTCCGATTTGTTGGGAATCCTTCAATATTGTTGAGAATGTGCCTTATGTCTTATGGTGTGGCCACACCCTCTGCCAGAATTGTGTTCTTGGCCTTCAGTGGGCCGTTCTGGAATTGCCTGCCCAGAAGATTAAGCTTCCCTTCTTTGTTTCCTGTCCGTGGTGCAGCTTACTATCTTTTCGATGGGTGTACAGAGGAACTCTCATGTTTCCTCGGAAAAATTACTTTATCCTTTGGATGATTGAGAGCCTTAATGGTGAACGAACAAAGTCTTCTTGTTCGGTTTCTCATGATAGTCGGCCTAATTTTTCTCCAAGAGTGAGCTCTCTTGTTGGCTGTTCTGCTAATACTCACAGCCCCAGGAGGGTTCATAACACCCAATCTCGAGGGTGGTTGGGGAACAATCTTGAGGATAGTCGTGTCGCTGGTAATATCAATGTGGAAAGGGCTCAGTTCTCGCTCCATAAGTCGCTTGATTATTTCATCCATGTTACTTCCAAGTTCCCGCTGGTCATTCTTTTCTTGGTGATTATATTCTGTGTAATACCAGGAAGTGTGGCTATCTTGGTCCTGTTCTTGCTAGTCACTGTTCTATTAGCCCTGCCATCTTTTTTGGTTCTGTACTTTGCGTACCCTACTTTGGATTGGTTATTGAGAGAAATCGCTGGCTAAGGTTTGTTTGTTTGCGCAATTTGTGTTACTGTTGAGTTTCTTGGTTATGCAAGATAGTTTCTTCTATGATTCCAGCTACTCCATTTTCCATGTATTTTGGTAAGTGCTTGTTTCATCAAGGTTCTGTGGTGGAAAGTGAGACTTGAGAAGTTGCATACCTTCTCACAGTTTGACTTCTCAATGTAACGCATTGTTCTTCAATCAATTGTTGTGATTATTTGGAGTCATAAAGGCTCATATTGAATTGTGTTTCCCTTACGTGGGACTATTATGGCCAACTGTATTGCGATAAATACTACTTTTGCCTTTTGCTTTAATTTTGTTGATATAATTCTTATTATTCTATGGAATTCTATCCATTTTGATGCTGGTGGTCTGCCTGAGGGAATGGCCAAGTAATTCATTGTTCCACTTGAATAAAGATCTAAAGAATGTAGATTGGGCTATTGATACATTGATACACCTGCCATTTCAACGGTTATTCTGGGTGTATCCAGGAGTAACCAGTAAAGTAAAGCAGGAATTATGTGCCTTAGACCTGTAAGGCATTGTCTCAATATTCTTGGTTTAGCATCATTTTAGTGTATCAATAAGTTGGCTGCAACTTGGAATATGATCATCTTCAAATTATAACATGTTACTTTGGTTGTAGTGAACATGGAACACAAATTAGGGCTTGGTTCTTGGTGATAGAATATGATACATCTATATGGAAGAGACTGTGAAATAAAGGTCTTTTTTTTTTCATTTTTCTCTTTTCTCTGCATCTGTAATAAATAGGCTTTTGAGCTGATGTGATTATAGCATCTCATCTTGTTGACTTGTTGAATAGATTATGGATCATTTTATTTTCATATTCCTCCTTTTCATGTAAAACTAGATTTCATTTTGAAATATCTGATTTATTGGTTGAATCTTCGACAGATCAGTTATTAAATATGATATAGCACAATTTTGTTGTAGTTCTGCACCCTAAAAAATGTTGTAGTATCATTATTAGCTTGGAGGTCCTATCATTTTTGTTTGTTCCTGTTTCTATCTGTTTGTTGTGCTTATAAGTAGCTACTGGTAAAGGTGTCAATGTAGTTCCACGGGTCTGGGTTGGTCGGATTATTATCGAGTCATGTCAAATTGGTTATTTGGTTTCTCGGGTTCGGTTCGGGCCATGTCGTATTTGGTTCAAGTCATCCGGATTGGTTCCTAGATGGGTTATAAGGGGTTGTTTTGAGTTTGAATAGATTTCGGGTCAAGTCATTTATGGTAATGGGTCGGCGTAGTTTTGGTTGAAATTAGGGTTGGGCCTTGTCGGGTTTAAATTGGGTCATTAATGACATGTTATTATCGATTTAAGATTCTATTTGACTATTTTGTTTTATTCATCTCAAGTCATATCATCTCACTCGATACATTTTTTTTATGATGGTTAATTTATAAACTGGACAATAATGATATTGATAAGTCAATGATGATGCCTACCTCTTATCATTTTGCTTTTGTACATACTTTTGCTTGCTACTTTGATGTCTTTGGTTTTGTAGTGTTATTATTTTCTCTTAGATATCTCCCTCCTTCCTTTGCCCGACCCAAATGAATCCCACCTAACTGATAGTTGGTATACCTCCCATCCACTTGGTTCTTGACGTCTAAGTGTCTATCCCTTTACTTCAATTGATTATGACCGTACCAAGATATTGTTTTTCTGAGGGTATAGCTGTTATGTATGCAATCTTACCCCTAGTCTATGTTAATTAGTAGACTGTCACTAAAAGACCCCTGCAAAACATTATACTTAATGAAACAGGGCTTCCTTTTTATATATGTTGCTGACTTATAATGTCAGTAGATTCCCACATCTCATGTGTTGTTCAAACTGTATAGTACATATTATCTTTTTACAGGTAAATATGCTATAGTTTCAACTTGATTATCTTTTTACAATCATCTTTGATGGAAAAGGTGACAAGAAGTAACAGTTCTATCTTAAGCAAAGATCTTGACTTTTCTCTGTGTTGTGGAAACTTGCTGATGCCATATTGGTGTGTTGCCTCTACATACAAAGGCAAATAGTAGGCGTTGGAGGTTCTCCTGTTGCTCGGTATTTGTTGGCCTTCTTTTTCACCTTAATCTCTTCATTCCTCCTTTTTTCCTTTGCCTGTGCTCTTGCTCCGTCAGCTATTTGTTTTATTCTTTCCATCTCAATTTGATAATTCTGCAATGCTTTAGCCTTCCTTTTGTCCTGATTACTCTGCGATTTTTGCAAGCAGATCTTTGTTAGAATAGCTTTCCTAATTTCATAGCAACTGGATTTTTGCTTAGATCGAAAGCGAACCTCTGCCATCTCCAATTTGTGTCTGGCTTTCTTCTTCTTCTTGTCTTCCCATTCCAGAATTGTTGCATTCAGTTTCTCATACCTGTGTATAAAGATAAATTCTTCTGTATTAATTTTTAAACTTAGTTCCTAATTTGTATATGGGACATTAGGTTTTGAAGCTCCACATCTACCTTTCCTTGACTTTAGCCATCTGTGCTCTTTCCCAAGAGTCTGCGTCTGTATCTGTTTTCCCATGCCTAGTTCCTTGCCCTCGTTTTGGTGGAGCTGTGTTCTGTATATTAAGTGGTGGAACTGCTGGTGGAGGGGGAAAGTGGGATGGTAGAAAGGGCTTTGGTGCAGAACTTTCTTGTTCCATTGTTTGGGTATTCAGCATCTGTTCTTTGCGGAATGTGGGAGTCCTTTTTACATCATCATACTCTTCTATATTGAAAGTTGGAGTCTTTTTGGTGTGATATCGTGGCTTTTCGCGCTTGCTGAGATCTTCTGGCATCTCATCAGCAAAGTTTAGTCCCTTTTTTGGCGTAGTTGGAATTCTTTTTATCGATGGCACTGGAAGGATAGTTTTCTCTGGTATCATCTCTTTTTCCTCACTTTGATATTCACCTGACAAATCACAATCATGTTAATGCTTTGAATAAACATGTGTTAGCTATATCAACTTTTGTTCCTTGTAAGTTTGTACCTGTGTTTCTTTTGAATGTTTCATCATGTTCTACTGCTGCTGCTGCTATCCTGTCCCTTATTCCGCTTATGATTCCTGGCAGAGAGAATTGTGGTCCTACTTCTGGTTTTCTATGATCTGTGATGTCTGGTTCAAGCAAAGTGATGGCGTATGCAGCTGCTGCAACTGCTGCTGCGTACTCGTCTTCCTCAGTTGGCTGTTTGAAACTCATTTGGCGTGTGAGCCGTCTCCGGAGCCACTTTTGAGGTTTCCTTTCTGCATTTATTAATATTATTCATTTTGAAACTGCTGTTTCCTTCTTTTATGATTCACTATAGTGTTCTCCTATTTGCAAAAACACAAATACAAAAATTGTACCTCTGAAGGATGACGTACTTCGTTCTGTAGTACTTCCAAGTTCTTCTTTCCCACTAAGTTTTGACCTAAGAAACACCGAGATATCCAATTAAGTAATGGGTTTAAATGGTATTAGACATGAAAACTCGAGAAACATATTAGCATTTACCCCTGGGTAATACGAATACTGTACTATCGGGAGTAATTGTAGGGGTACCTCACTTGCTTGAGAAGATCTTCCATATATTGGAACGATACCTTTTAGATGTGTAAATTTGAAGAGTTTATAAGAAACATGGAGGGTATATGTTTTGAAATGCGATGGAGGTCAGGGCTCTTTATAATCAATGGTGGGTTTATGGGAAAACTTGGAGGATGGTGTTGGGCAAGTAATGACAGAATATTCTTTGCTGCAGGATGACCATTATTGTTTGTTAGAATCCTTTTCTTGCAGGAAAGTACATTTCCTTTTATCACTTACACTTTTTTCTTTTTTTTCCCAAATGAGCTGTCTCTCCTTCGATTTTTTTTTTCTTTCCAATTTGTGTGTATGGATGTGCGTGGGGTGTGGGAGTGTCCCTAAAGATTGCTCCATTTGACTTTTTCGTAGTCTATAAAATACGATTTTAAATATTTTTATTTTCAAAATCCGTAAAGAAAAAAATTATAAAAACTTGATATTTTAAAAATTTACATTGAGATGCATCCAATAAGATCATATTTGAATATATATTATTTCTTATAATATGATGAGAATTTTTTGTTAAAATTTTCTAACAATAACCCAATAAAAAGAAATTAGACAGTCTTTGAGGGATTTTATGCATTTTCTTGGAACTTTTTTGCTAATCTTTATCATGTAGGATCATGGTTGATTTATTTTGATATATATTGTGTGCGACTTATCTGCTATATTTACCAAATTTGCTTAGTGGTAATAAAATACATAAGGTCAATGATGTATCTTAAAAGACAGCTAAAGGTTCAACGTTACAATGAAAAAGGAAGGTAGGAAGCATTCCTTGTAGAGAAGTTGATGCCAGATTGAATTCCAAGGATATCTGAAAAGATTTCTACAGAAAAGAAAGGGGAGGGGAATGAGTCAAAAAGAGAACAAAATCGAAGTCTTGTTATCACCTTGCGTTATCCTTGTTCCACGGATTCCTTGCATCAGAATCTGTCTCTTGCCCTTCAATCCTACTCTGCCTTTGATGACTTGTGACTTTGGATTGGTAACATTTTTTTTTTCCACAAAGTATTATATACGGAAGCATTAAATTTATTGTGTTTCAAATAAAAATAATCTTTTAATATAATAAAAATTACTCCTCAAAGTTAATAAAGATTGACATATATTGTGTTACGGGGTAACTTTTGTTAAATTAAGGGTTCACTACATAATAATTTTATTGTATCCCATGTGTATATAATACTTTTTGTTTTCTTTTCCCTGATGAATGACTCGGATTTGAATTCTTCTCGAAATGGGTAAAACAATTAAATGCTATTCACAAATTAACTAAAAGCCAAAATCAACTAGGTGCTTTAATTGTATTATCATCCAATGTTAAACGGTCACATCACATTTTGTTTGCGAACCCAAGAAACACCGGAAAACATTAACCTGTTGCTATATTGCTCATTTATGAATATTATAAAAGAGTAGGGCGTGTAGTTCGTTGTAAATACAAGGCTTCATTATTAGGATTATGGGCAACATTGACATTAAGAGTACTACTAGCAGTGAGTAAAATTTTCTCCACGAGTAAAAATGGTGAGTAAAATGAGTGAAAAATGCATCCTGACTGTAGTCACCCGTGAGAAAACTCATGAGTTTCCTCATCCCATGAGAAAACTCATGAGGAAAACTTCAGGTGGGCCCCATATTTTTTAATTCTGTTTACTTCAACGGCTATTTTCGACATTATAACAATTTTAAAAAAATATTAAAAATCATCAACGGTTATAAAAAAAATTTCTCTATAAAATGACACCCATTTTGCTATATTTTTCCACAACTTAAAAAAATACATTTTCCTAATTGAATTCGTTTTTTACCATTATCTACTTCCCAATTGTTATCATACACATTTATTTTGCAAATTTTCTTTAAGGTAAACTATTCTGCTGTTATTTTTATAAAAACGATAATAAAGACGTTAGTTAAGACGTTAATTTAAAGCGATTATCAAAAGTGATAATTATTAAAAAACGCCACTGTTAACCACTGTTAACCGCTATTATAAAAACGCTAATTAAATGCGATAATAAAATAAACGATAGTTTAAAAAGGAAATTAAAATCGATATAAAAATGCGATAATTAAAAACGATAATTAAATACTGTAGTTAAAAACGATAACTATAACCTCTAATTAAAAATATTAAGTACATTACAAATTGATATTGAAACGCTAGCTACGCAATAATAACATAAATTAATTAATAACGATATAAAATTATTAATTATAATCATACATTAATTAGAAAATTAAGTAAAATTGGTGAATATGGAAGAGAGAGAAAGTGTGGTGGGGTATTGAAAAAAGTAAGAGAGAGATTAATGAAGAGTTTTTTTACTCACTGCTGGGATGATATTTTACTCACAAAAAAACTCATGAGGATAATTGGGTGGAATGAGTGAGAAAGTGGTTAGAGAGAGAATTGGATGGCAAAATTTTGACCACTGCTGATAGTGGTCTAAGAAGCAGCTGATCTCTCAGTATTGTTAGCAAGGACTTCTATGATATGATAAATTTCTAATTTATATCTGATATAAATAATTAGGTGATATTTTCATAATTTCATTTCTATACCTGAGACTATGATGTATATACTTGATATATGTTTTTTTTCTTTTTTTTCTATTTTTTAATTTCTATATTTGATATAACAGTAACTATATCTAATATAATAGTAGTTATATTTGGTATAACAATATCTATATATGATAATTCACTATCCTAATTATATCAGGTATGAATTAAGAAAATCTCTTTATGATATTACATAAGCAATAAGTTATGATTAATTAGAAGGAAACAAATCGTTTTCGTACCCAAAATCTCTTATACATATTTCAACAGAAAAATGTGCTATTTAAGATCCTAATATTTTAATGTTTTTGAAATACTTCAATTGATCTGTACTAGGCAAAATAGGAATTTTTTTACAAGTATCTTCTACATCCTCGTCAGCATAATTTTTGTTCTCTATGAAAGAAAAGATATACTTTATACATATTTCCTCCGTCTCTAAAAAATTGTCTCAATTACAAATTTTAACTTTTTTTAAGATTCAATGGGAAATTTTTGAGGGGACGACCAAAAATGAAATTTTTTTAAGGGAATGGAGGAATATTTGGAGAACGGATTAAAATGAAAAATTGGACAATCTTTAAGGGACGCATAGAATAGTTGGTATTTACATTTTAAGAACATGATAATTACTATATAAGTAGTTAAAATAACAAATGATGTGGGTTACAATGCAGAGGAGATTGGCTATCATGAATTGTGTGGCTACAAGTATACGACACACGGGGAGCATTAAGAAGTACATAAGGTGATTCTCCGTACATGTGCTCGAAGTAGATGATTTGCCAGGGTCCACTCTTCTGTTCTATTTCATTGATGGTCTCCAAAAGTGGGAAGCCCAACATTCAAACACTTGTGGAAGCCATCTCAACGGCCAAGTCTTTGATGGAGTTAATCAGCCCGATTCAAAGAAAAATAACAACAGTTTTGGTGAGGAAAGGTGGGGAGCCCAACCGAGCTACCTAAGATCTTTGTGCCATTGATCTTTGTCAGGCTCGTTAGTTTTGGTTTCATGAACTAGTATCCATTAGCTATTCTCTAATCTGTTTCATACACTAATTTGCTGGAGGTGAAAATTTTTCCATAATATTCTTACTACCTACGGTAACAACTAAGAGAAAGGGCAAGCAGAAAATGTGTCTATTTTTTACTGTGAGGATTGAAAAGGAAAAGTTTTTTAAAAACATTCGGTATTATTAAATAGTATAAGTGGACCTATCAAGTGGTGAGGTTTGAAAGGGTAAAGAAGAGAATTTTCTTATCTATAAAAGGAATGAAAAATATAGTCGAATAGAGGGAATACTACAATATGTCTAACTAGACTAATATAATAAATTGTTAATTTTTTATTTATTTAAGTTTATAATTTAAACCTCTAAAAAGTTGTAAGGAGTCTTAAGGACATCATGAATAATTTTCCTTTTTAGTTTTTGTCACATTTTTATTTATAAAATTAAAGTTTGAAAAATTTGACCATAAATTTTTATCATATTACTCCCTCTGTTCTTATTTTTCTTTTCCATTTTGAATTAGAGAAGAAACCAAGACAATAGTAAATATCATTAAAATTTTATAAAATAATTTAAATTAATCTAAAAATAAGAATAGTGTCTATTAAAAAATAATACAAGTGGGTTAGGCATCAAATAAGTAGTAGAATTTCTAAAGTGCTTATTTAAGAAAGTCGTGTTTTAGAGACCGCAAAAAGTCAATAGTGCAAACAATTAGGGATAGAGAGTAGTAAATTAGTAGTTGTTGATCTTGATTAGGAGTGTTCAACCAACGCAATACCCGACTACCCGAATACTCAACAGGGAATTAATGGGTATTTGTATAATTTTTTATACCTTTTCAGGCTGGTACCCAACCTGCTCAAAATAACTAAATACGGGATGAGTAATGGGCCGCAATTTATTACAACTGAGTACCTGATGGCCCGGTTTAATTTTTTTAATTAGTGAGCTAAGGTTAGTGGGTTAGTGCTTAATTAATTACTTACTGTCTAGATTACCTTGATATGTTAAATGGTAAAGACTAAAGTAATATTCCAATTGATTTCAAAAAATAAAAAAGTAATATTTCAATTTTATAGTTCTATATTCAGGTTTTATCCCTATTCTTTGTTGCTCAATGATTCACTTTCCTTTGGTTCAGATTAGTAGGCCATATATTTGGTTTATAGTTTATTCTAATTTTAGTTTCTTTCTTAATTTGAATATTTAGTGTTTCTACCACATTTATGTAGTGGTAATGAGGTTTAATACATCTTTATTCATGTAAAGAATTGACATGTCTATGCTTGAATTTTTAGCATCATAATTTTGCTTTTACGTCAATGTATTGTTATTGGTGGTTAGGAGTTAATTCTAAATGGATTTTGTGGCGTATTCATTTTGAATGCATATTATTTAGAAATTTCAATAGCAAGTTTAACATTAAAAAAAAAGGGTACCTGTAACCCCTTGGGTCGTGTCATGGACCGCATTTTCAAATACCCTATAAAACGAATACCCGAAAATCAGGTATCCGCTAATAAAACCCTTGCTTGATCGCATAGTGGAGTATTTTAAATCTGTATATTTCAATAAGTAAAACAATTCGTGTCAATCACTGAAAAACTCCGATCTAAATGCACTCTACCTAAAAATATATTTTTTGCCACAGAGTTGTTGTAATGTTGAGATTATTCAGAGTCTACGGAGAATATCTTTTTGTAAGAATTGTTCTAATGTTGGGATTCTTTGACTAGCATTTCAAGAATCTAAAGTCTTAGGAAAAGAGTCAATAACATAAGGAAGTAAATTCAACTTAAGGTTAAAAGCTTAACTCTTATTAATTAATACAAATCTTAAATATATCAAATTTTTATAATATTTTGTCTCACAAATTTAAAAGAAAAAAGAAGTTTTAAATTGTGTCTTAAAAACTGTAAAAAGTCAAATATAACAGTTAATTTTGGAAGAAGGAAGTAAAATTTACGTATAACTGTATATGCCATAGAGACAGAAATATAAACATACCAAGTCAAATACAAAGACCACCATATTGTGTATAATACAATTATATAAATACTCCTTTAACTCGTACTCATTCAGAACCGTGACAACTACAAACTAACAACAAACTTCGTTTAGACTTCCCTCTCTAGAATCTCTTCACTACAGTCGATCATCATCAACCACGATGATGACGACCACCAACACCAACACCAACACCCTCCTCCTCCTCCTCCTCCTCTGTACAGCGGTGCTTCTCCTTCTCCGTCCTTCCTCCGCCACCTCACCAAACACGAACAACCTTTTTCTTGAACCCTCCTCAATACAACCACCCCCACCCCCACCGTTTCGACACCGCTACTGCGACACCTTCCCTTCCAAATACCCACCTTCCATCTGCAACGCTCAGTTCCGGAAATACCTCATGTCCCCTCCTCCTCCACCGCCGACATTAATGTCAGATTCTCTCTCCTCCCCCGAGATAGACCCTCGTTTCGGCGTCGAAAAACGGCTAGTTCCTAGTGGGCCCAACCCACTTCATAACTGACACATCGGAAAAAAGTCAAAACGATGTCGAATACGTTCTTGATGACTCCATCGATGGATCTCAACATCTCTTCTTTGCAATTATTTATCTGTTTAGTATATTCTGTTCGTTGGAGATACGTCGTTCTTGAATGAACATAGAAAGGGCGGTGTCGTGTCACGTTAAGCCCTTCAAAAATCTATAAGTAGAATGTATGGATGGTCGGGTTTCCGGGAGATTCATCGGTCGTGCATTGCTGGGGTTCGGTTCGGAACAAGAAGTTCTTGAAGGCGAAAGGGCGGGTAACGTACGTACGTAGTCCGTAAAACTCAAAAAACCATAGTGTAAATTGTTATTCTTGTTTTTTAATTTTGAATTTTGGGTGTAGCGTAATTGAGAAGATCAGGTGATTCTCATGTGCTTCCATAAATTTTGGAGGCTGTGGGGTACAGTCTGTGATGTAACGTACTAGCTAAGTGCTGCAATACTGGTCTAGTTGTAGTAGAAGAAGAAGAGAAGCAGAAGGAGGTGATGGTGGGGGATGTGATAGTTAGGATCTTGTGAATAGAGGACATAATTGTCTTTTGGCATTTATCGATCCTCTCATGTTTCATGAGGAGCTCATTGTGGCATTTAATATTATCATGTAAAGTTTCTCTTTTTGGGCCCATACCTACTAATCTCATTAGGAAGGATCATCGCAATTTTATAATCTTAGTATATTCTATATTTTGGTCTATATACAAAAGTTTACTTTTGATTTACGTACTTTGCATCGTGTAACTACTGTAAATCTATAATTTTCTTATCTTGTTGTTTGTTACTCTCTTTATAACATAAAAAAAAAAAAAACAAATTTACAATGGCCATACATGTGTCATGTAACGAAGGAGTTCACTTATGGCATTGAATATAATTATAAATATAACATAAAGGATGATCACTCCGTAAAATAGGCTCTTATTCTTGAATGTTGATTAAAACTTTGGCCGTCTACTTTTTTGTTTGCAAATGGCATACCAAATAAAATTGGCTCAGAATTGTCAAAAGCTATAAGCATGCATGCATGCATGCATGGTAACATTACATCGCTGGAATATATAGAGACTTAAATTTTGGTGTTAAGCTATGTTTATTCACTCGTGAATATAATGTGACAACTGACAAGTACTGTGTTTGTAAGGTGGATTGAGTTGAAGGAGTCTTGAGTTAGTTCATGAAAGATTTCATGCATGCAAATGCCATACATATATGAATCATTTTCGTGAATGGCTTAGTTTGCCACTTCATATATTCCTTTTTCTATCTGGTCAATTAGAGCAGTACATTGAAATTTGAGCCATTTAATTTGTTATGAATTACTCGAATTCTAATTTATTTTTGGTCCATAACATTGAAACTGTAAGTTCCTATAGGTTATTCTACTTTTTTGTTCAAAACTACGCTACCTTATTTGTTAGATAATCAATTACATTGTGTTATAAATTGGTGGAATTCAATTTAGTAAACTTTGTTGAATTCTTATGGAGTTTTTGCTCATAAGTTCAAAAATTGTAAATTAGAGTAATTTGTTCAATTTTTATCTATTCTTGTACAATAATGTAAAATATTTGTTCAATTCTAGTGTTTTTATGTTCAATTTCGGTCTGCTTTTTTATTCAAAACTACAAACTCTTGTGAAACTTCGTTGAATATTCAATTTCATTGTGTTATGAATCGGTGAAATTCGATTTGATAAAATTTGTTCAATTTTGATTAGTTTCTGCTTGTTCAATTCTAGTTTCGTTTTTGTTCAAAAATTTGAAAACTATAAAATGAAGTCATTTGGTCAATTATGATACTTTTGTACAATATTGTAAATTTCTTCAAGTTTGGTCTAGTTTTTGTTCATTTTTTGGACCCTTTTTTTCAAAAATATTTAAAATCAAAAAATTTGTTGGATATTCAATTTTATTGTATTATGAATTGGTGGAATTCTATTTGGTTTGTTCATAAGTTTGAAAACAAAACTGAAGTAATTTGTTCGAAGCAACTCTGATTTATTTTTACTTCGTTTTTGGTTTTATTTTTTCAAAATTATAAAACCTTGTGAAACTTAAAAATTTTGTTGGATATTTAAGTTTACTATTTATGAATTGGTAGAATATATTGTGGTAAATTTGTTCAATTATGATGTTCATAAGTTTGAAAACTTTATATTGATGTGATTTGTTCTATTTAGATATATTTTTGTAGATTATTGTATATTATGGTGATTTACATAAAGTTCTTTAATTTACAAATGCAAGAAGATTGCGCGTGATCAAGTTTATCTCATTCTTGTCCCATCTCGGAAAAGGCTTTCAAACATATTTTTTTTGATAATTTTAGGGATAGACTTAACGTAAAACATCCTTTTACTTGGCCTAGCGGGTTGTGCATATTATGTGAATATTTATTTCATAGAAGGTGCATTTACTTGTTTTTTTTTTTTAATTCCAAAAGAGGCAAAGCCGAAACAGAAAAACAAACAAACAAAAACAAAAAGAAAACCAAACCTAAAACAAGAGTAAATTAGGGAGGGACAAATCTAGGAAAAGCTATTCCCCTGACATTCTCATCTAAAATATTTTTGAATTCAGAAGGAGCACTTTCCAAAAGTGCGAAATGGACATTATTATTAACCCCATAATTAGCAAGCCAATCAGCAGCTCTGTTCCCTTCACGGTAGATATGGGTCACTCGAATTTGCCAGTCTGGTAGGTTCATAAGCTTCCTGCAATAGCGTATAATGTGGGTACAGTCCCCATTAATATAATCTTCTTGTTGAAGAGCCTTGATGCATGCTAGATTATCCATTTGGACTTCTAGTTTACCTAGGCATAGTTCTTTTGCCAAAGTGAGGCCTTTTTGCAAAGCCAGACATTTAACTCTAAACACTCTGCAAATTCCACAATTTTCCATAAAGGCCATAATCCACTTGCCATTGGAGTCCCGTACCACACCTCCTCCTCCAGCTTCTCCTGGAGATCCCTTAGCTGCCCCATCAGTGTTTAACACATACCAACCATCTTTTGGCACATTCCAACGAACGAACACCTCCTTCTTAAGCCTCTGTCCTTCTGACCCATTCTCTTCCAATCTTTTCAAACTTCTCACCGTTTTCATCAAGTCTGATGTGAAGAAAAGCTCTAGTATCCTGTGGAATCTCATCCTGTCTATTGAAAACAATGCAATTCCTCCACTTCCAACACCACCAAACTGTCAAACAAAAAAGAGAAGGCCATAGAGTGGAGTATTCATGATCCTGAGACTCAATATTATGCGTAAGCCAATTCCTCCTTGCTACACTGCAATCCCTCACAATATGTATTGTAGATTCTTCTTCCCTCATGCAAATAGGACATTTAGGATTAGGTTTCAACTTCCTTTTGAATCTATTTAAGTTTCCCATCACCCTATCATGACCTACCACCCACAGAAATCCCTTTACTCTTTGCTATATAGGGGCTTTCCAGATCAACTTCCACATTTCATTCTCAATCTCTGATCTTTCCCTTCTTATAAGTGCTATTGCTGATTTAATAGTAAAACGACCCTTTGGCCCATTACCCCAGTAAAGTAAATCAACAACATTTTGATCCTCCTGAACCACATATGCTTGAATAGCCTTTAGAGTCTCCATGTTAAAAAGATGGGAAAATCTTTCCCAGGCCCAACCTTCTTCTGCTTCCTACATATCCTCTACAAGCACATCACTTATCTCATTTGGGATCTCCTGCACTACCATTTCCCTTAGAGTGACATCCAAAACCCATTTATCATCCCAGAACTTAGTAACACTTCCATTGCCTACTGCTACTCTCATTCCTTTCCACAGATTACTCCCAGCTTCGGTTACACCCCTCCAAACATTTGACATACCTTGTCTAGGAATAAACTCATGAATTCCTACCTTGCCTTTACAGTATTTTCTGACTAAGTACCTGGACCCCATAAGGCATTAGGACTTGTAAGCATCCTTCATCCGATTTTTGTGAGGAAAGCTTCATTGGTTTGGCGCATAGGATGAATACCTAGACCTCCACACACAATGGGAAATAACTATCTACTATTTGAAGATTAATGAGAAGTCGGTGAGCGATAAATTTTATCAATATACTTGTAAAAATAACTATGTTTATTTCCATAAAAAAAACATGTTTATATTCAAACAAGTAAATGTTCATAATCAGAATAAGAATGTAAGACCATACTAAATACACAAAATGACATCATTTAAATGGTGGTACATGCAGAGCTTAATTTCCACACATGAGTGTAGGTAAAAGTTGCACATCTAACCACAATTAATAACAAAGTACTATGTATAAAATGTAAAAATCAACGGAGTTTTCAAGTAAAATAAATTCTAGGGGATTTTTGGCTCCTAATTTTATCATTTGGTAACTCGTATTTTATATTTTATTAGGACCAATTATTGTAATCACCCAATAAAAACCAATATGAATTACTCTTTGTCACCAATAAGGCAATAAATACTTCATTCTCTTAAGCTGTTAAAATTAGGGATGTCAAACTCTGATCCAACTTGAAAAAATGCTTGAAACTGATATGTACCCGACTTGGTTATAACCCAAAAAGTGAGAACTGTAACCCGACTTAATTTGACCTGAAGTCAACCCGAAATCGATTAGACCTGATATTTCAAGACCCAAACCCGATGTACATCCGACCCGAATGTGACATGACCCGTTAATGACTCGACCGAAGACAACCTAACCCATTAATGACTCAACTCGAAATCGATTAGACCCAACGAATAACTCTTATGACCTACCTGATAACCAACCTGTAAATTTGACTCGAACCAAATATGACTCGAACTTGAATTCGAAGTGAACCCGACAAAGTAAATAATTAATTTGATCCACTTGATAACAATCCGACCTGACTTGACCAGACTCTAAAGAACACATTTACCCATTTTAACTCGACCTAGTGAAAACTGACCTACGAAAGTCAGACTCATTAAGCACACCACATCACCGACAGTCTCACTCTACCTTGCGCGTCGATATAGCAGATGCCATTACACTCAGAACTTCCTGATTTCTTTGCTATCATCAATCACTCCCCAAGACCCAACTTTCTTTGATCTATTGATTGATGAGATGGCGCATTGGGCGCCTGTAATACTGATCTTGGGCCTGTTATTCCCGCTCCTCTTCAATGCCGCTCTTTCTAAAACCCTTAAACGTGATGGTAGTTTCCCTCTCCATATTTTTTGTGTTTTATTTTCTTGGTTGTGATCTATTCATTGTTTTATTATTTCCCTTTTGTGATCATGTCTATTGGGGTTGAATTGTCTCTGTTTGATGCATATTGAATTGGAAAGATCCCGTTTTTGTTGCTTGTTTGATCTATTAATTTGATGATATTATGGGTATGCTTATCATTTTCCATGATGTTGAAATCTAGCATTGTTGTTGATTAGTGTTTTGAGGTATGCATTTGTGTTAGTCTTGATTGATTAGGGATACGATGGTGAAATTCAGCATTGTTGCTATTGTTACTTTTGGTGTTAGTCGAGATAAGCGATTAGCGCTCTTTCGGAGCATGGTGGTAAAGATTTTACGAAAAGATGGTGCGTTTGGAATTGTCTAGGAGTTTTTACGCAGATCAATTACATAACCAGAACATACTTTATGATTAGCCTAATGCTTCTAAAATCAGGCTCCTGGGTTTGGTAGGGGGTTACATATAAGCTATGTTAACTATCACAATGACCAAGAGGATTGCTTATTCTCGACTCTCGTTAAAGAGAGCTTAATCTGTTAGACTCTAGGTTTAAAGGCATCTTTTTGCTTTTGTTATTATGTTCTTGACCAAGGTTGGGTTGTTTACAGGACTTCTGTTGTGGGTTTGTGACTTACGAGTTATATTTTGCAGTGAAAGCGTTGAATGAAATAAAGTCGTCGCTTGGATGGAGGATCGTTTATTCGTGGGTTGGTGATGATCCTTGTGGTGATGGTGATTTGCCTCCCTGGTCTGGTGTGACATGTTCTGTTCAAGGGGATTATAGAGTTGTTACCGGACTGTAAGTTGAACCATCTCTTGCTTAAATTTTATTATACATTTTGAGGTATGTGCTATGTTTTTTATTTTATTATAAAGATCAGTTCTTCATATACTCTTTATTATACATTTTGAGGTATGTGCTATGTTTCTTGCATGTTTTACTGTTAATTAGGTGTCTAAAGCATTGATTTTGGTTTTTGTATTTCCATTGCTTATCAATCCGCAGGGAAGTTTATGCAGTGTCAATTGTTGGGCCGTTTCCCATTGCTGTGACTAATCTGTTGGATCTTCAGAGGCTGTAAGTGTTTTTCCTGCCCTGGTACACATTTTTGGCATTCCTTGATGTACATGCATTGAATGTATTGATTAATGTGAGCAAGCCTGGTTGACAGGGACCTCCACAACAATAAGTTGACGGGGCCAATTCCTCCTCAGATCGGACGATTGAAGCGTCTGAAAATTCTGTATGATCTTATTTCCTTGGTTGCTTATTCTGGATCTTTCTTTGTCTTGATGATGTTTGTGTATGAATCAAGAACTATCTGACTTCTAGGCTTTAATACGAATATCCCATTAATTCCCTATTCTATCCTTATAAGATATAATATGTATTTGTTTGCCCTAGTAGTTTTATTCAACAAAGATCACTTTTAGATTTTAGTTTCTTTCTCATTTCCTGTTGCAGGCAATGTAATTTGCCAGTCCCCCCATGGTGTGTACTACAATCCGAAATGAGCAAATCAGTACATTAGTTCTGGTACACTTTTGGACTAGTTAAACACATTAGCATAACTAGGCAGCAAATTAAGTTCCCATTCCCATTTGGATTACCAAATCATACTGTAAATTAGTTAACTCCAATAGGAGTTGATGAGAATTATTTGAAGTGATTTGTGGGGGCGAATCTTGACTATTATATGGAGTTTTCATGATCGTTTTTACACTTTGTTGGAACTGAGAAATTTGGTGGTCATTCAAGAATGAAAGGCTTGTAGAAATAGATAATTTGAAAACAAGCTTAGGTTCTATTTTGTGTAACTTATTTTGATTTATTTCAGTAAAAATAAAAATGTTCAACAAAAATAATATAAACTAAGACAAAATAAAATTAGTTCAGCAACAACAAAACAAGTTGAGCAGAAATGAGTTTCAGACTATAAATTTCAGATTTTTCTTTCACAATTTCAGATTATTTTAGAAAAATTCAGATTTTTCCAGACAAAATAAAAAAAAATAAGTTTAGACAAAATAAGTTTGGATAAAATAAAAAAAAAAGTCTAATAGAACAGACCCTTAGTGATGTTTGGGATGCTATCCATTTGGTTGTCAAGTTATAGTGAAGAAGGGAACTTTAGTATCTTAGGCGTAATCGTATTGGGTATGCTGACTTTTGAAGAATATTATACCCACAGTAAAGAGACTTGTTGGAAATGATTGCAGGCTGCTTCCTGATTTATGTTTTCTAAGGATATTTTCAGCTGAAACTTTAGGGAAAGCATTAGTAGCCATTTTTAAGATAATTGACAGTGCTTTATGTTTTGGGAAGGAGTATTGGCTAGTTAACGTTAAGCATGATGAGGATGATTTACTACTATTACTACTTATGTGGAATATGGCTATATTGATTTGGGTGTGAACCCGACTGTAGGAAAGATGATGGAACCAGAGCAGTTTTAGAGGTTTTGGGTACGTATGGATATGACACCCTAATGCTAAGTGAGGAGATGTAAACCATTAGAAATCCCACTGAAGCTAGTAGAAGGCAGAAGAATTTGTGTGATTAGGTAACCCTTAGTCTACAAACACATGATCTGGAATATGTCTCTTGATTGGGTTAATCTAATGTATAGAGTTGTTCAAATGGGAGGGGCCCTATTAAGGGCTCTTAATTGACTCGTTTGTAAAAAGATCTAATAAATTATAAAATTAATTGAGTCGATTTTTTAAAGGGTTATGTTTTCTAGGGTCTTTAAAGAATCAATAGTTTTCAAGGCTTTAAAATACTATCACATAATGAATGATTCTCACTTGCTTGTCAATGGTCCACTGTCAAAAATTAGAGGTAATATAGACAAATTATCATCCTCCATAGATATAAATGTACTCTCTTTGAACCGGTCCAGCTTGACTCGGCCTATTTTGCATTTTCTTTGGCTCAAACCGACTCAGCCCATTTTGCATCGCCCGATCCGATCCATTTTATATGTAATTTTTCCCGATCCTAATTCGAGCTAATGCACAAGTCTCTACTGATACACTTACACACATCAGAAATTAGAACTTAACGTTTGGTCTAATCATTCGGTGGTGTTGACAGGAAAGCAATGGCTAACGCTAGCCAGCTCCTTCGTACGTAGTATAGATAGTGTAGGGAAATCCCATGGACGTCTCCTTTTTGATTCAATCATTGCTTTCTTGTGTTTCTTCCTATGTTTATATCTTTACCCTTATAATTGTTTGTCTATGTAGCTTGCAGAGATGATAAATTCACTTAAAGAATTATGTAAAATAATATGAAGTGGTTGTTACCCATGAACCATACATTCAAAGGGCTAACGAATTAAGAGTTTTACTTCTAACTTCAAAAATTTCACCTTAGCATTTAGGATCTTAAAAACAAACAGATTGCTCCATAGCCAAACAATTCACTACTATATGTATAAAATCATGGAAGAAGAAGCAATGCCTTACATGAAGATCTTGCCTTCAAATAAATAACTTCCTAGTCAAAGAATTATTCATAATCATCTATACAAAATCGTGGAAGAATAAGCAAATGCTTTCACAGGGAGCTCTTGGGTCCAATTATACAAAGTACCATGTAGGAGATCTGGAATCATATTGTTAACAATCTATGCATCCGAAACTATACTTTTCCTTTTTTCTCTATGTGCACCGTTAAGCTGCTGAAGAATCCAGCTTCCAAGATCTACTAATTCATTTTTTTAATTTTTACTTTCAGCAAACAACAGACTTTTGTTATGTCTCTATTGAACTCAACAAACCCCAATTAAATACAAA
This sequence comes from Dysphania ambrosioides, assembly GCA_026401315.1. NCBI lineage: Eukaryota > Viridiplantae > Streptophyta > Magnoliopsida > Caryophyllales > Amaranthaceae > Dysphania > Dysphania ambrosioides. The sequence goes on along the minus strand of CM048664.1, from coordinate 22,804,154 downwards.
GCGTTAAGACTATTAACTTATATACCACAAAGAGAGAACCCAAAGACAAATAAGTAATTGTTGCTCATTAAACTTTTCTCTTACTGGGATACCGTACCTTCCTGCTCAGAAGCCCCTTTATCTTTGAGCTTCCTTGTCAGAATCATATCCTTTGCCAAGGTTAACAATAGGTTTTAGAAGGAGCCTCAGTAGTATGTAAGTTTTTTTTCCTGTGAAAGAAAATTTCTCAACCCCTGCAATCAGAAAAAGTACCACCATCATTCATTTCCTTCAGGATGAAAATTAATGGTCGAGAGCAACTTCTTCAAATGATGGATGTCTTCTTCTCATCATTCTGCAATTTTGGAGACAAATAATTCTTTCATATGTGACTAACTCAGAGACAGCCATCGTCCCCTCCGCCCCCACACCCACCCCCTTCACCACCACCATTCACAAACACAAACAAACAGACAACCCTGAAAGCTTTGATTTTGTTTTTTTTTTTGTTCTATGATCATAGAGTTCAAAGCCAAAACAAATTAAATTGCCATGAATTGTGGAGTCAGTCTTTGCTTTATGTTCAATACTATACTTAGGTACTCAACACTTGGTGTTTCTTTTCTGACAATATTCTATAAATTTTGATTGTTGTCAAACTTGGTATTTCTTGTAGGAATCTGCGATGGAATAAACTACAGGATGTCCTGCCCCCTGAGATAGGTGAATTGAAAAGTCTGACACATCTGTAAGCAATCTTAACTGGAAAAATGCATTTTATATGTTTATTGCTGTCTCATTTTTTTTTTCTGATTGAAAGATTAATAAATTGTGCTTCCCCAGATACCTGAGCTTCAATAGTTTCAAGGGAGAAATACCCAGGGAACTGGCAAATCTTCCTGCACTGCGGTATCTCTATTTACATGAAAACCGTTTCACTGGGCGCATTCCCGCAGAGTTGGGCACTCTGCAAAATCTTCGGCATTTGTGAGATTTATAACTTAACTCCATTTGTCTTATAAGTACAATTTTTTGTCTTGATCAGTAATATATTATGATTGTCAACATTTTAAAGGACAATATATCTATCTTTTGTAGGGATGTCGGTAACAATCACCTAGTGGGCACAATTAGGGAACTCATACGCATTGAAGGATGCTTTCCTGCCCTTCGTAACCTGTAAGCTACTGTGTAACTGTTTTCCGTATCCTGTTATTGTGCTGTCAACTCTACTAACTTATTTGACCTATTTAGCTATCTGAATAATAATTACCTTACTGGAGGAATTCCGGCTCAACTAGCAAATTTAACAAACTTGGAGATCTTGTAAGCAACCTTTTACTTTTTTCCTCCCTAGACATGGTGCATAGACTATTTTCTTGAAATGGATGATTTTATTTATCTTGATTCATATGAAGAATTTTATGGGCTGGTTAATGTTGCAGGCATTTGTCCTACAACAAAATGACTGGAATTATACCTTCTGCAGTTGCTCGTCTTCCTAGATTGACGTATCTGTAAGTCTCTCATCTAAATGCCTATATTACAATGAATTGTGAGCTACTGAATCTATATGATTTAATGCATTAGATAGATGCTATTCGTGTTGGTCCCTTCTCAGAAAGTTAATATTGTGCTGGATCTGTTCACCTAGATATGATTGATCGCCCTGATGTTGGTGTTAAAACAGTTTTTGCTTCAGAATGTAAGGATCCTAGTTTCTAATTTGTGTCTTCAGCAGCCTCTGGGATGCTAGGATCCCATAGGTAGAATGGTACAATTTTTTTTTCCCATTGTCATGAAATCATCAAGGTCTGAAGTCTGAGGAATCCTTAGAACCTTTCAGTGAATGATTTGGCATGTGGTCTTTCGGGGAAGACGGGACATGTACCCTATCCCTCACTCGGCGGAGCCTACACTATAATGTCTCATGTCAGTAATACTATAATAGCTCTGTGATATTTCCTTTTGGGAGAAGTGTTCATATTCTACTTTGTTACTTCAGTGTGCTGAGTTACAAAAGTATCAATAGTATGTCTATGGAATTGAATTATTAAATGCATTGTATTATTTATCTGGTTCTTTGAAATTTTCAGGTACTTGGACCACAATCAGTTTAGTGGAAGAATTCCTGATGCATTCTATAAGCACTCATTCCTGAAAGAAATGTGGGTTTTCTAAATCTTATTGATTGTGAAAACTGTATAGTTTGTACTAGCTAACCTGGAAGGCTGTAACCATTTTCCCTTTGATGTGTTAATGTAGGTATATTGAAAGCAATGCATTCAGACAGGGCGTAAACCCAATAGGAGTTCACAAAGTACTTGAAGTATCAGACACTGAGTTCTTGGTCTGAGTCGTAGACACCCTTATTCTTTATTTGTTCTCCATCTCCACTACTCTCCCCACCCGGCCGCTGCAACATAAGTGTGGAAGTAAAATAGAAGTGGGAGAGGTGAACCCTCTAGGGTTGAAATTGAGTTTTGGATGAGGTTCTTAAGTGTAGATGAAGAAATTTGCACCTTGATTGTAGGTATAGAATGAAAAATGTAAGAATGTTAGCTGTGATTGGCTGACAGTTAGCCTTACCAAAAAAAGTAATGGATTGTGATGATGTTTTTTCTTTACATAATACGAGTATATCATTTGTCTATATTATAACAAACTAAACCTTGCCTATAAGGAGACTTGGAGTACAATTCAGACATGTTGAGTTTTCCATAATCACATTGATGAACCACCATCTGGCACAGACTTGGCTAATTTATTGTTAAGACTTGACATCTAGACAAGTAACTTGTTTTGCTTTGAACCTACAGTTTAGGAAATGGGTCATCCATGTAGTGTGAAAAACAAAAACAAAAAAAAAACATCTAGAGATGAATTATTGGATTTTTCTTTATTTTTTGACATTATACAGAAATCGAACAGAAAAAACTACATAGCAGAAATCCATAAAACAGAGGCTCTAACAAGAACACCATGAACGCGATCCCCGATACCAGCGACCTTGGAACAAGTGGCTCTAAATGTAAAAGAAACACGCAGGGTCTCCCTGACGCTGGCCGCACTCATGGCTACGGATATTATCTCATTCAAACCCCAACGGAAGATCAACGGTGTTTTTACCTTTGGATGCAGCTATGATAATAGCATAAACAGGTTGGGTATCATAGGTGTGTTAACTATGTTTTCTATACCATCTTCTTGTATTACCTATTGCTTGGCTATTGTTCACATCCTATATGTTTTGGTAAATGTGTGAAGAGCACTGAGTGATCCACAATATACATACATTCATTAGTCATTACCCCAACACGAAAAATGACTTTGGACGGTGACTTAGGGTTGGCTGGGCACAAATGCACAATCAACCACCTATATGATGTCACATGCAGTGACAAATTTTGAGAGGGTGGCCTGGTCAGGCCCAATCCCATGTGCCAATACAATTGTGCACAAGTTCAAATTTCATATAATCTATTGTGTTGCGCTGTGTAATTGTCGTTAATTTTTCTAAAAAAATGTGACCCTAACTCGGTCTATGGCTTGGCACAGATCATGACACAACTACACTGGTACGTTATATTAGTCGCATCATTTTCAGTCCATAGTGGCTCAATCATACAAAGATGTCTCCGAGGTAGTGGATCTTTGATTGGAGGGAACTGCGGGCTACTCGACACTGATACATTCATCCCTAATCGGCTTAATGCTGACTATTATTGGTAAGTTCTCTTTTTCTCTGTAATCAATACTATATGTTAAAAGTCTACTTATAAATTTATCTTTGAATCCTAGTACGAACGTTGTGACAGTGTGACAATTGATTACGAAAAGAGTGCATATAACACAAAATCTTATTTCATGGCTTTATTATGGCACCATCTTTTTAATTTATGGCACAGTCTAATAAGGACCAATGTACTTGCAGTAACACAGACTGGTTCTTCATTTCTAAGGTCATATTCCCATTGTTCAAAAACCAAAGCATAGTTAACCTTTTACTATTCTTAGTATTCTACGAACGCTTCGATTGTATTACACTGTCAACATGACAACTAATTCTGAACTAGGAAAATACTAATTCTGAACTTGGGGAAATTTCCTGTAAAGTCTTAGTTTGTTTTCTGTTAAGGTGTACACGATATTAACCATATATTCAACGTTTGCCATTTACAGCCTGGGATAAGTATACTTTTATTTTTTTTATGATTATGTTCAGTTCTGCTACTTTCAACGCTGTTAATGATCACAATTTGTTCCCTGAGAGTGGTTTCAACTTTCAAGAAAGAGGGTACCATCCAACCCCGAAAGATGGGAATTTTCAAAGCATTGAGGTACTTCTTAATGGACAGGTACTGAGCCTTAGACAGACAACTGCCATTCCTGAGATGAAGCCTATTTTTGTGAAAGGTTGCACCTCAATCGTTTGTAGTTGTAATCATAAGGAACTTCCAAGCTCCTACATGTGTTAGCTAATAAGATATTTTGGAGGTTTACTTAATATATAGAACACTCATCCAATTCTTCTAAACTCTCAAACAAGGGCTTCTAAATGTCTACTGACGCCAAATTTTTGAATACCAAGAAAGAAAGGATATCGCGTACTGCTTCATAGAAAAAAACGCCTTCTTTATTACTTCTTGTGTAGTTGTGCCGCACTGTCATGTATACAAATGGAAGTTGGGTATTGCTTATGTACTAAAACCAACTACAAGTAAAAGAACGGAAAGAATGGGCGAAGTTACAACATCTAGAAATAGTGGAATAACTACTAATCTACTATATGAACATTGTATATAACTGATCTTTATTTCACTTTTTAAGTAGATGGCGAGCACGCTGGTTAGCCCCTTTCACCCTGGAGTTCAACTCGTCAATGTCAGTATCAAGATGATCAAGAGCTTTGTTTTGCCTGCATTCACAACATCCATAAGAGTAGCATGAATACGCTAAGTAGAGGTAAAAAGTAAAGCAAATAATGTCCTAATAAAAGAAAAAAACTTTTGACTTTTTATCAAGAAAATCAAGATGACCGAGCAACACTAACCTATCGAGTTCAGATCCCATATCCACAGCCATACCCTTTAAATCACCTAGAATATTGCTTAAATCTGAAAGGGCATCATCTTGCTTTCCTTTCTCCAACTAATCATGTTTATATACAATAAATACAATAAAGATCAGATCAAGATAATTGGCATTGTATCAAATAAGTACATCAGAGTAGCAGTGTATAGTTATTTTAAAGACCTCAACTTTCTGCATGGTTGCTGTTTGTCCAGACAGGGGTGTCTTACTTCTTGGCATTCCTTTAGGTACAGGAGCGCCCATTAACTTTTCTTTCTGCTCTTTTGTAGCTTTCTTGGATGGTTCATCTGCCAAAACAAAGCACAAAAACATCAATTACACGATCAGATAATTAGTATTCATGATAAAAAAAATTAAGAAGAAGAAAAGAAAAAGACAATTTAAAGCATAGAGGGATGTGGAATCAGCTCGAACAATATAAATAAGAATATAATACCAGGTGTAGATAATGGCCCTGTTATGGAGCGTGTCTTCTTTGGCTTCCATGTCTTGGAGAACATCCCCCCTAGGCTATTTAGAAGCTTTTCTCCCTGAAAAACATGTCAAAATTGTCAAACATGCATCACTTCATCGAACTAATGCTCCGCACATAGTGATATATAACTCTCATTTTACCCAGTTTTATGCACATTATCATCTGCAAAAGCCATAGCTATGTGGCATTGGAGGAACTGTAGCAAATAGTACAATGGCACCCAAGAAGAATCTTTAATGAAACAATTTAGTACATATCATGTATGTCTATATCTTGCAAGGTGCTATGAACGTCTATCTAATTTGGCTCAAATGGTGGCATGAAAACCTTGGTAACATGCTTTCTACCTTACAATATGATTTCAAGTTTATTCGTCTCCGCAATTTTCATTTCTAGTGCTAAACAATTATTGTATTCCTTGCCAATGGAGCAGAGCTTATGCAATGAGCCAAAGAGCAAAGCAAAGCATACATATCTCCGTTTCCACATTCTAGCAAACATCTTACTGTTAATTTTCCATAGATACATATATTCTAAATTCGAAGTACTTAACAATGAAAGTTCAAATGTTTTGACATCTGTATTTTCAATTGAAGTAATCAAAATATTTTGTTTACATAAGGATACATATGCTAGGTATCTAGGAGAAGTTTTACGACTCTATCATTTTCTCGTTGTTATGTTTATTTATGAACTGTTCACATTTCAAGTACCTTGAAGTCAATAAAATCCTTGCACATTCAGTACAGTTCGCCCTAGTCATAATAGAAGGCACGTACAAGTCCAGAACATGGTAGTTTTTGCAGCTCAGAAGCCAAGCCTATTATTTCCAACAGCCCAATTTCCTTAATTAGCACTTTTTATGCAGGTAAGTGATTCAGCAAATGAACTAAATGTGATGGAAGGAGATGTTTCTGTGGAGGAAGATAGGGCATCGGTCGAAGCTTCCATTGAGACGGCTAGACAAACCACAACTTGCAAAACAATACAAGCTGGAGAAGTGGCTTCAGAAGAGGTAATTGATCTATGGAAAGACAGAGGTTTCCCTAGGTACAAAACTTCTCCTAGTCCTTTCCATGTCATTTAAATATGGGGCAATCATTATACTTCGTATATATTTAGATCTTTCCATAAAGTTGCTGCACCTGAGCTGGATTGCCTCTTTTGCAATTTTTCATCACTATCTCCAGGTCTCTTGCCTTGGAAGTTTTATGTCTCTGTTGCAAATAATCTGCACTCGTATCAATCAACACTGCTAACGGATAATTCATTCTTTTATTTGCCCCCTTAAGCCCTAATTCTCAATATCAGCAACATGCAGACACATTTAACCATTGATGCCTCTTTGCCCCTCATTGCATAAAGAAGAAATTTCGCGAGCCATGCACAATTCCACACATTCTTCTAATGTACAAAGCCACAATAACATCAAAACAAACAGGAGTGATACCTTACTCAAATCCTGGTCAATACAGGCCGCCATCTCGTGAGTCCTATGAATCTGCTCACCTTGCTGGTGCAAGGTTTCAAGTGTCCTTGTAGCATCCTCCCTAATATCCTCAGCAATCCTAAGACAATTGTTGACAGACTTAGTAGTCTCCTCTGCCTTATGGATTGCATAACTCTCAAGTTCCTGCATTGGCTTGTTCTCTAGACCGTGATCAAGGTCTGGAGAAATCAATGTAGGCTCGGACGACGTTCGCCTCGAACGAAGCCCTGATCCAGCATCAGGATGTACAGGACTAGCTGCAGTTGATGCTGCGCCTTTCTTCTTAAACACAAACATTCTCAATATTGTATGTATACCCTGGACATTGCAAAACCTAACATCATGATTCGAAATTGGGAAATTCTAACATTAAATTGGTAATTTAATTGAATTCTTTATGCTCCATTTCATTGTAGCATCAATAATAACGATATATAATTCTTGAAAAATAAGGAAAAAGAAAGGAAATTGATTACAACCCAGAAAAATGTGCAAGAAACCCAGAAAAACTGTGAAATTATACTTGATAATTCCTTGAAAGTCGAAGTGGGTGAGAAATAAATGGTGTAAGAACAATGAAGAAAAATTTGGAAGAATTGAGGAAGTGGAAAATGATTCTCTCCTATACTTCAACGTGATAAAGAATTAAAGAGAGGGGAGGGAGAGAGAGGGTTGTGGGTTATGCTTAGAATTCGAGAGAGAAATGAGAACTGGTGGGAACTGGGAATGGCAGAGATGAATGGCGCCCCAGAAAAACAGAGCGGCCAGTCTGGCTCCTCCTTTCACACTTTCGACCGTTGTTATGTTAGCCTGCTTATTTTCGTTAATTTGTAATTCAAAATCAAACTTCTAACTTCCAACCTAAAGACTCAATTAGTGGGCACCAAAAAAATAACTTCATAAGTAATTGCATTTAGATTCTGTTTAATGTTAATTTTTACAATTGGAAATAAAAAAATATATAATTTAATAGTATTTAAAGTTCTATCAACGTTATTTTTTGCTTTCTTATTAGGAAAGAAATCTAGAAGGACACTAAAATAAATTAAATTAGAGAATACGAGAACATACAATAAACTGAACTGATCATTTCCTTGCTTTAAAAATATTGGGCGTGACAATCTCACCATATATTTGGTTTGACATAATCAAATTATGAGATTTATTGACTAAGCTTTAAGACTCTATGTTTGACATATTCAATATATTAGACTTATAGGTCTATATATTAGATATAATGTCTTAGATATATTAGCCTATTTTTGAGATATATTGTCTGAGATTGTTAACCTAATTTTGAGATATATTGTTTTAGATTATTAGCCTATTTTTGAGATATATTGTCTGAGATTTATTAGCCTATTTTTGAAATACAATGTGATTATCGATGATCGAGCTAAGACTCATAACTTAACTTTTGTGTCATAAAATATGATACTCATAACCAATAATCTAAGAGCCATTGCCTCGAAAAGAGACAAATCTGAAACCCAATGCGTAAAATCTGAGGATTACAAAAAAGCACGACGATCATCCCCTTTGTCGCACTAGCCCAATAAATAAATCATTTGGAGTTAAAAAACATAAGTTTTGTTATGTGAAAATCCTAACAATAATTATGCAATCCAACAAAACTTTTCTAATGTTGGAAGTGGGAAAAGATAAAAAAGAACAAAATGAGTAGATAATAGATGGAAAATCCAAGGGTAAAAGACGAACTAATGACACAAAAAAATGATTTATAGATACTAATACATTTTAATGAGAAGGACACTACACTCATAGATAACCATAGTTAGTCATGTTAAACGTATCCATGCATTATTAACGAATGACTTAATTTGTTGATGGAATGAATTACCTTTGATTCATCCAATTACAATTGGCTTCTACTCCTTACTAAGGAACAAAATACACAACGTGGTTTGGGACAACTATATTGTGCTTCATACGTCTCATCAATCCGTATATCTCCAAATATGTTGATATTTTTACCTTTTTCCTAATTTCCATGGAGCAGAAGTTCCTTCTAGAAGAAAATATCTTGATGACCCCTCCTCCACCAACATACGCAGTAGTTTTATATTCTAAATTTGCGAATTAGATCATCACAAATGAGCTGTACCTTTCTACTTCCAAACTTCCAATTATATAAAATCAACAAACCTTAGATTTTTAGATGTCAACCAAAAAAAAAAAAAGAGTTAGCTTTTCAATTCCAAAATATATTTGACATTATTAATACTCCATCCACTCTTTTTTTATACTTTCCTTATTTTTCAATTTAGAATCCTTCTATTTTTGTTTAATACTGTAATACGGTGAAAAAGTTTGATTAGAATCACTATTCATGTGATATATATCACATTAGTTGTTTTTTTTTTTAATTATTCAATGCCATATAATTTACATATATAATGACATCTATTACAATATTTTACTAATGTATGAAAAACAATAAATGTAGCATTTTTAAAAATTTAACTAATTTATAATGGTGAATATTTCTAATCAACTTATTTTTAAAAAAATTGAAAATAAATTAAGACTATTCCCTCCATCCCACAAATCCATTCAACCTTGGCTCATATGATGCACACTTTGATCATTAATGTTATTTCTTCATTTATTATTATTGTTTAAATGTTGGTAAAAGTAATGGCATAACCGCATAACTAGTGTAAAAAATAAAAATAAATATAAAGGATGTGAGCATGAATAATAAATAGATCCAAGATAAAAGACCTGAATTATCACCGAGAAAGGATACTGGTGGTTGGCAGTTTGGGTTCCCGCCTAGAAGGGTAAAAAGGGTAAATTCAGTTTTACAAGCAGCAGCCACCGTCCAGACTCCAGAGAATACGACGAAATACGAAAAATGTGCTGATATTTATTTGGTAAGTGCTCACCTCTACTCCTACTTCTACAAAGTTACACTACTCATTCCCAAACGTCTCTCTCTCTCCCCATCATAACTCATTGAGAAAAGGGGGGTGAGAGAGTGGTGCAGGCTTCATCAATGGCGGCAAATTCCTCAATTTCATCCGCAGTTCCGACGCCGTTTCACTCCGGTTTGAGTTTGAAGTTGAGGAATTCCAACCCCTTGTTCATCAATTTTCGAGCTCCGCCGCCGTTGAGAAATCCTTCTAGAAGGATCCTAACGGTTAAAAATACTGTTACCGATCAGAAATTACAAGATTCTGTCACTGATGATCGCCAAGGTCTTTCTCCTTCCTCTTTTTTTGTTTTTTAAACCCTACATTTGCAACAATTGGGTTTGCATCTTGACCTAATATCAGCAATGAAGCACTCTATCCCATTCGGAAATAATTATCACACTGCATTGCTGTTTTAGACAATTTTACTAAAATACCCTTCTTTCCCACTCTTACCTTATTAATCAATATAATAAGGTTTGTGTGGAAAATGTGAGCATGATTTTCAGATGGCGGGTTGATTAGTTAAGTATGTCTGTCAAATTTGAATTTCTACTGTTTCGATCTATGAATTAATCTGAGTTTAAAAAATAAAAGATTGGAGTGGAATCGTGTGGAACCTTTGATTGCTTTTACTTTGTGATCAGATCAGATTAAATTAAATTAAATGTGATTGCGAGAAAGTTTCATTTAGACATGTTACATACATTTGTGATACTCCCTTCTTTACTTTTTTCGGTCTTTAAGGAAAAACAAGAAGGGACGGAAGAAGTACATTTAATACGGGGTGCCTTTGTTGTTTTAACATTGTGCATAATTTTATATTTTTATAATATTAAATTTTTATAATTTTTTGAATTATTAAATTGGAGATAAAAATGTTATAAATTGTATATTGGAGATCGTACAAAGTCAAATAGGTCCAAATATGTCGGTAGTATTCCTCTTTTGACCTTTGTCACACGTGCATAGAGAGTTTTGGAAAGTGCTGTGATTGTTTTGCACTATTGGTTTTTGACATAGTGTACTACACCTGTTTGTTGGTGACAGGTCCTGAAGAGTCATTTGGGCCGGATCCGGAATCAGTTGCTGCAAGCATTAAATATCATGCAGAGTTCACTCCTTCCTTCTCCCCTTCGCAGTTTGAGCTACCCAAGGCGTTCTTTGCCACTGCAGAAAGCGTTCGGGACATGCTTATCATCAATTGGAATACTACGTATGAGTACTATCAGAAGATGAATGCCAAGCAAGCGTATTATCTATCCATGGAATTTCTACAGGTTTATAATTTTCCCTCACTGAAAACAGACTTATAATCACCTTTTATCTTTTCAAATGTTGTTCAAGAATGCATCTTTACAATTTGTAGCTCTGCGTGAGATTTTAGTCATATATGAGTTGTGGAAGCAAATATGCCTCTTTTTTTGGGGTTTTTTTTATAGAATTTGTGTCTTGAACTTTATTGTTATAGCTGATGAACTGTACTTTCTTGATGTATTTTTGGTTGTGTAGGGAAGAGCTTTGCTGAATGCGGTTGGCAATCTTGAGTTATCTGGGGCTTATGCAGAGGCTTTGAGAAAACTTGGTTATAACCTCGAAGCAGTTGCTGGACAGGTTCCTTACTACGTTCTGTTTAAGTATGATGTTTGTTGTAAACTTTTTCGTGCTTTTGAGCTGAATAATGAATACTGCACAGCAGGAATATCAACTTCTACTAGTCTTATTACATATAAAATACAGATAATGGTATGATCTGGTAAGTGCTTTGAGTGATGTCAGCATGCATTTTGGACGAGACACTCGTAGACATAGGAGTACAAAAAGACATAATCAAAGTATAGTTGGACTGCAGTGTATATTCATGAAAGTGCTTTTTTAATTTTATTTACTGGGATCTGTACAATTATATTACAGGAGCCAGACCCAGCATTAGGTAATGGGGGACTTGGACGCCTTGCCTCGTGCTTTTTGGATTCTCTGGCTACGCTAAGTTACCCTGCATGGGGCTATGGACTCAGATACAAGTATGGGTTATTTAAGCAAACCATCACAAAAGATGGGCAGGAAGAAGTAGCCGAAAACTGGCTTGAGGTATGTGAAGTACTTGTTTGATGTTTCTTATCTTTTTTGATATAAACAGAGGTGCAAGTAGAAGGCAACAACTTATGTTGACAGGATTTGATCTCATGTTTTAGATACCACTCTCCAAGACTTTAACTAACTAAGCTAGTTTCTTTTCTGATTGTTCCTGAGTGCGTGCATGGCATATCATGAATTCCTTTAGACAAATAGTCAATTTCTTCTCATTTCTTTACTACTCATGGCTATCTTTGTTTACTGATTGTTTAAGCATTTCTCTTCAGATGGGTAACCCTTGGGAAATTGTAAGAAATGATGTCTCCTACCCAGTTAAATTCTATGGCAAAGTCATTACCAGGTCCGATGGGTCAAAGGAATGGACAGGGGGAGAAGACATAGCAGCTGTTGCCTATGATGTACCCATTCCAGGTTATAAAACAAAATCTACGATTAATCTACGGTTATGGTCTACCAAGGTTCCATCTGAAGTTTTCGATCTACGTGCTTTTAATGCTGGTGAACATGCAAAAGCATTCGAGGCAATGACAAATGCTGAAAAGGTTTGTATGAGATTACTAATTGTTACATTAGTTCACTTGTTATAGTTTTGCGTATTAAGTAGCATCCCAAATGCATATTTATTTTCTACGCAAGGAAGGTGAAATGCAGAAATGTATTCAAACTAACTACTTCAGCTCATTGATGCTTTGATGACCCATCGTTATGTTTGATCATGAATAAACTCTGTAGTAAGGACTAGTAAACTATAGATTCACAATTCACATAGAGTAATGAGCTCTCGGACAGCACCTCTGGAATCTAAATATTATACGTATATTCCTTGAGCTGAATATTGGTAAACTGCTGGGTGCATTACCCCAGACCTAGTATTACTTCTATTTATGTATTTCTAACCCAACTGACGTAAAAATGACCCATCAACTTCTTACAAGTTACTCTGGTGCTTTGTTCTCAAGCAGATATGCTATATCCTATATCCTGGTGATGAAACATATGAAGGTAAAACTCTCCGTCTGAAGCAGCAATACACACTGTGCTCTGCTTCCCTTCAAGATATTATTGCACACTTTGAGAAGAGATCAGGTCATCGTGTGAATTGGAAAGAGTTTCCAGAGAAGGTTGCCGTGCAGATGAACGACACGCATCCAACGCTCTGCATTCCAGAGCTCATCAGAATATTGATGGATGTCAAGGGTTTGAGTTGGGATGAAGCATGGAGTATAACACAAAAGTCAGTCCTCTATGTGCTCTCTCACTTTCTTAAATATTTTCTGGATTATTTAATTGTGCATTTTGTTAGGGCTTGTTAGATTAGCTGCTTGCTTCGTAAGGACTCGATGGAAATCAGGATCTGGCAAAATGAGGAATTTTTGAAGGCTGGGTGGCTGGGGTGTGTTGGATGGGGATAATCTATATTGTGCATGATTTCTTTTTTGGTCTTTATTACATTCTGCTCACAACGATCCACCTTCATTACAAATATGCATAATAGCACAATCCTAATTATTCTCTGACCTTTTCCTCCAGAACTGTTGCATACACAAACCACACAGTCTTGCCCGAAGCTTTGGAGAAATGGAGCTTGGAACTTATTGAGACTTTGCTTCCTCGACATGTTGAAATTATAAAATTGATCGATGAGGAGGTGATTGGAAAAGCTTTATCTGAAAGTCTTAACAATATATACTCTGTACTAGTCACTGCTATTTTATCTTTTTATGTACTCTAATTTTTGCTTCCTCATTTGATTTTCTCACCAGCTAATAAATACCATTATAGCTGAATATGGTGTCGAAGATCTTGTCTTGTTGCAAGAAAAGCTACAACAGATGAGAATTATAGACAACATAGAATTACCTGCATCTGTGTTAGAATTGCTTGTTAAAACACAAAATGGCTCCATAACAACTCCAACTCCTACTCCAACTATGGAAGTTCAAGCTCCTGCAGAAGAGGAACCTATGGAAAAGAAAGATTCATCTGAAGCAGTTGAGGAGCCTGCAAAACTGAAGGGTGAGATGAAAGTATTATCTGTTCAACAGATACTGCAGCCTAATTTTAAACCAGACCCAAACCTACCAAAGGCCATTCGCATGGCCAACCTCTGTGTGGTTGGTGGACATGCAGTCAATGGAGTTGCTGAGATACACAGTGAAATTGTAAAAAATGATGTTTTTAATGGTTTTTATCAGGTAAAATGCATCAATGAAGTGCCCATCTGCATTTTATCTTGCTTTAATTGAACTAATACTTGTCTAACCATGATGCATTGTTTCTTTGTGCAGTTGTGGCCTGAGAAATTTCAGAATAAAACTAATGGTGTTACCCCTAGAAGGTGGATACGCTTTTGTAATCCCGCTCTTAGTAAAATTATTACCAAGTGGACTGGATCTGATGACTGGATTTTGAAAACTGAGAAGCTCGCAGAATTGAAGAAGGTAATTGCAAGTGGCTTTATTTTGAGTCTTGATGAACAGATTCGTCATATTATATGAAGCAGAAGAGGTCATTGTTCACTCTTTGGTATGTAGACAATGTAATATTTTCGAGAAGGCCTTCCATGAGTTTCATCCACACTATATAGTCATTAATACCCTTGGCACATTTAACGCGTTAATATTTTATCCTAAAATTCCCAACATCTTAAGAAGGATCATGTTAAGAAGATAAGTGTAGCAAAGATGTGTATGTTAAGGTGGACGTGTAAGAACACCTTAAGTGATAAAATTAAAATTTTGATATTTGAAAGAAAGTTGGAGTAGCGAATATCGAAAATTGGATAAGGGAAAATGGTTACATTGGTTTGGGCATGTTAGACGCAGAACATTGAAAGTGAAGGGTTAGGGTAATGGAGGCTTGAAATGCTGTTGAGGAAGATCAAAGATGACTTGGATGGAGAGAGTTAAGAAAGATATAGAGAAAATGTAGCTCTAACTAGGAGAAAATTGAGGGGGAACATTTTTGTGGATGATCACGTGAAATATATTCTTGGTTCATGTAGCCGACCACATCCTTTGGGATTAAGGCTTGGGCTTTGCTGTTGTTGTAACTCTTTATGGGACTTGCTTCAATAGCCAGTTTACTGACATGCTATAAAAATGCCAGTTTAGAGGAACTCGCCTCAATAGCCATCTTGCACTAGTGTCATCAGAGGATACCTCTCAAGCTGGATTTTGCTGCAAAATTTTTATGTATGCGACAAGTCCAGTGCAGATAGATCAAGCAGATTGTTGATTTCATTTTTCATTTAAACGAAAGTGCTACTAGATCCATAATTCAGCTCTTTTGTTGTCTTCAGTTTGCCAATAACATGGAACTTCAATCTGAATGGAGGGAAGCAAAACGGATCAACAAAATGAAGGTTGCAGACTTTTTGAGGGAGAAAACTGGATATCTTGTGAACCCAGATGCGATGTTTGATGTCCAGGTCATTTTCAGCTGATGGAAGCATTCAGTCATTATATTATTCCGTAGTTTTATTCTTCTTTCTGTTTTCACGCAAAGTTGTGATGTAGATGATAAGTTGTGCATTGGTGTTAGTGATTGTCTCATACATGTGGTGTTGCTGCATTGAAAGTTTGAAACCTATTTATATTGACTACTACATGTGTTTCATTCTCTTCGATCTTTCATATCCAAGCTATATGAAAAATTATGTGCTGTATTACATGTAAAGCCCTTCAAGCGGTTAACATCATTAATGTTGTAATTTGTAATTCACAAGATTTAAATTCACTTCATATATCCTGAAATAGACTATGTTTGACAGTCTCAGGATGGATTTGATGCTTAAACTTGCTACATGTTGTAATCAGCATGAATCAATTTGCAGTAATCCCGAACATTTGTATTGGTTACAAATATGCTCAGTGGTTGGGTGCATGCGTTATTGATCATTTTCAAGATTATGACTAAGTTGTTACCTCAGGTGAAACGTATTCACGAGTACAAGCGCCAATTGTTGAACATATTGGGTATTGTTTACCGTTATAAGAAGATGAAGGAAATGACCCCAGAGGATAGGACTGTGAGATATGTGCCTCGAGTGTGCATTTTTGGAGGCAAAGCATTCTCCACATATGTCCAAGCCAAGAGGATTGTGAAATTCATCACCGATGTAGCTGCCACAGTAAATAATGATCCTGAAATAGGTGATCTTTTGAAGGTATAGTTCACCAGTTTGTTTATTATTTGTATCATTCATTGTTTTTGTTCATTCTGCATGTGATCGCAATATCTTACAGACATACTTCTCAAAATTCTCGTCACTTTCTTTTTGAGACAATTCTCTTTACTTATGTACTCGCAGATTTATAAGTATAAGATCATTCTAGTAAAAAAAGTTTATGCTACCTCATCCAAACTAAGGTCTGAGATGGCTTGAACATATTCATTTTACTAGTATGAGCATCCTGGCCCTCACTTCTGGATGATAATGTGAAAATAAGAAAATTACCATTAAAGTGTCAGTTGTTTTGAACAAGTAGATGCACAATGCCAATCTGATTTAGGGTGATAAGATGAATTAGAAATAGCCTTTCAATTATTACTGGAATAAGATAAGTACATCTGACTCTCCCTTACCCAGGCCAATACAAGAGCCTCTTTAGAGCCATTGTAATAATGTCTATGTTGCATTATCTTGCCTTCTGGGATATTGGCATTTCAAAGTTACAGAGGTTTTTCACCTTTTCTGATTATCTTCTATTTGCTAAGTGATCAAGTTGACAATGTGATAGTTGTCATATTGTCGTCAAAGGTTTCATATATGGAGAATATTGTATCAATAATTTACTTCATTCTGATGTCTAATATGCTTAACCTTTTCTTTATTCTCTTCTGTCTCTAACTCAGTTTCCTACCTCCAAAATCCTCTTTAGGTTGTGTTTGTCCCCGATTATAATGTTAGTGTCGCTGAAGTTCTTATTCCCGGCAGTGATCTATCGCAGCATATAAGGTAATATGATTTCACAGATTTTAAGTGATCTATGCAGCTTTCATTTCAATAATGAAGTATTCATTTTATATACTCGGTTATTCAATAACAGATACACTTCCTCATGCCCTTTGTGCTTCACTTTTTATATTTATTACCTAAGATTTATTTTAAAGGCTACAGTTCAATAGTGTTTATTGATCTTGAGCCTCTGTCACCTCCCTTCCCAACCAAAGTTAATATTTATGAAAAGGAATGGTCTAAATTCAGGGCTGGAATCAGAATTTTATTTGAATGAGGACCAGTTATGTATATATATTTTTTTTGTAAAATGCTGTGCAAACAAAGGAATAGGGGAAAAAAACCTGTTAACCTCTAGTAAGACCAGTTTTTTTTTTTTTTTTTTTTTTTTTTTTTTTTTTTAGAATTTAAGCAGTGTAATGTCGTCATTTTTCAGCCATCCATTGATCAGAGAACGGGAGTTAATCTTCTATTCTTCTTCATTGCTACTCACATTTTTCCCACTAAATTGGAACAATATGAGACAAATAAATCACCTGAAAATAATCAAACTCACTCCCTTGGGCACTATATATTGCAACAATTGTTTCTGAAAAATTACTAGTTTTTATTGATCCTGTTGATAGCTATGTTACTTGAACTCTTCATTTTTTTCTTCTTATATTCCCATATTGGGTCCTCAACACTCCACTCCAGCAGGGGTATGGATTCTTGACACTTCATTTTAGACCTAGAATAAAGAAAATTTTTAGTAAATAGTGCTGGCACTTGGACACATACCAGACCAGTAAGTAGCCCAGGTCCAGGGAACATAGGTTGGTAGCAGTCTGTAAAACCCTAGAGTCTTCCTAATGATGAGGAAGGTGGCATTTTGGCGACTTTCAAGTTTCAACCTCTTATTTTCTGGAATGATTAGCACTAACTTTCTCTTTACACCAGTATACTGATTGAACCCTGTTGATGTATGATTCTATAGTACGGCTGGAATGGAGGCCAGTGGAACCAGCAATATGAAGTTTGCGATGAATGGCTGTCTGTTGATTGGCACTCTGGATGGAGCTAATGTTGAAATAAGAGAAGAAGTGGGAGAGGACAATTTTTTTCTTTTTGGCGTTGAAGCTCATGAAGTTGCTGGCCTTAGGCAAGAAAGAGCCGAGGGGAAGGTAAAGTAATGCATGTACTAGTACCTTTTAAATCTTCTGGTCATACATGTCGGTTTCCATTTAAGTCTATATCACTATGGATTTTATATATTTCATCTCATGCAAAGGAAATAGTGATAGCTTTATAATTCTTTAGACATGAAGAGGAGAAAATCCATTGTCCAGCAACTGATTTGTGTCTCTATTTTTGCAGTTTGTTCCTGATCCACGATTTGAAGAAGTAAAGGACTATGTTAGAAGTGGGGTATTTGGCACATACAATTATGATGGATTGATGGGTTCTCTTGAAGGAAATGAAGGCTATGGCCGTGCTGATTATTTCCTTGTTGGCAAGGACTTCCCCAGCTATATAGAGTGCCAAGAGAAGGTTGATGAGGCATACCGTGATCAAAAAGTAAGTTTCTACTACCATATAATTGATTATGCATATAGCCGATCTTATCTAACAGCTATCATTTTAAATAGATGTTTTGATCTTTATTGATTTTTACATAGAGCAGAGGCTCTAAAATGATGTAATCCTCCCCGGTCAAGTCAAGGAATTTCTCACCTTAACACCCATTTTGACCTTTTACAAAATGATGTTATCCTCCCTGGTCAAGTCATCTAGATTTGTTACATTCTTGGGCAACAAGCTTCACGAGTCCTATGATTGTTTAACAATTTTCCAAGGTTTGAAAAGGCCAAGATAAATTACATAACTAAATTCTCCTCTGGTTTGTAAAAGGTCTGAAATAACAGCCTGCCTTTCCTCTTAAGCTTTACTGTGATCCACAATTTGTAAGGGATATAACATTGTGTTCCCTTTGCATCTTGCCTCGAGAAAAAGTCCCATAAGACATTGTATGATTTGTTGTAATGTGTAGCTTAACTTGCCAAGAAATGTTTGTTCCTCCGCAATATAGAAGAGTCATATGCTTGTATTCAAGTGAAACGTGGGATGGTGGTGTTAGTACTTTGAGAGGTGTGGTGGTTTGTTGATGGAAGTCATGTTCTCCCTCCTCCAGGAGTTAGTAATCACGACAACTATTTTAGGATGTTCAGAACAAGTTAATAGTAATGAAAGTCTACTTACAGAAATATATCATATACAGAAGTGGTATGATTTGCTGTCTTTTTTTTTTTTTTTGGAAGAATCATATCATATCCCAAAGAGGTTGTGACAACGTAACAAATTTGTCCTGAAGGGATTATTTGTTTGCCTGGAATGGTTGTGTGGTGTGAGTTTGACTGAGCAAGCTTTGTGATGGCTTGGTGTACAAAGGTTGGACTTATTATTGTCAAGACTTTCTTCATTGTTAATAGTCCGTATGATGATTATTTTTATCAGAAGCCCTCGTGTTGATTCTGAAACAGTTATCACAATGGTTATTTTTATCATCAGTAGGGATTATCAAAATTTTATGCTATCTCACAAAACTTGTATTTTTATGACTATTTTGGGAGCAGAAGTGGACTAGAATGTCAATCTTGAACACAGCTGGTTCGTCCAAATTCAGCAGTGACAGAACCATTCATCAATATGCCAGAGACATATGGGGGATTGAACCGGTAATTCTACCCTAGACAATATCCTCAACTTTGGTGAAGCCCTCATGTTTATTGTAACACTTGCAGTTGATGTACATGTAATAAATCATAACCTTGTTCCTATATCAGATAGCCTGTAGCACAGTAGTCCACGTAGGATTGCAGGAATCATATTTTAGAGATGTTTTTTTTTTTAAAAAAAAAAAAGACTTTTCGAGTATAACTCAAGAGTGCATTTTATTAATGAAAGGATTACACTACTTCATATATCTCACACTATAAATAAATATACCATAAAAGGTTATTTAAACTTTCTCAACCCTTCTTGGTTTGGTCAATATGGAAAGACTCTCGAGTTGATTTCAAAAAGACCAATGTACAAAAGGTTTTTTTCTTCTTCCCTTTTCATCTTTTTTTTTTTTATATATATAATTAATTTACTCAACACAATGAACCAGTTTATTGGTCACAAAGTATTAGATCTGTTAATTGCATTTTTGGCGAGTTTAAGCCCACACTGTTTTATATATAAGGTATGAAAACGGAATCTTGATATTTTCCTTTCAATTTTTCTAATCCCTGAATACTAATAAGAAATTGTGAATATATCTTTTGCCATGTGGTGTATCTTGACGAGTATTTTTGTGATTGTGAAATAAATAAATGATAATATGGCATATTTGATTTTGATATAAGAATACTTCATACATGGAGTATGCTTAGAGCTATCAATTCGAGTACAAAAGTCGAGTTCAGGTCTAGTAATATCGAGTTTTAGGTTAGGTTATATCAAGTTTTAGGTCATATCAAGTCAAGTTAAGTCAAGTGTTCATTAAATTAAGTTCGTGTTTAGCTCGATTCATATCGAATTATTTACTTTTTCGGGTATATGTCATATTCGTTTCATTCGGTTTAAGTTCGGTTTAATTTCAGATTTGGGTTGTATCTTGTATTAAGTTAGGTTTGCGTATAGAGGGTAATTTTGGATTTAGGGTCATATTTAGGACAGAATTATCAGGTCGAATATTTATCAAGTCGTTTAGTTTCAAGTTCAAATCTAATTCGGAATGTTCAATTAACTACTTTTGGGTTTAAATTAGATTAGGGTTGGATGGCTTCCAACATGCTAGTATATAAAATTGAAACATATCATATTAACATTGTTCTACTAAACTAATAATATTGGTTTTATTCTTCATATTTTTAGTATTGTAAATATTCAAAGCCTTAAATCTAAATTTAATTATTTAAACATGTTTTAGTTAAATTAGATTAGGTAAAAATTAGGTTTCCGATTTCAAGGGTTCAGTGTAATTAATGACTAGATGATCAACGACAATGAGTCGAATAAATTCAGGTTATAGGTTACTATGACTCTGGGCAATTATGAGTCGTGTCAACAATTGACCAAAATAAAATGGGTCATGGGACACTATAGGTCAGGCCTATAACTTTATAACGAGTTATATCGAGTTATAATCAATTTCAGGTTCTAATCAGGTCAGGTGCCAGTTTAAATTTGCGTCATTGTTAAATTGATCATCGGTTAATATCGGGTCAAGTGCAGGTTTGAGTTCTAATCATATAATATCATATTAAGTTGGTTGTCAATTAATATCAAGTCGGGGTCAAATTGGGTTATGTGTCACCAATTTTACATATGAAACAGGTACATGTCAAGTTCAATTCATTGTAGCTTCGGGGTGGTATTTTAGGTCTGATTAATTTTTGACAACTCTAAATACGTCGCATGTCCTCTTAAACTATGTTTAAACTGTTGAAAGTTTTATTATTCTACATTTCATACCATAGAAACAAAAAATCTTAAACTGACAACATTCTTCTCTCAATGTTCCAAACGTGAATAACAAAGAAATGATTTACAAAGAATATAGGAGACATCAGAATGAAACGCATGGAAGACTACCAGAAGTATTGATAGAGAGTGGCTACCAAAAAGTGCACCTTTTAGTGAGGTAGGATATATAAGGGCAAGATTAGATACCGCCAACAATGCTAGTGCATAACGCATAATGCATATATCTGTGATATGTGATTGATTATGGTAGATTCATGCATGGTATCTTCCTTACTCTTTTGCACTGTTTAGCTTGAATGTGAGTAGTTGAGACACTCTAAATATTTTTCCATGTGCTCGTCCTTTTTGAGAGATCTCACAACAGTGTAGAAAATAAAAATTTTGACCGGAATTTTTTTTTTGGGAAAAAGCTCTTTCAATGATGTGGAAATGGAAATTTATGTGTGGGAAAAGAGAAAAAAAAAAAACTTTATAAGAGGAAATTTGGTTGTTTTCTCGCCAAAATCAATGTAAATGCGACACTTGACATGAAAGTGAAAAAAGTTGATTATATTATTTGTAAGGGTTATTTCTCAAAATACATAATTAAAAAATTATAAAAATTTCCTACTGCCATAATTTTTATCCACTATAAAACAACATCTATTTTTTATTTAAAATATTAAAATATTACTATAAAAATAGGAGAAATATATAGTTAGGGTGAAAATTTTGGTTTAATTATTGAGAGGATGAAATTGACACACCAAAGCCCTTTTGTTCATAAAGTTTGCTGGTAAGATATCTAATCCATAAACATGATTTTATTGAAACAAACTCAACTACGACTTCCAAGTTTTAAAGTTTGAATTAATGTGAAATTTCAGTCAAAAAAATTTCGAGGTACATGGGGTTGCAGATATAAAACGAAACAATCAAAGGTGCACTTAATATTTTATATAGACAATCATTTGTGATTATTAATTTATGTTCTTTTTAAATAAGTCACCCCCTCCCTTTTGAGTAATCAATCCTTTAAAATAATTATGGAGTAATTAAAAGTACTACCGAGTATATTTTAAGTTCTTAATTGCTCATTTAATCCTTTAATCGTCTTTGGTAAATTATCTTTAAGAAAAAAATATAGTCATATGGAATTTTATTATATTCGTCTCGATATGTAGTTTAATTTGTATATATCAACTTTTATAATTTTATTTGTGTATAATAAAAGATATTAACAATTAAAAATATGTATTGATAAAGGTGTTTTAAAAAGTGTTTTAAGTAAAAAATAAAAAGAAAGTATTTCATAATATTTTAAGTCTTTATATATGTTTATTATTTTCCTTTTGTCTCCTTTTTATTGCTTCAAACACCAAAAGTTAATTTTTTTTTTTAAAGAGTAACAAAAACTCCAAAGTAACTGTCCTATTAATTTTGCTTCTAAACTTAATTGATTTGTTAGAACAAATGATGAGGGAGAATGTGCGGCATGGAAGCCTAAATCACTCCAATTTTATTCTCGTGGGGTAGGATAAAATGAATGGAAAAGTGTTTCCCACCAAAATTTGCGTACTAAAGGATTAAGCAGAAGAGTACGTCGGGGGATGGGAAGAAGCTGTCCTAGCATGGACTCTAGCTACTCTATCACCACTCTCACCTTTTGTGTAAGAAGCTAAAATTAAACGAATGCCCTAATTCTCTAATCCTCGTTATTGAAATAGTGATTTCAAAAACTTGTAAAGCTTCCTTTCAAAGAAACGTTACTAGAACAATCGAGCCAGAAAGAAGATTCTTGTTCCTCGTTACTAAAATTTGAACATTGGAGCCAAAAATTTGAAAAATAAGCTAACTTAGAAACTAATTTAAAAAATAAGCTGATTTAGCTTCGGATTACCTAATGCAAAATCGTTGTCCAGGGCAGCGTTTTGCATGGTGCTGGATTTAGGAGGGTTAATCTGGGCCAGGGGAAAACGCTGCCCAAGGCAGCGTTCTTTTTAGAATATTTTCAGGAATCCGTGCAAGGAATTTGGTCAGTAAGCCAGTCAAAACCGTTGCCTCGGGCAACGATTTTTCTCAGGCCTAGTTTTTTTTTTTTGGCAGCGTTTTTTTCTGACCTATAACGCTACCCAGGGCAACGTTTTCATATGACCCAGAATTTCTACCCAAATCCAGCCCATGCAAAACGCTGTCCTGGACAGCGTTTTTTATTAGGTTTTAGTCCGACCCTAAATTCGACTTATTTTTGAAAATAATTTGAACAAGAGCTTATTTTTCAAATTTTAAAAAAAATTTGGCTTAAAAATAAAAAAAAATTCCAAAAATTTAGACTAGCTTCCCACCAAAGCAAAGAGCCTTCTACAAGACGATGAGGGAGAAAAAGAGTAGCAAACCAAATTTACAACAACCCTCTCTCACGAATCAAATTTTTTACAATTTCTCCTCTGCATTAAGTACAAATTCAAGCCATGCATCAACATTCCTTAGTCGGTTCTCTTAGAATAATAATATCATCGTTGAGAACAATGATAGAGATGTACTGTCTTTAGGTCAGTCATTCATGGAAACCACATTGCAGAAACAGAATATGAGCGAGGCAGCAGAGATGAGGCAGTTGGTATGGAATGGATTGATGATGAGCTATCCCCTTGGTGGTTTCCTCACATACAATGTAAATGGTAACTCATCATAGCCACCCTTTACACAAGTAAACAATCAGCAAGAGCATCATCCATAATCAGAATTAGCAGGGGCATCGCAGACAATCAACAAGCTCAAACCAAGAGCAACAATATGTTAATAATAATACGTAGTAACACATGAATACCACCATATTTAACTCAAGAAGATTAAAAATCCAGGTATATGAGGCTGTCTTTAATCCAAAGTGCATCAATAACATTAAAAATCAAACCATAATAGATACAGTACACCACATATCGGCAGTGCAATAAATTTCAACAGTTGAATATATCATAAGAAGCCCGCATAATATATCAATGAATTCTAGCAAAACAATGCATTCAGCAAACATGTCACCATAATCCAGCAAACACATCAACAATTAAAGGCTTAGAAAAGAGATCAAGAAAACTTAGGTGTGGCTTCACAAAATAAGCAACAATAGTTTCAGCATCTCATGAAAGGGACCGGGAACGTAACCAGGAGGGAGCCACACGGGCTCTTTAACTACGGTTGAAACTTTAGAAGCCCCAGCATCGATATCTTCATCATGATCGGTCGCAATAACATCGAACTTTATCTTCATCATGCGTTTTCTTCTAATTTGTTTCGTCAACAACCAGATGAGGCGGTTGTTGATAAGAAGGACAATAAAGGTGGAGGAGAATTCTCAAGAATCAAAGGAGGTGATTGTCGGACTTTGGAAGGAGTGTTGACCGGACGTCTGTACCATCGATCGGAGGAAAGAAGGGTGGCAGGTACGAATTTTAACCACTCTCCACAAGAATCAGTCCATATCTCGTCATTTATGAAAAAACCACAAATTCCTGTGTAGGAGGAATGCAAATTTTCCTATTAAGGGGTCTCTTTTAAAAAATGTACAAGTCCAGAAGTCCTATATGACCTTCTAAACCAGGTGAAAGTATTGAGCTACGTCAATATTTTTTTATTTATTTATTAATTTGAAACTCCCTATACCTTCCTATGTAAAATTGGAACCTCTTGTAATTTTTTAACCTTTGTAGTATTATTGAAATAATTATACTATACAAATCTTACAAAAATGCAGCACGTACAACATTAAAAATAACGAAGTTGGGATAAGGTGATGGGGGGTTATAATTATGCATTGAATCACCCGTTGTGAATTTGCAATCCCCAGGCGTGCAACATGAAAATCGATATTAGCATCCCACTGCCCGAAACAAAGGGAAGGATAAAGGATTGGAGGCAAGGTGGAATGAAACTGCGAAACTACTATAATATGAAAATCATGCATGCATGATTCTTGGATTAGATTTGAGATTTTACTTAAAATCATGCATGGTTGAATGAGTAAAGAATAGGCAACATCATCAAGAAATGAGGACAATAAATACAGGCATTAAGAACTTGAACCCTAGCAACATATGCGTGGTGGACTCCCACCATGGCTAAAAGAAGTTGGTGTTCTGATCTGGTGTGTCCCAATCTTGTCCACTGATTCTAGATTTTGCTACTTAGCCAGCAAACTCTTCTTTCACGATCAGTCCACCAAACTGTATTAACATTGTTGCACTAATTATTACATTTAATGTGGGTTGCTGGCAGCAAGCCAAACAGAAGGGGCATCTCATAAACACGTACGTACTGCTTTTAACATTCCTAAACTCATTCATCATTGGTACTTTTGTTTAGCGCTCCACATTAGAGAAAATATTTCTACTCTTTCGGAAAGTACTCCCCCATCTTCTAAAGATTGTGTCAAGTACGAAAAGTAACTTTTTTAAAACACAATGGAAAAATTTTGGGGGAATAACCTAAAATGTTGAATGGGACGATCTTTGGGGAGACGGAGGGAGTAACCAAGACGGTTTGCAACAACCACCACCTAATACAAATGGCGCAAAGGGAAATTAAGGTTTGCTAAGTTCAACCTTGCCTCAAAGTAGATAATTAAGGATATGCGTAGCTCTAAGAGGTATTGTACATCAATTCATTCATGCTTTAAAGTTCACTATTAATTGAACCAGCCTAGCAAACCTAGGTTAAGTTCCAAATGTAATATACTGTATCAATTTAATTTTCGTCTTTCCAAATTAATTAACACCTCATAAGTCTTTAAATTACTTCCAAAATTGAGATTACATGAAATACCAATGTCGTTACCATCTTTTCTTATCGATTGATATGATTCACAACACACATCCATTGATATGATTGATAAACTCCATTAATGGACATTGATAAGATACTTTTCTTGTAAAACTTACTTGAAAATTCATTGTCATTACCATCTTTTGGTAATAGAACACTGATTACTTTTAAAGTCGTACTATGAATCTATGAGGAAGAATCGAAGGTACACACTAGTGACACTACGCAATAACCAATGGGTTGATAGAATTTACGGGCATTTAGGCAATGGAGACTGACATGAAAGCTAGAAGAACAAATTAACCAATAATATAGCCCAGTCACCGCAAGCGGGCCGCTTCTTTATAGCCTAAGCGCTGAGAGAGTACAGAAAAGGGCCCATTTAGACGTCGAGGTGACGTTTTATTGATTCCACCTCGCTGTTTTGGTCAAAGGCTACTCTTAGTCAATGGTTGGACAGTGCACACGGATGCACCATGAGTATGGTATACCCGCTCCAAAAAATATATACATTACGTATATGAAAAATGTACATTACGTAAATGAAAAATGTATATAGTACACATGTGAGTCATATGAATTCCACATAACTCCATTTGTGTACTATGTACATTTTTCATGTACTTGATGTACATTCCACGTAACTCATATGTATACATTGTACATTTTTTTGGAGTGGGTGCATTATAAGGTGCACCTTTGAATTTGCGACCGTTAGTTGGTGAATATGGTGATGCTACTGCATTGGACGCCTTGGGTGAAATCAGATTTTTATTTTATTTTTTGATGTCAACGCTGTTGCTTTCCTCATACTTAAGAGGACATTCCCATTTTGGCTTTCTCCTTTAAGAAAGTATCCTGAGTATTCTTTTTTCAATGCCTGTACTTATGAGGATAATCGTTGATGTTCTCAATGCAATGCAATTTGTAGGTTATGCTCTATGGATATATATTAACTAATCCAATGCAATTTGTAGGCTATGCTTAGATTTCCTTGACTATTCTCATAATTCCTCTTAGTTTTTGAAGTTGATTTTTTATTTAGGAATTTTCATGAGGTACTCTTAAAATTTGACTAAATTCACGAGCTACTCTTATAAACTTTTTAATTCACAAGGTATTTCTTAGTATAAGTTTCATTTTGAAACAAATACTAACAGGCCTTAACAATTTACCATGAAAATGAGATTTTATTAATGCGCTTTAAAATATCTTTGTAAAATTTCTAAAATTAAAAACTTTTATTTTACTAATAAATACTTCCAGGCCAAAATTACTACTTAAGCAATTTCAAAGATATTTTTTCGCTATCAAACAAAGATAAGAATAACACAAATAGTGTGAGATGCTATATATAAGGGTAGTATGTATTAGATTTAGGATATTTATAGTTAAATTTTTAAAATTTCGCGTCAAATCCATAAAAATACCTATAAATACCTATAGGTACCTTGTAAATTTTAAAATTCATGATGATACTTTTTGAATTTTGCTAAACCTTAAGGACATCCCGTGATAATTCCCTTTATTGTGACAATGTTAATTTCTTAGGTGATCAATAATAATGAAAACGAGTATGTAGTACTTGGAGGTATAAAGAGTATGATTGTACGAATATCAAGGATAGAATAATTCTGATCAATATTACCATAATGGGGGCTTCAGAGCCTGAAATAGCTAGTTTTATTACTCTTTCTATACCAAAAACAAAATAAAACAGCGAACAAACAATTTGGAGTGATGGGTGTCACAAAGAGAGGCGCAGTGTTTAGTCGTTGAAGAGCATTCATGCATGATCAGGAACCATTCTAGTGTTGATGGTTATTTTTCATTGACCAAGGAAATCATTTTTACCTAGAATTTCGCAATGGGGTATGGATATTACTACAAAATTACGATAGATTTTAGCACAACGTACTAGTTGGGCTAGACAATTTCACTCGCCAAGTTACATTCCTTTGACTATTAATATACTACGTTGCTATCCTCAATCATGCAATTGACCCATTATATGATATAGATTAAACCAATCTGTTTTATATCACTAGGCCAAACAATCAAAATGCATGTAAAGGTTGAGATATTTAATCAATCATTAACAAATATTTTCCATTATCATTTAATTAGTCATATATTACTGTTTTGTCAACCGTAAATCAAGTTGAATTAGGTTGGTTTCACATATCGAGATTGATCTAGTGTTCATTTCTTTGTCGATGAAATGTACTGTGTTGATAATTTTCCCTAGAGAGTCCAACATTGACTAAAAGAATTTTATGAACAAGTTGTACATCATGCTACTATGTGAATAAAATGTGTGAAAGTCATCTTGGTTATTTTTCTCTTAATATTATATATATATATATATATATATATATATATATATATATATATATATATATATATATATGGGAGGGATCATATGAGAACGTTCCCCTTATGTGAGAACCGTTTTTGGGTGAGAACCCATCTAGGACCGTTGGATGCTTGAAGATCTATGGCTGAAATGGCATTAAAAATAAATGGCAAATCTATAAATATCTAAACATGAGTTTCCTTTTCTTCGGCTGGTAGAGTCTATTCAGACAAAAGTATTGTACTTTCTTCGGTTGGCAGCGACTTTATTGTTTGGCTGTCACTTTTTCCTCTACAAAAGTATTGTACTTTTTTCATCATTGTTTGGCTGGCACTTTTCCCTCTACAATTATATGTTCAATAGTTTAGAACATTATGCTCATTAATATAGAACATTATGTATACTAGTTTAGAACATGATATTTATTAGTTTGCAACAACCAACCAAACTTTTTTGAACTAATCAACAAGCGTTTAGAACAAGCAACTAACCGTTTTAAAACAATATAAGTACAATTTAGAACATTAGTCACGAATTACGGAAATAAAACAATATTTAGTAATTTGTCAGTCCGTTGAGGTTTAGAACATCATGTTCACTAGTTTAGAACATTATATTTACTAATTTAGAACATGATGTTCACTAGTTTAGAACATGATGTTCATTAGTTTGGAAATACCCACCAAACTATTTTGAACTAATTACCAAGCGATTAGAACAAGAAAGTAACCATTTTAGTATATTATGTTGATTACTTTAGAACAATACTTTCTAAATTGTTAGTCCATTGAGGTTTAGAACACTATGTTCAATACTTTAGAACATCATGTTCACTAGTTTAGAACATTATGTTCACCAATTTGGAACATTATGTTTACTAAAGAATATTTAGTCCATTGACGTGTTATGAAAATTAAAGAATATTTAGTGCATTGTCATTCCGTATAGGTTTAGAACATTATGTTCACTAGTTTAGAACATTATGTTCACCAATTTAGAACATCATCTTCACTAGTTTAGAACATTATGTTTACTAATTTAGAACATTATGTTCACTAGTTTACAACATGATGTTCATTAGTTTGGAAATACCCACCAAACTATTTTGAACTAATTACCAATCGTTTAGAACAAGCAAGTAACCATTTAAGTATATTATGTTGATTATTTGAGAACAATATTTTCTAAATTGTCAGTCAATTGAGGTTTAGAACATTATGTTTAATAATTTAGAACATCATGTTCACTAGTTTAGAATATTTTGTTTATTAGTTTGGAATATTATGTTCACTAAAGAATATTAAGTCCATTGACGTATTATGGAAACTAAAGAACATTTAGTGCATTGTCATTCCGT
The DNA here is from genome assembly GCA_026401315.1 of Dysphania ambrosioides. NCBI lineage: Eukaryota > Viridiplantae > Streptophyta > Magnoliopsida > Caryophyllales > Amaranthaceae > Dysphania > Dysphania ambrosioides. The sequence continues at coordinate 22,774,099 of CM048664.1, read as the reverse complement.
ATAGGTTTAGAGCATTATGTTCACTAATTTAGAACATTATGTTCACCAATTTAGAACATGATGTTCATTAGTTTAGAACAGTGTGTTCACGAGTTTAGAACATGATATTTCATTTAGTGATGTTTGAATATTTTTATATTTTTTGAATGTTTGAAAATTTGAAATTTTATGAAATAATAGCTTAGTTTTTAAGCCCATTTATTGTTCTAAGAAGTAGCTTTTTGTCAGTTACATGTTTTGAACAAGAAAAGTGATGTGGGTTTCCTTATACCGAAGTGTCAGTTACATATTTTGAACCAACTGCTTTTTGTCAGTTATTGGGTTAATTACGGATTTGCCATTATGTTCAGTTAAATGTCATCCGTTAGATCTACCAATGTGTGTAGTGTTAGATGGGTTCTCACCCACAAAAGGGTTCTCATATTAGGGGGTTCTCACATGAACCCACCCCTATATATAGTAACAAAATTCCTTTCTTATCTTTCTCATTTTAAATACTCTTTTCATTGAATCTCTCCCTTATATATATGGAAGGGATCCAATGAAAAGAATAAGAACAAATCTTGATCCTTCAAATGATAAGATCCAATGCTAATTAGAAATTTCACATGAAAAATGATCACTATAACAATAAAAAGGGTGACTATAACAATAAAAATGGTAATTATAACAATAAAAAAAGGGACTAAAACAATAGAAATAGCCACTATAAGTGAAAAAAATTACTTGGTCACTATAAGTTAAAAAAGGGTCACTATGTGTATGTAAAATATCATGCGTTGGATTTATGAGATGAAAAGCTAAAATGTCTTCTCATTCTTCTCATTTTAGGTACCCTTCTTAATTATCTTAACTTATATATATACTGAATTAGAATTTAAAAAAGATAAAAAAAAATGAAATTCCAAAAAAAAAAAAAAGAAGTTTACAAAGACAACATATTTACCTTTTGACTACAATTACTAAACTATATATATCCGGTTATCCACATAGAATTGTAGGTTTGAACCCCACACGGCCACACCTCCAAACAAGGTGGAAGATTTTCTTAAAGCCTCTGCTACCAACTTGACAATATCAGTCAATAACTCAATATATGTCTCGCACATTTCATACTTATAGTAATATACTCCGTATTAGTCTCTTTTCTTGAAAAAAATGAGGGGTATATAGTCGTACCCACTGCACCCGTGTTCACTAGTCGCCTAAACGATCATCGACTATTCTTGAAATTATTCATGGGCATCAAAATATGATAAAGTTTCATAGATTTATTAATTTCTTGAAATTATATATTTTTAATTACCATAATCACTAATAATAAGTTAGATCGATTCTTCTTCAACTACTTACCCTCTCAAACACGTACTCAAATATGAGATAGATATTTTGCCTTCTTCCATCCTATCCTTACCCATTTGCCCTATCTTGGCTATCCGTTACAATCATGAATCAATTACTAAGTATATACTCTATATTTTATGGTAGTATTTAAGACGTACATAATGCAAAATATTACTTCCTCTGTCCCTAATTATTTGCCACAGTTAATTTTTTACGGTTTATAAAATACGATTTTAAACATTTTTATCTCCAAATTCGTAGGCAAAAATTTATGAAAAATTGATATTTTAAAAATTTATATTAAAATAAATTTAACATAAACCTACTTAAATATATTATTTTTTATACTATGACAAAAATTTATAGTTTAACTTTTCAAAATTTGACCGTAAAAAGTAAAGTACGATTAAATTAAAAAATAAAAATAGAAGGGTGTAGGGTGTAGCGGCGTGCTTTTTAGCAATTTGTCAGTAAGTGGTGGCGTGACTTGGCTCAATGTGGTGAATGCATACAATGTGCTCCCTGTGGAAGAGGATTTTGTATAGTACTTTGTGGATGTGATAATGTGAGGACAGTTGGGGCCATACTTAGAGCGTACCTTGCAACGGCACTGCCATGGAATATTAGCACCTTCGTGTCGTGCTCAACTAGTGTTATCAATTTATATTCCCTGACCTCATACAGTTATACAGCCTATTGCTTAATGCTTATACTCTCTCCAATATGTCTTAACTGCAACAGCCAACAAGGTACTGTTAGTACTATTATTTGTAACTCTTAAATATAGACTCATGGCCTTTATGGGAAACTTAATGTAGGTTTAACAATTCATCAATGTAAATCCACCCAAAAAAGTCATAACCCACTTCAACATTTCAAATATGCACTTAAAACTCCATATTAATATGGATACCAACTAGCTTATTTAGTTAAAGTATTAAAAGATAGTATCCAAAACCTGAAATCAAATTCCGTTTACATTAGTTGTTGCTTTACCGCTTACGGCTCTCTTTACATTGGAAAAAAAAAGACTGCATGAACTGAACGAAAATCCACTCTCCCTCTATGCCAATTACTTCTTGTTATATACTATCGGATTCAATAGTCGAAGCTATATAGAACAGATTGTGCTAATGTGAAGTATTTTTTATTACAAAAAGCAAAATATGAAGTTGAATTGGTGTCAATGATTGTAATTGAACTTTGTTCCAAAATGAGTATATAGTCTTCATATATCATTGATATATAGTGTACCAAACACCTCTCAAATCTTATGATGTGTTTTAATCACTACTCCCAAATTAATTAGGTGAAGTGACAATAATTAATTCAATCCGTATGTATTTACAGATACATCATAGGATAAAATGGAAAGCGAAGAGAAAATGTATAAACATGAGTTACATGGCATTTTTTTTTACGAGTCACATGACTTTACATTATTACTTTCACAACTAATAATTTCCTAGCTATAATCTTTTATTGTTTCATTGCATATACCAAAAATGAATCTTACTTTTACTTATTACCTTCGAGTCACCCCGTCTTAATACTTCCTTTGTTTTTTAAAACACTTTAACTTTTAAACTATTTAATTGCTTCACGTACTTTGACTATATTGGTTGATAATGAGTGATTGACTAGCTCTTTATTTAAGATGGAAATATAACCATGTAAAGTATTATATAATTCATTTTAATTTATAATTTAAACATATATATATATATATATAAGATAAAATATGTATGTTTGGATCCAAATAAATTAAAAAAATATATTAGACAATAATATTCTAAGCCTATTTAAAGTTTTTGATATTTATAGTTTGAATATAGTATAGTTAAAAATAAAATATCCTAGGCCTATAATAAAATATTTTGCGTTTTTATTTTCAAGGAATTGTATTGAAATATTTCATTTACGTATAATACTTAAATTAATTGATTGACTTTGTGGATCACTTAAAGGCCTTTTTCATTTATTAAAATATATGATTATTAAAATAGGCTTAAAAAATTTCAATTTAGATCCAAACTTGCTAAAACAATTTCGGATTGGTTCGTTTGGATTGAATCCAAACTCTAAACAGTTTGGATTGGATTGAAAAATCCAAAATTAAATTATATTTGTTTGGATTCAGATTGGACTATATAATCTCATTTGAAAACTGAACTTTCACTCGTAGTCCCAAAAAATCTAATCATGTTAAATAATGACTCCAATAATTAAGATAAAAATATAATCATATAAAATCTTAAGTAATTCATTTCATGTCAAGATATAAAGATTTGTAGTCAACTGAAAATTGGAGCTAGGTTGCGAGTGGGGAAGGGAAGACGCCTGAGTGTTATAGCCATTCCCCCAAATTGATATTTTAATAAGTGTTCCCTCCTCTCTTCCTCTCTCTGTATTTTTGACAGGACTCACATCACAGCCCTTTCCCCTTTTGAAACTTCTACTTTACGCGTTCTTCCTCCTTTCCCCCCTTTCCAAACCCTAACATCCCCGTCTCTCTCTCCAAAAAAATCCAATCCGATCTCACTCAATCCTTTAGACTTATGGACTCCAACTCAAACCCGAACCAACTCAATCCCACTGACACTACCTGGCCACTCCCTCCGCCCCACTCGGCCTCCGACAACGTTTTTTTCTTTAATAGAGACGACGATGCCGACTTCTCCTGGACCTACAGCCACAACAACAGTCCCCTTCAATCGCCCACCCTTGCTGATGTGGACGATTACCATCCGTCCGATATTCCAATCACATCAACCACACTTACAGCAGCAAGTACTAGTAGTGGGTCTCAGCAACTATTGTTAGGTGACCAAAGCTCTGACGTCATGGCACAGAACCCTTCTGCATTATCTAGTTCATCCGAGGATCTTTCCGACAAACAAGTCGGTAAGGCCGCCGCATCTGCATCCGCAGCCGCAGTGGCTGATACTTCGTGAGTGGCGATTACCGTACACCACTCACTGTTTTTTTTTTTTTACTTACAGTATAATTTTTTTTTTTTTAATAATTTCCTTTGGAGATCACTAGTTAACCGCAAGGTTACTTTTTTATATACAAAAAAACAACTTTTATCCAATGGGGTCGGGTAAAGTTAAAACACGAAAATTAAGGGGCTCTTTCCAAATTTTTCTTGGGATCATTGCATAATTAAGGTAAAAAAGGGGTGGAGTAGAATGTTACCCCGCCGTTATTGCGGCGGGACTGGCGTGGGGAGCAGGCTTCCTTCCTTCCTTCCTTCCTTCCTCCATTTTCATTTTTTAATTTTAATTTTAATTTTAATTTTAAATGTAGTAGTAGCTTTTAGAAAATACAGTACGAACATAGAATAAATCCTGCAATAATATAAAGTTTATCTTTTATAAAATGTGGTGCATAAAATTCTGCAAGTTGGTATGCATTATGCAACTCGTGGGAGAATTAAATAAATGGTATACAAATATAATTAACGTATAATATAAGATGCGTTTAGATTTTGGGGGGTATATTATATAGTGCACATGGGTGGTATAAGAGTAATGATAATGATATGAATATATACAGTATGTCTGAGCAGCGTAACAAAGGCGGCTTGGCGTTGGAATTGAATTCGGGAGTACTCCGATTAATCCGTACTATTTAAACATTAATAATCTTATATGCTAATGCAAGTGTATGTACGCTGATGTTATCCCTTAAATTTAGTTTTAAAATAGTGGGTTGTTTAATTTATTTCTTAGGGTGTATGTGGTCCAAACCAGATTTTAGAGATTAGATTCTTGTTTTGGATTTATTAGAGCAACTTGGCTGTTAGGCTCATCTTTAATTTCTTAAGATACCTTGTTAACATCTTGCTTGGTAGCTTAGCTTGCTCTTTGGAATGTATTGTATTTTTTTTTTGGTGTAGTGAGTTGGAAGCGACAAGACAACAACTGTAGAAGGAATTTGATCCTATATCTTGAGTACTACCTTTCAAGACTTTAACTATGCGCTCTTTGCCTATTTGTTCGCTCTAAAGAGAGTGTTATTCTAACCTAAAGGAGTCCTGACATCTAAAGGGGAGCTTTGCAGTTGTAGCCAATCAGCAACTAAGTTCTTCACTTCTATCAGCAGTTCTACGTAGATGGTCGAGTCATATGATCACATTTTGGGTAAAGTACTAGGGTCGTCAGTCGTCACACGAAGTTACTTTCTCAGTCATAATTTATCTTCCACTGCGCCTTGTTTTTTTTTTTTTTTTTTTTCTTTATAAAAATCAACCCCCTAAGACTTAATGGCTACCCTAGTCACCACTTTCTCGGTACCCCCACTTGATCGATGCGCTTCCACCCCCTATGACACTTTGCTATCACTCCCTACTCTAGCCGTCCTTAGCCACACTAAGACACGGCTTCATTAATGTATCTATAGTTTTTCATTCATATTGCAAATTTGTTGGTGCGAATGAGGATTTGCCTCCAATACTTTGTCTAATAGGGGGAGACATGAAGTCTCTCAACTTTTTTAGTGCATGTGTAAGTGGAGGTGTATGTGAATTCACAAAGGAGAGCCACACACTGAAAGCTATGGGATATTTAAAGTTTTATATTTGGACCTAGCTTAGCCAGCTGATAATACAAAGTAATAGCCCCCTTTTTAAAACTTAAGCTACTAAGTTTTTTTTTTCCCCTAACTTTGCAATACAAAAATAGTTGAGTTCCTTTCAGTTAGATGCTATGAATAGTAGGTTTTACTTTAAAAATATGGATGATGATCTGATCTCCTGCTGGTTGCGGATAGCCACAGCTACCACAAATGTTTTTTTTTTTTTTTTATGAAAATTATTTATTTAGGTGGGTGGAGGAGGGTCTGCAACTATGCACTGTATGTGTAAGCCACTGTTAAAGCTGGCACATTTTATATTTTGATCAACTTAAATGAAACTTTGATTTTACTCAGAATATGTATAATTATTTAGTGGTATAATCCATGCTCTCTATACATTACTGAAGATCATGATGAATGTGGGTGTTTGTACCAGGACGAAGGTAAGGAAAAAGGGGCAAAAGAGGATCAGACAACCGCGGTTTGCATTCATGACCAAGAGTGACGTTGATCATCTTGAAGACGGTTACAGATGGCGGAAATATGGCCAGAAGGCTGTTAAAAACAGCCCATTCCCCAGGTTCATCTACTTCTTTATTATAAGTATGGAGTACTTACACTATACTATACTATAAATTCCCGCTTTAAGGTTCAAAAAATGACACTTACTTAGCATGAGTTGTCATTGCAGGGAGGAAGTTACTATCATCTTCCCTTAACTACTCTATATCTGCTTCACATACCTTCTCCTTCCCTTTGATTCCAGACAAATCGAGGGAGAACTTGTGCAATTTAAATGGAAGAGTATTTAGTACCCCCTCGAGCTAGGATTTATAGTTCCAAATGCGTTCTCTCATTCAGATTCAGTTTTAACTTCTACTTCTCACCAGAAATAAGTTGTATGCTTAAACAAAATTCTTTAATGTACTTTTTAATAAGTTTGAAGAGAAAGGCATCCGTTTATATGTTGACGTAGTAACTTTAATGCTACTGCTATTACTTAATCATGATCAATGTTAATACATACTCGTACAAGTATTTGGCTACAACTCTGCGAGATATGCGTAATGGTCGTATATTATTTATATATCTTAAGATTCTTCTTAGGGTGTGGCAATAATATTACACCATAAAAACACGAGAAATTTCTAATTGATACCTGATATAATGTTAGGAAGTATAATTTTTATATTTTGAGATCATAATGTCTGTATCTAATGTGAGTTTTTTCTGTATTTGTATACTCTTTTGTATTTCAATATCTGATGTAACAATATTTATATCTGAAATTTCAATATTATGATATAATTTATATTATGTATGAATTAGAAAAGCCTCTGAAAATACTATGTAAAAGGATGATTTTAATTAATTGGTTTTACAAAATATTAGAGATGTGGTGTTTTTGGTGACAAAAATAGATAATTATGATATATCTCCAAATACTTCATATTCTTATTCTTGATGCATGTGTTACTATATGATCCAAACTGCATGACTTATAATGCTAATTTATTAGATTCTACTCCGTAGTTTGTTATTGGCATGGTTAATCTTTGAAATTCTTTTGTATTTGATTGTCTAATGTACCTAAGAAGAAAGAAACTGTAATATACAACAGCATAGTTTATTTCTGGCTATATAGAAACTATATGAGACTCTTCTCCTCCTGATCACTGTGATCAGTATCATCTATCCTTATAAGTATCGTGTTTGTCTTTTTTTAGTATATACGAAGTATTCTCTTTATATATATCCACTCTTCAACATTCTCCTAGTAGGTAGTACTACTTCCTTGATATTATGTGAAATGGCCACACTAGAAAACAATTATCTGGCTGGAGGCTTAGGTGCTCAATTCGTTACTTTCCAGAATCATTATCTTCTCTCAATCATATTCATCTCTCAGTGTTTATACTTTGTGCATTGATTTTGGCCGAGGTTGTAGTCTCGATCATTTTTATAATATGGCATCTCATCATAGTAAAAAAAAAAAACAAAGGGTTATTAGGTTAAACCCTGTCAATTGTGTGTATAAATATTTAAAGGGGTTAATACGTACAGACCATTTTTGTTTATGTGTCACATGCAGGAGCTATTATCGTTGCACAAACAGCAAATGCACCGTTAAGAAAAGAGTAGAACGCTCCTCTGAAGATCCTAACATAGTGATCACCACATACGAAGGGCAACACTGTCATCACACAATCGGATTTCCTAGAAGTAGTGGATTCCTTAGCAATGATGGTACCTTTCTTGGACAGTTTGCTCCTCCTATGTCGCCTCAGTCGTCGTTCCTATATCCAGGGATGCAATTTTCCCGCGAAAATTCTGTTACCACCAGCATTGCTCAACCTTCATTTAGTAATACTGTGCAGCAGACTCATCAACAACAGCAAGCTCCCCCCAGTGACGCCAGAGATTCCCCTTCATCAGCGCCTCAGCCAACTCAACCAATGCCACCTCTTAGTAGTGGTGAGGGATTGCTTGGCGATATTGTGCCTCCTGCAATGCGAAATCCTTGACTTGGAGACAAATACATGGTATGTATACTGCTCTTTAGAATTTCCACGTTCGATTTTGGAATGCAATCAACCATCAAGAGCTTGTGTCAATGTAGTTAAATTGGACTAATAAATCATTAAAAATTGCAAGACTTGTCAAACCATTCTAAGAGAACACTGTTGTTTGTTTGGCTTTGGTAAAGGTTTGCGCTGCTTCAAGTTGATAAACTAACAACCAACAATCATCTTATCAAAAATTTAATGCAATATTTTGGTGCTGCTATAGAGACTTTTACGTTATTATATTGTTTTGCTCATGATTATTTGCCTAGCTATATGCAACAAATTAAAATGGCTAAGGTACAGCGCAGTGTAACACCTAATACTCACAGGTCAACAATATAATAGTTCAATTAATGATAGGATTGTTAGAATGCTAATTTTCAAACAGCAAATTTTCTCCTTTAATTAAGTAGCATACTTGGAGTCAAATATGTTATACAGCATTGAATTGCTCCATTTCTAACTAACTGCGCTGCTAGCCCTACTACCTTATTAATTTCGAGCTTTGACTTCTAAATCTTCCAAAAAAGAAAAAAGAAGCAGCATATTGAAAAAGTAATACTCTATATTTGCAAGAGGCATGCTTAGATAATCTCAATTAGATAGATTTAACTACATTTGCTGCCTTGATAACGGTATATCTTTTGGCCTGGGAAAATCTTCACCCTTGAAAGTTGAAAAATGAAAAAAAATAAAAATAAAAATCATTCTCATACTAAAAATTATTCATTGTGCTAATGTTTGTAGATGTATCTGGTTAGAAAAGGAACATGATCCAGTTAAATGTCAATAATCACATTATATAGGATTGTAAGGGATGATGATTAAGTTGCTGTATAGAAAAGGATATTAAATAAGAGAAAATTTGGATCATAGGATTCTTCTTTCTCTTAAGTTTATAGCTTATTGACCTTATATTATGATCCTGACAAAGCACATATCAAATCAAGAAACCAACCAATGGAAATATACAAAATGACACTATTGAAAAATAGTGAGAATGTGATGACCCATTATCACTAGCTTGGTTATTAGCAACATATGGACCAATAATATTATGGTAGGGCAAACCTAACCTATTGTTTGTGATGTGAACTGTTAATTTGTTTCCTCGGGGCCATGCACCTTGACACCGTGTTAACTTATATTATACCACATTGTTTAATTCTTGTTGGTTTTATGAAGATTACTTCGAGATTTTCTTTATCGTGTCTCGTGTGTATATCCCTGCCTCTTTTTGTGGCCGCTTATCAATTCGTTTGTTGTCAAAATGATTCTTGATGACCATAATCAAGAACTCTTTTCTCACATACGCCCAACAAGGTTCACCCACCACCTATATAGTCTTTTCATTATCTAACATCAGGGATAGATTCACCAAGAGTTATGTGATGTATTGGGACACCAAGTCACCTTTGGCCCTTGAACAAAGGTGATCTCTACAATTCCCTCCGTCCTACTAAGTTTGCAATATTTTCATTTAAAAATTCAAAATTCGAAAGGTTTAATCATAAATTTTCATCATGTTAAAAAAAATTATATATTCAAGTGGGATCTTATTAAATATATCTTAACATAAATTTTTAAAATATTAAATCTTCGTAATTTTTTACCTAATGGATTTAGAGATAAAAACGTGAGACAGGCACGGCTACAAATATGTATGTACCTTGCCTGACACAAGTAGCACTTGTAATTGAAGTATACTCATGTTTTGATATTGATTCATAATATATAGGATATTTATTTTGACATGGATTGATCTACATGGTCCAAGTTCAAGGTAACAATCCATTTCATACAATAGGTGGCCCTTCATTGCGCTGAAAAAGCATTGTTTGAAATCCAAGGCTTAAAAAGGACTACTTACTTTGGGTAATGCTTGAAGATTTAGTTCCAAGATTTATTGCACCAAAGCTTCATTGACTAGTCACCTTTCCATGAGATTTATTTTACTTTTTTTCCATCACAACTTTTTGGTGACTATCTTGCAGTCCATTATCCCAATTTCCCACGTACTCTTCTTAGCTTGCTCTCAAATTCTCTTTCATTTCAAAGCCATGTACTTAATCTACAAACTCCCTTTCAATCATCTTCGTAATTCATAAACCTTTCACTTTTTAAATTCCAATAAACTCAATTGTTATTCGTTTCAAGATTGTTTTACCTTAGATATATGGCCAACGTACCATACTTTCTGATTGCTTTTTGCATATTCATCCCTATTCAATATAGAGTCAAAGTTTGAAAAATTTGACAAAAATTTTCATCATGTTATAAGGAAAAATACATATTCAAGTAGGATCTTGTTGGATGCATCTCATTGTAAATTTTTAAAATATCAAACTTTCATTATATTTTGTCTTATGGATATAAAGATAAAATTTTTTAAAATCGTATTTTAGAGAACGCAAAAAATCAAATGAAACAATCTTTGAGAGATGAGGGGAGTATATGTTTATTTTTTCTTACAGTCCAGTCCTCATCTCATTTTTTTATAATATTACTTAAGTTTATTATGTCACCCCCAGATGTTTTTTATTTGCAAAGTCAAATTATTCCTCCTAAAAGAAAGGATGTGATTTTCAAAGCTTTTGGACAACCTAAAACTAAAAATGTAGGGCTTACGACTGTACGGCCACGCATTATACATATTAGGTTTACAGTTCCTCTGCTCTTCGTACTAACTGCATTTTCACAAGAACTTGATGTTCGTTGTTACTACAAGATTATTCAAACTTTACACACAGATCATAGCATGCATCTTTATTTTTGATGGTGGTAATCAGCAGGTAATGCGAGTGGCTAGCTCATGCCTCATGATGAAGCCGATCGATGATGCATGCAGTACATCGATCAGTTAATGGATACAACACTAGCCATTATTTGGAAGGCGCATGGCTGATTAATACAATAATTAACCTGCATGGTAATTATTTGTTTGTCCTGTTGATGTTCTTAACACAACAACAGTGCGAGTGGATCTATCGGATCTGCCATCTTCTTGAAGCAACGTAACGTAACGTAACATTATCAGATCTTATATATAATTTGAGAGAGATTATATATTATATGGTCTCACTTGGATCACGACAAAAGCATTACATGTCGGTTGATAATTATTATTTAATATCTGAGTAGCAGGTATATAAATAAAGTGCAGATCTCTTACCATTATTTTTTATTTATCTTCATGATTCTCTCTTCACCTTTTTGTTTATAAAAAGGTCAAACTTGCATGTATATATAACTACATACTCTCTCACATTGCTCCTCTCTCTCTCTCTCTCTAAAAATATAAGATATTCATTTAGTTTATTACTTCCTATATAACAACAAATCTTTTCTAAACAATATGATTTTTATTTTTATTATTTTTTTTATTTGAATACATTCATATTGTAGTTTGTATCCTTCTCACTTTAGTTTGTATATAATTTATTTTTTGCACTTTTCGAAATTGATTTTGTTGTTGATATATTATTTAATTCCATGTATTGTATGGCTTTTACGTGACTGTAATTCTGTAGAAGTGACTGCAAAAAAAATTGCTAGGGTGAATTCCGATGTCGCTATGCTACGTTCACAGCCGACATTGCTATATTTTACTATGGCATACAATTCACTTTTACATTGTTTTTACCTATGTAGTTAATACGTGCCTCTTTTTACCTTCTTACCCTTTTCGTTTAGGCTTTTGTGATCTAGTCATTAGTGTGCTTTTTTCTAGGTCTGTCTGCCTTTGTGACCAACACCATTGCATATGATATTTGTATTATATGCTTAGTACAAATGTATAATTGAAGATTTTCTTTGAATTAAATTGCGGTGTGAATTTTAACAAATATTTCAAAATATTTTCGTGATATTTGATTTTATAATTTTTGAACTAATTCTCTGTTAATTATATATTACTCAATACTTTATAGTAGTTAGCGATTTGACAACCAATATTTTGAAGTCTAACTACTAATCAATATACTCCTTTGTCATTTATATTCTTCCTACTTTTTTTAGAGGCAGTTTTGTGTTCTTTCTAAATTTATTTTATGCTTAATATGGATTAAAAAAATTCTCTCTTTTAGCTTTCATAACCCTACCAATAGCAAATGGATCTAAATATATACCATAATGTCTCTTAATAACTTCTCTTTTCTATTTAAAAAGTAAATAAAGAAAGAAAAAAAAAATAGATTCACTTCACACTTACTCTCTCAATTATTTGTTACAATAAGTAGAAAAAATTAAGAAAAAATCAAAGGTGTAACAAATAAGAAGGTATTCACCTTGACATAATTCAGCTTATTTAACTTTATCTTATTTAAACTTACTTTACATGATTAATTTTAGAAAAATTAAGTTCTAAGAAAATTTAAAGTTCCCTACATATATACAATACATTCAAATGAATCTATACATATTTTTAATTATTATATGATATTATAAACTTCAAATAATATAATTGTCATTAATGACAACACACTTTTTAACCTTAGTTGCTCTCTTCCTCTATTTTCTTTTGGATTTTCAATCAACAAAGTTTCCTACATTGAATAGCCAAATTTCATCGAAAATTTAGCTGTTTTTTGCCCTTCCACTTTAATTTGTTTAATTTTCTTTGTCGATTACAACAAAGCTACATCATTCAAGTGTAGCTAAGTGCCACTATAGTGGGCTTAGATGAATATTATGAGTTGTTTGTTTGCATCAATGGGATATGTTGGTGTATTTCATGGTGAAAATCAATAGATCGCTATAATGGATGCATATTTTTTAAGGACAATCTCATTTATGAAGTAATTTATATCTCAAAGAGTTATATCTTTACCTACACGTAGGCCTCCGTCCAACTTAAAGTTGCTTTAACGTCGAATGGTAATTTTTATGGTAATTTATTCCTTATATTTTATGGTACAAATACCCATGAATTCGAAGTTAATACTAAGTATATTTTTCATTAATTATTTAAAAGAGGGAGTTGTTTCGATATTATAAATATATTTTTATATCGGAAGAATTTCAATTTCGAATGAAAATTTGTAACACCCCTATATTGGTCCATAAAATAATATTTTTTTAAAAAAGAATATTTGGAGAAATACAAGTATGTTGTCGCTACATAATAACGTAATATATGCAGCGAATTAATTAAGTGCTATACTTAAATATATTGCTTTATGTCAACAATAACAACAAATAAAGGTAATGCCCCATTAACTAAGGCTTTATTTAGTAGGCATAAAAGTTTTCAACTAAAAATGGTTTTCCATGAAAAACCTTTTATTGTGGAAAATTCATTTTCATGGAACTTTTCCGTTGTTTGTTTGCATGAAAATGATTTTACATTTAAATATTTTTCGTTGTTTGGTTGAACAGTAATCAATTACTCCTATTAACTTTTCTAATTGTATGCTCTTGTCATTTTTTAACTTTTTTTTTTCTCTTATACTTTCTAATTATTTGTCATTAGCTAAATTTATTATGCTACAACAAATATTTTTTTTTATATAAAATCTACAATATATTTCTCTGATCTATTAATAACATATTATATTATACCGAATATCGCCATAAATCTTGTTCAACATTATAAAAATACTTTAACCTAACTATAAAAGAGTATTCACAATCGTATAAGCAAACCAATCAAATAGGTAAACCAATCAACTTGTTATAATGTAATAGTTTGTACTTTTACATTTTAAATTCTAATAGAAAGAAATTTTCTACTTTAATTTCAAATAAACTATTGATAGCCCACATTTCATGAAAAAATTTCACGATTCTATTGAATCAGGAGGAAATCTAGGAATTTTTTATTTTCGATTAAAATAAATAAAAATTAGTTCAAATTCATGATATAGTACGATAATTTAATAATGAAGACTTGATATTCAAAGTAAACGTACTGAATTGATGATATTTGAAGACGATGAAAATAAATTATGGTTTTTCCCCCCATTTTTAAGAGAGAGAAAGTGTGGAGCAGAGGGATAGGCTACCGAGAATATAAGAAATGAAAAATACGTAAATAGAGCTGAGTATGGGTCGCGCCAACACACGGGACGAGTAGGCACACTTTTGGCACAGTGTGTACAACACGAGCACGGTGTCATGATCGCGGATAGCAAAAAAATTTAGGCTCTAGCACGCGAGCGGCATGCCAATTTGGCATGAGGCACGGCCCGAAGCATACTAATATTTAGTATTATTTAATAAAATACTATTATTTTTAATATTATTATTTTCTTATAATATAATTTATATTATCTAAATTATTTTTTCTCTATTCTATTGTATACTTTACGTTTTTTTGTTAAAAAATAGGCCAGCATGAGGCACGACACGGCACGCTAGGCACGTGGATCATGCTAGGCTATTGGATGAGTTTTAGGGAAAAGTAGAACGACATGACCACAATTAGGCACATCACGACACGATAAGAGGCCATGGACGAGCTGACACGGTCCATGACGGGCACGACACGACACGACCCGTGCCCACCTCTATGCATGAGTTGTTTGTTAGGTAGTATTTTTTGGAGTGAATGGATATAAAATTGTTTTATTTCCAGTTTTGGAGGAAAATATTTTCAATAGGGTGTAAAATGAATTTACATTCCAAGTTTTACATCCTATATTTTACTTCAAGCCAAATAATGTAAATGGGAAAACAATTTTCTGGGAAAACATTTTACACCATACTAAACGAAGCCCAAGTATTAAACACTCTTTTCACAATCCCCGTGATGTAGATTTATACTTATTACATGATTCTTGCATTCGCTGCTCTAGCAAAACACTCATTGCCCTCTTCTCTTTTCCTCACTTCTGGCAACGCCAACTACCCAGCAAACGTCACCTCACCGCCCTTCTTATTTCTTGTTCCTCCCCGTCCGTTGTTGCCACCACTGGTCTCCTCCTTGGCACTCAACCGCGTCATCCATTTTTCCACTTTGCCAAGACTACTAACACTACGAGAATTCCCCTCTTCTCTTCCTCTTTTTATTTAATTTCTCATGGTTAAAGAACTTAGATGCATAGACTAACTCTATTACATTGCCTACGCCTAAATGAATTACAGATTTCTACAATCAAAAAATACTCTTGACCTTTGTTAAAATTCTAAAAGTTTCTTAAAATGTTGTTAGCTATTGTATTTATAACTTCCTTATGTTTACTTATTAGTATTGGTTATTGATTCCTGTATTTGAGTTGAAATTTTCACTAGTGGCTTTGTATATTATCAACACTTTGATAGTTTATTTGAATCAAAAGTATTGATGTAAAAATCACCATTGTCCACACATATGAATTAGTAAGCCAAATCAATATACAAAGTTTGATTAATCTGTGTTAATTCGGCTTTGTGTTGTAAACACTTTATTCAAAGTGTTGATTAATGATTTCATGACAATGATTAACTTTGAATGGAGCAATAAGTTTGTACTTTCATAGCGAAAATCAAGCTTCATATTCAAATTTTTTTCAAAATGTAAGCTTTCAAATTTGTGAGAAAAAAGTATTCTTATGTTGGGTAAGAAAATGTAAATGGGAAACCGTTATAGCTTCTTGCCAAAGTTTGTCTTTGTGGTTCACCTTTTTTTTGGCAATGATAGATAAAGAACTTAAATAACAGCCACACTTACTCTTCTAGCTGTAACTGATAGTTTGTGGGCCTTATCAACAAGAATTCGTAAAACTTTAAAATAAGAGAAAAAAACAAATAAATGAGCCTGTCGTTGAATGTCATCCACAAGTTGGCGCAACTCTTTTGGAGATCTGGTGGGGCTATAAAGAATTTGCACATCAGTAGCACAATCTATACGGATTAAGCACGTGCCACCTACCTTGGCAGCCTCCGACATTCCTCTATGAATTGCAAGCATTTCTAAATATAATGTCAAATGAGACCTTGGCAGCCTCCGACATTCCTCTATGAATTGCAAGCATTTCTGAATATAATGCCAAATGGGACAATACTTTTTGCCCTCCTCCTTCCGTTCAGCCATCTGAGTTGTAGATAACCCAACCAATTCCATCATCCACTTTCCATCCTGATTTTTTGTTTTTTTCAAGCTCCACCACTTCAATAATAGTCAGAGCCCTTTCCTATAAATTCCCAATTGTCCAAATGAGAATAACTGTGGGGGGGGGGGGGGGGGGGGGCTGAAAAACATCATTAATAATAGGAGAGTCATTCATCATAATTCTCCTTGAATTCCACTTATTAAAGATACATAAGATGGCAGTAGGGTTGGGTAGAGCCGAATTGAAGCAAACTTCATTTTGTGGAGCTAGATGCTCCAGCATAACAGAATGAACATTTTAGGGGTTCTTAAGTGGTTAATATCAAATTTTAGGAAAAGAGAAATCCAATTTCTGCACCAAGAGCCAGTAGCTGGGTCTGTTGGAAAAATTCTTAGCCCCAAAGGCGAAGAGACCCATATGTGATATGCGACCTCGCAATCTCTGAAAAGGTGTTTAAGTGATTTTGGTTGACTATTACACATTGGACATACATCATCAAGGATGACCTTTCTCCTAAGAAGACCAACTCTTGAAAGGAAAACTCCATTGATAAGCTTCCATCCAAACATCAGACATTTAGGTTGGAGTCGGAGATTCCAGAACTTGGCCTTTTCCAGAAATTTGGGTGGTTTTTCTCTTCTAGAGAGTCAGGCTACAAGGCTTCTTTAAGAAAGATATACTATACTGAAGCGACTGGTTTGAGAGAGCAACCAAATCTCTTTATCCTTCTCCTCATGAAGGCTGATATGAGTACTAAGAATGGCTTTTGTTGTTTCATTGTTAAAGAATCTCCATATTTTATGTGTATCCCATTCCCTTTTTTCATTAAGCAGCTCTGCAACAAAAAGAGGCCTAGGTTCCCGAAGCCTTAGTCTTTCGGGAATAATTTTGATTTTCCCTAAGGTAGCCATAAGTCCTCTTCAATTTTTGTGTCAGTACCATTTCCCATCAATTTCCCTATGCCCTCCTTCATCAAAGCCGTTGTGGTTTACCTTATGGGCTTATTTGTATCATATAATCCAAATTTAGTTGTAGTCCCACATAGGTTTCAAAGTTTTTTTCATTTGTAGTGAACAAAGCTTCTCTATACTCTCGATCCTTTGATTTCTAATGGGAACATTATGTGGGCTACTATACACAAACATTTTGATTGGTGAGAAAAAGGACCGACAACATGTACAACTATTCTCGAGAATGTGCTATAATTTCTTATAGTCACTGAAATACTGTGCAGAGATGGATGATTGTTAACCATTTCTGAACGAACATATATAAGAGAAAGGGCTAGAAGCAGAAGCCTAGTTGTAGCAAGAGTCAAAGCCGCAATTATATCTCTCTATCTAGGTATGCATTACCTACTCCTTCCGCTATGCTATTATAATAAATGTTTCAATAAATGAATTAGTTCAACTTCATTAGAATACAGAAGAGTATTTATTTCTTGTTAAAGTTTAGGTCCTAGTACTCAAAGAACATGTTTGCCTAAAATAGGCCAAGACCTTAATTTAGGTAGGAAAGAACATGTTTCCCTAAAATAGGTATAAACCAGGCCACTCTAAACCACGTGGTAAACAACCTTATCAAAACAGCCAAAAATAGATAATATTCTAAAAGTGTATGAAACTTAGTATAATCAATCATATAGTACTTAGAGTTAAGAAAAACTATCTTAAGTCAATTGCCACAAAAGAGACAAAGGGCATTGTTCCAATCAACTCAGTCACCTTGTACATAGCATTTTCACATTGCATTTTTTTAAGTTTTGGTATAGAGTTTTACTAAGGGAAAGGGGTTAAGTGTTCTATAGGATTTAGAGTTAAATCCAAAGAAGAAAGTGAGAAAAGAGAAAGAGCTCGAAAGAATGAAGGGAACTCAAAGTTTTAAGTGGAGCTTGAGTTGAGAGATGACCTAATATAGCGTATTAGGTTTGTCCATGCATCCAAAACAAATCATCATTTTACGTTTAAGTTTGGTACAAGGCTTTTACACACTAAATTTCTCCCGTGTTCCTTTCACGTATTCTTTTTCAATACCTAAGTACCATTTCATAATTTCGCAAAATAGGTTAAGACTCTGCACTTCCAATTCTCCCCTCCCCCTGTAAGTGTGTCCATCAACCTAACATGTACATATGATCCGTATATTAATATTTGTAATAAAATATGAGTATCATTTTAGGCTCTATCTTAGTTTATTATTACTGAATTTGAGTTGTTTGTGCTTGACTTAATTAATTCATGTTAAACTTAATTTATTGTTAAAATTATTACTTTTCTAGACTCATATTGCTTAATTTAACTTATTTTTTCTTGACTTATCTTGTTTTTGCTAGCTTATTTGAAAAAAGAAATCTCGAGGAGATAAAAGCCTTAGGCCTTATTGTCTTGATCGGGTAAATAAATTCATATCAGCAAATAAGAACTAATTACAACAATAAAATCAATAAATTTATTCAAGATTTTACAATAGTTGCTTCTATAGAGTTGTTTTTTTAATTAATTAAGAAAAATATTTTGAACATCGTAAATACGTCTTTACAAAGTTATGTAGTAGAAATACTTTCAATTTATTATTTTTTTGTAACATAGAAATACTTCCATTTTTAATATAAAAAAAACCCCAAGATTTCTGTAGAAATCAAGTGGAGATAAATTTTCTCCAATAAAAATGAAGATAATTGGGTAATAAGCTTATTGATTGAAGGCTAGAGTGCACAACTCCAACCATTCCAATGGGCCTCCAATTGTTAAAGGATTCAGTAGCCTACTAATGATTTGCAGTTTACAGGATTGGTATAATCCTATGGTGCTGACCGCTCTCACTTTGGACTCTGGAGGATTAGCAACCCAAATTTCTTGAATAAAACCAAGTGCGCGGACCGTATATAATAAATCAAGTTTCGAGTAGACGAAATACGAAGTAAAGAGAGCTCAGCGCTGTGCTAGATTTTATTTTTGATGTAAAAAGAGCCGCATGCGATAAGACAACAACTAATGAAGACGAAATTTGTTCTCGGGTCTTTAATACCACCTTTCAAGCCATTGAACAAATATGCTAGATTGATAGCCTATATGAATACTAAGTTACCTCCTTAAATCTTATGATCGAACCATTGTGTCATCCTATAAATCAAGATGCATGTACTCTTGGAAATACGAAGCATTATTTTTCAAGATTTTTAAAGAATGGTTTCGTCAATCAACAGCTTGCCGGCTAAGTGAGAATGTGGCCACTACTAGGCTAGTGGACCACTAAGAGTAACACCTATGTGTTTAATTTGTTAACAGTATCAGACATTCAGCTCGTTTGACAAACTAGTGGGCTACGTGTTTTGTCTAGCAACCAAGCTTTACTGTTTATTTAGACGTATTTTTTCACTCATAATCATCCTACTAATTAAGATTGTCCTTTTAATAGTACACTATACAACGATATATATTACGTTGACTTCTTTTTATGGGAGAGTTAAAGACTAAGATTACACTTCTGCTCTTATGGGGATGATGGGAGAGGCGAGAGCTCCAAAATGAACAAAAAAAATAAGGGAGCAAAAAACACATCGTAATTGTTCTTAATGAACAATACAAAGACAAATTTTTTTTAAGCTTTAATTTTAAACTTATTTTAAAAATAAGTTTCGAAATAAAGTATTTAAAAAAAAAAAAAAAAACTTCTGAAGGTTTAGAACAAATTTTGATTAAGTGAAATTGCTACCTGACGTAGCGATATTGGCTTGATTGAATTGAGTTGGCTCATTTTCTTAATTAGAAAATCGCTGCCCCCAAGCAGTGAATTTGCTTAGCCTATTTCAGTAGATTATTTTTTTTTTTAAATCATTGTCTAGGATAATGATTTCAGTTCGAATTTGACCCTTAATTGAATGAAATCTGAACCTGTAAAACTTATTTTTGAAAATATTTTGATATTTTCAATTAAGTTAAAAATAAAGCAAAACATGCTATTTAGTGCCAAGAGATTTGCAACTGAAAGAAATGTAAACGCCAATCATGAAAATTATCTGACGGGGGAGAAATTCATGTGACATGCTGTTGGTACCATTATGAAGCTGGACCCAGCTTCAAGCATAGATAGTGAGATTGCATCAACAGTAGTCATAGGTGGTTTTCATTGCTGTCTCAAAGTTTAGTCTTTTGATTCAATAAAACAAACCACACATAACTTACTTTACTGCTCATTCTTTTCGCTACCTGAACAAAAGTTCCCCACTTCTGTTGCATTTTTGGGCCAGCTACTACTGCTATTCCTCTCATCTGCTGAAATACACACCTGGGTTTTTTCTTTCTTTCTTTTTTTTTTAGTAGAAGCCGCTAAAGAGTTCATATAATTCCTCTTTGTGCCAACCCAAAAAAAAAAAAAGGGAAGACAACAACATTTGGTGAAAGCACATTAGGCAACTTACTGTGTTTTACCAGAACCCTTTACTTAGTGCTAAACATTCATATTCAATTTTCTGACCATTTTTAGTCAGATACTTTCCTAGTGTCTTATAACTACTAGAAGTCAGAGTTACACATTCACATGAACTACCTAATAAACAAAATTGGATATTAAACAAGGGGAGGTGGTTATAACTCGATTTGACAGCATTATTAAGGGCTCTAAGTTATGATAATGAAACTTATATTTGCCACATGATTAGCTAGAAGATCGCATATTGTGATTACATGTTTGATGATACATTTCTTACCCCAAATGGTTCAGAAATGAAAGGGGGATTTTTGAGCCAAGTAGTTGGCCAATATAAGTTATAACTTAGAAGTCAATTGCAGAAGATCATGCATCAGCATCACTCATAGTTACCTACTTACCTATGAGCTCTGCAACTAATACACGAAAGGTTCTCGCTAAAGTTACTGGCTAGTGATGGAAACAATGAACTTACATTTTTCCGCATCAATTGACTACATATGAATGTAGATTCTTCACCAATGGATCCTCATATAGTCTAACTTACTTCCAAAGTAGCTGGTGTCTAGTACATATGAAAACCATTTCACAAAAGTCTACACTAAATGGATATGAAACAAAATGATGAAAATCTGGTAGTTAGATGATACAGCACAATGAAGAAGTAGTAATAAAAAAACAACAGGAGATACTCATTTCAAATTGACCATAACTTTGGTGGGAGCAATCAATCACACAAGTCAAATAAATCTAAACTATGTCAAATAACCCTGTTATACCCCATCTACAAATAAAGTAGATTTGTCCTTTGCTTGCTTCTTGGTCTTTTAATCTCATTAGACAACAGGTTTTGAACCTTATTCCAAGTGGTCCCTCTCCCAGATAATAAAACTAGAAAATACCAGATTGCCAAGAATAAATAAAGACACTTCAATTGCCCCCACTCCCTCTCTTTATGTTTCTCTTATTCAAAAATGAATAAAATAAAAAGCTTGTGTTTCAGTTGCCTTGAAACCCATATGAAGTATAAAAGGTGTCCCACCCGAGGGAGTTAGAAGCTAAAGAAAAAACAATACATATGTTTGATAATGAGGCAGTCGGGTGAAATGGTGGTGGGTGACCATACCTTCAACATAGAGCTTCACTAATTTTGACACCAAATTGTAATGCTTTTAGATTTGTCAACTTTGATTGCTAATGATTCCACTTCCTAATCATTCTTAATCATCTTTCAAATCAAGAAAATACTTGGCCAAACCACTATATATGTAATCTTCCATCATCGAGGGACCGTTTTCCTAAAAAACCGTAGAATGCCAAAGCCCAAAGGCAGAGCATATATGCTCTATGTTTGCATATAATTAAATATGTGCAGTAAGCACGAGGTATTTTCTAAAGAATGTTAAGTGAGAGCCTCAGCCTAGTAGAAGCTAAGTTGGAGAATAGACAATGTACCGCCCTGGCTAAACAAAAAAAAAGAAAGAAAGAAAGAAAGAAAGAAAAATGCTCAAATTACCTAGCATGTTTTAAGTGATGACTATATAACTTGCTACTACAATATAGAAATCGAAGTAACTAATCAGCTTTTGGCACCAAATCTAAAGAAGTCCTTAGAAGGCAGGACATGAATGTCAGAGCTAATGGATGAAATGAGAAAGCTCATTAGTAAATCAAGAACTCATGTTATCATTTCAATGATTCAAAGCAAAGTTTAATAAAGCCAAATTGATTAAAAAAAAACAAGCACCGAAGGATGATCATGAAAGACTACTTTCGAGTCGGGTTAAGGACATTTTCTCTGTTTACGAACTATGAGATAAGATATGTAAATGTCTCAAGTAAACCAAAAATTGAGGAAAAAACATGTAAGAAAAAACTACCAAGGTGCAACAAAATTCTGCTGCTTCTTTTGCTTCCTGGAAGCAGCCAATGTAACAGCTTACTTCAGAAACAGAGAAAGTAACAAGTATTCTAACAATAATTCCAGCATATACTGAGAAGTTTTTTTTTTTAATCTCCCAATAGATCCAACCAAACTGTCTGTAACTCTGTACTCTGTACACTCATCTGCATTCTCATGAAATCCACATGACCCACCTTAAGAATAATCCCTTTTCTTTTCTTTTGTAACTTTTGGGGACCCCCTCAAAGTTTCCACACAAAGCAACTTTCATGCTATTGAAACTTCCAACCTACCATGCCGCAAACTGTGAGTTGTCCTCTTCTTCCATTGGTGCAGGAAGGTTGAGATCAATCAATGCAGGCTGCCTTTGCTCAGGTTCCGGCAGTCTTGGTGGTGGCAGTATTGCCCTCTCGCTTCTAGTCTTCCTCCCCTCCAAGTGCTGCTTCACTATTCCCCCGCTGCTACCGGCTCCCATCATATGGGACCTCTTGTGACCCCCCAATGCTTGGCCAGACTTGAACACTTTGGGACAATATGGACATTTGTGACCCTTCGCTTTCTTTGATTTGCTAGTAGTAGCACCAGCACCCACACTCTTAGCAGCTGAAGTAGCAGCCAAATTTTGCTTACCTGAACTATTATTAATCCTAGTAGTTGTAGCAGTAGAAGTGTCTAAAATATTGTTACCATTTTTCCTATGACCTATAATGTGACCTCCTAATGCTTGATGAGTCTTGAAAGTCTTGTTGCACACCCAACACTCATATTTGCTCCCCTTCTTTAAGCTATGATTAGCGTTAGCATAACCATAATAATCCTGCTTAATCATCTTCTTCTTACTTGAATTTTCATCTGATTCAGGACTATCAAATAAGCTGAAATCGCCCCCAAATCCCCCTCTAATCCTCCTCTTCCTAGACTCATCCTCATCATAAAAACTCGAGTCGGCCAAAATCCTAGATCCAAACTCAACCTTAGGCTTCTTAAACCCATAGTTTCTAGCAAACCCATCAACAGAATCGTCTGACTCAAGCTCCTTGGCACCATTCTCAAAGTACCCAGAATCAGAATTATCCATAAAATGTTCATTATGAATCACTTTAATCTCCTCTTCCTCGGCAACTAGAACTTTCTTAAGCTTAACCATCTCATTATTATCTCTCCTAATTCTCAAAATTCCAATATGATTAATGGAGGACCCTCCTTCCAAGATGACAGAATTATTGTCAGATGATTCTGCAGTAAAATTGAAGCAACTCTTAGCACCAGATGAGTCCCTAGACAGCATCATCAAACACATAGCCAATTCCTCTTGCTCATGCTGACGAATCTCAGAGTCATTTGAGGATGACCCTCCACCACCACCACCACCACCAGGAGACACAGAATCATCAACAGTAGCAGTAGAAAGAGACCTGTACCTTGACAAAGAAGACCTAGTCAGTCGAGTCGAATTCGATTCGTTGTTGATGATGTTGGTATCAGAATGAGACTCCATTGCGAAGAACAGCTGCTCCTTGCTATCACCAGACCAATCATCGTCATCATCTCCATCTTCACCTTCACCTTCACCCTTAAAGTTCCTGTCTTTCTCTGAATGACTGCTCATGTGCCCACACAATGCCTTGAAGGAATGAAACCCTTTCCCACATTGCTTGCACACCCTTTCCCTTTCCCTCTCCTGCTGAAACTGATGACGAAGAGTTGAATCAACCAATCTCCAAGTTTTCTTGGGATTCTCCCTTAATCCATACCCAGAATTCTTCCCTCCTTCATTCCCATTCCCATCACCTGCAAACTCATCCTCATCCTCATCCTTTTCATCCTCTTGTCCATCATCACCATCATCCTCAAAATCATCAAAGTTGAGAGCTTTACTGGGAATGTGGATGGGAATGGGAATGGCTTTGTTTCTGTTAGCTATAACATGAGACCTCATGTGCCCACCTAATGACTTCCCACTTGGGTATCTCTTGCAGCAGAGCTTACACACATGCTTCATCAACTCTGATTCTTCTCTCTCCATTTCTTTTGAACTTTTTGAGACGAAATCAGTTGAGATTATGGAGGAAGTTTAAAATATGAAGAAGAAAAAACCCAGAATCAGTGAACTAAAAAAGGAAAGAAATCATGAATTTGGGAGTGATGGAGATGGAAAGTATTATGTGGCTACATGAGCTGAGGAGGTGAAAACCGGGGAGTTAGAGTTAGATCAAAGAAATAGGAGGAGCTCAAATCTGGTAAAATGGATCACGAAGTTTCATGCTTATTGACAGGTGATCCAGGAGAGAGAGTGAGAGAATGGAGGAAGAGAGAATCAAAGTTTGCAGAGATGTGACAGTTTTATACAAGTACAAGTACTCACACAAGATCCGACCCATGTAAATTTCACCACTACTCTTCCTTTTTCCATGGGGCTGCGGTTGGGATTTTTCGATTTCTTTCCTTAATTCTCTGCTTGTCTCGGGAATACGGAGTATTCCTCCATGTTTTTTTTTTACTTTCTAGTACTCCGTATATTTTTATTTTGTGATTTAAATTTTATAAATTTTAACTATAAATTTTATAAATTTTATAGCAAATAATATATTCAAGTGAAATTTTATTGGATACGTCTATCATACGAATTTAGAGGAAAAAAACCTTTTAAAATGTATTTTAAAGACTGAAAAAACTCAAATGTAGTAACTATGGGCGTTAAAAAATGATCCAATTTCAGTAAAGTGAGCACGGTTAATGTGATTCGAACCGATTTTATTAGTTATAACTCATAGCTTACGTAATTATAAGGAACTACGTTTAATGTTTAATGTGTGTACATAATTCATTAGAAAAAATGGAAGGAATTGAAAAGAGATGGGTGATCATATTATTCGGGTCAAAGGACCATGGGGACTAGTAGTAGCTCGCTCTAGAGGACTATAGACTAGAATTTCATACAAGAAAGCAAATATTACAGGGAAATATAAAAATAGAAAATTTTAAAATAAGTTGCCACGTGGCATTCGTTGAGGGTCTTTCGATTAGTAGTTGAAGGGTTTAAGTATTTTTTTTTTTTTTTTTTTTTGGGTTTTGTGAGGTTCATAGCCTATCTTTTATTTCCTTCTTTGACGGATCACAAGGATTGTGAGAAGGTGTACTACAATTTAATTAAGTTTTCAAATTTTTTTTTTTTAAAAAAAAAAAAAAAAGTTACTGTTATTTTGAAGTGAAAAAAATGTCACTTGTACTTTCAGCTCTATTGTCTACCAACCTCAGCCTTTTCTACCAAAAGCAAACTTCGTTGTATTTTAGTTTTACAGCTTTTGCCTGTTTACTTTGAGCACAAGCAAAAACAAATACAACAACAGTAATTATAATGGTAGGGGATTACTTCTTACTCCGTACATATTTGTTGGTATGCTAGCTTCTTAATACAAAATACACATTATCCCTATACTCCCTCCATTCCCCTATATTTGTAACATTTGTCCTCTTAGATCATATTAAGTTTTCTATATTTTCTATTTATTAATTTAATTACTCACTTATTAATTAAGTTTAAGTAATCAATCTTTTTCCCAAAATTTACCTTTACCCTTTAAAAAAGTAAACTTTATAAAATATAGTAGATTTAGTGAGACAGAAAAAGTATTAAACACAATCCTAACTTCTAAGTCCTAAAATAAAATTTTAGAATTCGGAAAAAATTATACTAGTTGAAATAATAAACATTTTAAAATACTGTATTATTTAACTTAAACTTCGAGGTTATTATTTCAAAATCCCTTTTACGTAATAAATTAATATTTTGTATTATTTTAGAGCGTAACATACTTACTTAAAACAAAAAAGTAGTAGAAATATAAATTTTATTGAACTTTTTGATAACAGAAGGGGTGGGGCCAAATCTTGATCCGTTAATTTGCTTCCCGAAATTTGACCCACTTGATGGGAGGGGAAAGTTTTATTGGTTGTGCCCTATTTTGTGAAAATCCTTTATTGCATTTTAAAACAAAATATGTAAAACTGTTAGTACTAGTAATTACTTTATTTTGGTGAGAAATATTAATTACTTTATTAACAAAGTTAAATGCTAGTTTGCATATATTGAATGCGAACTCATCATTAGTAACATTGTACTCCGTAATCATGAAGATAAAGTATTAAAGATACTCTACTGAATGCAATTTAAGCTTGTAACATAAACATATGGAGCTGCAATTTAATTTTTCTTTTTTAAGTGCATGGATGGTTGTCCTTCAATGTGCCCTAGTGTTACTCTTTTAAGACTTGTAGGTAGCCCTTGTTTGTAAAGAGGACCTCTACTAGAAGCTATAGAACTATAGACACACTTTTAGTTCATAATGGTGTCGAATGTGTGGAGTTTTGCTTCATTAGTAAGGTATGCTTTGATCGCAGATTAGAAGGTGCACCCAGTTGCATAATACATTTCACATAAGTGACATGTGTACTATGTACATTTTTCATGAGTACTTGACTCAAGCTAGCGTTCATTTTCCAAAGGATCAAAGACGGTATATACGAAAGTAAGTACATGTATTGTTGTATCTTTAAGGTGGGAAGGAATTAGGTGAAAAGAGTCTATTATAGAGCAAAACTAGCTAAGATTTCGACTACATATTTTATTATTTAAATTATTGTCTTTTGTTACGATGGTTTCATAAATGAAAAAAAATAAAAAGTCAACACATGCATGAAGACAACGTGAAGTTGTAAGGATCGTTACTGCCAAATTCCATTAGAATGAATACCAACTCGACTTGATTGCTAACTTTTTATTCACGGATTGTTGGTATCCTAGGAATCATCCTCACAGGATACCTAAAATTTCTCACCTTGGAACTTTTCTTAACCATCTTTTCATCTTTCCTTGCTAGTCTAACGGGTAAAATTAATCAGTGGTTGTTTCAAGCTTAGAAACTTCAAATGCAGCCACTCGTTTAAGAGATTAATTTTGTTAGATTAGTGTAATATTTTCATCACGTTCACATGTTTTTTTTTCTCTTTAATTCACATGGTTAAAACTTAGTTTTTTTTTTTATATTATTTTTTATGTAAAGAGAGTCACAAGAGATAAGACAATAATTGTTGTAGATGAAATATAATCTTCGTGTTCATATTATAATCTAAAGGTCTTGAACTATATTCCAACTCGTTAACCAGGTGAAGGAGTTCCAAATAAGAAAAATAAAGAACAAAATAAAACTTGTACATCGGGTCATGATATGAATTGAGTATTGTTTTATTATTTTTGCTTAAAAAAATAAAAAGAAAACGAGTATTATTTTTTAGAAATGTTTTGTAGTAGAATCTGTGTAACACAATTAAAATAAATTGCCTCTATTGATTGGTTCCTAGAAGAATGAGTTCCTTGAAAAATTCTCTACTGATAAACATTTTTCGATTCCAGAATATCAGTAAGACTAGAATTACAGATCACAGACTGAAATACCATTTTCAAATACCACTACTGATAAACATATTCAGTGTTCAAACAAAATGGTGGGCATTCTCGTAGCGGTCAGAAAGCGCCTGATACGCTGAATAGAACAACTTAACACCAAATGATTGCCAAGTACATTTAAAACCTTAGTATAGGGCACCAAATACCACATGTATAAATCATGAAAGCAGGACAAATAAAAATAGAATCTGGTCAATCTCTGACTATAAAAAAAATTTCCAGTAGAAATCAAGTTTATTTTAATATCAGTAGGAGAACTAAACAACAAATATCAAATTCTGAACTACATACAATACTGTGATCCCATACATTTTGGAACTTAACGATAAACCGCCAGTATGGCAGAAAAGCTAATTATAACAGGCAAAAAATACAACGATATAGAACTTCAAAATCTTCCTGCTCTACGATCCAATAGCAAAGACTACCAAAGAAAGCCAATATAAAATGGTTCTTTGCTCTCTTTGTTTTAAGCTACGGCAGGCATGTCCTTGAGCCAAGCATCAAGTGGCTTACCGATGGAGTAGACAATGAAACCGATGTTCCGCAACTTCTCTGCATCCACGATATTCCTCCCATCAAAGACGAATGCAGGCTTCTGCATGTTGTCGAATATCTTCTGGTAGTCGAGGTTTCTGAATTCATCCCACTCTGTAAGAATGCAAACTGCATGGGCATCCTTGGTGGCTTCATAAGCATCCCAGACAACTCTGAGCTGCTTGATGGCAGTAGGGCTTGAAGGCTGAAGATGAGCTGGGTGATCCCAATCAAACTTGTTCATCGAAAGATCCTTCCTGATCTGATCTTCGGAGACCTGAGGATCATATATGCTCAAATGGGCTTTGTCCCCCAAAAGCCCCTTGCAAACGTCAATAGCTGGGGTTTCCCGGGTGTCACCAGTGTCTTTCTTGAAGGCAAACCCAAGGATTGCAACCTTCTTATTGGCCACAGTGTTAAACATTGAAGCAACAACACGGTTCACAAAACGTGTCTTCTGGTAGTCATTCATTAAGATAACCTGCTTCCAGTAGTGAGCTACTTCAAGGAGTCCATTGCACTCACAGATGTAAACCAAATTCAAAATATCCTTTTGGAAGCAAGAGCCACCAAATCCCACACTAGCATTCAGGAATTTCGATCCAATTCTGGTGTCCTTACCAACAGCATGAGAAACTTCGGTCACGTCAGCTCCAGTTGCCTCACAGAGTGCTGACATAGCATTCACAGAGGAAATCCTCTGAGCCAAGAAAGCATTAGCAGCTAGCTTGGAGAGCTCAGCTGACCAGAGATTGGTGCATATGATTCGGTCTTCAGGAACCCAATGAGAATAAACATCTTTCAGTGCTTTGACTGCCTTAGCACCTTCAGGGGTTTCCCGTCCTCCAATAAGAACCCTGTCGGGTTTGAAAAGATCCTCAATGGCAGTTCCCTCAGCAAGAAATTCAGGGTTGGAAAGGATCTGGAAATTGATGCCTTTGCTATTATGTGACAGGATCTTCTCAATGGCCTCAGCTGTCTTAACAGGCACAGTTGATTTTTCAACAACAATCTTGCTAGACTTTGAAACATCAGCAATCATTCGTGCAGCACTCTCCCAGTAGGTCAAGTCAGCTGCTTTGCCAGCTCCAAGACCCCGAGTTTTGGTAGGGGTATTCACAGAAACAAAGACAATATCAGCCTCACAAACATGCTTTTCCACCTCAGTGGAGAAGAAGAGGTTCCTCCCTCTGCACTGTTTCACTACATCATCCAAACCAGGTTCGTAGATTGGAAGCTGTTCGCTGTTCCAAGCATTGATCCGAGGGACAGAAATGTCCACAACAGCAACTTCAATCTCAGGGCACTTAAGTGCAATGACAGCCATGGTAGGGCCACCAACATAACCGGCACCAATGCAGCAAATCTTCACCATCTTTTATAAGCTTTTAAAAAGTCTGCTTATCATATGGCATATAAAGGACATTAATTTCATAGCAACAGAAAGTAAACTTCAAGGGGAAATCAAATTACATGATGAACAAGGAAAAAGGGTGCGAGCGGGGTGGGGGAGAAGGATTGGAGCAACACTCTACGATATGAGACAAAATTACATAAGAATATTTCACGTCATATCATACCAATTACCAATTTTACCATACAAATTCTTTCCAAAATCATTTTCCGAAAGATAAACGAACGAATCTGGCTGACTCAAGAAATGATCACAAATTTTTTCATAGACAGACAAAGTTAAAATGCACAACCACCAAAACTGCAATAGAAACAAGCAACAATGCAACATCCTCCTAAAGTTTGAACCACTCATTTAGTTGCAAAGGTATTAGCAGATCTTTAAGAGGTTCTTCACATGAAAGCATCATTTCCGTACGAATCAGACCATAATTTGTGACAATGCAATGTAAGGTGTAACATGCATTTGTTTATAAAGTTATGCAAAGTTTAATATGATAAAATAAAAAAAAAAAAGTGGGGCACAGATTAACAGCGTATATACCTAAAGATTAACAAAAGAACAACTAGCATTCAGCCTCACATTCACAACAATAAAGGGCTGCACGTGTAAAGACCCAAACATATTCTTTATCTTCTCTTGCTTTTACCTACAAAAGTTCATCCCTCGACATTTTTACACCCCAATGTGTGATTAACACGAGTAAAATCTTAGTATGGGAGTAAAGTGAAAAGGAATCAGATCTAAGAACAGAATTGCCAAAGGATTCATCTTAGCAACAGATCCAAGGATCTTACTGTGGGAAAAAGAAGAAATTTTTCAAAACGGGTGCAAGTTTTACCATGATCTTGCAAAATCAAGAAGCCACACAGTCACGCAATCACGCAATTGAAGATTACACAAATAGTACCAAGCAAAAACAATAAGCAAACACCAGATCTGGGTGTCCTAAAACAACGAAGAACAAGGCATTTTCAGTGCCAAAAACTCAGATCAATTTTCAACATCCCAACAATGCAACAAAAAAAAGAAACAACACCCATTAAAATTAAGACATGAAATCAACAAAAAAAATAATCCCAGAAGTCGAGCACATTTGAGCCAGAAATCAATAATAAAAAAAAATAGATCATGAAAAATGGGGAAAATGAGGGGTCAAAGAGATTACCTTTAAGTGGGTGTTAATCTGAAAGAAAGGAGAGAGAAGAGGAGGAGAAGAGAGGTGGTAGAAGGGAGTGAATAGATCTGAGGAAGGAGGAGGAACAGAGGTGACGACAGAGGGACTGACTGAGATTGTGCCGACGAATGAGGAGAGGGGTGACAGGCAACTCTTATTTATATATATATATATATATATATATATATATATATATATATATATATATATATATATTTGTCCGTAAATTTTAAGTTTTTGGTTTACGTCTTTTGCTATAATAAGCAAAGGTGCTTCTTATTTACGGATTTGTTATTTATTGAATTATTTCACACGTTTTGGTCCTCCCTTTTTGGCATTGGAATCAAGAAATTATGTTGGTAATAACTTAATAACCACCGTCACATTGGAATTTGGAATGAACAAAATCATTTCCCTTTCAAACAAATGATTTTTTTTTTTTTTAAGGAGATCAAACTAATCAAACGTTTTTCTAAAAACGAATATATAAAGTGTTTTCCAGACTTTTTCGTCTGTTATTTTCATATTTTTATTGGAAATTTTATAAAATTTTCTCACTAAATCTATTCGATTTTAGAAAAAATTTTGTAATCATTTTTATCCTTGTAAATTATTTTGTCCTTCAATTATTATATTTAATTATTTATTTTTCTTGAAAAATAAAAATTAATTTATATTTTTTAATTTTTTTACTTGATAAGTTGACTTTTTATTAAAAAAAAAAAAACTTGCTCGATTAGTCACTTGAATCAAAGAAATAAATTATATATGAATTACTCTTAGCCCTAACATGTAGATGGTATAATATCATGTGATTTCTTTATATATGTAAAAAAAATCTTCAACTGATGTGATTTCTATCAAAGAATAATATATTCAACTAATTTATATCAAAGAGTAATATCTTCTATGATTTATATCAAAGAGTAATATCTTCTATGATTTATATCAAAGAGTAATATCTTCTATGATTTCTATCAAAGAGTAATATCCAAAGTGATTTTTATAAGAGAGTAAAAATCTATGGTTCTTGAAAGAAAGATAATAAAGTTGTTTGAAGAATGCCTAATAAAAGAGTTAATTTGTAGCAAGTTGCTTAGGTGTTTCACCTTTTGAACAAGACACCGGGGGAGGATCCAACATTGCTCTCCCGTTACAGTTTGTTCAAAATCCACTACTAAGCAATCACTTAGCAACGACCAAAAAATAAAATCTATCAAAATTACCAAGGTGTGATTGAAAAGTAAAATAATAGAGTAAGAAGTTGGGTACCTTTGTTGTTAGTGGAAGAAAAATTGTAGAAAAAAATAGAAGTTTGTTATAGAGGGTATATTTCAGTGACGAGCTTTAAAGAGAGAGAATAAAAAATTTCGGTTGAATATAAGAGTTTAACTGTTTGATAAACTTTGGTATATATCTCAGGATTATTTTTTCAAAAAAAGTTATTTAAATAGGAGAGCTATAAATTTGTAATCCTACGTGGCATTGGCCAAAATCTGCTCGTGCCTACTTGATCGATTGATCCAAATAAGACTTGGAATTGGAACTTTTTGGTTAAGTTTTTTAACCTAATTAATTAAGGAAGTAGTTGATACATAGGGTTTAGGCTCCCTCAACAAATACGACACGAACTAATCTTTTATTTTAAAAAATTTGTATAGATTATTTTTTAAGGAAACGCTTTAAAAAAAAAAAAAGATAGCTACTAGGGTAAATGATGTACTGAAAAATTGGAAAACAATCTCAATCTTAGGTATCACTATTAAGACTTTAATCTATTGAGTTCAATGGCAGTTATATTTTTTATGAAGATTATGGTGATGGGATTGCATCGACAGAGGATGGGCTTTTGGCTTTGGTAAGTGGAGAGGAAAAGGTGGTGAATTTGTGGGGATTGGTTTGGTTGTGGAATAGGTTGTGTAAAATACTAAACGGCCATGTGTTTATATATATATATATATATATATATATATATATATATATATATATATATATATATATATATATATATATATATATATATATATATATATATATATATATATATTAAAAATAAGAAGAGTACTTAAAATGAGAAGGATGAGGGGAGAGATCTAATAAGAAGGGTGCTCAAAATAAGAAGAATAAAAAGAGATCTTGGCCCTTCAAATGGTAAGATCCAACGCTAGAGATTTCATGTAAAAAATATAGTTACTATATCAATGAAAAATTATCACTATAATAATAAAAAGAGTTACTATAATAATAAAAAGAGTCATAATAAGTGAAAAAATTATTTGGTCACTATGAGTTAAAAAAGAGTCACTATGAGTAAGTAAAATATCATCTGTTGGATTTAAGAGATGAATAGCCAAGATGTCTTCTCATCCTTCTCATTTTAAGTATCCTTAATAATTTGAAATAGGGTGCATCAGAACATTGTTAAGATGTATATAGTGTATAGGTAAGAACTCACGTAATCAATATGAAGTAAGTTATAACACAATAGAAAAAGTTACTTCATAATACACAATGTACAAAGTACTCATATAAAAGAAGTGAACGTCTAAGGTAATGTAATTTGAAACAACTTTAAGTAGTTTTTGAGTAGCTTTTAGCCTTTAAATAGTTTTTGGGATAGTTTTAAATAACTTTCTCTTTTAAAGCACTCAACTAATTAAGAGGTTATTTTATTATAAGTGTATTTTCTTGGGGGGCTCTTAAGTTTCCAAGGGAAAACTTTGGTTGCCATAAAGAAGGATCAGAAAGTAGTTGTCTCGTAATCTAAGGTAGGGCCTTTCAAAGCCTACTGTCACGTGCTGACTACTTTGCCGAAGTCTTATGCAGGCAATCTCTAGCATCACAATCTCATCGTGGCACTAGCAAGGTTGACTCTCAATGTACTAGACAAGTTGAGCTACGAAATGTGCTAAGTAAGGAGGAGTACTTTAGAGAGAGAAAGAGTGTTGGAAAGTTTACTTTGATTGCTTTTAAAGAGAGAAAGTACAAGGCTTGAGGATGTTGTAAAAATGAAGGGGGAGTACCCCTATTTATAAGTCTCCTTGCCTAAGTCTAGAATGTCCTAATTTTAGAGTCTTTCACACTATTCTATACACTTGTAATATGTACAAGTATCTCTAGAATATTTCATACACTTCCTGTATGTAGGATATTTACATAGATGCTTCCTCATATGCCTAGAGCCTTTCGAAGGGCACGAGGCTACCCTAGGAAATTTCGGAACCTTATAGAGTCTTTCAAAATAAAGTAACACGTCCCAACCCTTCTTCCATCTATTTTAGGAGTGTCCTCAAAGTTATAGCCCGATCCGATATCGTTTGGGTTTTCGAATCCTCCATTATTATGTTATTGTCATCTAAGGGTTTCCTTGAGGCAACTAGGATATGCTATTTAAGCCTCTATAGGGGAAGGGTGTCGCTCAGCACTTATGGGCGCCCATAGGGCCCATGTTGGGCGGTATGCTTGGGCACTCGTAGAGGGGAGGACGGTTTTTATGATACTACGTATTATTAGCACTTAGCATAAAACCATGTATTGTAGCCCCAACCTCCTTCAAAGCCTTAACACCTTTCTGTATGTCCTTGAATTTGAAGGACCCGTACAGAAGTCATCTAACAAAATCATCAAAAACAACATCCTCAGTAAGTTCTTGGATTTGCAAAGTCTCGTGGCTAAACCACTTTACATAAAGCATACGTAGCCTCCTTTTGGACCATGGACTATCTACCCCAAGTGCATGTATGTTTTGTTTCCTTGCTTGATGGAAATAATTGTTAAGCTTAGTGAAGGACCATATAGATCCTCATGGTAGATTGCTTAACCATTTTTGTGTATCCTCTTTCATCGCTATGAGAAAGAATTTGCACTAGGTCAGGTCATTTACCCCTTACACGTACATTGAATGCTTAGATTTTTTGAGATGGTCATTAGGGTCTCCCTTTTTCTTTAAATGTATCAATTACTAGAGGTTTCACTTTCTAGAGGTGCGGGGCCAAAAGAATTTCATCTAAGTAGGGAGAATTCTATATGTCTGCTTCTAGGGCCACTTACCTTGCTTTGTTCTCACCTTGATGGAGCTATACCTCCTGCTCCTCCACCTATTTCTTTTGTTTCCTATTAAGGGAGTGTGGGGCTTGTTGAGTCTGCTGTCCCTGTCTTGCCACATTTCAGGACTACTTGTTGGCTATAAGACTGTCTCCAATTGACATCCGACATATTAGGGGTAGAGGTTGTATCCTCAACCTTCTCGTATTGTTGTTCAATGTTTTGGGTTTACGTCAGCTCTCTTCTTGTTCAACTATTGCACGCATTAAACCCTTGACTCAGGGCTCCCTCTTGGACTTGTGTTATCAAGGAGTAAAGTGATGTTGGATGAGAGAGTAAAACCTTCTTGAGGTCGCGCCTATAAGAGTTAGTTTCTTCTTATTTGTATTTTTGTTGGATTAACAAATTTTCTTGTCGGGTTAGAATTATGAGAGGCTAGATTGGCCAAGATCAGTTGTTATAGACTTGTCATGAATGAGGCCTGCTAGTCGTCTAACATCCTCTGAATTTTTCCTATAGTAACTTGAGCTTACTCCTCAAGCTCCACGAGAATTAGCTTGATCGGGTTATTGGTATTATTCTAGATTGTCGAGTCTAACCCACGAAAGTATTAGGATCAATAGTTTCCACCCGGTGTTGTTATTAAGTAATGATTGGTCTCAAACTTTCCACCATACTTAGTGTAACTCCCCTACAAACTATGCCAAAATATTATGGGATTTTTAAACTAAGTCACAAACTTATTTCTTGATGTTGTTGAACAGGAGATATCATTTCATATGCTATGGAAGGATGCTTTAATTTGTAGACTCTTCTCCTCCTAACAGTCCACGAGAATTAGGTTGATGAGCTTGTATTGGTATTATTTTAGATTAATGAGTCTAGTCCCACAAGAGTGTTAGGATCAACAATTTCTTTTAGATGTTGTTGTTGAGTAATGCTTGGTCTTGAACTTTTCTCCATATTTAGTGTATCTCCATACAAACAATGCCAAATGTTGTGTGTGTGTGTGTGTGTGGGGGGGGGGGGGGGGGGGGGGGGGGGGGGTGGGGGTTATGCTAAGTAACAAAATTGTCTCGTGATGTTAATGAACGAGCGATATCACTTTATGATATAAAAGGAGGTTTTACAAGTTCGTCTTGACCTGGATATATGGATCGAACTTACCAACTTAAGGAGAAAAATTAAGTTAGAATGTGTTTTAGGGAGAGAATTAAGTACAAAGACTCTCTTTCTAGATTTTTATGTGTGCATTGGACTTTATGTTTATCTTCATTTATAGGGTATTTACATGATCAAATGACCCTTGATATGAACTAATTTCTTCAATGGTGATTGACCGTCTCTGTTGAAGATATTTTCTTAAATGACTGATTTTCTTTTTAATTTTCAATAATCGTGATTCCTCATTAGCTTTGTCCCTCTTTCTCTAGACTTGATATGACCATTAGTAGATATCATCTTATTGAAGTAGTTCTTTTAGAGTACACATGGCACATGATGGTTGGTTAGAACAATTTATATCCAAATATTATGGCCTAGCCTAAAAGCTCCCTTCATTACTTTTTTTTTTCAGGAAAAAAAAGTATTGAGGAAATAAAATTTCATAGACGAATGAATATGGGGTAAAAAATTTATGAACACTTAAACTAGTTACTATTTGAGTTTCATTATCAATTAATTCATCCCTACCATAGTGCTTCCTTCACTTCACTTCACTTCACTTTTTATACAAATCAACCTTATACCTTTTCCTTCTCCCCAAACTATAGGAGTCCTCCTTCGCTTTCTCCTTATATTTATTGCGACACCTGACCTTTTGGATCATTCTCTCCTTTCAACCTAATATTACAAGTTCACAACCTAAACACTATGCATCAACAAAATTGGATTTTGCCCTACCACATGACACATGACTTCCCTTCTTTCATCTCCTAAACCTCTTCGAGTCTCCCATCATCAACAAATCACCCTCCCAACTCTTCATATGATCTCTCGTCTTTCCTACTTTTCCTTTTTCATTACTTTAAAGGTATTATGACTTATACATATAATATGAACTAACAATGATTGCGAAATATTGTAACAATCATAAAATACTTTGTATTGGTTTATCGTGGTTTTGATTTTCATTGGACTACAACATTAATGTTTTTTAAAAGAAAAGGCTTGTCAAAAGCTAGTATTGAAAATTAAAAGCCTAAAAAAGAATAAATCAGGCTAATCCCATAATTTAACGTGTGAACAAACAGAGTAGCAACTGGCAAGTTGGCAACGTTTCCATACCCTCCCAAAAAAGTACAACTTCTATCTCCTTTCCCCAAAATAGTTCGTTCCCTCATCACACTTTCCCTTCTACTCTCTCTCCTCCGTAGTCAACCACCCACAAATGTCAACTCGAAAACTAATACACCATACTCTCCGCCGCACCCGCCACCTCACTCCCTCCACCCGCCACCATGCCACCCTCACTCCCACCACCTCCGCACCACTCACCTCTCCACCCCCTCCCGACGCCATGATCTACGATCGCCTGGCCGAATCCGTCAAATCCAAGCTCAAACGCCTCCAAAACCCGGACCCACGCTTCTTACGCTACACCTCCCCACACCCAACCTCCGCCGATCACTCCCAGATCCTCCAATTTCCCGCCACTCAGATCGCCACTCTCCCTAACGGCCTCCGAGTCGTAACCGAGTCGCAACTCGCTGCTCGGTCCGCTGCCGTTGGCGTCTACGTTGACTCCGGGAGCCGATTTGAGTCTGATGAGAACAACGGGGCTGCGCATTTCCTTGAACGCGTCGTTTTGAGTTCCGAGAACGAAGATGCGGCGAACATTGGAGCAGAATTCAAGGGGTTTACGGACCGGGAGATATCCGGGTTTCTGGGTAAGGCTTCGGGTCAGGGTTCTGGGAAATTGGTTGAGATTTTGGGCGCGTTGTTGCAGAATTGGGATATCAGTGATGAAAGGATCGAGAAAGTTCGAGATGCGATTCTCCGAGAAAAAGAGGTTGTGGTTCTTTTTGTGATTAATTTTGCATTAAATTTCAGTAATATCATATGATTCATTGGTATTGTAGATCATTTATGTAAATTTTGAAGCAGTGGATTGTAGTGTAAGTGTGTCGAATGTTGCGGATCGTCCTCTAAGATGAGGATATTGGGGCATTTGAGAGTGCAATTGTTGGAATAATTCTGATGTTATTTGGGAGGTAATGGTGAGGAGGAGTGTTTATGTGTACAGGGTATGTTGATCGCGATGATGTTATATGTGTGCGAATGTCCTTGGAAGAGTGTAAGACAATGGCATTGAAAATGAGAAAGATTAGGGATAGCATTTGGCTACGTAGAGTTATTACTTATTAGCTTGATTGGTGGAGGTGGTGGAGCTTGAAGGAAGAGGTCGCTAAGGCCGGAATTATACTCTCATTTGTGGAGGTAGTCTCTTTATTTAGGAGAGTTGGTAGTTAATCTTTCTCATTGGTGAAATATTTACTTTCTTTTACTTCTCCCTTAGTAGTAGCTTCTTTGATTTTAGTGTAGAGCAATTGCCTGAGAAGCCACTGGCGGGAGCTCTTCCAAACTCTTGCCTTTGCTCTGATTATATGGATGAATGCAGAGTGTAATAGATGTCTCTTTTGGCGGCCATAGTGAAGTGACACAAAAATATATGGTTGACCAGTTGGTTGATTTGTAGTATATGGTCATAATCTGAGTAATCAGTCCCACTCAATTGTTATACATGATTGTTTCATTATGTGCTTATGTACATCTTTCTATAGTTTATACTACATGTATGAGCTGCGATGCTGTGCTTTTGGCTGTCAACTGTCAAGTGTAAGGGTAAGATGAAGATTGAGGGTGGACAGGTTCCCGAACTCCGTTGGGCATGATCTCCCCTCTAATGTTGTTTGGTATTAAGATGTTATACGCTTTTCCTTACTATTATCACCCTTCAATGGTGACTGGGGGAGGGATGAAAGCTTGGCTTGACTGCCAAATTTGACTCTTGATTAGTTGATTGGGCAGCTTGGCTTGGGAAATGTCCTGGTTTGATTCGGCTGGAATCTTGTTTCTTCGATTTTGGGGTTTGGGGATTTTGCTGCACGATTATAGATGTATGAGTCAGTGGTCATCACTTTTTGTACTTATTAGCCTGGGTGGATACAGCATTTACCAAGGATATGCAAGCGCATACCCTTAGTTTATGTTAAAATTATATTCAAGCAAAATAGTAGCTCAAACTTGAATGCAGCATGTTGGTAAGCAATGCAATGTTCAAAGTGCTCTATGCTTGACTACAGGGCCAGTGATCAAACCTTGATAAGTGCATACCTAACTACTCTTTCCTTATTTTTTTCCACCTTTATCTATTTTGGTTCGTTAGACATGGTCATTGTTTGCCAGTTTTTTTTTTGCTTTCTTTCTTCAACATAGTTTACATTTG
The DNA here is from genome assembly GCA_026401315.1 of Dysphania ambrosioides. Classification (NCBI taxonomy): domain Eukaryota; kingdom Viridiplantae; phylum Streptophyta; class Magnoliopsida; order Caryophyllales; family Amaranthaceae; genus Dysphania; species Dysphania ambrosioides. Next base: position 22,734,163 of record CM048664.1, on the reverse strand, counting down.
ACTAAACCTTTTTAATTTCTACAAAACTATTTAATTTCTTATTGCATACATCAAATTGGAATTATAGCTTGTTTTTTCTATAAAGTACTCGTGGAAAATCTGAGAAACAAAATATAGTAACACCTATTTGTAAACAGGGGCAAAATAGTGACGTAAGAGAAATATAGACTTGTTAAAACATGTTTTTAATCATTGTCTGCTGAATTGGGTATATCCTGTGAAAGTTCTGGATACACCACTGCTTATCAGTATGTCTTATCCTCTATGACTCTTTGTTTTTTAATGTTTTTCAGTTTGTCATTTGCAAATGACTTCTGTACAATTTAAAGTTGGTAAGCCCACTGCTAGTTGTTACTTTTATCAGGGCTTCTCTTTGGGCTTCGGTTTGAATGAAGGATGAACTGTTGGGTGTAGTGACCTTAATTATGGCCATCATTAGTGTTTAGTTTAGCATTTAGATAGTTATTTGGTTATGTTGAAGATTATTGAGAGTTTAGCTTAGCATTTAGATAGTTGTTTGGGAGTGAGTCTTGCCTCTTCAAAGCTTGAATTCCACTTTTATTACTGTAATTTCTGTTCACTAATCAAAGTACCTTCATTTTTCCCTATGATCTGCCATTATTTGCTCTTAAGCTATGTTGATTAATAGCATACAACCTTAACTGACCTAAAAGTTTCAAAGGAAGTATAAAACTTCATTTTTCTGTACATTTTATCTTGTTTCTTCTACAGTAGTTTGTGCTTTGATTAATTTATTATCTCTTTCAGATGGGTGTAGAAGGTGACCAAGTTATCATGGACCAGTTACATGCTACTGCGTTCCAGTATACTCCACTTGGTAAAACAGTTCTTGGACCTGTGAATAATGTAAAGTCAATTACAAAAGCAGATATTCAAGACTATATCTCCTCTCACTATGCTGCCCATAGAATGGTAATTACAGTCCTGGTGTTGAGCCTTTAGTGGAAAATTGTGTATGATGGATTGCAGATTAAATATCAAATATTCCATTTTGATATTATTCTTAGGTGATTTCTGCTTCAGGAGCTGTTAAGCATGAAGATGTTGTGGAACAAGTGAAAAAGGTCTTCACAAAACTGTCAGCTAATCCTACCACGACTTCTCAGCTTGTCACCAGTGACCCTGTTAATTTCACTGGATCAGAGGTTTGTGCTTGTATTTGACAAACATCGTGCTTTCATAGCATTTGATGACCTTTATTTGTCTTCTCTCCTAATCTTTTCAGCAATAAATTTAGGTGCGAATGATTGATGATGATCTTCCTCTTGCACGATTTGCGGTGGCATTTGAAGGAGCTTCTTGCAAAGATCCAGATTCCATTGCTTTGAAGGTCATGCAGACTATGTTAGGTTCATGGAGTAAACTGGAAACAAGTGGAAAGCATGTGGGGTATGTATAATTCCACTAATCCATAATCCATCACAATAATCCTGGTTCTCTAGCATGTTTTTGAGGAGAGCTTATCATCGATAAATTGTTGTATACACATAGTCAAATAGTGTACCCTGCAAGGCTTGTCGTGATGGGGAATTTTTTAACTTTTCTTTTTGGTGATATGTAAACAGCTCTGAGCTTGTTCAAATGGCTTCCATAAATGAAATTGCTGAGAGCATCAAGACATTCAATATTAATTACAAGGACACAGGTCTTTTTGGTGTCTATGCTCTGGCCAAGGTGTGTATAAATTTAATAGCTTACAAACAGTTACCCTGGATGAGTCGATGCTATTTGTTTTTATTCTATAATTTGCAGGAAATTGGGATTTATTGCCCTTTAAAGTAATATTGCTGCCATTGTTATAGATATTTTGAAATACTTGCTGATGCTTATCCTGTAATTTGTTTTACAAATGTGATTTACATGTTTCATTTCTTCAACCAACAGCCGGATTGCTTGGATGATCTATCATATGCAATTATGCATGTAATAAGCAAGTTGTCGTATCGAGTTTCAGATGACGATGTTATTCGTGCACGTAATCAGGTATTTGGAATATTCTCTTCTTGATTTCTGATCACCCTTCACTCAAAATATCTTGTCGTTGTGGATTATCATCAAGAAAGTTGATATGATCTTGTTGATTAATTATTCGTTGGCTAATTTTACACTTAAACATCTCAACTAGAATAATTTTTTTCTTAAGTTGTGATTATGATACTTTTTGGGATAGCATAACAATGAAGAAACTGCTCCCCACACCCTCCCTTTTTTTTGTGGAGTTTTGTTTTTCCCCGAGACTGCTCTAGTGATTGGTATGAATTAGGAAACTTGCTGATCTCTCTGTGATGGTTCTTTTTTCTTGTTCTCAATGTTCTGGGTATATGTAACATGACCATGAATCTGGTCAGTGCTATTTTGTGTGATTTTTCATTTGCCAATTTGTTGTGGGACATAAGCTTTGTTAGAACTTAAGTGTTTTATGAATTTTTTCTACTTGATTAGAGGTTGATTTATCATCATGAGTCCATAAATTTGTTTTATTTTATTTTGTGGGTTCTTCATTCTTTGTAGTGCTTGTATTTTTTTATTTGTATTACTTGTCAAATTGCTGATTGAGCTACAATTTATTTTTTTTGTTTCAGCGATTGTGAATTATTACTTCATCAATGGACTCTTTTTATTTTTTGAGTGAACTTATTTTCCTCCTACTTTTTAGCTTATTTCTCTGTGAATTTCATGCATGTCCTCTGACTTGCCTTATCAAATATTTTTTTGAATATGAAATCTAACATCTCTTAGGACTTGGGGATCTAATAATTTTTTGGTGAATTTGGATAATTATTTTTATTATGGAAGAGATAAAGACATTGTTGCAGTTCTTTTAATTCATGAAAGCTTATGGACCCCACTTTCTCCCCAACATCCTGGTGTTTTAAGGATACATTTAGAGCTGACAATATGTGTTTACTTGCAGCTGAAGTCTTCTCTTGTTGGTAGAAGTAATGGAATCAGTGGAGTTGCTGAAGATGTTGGCCAGCAGGTGAAATATCTCTCCTTTCCCTCTTTTCCCCCCTTATAGTGGGGTTGGGAAACTTTGTGCATCTGTACTTTACAATGTTGTATCAACTGTTTAAACACACTTAAACTTCTGAAATACATGCTGTGGATGATTGTTGCTTAAGTGGATGAAAGGCTTACTGCTTTACTCTTGGATCTGCATGACTCTTTCTTGATTTAAGAGTCTTCAGCTTGAATGTAGTATTATTGTTTCTTCTTTCTCTGTTACCTCCCATTAACCAAACAAGCGATGTCAGCTTTACAATGCCCCTTTTGACCGGCCATTGGCACGCAAATTGTACACTTTCGTGTGTTATGCATACATCAATGATTTGAAGAGCTACCGTATAAGGTGTCCAGGGGATTTTATGGAAGTTCATATAGATGGATTATATTTTTGTTACCAACTAAGACAGGCAGCTTCACCTAAATTTTCTAATTTTTTTTCCAAATAACTTTTTCAAAGTTAGTGTCACCCTTATTTTAGGCCTTTTTTAAAGAAATATTCTGTATGTAGATGTGTGTGTATGACCTTATATAGCGTAAGTTCCTCCCAAAAAAAAAGTCAATGCCTTCTTGCTCAATTCTGTGAGACCATGCTAATGTCTCGGGGAAGAATGGAGTATATTTTGATGACTCTAATGAGTCTTGATGTTTCGATATCACAAACATTGAGTAATTAAGAATAAACAATGAAAAAGAATTTGGTTGAATAAATGTATTGAGGTTTGTAAAAGTATTACTCAATATGATTACGATTCTTGTGTGCCATTGGGTTCTGCGTCTGAGTGCTGAAACTATTTTTTGCTACACATTGTAGTTTTTTTTGTTAATATGTTGTATTTGTACTGAAACACTTTTTTTTTTTTATTAACTTTTAAATGTGCATGCTCATCTTATTTTGAGAAAATTTTTCCTTTTAGTTTTGCTGGTGTTCAAAATTGTCCTCCTTAAATGGCTAAACTACGCTTTCCTGTGGTGCATCAACTGGACTATGTAATTAGTTTTCCTCCCTTCTGCATTCTTGTTTGTTCTCAGCGTCTAAGGGTCACTAATGTATGGGTTTTACTGGGGATGCAATGTGTGCTCTCCATAGTATTCTGGATAATTAATCACCTAAGTTAATGACAATGTACATGGGAGCAGAAGCAATAAGCAAGAAAAATACTGCAGATATATGGAAGTCAGGACTTAGGGGTCTTCCATCACTCTGATTTTGATTTAAAGTTTTAATTCTAGTATCTGAGATCTATGATTGAAGGTTAATGTGTGGAGTTGAACACTTGATACCATGGGTTTTTTAATTGGGTAGTAAAGATTCTATCTGTTGGTCCAACTCAATAGCCATGAGGTTGGTAATTGCCGCTGCTGGTGCACTTTCTTAATGGGGAATGTGTGCTTTTATTTGTTGTTCTTCTTCCTGAGTATCTGTATAGGATTTTAAAGATCTAATTAAAGGTGTGATGTGTGATTTAGAAGGGGGTGCCACTCATGCTGGCCTTTCCATAAACTGGGCCAATTACTTTGTTGTCCTTGCCAATTTGCCATGGGGGCAATGTTTGGTATTAACAAAACAATAGCTGCTTGGAATGGGACTTTTGTTCCTCTTTGCCCCCCTCTTTCCTGTTTTGAACCTTACTGTGATTCTGACTTATTTGCATTTAAAATGGCTTAAGCTTAGGAAGCATACTGACCTAGGTCTATGAAATGGCTCCTTTTTATTTCTCTTCTGCTTTATATTGATTGTATCTGTGTGCTAGTGCAAGTGCAACTAATGGCTCTTCAAATTACAGTTTGATGATGGACTTAGTTTTATTTTAGGATCCTATCTTATGGGCTCTGTTCTTTTTTAGGTGAATTCTGATTTGTGAAATCCCACAAAGAAGCTCTTAAGCTCCTATTTTCCAAGAAAGTAAAATTCTGAACTTTGATTGAGAAAGGAAAAAGACAACAAAAAACTTGTATAAATCCTAGTGGATGAATTACATCCCTGATAATAATATATTGGTGAGATCAATGAGATGTTCTACTATGTCTAAATTTAGTATATTTAAACTGATGCTTTCCACTGACTTTACCTATATTCTAGATAATCATGTTCCTAATATCAATATTTGACAGCAATTGTGTTGGTATAGGTCCCATGATCATTCAAACTTTTCACGTTGTGTTATTCTTTTGATTGCAGTTGTTAATCTATGGAAGAAGAATCCCGTTTGCTGAATTATTTGCAAGAATTGATGCAGTGGATGCCAAGGCTGTGAAACGTGCTGCAGATCGATTCTTGTTTGATAAAGTAAGTCCAGTGTTTTCCAGTAGCAACTTTGCTTATAGCTTTGAAGACCATAATATACCTTTGCATCTTTGCCACCTTTTTTTATGAGAGGATATAACTCTGCCACCTCATTTTATATGTCAAATTGATTTTCTGAGGAGACAATTTTCTTTATCTGCTATGATGGCCTTTTTTGTGATAAAATTAATTGTATAATTTCTTATGGGAATCACTAGTTCATAGTTGCTTATGCCAATATGCGTCTTAGTTAAGCTTCTGTAATTTGCTAGTAACCCGAGCAATTGTCGTAATTAGGTTGTTGTACTAGGAAATTTTTCAGTGTTTTTTGGATCTTTTTTATTTATCTCCTGATTTATATAAGGTCTTACATCTCAATGTACTTTTTGATATAATTTTTCTGTCTCTTAGGATATTGCAATTGCTGCTATGGGACCAATTAAGGGGCTACCAGATTACAATTGGTTCAGACGCAGGACATACTGGCTACGCTACTAAATCTGTTGTGCTTTTCGCCACTTGAAATGTAAGAAATCCAATATTGACAAGTCTCATGAGTCGGTCACTATTTGTTCCTTTCTAATGCCTTGTGATGCCATTCACCAGATCTGTTACACCGTCTTGGCTGGGTGAGAAAAAATTGTTATCACCAACAGCGGCTTCAGGGAAAATAAGCATGAAATATACATATATGTATACTGCAGTGTTTTGACACTCTCAGATATGGTTATTACATTATTTTTGTCTAAAAGAACAACTGTTTGGGGGAGTGATACCGCCTCATTTCTCTTACCAATAAACGTGGAAGTGATTGGGCGATTTTGTTGCGTATATTTAGATCTTACACCGGACACGACAGGTTAGTGTACATTCAAATTGGATTGTCATAAGTCTCATAACAATTGTAATTGAGAAGGCTTTGCCTTTATTTAGAGGAGCTGTGCCGTGGGTCGTGTCAGATTATCTAGCGTGCCTGGATGTGGTCATATCTCGTGACCTGTAAAATTCGACTTATTGCCTCGTACCACTCCATGGACAGACTGTGCATGTCATACTGTACCAAAGCATGTTGTGTCTGCTTGAGTCAGTCCATGTCCAACTCTACCTTTATTCTTATAATCAATGATTTCCTAAATCCTAATGGTATATTGTGGTCGATTTGGACGTGAAGTAAACTCTACCACGGAATTTTCAACATAATTGTGCTATATATCTATTCCAAATTTCTAATTTTCATCTTATTACTAATTTTGAAATCCATGCGTCACGCATATTGTTTGAAATTTTCCTGTTACATGTGGATCAAGAACTATATTTTACAAAACATGTATTTATAAAAAAAATTACTTTCAATAATACCAACTTTTTTTATTGGTGCAAAATAATACAGTTTTTAAAATTTGCTTTAAATAATTCTAACTTTCAATCCTTCTGTGTAAAATGGTATGTCGATTATCAAAGTAGGATGTAAGAGAATATTTCGATTGAAATATTAAATATTTTGTTATGGAAATTTTTTAAAAACAAAGATAAAATAATTTCTCAAATGATAAACCTGTTACGTTACTAAAATTAGATTTTAGCTAACCAAAATAATAAATAACTAATAAAAATAAATTAAATATAACCAAAAAAAATTATTAAATAACCAAAATTAATTTAAAAGTGGGCAAAACTAGTGATTAATTAGCAGAATTAATTTTGGTGAGATTGATTAATAATATTATTACTTTGAAAATAATTTTTCTTGAATTTTAAAATTTTAATTACATTTTTAAAATAATACAATATGTCAAGTCGGAATATTCTCTTATATTGTTACTCTGTTTATCGACATATAACTAAGATGAATTATAATTGATATTACTTTGAAGCAAATTCTAAATGTTATATTATTTAGAACCAACCAACAAAAGTTGGTATTATTTAAAGTCAATTATTCAATAAACGCATGGAAGATGTTTCGGTCAGTCACTCGGTTGCATGAACATCATTTTACGACTTTTAAGAAACTTTTGAACTAATATTATGCCAAAAAGATCGTAAGACTTTAGGTCTATTAGTGACTACAACTCAGTTATATTTAGACTAACTTTCCAATTAGAGTTATATAGAGAAAAAATAACTAATGTTAGAAATGTTTGGAAAAACACACTCTAACTTCCATAGGAATAATGTTGTCTTCTAGATATAATAAAAAGGAATTTAAGAAATATTCTGAACTAATTTCTTATCCCCTTGTAATTGAGCAAAACAACGAGTTGTTAATGAAAAATCATGAGTCACACCCCATTGGCTCTAGTCCATTCTCTAAAGTGAATGTGATATCCCAAAAGGGTAAAGAAATAAATAAAAAAAAAAGACCCTGCTAGCATCAGTGGTCGTGGCGTGGTTGAGGACATGGCAAGGACATGATCGCGGATATAGTGGTGGTCGAAATGGTTATTTTAAAACTCATATTCTCACAAGACGTATGACTGTAGTAATGACGGTCATAAACATGAGAAAGAAAAAAAATGAGAACATATGTTAACATTGTGGAGAAAACAATCACTATAGTCGTGTAGATCACACACCAAAGCATTTTGCTGATCTTTATCAAGAATCACTAAAATAAAATGGAAACAAATTTTATCTATGGTAATGGCGAAGGTGACTTTGTTTTCTTTGATGCAACACAATTAGAAGCTATTTATTCCTTCACAACCCCCTAAAGGGAATAATTGAGCCCCATATAAATTTTAAGAATTAAGCGCTAGTAGCTTATGTTTACTTTATTACTTATTTATGAAATTTATGCTCGTATTACATTTTGTGGTATTTTTTGGATAATTTTATTTGATTATTTAATTAGACATATTATTATCTTTATTTGTAACACTTATTTAATTTCTTTGAAGAATTGTGAATACTACTCAAGTTTAATTGGGCTTGAATGGTGGAGATTTGTGCTTATATAGCTAAGTGCAACTTCTTACACCATACCTAAGAATGAGAGATATTTCTCTTATTTGATATTAAAAGTCAAGTGTAAATAACAGGTAATAAAACAATTATAGAAGGCTTTGCCAGAGCACATATATAATTTTTCGAGGGAAATAAAATTTGAAATTGCTGATACATTTCCAAAGTCTCAGAAATGTATTGATCTTCAAAGATATTGGTAACAATGGATATCATATTGAGACAATAATTGAAGGAAATATTGAATACCTTCACATCACACGTATGGCCTAAGGTTCAAAGTATGAGAGAAATTTCCTGCATTTTCTACTGGCTTGTACTACACAAAAAATTTATACAAGTGAAACATATATTATGTAAACCTTAAGTTTACAGATAACTTAAAGTTTGATATGATCGGTTAGACCACCCTAGTTCAACTATAACGAGATGTTAAAAAATCATGTGTAAATTCATTTAACAACAAACATATTCTTCGTAATAGTTTTCCATGTGTTGCTTGCTCTCAAGTAGGCTAGTTGATAATTCAAATTTCACCAGTTAAGATAAATTATGAATCAATTATTATTATTCTCGAATAGATATAAGGAGATATGTGATAATGAGAGGCAAAATATTATCTCCCACGAAGACCACTTAGATATTTTATGATTTTAATTAAAGTATCAATTAGATGGTCAAATGTATCTTTGTAACTTGGTGTTTGCGATACTACTTGCTCAATTGATTAAATTACAAGCATATTTCCCAAATTATAATATCAAGACCATTCATCTGTAAGTCCATTGGGATAAATGTTGAATATCTAGTTGCATATGTTCATACACAAAATAGTCTTGTGGAGTCATTTATAAAGTGACTACAGCTCATTGCTCGACTACTACGTATGAAGTCAAATTTCCTAATTTTTGCCTTAGAATGTACAATACTACATGCAGTAACATTGATATATATTAGGCCAATAAGTTATCATAAGTTCTCCTATCACAATTGGTTTTTGATCAGGAACCAAATACATCCCATCTAAGAACTTTTGGATGTGTTGTATATGATTGCTCCACCACAATGGTCTAAAATGGGTCCTCAAAGGAGGGTGGGAATATATATGTTAGATTTTAGTCTCCTTTAATTATTAAATATTTAAAGCCCACTATTGGAGACTTTTATTTACGATTCACTCTACAGACTATCATTTTAGCGAGTCAATTTTTTCCACATTAAGGAAGAAAATAAATAGTTGAAAAATGAATTATCATTATTTTACCTTAATCCTCATATTAAACAACGTGAATTAGAAATTCAAAAGATAATTCATTTACAAAGTTTAGCAAATTGATTAACAAACACATTTATTGACCCAAATAGAATGACTAATTAAGTCACATATATCAGTTGTAAATAGTCCAATGGAAGTTAATGTCCCTATGAAACAGTCTAAAGTTGCTAATAAATCTAAAGCATGTTAAAGCGTGACAAACCAATTGGTTCTAAAGATAAGAATACTCAAAAAAAGAAAGTAGATGTGATTGATTGATCAGGGTAAAAATGCAATAACTCTATAAAATATCTAGGAGAGACCTTAGTCATGATAGGAGAAATTTTGGTACCTGATAATAAAGAGAACTCAATAAATTATGTCATATCAAGAGTAAAATGGAACTAAAATGAAATCAACATCAATTTTTTTTGCATGCAATATAGCAATGGATATTATGAATGATGATGATGATGATGAAGATCATGAACCAAAGTCTATGATAGAATGTAGACAAAGAGATAATTGACCAAATTGGAAAGAAGCAATTGAAGCAGAATTAAAATTTCTCGCAAAGTGAAAAGTTTTTGAGTCTATAAGTCTTACACCTAAAAATGTTAAAACAATATGCTATAAAAGGGTCTTTGTGCGTAAAAGGAATAAAAATAGACAAAATATGCAATATAAAGCACATTAAGTTGTTCAAGGATTTTCACAAAGACCAGGTACAGATTATGAAGAGACATTAATCACTTGTGGTGGATGCAACAACTTTCGCATTTTTTATTAGCCTGAAAATAAGAGAAAGACTTGACTTACATTTGATGGGCGTACTCATATCTTATTTGTATGGCCCACTTGATAATGACAATTATATGAAACTCCCAGATGGATTTAAGCTATTGAAAGTAGCAGACTCAAGTTTTCGAGAACATTACCCCCATCAAATTAAATCAATCTCTATATAGATTGAGACAACTTTGGGCGTGTGTTATAAACTTATAATCGCCTTAGTGAGTATTTATTGAAGGAAGACTATAAAAATGATCCAGTTTGGCCATGTATTTTTTATAAAGAGAGTTGGATAAGAATTTTCAATAATTGTAATGCATGTGGATGATTTGAATATCATTGGAACCCCTAATGAAATTCTAGTGACAATGGACTACTTGAAGAAAGAATTTGAAATAGCGGATCTTAGAAAGACAAGATTTTGTTTGGGGTTATATATTATACTAAAAAAAGGTGCTAAAAAGGTTTAGTTTTGATGAAACACAACCTTTAAGCAATAGTTGTAAAGTCACTAGAAGTGAACAAGCAACCTTTTCGCCCTCGGGAAGATAATGAAGCGATTCTTTGTCTAGACTTTTCTTATTTAAGTGTTATAGTGATGACTACTTTTTAGTCACTAATTATAACTGCAAGTGCACGACTGTTGCAATATAATCACGAGTCGTCCTCTAGGAAGCTAATATAGGGTCAACTTAGCTCAATTTTACTAGATTACGTTAGAAACGAGTTGTTTAATGAAACTAATAACTAAAACTGCAAAGATTAAAATGTGATATCAATAAAAGAAAAGCCTAGGATATTAATATATCCCCACTAACATGCATTAACCATCATCAAATGTACCAACATCAATGATCAAATCAAATAACCCTTCAATCACCCTAACCTCAACTTTCGCTTCTTGATTAGTCTAATTGTATTAGGTGTACCTCTCTTAATCTCAGCTCTCGCTTCTTAATTAATTAACAAATATCATTAAGACAATAATTAATCTCAGCCGTCGCTTCTTGACTAATTAAACAATGAATATAACCTAATGATCAATTTTAACAACCTAATAAACCTACCTTAATTTGACATTAAGTTGATACAAGAATCCACTTAACACATGCTAGGGTTCATATATTATCCTAGAAAAGAAATTACTCACTAATCATAATTAAATCCATATGAACAATAATAAAGTCAAGTATAAATATAGAAATCATAAAACTATAAGGAAATTAAATTAAATAACAAAGAAGCATGAATAAATAAGCAACAAAATATAATAAACTAAAGAAAAAATTAAAATAGAGGAAACTTACTTAAGATTTAAATTGATGATGAACTAAGAATAAAATTTGATTATTTAAAAGTAACAATATTTTTTAGAGAGAATTACATAAGCAAAATCATAAAACTAAAACCCTAGAAAAAGAGAGAAGAGAGGAAGAAGAGAGGAGAGGAAAACTTAGAATAGAGAATAGAGAATAGAGTACTCTTCCAAAAACCCTAGAAAACCAATTACTAAATCAGAAAATAAAATAAATAAAAATAATAAATATAAAAGAAAACAAAAAGAAAAATCCCCTTGAGTTTGCCGTGAAGCTTTTGGAGTACTTCAATTTTTGCCTTCCTTTTTTCTTGGTTGCCGTGAGTCATTCACTTTCTCTTTTTTTTTTCTCTAAAAATCTTTTGAGCTAATCTTCTTTTCCACTTTCCTTGGCCCAATTTTCACCTACAAATCAATGCTAGCTCCACCATATTTTTGTCACCAATATACATTTATACTAAAGCCTAAAAATTAGCAATAATTGAAATGATTATGGCTAAACTATGATTATGGGCTTTTAGCATAAATGAGTCCAAATAAACCCGAAATCATCAAAAACTCATCCAAAAGGAGTTTAAATCAATGCCGAAAAGTACAAATAAATGTACTTATCATATAGCGGCTTTGACGTATCTTGCCGGTCATATACGACCTGGCATATCATTTGTAGTAAATTTCCTAGCAAGTTAGATTTTGCTCATGTCCCACCCCGAAAGCATTGGAATGGAATTAAACATGTACGCTATTAGTATGTAAGATATGTAAGATATGAGTTTGTTATTTTCCAATGTACCAACGAAGGTTTGATTCACTTTGCAGATGCAGGACTTTTATTTGATCTCTATAATGCTCGATCACTAACTAGGGATGTGATTAAATATGGAGGTACTGCCATTTCTTGGCGGTGTATGAAGTAAACCATTTGCAATTACTTCCTCAATCATTTAGTGATTTTGGCAATCCATGAGACTAAAATACTTTCTATTGCTACATTCAAGAAGTTGGTTTATGGCATTAGATTGTGATGTCTCAAGGACCTTATGTGATATATTCATTATTGAGAGTAAATGCATGTTGTACTCTTTTTCCCTAACTAACTATGATTTTTTCCAATAGGTTTACCAGGTTAGGTTTTTAATGAGGAAAATTCTATTAGTGCACATTATAAAATGATGTACTCTTTTTCCTTTGCTTGGTTTTTCCTGCTGTGTATTAGATAATGGACATCCAAGGAAAAATGTTATGTAATATTATATGGATCCCAATTATACCCAAATATCTTCAAGAACATTTTAGGTTTAGGGTTTTTTGACCCTATGTAAACCCTAACTACTATCATTGTATATAAATATATTTCTTCCATATATAAAAGAATATATACATATGACTATTCTCTTGTATCTCTCTCCTTATTTTCACAATATATTAGTTTAAATTTTATTTTTTAATAATTATAATAATAAATAAAAAGGAAATTTAATTTTTTCCTTTACGTGAACTCCCTAGCTATATACTTAAAGTTTCTCTTTTATATAGTTAGTTTGATTTGATTAGATGACTAATGTTGTTCTTGGGTTAGTGAGGTGAAACTATTTTAAGGTTTTGGATTTGTGTGCATAGGTGACATGTCAACTAATGATACATATTCTCATTTTCAGGCATGAACTTGCTCTCCTTTTCATTTTAGCTTATGATTTCTTAGGCAAACGTAAAGTTGATCATGATGACTTTATGAAGGAAAATTGGCTTAAATAATACCACTATTGTTAGTTGGGCTAAATAATACACCCTCTATAATCTGTTTCGAATAATACCAAATTTTATTTGTCGTGTGCTTAAAAATATGTCGGAGATAGGAGTAGGAATGTAAGAGAATATTCTAAATTGATACATTTTATTATTAAAAGATCATTATAACTAAATTAAGAAAATTATTTTTATCTAATAAATTTATTAAACAATCTCAGGCTAGTTAGTCAATAGTTTTGGCAAGCTATAAATTTGGGTTACATCTAATTTATTTTTGTTAGTTATTCAAAATTTTGGTTAGCTATAAACTAATTTTGCTAACATAATTTACAAATTTATTAGTTATAGTTTTATCTTATGTTTGTTTTAATATGTTTTTTCATAATAAAAAAGTATCACAATTGGAATTATATTATTACTTCAACCATTGACATATCATTTAATACAAAAAGATTGAAAGTTAATATTATTTACAGAAAATCAAAGGAATTATTCTTTAGCACCAAGTAAGATTACCTTTTGATTTTGGTTATGTCAAAAAAAAAAAAAAAAAAAAAAAAAAAAAAAAAAAAAACTAAGATTAGTTTATATGAGGATGAAACAATGTCGTCCCATTCTCTACTTAAGGTCACACTCTGAATCAGATACCGTGCAATAAAAAAAAAACATCTGCAGTTGGTGTCTAAGGATGGACATTTTGATCATGTTATAAAAGTGTCAAGAGAAAAAACAAACAAGGGCAAGGTCCTACCGGGAGTCGAACCCAGGTCGCTGGATTCAAAGTCCAGAGTGCTAACCACTACACCATAGAACCTTTGATGAGGACAATTGCATTAAAAACATTGAATAATCTTTCTCATTACTGTAATAGTCAGGCTATAATAACTTGGCTTAATTAAGTATATTAAGTAGCCCGTGATATAAGTGTACTATTCGAATGCTTTGAAATTTTAACAAACTTTAAGATTATTGGTTTGAGAAACTGAAGTGTAGCCTAAGTACATATTATTTTGGTTTGTGCACAATATTACATTAGCTTTTTCATTTTTTTTTTTTGAAAATAAAAGTGATGATCTCATGTATGGAGATTTTGATCTCAAGTATAACGATTATGTCTAGCTGCTTCCATAACTGCATGCACTTCTCATAAAACTTTCGGATTCCGCAAAGATGACTTTTGACACAACGTGCAATAACACAACAAATGAATAGCCATAATCAATATCACCCCTACCCAATAACACCTTGATACGTTTACCACGGATTCATGGACTATATTAGGCCTGATGGAATCATAACCTGATGATTATAGTAAATAATAACCAATTTTTTATCATAATTATTAAAATATCCCGATACAAATGAGGTGCTTGAAGCGCTTTGAACCCACCGGTCCTATCTTAGTAGCGTGACCCTCTAAACTTGATAATAATCTCAAGAACAAAGAATTACAGAAGGTTAATCTTTTAGTTAATTTTGTTTAAATTTACTTTTTGTAGAAGAATAGCTTTATTAAATAGTCATTAATTGGAGGGTGTAGAGTAATCTATACTTTATAATATAGTGCTTAAGTTGCATCGTAATTATATCGTGTGTTTGCATGCATAATAGACAACTTTAAGCCTCAAGTTTAGAATGAAACTTGCCGAAATTGGTGATTATATTCCATCTTTTCAATTTTAGCTAATATTTCAACTTAATATTTTATTTATTAGAATTATTAACTTTAATAATATAACATGTAGTATAGGCCGGATGTTAGTATTGTCTTTATATACTGTCATTTTTGGCTAATCATACACACTTTTATAATCAAATTCTAAAAAAATATGAATTTTTTAAAAAATTTAGTTACATTTATAAAGGCATGACATTAATTAAAGAGGTTTTCTTATTTAAGTCAGTGGTTTGACTATATTGATGTATCATACATAGATAACGTGAGCTTTGTTATACGATGTGATGTTTAGTTGATGACATAAGCTTTTCCCATTTAATGTGCTTTTCAAAATGAAAATCATAAGTATATTAATGTTTGGTGGAAATTAAATGAAGCATTGAACCGTTGCATTCTCTTTTGTATATAGTATAGATATATGATAATCTCTTATTATTCATCAAAGAAATTATATTGCTTCCAACTTTGAATTTCCCGTGCAATACTATGTGAAAACTTGATACTTTGTACCATATAATTACGAGTAACATAACTATGAAACCAATTTCAGAAAATGATACCCTTCAATGTTTACCCCATTTTAACCAAAAAACTCTAAAAAAATTAGTAAAATGAGCAAAATATTAAGGGATGAAGGGAATACGTGTTAAATGAGTAGAATATGAGATAAAGTTGTTTTAAACAACACAATTGAATACGAGTGAAAGAATAGTCACATCCTTATGAACACACTTTGCTGTTGTATCTTTTCCTTAATTAGTTGTTTTTACACAGTTTTAGAGGTCATTTGATTTCAACAAGTAGGATTAAAGAAGTTCCTAAACCATTGGACAGAGTTCTTGGGATATCTCTTGAGATTGTTTTTGTAATCTACATAATAGAGACCAAATCTAGAAGTATATCCAGCTGCCCATTCCCAGTTGTCCAACAATGACCATGCAAAGTATCCTTTCACATTACACCCATCTTCCCTGTAATATTAAACAACAACATATTACTCCATGCTATTATTTGGTATTGTAAAACCTTGGAGTAGATTGATCACTTACTTGATAGCTGCAGCCAAATTTTCAAGATATCCACTATGGTATCGAATTCTTTTCTCATCCTTAAGCGAGTCTTCCAAGGATTTGAAAATACTATTCCCATCATCCATCCCTGCAGCAATTCAGACTTTTTTTTTTTTTAGTGAACTTTATTTTAGAGAACTGTAGAGTATCCACAGAAAGAATAAGATTTTGTTTTTGTTATTTGACAAGAATGAGTAATTGAATCCCCAACTTCAGGGATCCAAGGGTACATTCTATTATTGTTTCTAGAAAAAAAAGGGTACATTCTATTATCTTATGGATACGACATGTTTTGTACTTCCTCTATCCCTGTTTGTTTGTTGTATTTAACTTTTTACGGTCTTCAATACACAATTTAAAATATTTTTTTTTTAAAATCGTAAGACAAAATATTATGAAAATTTGATATTTTAAAAATTTACATTGAAATGCATTTAAGAAAATCTCACTTGAATATAATTAAAATTTATGGTGTAAATTTTTAAAATTTGACTCCATAAATGAAAACATAGCAAACAAATAAGGAGAGGAGTAGTATGATATTACTCTTTTTAATATGTATGTACCGTTTTCTGTTATGATGACCATGGGATTTCCATATTTGTTCTTGACATAATTCACCAATTCTCTCATCCCTCGAGGTACAATGTACAGCCAAATTGCATTAGCCTGCATATTACGTGCAGCCAAGATGGTCTATTAACAAAGAAAATCTCAGTGCCCTAGGGATCAAAGAGATCAGATTGACAAAATTGGGATAGAAAAAGTTAAATCTGTACATACCCTCTCTCCAATAGGTTTCCCACCATGACCAAATGCTGAAAATGTTGGAGAAAGAAACTTTAAATCAGGAATAGTCAGAAAAAGTAGCAGCAGAAGTTCGAGAAATCAGAGTGTAAGGCTTACGAGAAGTTACGGTGCCAGAATCAGCAAGAGCATCATTCAGAAGAAACCCAATAATATTAGTCTTGTTGTTCCTTGCATAAAAAGTTGTGTAATGATTTATGCCTACAAAATCTAGCGACCCTTTGATAAGAGCCGACTCTGCTGCAGTAAATTTTGGCAAACGGCCCCCTACTCGCTGCCTCATTGAAGCCGGATAGTCTCCAAACATCAATGGATCAAGAAACCTAACAAAAGTTTTTCATGATTTTTTTGTTATCTCAATCTATGATATGCTACAAAACTTACAGCTACAGTAGATATTGTGCTCAGATTATTAACTATACCAGCCAAGCTGAAAATCCTGTGCTCTTTGAGCTGCTTCTATGTCTTCAGTTGTGTTGGTTTCTGGCTCGTACCATATTACATCGAATGCTGCACCAATGGATCCACGTTGTTTTCTCTTCCAATGACCAATTTAGAAGAAAAAAAAATTGTAACTAAACCTTTCGCTAGTTCATCAACATGTACATGCTAATAGTTGAACTTTAATCCGAGTAACCAAACATTAACAACGATAGGAAAAGTTGACATATGATTTACATTTACCTGGTACTTTTTTCTATATATATCGACTGCAGTGGCATGAGCAAGAATCAAGTGATGGGCAGCAGTGTAAGGCTCTGTGGCAGAGTTCCCTGCCCTGCAAAACAGATGGAGGAGGATGGAGCACCGCCCTGGAGCGAAGATGCCTATATCATAGCCTTGAGATGCAACTGTATGGGGCTCGTTCAGTGTTATCCAATGCTTAACCCTGTCCCCAAAGTTTTGGTATAGAGCCTCCGCATAGGCTCCAAAATCATTTCTAGAATTACATCATATAAAAGCAAGAAACACACCATATTAAAAGGGTGAATGAAATCAAACTAAAATATAAAATCATGAACACTAAGGAGTTATATGATGTTGTATTACATGATTTGAGGGCTAAGCCAACTTTTGTAAGCATCCTCCAAAGCTTGAGGAGTGTCCCAATGGTACATTGTCACATATGGTTGAATTCCTATTACATATTTGAACCCATTAATTCAATATTAGTACGACTTTCGATATCTAATTTAAAATCGATTGACAAATACGTACCATTCTCAAGTAACGCATTAATTACATTGTTGTAATGATCAATACCACCCTGATTGACTTGGCCAGTTCCATCTGTCAACAAAAGCATTAAGGTCAAGACAACAATTGCATATTATTTATGGGGTCTTGTTTAACTTCTCAAATTTGGGCCCTCTATTCAATAAATTAAATATCCAATTTTTATTTGATAAAAAAATTTACGTTAAGCTGTCTACTTCATTTTCCAAAATATAAGTATTCAAACCACTACTTCAACTACACTTTTATGTTATTATACAAAAATAGTATAAATATATATGAATTTTGAGCGTCGGATACTCTGCACGTGCCTAGATGCGCCTCTGTTAAGCACTGCTACACAAGGATTGAAGGACTACTAATAATATTTGCCACTTGAAATAGAGTTTGAAAAGTAGAAAGAAATTATTTACTTGGGAAAATCCGAGTCCAAGAAATTGAAAACCTGTATCCAGCAACTCCTATGTCCTTCATCAGTTTTATATCATCCTGTTTGTATTTAAAGTTTAATTAGTTGTAATCAAAGAAGCCATGAAAACTTTTCAGATGAATTATGCTAGGAACACCCAAGTGATAGTAACATTTCTTACAAGGTATCGATGATAATGATCATTTGCCACATCAGCATTACTGAAATCTATGACCTTACCTGCACCAAATTATCAGGTTCAACATGTTAAGTGACTTAGAATTGTCATTAAAATTGTTAATCATGCTCTATGAAGGGGTGAAAAATGTACTTGGTATAATGCTTTATGATTTATCATGATTAAGGTATATTCTAAGCATAAACCATGGTACAATCCTAAAGTTCAAGTTCTGTTGAAATTAGTCATAATCGGCCAACTGAGCTCAAAGCAAGTATAACTTTCAATCAATTAACTCGATACAAGCCTGCCTGATAGCGCCCCTTGTTGTAAGTGGACTATACCCTGCATAGCAATGCTTTGGACTGGCAATGATAATTTTATTCTACCAAATTGGCAAATTCTACGCTTTCCAACCATCATTACCATACTACATGTACACCACGATCATTTATAGTTCAACATTAAAACATACGAAGTATACCACTAAAAAAATCAATATTTCCTCCGTTTTATTTTAATTGCTTTATTTTTAAAATTTAGAGTCAGTTTAAAAACTTTAAGCATATATTCTAATTATATCATAGCAAATAATATATATTTAATTGAAATTTTATTGGATGTATCTTAATATAAATTTTTAAAATATTATAATTTTTATCTTAAAAATTTAGAGAAATATCTTAAAATCGTAAAAATGTCAAATATAACAAATAAAGTGGAACAGAAAGAATAGTATTAAAAGTATCACCCCAAATATTCAGCTTCATGGTCCACACATATATGTTTTAATCCAAAACATCAGTTAATTCTATTGGGGATGGGCTTGTTTGGGCAATTTACGGGGATTTGGGTGACATCACTTGCTATGGGCGTAGAAAGTTGTCAACAATATAACAACCATAAAATGTGTTGCATTCTAGAATCGTAGTTAGTCAAACAAAACAAAACCATTAAGTTCCTGCTAGAGTGCTAATAAGTAACTAGCGTCTCAAATTAAGCTTAGTGTTGGTATTTATTTCAACGAATCTTAATTTAGAGGATTATAAAAACCACCGACTTCTCCCTGAAGACCCAACCTTGAGGCCTTACAGTACAATGGGTGGCCCTGGTGCACCATGAGCATGGTACATCTACTCCAAAAAAGTGTACATTACGTACATGAAAAATGTACATTATATACATAGAAAATGTACATAGTACACATGTCAGTTATGTAAAATGTACATATTTTTTTGGAGTTGATGTACCATGAACATAGTGCACCCGGATGCACCATCTAATTTGCGCCTTAGAGTGTGATACATACCACTTTATAATTAAATAAAGGAAACACTATATTCAAAATTACCAAATCTGTGCGCAAATGTGTCCCAGACACTGCGTCCCCTGCCATCCTCTTTCACAGCTCCTTCATACTGCAATTTATATGCAACATAAATTTCAGTGTATGGCCATCACATTTTTAGTTATAGAGTAGCATCGTAACATGAAGTCGAATATGTGATTGAGGAATATGTAATCTATCTATCTCAAATTAAAAAGAGCACATAGTTAAGTGTCTCATATAGTGGCCATTATTAAGTGGCAGCAAAGCAACGCCTCGTTCCAAGATCTTCTACGCTTCCACATAGCCTTTTCACACCTCTCAAATTACCTTTTCTCCCATCAACTCTCTCGTATCAAATAAGGGTGTCTGGTACGATATTTTGAAATGAGTTTTAAATCCCTATTTTAGTTGGACTAGTTTGATTAAATATTTTTGGACTGGAATTACTTATCTAAGGGATTCTATCTCTTCATCAACCCTTTGAAATTCTGTATCAAGACTAACCTCAAGAATTTACAATTCATTCCTTTATACTATCAAATCATCTATACTACTAAACAATTTTAAAGTGATATGACTTTTTGAAACCATACCCTTAAGGAATAGATTTCCATTCATAGATGGTGAACCAAAAGAAAAGGTATCCACCACCAGAAAATGAAAACAAGAACATTAGTACTACAAATAACAGATCGAACATTACAGTACAATATAAGACCTCAACCATATAATAATTAGGATCATATTATATAACCTTGAACAATTTATTCCAACGCTAAAATCCATTCATACTCCAATGAAGTCTCCACCAACTCATTGTTTTTTTTTTTTTGTTTGTTTGAAGGATCCACATTTTGAGCCAAATGCATGTCTTTTGAGTCACTAAACGTCTAAAATAGCCAGCTTGTTATTTTACGTAGAGTACTCCCCAAAGGCTCCACTACTTAATTAGTTCAGACACATTCTTACTGCCCTAAATCCTGCTTTACGTCTTATCAACCAACTTAGCTATTGTGCCTTGAAAGGGACTACATATTGCTATAAATGGAATTCCTTCAAATTTAAGGTATCACTAAAATCCTATTTTGCCCTTGATGCGAATTAACAAATCCTTAATACGAAATACCGGGACAATTTATAAGTTAAAATCACCGTCCTCTTTTTATATTTTTAATCTTAATTTTCATAACAACTAGTCTAATCTATTCCATAATACTCCCCATTAGTAACTAGTAAGTATTTTCTCTATCTCCGAATTTTTATTCTATTTGACTTTTTATGGGTTTTAAGATATAATTTAAAATATTTTTATCTCTAAATAAATTGGACAAAAAATTATGAAAATTTGATATTCTTAAAATTTAAATTAAATTGCATCAAATTATAAGGTTCCAATTGGATATATTATTTTTTTTTTTTATAAATGAGAACTCGTTGTCAAAGTTTTTGAACTTTGACCTTAAAAAATGGGGCAACAATAAAAAGAGTATTATATATTAAACAAATATTTTTCTTAAAATTTTATCTTGTGATCTTTTGCTTTATACCTTTTTTTTCAATTTACGATCAAACAGAAGAAGCTAGAAGCAAGGAATAAATCCCGCTAGGAATTTCTGTTTTAAAAATTTTCAGCTTTTGTCTCATTGGTATACTGTTTGTTTCTAGTTTCCTCCACTAACACCACTCACACTGGTGAGTCTTTGTATCTGAGGAAGTTTTTAGTTGAATAAATGAGCCTTATGGTCTATTGGTCTTATAGTTATTTTTCAAAATATATAAATATGAAAATTAAAAAAAAATACCTATAAAAATTTATGGAACACGGATTAAAGAAAAAGCATAGAGAGATTTTTCATAAGCGATTCTAATTAGAAGTACCTAATTTATATCAGCATCGTAATTTCATTTCTATACCTGAAATCATAATATTTATACCTTATATACATTTTTTGTATTTTTATATCTTCTATATTTATATATCTATATAACTATATATATATATATATGATATAACAATAGATATATCTGAAATTTCAATATCCTAATATAATTATATCAATTATGAATTTGAAAAGCTCGATTCTAACTATTCATAGTCTATCACATGTTCACCATTTACCACATATAAAACAAATTAAATAAAAAAATCATATAAACATACAAATACATATTACATGACTAAAGAGAAATTCCATTTCCTTGACTCAAATGAACCAAAAAAAAAAAAAAAAAAAAGCAAAAGCAACGTACCTGATATGCAGAAGATGCAGTCCCAAAAACAAAGTCCTTTGGAAAACTCTCACGACTTACATTTGAAGAACAATCACAGTTTATCGGTATAATAATGGCGAGAAATGCAAGAAACAAGCTTATGATTAGCTTGTTACTTTGGTTTATCAACATGATTCCCTGATAAATTACTATATATATATTTAAGAGAATATCGTTAAATGAAATGGTAAAGATGGATTAATCAGAAGAAGAAAATAAAGGTGGAGTTGTGGTTGGAAGGTTGAAATGGAAATGATATGATGTCAAAGTGTTATGGAGTTTTGAATGGGAGAGAATGAGAAAGGTTGGAACGGAAAGGAAGAGCGGGGTGTATTATACGCTAGTTGCGTGTCCGGAGGAGTGGGGTATAGTTACGCTGATTTCATGCCTACGAATTATATATAATCGTTTACACCATTACACTATCTTTTTTTTTTTTTCCTTTCATTGACATACTCTCTATTTTTTAAAAAAAAAAATTCTTTTTTTAACAAAGTTTTTTTAAAAAAAAAATTTTAAGTGAAGTGTTTTTTCAAAAAAAAAAAACTATTTTTAACTTAGACTTCACACCAAACTTTTTTTGAAAAATAAGCTTGTTTTGATTCGGAGTAAAATCAATGTATAGCAGCAACAATTTAGGTTGGGTAAAATCGTTACCATGAATAGCAATTTTGAATTAGGATGGAATTCGCCTAACAAGAAAAGGTGAGAGAAAATCGTTGTTTCACTCGAAAAGAAAAAAAAATAATCTTTTTAAAAAAATTTATGAGTAAGGGAAAATCGTAATTTAGATGCGATTTTACTTTTCATAAAATCGCTTGCGATTTAGTTTTTGACCCAATAGCCAATACCCCAAATCTAACTCAAATCAAAATAGCCTAAAATCGTTATCTAATGCATTAATTTCATCTTGACTAAATCACTGCTCTAAAGCGATTTTGTTGCAATGATTTTGTCTTGAATTTAGAGAAGTTTATTTTTCAAATTATTTTGTTGTGAAGTCTAAAACTGAAAATATTTTTTTTAAAAAGTTTTAGAAAATATCTCATACATGCATGTCCTTATGTGAACTTTGTGTATGTTTTTTCACAAGTTATCGTTTTACCACTTATGTATTTGGTTAACATACTCTACTCTGGTTGTTGTCCAAATTTTTACTAGAAGTATATATCATGCCATAGTTTTGAGATTAACCATTTAGTTTTACTACTTTCCTCGTTTGCTTTTTCTTTATCTCTATTGGACTAAACAACTTTTACAAGGAAACTCGTGAGAATTTTGATAGGTTTTACTATTTTTTTTTGTGTAAACTAGAATCACAAGTAACAAGCTAATGAATGATAAACAAGATATTTGATTTTAGGTTTTATATACCACCCCAAATATTTAACCAACTAAATTAGTTCGCATTACATTTTGATTACTCATTGATTTCACCAATTCCTCGAGTTATATATTATATATGAGACATTTATTTGTATATCTGAGATAATAAATACAATATTCGACATCTTTATTTGTATACTTGAGATCTTTATTTGTATATCCGAGATAATAAATTCAATACCGAAGATATTTATTTGTATATTTGAGATAATAAATACAATACCTGACATCTTTATTTGTATATATGAGATTTTTATTTATATATCTGAGATAATAATTCAATATCTGAGAACTTATTTGTATATCTAAGATAATAAATACAATACCTGAGATCTTTATTTGTATGTTTGAGATAATAAACTCAATACATGAGACGTTTATTTGAATATATGAGATAATAAATTCAATACATGCATGAGACCTTTATTATATAACCAAGATATACCTAATTTGAAATTAGTGTGGATGACCTTTTATACTTTACCAATGTCACACCACTCGGCTAATGTGACGGTCTCAGCCAATATTTTCATATTTACTACAATCTTGGTAGTTTATTTTTTAAAATTATTAGGCTATAAATATGGCCCTAGAATAACCTTATACCCATTGGATTATCTGCCGAATAACAAGGTCTAAGCGAGAATACTTGATACTTATAAATTCGTTTAGATTGTGGTGATTGACAAAGGGGAAAATGTGGCAAGTGGAAGTCTAATTGGTATTCTATTACTTCATAGTTCGTACAATGCGTGTGCTCCATCTCATTTGGCTAAGTAGGCAAGTAAGGGGTATGGTCCATATTTCAATCTATAAACTAAATTGATTGGAGTTTTCAACATTATTATAAGCATTCATAAGCCAAGGAGTACTAGGTTAGTTTAGGATAGTATAAAAAAGTAGTTTCCAAAAGTAAAGCCTTCGAAATTATTACTAACAACTTAATCTTTAGTTAGTATATCAAACACTCTGGACGAGGTAACATATGCTCTCGTAATGATATCAGTCATGTTCGTTAGTATTCAACCAATTCAAGTTATAATTTATGTCTCTTTATTTTTTATTCAATTTCTATTTTTAGAGTCAAATTTTATAAAATTTGATCACAAATTTGCATCACGTTATAAAAACTAATATATTCAAGTGGAATATTATTGGATGCATTTCATTATAAATTTTTGAATTATGAGGAAAAGTTACTCCTCTCACCCACATTTTCATCGAAGATTCTAATTAAATCCAGAGAAGCTCCATCTAAGAAACAAATTATTGATTGCTAAGACATTTGTTTATTTGCGAAACAATCAGCAGTTTGATAGTTGATGATAAAAATGAGTGATGTGAATTTCCCAACTCTCTCGAATTAAACAAAGAATGGAAGTGATTCACTAAATGGGCATATTCACCCTACCCTCTACATCCCCTGTGATGACTTTGACACATGCTTGATTTAAGATTCTTTGAAGCAGTTCCATTAACTCAACCTTTGAAACGAATCTAACTAGGTTATCTTATGGGATGGCCCCTCCTCCACAGCTTTGGACTAAGGGATCCTTTGAATGGGCTATCATTACATCATATGTAGTGTCTCCCAGTGTATTTTGGATTAAGAATGAAAAATTCATCTACTACTCTATGGTGTCAAAGTGGCGATTTAACAGTAATGTCAATGGTGTCGTAAAACAGTACAAGTTCAACAATTTCCAATACATTTCTATCCTAGAATGTGATCTAATTCCCATTCCTCGTACCACTAAGCCGAGAAGACTTGATATGAAATCATTCTTTCTTCACTATACTTCATGTTTACAAGGAAATGACGTCTTTAATCTATCAAGCCCAGATCTCCTGACAGCTTGCTCTGCCCCACCCTTTATTTTTTATCGGTTAATTTGGAAACCGTCTCAAGAACTTCGTACCAATTTCACCAGTGTTGTTTAAAAATATTTTGGAATACATTCTGATGGAATTCCAATGTTTAAATTAAAAAAACGTAAGATAGCTTTAAGTGCTCTCGTTGAGAGTCGAACTCAAAACCTCCCGCTTACTAAACGGGTGCTCTAACCAACTGAGCTACGAGAGCTGTATATTTAGACAATTTAAAGAATCTGTTAGTTTTCAAATAACTTGAGCGTCGATAAAAATCACTTCACCGGTTCACCCTGGATGCATCCCAACCCAACCTAAACCAAACCATAGTCAATTTACAGCTAATTTTCGTATGTTGGAGAACAACTTTATAAGTAGTAGCAGATAGATTGACAAGCTAATAAACAGACATTAAAACTGACAACAATGGTTTCATACTTCAATTCCAACAACTGTCCTTATTTTAAGAGACTAGAGCTCTTTTGTAACATAGAGTATCCAATATACTATAATAGTTTATGGGTCCACCGCGAGTGAGCAGCAGTGCTCCAAGGGATATAGTTATATATAATGAACTCTCTGATCATGACAATTACAAAATTGGTTCTACTAACTCTCTCGTCTACTGTCTACACTATGCACGTTGCCACACAATTCAGCAACTAGGAACTCGCTACCAGTAGATCCAGTGGACGCAACCCTCGTTGAATTTCTTCTTGTGGAAAATTATTGCCTTCTAAACCAGACATACATTAAGGAAATTTGATGCAGCTTACAAATAATTTGATGATGGAGCTAGAGTATTCTTAATGATGTCATTTATCTCTTTGCAAAATCAGTCGTACATGAGTACTTTAGCTGTGGAGATGATTGGCAAATTAGGGAAGAACCCGAATTTGTTTAAAATTTGGTTTGGAATTTTAGAACAGAGTGTAATGGGAATAAACAATAATAATGCCACTTATATGCTATTGCTGGTCTATTCAAAATAATACATTGCTTTGGTACATAAAGTTAGCAACTTTTCTTATGAAAAAAGTGGTTAGCACACACTTGTTATAGACGTATAATAAAGGCAAAAAATCTCGTAACTTATTTTAAATAAAATGGGGGTAAATATTATATTATTTTGAATAGACTGATTATAGGTTGTATTGTTTATGTTTATTTTCCAATTTAGAATTGAACGACTGATTTCAAGGTTTTGAAATTCATGGTTCAAGATTTGCATAAGAACATGAGAGCAATTGGGGGAAAAGGAAGAAGAGAAATTGTTGGCTAAATCCAATAGCCAGATGCTCAAATTCGAAAGATTGCAAATTGATAGAGGTAGTTATTTGTAGGAGAATGATTGATTGAAAAGGAAAGTGGTTGATTTTAGAAACAATAGAGGTTAAAAAGTTAGGTTATTTCGTTCTAATTAAAATTTAAACTATAAAAAATGGATTAAAGGTCTTCATCAATTTTTTCCAATGTTAAAACTCAACGAAAACTCGTATTTTGTAAATTAGTTCAAACCTCCAATATATTTAATAAAAAAATTTTGTTTTTTCCATTATCCTCTCTCCTATCCTATAAACCCGAGATAAATAGTTAAGTTATTTGATTTCGGATTGACCCGACCCCAATAACATTTAGTCAATTAGTTAATCAAAGAAACAGAGACTCCGACAGAGAGATCAGAAAATGGAAGACGACGAAGAGCCACCGGTAGCCATCGGAATCGATGGATCAGCAGCTCCAATGTCATCCCCAATACCCATCAATAAACCCGTAAATGACGACGTATCCGTAGTCGGCGTCACCGTTATAACCGGCTACCTGGGCGCCGGTAAATCCACAGTAAGTAACACACCTCTAACGCTTCTCTTCTTCAATTTTTTAGTTAAAAAAAGTGTCAAAAATGATGAACTGACAGTAAAAAATAATGTAAATACTATAGCTGGTGAATCACATACTGAATTCACAGCATGGGAAGAGGATAGCAGTTATACTGAATGAATTTGGGGAGGAGATAGGGGTAGAACGGGCAATGATTAATGAAGGCGACGAAGGCGCTGTTGTTGAAGAGTGGGTGGAACTTGCGAATGGTTGTATATGCTGTACTGTTAAACATAGTCTTGTTCAAGCTTTGGAACAACTTGTTGAACGCAAAGAAAGGTTATATAACTCTACTCTTTCCTTTGTTTGGTTGTGTACTTTGAACTAGTAATGTGTTACCTTACTTCTGATGGAAAGGGGAATTCTTTTTTTTTTCCAAATTTCAAGAGAGTTGATGTTTTAGGGTTTAGTCATCAAATATTCTGCCTTTTCATTGCTCGGCTTTGTGTTCTGCTCTCGCGTGTCCTGTCTTGAAATAGATTTCATTAGATGACCTCTCTTCTATCAGCTTTCTTTATGGATCATACGATTTTTGTTGATGGAGTATTGGATGAATAGCATTCACAAAATTACATGGAATATCGAATGCTTGGGCATGTAATGATAAAACAGATATTTCGTCCTTTTTATGCTTATCTTGGTCTTTCTTTTCCCCTTTTCCCCTCGTCAAGAACCGAGCACGAGCGTAGGAGGATGTTCCATGGATTAATTTTGAAGTTGCTGTTGTTTCTCTTTCTTTCTCATGTATATGTCCTATGAGTAATTTTGTTATATACAATAGCTGAAGAGTGTGAATCTTGTTTATTAGTCTCATTTTGCTTTTATAGGCTTGATCATATATTACTAGAGACCACAGGTTTGGCAAATCCCGCTCCTCTTGCATCTATCTTGTGGTTGGATGATCAGTTGGAATCTTCTGTCAGGCTTGATTCAATCATTACAGTGAGTGCTAATTTTCTGATGTTCCAAGAAGTTCTCGGCTCTGCATTTTGTTTTCTGCTCTTGTGTTTTACAGATTGCTCTCGCACATAATTGAAGGATTTGTTCTTGCATTTCTTTTTGACATAGTTGTACATGATGTTATCTGGATCTATCTAAGAGTACAATTGTTTGCTTTCTTTTCAACCTCAGGTTGTTGATGCCATAAACCTTCCTTACCAGCTGAAGCAACATGACGATTCATCTTCTTTCCCTGAAGCTTACCATCAAATAGCCTTTGCGGTAATTTTCTTTCTTCCTGTGTTTTTTTCTCTAAGCCTGGGGTTGGGGGTGGGAGGTGTCCTGTATTCACTTATATTGTGCTCTCTGCTTTCTGGATTCTTAGTGGAATGTAAATACAAACTTATCTGTTGTCTGATTGCACGGACCTTGAATTGAGATAGAAGCTTACTAAGATTTGTTTTATTTGGTTTCAGGATGTTATTATTTTGAATAAGGTTGATCTGATATCTCAAGAACATCCTGAAGGTACTCTGGAAGACTTGGAGAAGGAGATACATAAGCTTAATTCTCTTGCTAATATCATCCATTCTGTCCGTTGTCAAGTTGACTTGTCTAAGATATTGGATTGCCATGCTTATGATGCTACAGTTAGTTACACGTTTCTTCCTTCCCTTGGTAGTCTATGCTATTTCACATTGGTATCGTAGGTTTGTGACGTTTTCTGTCTTATTATTTCAGCATGCAACTCATTTGGAAGCTTTGTTGGAAGAAAACAAATCTTTATCTACTGGGGAACTTCATGATGCTAGTGTTAGGACCCTATGCATATCTGAGCCACATGCGGTTTCTCTTGATAAGGTACCGCTCTTATCTACATGTCATTGCAGTTTCTATGGAGCCTTTCAAAATCTGATATCGAAAGGAAAAAATAAATTCTAGGCAACATTCCAACTATGGCAGATAACCAAATGGAAATTGAGACTGTTATTATCAGCTGAAATTTTAATCAAGAGATGTATAGTGCTTGCGCAGAACATTAAAACCTTCAATGAAACATAACCATGTCTTCCATCAATCAATTGTTACTGCTGTTAGTTATTTGAGATTGCAGAGATTAAGTTCAGAACTTTAGATGGGATTTTGGTTGAGAGTTGCTGGCATTGTAGTCTTTTCCTTCTCTTTCCCCCCTTCACTTTTGGTTGGGAGAAGTAGATAATAAGGAATGGAATGAGTAGAACTTAACATTTTAGAGATATTGGCTATGTAATTATATATTCGTGTTCAAAATGCAGCTTATTGGACTGATGACTGGCATATCTCAGATAACGAGATCTGTGAGTTTGAGTGCTGCATGTGGATTAGACTTGGTTGATTTATTCGTGAAATAATTGTCTTTGTCACTTGTGCTGCTTGGTTCTGCTTATACAGTGCTTCCTTTGCCTTGTAGCCTATGACATAGGATTTTTCCAAAGCAACAAATACTTCCAATAATTTGATAAAGGTGTTTATTGATGTCATGTTGGTACAGCAAAGCCATATGATGGGGAAACAAGTAAGAGAAGAAAGGGAGAAAAATAAGAATATTTGCAAGATTTTTCTGTCTTGTTCTCCCTTTATTAATTTCATTTGATTTTTATGTACAAGAAAGATGGTGGTAATATGTCTACATTTATAAGCCAAATTCTTGATATCATAAAACATGTGTATGCTCTATGGATAATGAATACTCTATCTTTGCAAAGCATATTTTTTGCTTATTTATTGATTTAATGTTGGTCTAGTTTTAGTCCAAAATCACTAACTTTTTTTTAAAATTTTTTTAAGGTTCGCATATGGCTTGAAGAAATTCTTTGGGACAAGAAAGGTGGTATGGATGTATACCGCTGCAAAGGAGTTTTAAACATTCTGGATTCCGATGAACTCCATACTTTACAGGTAATGCAAGTCCAGTGGGAGCTATTCTAGAAGTTGGATCTCCTTTGCGACATTAATTATGTATAATAACTTTTGGATTATTCTCTTTACGAAATCTTCTACTGTTGAATGCTATCCTATATAGGCTGTGAGAGAAATTTACGATATCGTTCCTTCTCGTCCATGGAAAAAAGAAGAAAGTCGGATGAATAGGATTGTATTTATCGGTAATGATATATAGAAAGTTGTCTTATAAAAGATAATGCATCTCCATATCTTAACCTTTTCTTACCTTTTTCTGGAAATTTCAGGTCAATGCTTAGATGAGGATATTTTGGCTGATTCCTTTAAAGTTTGTAAGGCAACCAGCTAACATGTATTTTCCAAGTATTTTGAAGCTGAGGATCTTTGATATTGTACCGGTTAGCAAGAACAACTAACATTATCTCTGCTATAGAAGATTTATGCTCCAATAGTTACTGTTTCAGTTGCAGAACCTTGTAATACAACTGTCTTTGGTTCATTCCATTTGGTTTCGTTGATTGGGGAGTTTTAACATTAGCCAATAGCCACTGGCTCTTTCAAAATCTCTTCGGAAAAAGGAGATTTTGTTGGGGGTTTGACAACTTATGAAGGGTTAGCCACCGGGGAAAGGTTGGGGAGCTCAGCCCTGCTAAGCACCCCTCTCTTTTTGCATAGTGTTCAATGCTTATAGATGGCTGTACCCGGCTTCCCTAGCGTTCAGTGACATGCCTTCTGTATGCGAACTCTTGGGTCTGCTATTCATATTCAGATCTTCTATAAGTTGATCAAAGCCTACTGGACTCCCTACTTTGGTAATAAGTTTTGTCATAACCAACTGGGATGGATGACTCATGGAAATACTAAGGATGCTTCCTCTTTTGTACACTAGTGTCCCACATAGATTCCTCGCAGTCTGAATTAAGGCAGGTAGTTAGTTGAATTCTTGCCGCATGACTGCTTCTCTTAACGGCCTGCACTTCTCTAAGACCTCTCTGCCTGGTCCTTGAGACTGGCTTGGCAGACTTAATGCGACTCAATTCTTTGACATTTTTAGCTGCTACTAGCAATTTCTTTGCTTTCAGTAGGGTTGCAATGATATGGTTTCATCTGCACTCTCTAGGATAATTACAATTTCCCCTGTTTGATGGGCTTAACTAGGACCTAATCTCCCTTTCTCCTTTTGATAGACAGAGTGACCTTGGTTTCTCCCAGTTTCTTTGCTTAACCACCCCTATTGGATGGCTCCTCTACTTGATGTCGAGTAGGATTTGTTATTAATGAGGTGCTATTAGGCATGCCAAAGTGAGTTAGGTTGCCTAAGCATGCTTTGGCGATCCTGATCCTAGAGAGGATTCAGTGTTTGCATATTGCAAACTATTTACCGTGATTGAATTTGTGACTTCGTATTCAAGAGGCCCTCCTTCTAGCGTCAAAATTGTTTATGTCCAAAGACTAAAACGGTTATTTAGGAGTTAAGTAATGATTAGGGTTGTTGATATTTAACAATTGTTGATGGACCAATTGTATAAGCTAATCATAGCCCGCTATAGTGAATAACCTATACAAGAAATAGATTAGTGGAGCGCTATTTACCGCCCCCAATATACTCAAACCGCCCCCAAGAATGACGATTTTGCCCTTTGACTTGTTTTTAATAAAATCGAACATCATACACTTCAATTCTAATTTCGCACTTCACTATCTTGTAAAAAAGTAACAAAAACTAACTCCACTAAATTTTCCGACAACTAGTCGTCAGCCTCCGTAGTGGCCGGAAAATTGGGTTTTAGTTGACGGAAACCGCTATTCGGGACTCCGAAATTCACCGAAAACTATGGATGGGCCATTGTCAACAACATCGGAGGTAAAAATTGTAGTTCGTGATCGGAAAAGTGGATTTTTTGCATCGTCGATGGGCTAGCCGTCTAAGAAAAACGGCCAGCCCCGGGGCCAGCTGTCTGAAAAAAACGGCCAGCCCCAGGGCAAGCCGTCTAAAAAAAACGGCTAGCCCTAGGGGGAGCCGTTTTTTTCAGACGACTGGCCCACCGGGAATTTTTTTTTTTAATTATTAATTATTTATAATTATAATTTAAAACTACTTAACTATTAATTAACAATAATAACATTTAAACAAAAATTAAATAACAAAATTAACAACAATAATTTATACTTAAACAATAAATAACAAACAAATTAACTACAAAAAAAAAACCGGCGCCGGCAGGGGGAGCCGTCCAGGAATTCCGGCCGGCCCTAGGGTGGGCCGTCTAAGATTTCCTGCCAGCCCTAGGGCGGGCCGTCTAAGATTTCCGGCCAGCCCTAGGGCTAGCCGAAAATCTTAGACGGCCGGCCCTAGGGCTAGCCGTCTAATATTTTCGGCCAGCCCTAGGGCTAGCCGAAAATATTAGACGGCTAGCCCTAGGGCCGGCCGTCTAAGATTTTCGGCTAGCCCTAGGGCTGGCCGGAATTCCTGGATGGCTCCCCCCCGGGGTTGGCCGGAATTTTTAGACGGCCGGGTGGCTGGAAAATTAAAAAAAAAACAAAAAATTACCCTTGAACGCGGTGGTCTTTCACCCTCTACGGTGGAT
Organism: Dysphania ambrosioides; assembly: GCA_026401315.1. NCBI lineage: Eukaryota > Viridiplantae > Streptophyta > Magnoliopsida > Caryophyllales > Amaranthaceae > Dysphania > Dysphania ambrosioides. The sequence continues at coordinate 22,701,194 of CM048664.1, read as the reverse complement.
GCAAGATCCTTTCCGGGGGGACGACTCATTGCCGGCGACTTTGTAGGGTGGCGCGGTGGCTTTCGGCGGGTGGGAGAGGAGGCAAGCGGCGGCGGCGGTGTCGATGTTGGCGGCGGTGGAGGAGGAGGATGAGAATTAGGGTGAGTTAGGGAGAGAGTGGGAAGTAAAGGGCGAGAGCGTAAATATAGGGGGCGGTGTGAGTAATTTGGGGGCGGTGTTTAACAAGACCCATAGATTAATTAGCATGAGGGGTGGTGTTCCACGAAAACCTACTTTGATGTCTAAGAAGATTATCTTAGGTTCTTGAGCTTAAATAAAAATTCATGTTTTGATTTAGATAGACCTAAATTAATGTATGAGAATATATTGTTTGTTTTTGGTGAAAAAAATTTAAAACATTTGTCCTTAGCCTATAAATTGACATTTATAGGTTCAAGAAAGGGTAAATCAGTGGGTTTGCACACGTCTTTGTATGTGGATTGAACCTTTTAGCTTATTGGGTCAGGTCTAGGGTGCTTTAACTCATGTATGCTAAAATGGGTCTCTTACTAATAGGCTAACATTTGACTTTGGATAAGATGTGGGCTTGAAATTACCAAACTACACACTTCACATTTCACATTTCACATTTGTATTTTCTTAACCTAAACATTTCTCATTAACACAATTAAAAAAAAAACAAAGTAGACCATTAAGGCCGGGCCCCACAATAATTCCTCCGTCGTGGTGTTCTGGACTTCTGGTGTAGCAATGGACAAGAAGTGAATGTGATAGTGACTCCCACAGAAAATGTTCCAATGTTCCAACATTAAGATATGGTTATAGAGTGTACCTTGCTTCTTAGTTCTTACTCCACTCACCTACTACAAGTACGATATTTCAGATAACATATTCTGTAAATTGATATACTCCACATTTGGCGCTTAGATTATTCTTAGTTAAACAGAACGCCAAAACAATAAGCATTTCCAGGACTAGCTACGGCCTACGATTGAATACAGCCTACTTAGATTTCTTATTAGCTCCTCGACCACGTAAATTTACCACTTATTCCATGCATCAAATCTTAGTTGTTTAACAATGATCCCAACCTAAGCAAATCCGTCTTAGTTAGATATTTGAGCCTTTTTTTTAGACAGTAAAGAGGTTGGATGAGAGTCATATGACACCTCAATATAAAAAAATATATACAAGAACAAATGTATCGAACATTTGAACATTTTCAAACACTTTCTTTTTTAATATAAATCTTGACATCTTTTGCTGTAAGGATGACTTTTATTGACTTTTGTTGTATAGATGGATAATTTTATCAATCACACAATAATCTTATTATATCCCCTGTACATACAAAATCTTTCATGTAACTGTACAAAAGAAATGTGCTCCAAAGTACTCTGTATAAATAAGATCCATGTAGTGATTTCCTACTTTCTTGAAACTTTTGTTTTAGGTTGGCAAAACAAAAATATAAGGTGTTTAAGGTTGTCAACATTCATATTTAATAAGAAGAGTAAGAAGTAACTTAATACAACGTAGTGATAAAACTGCAACCATTGCCTATACTTTTATATGTAGTATAATAAATGGATTTTGAGGTGCACAACTTAGCTGTAAAGCTAGGTTAGAAAAAGTAGCTCATTTGATTAACTGTTGTTGATTTACCCCGTCGAAAAAAAAAACCAAAAAATGGATAAACATTCACATATTTGGACATAGGAAACATTTATATGTACAAGTATAAATATAACTATATGACATACCTATATAAACAAATACTAGTAGAAAAAATGGGGCTATATGATTTGACATTCACAAATAATAACACAACATAAATGCAATCATTAACTATAAATCAATGATAAGATGCATTATTAACAAGTATTAAATCCATAAAATAGTGAATGGCATAAATTTCACAACAAATCCTTAATCATAAATCCCAAATCCCATAACTGTAAATAATTAGTCTCGAATCAAATCTGAGTCACATTAAATAAAACACCATATTATATTTATAGGATAAAAACAGAAAATGTGATACGTCATACGATATACCAAATTACATTTTCTTATCCCCGCCTCCTCCGTTAGTCAGTCATTCCAATTCCCCCGTCTATTTCCTCAGATCTGAAAAACACTCACTCACTCACTCACTCACTCACTCTTCCCCGGCATAATCAAATTCCCAACCAAATAAACTGATTCCTCCGATTCTCACTCACTCTCTCTCTTCGTCCGCCATTGTTGAATTCCTAGCTTTTGACTCCTCCTTCGTCCACCATTCCCCATTCCTCCACCCTCGCAACCTTCATCCTCTTAACCTTTTCCGCCTTTCCGCCTTTTTCGCTTCTTCGTTCTCTCGATCCTAAACCTTGAAGATAACTCTTTCACGAACCCTAGCTACTTTTCCGGCGCTTCCGATTGCATTTTCCTTCGATTCATTAGTGTTTTAGTGAATAAGATACACTTTGATCTGAAATTCCGCCACTTTTCAGGTCTGATTTTGTTGTTTTGAATTTTCCAATGATTTAATCTCATTTTTGAAGTTGAGTAATGTGTGCTTTTGATTACGATCTAGTAATGTGTAATTCGTATTGTAGGTGTTGATTTTTCAGAGGTTACACTCGCAAGCACTGGAGGTTTTTGGAATAATTAGGCCTTTTTTTAAATTTTTTGGAGAGATTAGGGATTTTTCAGATGAATTGTTGAAGGGAAGAGGTAGAAATTGGACATGAGAAGCTCTTGGTTTAAGAAATTGTCGCCCATATTTGGACACCGAATTCGGCATAATTGGATTCTATTGTGCATTTTTAGTATTCTGGCAATCGTAGCTCTAATAAGCTCGTCATCGTCGTCTTTACGAGATTTCCATTCGTTAGGATCGCCTCGGTTTCCTAATGTTTACACTAATTACCGAAAGTTGAAGGAGCAAGCGGTGGTTGATTATTTTGATTTGAGGTTTCTAGCATTGGGGAGTAATCCTAGGCAGAGGGAGCTTCCCCTTTGTGGGAAGCAGAGGGAGAATTATGTACCTTGTTATAATGTGAGCGTGAATTTGGGGGCCGGGTTTAAGGATGGGGAGGAGTTTGATCGGCATTGTGAGTTGTCGAGGAGTGAAGAACGGTGTTTGGTTCGGCCTCCTAAGGAATATAAGATTCCCTTGCGATGGCCTGCTGGCCGAGATGTGATTTGGAGTGGGAATGTGAAGATCACAAAAGATGATTTTCTTTCTTCTGGTAGCATGACTAAAAGGTATATGACTTTTGATGTTTAGAGATATCTTTTGTCAAGCATAATTTGATAGCTTCATTTCTTTATAGTGTTCTTGTATTTTGCCAATTGAATTCTCTAGGATGATGTTACTGGAAGAGAACCAAATTGCTTTTCACAATGATGATGGAATGATCTTCGATGGCGTGAAGGATTATGCTCGCCAAATTGCCGAGTCTATAGGGCTGGGTAGTGAATCGGACTTCCTTCAAGCCGGGGTAAGTCTTCTCCTGCTTCTCTTTGGATGAGATGTGTTGGAAATGACACGATTTTGTTAGCATCTGCCTTTTGAATTGAAAGGAATAACTTCTTTCAGGTAATTTACAAGTCTGTTTCACATTTGCAGGTGCAAACTGTGCTTGATATTGGGTGTGGTTTTGGAAGCTTTGGGGCCCACTTATTCTCACTTAAATTGATGCCTATTTGTATTGCTGCTTATGAGGTGACTGGAAGCCAAGTTCAATTAGCCCTTGAAAGAGGTCTTCCGGCAATGCTTGGCAATTTTAGCTCCAAGCAGCTTCCATATCCATCATTGTCATTTGATATGGTTCACTGTGCTCAATGTGGTATTGATTGGGATGGAAAAGGTAATGGATGGTGTTGTTCAATTAATTTCTTTCTCAAATTATAATTTGTTCTTTCTGTATGTTGCTGTTCTCTGTACCCTTTTCTGTGTCATAGTCCAATTTTAACAAAAGTATGTAAGGACTGTGCAAAGTATTTATATTCTTCCTTCTATAGTATGTCTGCAAATAAAGAAAAAATGAATTTCAAACTGTTCTTATCCGGAAAATAATAGATTGGTTCTTTGTGAGAATGAGCAAGCATTTTGTCAATGGCATAAGAATCGATTTTTTTGGAGAAATAATAGAAGTTATTTCTTTGTTTCTTTGTGCCTTGGTTTGGTCTGGGGAAGGGTGGCCTGATAGGTGTCTGAGATGCTTGATTGATGATTGAGGGATGTTCTCTCTGCTTTTCTATTTTCTATAGTTTATTCAGTGGTGCATCTGTTAGAATTTTTGGTTGTCAGGCACTTAGGCTGATGGTGCAGTGCCTAGTGTTTAAAGTTTTGAGAGAACTTGATACATGCAAAAGCATGCTCAAAAGTTTTTAGCAGCTTTTTTATTTTACTTTATGAGATCTGGAAACACGAATATTCTCTTCATGTGCTGAAACAAAAAGGACATTTTTGCTGTTTTGCCCTATGTTTTGCGGCCACTTCTGTAATACTATCAGATTTTGTGACCATTCATGGGTTTCTCACTTTCTTGTCATGAAATTGGAGGAATTGCATTTCATCAGGGAAAAGGGGTATTCCTATGTTCCAGTGGTAGAAGGGGATAGCTAACTGGTATTTAGGGGTTTTTGGTTTTGATGTACCATGAGCTATCTTAGGGATCGCCATTAAGCTATAAAGCACAGGTACTTAATTTGGTTGCCGGATGTTTCGATACTTCACTTAATTGTGTGCCGTCCCTTGTTTGATAATTATCAGATTTGCCGCAATCTGTCCCCATTCTCATTCCAATTTTTGACCCTGTGTCCGTATTGGTGCAACATAGCCATTTAGAGGATACAAGGAGATTATGAACCAGTATTTCCTTTAAGAAAATTCACTGTTTCAGTTACTAGTTGGCCCTGTAGATTATGAAACTAGATGCAATCTGTTTCAAGTAATTTTCTAGCTGTGTAGGTTCATCTAAGTGGATGGGGCTTCTAAAAACAGATAAGTTGTGATTGCAGGCAAACTGATTGTTTTTAGTAAGTGAAAATCTGAGGAGCTTGAGATTGGTAACTAAATTAATGTCAGTGACCAAGTATTGTAATCTTGTGATACTATACATGTGCTGCACAAATGTCAATATCTATGTCATGGTTGGGGAAAGTTTGGAACCCACTATGATAATGCTTTCCAGTTTGAGTGAAAAAATGCATTCACACTTGATATAAATATCAAAATGATTTAAAAGTTACTGGTTTATGGAGTAGATTCTTTGTCATTAGTATACCAGTGGCTACAGAGGCTCAGTTAGGTACTCCAATTCTCTTGATGCTTTTTTCATCCCGTGGATGGTATAATGACTGTCTATCTATTATGACTGTTAAATTGTAAATATTGATGATGATGTCCATCTGCTACAAAGTTCTTTGTTGCAAAGCTTGAACTCACAGAATGCCTGTGCACAGCTTTTTTCGTTATCCTGACAAAGTAGCAATGATTTGTTACACAGATGGGATGTTTATTATTGAAGTAGACCGGTTGCTTAAGCCTGGAGGTTACTTTGTTTTAACCTCTCCTACAACCAAACCAGAAGGAAGCTTGTTGGCGACTAAGAAAGGAAACATGTTGACACCAGTTGAAGATTTCACCCAAAAGATATGCTGGAGTCTTTTGGACCAGCAAGATGATACTTTAATCTGGCAGAAAACTGCTGATGCACATTGCTATGCTGCTAGGTAAAAGAAGCCGCATGGAAACTATTTAATGTTTCCTTTGTTGATGTAGATATATCATCTGAAATTTAGCTGTGTGATTACATAGTTTCGCTGATACAAATTCCTGCAAAGTTCATTATTTTATTTGGATTATAGGAGACAGGGGCTGCCACTTTGCCAGGATGAGAATGAAAGTCAATCTTATTACCAACCCCTTGTCAAATGCATCAGTGGGAAGCAGAGTAAAAGATGGACTCCTATTCATAACAGGTCTAATGGTTCTCGGTTGACCTCTGAAGAACTTGATGTTCATGGAAAGTATTGCTTCAATTTTTTTCTTGCCATAGTGTGTTGCAATTTATTAGTCATCTGACATACTGGTTTGCTGCCCCCCCTGTCATATTTCTGCAGGTGTTCAACCTGGAGAGTTTTATGAAGAGAGGGAGTATTGGAAAACAACTCTTAGAAATTATTGGTCTTTGCTTACCCCCTTGATATTTTCTGACCATCCTAAACGGCCTGGTGATGAAGACCCATTACCTCCATATAACATGGTACGCAATGTGATGGACATGAATGCTAATTATGGGGGTTTTAATGCTGCACTCTTGGATGGGAAGAAATCAGCATGGGTCATGAATGTAGTTCCTATCGGGAACCGCAACACACTTCCCCTTATTCTTGATCAAGGTTTTGCTGGTGTTTTGCACAACTGGTAAGGATTTGTTTCTGCAAACATAATCTTCCGTAGGGAACCATCATGATGATATTGATCAGGAGGTTGAACTCTGAACATTCATTGATCTCAAAGCATTTTTATAGAGATTAATAAAAAAAATAACAATATTATGATTTTACTTCACAGTATGTCTACTCTGTCGTAATTTTTATAATTTTTATCAATATATATAGATATATTTGTATTGTGTTGTGTGGTTAATGGTTAATACCTGACCTTAGTAACACTGGCGTCATATTTCAAAAAAGTGGGAGTATTTCGTTCTGAAGAGTAAACTCTTGTGATTTTTTATTTTACCCTAAAGAACTTGTGCTATTTGTTTTCTCTCTCCCCACAGTAGACCAAATTTTATTTTGATTTTGAAGTAATAATATTGTGAAACCATGTTCTATACATGAGGTCTTTTGCTGATTTGATGAATAATACAGAGAATTTGCAATTGCCGGTTTCTTAATAAATATTCAGAATCTCTTCATTGATAGCCTAACTTTTGTTTTTGGGAAGTTTCATGGGCAGTTCTTATCCTACTATTTATTTGCTTACTTGGAGTAGGAATAACAGGATGTGGATGTTTCTTCAATCTTATAGGAAGATCTCATAAGTGAAAGTATGAAACATTTCACTTTTTTACTCATCTTACTGAATCATATTTTTGTAGGTGTGAGCCTTTTCCAACTTATCCTCGAACCTATGACATGCTCCATGCAAGTGGGCTTCTTTCACTTCTCAGTTCAGAAAAATGTAGTATAATGGACTTGTTATTGGAAATGGACAGAATTATACGGCCAGAGGTATACCTCTCTATTCTTGCCTTCATGCTATTGAAAACATGTTCCTGATAGGCTGATACTATGTTTAATTGGATTCACTGCTCCCATTTGTATCTATGTTACCTAGGCTTGGGTACTAGTGCAGGTACTTATCCTAGTGTCAAGTCAGTTTTGGGAATACTTTTGCGTCCAAAGTGAAGTGTGATGTCTTTCTCTTGGTGGATTATCAAATATGGAATATCTAATAGAGGAGGTCAATTGAACTATTGTGTAGCCTATTATTGCATCTGGCTGTTGTTTGATATGACCTTTGTTCTCTTTTGTTCTACCTGATTCCTACAATGAACAGTTCCAAAATTTCTAATATTTCCCTAATTGCCCTCTTCAAAAACTTGTTTCAGATTAATGCTCTGGGTTTTGTTGTGGATTCCCATGCCATTTTTTTTTTAATCACAATCCAACCCGCTAATATGACTCTTAACAATGTTCTTGACTAAAAATCCGTGTAATCATTCTGAATTTTCTAATTTATCTCTTTTTATAATTCACTTGCCCTATTTTAGATTATTTTAATTACTCCACTTGCAATATTACTTTAATGAATCTTGCTAATGGATAAAAAAAAACTCTCCCTGGTTTCAACTAGAAAGAACAAAAAGGAACACAGGGAATACTTGAAATTGGTTATCTGGGTGTGAATCAACTTTTCTTCTATTGAATTTTATTTTTTACATTAGAGGGGAGGGTATCTCTCTCCCTCCCCTTCTCTCTTATTGAAGTTTGGGTGGGAAACGAAGTATGGAGATTAGTGAAGTATCTCTAGAATCCTCTGTTTCTTTTGTCAAAATTCTTCACGTATCTATAAGCTAATGATTGTTGATCTTTCTGTTGCTAATGAGTTTTACTATGTCTACCACGTGAGAAGTTTGACATAAACCTGTTGTTCCTTACTAGGGTTGGATAATTCTTTCTGATAATGTTGGAGCCATAGAAATGGCACGCATGCATGCTGCTCTCATCCGCTGGGAGGCCAGGGTGATTGATCCACAAAATGGAAGTGATCAGAGGCTTCTTGTTTGCCAAAAACCATTCTTGAGAAAATAATCTTTTTATAAGGCAGAGTTTTAACACTGCAAAGGCCTCTGAATCTTGTACTCAGGTAATTTACTTGAACTGTTTGTGCTTTTCTTTTTTGTCGTTAATATATCTCTATTGTTGGGAGTCAATTCTTTTTAACCATTCAAAATTGATGCATATTGTTCTCCCAGAAAAATTTTAAATTGTGTTTAAGAGGAATTCTCCTAGGAGGTTGTACATTCCTGATGACACTATGAATTGTTGACTTGTGATTTACTCTGTACTAGTCACTAACTTTTACTGATCAGCAATCGCTTATAGGCCAACAGAGTTGCAATGTTATATATGTGATTACTGATAGAACTTGACTTTGAATATGTCTCAGCAGTATACACATTTATTGTTTGCACTATTGCAGGGCAGAGTTCATAAGAATATAAATACAGGAGCTGCTTGGGCTATTGATGATTTTGGTTATCTTCATCCTTGACCATGGGGCAGGTTGAAGATGTAGATTAGAAGAATATATTCATTGCAGAAAAAAAGCTGCTAATTTTTTGGCCAGGCATTTGTAGCAATTCATTCTTTTTCATTTTTACTCCCTCGTTCCGCGAGGTTTTGTTATTGTTCCTATCTCTGTTTTTTTGTCCATTTTTTTTGGTATTGATCTTTCTAATGAAGAACTAGCTAAAGAAAGCATAGTAACCACGATATGTAACAGGTGAGATGTAATCTTATGAGTGGAAGAGTGAAGCCTCTCTCGTTATTCATTCTCCGTTGATACCTCAGAAGACTGACTGCAAATTAGATGGTGCACTTGGGTGTACCATGAGCATGGTACACCCACTCTAAAAAAAATGTACATTATGTATATGAAAAATGTATATTACGTACATGAAAAATGTATATAGTACACATATTGGTTATGTGGAATGTAAAATGTACATTTATAACTGACATGTGTATTATGTACATTTTCCATGTATGTAATGTACATTTTTTGGAGCGGATGTACCATGAACATGGTGCACCCAGGTGCACTATCTGTCTGTTGGTTAATATTACGGTATTTTTATGTTGTTTTCATCGAAGAATTCACAAAGCTGTAAGAATTCACATGAGTTCTGATTTCTGAGAGGTTATGCTCCCTAAATGTCCTCGGCGGTTGGCGCAGCTTTGTAAAACTAAATATTATGTAATTTAACCGTTGAATCTTAAATGGTTATCCTTTGGGATCCCCATTAGTCACAGAGCCTCCTGAATGTAAAAAGGTTGTTTTGATTGTGTTCAGTATTTGTTTTCCTAAATTTTGCCTTTTGAAACCAGAACTTTTGGATAAAACAATAGCTTCCTTTTCATAGTCCTATAAGCCATTTCAGGAGTGTTGTAGTAGATTGTAATGATTGAATTATATCCTGTCCAAACAACCTGTGTTGACACATGCCCGACTATACTCTCAAGAAAATGGATTGTTAGAAATGACATGCCAAAACCCCATCTTGTTTAGTTACTTTCATTTCTAAAAGTTTACCTGCAATTACATGGTAAGTGAGGGGCCTGTCACCTGTGGCCATGCAAGCAGCAATAATGCAGCGCATGCTATTTAGCATCCATCTTATTTTTATTTTTATGGGACTACTTCTATTTTAGATTTCCTTAGTAGATATTCGAAATTAAGGCCTTGAGAAGGTGGAGTTCATGTTGGTTTCGTGCTGATTTTAATGTTCTACAAATTTTATCCTATATATTATACACTACATACTATACTTATACAATTATATAAACTAGTATAATATGACTACTGATCTAATAAGGTTTTATTCGAGAATATGTGTGTTCTCTTTGAGTCAAGTTTAGGTTTCTCTACGTAGCGTTGTGTTTAGGTAAGATCATGTAGACTAATAGAGTTAAAACATGAGTAACTATACCCCTTGATCTTCTCTCTTATTGTGTGTATTATTAGTTCAACAACTTCCTCGAATAAAATTAATCTAACTTGTCATCCTTTGAAACAGTAGTAAGCCTTCTCTATGATTGCATTGGAAGTGGTACTACTCAATGGACAAACAACCCTTCAAATTCCATGAGTTTAAGCTTGACAGCATCAATCACGCACGTAAGCTTACGATCCCTACAAACCTCCAAGATGATTACGATTCCTGGTTGGCGTTGTTGCCTACTCCGTCGTCAAGAAGACGAAAACCAACCCCTCCTGAAGTTCTATTTAAAGTGATAACATTACTCCGTTGGTTAAAAAAAGATAACATGGAGATGCGGGGGATCGAACCCCGTGCCTCTCGCATGCAAAGCGAGCGCTCTACCATTTGAGCTACATCCCCATCTTCAATAACTGCCGATTATGATTTTATTTTTAAGTCGCATTTTAAGCATGGGGATTTGAATATGTATATTTTACTTCCATTTCCATATTTTAAATATTGGGTAAGAAAAATTAAGCAATATCTTTTTCTTTCTTCCCTACTCTTTCTGGGGTTGGTAATCAAATAAAAAATAAAGGGGTAGAGACAAAAAATCGAAAAATATTAAAATTGACATTATACTTATTTAACTCTGAATAAGTTTCATTTAAATTATCTTATAGGTGAATGGTAATAAATTCCCCATTTGAATATCATCGTTTATGGATAAAGGCATATTCTCTTCGTCCACAAAAAATCTTTTTAGTAGATTTTGACTCGTATTTTAACAGTTTTTTGTGGAGAAATAAAATAAGATATAATTTATCTAAAAAAGCCCACACCTTATAATTTTAAAATAAGGAGTGTGATTGATAAAAAGAGAGTTACTCCACAATAAGGAAATTCAATTTCAGTAAGTTAATGAGTGGAGTTCCTTTGAAAAGAAATTTCATAAATATCTCAAAAAGGAAATAAATAAGAAAGTTTCAAAAACATATGTCATTTGATATTTTATCTTCAACTCAAATTGTCTTGATACGACTAATCAGAGTACCAATATATGAAAAGGTAACTACATACCTTCAGGTTTATTTCGTTAACTTGAAATATTTGTCCTAAATTCAAATTAAGCGACAAGGCACATTGATTTAAATTTGAGGACAACATTAGGCAAAAAAAGCATGGCATAATAGCATGCCCTCATACTATTATTATCCAAAAATAGAATTTCGCTCCCTAATGGGCGTACTAATTTCTCACTATTTTTACCTGACCCGTTTATTTCCTGTCTTATTTTATTGAACTGTGTCTTATTTCAGGAGAATATTGAACGAATCAACGAGTTTCTCCTGAGACCCCCCGATGAGCGCGCTACACTTCTGAAATAACCATGATCCAACGGTGGAGATTCAATTACCCCTTTGACTTGCCCGATACTTCAATAATATATAACCACTATATAAACCCCCTCTATCCTCAGGTCCCTCTTCTTTTCATCTTCATCTCTGCACCTCCGAAACGTTTCTTTTTTTTTTTTTTTGCCTTCCATATTTTGAATTTCCTCAACAATGTCCGCTGAAAGGGAGAGAGAGACTCAGGTTTACCTCGCTAAGCTTTCTGAACAAGCTGAACGCTATGAAGGTATCCTCATTTTTTTTTGTTTTTATCTAATATCTTACGTACGGGATATAATAAGATTACAGTATCACTAACAAAAGTTACCCTGAACGTTGAGATATGTTGAAAGGGTAAATTTTGTTATACTAAAGAGTAACTTTGTTGGGATATATCTTTTATTTATTCAATTCCTCTAATTTTCTATATTTTTTTAATTATTTGGAAAGGTTTAATTTTGTGTAGATCCATTTGGTTTTGAATATTTGATGATTGGTCTTTGATTTCTTTTGTAGTTTTCGTTGAAATTTGTGCCACTTTCCTGCATTTTTATTACGAAATCGATGAAACTGCTTGCAAATTTGGATGAATTATGTCGTAATTGTGTAATTGGGAAATGTAGATTATTTGTGGAAATGCGATTTTGATATGCTGATGTAATTTTGTGAGGAAAGGTTGAATCTTGCTTTTGAAGCTCTAATTTGAATCGTATCTCCTTTGATTTAGGGCTTTTATGTCAATTAGTGTTATGTATATGAGGTTGTGATTGAACATTCGAATATCAAAATCGTCTTGAGTATTCGGGGAAATGAGTTGTTATAAATATTTATAGGTAATATGCATCAACTATTAAGATGAAGCATGTTGTAAATTTGTAATGACATGGATTCTACACCCATGTTGTTAGAGTCAAAGTACGCTGTATGTGTCTGTATTTGATTTTTGAATTATGCCCATCTAGTTTAATTTAGATGTTGAATGATGCACCTCAGTTTGACCGTTGTTCATTGTGTTTACTTTTTGATGCCCATATTGTTTGAACATGAATACGTATTTTGCTGTTTTATACGAAGTATATTACCTGGATGTGGTTTGCTTGCTGTGCTGCCTTTTTCTTTCCTGTTTACGTAATGATTGTAGAAAATTGGACACATTTGATTTTTCCTAATTGGCCTACAGAGGATTAGTTTTCGTCTTAATGCCCTCTCTGGAATATAAGAGGAGATGAACAGGAGTATATCCCTTAGTCAACAATGGGTGGTTTTTTAGTGTTTGACTTGAGTTGAGAATGGTGAAGGGGGGTGATTTTGGATTTCTTTTATGTGTTTAGGTGGAACTCTGAGAAATTATTACTATTATGACTTCATCAAGTCTGAGGGATAATTTATGAAATCAAAAGGAAATATCCTTTGCTCCCCTCCATTTTCTTCTCCTCACTAAAATTATCTAAGAAAAGGACAAGTGAGCTTCATTCATTTCCCCCACCTGGCCACCTGATCTCTTGTTTTGTTCCCTTGCTTGGCCTCCTAGATTCCAAGAGTAGCAAGGGTTAGAAAGGTGAGTGAAGTTGTTCTTACTAGAATATAGTGCTTATTTTGTCTAAAGGAATATTTGTAAATAAGTATCACTTCCACAGTTCCACTTTCCTAAAAGAGAAGGAAATTGGAAAATTTCAATGTTGAATGTAGTTAACCCTAAATATTTGACTTTAATGGTTTACCAACCTTTGAAAATCTGGATTATTGGAGAAATCTTTTCAGGGCTTTCTAGTTAAGAGGTTCAAAAAATTGTTTTAAATGTTTACTTCTTTGTTCATATTTATTCCTCAAAGTCTCAAACTTGTAGAGGACAAATCACAAATGTAATGCTTTTGGCATTTTCTTTTTGTTCTCTAGAATGTTAGGATTTGGTCTTGTGGTTTTAGTTTATTATTTTTGACAAGTGTTTTGTGAAACGAACATTACCTTAGAGATGTTGTCAGGAATCTCAGATCACTTATCTAAAATGTGTTCTTGAAACGAGCCTTGAGCTATAGTATATTTACTGACTGCTATTTCTGTTGTATGCAGAAATGGTTGAGTGCATGAAATCAGTAGCAAAATTAGATGTTGAGTTGACTGTGGAGGAGAGGAACCTCCTTTCTGTGGGTTACAAGAATGTCATTGGTGCTCGTAGAGCATCTTGGCGTATAATGTCTTCGATTGAGCAGAAGGAAGAATCAAAAGGAAATGAGAACAATGTTAAACTCATCAAGGGTTACCGTCGCAAGGTGGAAGATGAACTCTCTAAAATATGCCAGGACATATTGGCTATCATAGATGGACATCTGGTTCCTCATTCCGGAAGTGGAGAAGCCACTGTTTTCTACTACAAGATGTAAGTCATATTCCCCTATCCCTATACAGCTAAGTTTTTGCATTAGTTGATCATATCCTTAGCCTAAATTGCTTACAAGCTGAATTTTGTTTCCCTTGCCCCTAAATTGATTGATAACCGTTGAGGATCTTGTTTGAATGGTGTCTTTCAAAATGTTTTGTAAACTGGAATTAGTTTGGAGAATTGTATATTGCTGTTTTCATTAGAATTAAAATGCATTGTTGATAGCCAAAAATTTGGTTGTTCTCTTGTCATTGTAACTTAATGCTTTCTAAATCCATTCCTCTTCCTAAAGTGTTCCTCTTCCTTGAGTAGATACTAGATAACAAAGGAGGAATGTTAGTGTTCAAATGTTTGTTTGGTGATATCACTCCATGGGAAGTCAAAACATATGTGCAGTCGTTTGGCTGATGATAACACCTAGGACTTCCCACAAAAGAGAGGAAATTGGCTTACCTAGTTCCTTAGCCAAGTGGATCTTTCCAGGAGTAAAAGAACTTTCTTTATTAAATGTAACAATATTTGGCACTTTCCAGAGAAATTAAATTCCTTGAGCATTACAACTTAGGTAGTGATATTTCCTGCATCTAACTAACTGCCATTTAGTATGGTAGGAACACAAGGATGGTTTGTTTTTGCGAAGTACTTGTCTATACTTGCTGCTTATGTGGCTATGGTTCTGATTGTATTACCACAGGAAAGGTGATTACTTCCGCTATCTTGCTGAGTTCAAGTTCGATCAGGAAAGGAAGGATGCTGCTGAGCAGTCTCTGAAGGGCTATGAGGCATGATATTTTTTCTACATCTGCATGCTTGGCCACAAGAAAAAAAACAATCAATTATATCTTCTCATTGCTCTTTTTATATACTTGTTGTGTCACTATGACAATGTTTTGTTTAGGCAGCTTCTGCCACAGCAAATACGGATCTACCTTCAACTCATCCCATCCGTCTTGGTCTTGCTCTGAACTTCTCAGTCTTCTACTATGAGATTATGAACTCTCCTGAAAGGTAATAAGAACAATTTCTAGCTTACCTGTTCATATATTAAAAACTGTTCATATTCAACCCTCTCACTGTCCGTTGTACTGCAGGGCGTGCCATTTGGCCAAGCAAGCCTTTGATGAAGCCATTGCTGAATTGGACACATTGAGTGAGGAGTCATACAAGGATAGCACCCTAATTATGCAGCTATTGAGAGACAATCTCACTTTATGGACCTCTGATTTACCTGAAGATGGAGGTATATTCCCTAATAATTGTCAAGTAGTGTTGCATATTTGCCTTTTAATTGACAACTTTTATACGAGGGACTACAGGAGTATAAAGTTTTTACACATTGTGCATGACAAAACCAATATGTTGAATAAATTCTGTTCTGCAGGTGAGGAGATTCCCAAGGCAGAGGAAGTGAAACCTGCTGAGGCAGAAGTAAGCTGTTAACTCGGGGGTCTTGTTCACTTTTCTGTTTATAAAAAAGGATCTTTTTTTTTTTATCGATAATTTTTGTTTTAACCTTGATTTCCTTTCAGGGGCAGTAGTGATGTCTTGATGCTGCATAAAGGATTTGGCTTGGATCCCTTAATATCTTCTTGGAAAGCAATTGTTGTACCGAGTGCTTAAACTTATTGCTGCGGAAATTTTGTGCTAGAAGAGGATTGGTTATACGCTTGCTTATCTGCTTTTATCTTAGATAGTTCTTTGTGTTTTCTTTTGATTTTGCTGTACAATCCAAACAATATTTTCCCTTTTGCTTCGTACTTGCAATTGTAAGGTCGTTTATATTGAAATTGCAACATTTCGTTTTCTTTTTATGGAAAATTCTGATTACGAGTGTGGGATAATGTTTTTTATTCCTTTTTTATGTTCCTATTGTGAATCCAAGCTAAAAAAAAGTAAGTAGAATATTATGGAAATAAGATTGAGTGGATAATTAATAAGGAGATAGTTAAGGTAGTTTTTTAATAAAAGGAAGAAAATTTTGTGACAGAAATAGGAAAGAAAGTGGAAACTGTGGTAGTCTGAAAGAAGTCAACTTGTAATAGCCTGTTCTCAGCAAGAATTAGGAGCGACGCAACAACTTGTTTAATAATTTCAGGGTTCCAACCATCACAAAATCATGAATCATACAGGAATGGATCCTTGGAAGATGAATATCTAATGAGTCAAGGAAAAGCTATGATTCTCCGATAGGCGATGTTCTTCATGGCCTAATATAGACTTGCTCTTGGGCTGATGCTAGTGAATAGGGGGATAAAAATAAGCAATTACACAAAACACCATTCTTCGCACATTCACTGATCAGAATTTTAAATGTGTAACGAAGTTCAATGGAGTAGTAATCTAGTAATCCCTCTTCTATTGAGAAACCATTCAAAGTTTCTAAGGTGTCTCCGAAGAAATTCTATCGGGGAGATCTTTGGTTGTCTGTCTTCTGTTCAGATCTAATCAAATATTATATCATCCAGTTCTTTTAGTACCAAGGATAACATGAGAGACATGATAATGAGTCATCCTGATCATCATCAAGAAGATCAAACAAAATTCTACATCATAAATCAAACACCATTAGGGCAAATCAACTTGCCATAATTGTACCACCTCAAGCACTGGGTTTTAAACCCATGTTATGAACCCTTGGATGTGAGGACTGAACAGATTGAGCACATTTTAAGGCCATTTACAGTAAAAGTGATCATGATATAATTAGATACATACAAAATATTGGCATTAGATTGACAATACTAAAACAAAAAAAATGTACATGTTCTATTTTTGTTGTTCAAGACTCTTCCTTCGCAAAATAACTTTGTGGCAAAGAGAAGTCTTCCTCACGATGTGGAAATTCTGCATCCTCATCATCTCCTCTCTGAAATCGGGAAATAAAACAAGATTGACAACCATAAAAGAGATTATTAATAGAAGCACAATATTCTAGCTACAAGCAGAGTTTTCCATTGACAACAATAGTCAAGACCATATTGAATTAGAAGGGTAAGGTAAATCTATAAACCTCCCATCAAAGTTACTGAGTGAGTAAATTGATCCTCAACAGCTTGCTTACCAGCATCTCCAAGTTGTAGAAACGGTCAAGCAAGCGGAAAACCTCTTCAGAAGAGAACTGACGATCAAAGCTGTTTGAAGGAAAATGGGAAAACAATGTAGTTCATTGCTGATGTTAGTTCCCTAATTGCTAATTAACAAAGGGGAGCAAATGCATCACAACAATGAAGAAGAGCATACCTTCTTCTGAGAAATTCCATCACACCATAAAGGACAAAGTGGCGATGTATGCCTGAAGCAGAAAATCCTATTATGGATTTCTTACATTTAGTTTAAAGCTAACGCATACTAAAACAAATTGAAGAAGATTTGATGCAACTCATGCAAGTGCTCACAGTCACCCAATTCACATAACAGACACAAGTGATCGATTACCATGTATAAATGATCAGTCACAAGCAACCACCCACTTGGGACTTCACCTTTGGTAGAATTTCAGAATTAAAACATAAAACTAATTATTCTGGCATAATTACAAAAGGTGTTGTCATTTTTAATGTTTCTCTCTAGTAACAAAGAGATAAACTTTTTATTTTGTTAAGAGATTATCAGGCAACTTGTTATACAAGCTATTCATAAATGAAATGATTTCTTAAGCTGGTCATATGGATTTAAATGTAATTTTGTCGGGGACATCTTGTGTCAATGTCCCAAAAGATGAGCTTTGTGGAGAATAAAAATATTTTGGGGTGGATAAGCACTGCCATGGACATTCCCAAGGTAATTCCTCACTAAATTACCAATTAAATATTGCAAGAACCATCATTATTGCAGCCTAACAAACAGGCTGTATTCAAGGGGTATTGGAGTATGAGTGCATTCATCTCCTCAAAGTTCTGAATTGGCATGATGGTGTCTTCTGTTTTTTCCATCATTTTCTTAGGATTTAGCACTGCTTATTTAACACAAATTGTCTATAAATTCTACCAAAAACAGAAATAATATAACCTTGGGGTCTCTAAGATCCAGAGTTCCGGATACATCCATATTCAGAGGGTTCGTAGAGAAGACAACATTCACTTAGAGAGTCAATGCAAATGTAAGGGTTGTTAGAGAAGACAACATTCACTTAGAGAGTCGATGCAAATGTAAGGACACGTACCTCCAAGATGCATGTTAATATGGACTTAAGACAACTAAATGGCCATAAGTTGAACATATCGTTTAAGGTTTGCATGTTAGCGAGGATCTTGTAAAACCAAAGGATTCCGACAAGAATCTATTAACTTATACTAAAAGAGTGTACACAAGAGAATTTTTCCCTCCCAACATAAGCTAGACTATATTATGATTACATAATTTACATTGGAGATATAAGCATATTCTCATTGTAGAATTATTCACTAAAAATGAGATTTCTTATAAATGTGTTTAAGTTATTGACTAATATCTTGAATTTACTTCAATATATAAATACCTACTCATATCTTTTTTAAGTTATTCAATAAAAATGAGCTTTCCTATCTTTTTTACATAACAAACTAATTTCAAAAACCAAGCATGGTTGGGGATTACCTAGGTTTTGTAATAGAATTGAGTTTTGGTGGCAGACTTCAAGAGAAAAGATGAAAACAATGCACCAACAAACTGGAATCACAGACAATTTCAAGAGGCTTGATTCTCTCTCGACTGAGTAGCAAGAGAAAAAAATTAAAATACTTTTTACAAATATCTGACAATTTTCACTCTCCCTGATCTCCTATATTTTTAGACATTGTCCTCCCTTTCTACTATAGCCACTTCTCAACTTATTTCCCAAACTACCTCATAGCAGAAGTATATTCTCATTCCCAATAGTACATGCCCCTACCCTAGGCCAATCTATTACAATTCCATTGCAATAAATGCAATTATGTACTAATTGACACATGGATCAGACTTTCAACCATGGGAAAGCCGGAAAAGATTGAAATTGGCTGTCTGATTTCAACTTTCTTTCCACTTTAGCAATAGTCTATTTAGATAAAAGTTCAAGCCAATCCAACCATAACCCTGAGAACAATAGTGGTCAATATTGTCAAAATCCTCACTTTACTCATACCAATCCTGACAAGGAGATACCTGAGTTTGGAAGAGGAGAAGAGTGGCTTCACAATGTATATGAATACAGTTGAAGAGTTTGGTAAGTAGAGTGCCATTTTGGAATGTCATCAGATTCTCAATGGGTAAAAGGAAAAGAGGCAAAGATGAAACCTAGCTGCAATGAGTTTTACACTGACTTTTGCCTATTGAAATGTCAAAAATTGTCTGCAATCAGTATAAATTTCCAGTTGTGGCATTCTATTTTGTTCCCCCCCTTCCCCCCCCCCCCCCCCCCCCCCCCCCCCGAGCTTAGTCATCCCCAAACTTGACAAAAGAAATCACCATTGAGGGTTTATCAAAAACCGATCCTTAAAAAAAAGATCATTAACAGGTTGATTTTATCATGGATGCCCAAAACAGGTTACTTATCACTATGTCAGGTGTAAAAGGATCTACATTGTTGATGCTATATTAGACAAAAGCCAAAAATAGTTTCTTGTTTTACTATTTTTGTGATGTTGAAATCAAATGCACACTGTTTTAAACTATTTAAATGACATGCTCAACCTAAACCAAAGTACGTATCAAAATAGTCCCTATCAAAACACCAAAAACCTGTCAAATCTAATCACCTTAATCCTGCTCAAAACGCAATACCATCTTCAATAAAAATAACATTAAATCTGAATTTAACAACAAAGGGTACACACCTTGATCAATCTAACTAACCAAATTTACACAACTAAAAATAGCAATCAATCAATACATAAGAAGCCCAAATTTAGCTATTAAAGACATGAACTTTACAACAACCGAACTACGAAACGAGTATCCATACCTTTCAATTTTCCAGGTGGGTATATTTCAAGCGCCTCCAAAAATCTCAGCTCCAATTCCGCTTGTGATTGCTCCTATTCATCAAAATAAAAAATATAGATAAAACAATAAACAAAACCCAGAAATATAAAATAATATCAGAGAGTATAGACCTTGGAGAGTGAAGATGCAGAGGAAGGAGGAGCTTTGCAGGGGGAGTGTACGGACATGCCATCTTGTTCTTCTTCTTTGCCACCTCCTACTCCACCCATTTTGCTCCTTTGTTTCAGAATTCAGGAAGTAATCCCAGATTTAATTGTATTATAGAGTAATTTTGTTGTTTAATATGTTGTTTTAGGTTTTGCCGAAAAAGAAAGATGAATTTTTTTTGTAGGGTTTATGGGTTTGATCCAAAATGGTCAGTGCTAGAAGGCCAGAAGTTGCGCCCGGGTTTACCATGAGCATTGTGCACCCGAATAAACCATCTAATTTAGGTGAGATAAGTTTGAAACTTTTGGACTTTAATTACTTTTAGTTGATAATTGGAGAATTCATTACTCCCTTCATTCCCAAAGTTTATAACGAGTATTTTGTAATCTTATTTGGTTCAATTCTTTCATTGTTTTTTGGACCAACCCTTTAGTATTTGAAGCATTTCTTTCAAAATTACATTTAGGTTCTGCAACACATGACTATATGAGTATGTAATGTGGATAGTTAGACTTGTTACTACTTAAAATAATTAGTTTGGAGGTATTAATAATAAGCTGAACAAACCTAAACTCTAAATGCCATGTTAGAAATTATGAGTCTAGATCACAAGCCACTTTTCATGCCTAAAAGAAGTCTACTACTAAAATTAATTGACAAGTAGTATGAGATACTTCTCAAATTTATAAAGTGATACATCATTTTCTCTTTTTCTAATGTAGGACAACTCACATGTAGACAACATTGGGTAGTTTCAACAATATTTTTATCCCCAAATTCGTAAGACAAAGAATAATGAAAATTTGATATTTTAAAAATTTATATTCAAATGCATCCAACAAGATCGAAATTTGACTACAAAATTATTTCTTATTATAATATGATGAAAATTTGTAGTCAAAATTTTTAAATGGAATAAAAATAAAAGAACGGGAGACTAATATTACTTGTATATGTGGTATGCATATTGATCGAAGTTTGAAGCATTTACTAATCATGATTTGGTCGGAAACATGGTAAAATGGCATCTTCTAAGTACAAGTGCAGGCATGGGGGATACTCATTCCTATTCCAGCTAAGTCCAAACGACCCAAAATTCCCTACTGCATATCCTACAAACACAACCAAAACAAACATGGTATTTGCAGCAGAAGCAAATCATTCTTGAAGAACCCTGGACACCTTTGTACTACCTCAACGTGCTAAGCATTAAAGTAAACGCCAAAACATCCATATCGGTTTAAATTTATGGTCTTAGACAATTCAAATAAGGAGAAGAAGAGTCAACCCACTTTTTTTTTGATGTAAAGGAAGCCGTAAACGGCAAGGCAACAGCTGATGTAGACAGTATTCAATCCCAGATCTTGAATACCACCATTCAAGACTTTAACCAACTAAGCTAGTTGTCATCCACAGAGTCAACCCACTTTATAAGTTTAAACAAAGTTAACTATGAAAATTAATTTGTGGTAGTAGTTACTTCTCAAGCTTATAAAATGGTACATTTTCTTCTCTTTTTCAATATAAGATATTTACATATAAGCAAGGATGAATAGTTATAACACTCTCCCTTACATTTAAAATCACCAGAAGGGTCACAATAATTCTTATTGTAAATATACATCCAATAGAGACTCATTAAACAATAGATTGATTTAAATGTCCAATTATAATAGACTTAACAAACCTAGACTCTAATACCATGTTAGAGATTATGAGCCTAGACCGCAAACCACTTTACATGCCCAAAAGAAGTTTACTACTAAAATCAATTGGTAGTAATAGGAATTACTTCTCAAATTTATAAATGGTACATCATTTTCTCTTTTTTCAACGTAGGACAACTCACATATATGCAACATTGTATAGTTTCAACACTGTCCTACCCAACTCTTTCAATAGATCAAAGGATGATACACGAAGCTTTGTCATAGACTCGAGTACGACCATAACTTCCTCGACCCCTGTAGCCTTTGGAGCCCTCCGGAAGGTGGCAGAACTCCTTAGAGCCTTGATCAAGTACTGGATTTTTGACACATGTTGCCCCTCCAAGATGTGTTAAAAAGACTACCAAGAGAAAGCCAATAATAACAATCTAGTTCCCTGAATTTGATTTTGTTGTTCCGTTCTATGGGACGTATGAAGCATGCTAATCTTGTGCGTTTGTTGATACGAATAGCGGGTGAAGATCATCTTTCTATTCTTGGATATGACCAGTTGTTTAATGCTAATGTTGGTATTTAGACATGTGCGTTAGGTCGGGTCAGGGCCGGGATGGGTCAAACGCAAAACGGGCAGGACCAAAGAAGATGCAAAACGGGTCGGGTCGGGCCAAAAGAGATATATAGCAGATCGGACCGTTCAAAGAGAGTATAGTTTTAATCTATAGAGAGAGATATTTTACGTGTATCACCTCCAATCTTTGGTAGTGGATCATCGGCAAGTAAGTGGAAATAATTCGTTACCTTATAATGTTTAAAAGTTTTGGAAACTATAGGCTCATTATTGACCCGACTTGACCCATTAAAAACCCAATAAAACATGACCCTTTAAGAGACCAACCCATTAAGTTCATTATTGATTAGGCCCTTTTACAAACGGGTTGTTTAAGGACCCTTAACGAGCCCCCACTCATTTGAACAGGTCTATTGGTATTGATCCTAACAATAGTGAGCTTTACCCTATGCACACCAAATGCCCTACAGCAGAATAATATTTTGAGAGAGCATCACTATTGTTACCCGGCAAAATTCAACCTCTACATATATCGAGCTCTATGCAGATTATGTCATGAGAAGTTTTTCATTGTTCTTCCCTTTCTATCTCTCTTCTTTCCGTTGTTCTTTACAAAGTTCACAAGTCCCCAGAATGATGGAAATCTCTCGGAATTTTTTCATCAGCATTGTGTATGAATAGTGTCACAATTAGTAGGAAGTGCTTAAGTTCATTTCAATAGTAAATTTTCATATTCCACCAAAAAAATGTGAAACCAAAATTGATACATCAAAGGGAAGTATAAATAGAGCTCATGATCATAGGCTCAAGTAGAACTCCAATACAATTAAAATGCTACCTACTTTACAAACAAAAAAGACGCCTAGGTGCCTAAAAAAGGAATTTTCAGTAGGCATTAACAATGTTGGAGAGAAATCTACGAGGCAGCATACTCAGTGGCATACTCCAAATTAAATAACATGTTCCTGCGGTTATCAGAACCCAAATATATTTTGCACTGGCTGGTGAGAGATTCTAACTGATCAATACTTTCATGATCCATCTCTCGTACACATCGTCTTTTAACCTTCTTTAACGTATCTTTTGATGGTTCAAAACCAGCTTCCACCTGCCAGGGGCAATGCCATATTAGAAGGGAAAAATGATCAAGGCGTCAACAGGAAAATCTTGCATGGTGCGTACCAACAAAAACTAATTTTTATATCAGGGTGACTTTCTATTCTAGGGGGTCACTATCCTTTTGCGAGGGTAGCTTTTATTGTCTTAGCTATGGCTTGCTAGATGAGATAAAGAACAACCAGAAAAGTAAAAAGGAATTGGCTTTACCATCGCATTAAGTACAGTAAGAGCAGCTTTAGGATGTCGGTTAATGAGGTGAGCATCAATAAGCAAATTATATGACATGGCATTTGGTTTCACACCAAGACTACATAGATGTTCGAATACCTTTGTAGCTTCAAAAGTCTGCAACCAGAATAAATTAGTAACATGAATATCACACTGCGTAGTGTTGTAAGCTTGCAGAAATAGGAAACAACCCATGAAATAAGAGAAGTTCAAAGGAAGGAGATGAAAACCATACCTGCCTCGACTTTCCAAATGCAGACATCAAAGCATTGTATGAATGTATATTAGGGTTCAATCCAAATATTGAACTGATTGCCTCATATGTTTGGTAAGCCCGATCAAGATCCCAAATATTTGCACAGCCCAAAATTACACTATTCAAGGCAGCAACAGATTTGTAAGGAGGGTCTGCACGACTCAAATTTTCCAGTTGAAAATACACCTAAAAAAGATTCAGACAAAAGGTTAAACAGACAACCCTACAAAATAAAAAGGTTAACTATTGCACAATATAATTCGAAATTAACAGTAAAGAAACTCTTCCACCCAACTTCAGCACTCTCTCCAGATTTATGCTTCATATTAAAACAGATTACATAGGGTTCGACAAGCTCCAACAAGTCCATGACAATAAAAAAAGAAGTAATAAATATTTTAGAATGGTTCCAGTCTAAAAAGAATGGAGATAAGAAAATTTGTCCACAAGTACATGACCACAGAAGGATTTTGGGTTTTGGAGTGAAAACTTATCACCCCCTCCAAGGATTTTGGAGGTTACAGAGAGAGAGGCTAGCCAACCTTCTCCAAGACCCCTCTCTCCAAAACCAAAAAAAAAAATTGCTCAATATCATTTGTACCGAAACTTAACCCATGATTTCAAGCAATCAAGCATTTAAGATTAACCTTGCAACTTTAAAGTTCAAAATCCATCATCGCAATCTCATGATTGGGGTTTGGGGTTGAGGAACCATCTAAAGGCATCAGTGCCTAATTCCATCAGAATAGAAAAAGAAAACCTTTATCAATCACTTCTCACTAGAAGTAGACAAATCAACAAAACACCCAGGTGAAGGATATTACTTTGATCAATCACCCCTTGGAATGCATCCAGTACTATAACAATTCACCTTTGGTAAAACTGAGATAGCATTGGTGCCCTTATTCCAAAATCAAGACCCAGCTAATTTGGGTCCATTAACACTTTCAAACTACATTTGCCTGCATAAATGCAGCATTAGAGAGCACAATAGTAAAAGGTAAAGAAATCAAGAAAGGAATATAAGACTGATGTCTAACTAGATTTTATTTCCTCTAAATACCAAAAGAGACTAAAGATATGGCATTGCCAGAATTTTAGTGAAAAGAAGCAAATTTGTACAAAGGGAAAGGTGTAAAATGAAGACATACCAAATCTAATGTTTCATAACCTTGTTTTGAACATGCCAGAACTAGCGGATAAAGAGATGTAAATGGTGACAACATATCCTCCTCAGCCAATACAGAGCTTGCATGTATTCTTTCAAGTTCATTCAGAGTATTAAAAGCATTCTGCAAGTTCCCAAGGGACGCAAGGGCATTTATTTTAGCCAAGTACGTCTCTGGGTTAGGTGGCTTCCTTTCACGCAAAGATCTCTTTAGGATGGCCCATGATGCATCCAAAAGGGTAGGGCCATAGGTTCGAGCAGCTGTGGCAAGGGCGGAAATAACTAATCCTTCATCAACAGAGTGATATAGAGGGGGTCTTCCATTTTCACCCAGTTGAATCCATCTAGCCATGAATCCCAAGGCTAGAAAGGTTAGCTTGCTATTATCCTTCTGTATTGCAACCTCTGCAAGGTTGTAGCACAAGTTCCAACTGGGGCTCAGAGCTTTATTTCGGTCCATAGCCTGATGATGCACAGAAATAGTAAAAATGAGAACACAAAGCCATCTCACATGAAACTCCAAGCAACAATCATAACAATACCTTGCACTTTTCTATAACCGTCACCAAACTATCCAATTTTTGCTTATCAACACAGCTTTGAACACAATCAACAAAAACTTTTGTTGACAGCATATAACCAGATTTCAGAGTCAGATCTATATATTTCAAGGCGGAATCAATCTCGCCATGCGAAAACAACATGTTTATAACTAAATCAAATGATTCCTCATCAGGTTGAGATTCTTTTCCACTTTGCAGCATCCTAGATACAATAAAATAAAGGTTTTATCCGTCAACTATTAGGCAAAGATAATAAAACATTAGGAAAAAATCATAAAAGCCATTCAGCATACATCAGTTAATAAAATACCAGAAACGGTTGATTCATATGACCAATAAATTGAATCACAATAGAGGATGCACATCTATTTCTTGAACATGTTACCATGTTGATTGGAGCTACCTCAGGCACATAGAAGAACCTCTCTCACAATAGATGAGGATGTCAGTGTGTGTTTGTGTTTGTGAGTGTACGTGTGCGTGCGTATTTGAAAGAGAGAAGAAATTCAAAAGGTGATGGGCCAAAGCATCACGCATTGAATTGCCAAATAATTAAGCATCAGTATGAAAAGAGTTGGTGACTCCCTAAATAAATTCACCCATCAGCAACCCTAGGAAAAATGGTAGTTGTAAAGGTCCTTTAAAGTCAACTTTGACTGAACACCCAAAGCACAGAAAAAACAACAAACTCCTAGTTTCCCCTCATAGAATCTAAGGAAATCTTCATGCCTCAACAGTTAAAATAGACAGCCAAGCGAGAGAGCTACCAATACATAAGTCAAGGAAGTATTTGCCTTTGAACTCATTTTTTTACAAGAGCCAGAGAATGCATTATCCTTTAGGAGGCTCTAGAACTTAGAGCTCAAATAGATTACCATCAAGCCAACACAAAGTATTGCTATCAGCAAATGGGAAAACTAAAAGGCACCTAATCAAATGTTTAATATCAATTAGCATGTGTCATGTGTCAAGGCTCTATTTAAATTATGGGCATCCATATAACATACACTTCGATAAATCTAGGACAATAATGATGTCTCTTCCACAAGCACCAAAATTTCCATTTCTAGTGAAATTCGACAATTTTTATGAATGAAATCCAATAAATTTCATAGCAAAAACATAATATGGTAAAGAAGCAGCCATAAATCCAACATACAAAGTAAACAATAATTCAGTATTTCAGCTCTAGTGATCCAGCACCATCAGAAGCATGGTGGCAGTAAATATGCCAGATGTCATTGTGGATTCATTGTGTTTTGAGCATCAACCAAAAAAATCATTATAATCATAGTTTATTTTGCACTGACACTAAAAGGGCAATGGTCGTAGACATAGTGATCAAAATACATTAAACTGCAAACCAACAAGAAATATCTCCAGTGACTGTTAGGTGATTTCCAATGGCTAAAAATAGAAATGGCAATGGTGAAAATTCATCCATTGGTGGGCTTACAAAGCAACTTTTCAGACATAATTAAGTAACCCATAAACAGGTAACCCAAGAGATTCCACAGTCAAGCCACAGCCAAAAGAGCTCTAAACAGTTAGGAATCCCATAAAACAGTATCACAGAATATTGCAATGGCGTGAAGTGCAGCAATTTCTTCCCTGACCAGTTGAAGCAACTTATGCAGACAGTCTCATGTAGCTCTAGAATGAAATTATATGTTGCCTATTTCGAATCATATAACTAATAATAAAACCAAAATCATTGAGTAATTCAACAGAACAACACCACCACTTGCACTTGAAATTCCAGTTATTCACAAGTGCCATATTTCTTGTCACGTAATTTCATGCAAGCAATATTTATTATGTGATAGGAGTTATATCAGAATTTAATCTTATCGATTCGGATGTCATAAATTAATAATTTTAACATTATTGAATTCGCAGCAAAAAGTTCTTTAGAATAATATCCATTTATAATATATTATATATATGAAAAATGTATAGTCATTATACTATAGTATAGTATAATATATTATTATAAATTTTAAATAATATGAAAATTCATAATCTTTGTATAACATGGAAGGTGGTTTTAAATATTATTTTATTAATTACAACATAAATGCTTAAAAAAATATTATAGATGCATCAATAACAAGACTTTGGAATTTAGAACCAACACCAAACTTATTTATCATATGTGCAAATAGTCACTTGCAATTTATTTTCAAGAAAGATCAAATAACTAAGCAGCAACTAGCTAAATGCCAACCTCTCTACTTGCAATTATGATCTTATCGGGCCTCACAAACTAAAACCAACATGGATAAGAAGTTCCCACCTATAGCACTTGCTACAACTCTAATTATTTTAATCTTTCCAAAGCATAGTAGTATAAGGAGTTACAACTCTAAAGAAAGTATGTAGAATTGAATTATCGATTATGGAATATCAAGTACGAATAAAATATTGCTTCATAAGTTTTTATAAGCATTTTAATAATTTTTTGAAGCAATATTAGCTAAAATCGTTAAATTCTCACTACCTTACATTTTTCCTTTTTGTGTCAAGCTTCGGATGAATTTATATGTTAACATTCCTGGGCTACGTTATATGCAAACATTAAAGTTGTGTCTTTTCTTTGTCTATGTTGGTTTTGTGCATGCATACTCGATGAGCGGATGGATCTTGCACCATAATATAACCTTTTTCTAATAATTAATACTTTGTATAATGATATTATTTCCTTCATAATCTAATTTTCCATCAAGTTATTGAATCTAGTATTTTGTATAATGATATACTTTCACAACTCTATTACAATATTAAATAATTTATGAATTACGAAAAAATTTGAAAACATTTTCCATTTACTAATAGTTCAAAATATAGAATGAGTAGAATATAACAAAAGCATGCAAAAAACAAATGTGTAATAAAACATGTGAAAAATAATGCAACACGCCTTTGTGTTAGATTACTTTAAATAAGGTATTGGACAAAAAAATGAAACAAGCTGCACCTGGGGAACTCCCGGGGCACACACTAGTTACGATAACCAGACAACAGTCCCGAGAAAGTAATCATTTGGAAGTAAGTTTTGATTAGCGGACTGTGGCAATGGTTTCCTAGAAACTTACAAGGACATAGAGCCAAGACACTCTAATACGCCACAAATTATTGAAGACGCTCAGACGTAGTTAATAAGGTGCAGGACGAGGACCATTACAGAAGCACTCAAATGCTTCAGAATGACAATCAGAAGTCATAATAGTAGTGCCACTAGTGCCACAAAACTGAGCAACTGATTCCTCCCCTAGATTAAGGGGCAGAGTGGGGTGGGGCATATCCTAGCAACAATAAAACCCATCCGTGTAATATTTATGCTTCAATCAATTCCAGCTTCTAAATCCAAAATATAAGCATCATTTGTACGTAGCACACATATGGGGCATCCAAAAAATAGCTCCACCACAATTCCTCCCTCTTCTGAAAAAAACTCATGTTCCATCACCCTCATTATCGCATAAGCATAACAATAAACAAATAACAATAAGCATTTCCTCATTTCCTCCTTCCCAAATTGATTCACAACAATAATGCAAGGCTTAAACACGATCCTTTTTCATCGTGTTTCAACAGATAGAACACGATCAAAATGGTAGAGCATTAACATAACTCAACCTTGGAGCAACATCAACATCGAAAAACAAGTAGATACGCGATCATTCGATTACAAACTAAAACTTTGAAGAATATTACCTTTCAATAAGCTTCTCAGCAGCCTCAGTCTCCTTAGCCTGATGCATAGCCTTCAGCACCAAATTAAATGAGGCGGTATTTGGCTCGACCACGAACTCCTCCATCAAACCAACCACATCAAGCAAGTCCGCAGCAGAAGCCCTATCCATAAACTTGGCCCTCAAATAATGATTAAACAGCTGCACATTCGGTTTATTCGGCTTCCCATTCACGTCCAACGACTTAATCCAAAGTTCAAACAGCTCCTTGATATCACGCCACCGCTTCTCCGTAACCCAATCCGCAAACAAATTCAACAACGAATGCGCATCCTTCTTCTGCGCGGCGGACGGCATAAGCGAAACGGGGGTCCGATTGAAGTACCCAGACGTGATGAGGGATTGATTGGTGGTGGGGCCAGCGTTGGGGATGGGGCTCCGCCAATTCTCGTTGTATAGGGGGCTGCCGGAGGAGGGGCTCGGCGGGAGAGGCGAGGGAGATAGTGGTGGTTCAGCGAGTAGGGGTTCTTGGTTGAGGAGAGAGAAAGTGCATATGGATTTGAGAAAGGATGGGTTTACGTTTTTGAGGAGGGATCTTGATTTGAAGAGCATCGCCATTTTGGATTGCATCTGAGCTTAGCAGAGGGCTTAGCAGAGATTGAGGTTTTAACGTTCATGATAGATTTTAACGTTCAGCGGTTTGGAAAAAAAAAAAAATCTTAATCTCTTTATCCACTTTTTCATGATAGATTTTTTTTTGGGATTTTAAAATGTCAAAATTTTGTACATGATATGTCAATTTTGCTCTAAGTTTATATTTATATACTTTAAATGTATTTTCACTTTTACCACGTAATATCAGTTAATTTTACTCTAAGTTTTCGGTGATTACTTTACGTATTTAAAGCTTTTACCTCAGTAACATTACATTCCAAACTTTAAGTTCATTCGGTTCATTTCATTTCTCACATTCTTCTTCTGTCATTACATCTATTTCCTTCGTTTCCTTCAGTTTCATTCCTTCTGGTCAATTTGACTGGTTGAATTACAACAATGTTGGATGAGGTAATTCATTTCATTTTATTGTATATTGAACTATATGATTAAGTTAAAATACGTGCATTTATATTTATCACTCTATCGTTTTTTATATTTATAGTTATATAAGTGTTAGTTAGTGTAGAATTAGGTTAGTTAAGATGCTAATTAAAGAGAACCGTATGGTTGAGACGTTTTTATGGGTGTTTGTAACCGTAATATAAAGACGTTTTTTAGGAGATATTGGACCGTCCTAATTGTCGTTTAATGGACCACCTTAAATGTCCATTTTGGACGTTTTTAATTGCAAAACAAACATCCATTTTGGACGTTCATTTGGTCTACACAAACGTCCAACATGGACGTTTCTTGGGGCATCATTAAACGTCCAACATGGACGTTGCTTAGGGCAGGAATAAACATCCAAAATGGACGTTCCTCATGCATGCATAAACGTCCAATTTGGACGTTTTTTGGGGTATGATGAACGTCCAATTTGGATGTTTTTGGACGTTGAAGAACCGTCCAGTTTGGGCGGTTTTTCGGCTAAAAATTCTCTCGTGTTTTCTTCTTTAAATCGTTCCTAGATTAAAACATTCCTAATTAGTTTTATTTGATATACATTGCTAATACATTGTTATTAGAAATATCAATATACGAACATTGCTTTTTGATGTTAATTACGTATTAGAGTTACATGTCTAATATAGTGATCTCTATATGAAATTTCATGACTTTAGCGGGGATGGAACTGATTATAGTGGAGTTTTCAGTCACGAATAAGATTTTGCTACGTTTATGGACGCTAAAGTATGGGCTCAAGAAGAAACCATGAAATGTGGATTTATGTTGGTTTCAGTAACACATAAACCTTAATCTGATGATCGTGTGCATAAGTGGTTGTTTTGCGATCGATATGGGAAGAAAAAGGATCAAAACTTTTCGAATGCACAGAGGTTTAATACGAAGAGAAAGGGGTGCGGTTGCAAATTCGGGATCAAAGTGTTAGAGTGTCCAGAGCGTGATGGTTGGTATATCGAGGGTGTTCCAAAATGGGGGTTTCATAACCATGAGTTGGTGGAGTATCCAGTGGGGCATCGACAAGTGAGTGGCTTAAGTCCAGTTGCTAAGGAAACCGTAAGGGGAATGAGTGACGCACATGTGAAACTGAAGAAGATCTTAGCATCAATATTGGACCAATATCCAGAAGACAACCCTAACGTGCGACACATTTATAACAAGAGATTTAAAATGAGGATGGAAAACTCTGAAGGAAGGAATGCAATCCAATAGATGTTTAACTAAGCAAAGAAATATGAATATGAATTTTGGTTCGATATTGACACTGGGACAACTGACTCGTGTGTTTATGGTGCATCTTGAATCTAGCTTGATGTTATGTACATGGCCATATGTGATTCTAATTTATTCAATGTACAAAACAAACAAGCATAGATATCCGCTGGTTGAGATAATTGGAATGACTCCGACAAATTCAAACTTCGTGATCGGTTATGCAATCATGAAGGATGAGAAATCAGAGAGCTACTGGTGGGTGTTAGATAAACTGAGGCATTTAATTGGTTTTGAAGTGCACCCTAAAGTGTTAGTGATTGATTGTGAGGGAGGTCTATTTCGTCTCATTGCGGAGTTATTTCCTAAATCGCGCCATTTACTTTGCACATGGCACATCAACAACTATGTAGAGAAGAAGGCATATGACATTTTGAAAGACAAGAGGCACGCTGCTGATGTGAAAATGGGTAAATAGAGTAAAATTATGAATGCGAAGACAGAAGCAGAGTACAACAATGCAGTGATACAATTCCGGAATTCCTATGCGTGGTGCCTTATTCTGGTGCAGTATGTAGAGAACCAATGGCTGCCCCATGCTGAGCGATTCGTGAAGTACCATACGAACCAGTTCCTTCACAAGAGTTCATATATAACCGACTTCATGGTCGTGTGTTTTAAAGGCTACACATGGTATCCCATGTGCTTGTGCTATATATCGAACGGTTGTGGGGAATTCGTCACTGTTTTTAGTTGATATCCACTCGTTCTGGAGAATGTTAACCATTGGCACTCCACATTTAGACTTCGACTACGTCGACCAATCCGAGCAAGCAGTGAATGAATTACGGGGTTTGTTAGAGAGAGTAGCTTCTTCAACACCTTCCCTAGTACGTGATACCTCGTGCTACCTATATAGCATGTTGGAGCCTCAGAGATCGTACCTTGAAAAACCAGAGTTACTGACACAAACTCGAGGACGACCTTCACGATATGACCAATGTTCATGGGAGTACGCTTATGGACGTGAAACTTTGTCAAAAACTCGATCTAGGCAGTCAGAGCAATCATCTCGTCGTTCGTCAAAATCTGTGAACATGCCTCCAGTAATAGGTAGAACGGATATAGAGAATTCCCGTATAAAGACAGAGTTCCAAGCATTATATTGAATTACGTTGAAGGGTGGAATGATGTCAAGGTTGATGGAAATTGCGGCTTCAGATGTGTTGCTGATGCATTTCACAATGGAGAAGACAACTACCCTCTTGTATGTAGGCTCATGTACAAGGAAGTGGTGGCGAACTACTGCAAATACACTACTGTCTATTTCAACGAAGTTGATCGAGCTCTCCAATGTATTAATTGGGAAGGTGGACGTTGCGGGGAGGATCACTGGATGGAGGTCAGCTCTGATTTGTTCCCTATCGCCAACATTTACAAATGTGCAATAATGCTATTTGTAGTTGGTTTACATGAGTGTGTCTTTTACCCATCCACTACAGTATTACCTTGGCATTCTCCATCAGCGTACACTGCACCGGTTACGGAATTGGCTATTGCACATTTGGGGATTTACAAACATTTAATTCGGTTACACATGTCCTCTGATTTTCCTGGTCCTCCGATAAACCGTTTATGGGAGGACATGCGAGATGACACTGTTGTTGGGGTGGGACCATCTCTATGCTCGGAGAATGGAAGATTGGAATGATTTAGCTAAATATGTACCCTAACAACTAATAATATGCGTACTCAAAATCAGAGAGTGCTAATTTCAGCAGAGTTTCCTCTGTAATTTGGACACCCAAGTTATTGACAATTCTTTTAATAAACAACCCCAAGCAGAATCAAGAACATCAGATCGTCCATCATATTACAGAATACAATCTAAATCAATTACAATACACTGTTCCATTTCTTAATCACCTCCTCCATTTGTTCAACTGAAAACTTAGAAAGATCACTGGTAAGACCTTCCTTATCGGCAAGGACACCTTGAGAAGCCTGAATCATTAAGTTCATCCACTATATAAATATACAAAAAAGAAATATCAGCTTAGTTAGTAATTTATACATATTAAGAGAATCAACTATTCGAGAACATATCACATCACCAGTTATCCGTGGCGGCCAGCCATCTCCTACCGGGCGTACACCTGCATTCATAACGCATGAGTGTGAATGCAAGCAGTACCAATCAATATAGTGCTTAATGTCAAATGCACCATGGTTCCCGACCATAGTTGGAATCAATGAACTCAAATGAAGGCGACTCGTCGCAGGAAATTGATCCCAAAACGCGCTCACTATACATTTCAGCCATTCCACCTTGTACTCCTTCGATTTAGCTGAACACGTGGCTTTTGCAGGCCAAATTGAAGGGGGTGAAATAAACTGGATGAAACCAAGTTGGGGAACACATTTCTGAGGCATATAAGGTTCTATGATGTCCTTATATTGAATAAGTCTCGTATACGACGTCCTTGGACAATTAGCGATCGGATTAGGGCAATATGGCAACCAATCAACCTGGGATTGGGGACAACGAATAAAGTAAACAAACATAGAAGTTGAAAATGTACTAAGGTAATAAAGAAATAAATTAAATACGATGGTGTACCTCATGTGCACTCATGGTGTCCAGTTAGCACCGAAATTCAATCAGTCGCACCAGAGTCTTCTTCTCAGCTCGACTTCCCTACAACTTAGTCCTTGGAAATTGGGTTATAGCAAACTTTGGGTCTCTATAGGGCTAAAAAGCTGGGAAGTACTCATAAATCCAAGCTTGCAACAATGTAATGCACCCAACAATCTCCCG
The DNA here is from genome assembly GCA_026401315.1 of Dysphania ambrosioides. Lineage (NCBI taxonomy): Eukaryota > Viridiplantae > Streptophyta > Magnoliopsida > Caryophyllales > Amaranthaceae > Dysphania > Dysphania ambrosioides. The sequence goes on along the minus strand of CM048664.1, from coordinate 22,666,685 downwards.
ACAATCAATCCGGCTGGCAACCCCCAACTAGCAATACATGTTCGCTAGGACTGTCGATCCCCAAGAGTATGTAGAAATAGAATCTGGCTCCAAAGCCTCATGCAGACAATGCTTCCTAACCCTATCTCCACTCTTATCTACAAACAAGGTGCAACCCAGTGCCAAAAACAACCATGCTGATAGCTGTGTATCCTCTGCCCTGTTTGCTACGAGATATCTCTTGTATAAAGACATAAGTTTCACACCACCGTTACGGTAGATGCTCTCGGGATCTTGTCCTCCGAAGATAGTAGGGTCAACACATAGAATTTCACTCAGTATCGTGGAGGAGACATCAGTACAATCATCTACCAGCTTACCTTCTGCACGAACACCAAGAATAGCCTTCACGTCATGTAATAAGATAGTCATCTCACCGAATGAAAGGTGGAAGGAATTCGTATCTGGTTGCCAATGCTCGACAAAAGCAGATATCAGTGGCACATCTATGTGATCGAACAGCATACTCGATAGAAAGAGAATGCCAGAATTCAACAGTCGTTGTTGTATTGGACTTCCATTAAGCTTAGAACGAGCCCATTTATCGAGAAGGGAGCACATCTTGTCACGGTTTTGACACTTCAATACACCATTTATGCGCTCCTTCCCAACCCAAATGTAGGTTGCAATGTGACCCAAAAAGCTAGGAATCACGTTCCCATCGATAGGGCCGCCAGGAACTCCACCCTTCACAACCCAAGAGTCATCTCTCTTTTTCCTCTTACTACTCAGGCCAGAAATAGTTGAAGAACCCAATTCCGTCGCACTAGAAAATTTACCATCCACGCCTTTGCGCAATCTAACATAATGATCCCCTAGTTGTTCCTCCAACATAGCACTAGCACCACACAAATCATAGTTCGGAATATCATCATCATCCTGATCCTCGTCATCTATCACGTAATTATCCAAATCATCATCATCATCATCATCATCCTCTCCTACCTCATCTACCGGATCCTCGTGTAACTGCTGCAACCGTACACCCTCTCTCTCCCTACGTGCAGAAGCTGAGATACCACGGGATCAGGGATGTCTCGAACCTGAATCACCCTCACCATGGATTTCAGGTACCTAATCGATTATATTAATGATATTTAATAAGTAATTAATAAATACAAATTAATACTAATTTAATATAAACATAATTTAACTATTAACATTTAAACAAAATTTAACTAATACAGACGTAATTATTATTATTAATATATAAAAACATGTAAAATACAGTAGAATTACGACTAATTATACGTATTATTATTAATAAACAATAATGTCATTAATATAATAAATTACGAGTATTATTATTAATAAATACTACTATTATTAACTAATTAAATATTAAATAATTATTAACTAATTATAATAAATAATATTAGATGTTCTTTGTGGCAAGGGAAACGTCTAATTTGGACGTTTGTGGTGACATATTAAACGTCCAATATGGACGTTAGTTGGTGACAAATTAAACGTTCAAAGTGGACGTTTGTTGGTGGCAAATTAAACTCAAAAGTGGACGGTTTATAAGCTACGGAAAACGTCCTTCTTGGACGTTTTGAGAGAAGCATAAAACCGTATGAAATACACGGTTAAACCTAGGTTTAACCGCCAAAAATGGACAATTCTCATTATATTTTTTTTTCATCTTCTTCCTCAAACACAAATCAACCAAATTCAACGAAATCGGTGGAACAAACTAGCTATTACTAGAAATCATTATACTCCATTAAAATACATACAAATAACTTCAAATTAGTTCAAAATCAAAATAATACACATAAGAAACCATAAATTGCTAAAAAAAACAAATTAATACATACTTTTGACGATGAAGAACCCGTTAATCCTTTTAGAGTTTTACCCTCAACTCTACTTATTTTTCCACTCAAGCTTCGACTTGGTTCTTTACCCGTTCTTGACATGGTGAATTTTTGAAGAAAAAAATTGGTTTTATGAAAGAAGTTTCTTGGGAGAGAAATAGGTGTTTGAGAAAGTTTGAGTGAGTGAATGAAGGAAAAGTATGGAAAGAGTGAAAAAATAGGTTTGTAAGAGATAGGAAAAGAAAAGAGTACAATTAGGTGAATAAATGGATTAAATTAGGTCATTACATTTAAACATTAGTAAATAGGTTAAATTAGATTAGTAAATTAAATTATTAAATTAGGTTAGTAAATAGGTTAAACTAGATTAGCAAATTAAATTATTAAATTAGGTTAGTAAAGTAAAACCTTAAATAATTATTACATATATTTAAATAAGGTTAGATTAAGTATATAATATATAAGGGCAAAATTGTAAAGAAGGTGTAAAATACGTATAAAATACGAGCGATAGCTGGATAATCACGGTCGGTGTTTAGCGATCCACTTTTTTTTTTACCATATCGATGCTTAAAAAAAACTATATATCACTCTTTTATCCACTATTTTCTATAGCCCACCATAACACACATCACTTTATTTACCACATCAATGCTTAAAAATAAATAAGGGATGCATGCAGTACTGGGCCCCATCTCATGCTACTGTTTTCTCACTAGTGCATACAGTAGTGGGTCCCGTCTCATGTCACTGTCCATCTCCAATTCCTCTCAAAATGTGTGTGATTTCAAAATCCCTCAAACATGGTTTTTTCCCTCTCACTAATGTGAAACTCGGGTTTTATTTTACACTCTTACTTTACTCGTGAGGAGTTTTTCCTTCACTGGTGGGAGTGCTCTAACTAGATTTGTCAGCTTTCAACCCGGACTAAAAGAGAATCTCGTAACTCGAATTGATTCGATCCGAACTCAACTAGAAAATCTATTTAACCCCAAATAAACTTGATCATAACTCAGCCCTGCTTCAAGCCGAATATAATCTGATCATAAACGAACCTATTTGCTAACAATTCAACCTGATAATAAATCGATTAGTAACAAACTGAACGTGATTAAACCCAGCAACAAAATGATAATGCCTAATTAATAGAGGCCCTTAATTCAATTTAAGACCACATGTTAAAATCCAAACTATTGTTGAAAGGTTGAGAATTATAAGTCCTAAATACGATATTATGTAGGATCACACGATTTTACGATTTGATCTAATCCAACGATCGGGTCCTACCAAACCTTTTATATCAATAAAATCACAATCCTAACAACACTAGTTATTGTTAAAGAATTGATAAGCTTATAATAGCAACTAAAGAATCATGAGTTTAAGCTAACTTGTAAAATGTAACTCAAAACATATATGTACAATGTAAAGTAATCATGAATCAAACTGAATTGTCTCGAAATGGGTTGAAATAAACTAATTTATCACGTCCAAGTTAGACTCATCCCAAAGTCAAACCAAGCCGAAATAAACTATCTTAACCTATTTAAACTCAAACCATTCAAACCTGAACTACTCAAACTCGAACCATGCAAACCCGAATTAAACTCAATTAAAATCAATTAAGTAAATAACCGATTGAAGCCGATCCAAAAATATTTAAAAACCCTTTTCAACCTGAGCCCACGGTACCAAATTCGTTGATACAAGACCGAACCATATCGATAAACCAAACTGACATCCGTAATTGTAACCATTGGAAAGAAATCAACTAATAATAACTTCAACAAACGCGATTTAATTATATCTCGACACTCGCCCCATATTTCAACCGTAACTAAGATAACTTAAATTAATTAATGACTCAAAATTATCTTATTCTGTCCAAACCAAATCGGACTGACTTAAAATGAACCGACTCGACTCTATCCAATGTCCAATAAATTTGGAAAAAAAAGGTTTTAACATGTTCAAATCCGAGCTAATTATGACCCACCGAATAGGATCCACACTAAACAAAACTAAATGTCTTATTATTTTACTATCTTATTATTTTAGTGCAAAATTAATGCCTTCTAAACTCCCAATTAATATTCATCTCTCAATTTGTTTGGCTTGGCCTCTTCTGAAATAAAAAATATATATTCATCTCTCAGTGCCCTATATTTTAGGAAACAAATACATTAAAAAAAATACAATAAAAATAAAAAATCAATTAAATAAATGGACATATCTTTTAAAAAAAAGGAAGCTTGATTATAATGAGACACTTTGTCAGGCTGACAAAGTATCTTCGTTAATTTTTCATTGTCCTCTTTATTTAAAAAAAATGATTTAATGGTTTTTTTTCCTTGTGTGTTTGAAAAGATATAAATTGTAATTGTACCTTATTTTCCAAATTAAATTAGATATTTTATAATTTAAATTTCTAAAATTATATATTTTGATAATTAGTTCTTCAAAAATTAAAACCTCCATGTTTTCCATTCTTCTTCATAACTCCCACGAATTGATTTGAAATTCTTTTTTTTAGTGACTAAAGAAAAACCCACAAATTTGTCTATTCAATTTTAGTTGACTTATCAAAGGTAATTTCACTCAGATGGTATGAGGCATTCAAAAATTAGCAACAAGTGGACTGACGTTCTAATTATCATACCAAAGTGCCCTAAAATCTATGTATAAAAAAAATTATTGATTTCTTCCTTTTCGATCACTTGATAATTTTTAATTACATATTGTTTTCACAAAATATCTATCTCAGACTGTCAATTTATTTTAAGTTTTTGCAGTGTTATTGATTGGATATATGTTCTGGATTGTCTCATCGAATTAGTTTTATAAATATTGGGCTTGAACAACAGGCCGCTCCATAGTTAAAATGACATTCGGAGTAAAACTCTAAATTTTGGTTCCACCATAGGTCCACCCCGTAGAGAAACTCAATTTCATGCTAGCAAACCTTGTGCAAAGAATGTGAGAATTTTTCCTACCTTTATAATCTCCTATTCTGGCCCTCTTTCTTTTTAGGTTTGTGCAATTACTAGAGACCAAGTTATCTAATTAGTTGGTATATTGTGACAATGTGAGTGCTATTTATCTCTCGGGTAATCCAGTTCGACATCAGTGTACAAAACATATTGAAATGGATATCCACTTTGTTCACAAGAAGGTGGCACGTGGACAGGTCTGAGTCCTTCATGTACCATCACGATATCAGATAGCAGATATATTCACTAAGGGTCTTCCACAGGTATTATTTGAAGATTTTCGGGATAGTCTCAACATTCGTAAACCTCCCGCTTCGACTGTGGGGGTGTGTTTAATATATTGTATATATTCTAGTCAATTGTAAATATTTTGTTTTCTAATTATTAGCTTAGGATTAGCCTAAATTTATGCATTCTGTTTTATGTATAGTGTGTATATATTGCATTGATGTTAATGAGAATAATCAAGGATTATAATCTTTCATTTAATTCTATTTTTTTGGGTTCTTTATAAACTAGCTTTACATTAAAGGTTTTGGTATGTAGAATGTTATGCAGGTAACATTTCAATTGCTAATTTATTGGTCTTATAAAGTTGAAATGTCTTCAAAGTTTGTGGCTCACAAATGTGCACGCATGGCGGCATTCAATTTTTTGAAGTTTTGACTTGCTTCTTGCTCAAACTCTCACACGGTGTTTTGTTACACAAGAACTATACCTATACACAACCCAAACGAAGCCATGGAGTTTAAGAAGTCTACTCTAAAGTAAGAGTATACATTAGGCTCCATGTAAGTATGAAGTAGGTTTTAGAAGTTGGTATAATAAGGCTTTTAAGGTTAACTTAAACCAAATCAATTATTTATCAGGGTATGTTTTATAAACTGGATTGCTAAACATCGCCCGCAATTACAGGACATCGCCCGCAAATTTTCAAATGAAATTACCATCACACCCTTAGTATATTATATCAACTAAATCAAACCCATTTCTACAAAACACCATTCATTCATCATCTTCTCCAACCAAAATTTACAAAATCTCATTTCAAACATCATGTCCCGAAGACCCGGCAAAGAAGTTTTGAGGCGGCCGGCGGCCAGACCGGCGGCGGTGGCGGTGGCGGTGGCTGAGGTAAAATTTTTTTTTTTTTTTTAGTTCTTGCATCACGGAGGGTTCGGCAACGTTGGCGGCGGCGGGCGGCGACGGCGGCCGGCAGCGGCGGCCGGGGCGCCTGGATCAGGCGTCTGGGGGAGACGCCCCGGCCGTGGACCAGGCGCCTGGATCAGGCGTCTTCCCCAGACGCCTGATCCAGGCGCCTGGTCCACGGCCGGGGCGTCTCCCCCAGACGCCTGATCCAGGCGCCCCGGCCGCCGCTGCCGGCCGCCGTCGCCGCCCGCCGCCGCCAACGTCGCCGGACCCTAGGTGATGTAATTTTTTTTTTCAATTTATTTATTAATTACTAATGCATTTAATTAATTAATTATATTAGGCATTATAATATATTAATTAATATGTATATTTAGGTTAATTATGATAATTAGTTAGAAGATGTGATTAAGATAGATATATATATATTATTAGTTAAAGTATATGATTAACTATGGTAATAAGTTAAAATATAAGTTTATAATATATTATTATAATTATTATATTAATTAGTTAAAATATAAGTTTATGATATATTATTATAATTATTATATTAATTATGTTAATTAGCTAAAATATAAGTTTTAGATATATTAGTTATAATTATTATGTTAATTACCTAAGTAAAAAATATATGTTTAGTATATATAATTATAATTATTATATTAATTACGTGAATTAATTAAGTATAAATGTATATTTAGATATATATTAATTGTGTAATAATTATTATATTAATTGTGATAATTGATTTATTTTAAAATGTATGTTTAGCATATAGTATTATGATTATGTCGTTTTCCTTGATGTAATTAGGAATCGAGTTACCGACCAGGAAAAGGGAAATCGATACCTGCTCACATGATTAGACAACACTTAGAGGATGATTCGGGTCCAAGGCATCCACGTACTCGTGGTGTGTCTGCCTCGGCTCGAAGGGAGAGGGTATCTACTCGATACGAGCAGTCAGTAGGTATGGAGGACGAAGAAGAAAGTGTTGATAGTTGGAATGATGATGAAAACATTTTCGAGGAAGATGGAGATGATTATATAGATGAATTAGAGGTTCAATTAGAGGGTGATCGAGCTGATCGAGAAATTACTGTTCGTAAGGGTAAGGGTGGCCGGTTCGTTAGTACTTCTGGTACAACTACCTCTTCTATTTCTGGTTAAAGCCGGAAGAAGACGAAGGTTGATGATTCATGGGTTGTGAAACAGGCGGTTCCTGGTGGGCCGGTTGATGGGAGTGTTATTCCTAGTTTTTTGGGTCACATTACTAGGCGCATATGGGATGGTAAGGAGAGGGAATCTTCATCATGTGTTGGTATTTTAAAATGCCAGAACAGAGATAGAGCGTGCGCAAATTTGCGAACTTGGTATGAATCATGGATGGCTGATAGTTCACCTCTTTGTGCACGCTTAGATAACACTGGAGTGTCCCACCTGCCTTGGGCCATGTTCAACCACATTGATGCTACCCTTCTATCAGCTTTCATAGAGCGTTGGCAGCCTGACACCAACTCATTTCACTTCCCTTTTGGAGAGATGACGATTTTATTGCACGATGTGCATGAGATACTTAGGCTCCCTGTAGAGGGTAAATTAGTAAGTGAAAAACCAGATGTTGGGGATCTGAAGACTTATTGTGCTGAGTTACTTGCTGTGAGCATTGAAACACTGGATGCTCGTAAATATTGGCAAGGAGGTGGACTGAATATCAAGGCAGTCGATGATTTGTGTAGGAAGGTGGATCCACCTAGGCATTTGAACAACCAACTCAGTGCCTATTTTCTTCTATGCCTTGGATGTTGTTTGTTCCTTGATAAGAGTGGTTGTAGGGTAAGGCCACGGGATATAGTAGAGGCGAGGGAACCCAGTACTATGGGAACATACTCATGGGGATCGGCTACTCTAGCATTCTTATACCATCAGCTTGGAATAGCCAGCCGTACTGATTGTAAGCAACTCACTGGTTGTCTTACTCTATTTCAGGCATGGATATATGAGTATTTTCCTGCCTTTCGTCCTCATAGAGACCGCATTCCCATTGACGAAGGGTATCCTCGTGCCGGATGTTGGAATGTCCGCATGGTTACTAATTCTACAGAGCGACTGAGGGTGATTCGTCGGCAGCTTGATAATATGACTGCGTCAGAGGTTAGTTATCCTTGTCTCTATATTCTTATTTTGGTTTACTTGACGTATGACTAGTAATCGTTTGCTTTGCAGGTTGAGTGGTTGCCTTACTTTCGAGACCCTGCTACGAAGGTACCAAGGACTGCATTCCTCGGTCTCTTACAGTATCGGGACATTATTGAGCCTTACATGCCCGACCGATGTTTGCGACAGCTCGGGTATGTACAGGTCATTCCATCTCCCGCTCCCAAGCCTGTGTTTGCTTATCGCCCAGAACTATCGGCCGAGTATAAGGTGGAGTGGCCTATATCTGTGGTGGAGAACTTGTGGGTTCAGTTCCCGAGGGGTGCAAGACTCTTCTTAGGTGATTTGGCGCGTACTGATGTTCCTTCCATCTGTGATGAGTCGTACATGACATGGTTCGAGTCGAAGTCACATCCTCGCATAGTAGCAAATGACGGGTCTGAATCTATAAGAGACCGAGCCCCACCACGAACTGCGACCGATGTTGTATGTCACTTACTCTTATAATTCTCAATTATTACTTTTTGTCTCTTATTATTGTTTCTACTTCTATGTGCAGTGGATGAACATGGCCATTGAAGCAACGTCCAGTTTTTTAGAAGTTAGAGATTTGATGCCTACCGAGAAGGCAAAGGCCGCTTGCGCTCGATGGGATAATATTATTGACATGTGGAACCGATCGTTGACTATGCAAGATGCCGATGATGAGTATTGACGTGTTTCTTATGGAATTTGTATTGAAGAATATTGATTTGTAGCTATTTTCGTAGTTGGATATTTTGTTGTGTTTGGATTGTGTTGGAACAGGTGTGTGTTATTGTTTCTTGTGGATTGTGTTGGAACAGGTTAATTTTACTGTTGTCGTCACTTGGTAGCTCACTTTACAGAGGAAACTCTGTCAAAATTTCCGCAAGATTTCCATCAAATTACTCCTAACCTAAAAACATTTGATACATTTGCAAAACCGGCATTACATGATATATTTCGAAATGATACATGATACATTTTCATAATTCTATTCCAAATGATACATTTGAAAACCTAAACACATGATAAGCTTTGCCAGAGTTCAATTCGTTGTCTATATATATCTTCCCAGCCGACCACACTTTCATTTCGAATTTGAAACCACAAGGTAGCTACTGGTGGTACTGGAAAATCATCAGCTAAATCCAACCGAATGAAATGCTTATATCTGCCCAAGTGTGCAATCGCAAATTCTCTTAATGGCCTTGTAATGCTAGTAGGACTTTCCCAAGGGAGAACGGTAACACACGGGTATACTGAAACTCCATCGTTTCCCAATCTGTAGCACATGACGGCGCTCTTATAAAAATTGGCAATGGGAAACAGATCCGCGATAATTTCCATGTAATGCTCAATACCACAGTGCCCTCCTCCCCAATTGATACGTGCCAACGCAGCATCCAAACCGTCGTAGTATACATCTTGGTATTTGTGTCGTTTTGTTGTAATTTCATTGAACATTGTTTGTCGGGCAACGAACCACAGATCTTCAGAACCATGAAACACATCGGCAACACATCGAAATCCACAGTTTCCATCAGCTACGACATCATTCCATCCTTCTAAATACGGCATTATAAATCCGGGGAGTCTATCAATATATGGGAATTGGTCAACGTCCACTCTACCTGTTGAGGGCATGTTAACAGATGAGGACGAACGACCCATAGTCTGAGTACTGCTAGAAGATCGACTCCGACCTCGACCACGACCCCGACCCCGACCCCGAGCAGCATTTCTCTCCATGTACTCCCAAGCACTGAAATCACGCCGAGGTCGACCTCTGGTAATGGTCGTACCCTCGGGTTCTCTAATCTCCGACTCATCTGGGTGGAGCATACCATGCAAAAGTAGAGTGGCATCACGTACAAACGAAGGATGACTAGCTCGCACTTGGCCTGTAAGTTCATCAAAACGTGCTGTGTCTTGCGTGGATCGATCTACGATATTAGGGTCCACAACTTCACCAATGATAAGCGATCTCCAGAAAGGATGAATTTGATCTAGGTAAAAACTCTCGCCCGACTGAATGATTCGCGATATTGTGCAAGCGCACGGAATCCCATGGGTTGTCTTCAGTGCACACCCGCATCTAATGTCAATCTCGTCACTTAAAGCACTCATCCTACTCTTTTCTTGTTCCAGCAAGCTCAGACAATGATGGGAAGTGCGACCATGGAGATTCTGGTACAGTCGACCTCGATATAATGTGCCATGTCTTCGTCTGGAGTCCTCCAAACATTGTTTAATACCGTTGACTTGGGTCTCAATCGACTTGTTAACACGCTCGAATAACGTGTCAAGAGCCGATGTGGAAGAGTTAAGCCAGTCCTTTAGTGCATTGTGGGCACTCTCGACTCTGCAAGTTGTAGTGTTCCCAAAATGAAGGACCTGATTCGTCCAGTATAGCACAAATTTCTCTTTATGAGGAATCCATTGTTGCGTAACGTATTGTAAAAGTGGAGGACACCAGCTATAGCAATCCATCATGAACTGAACATTATCCTCATACTGCTCTTGCGTAGTAGCATACATGACTTGCCTCCAACGTCCCTTCTGGAATTTTTCAGCTGAAACCTTATTCTTTCCCATGCAATGGTAAGCTTTATTCAACACACACTTATTGATATGCCACGTGCAAAGTAAATGTGCGGAATTAGGGAATAAATCCCTAATCGGGGCAAAAAGACCACCCTCGCAATCGGTTACTATAGAACTCGGGTGCACCTCAGGACCAACATAATTTGTCAGCTTCTCCAACACCCACCGATAACTTGACTCTGTTTCATCTTTCATGATCGCATAACCAATCACGAAGTTCATGTTCCCCGGAGTCATCCCAATTATCTCCACTAAAGGATACTTGTACTTGTTTTTCTTGTACGTAGAATCTATAAGGATTACATACGGATACGTGCGTAACAAATCAGCAGACATTGGGTGCACCAAGAAGACATGGGTCACAATATCAGTGGCTTCATCACTCTTAAACCAGTGTAAGTAATTATACTTGATTGCTTGATATAGCAATTGCTGAATTGGGTTCCTTCCTTCTGACTTTTCTTTCCTTATCTTATATCTTTCATTGTACACATGTCTTTTATTTGGATTATCTTCTGGATATTTCTCCAACAAAGTTGCCAGTATTTTAGCCGGTCTCACTTGTGCCTCAGTCATCTCGTGCACAACTTTCTTCGCACCAGGACTAATGCCGCTAATCTGTCGATGTCCTTGTGGATACACAACCAACTCATGGTTGTGTTTACCCCATTTCGAAGCACCAACAATGTGCCAACCGCTAAGATCTCGACGCTGACAAACCTTAATCTTAAACAAGCAACCACAACCTTTCCTCTTTGTGTCGAACCTCACGGCTGTTGTCAAATCTCGATCAACTTTCTTCGAAGAACGATCACATTTCAACAATTTATCATATCGACCATCTCTTTGCGTTTTCCATGTTGAAGTCGTCAAACAAAAACCGGATTGAATTGCAACATTTTTAGCCCATTCAATTGCCAATTCCGATGTTGCAAAATCATCATGTTCAAAAATACCACTATAATCAATTTCATCTCCACCGTAATCTTCATTATTATCCTAAAAGAACAAGATTGGAAATATTAGAAATTAAAAAAAAAAAAAAAAAAAAATTTGAGGCGTCTGGGGAAGACGCCCCACCATGGTCAGTGACGTCTTCCCAAGACGCCCCACCATGGTCAGTGACGTCTTCCCAAGACGCCCCACCACGATAATACGACCAATTTCTCAAGTAAAATCCGAACTTTTACCAGATTTTCGGGTGAAGGCGTTCTCAGTTGGTCCGACATTATCAATTTCCCACAGTTAATGTCAAGTACACCTTAATTCGTCACGTACACCTTCTCTAATTGTGAGTTTTGAATGTTTTGAATGTTTTGAATGTCAAATACACCTTACTATAGTGAAAAACAATTTTACAGAATTACAATGTTATAGTGACTGATGAAATTAACTTATTTATCCTTTTTTTTAAAAAAAAAAAATTAGTAAGGGCAAAAAGGTCATTTTATGATGAAAATGTAGGCGATCCCTGGTAATTCGCGGGCGATGTTTAGTAATTGATGGGAATAATCTAATCTTTTCCCGTTTTGCGAATATTAAGTCAACCTTTTGTTTATTTCTTATTGCACCTACCTTTAGCCAATTTTTGTTTCCAGTAAATTTTTTTACAGGTGACCTAAACAACAAGTGGGAATTATCTGACGTGGCAGGGACAGTTCAATTTCCCACGCAAAATTTGGTCGTGCTGTCTTAATGTTCCTAAAATATGCTCCGAAAAATCTAATTTCATTAATTACCTTCTCTTACACTCCAACCAAACTTCTTCAGCTCCTCCAAAATTCATTCGAACCCCAACCACCTGATTAATCTCGTTGGATTCTTCTACTGCGAAGATAGCGATAGTACCAGTTGCAAAGTCCTCAAACTGATGAGGATATGTTTTCCATGAGCTGTGAGGCAACGCACCATAGAATATTGGTACGATATCTGGGTTGCCATATGAAAAAGTATGACGGCTGCGGTTAAATACTGAATCAAATTCAACTGGATTAGCTTTCCACCCTGCATAATAAAGAAGCTTCAGACATACAAAGTTGTCCACAAAAAAACATCACAAACACTAATTTGGAAAACCGACATTTTATAACAAGAATCACTATGAACGAGGAAACAAGTTCCAAACACCTTTTGTAACAGCACTAGGATCCTCATAAAATCCAGCTATTATGGAGACATGCCCTGGCCTTGACTCTATTGGAGGCCTAGCATGGGACACGCCCCAGCGCCCTCGTTCTTTGATCACACTTCTAAGGAACTGCGCTCGAATTTGTCAGCTCGCAAACCATCAGCTGCCATTATTATTATTATCAATGTAGGGGTTTCAATATATTATCATAAATCGTGTGATAACCTAATTAGCTGTATATAAGCCCTAATATCAAACATTCATTTGGTGGCACAACTAAAGAATCAAAAACATACTAATATGTTCTTGAATTATAGAAGAATAATCAGGTACCTTGGCATCAAAACTAGATCAAAGCTAGCTCCTAAGTCCTAATGAATCAAGATAATAATTAAAGTAAAGCAACAAAGTCAAACCCACACTTCAAAGTAAAAATTAACACAACTTATAATTTAACTAAATCTGATATGACTGTATAAAGTGTTATAGCAATATAAACCTACAAATGAGCATAACTTCACTTTAGAAACTCAAATCTCTACAAAAACATCTAAATTCCTAATAAACTAGCCTAATAATCGAGCAAATTCAACTTCGAAGAAAGAATTAACGCAAACCCTATTCATAATTTTTAACTAAATAACAAAATGATATAAAATGATATAAAATGCCTATTTTTTATTTTTTAAGAGCAAATAAACGATAAATTAAAGCAAGTCTTCTCTCAAGACGCAGAGATGTAAAATGTGATTGCATCATAGCATAATTAACAAAATTAAAACTTTGATTTGGCAAAACACTATTACAACAAACCAGATCATATTTCCTATTAAATTAGCCCGTTTCAAGTAAAAAATTAAGCAAACCCAAATCTAAATTCCTAAAAAATTAGCATAACAATCAAACAAATTCAACTTTAAAGTAAGAATTGATGCAAACCCAACTCAAAATTTCTAACAAAATGATAAAAAGTAATAAATGTCACTGCATCATATCATAATCAGCAACTTTGGGACATAAATTTGGCTCAAAAACACAAATTTCAACAAACCCATATCATAATTCCTAATGAATTAGCACATAAACTGAACAGATTCAACTTCAAATAAAAAAAGCAATCCGAATCAGAATTCCAAACAAAAAAATAGCAAAAAAATAACCCACTCATCATATCAAACCAAAAAAAAAAAAAAAGAAATAAATTGTTATTGCACCATAGCATAATCAGCAACATTGGGACATTGAAGACGAAGAAGAGTACATTGAAGACGAAGAAGAGTGAAGACAGTGAAAGTTTCTGCCTGCAACAGTATTTAGTTCCTTCAATTTTTAAAAGAGATCTAACTGTTCGTAACCGTCTATCACAGGTAACAATTGAACCAAGTTTACTGGAAGCAAAAATTGGCTAAAGGTAAACAAAATGTTGACTTAATATTCGCAAAAAGGGAAAAGGTTAGATAATTCCCATCAATTAATCCAAAAGCTAATCCTAGTAACTTGTTTAGTTGACTACCTAAAACTTTTGTAGGTGACATTAAAGAGTTTAAGCTCTTGTAAGTGTGGGTCTGACTTAGTTTATGCTTGGTTTAAAGCCTAATCTATGTGACTTGGGTTGCTTGTGTGTTCCTTCAAGACATTTTTGTGTAACATTTCAACTCTTCAAACTCAATGGAGCCATCAAATAATTTCCAAATCGCACGATTCAAACTCCCACCACTCCACCAGTAGGCCACCATACTACCACAAGTTCATAGCCAATCCACCATAAATGGTTCAGTCCAAAGTGGACTAGACAGATGAGACATCATAACGGAAGGCTCGGAATTCTGCTCAACAACGTTTGTGTGGGTCCACTCTCCCACGTGCGAAAGACGAAACCTTAACCAAGGTGGAGTTGGGGTGCGGTTAAATCCTGGACTCCCGCCACACACATGAGTTAATGACCGTTTGAACGGCCACTGAAACACGAACCCATAACATAAAACATTACAGACAACAGACCGATTTCCCAGAGCCCCAGACGATCACTCTCCCCAATCCCTCCTCAAACATAAACTGCTCTTTCAAACAATAATAGAAAATTAAATTTTGCCACATTAACTACCTAGAAAGCAGCGACTCCTTGTTCTTTTTACAGCAGAAGTAATCTGCTATTGAACATTTTCGAGATGTTCTCCTTCTCTCCTTTGTTCAGGCCTTCAGGGGTATTGGATATTATTGCTTACTTTATAAATCTTTGTTTGTAACTAATATAGGACTAAAACGATTAAACTAAATATGATTATTTACCCCCTAAGGCGCTTAATCCTCTTATCATTCGTTTTCCTTCTAGTCCTATTCAAGTTCGGCTCGAGCTCAAACCAATTGGATTTAGATATACTAATTGAAAAATACTATTGAATTTAAATATACTAATTATATCAAACCATCTATTATTTTTTTTCTTCAATGTAAGACGTTTAGTATATATATAGAACTCTTGGGACTTTTGTTTATATATCAAATAGTTTTTTTTATTTTATTTCAATTTTTATTTTAAGTATATTTTTTATATAAATATATACTATTAATAAAAATTCAAACTTCTCATGAGCAAGTTTTGACTTGCTCAACTTAACTTGCTCAACTTGGCTCGTTAATTTATCGAATTGAGTTTGATTTCGAGTTGAGATGAATTTTGACCGAGTAGTTCTCAAGTAGCTCAATTCTATCATAACCCCTATTAAAATGGGTACTCCATCACTTTTACGTATCATAACAAATTATAAAAATTCTTTTGATTCATAAGTGTTAATGAAAAATTACGGTTAAGTTTCTCCTTCCTTAAGTTAAATGTTCTAAATAAAATAAATAAAAAGGAACATAGAAAACCGTTTTCATTAGAATTATTTGAAAAAATAACTAAAATAGTGCTGTAATTATTTGGAGGAAATAAAATATAGATCTGTTTCAATAAATAATTTAGACGGCTTTAATGAGAGACCTTAAAACATAATTGCAGAAACGTTTTCAATGCACAACTTCACAGCATGGAAAAACATGTAGAAGTAACTGCCATGTCCACCTCAAGAAAACAGCCACCCCCATTATTCCTGATTGTATTCGAGTACTCCGTATAAAAAGAACCAAAGCAGCACAAATGGCAAAGCTAACTAGACAAATATTACACTTGCTCTTAGTCCCACCAGCCGTCTAATTTCTGTCAAAATTATTGTCCTGAATCCTCCCTCCTCTTCACGCTCGCTCTTCCTTCTTTTTCCCATCTCATTCTCCACAAAAAGAAGAAGCCTTTTTATATTGGAAGCCTGAGTTCATAACTTTCACTTCTAATCATGTCTGTTTTATTGTTCTTGGCTCTTTTTTTAAGCCTCGTTAACTATTCAAGTAAGCCACTTTTCACCTCTATTTGTTGTATTAGTGTGTGTGTCCAATCAAACACATACTAAAGATTTGATTTTTATCCCATTTCCTCGACAAAATTGAACAAAAATTAAGCTAGTGGGTCCATTTATAAACCAAAAAGATTTAATCTTTTTCTCCTTCATAAAAATAAATTTGATGGGTAGATTAGTTTTTTTTAATTATTTCGTAAGTTAGGCTAACGGGTCTACTTGAACACCCAAAAGATTTGATTTTTACCCCATTTCCTAACCCAAAATATACAAAAGAAACTTAATGGTTAGATGTGGTTTTCTGTGAATTTTCTTCAAAAGATTTGCTCTTTATCCCATTTCCTAAATTAAATGTGCAAAAAGAAGTAAAAAAAAAAAAAAGAACAATCTTGGGCTGATTTTGATATCAACTTTTTTGTATTTTTTCAGGGTGTCAAGGTGCAGGTCCTGGAGCGTACTGTATCTGTAAGAGTGGAGCTCAAGATCCAACAGCATACCAAAGGGTGATAGATTATGCATGTGGAGCGGGGGCAGATTGTAGAGCAGTTCAGCAAAATGGGCCTTGTTATGTAGCAAATAATCTTAAGGCAATCTGTGATTATGCTGTTAATAGTTATTATCAGAATAAGGGTCGAACTGCTGATGCCTGTGTTTTTTCTGGGGCTGCCACCCCTTCTAACACCCTCCCTTCAAGTATGACTAGATCTCTCCTCTTTTTTTGGTGTATTATTTCCCATTTAGTTAAGTAAAGTATTCATACAATGAAATTAATAAAAAAAAATACTTAATTTTATAGTACTTGTGGTTTTTTTTCTTCCTATTTTTCAGCTGTGCCATCTGGGTGCACCTTCCCCACTAGTGGAGGGTATGATCTCTCTCTCTCTCTCTCTAACTTCTCTTTCTAAATGTTAATTGATGATGAGTATTGAAATGGTTCAGGTTTTTCTAGATGATATTTTTTTGGCATGCTGAATTTGAATTGAATTCATTTTTGTTAGTTTTGGATATAATAATATAATATAATCTGTTCAATTTTTACGACTTTGTTGCAATACATATGCTTTCTTTAAGAAATGAATAGGCCATCAAAAAAGAAGTATAAGGATTTGATGATAGTGGCCATCTGCCCATCTCTAAGTTCCTGAAATTAATTTGATTCTTCCTAAATTTGTGCACTTAAACAGCACCTCATCTTGGACTTTCTTACTTCAAAGGTCTTTTTTTATTATTATTATTATTATTATTATTATTATATGGTATGAGACCTTGTTTATGTCATAAATTATTACTTACAAGTTATTCTTTATAAGTTGGTTTACCATGTTTTTCATTTTCATTTTCATTTTCTGTTGATTACAATATTATAACATGTTCTGTTAAAATGAAGCATAGGCCATTAAAAAAGAACAAATGAAGTATGGAGTTTAATAAGGATTTGATGATGTTGGCATCTTTGTAACTCTGGCTTTCAACCCTTAATAAGTGACATTGAGATGATTCCACTTAAGTATGTGCACTTAAAAATAGCACCCCAGTTTATACTTTCTTACTTAAAAGTTCCCTCGTTTTTGTATTTGGTTTTTGACTGTATGGTATGAGACCTTGTTCATGTCATAAGTAATTAATTTCAACCTAATTTTTTTATGGGCGGGTTTACCATTTTTCTCTTGGGTGTTGGTTTTTGACAATGTAGTTAACGTATGAATAACTTTTTAGTCTATTATCCACTGCCTGAGTGTTTTAAGACCGCCCCTAAATGGCTCCAACATTTAACAAAAGTGCCAATGGGAAAAATGCATAATAATGTGGTTACTATTATGAGTAGTTAAAATTATGCAAAATGTTATTCGTATTCACATAAGTATATCCGGAGATTCATTATCCTATGATTCGTATTAATTCAACACAATAAGATCGATAACACATCAATTTTCTTTAATGTTGCTATCAATATCCTAACAACAAATATAAAACTTGAATTATGGAGTACAATACAAGATTTGGTCTGTTTGTGCGTATGTTTTTGGCATCCGATGATAATTGACGTAGCAACTAGCTTGGTGTCTGTTTGTTCAGTACTCCCTGTCTATTTTCTTTCTACTTCTTATTGTGCTGTTGGTGCATGTGTGTTTGCTTCTGTCTTCGAATTTGTTGCTATTGTTGTACACACTTCATCAATAGTTTCTACCAGAAAGCAAGACTAATTTGGTGAGCATATTTATGTATCTTTTGATGTGAATTTACTTCCAGAGATGTGAGGTGGGATGGAATTATGTTTGAGATACAATCTTATCTTATATTGATGACAATTACAAATGTAGTAAAAGAAACTTCACATACTAGAATTATTGCTAGCATTCATAGCATCTACAAGGATTATGGATGCGAAAGTTTGTGGAATCATTACTTCATTATTTTATCTTGATCATTCTCAAGTGCTTGGAATCTAATTTTTGTTGTTAACACAGTGTTTGTATATTTGTATAAAATTCTTTTAAACATATCATTCATGCTTTGGCGAAAATTGATTTACTTTAATTTATAAAATATCCTTGTTATCCATTAAATTGTGTGTTATTTTATAACTTACATAAATTAGAGTGAGACACAAGTAACACAACTTATTGGTGTAGCTAAGATGGTTACTCATTTAAGTAACTTCTCATGGATAATTCCCAAGTTTGAAGCCTTTTGGTGGTTGTAACTGTTGCAGTAGTTTCCTACTCATTTATAAACTTCGTCAAAGATTTAATGTTTGTGGCATTGTTTAATTTGCAGCCCGGTTACTGGTGGCGGCGTGCCAGGGAGCATAACCACTGGGACTGGTGCCCCTGGATCAATTACCACCGGCGGCAGCATATTTAGCCCTCCAGGCCTTGGTCCCGCAGGTGGCATACCTGACTATAACACAAATAGTAGTCCGTCTTCATTCCAACTGTTCAAAGGCACCCTTTTCTTGCTTACACTAACCCTCTCGTCGGGCTTGTTGGTCTTGCGGGTGTAGTAGAACGTCGTTGGGGCAGCTTAGAACAGATGGACGGGTTTTTATTTTTTTTGTAGCTTGTTTGAGGTGTGAAAAGTTAGGGTTTGTGGGCATTGATTCCAGTGTGAGTGGTGATTATTCTAAGGAGGGGGTCTAATGATATGAAGGATGAACCAACATCCTCGTCTTCCAAGATGCTTTACTTACATCCTCATCATCCGAGATGCTTTATCTAGCCTTTTGTAATCGGAATCTGTTATCAAAATATGTACATCTATGCTTAGCTAGTAGAGATTTTAGTCGTAGTTGTACTATTTTGTGTAATAATATAATCTAATTTGAAAATCACATCCCATCTTCCTGTCTTTTATTGTTCTCGAATCTTGTTTAATCAACAGTTTTGACTCTTTTGAGGGCTATGTTAATATTGGGAGGAGCACCGTACCACCTTTCATAGTAGTTAAGTAATTGCTATCGTAATAGTTGTGATCTGCACAATTATCTATTAATTATTAAGTACCACTAAGTTTGTTGTATTTAATTTTTTTTTTTTTGCAGTTTATAAGACATTAACTTCAAATTTTTTTATTTTCAAATATGTACGGAAGAAAGTTATATGAAAATTTGATATATTAAAAATTTATATTGAGATGCATCCAATAGGATTTTACTAAAATATATTATTTTTTTATAACATGACGAAAATTTGTAGTTAAACTTTACGAATTTCAACTCCAAATATGAAAATGTTGCAAACTTAGTGGGACGGAGGAGTAACGGTTAGATGTTTCCTATATTAGTGTTTGGGGAAGTAGATATAGAGTTATTTAAAAGTGAAATATTGTTATAGAGAAATATGCAAAAGTTACTTTCAGCTAAAAATTATAATTTTTGACAAACACTAATTTTAACACAAAAACCTACCTTGTCGAACTCAAAGCTATCCAAAGGCCGCAAATAGGATAGTGCACCCGGGTGCACGATGCACATCGTGCACCCTATGCAAAACGCAAGGGAAATGTTGATAAAACGCATTTGGCTTTGCTGGAGTTCAATGATAGTGGAAAACAGGTCAGCGTGTGTGCCAGGGGTGGGAGACATGTCAGCGAAAATGTGAAAATGTGGTAACGTAAAGTTGGTAAACGTGAAAAAGTGTACTTGGTAAACGTGAAAAGTAAAGATTTTTTTGCAGGCTCCACTGTAGCAGATACTGTAGCGCATGGACAGACTATTTTTTTTGCATTGGGAATCATGAAACGAGGCCAAAATTAATGACACAATTTTACGAATGAACATACTATTATAAATGAATGAACATACTATTATAAACGAATTAACATACTAGTGTTAGCGAATGAACATACTAGTATAAACCAATGAATATACTAGTGTTACGTTTGAATGAAAATTAATGACGCAATTTTACGAATGAACATACTATTATAAACGAATGAACATACTAGTGTTAGCGAATGAACATACTAGTATAAACCAATGAACATACTAGTGTTACGTTTGAATGACAACTAATGACATAATTTTACGAATGAACATACTAGTGTTACGTTTGAATGACAACTAATGACATAATTTTACGAATGAACATTTACGTTTTTTGTTTGAATGAACATTGGATATCAATACAAAAATCTAAGAGATTGCATTGGAAAGGCGCATTTTTTTTGTAATGATGATGCGTGCGTTTTCCTGACAGCTATCTTTGAATATTTACTTCAATATTTGAGATTTTGCAATATTAAAAATTTAAACTGCAAATGTTTAGCGAAATTAGGTGAATAGTCATTGGACTTGCTGACGTGTAAAAGTAGCTCCCTCCACTTGCGTCCTAGTTGCGTTTTGTAGTATTTTGGCCTGCGTTTTACACAGGGTGCACGATGCGCATCGTGCACCCGAGTGTAACGTCCACCTTCTGTCCAAAGGCCTACCTAAAAGCTGAAAGCTACTTAAAAGATGTTGAACAGAGCCATGATCGAGATAGAGCATGCTTAATTAACTATAAGGCCATAATATGGTGACATATAAAGAACAAAAGTTGCAAGCATACTAGACCAAATAACTCGTGTAATTGAATTTGAGATACATTGTGTCATAGGGTTTATCATGGGCTAGGTAAGGTCCTAAAGTTCTAAGAGCACCTAGTTATTGGGTGGTCGGGTGTCTCCTTGTTCCAGTTAAATAGGGGACGATGAGGGCCGGGTTGATAATGGACTGGCTGGCCAACAAATGAACAAGGTAAAATGAAAAAAGAGAGATATAAAAGATAAGCACATGCAAATATCTAATATATGTATTTATTTTTATGTTACCTATTTTCTTTATAAAAATAATTAGGCTATAAATATGGCTTTATAATAGCACTGTACAATAATAATCCTACCCATCATTGCCATTAACCCTATCAGTAAAAATTAAAAGTAGACAAGAATTAAGACCAATAGACCATCCATGTTGCGGACAATGAGATCGACTTCCATCATATATATGTTGTGGAACTTGCGGTATGACCACCAACTCCATCTCCAAATTTTCAAGCTGCCATCCTTTTTATCAACTCAAAAGAATGCCCAATTTGGATGATCAGTAGACAATAGTCAAAGTACTCGTTTATGGTCGAATCTAAAATGTACTATTTCCTGTGTCTCATTAAAATGCCCCATTGCCTAAAATGGTAAAATTTGTGAGTTGTTGACTCACTGACTTCCCCTCAACTAATAACTCCCTCCCTTTTCTAACCCTAACTACTAACCATAATCTCTTCAACCATCCTTATCCCTCCGTCTTCTCCGTTCTCTCTCTTTTTGTTCTAGTTGAAACCCTATATCTACTCTTGATCTCTCTATCAATTCCCTCAAAAACTACACTGTATTACTGTTTGGTACCAATGGAATTTGGTTGAAAGAGATCATTTTTTTAATTATTATTTTCTCAAGTTAGTCCAGTTTATTTCACTAATTGGGTTAGATTTAGTGGATTATTTGCTTATTTTAGTTCAAATCGGATCATGTTTGGTTCAAGTCAATCAATTTCCAATTTAAACAAGTCAAGACAGTTATATTTCAGGTTAGGATGCACTTTAATTTGAGTCAAGTTAAGTCACTTTGGGTCAATTAGAGTTCGGATAAGTTTAGAAAGTTTATTTCGAGTTACATAAATTTTAAGTAATTTATTATGATAAGTCATCTTTTTTTGGATGAAATTTGGGCCATGTGTGGGATTCAAATAATGTTGTAAATCATGTATTACTTAAAATCAAGTTATTATTAGTTCATGATTTTATTTTGTTGTGTTTATCTTATATCATATCAAGTCATGACTTTATGTAAGTGACTATGTTTTGAGTCAATGGGAACAAGCAAGAAGTTAAATTTATAACGAGTCAAAGTTTTCTTAGTTTATTTAGACATTTTATATTTTATTAGGAAATATTTTCAAAATATGAATTATACAAATATATTCAAAAGAATTTGTTAAAACGTATTTTTGAGTTTCCTAAATTTTCTCCAGGTTGCTGGTCTTCTTCTACTAAACCGTTTAGACTAAAGTTTTACCCATGCAAGATGCAACCATTTTGATGAAACATATTTGACCTTAAATCTACTTCTACGTGCTACTTTTTTGATTGACAAGGTTAATAAAGATACGTTCTTGGATGACAAGGTCAACAAGCACTAGTAGAAAAAAGTCTATTTGCTACGGTTATTTAACCTTATTTGCTGCGGTTATTATACCGAAGCACATATGACCGAAGCACATATAAAACCAACAAATGCTGCGGTTTTTTTGACGCAGCACTTATAATATTATTTGCTGCGGTTATTTAAAATAACCGCAGCATTAATTACCCTTATTTGCTGCGGTTATTTATAAAAAACCGCAGCATTAATTATTAAAAACTAAAAAAAAATTTGACATACTTATTTGCTGCGGTTTTTAGTAATAACCGCAGCAAATATACCTATTATTTGCTGCGGTTTTACCAAAACACCGCAGCAAATATTTTTTAAAAATAAAAAAAAATATTTTTTCAGCATTATTTGCTGTGGTTTTACCTAATAACCGCAGCAATTGATGGTTACCAGAACAAAAAAAAAATAAAAATGAATAGGTCATAAAAGATAAGAAAAACTAAGAAATGTTGAATCGTGAAGCATATAAATCGAAAATTCAATTATGACCACTCGTTTTCGCATGCAAAATTGCGATCTACAATATTTTGCACTCAAAATAAACAACTAATTCATTTCTCATAGATTTCGGGTGCTATTCCAAGGTTTCGTAAAGTTCGAAGAGGCATATCTCTTAGCCCGGTGATCCAAATGGTGTAAATTTTTTTTTGAAACCACCTATTTTAAGAGGTACTACACAATTATGTTAGCCTTTAGCGGCTTTGGTGACATATTATTTGAGATATTGAAAAAAAAACTTTGAGAAGCCATAAAATTGACTATGGGACTCCGAATAAGGCTTATAATATGTCTAACTTGTGTATTTTTGAGAGATCTACAGGGGCAAATCACACTCCGGGGGATTTGTCCACTCATTATCCCCAAAAAAGGCCTCTAACACCCTATAATCTATGAAATTCGATTTTTAAGGCTTATTCTTTTATAAACACAACATGTAACATACAGATCTGAACATATAAGAAGTTTTCATCTTCGCATTTATATATTAACAAATTATGGACAAAAGAATTTAAAAAAAAATATATACTAGAGTTTAAGGCAAATACAAACCGTGATTTTGAGTTTCGGAGTATGTAGACTTCTTCAAAATGGGAGAGATGAGTAAGTTATAAGGTTAGGGTTAGAGACAAAATGGCCTAGGATGTTAGGTTATGGGGTTAAGGTTAGGGTTAGGTTTTTTTTTGTGCGCTGAAGTGTTGGGACGATTCTGGGAAAGTTTTCGTGTTTGAATGGCCTGGAACAGAAAAGGCTGGGTTTTTATATTAATGAACAAGTGCTGCGGTTATTTAAATAACCGCACCACTTATGAGTCACAAGTGCTGCGGTTATGTAAAATAACCGCAGCATTTAATCTTCCCCCAGAAATATAATATATGACTGATTAAATGCTGCGGTTATTTCAGCACTTGTGATTCATAAGTGTTGCGGTTATTTTAAATAACCGCAGCATTTAATCAATCATATATTTAATCAATCATATATTATATTCTTGAGGGAAGATTAAATGATGCGGTTATTTTAAATAACCGCAGCACTTATAATAAATGTTGCGGTTATTTTTATAACCGCAGCACTTGTGTTATAAGTGCTGCGGTTTTTTGAATAACCGCAACACTTATTGTTATGTGCTTCGAAATTTATTTAATCGCAGCAATTGAGGCGAAGCAATTGAACTGTTTTCTACTAGTGAAGGATTCTTACTGAGTGGTTATTGTAATTTTTTTCTTTCTTGGAGTAGTTGTATAAGCTACTATCATTTTACGAGTATGGGCATTTGGTCTAGTGGTATGATTCTCGCTTAGGGTGCGAGAGGTCCCGAGTTGAATTCTCGGAATGCCCCTTTTATTATTTTGATCCAAGCAATCGTCAACGCCTTGTCAATTTGATTGTTGTATTGTAACTATTGAACTCTGTACCACTGTGGCACTGTACTGTTAGTTTCAGAGTGTAAGACTCTCCACGAATCACATACTTAACTACCCAATCAAAACAGGTCATATCTTAAATACTACGTAAAATCACATAGCCTCGTTTTATTTTGTCAAACTCACACCCTCTGAATGCAGACAAAGTTATCAATTACCAAAGTACAATCTTAAGAAAAAGAGAGATTGTGGGTATTTTTGTAAATCTAAAGGATTCCATGAATCTTAACAGTATTTGTACGTTCAAGGAATCTGAGCATCTTAAACAAGTTACAGACTTGCAGTTAAATTCTTCTGTTCTACCTTGGAGCCTGGAGCTTTGATTCAACTATCTGTTTCAGTAATGTAATTCATTTCTATGTTACTTCATCTCTTTCTATTGGCCAGATGTTTATGAGCTTAGCATATGGTGATCTTAACCTAAATCTTTCCTTCAAAGCCTCATATTTATCAGTATAATAAAGTTTTTCTTTTAAGCTTTTTTCAAAAAATAAGCTCAAATAGACCTAATATCATTTTATTAATTTGCTTCTTCCAAGTTTGAGTTTAAATCATTATTTTTGGCAAAAATTTAACTTGCGTTGAAATTGTTATCTTTGTCATTGATTTTGTTTATGCGAAAATTGGGTTGAAGTCCACATTCAATTGCTATATAGGTGAATCAGTCGACTTTATATAGCTGAATTTAAGAAATTTTGGGTTATTTTTAACTTTTCAATTAAGTTTTCACTATAGCGACCACCACTTGACCTTACTTATATATGGTCTTGGTGTGAAGAGGTAGTAAACAATTAAGGAGGATTGAGATGCATTTGTGGATGATTGAGACGTATTTGCAGATGCTTGAGATACATTTGTTCATGATAAGGATGCTTTTGAGGATATTATGATACATTTCAATCATTCCCGTGTATGAAAGAATACGCATTGAAGATTGAAAATTTGATGTTATATGCATGCACACTTCTTCAACATATAATTTCATTGCTTTGGATTGTAAATTTCTTATACATTCCAATTTGCATTTTAATGTATAGTCATCATTGACATAACTATATATGTTGATGTACCTAATACATATTTCATTTTCAATTTCATAAAAAGTAATATCACTACTTACCAAAATAATTGTGACATTTTTCCATGATATTATTTACTTTTTTTCTACTTTATATTAATATTAAATTGAAAAATATTATATATAGAAAATTGTGTAACTATATAAATTTCTAAATCATTTAAAACTAGATTTATTTCTTCTACGATAATTCTATAGAACCTATAAATTTTTTTACCAATACATGAAAATTTTCTTACAATTAAAATATTTGACAAAATAATTTATTATCAATTCATCGCATGGGACTTACCTAGTTAAATATAAACTCATAAACTCTTGCTTGATTATCAACATGGTATAGATATCATCAACATAATTTGACAGTACACTATAAATCTATTAAAATTAAGTATGTTAAAATTAGTATACTATGGCCTTTAACAAAATAATCATGCATTGAGAAACCTACACATGAGTCTGATTTGGACATACTTACATCATGTATCCAAAAGAATTAATCATGATACTAAATAGAACTTTAGCAATGCAAATTAACATGGCAATTTATATCATAATTAAGTTCATAATTGCGATTTAGCACTATGTATCACGAGATGGAAGACTATATACAACGCTTCACATAATTTCGACACCAAATAAAGCTACATAAAAGTTATCAAACAAGTGTCAACATATAGACATAACTTTGCCATGTATATATGTCATGCTATAAATTTTATTTGTTATTAGCGGTAGGACATTTACCTCTTAATGACAATCGGCATTTTATTTTCCTCGTCCATCTTTTTTTGTAATCTTTATTGTTTGTTTGTCCAGTGGACTAGTTGGTGCTTGGTGCCTTTATTGATATCTATAATTTGATTAGCAAGTAGAGTAACGGTGTTGATAACGTGTTGTGAAATAAAAAAGAGAGATACGAGAATATTTTTATGTATATATTTTTGTATATAGGTGAGAAAAAACCCTAAAATTTAAAATATAATATCCCTGAAAATATCATGGTATAATGGACATCAATATAATATTGCATAAAAAATTTAATAATTTTCACATTTTATCATGGTTTTACTTTTCTACAATTTTCTATAGATTTATTGGTTCTCATATTTCCTAAAAAGTTGTTTTCCAAACACACTGGTTACAGTTTTCAACAAAGAATGAATCTCAGGATAGTTTCGTCATTTGACATTGCTTCTGGCTGCACTTGTTTTGGGCCCTACACTACACACAGAAAACAATGAAAAAACTCTCGTTCAATGCACTTGTTCTGCATTGCACGAGAGGAATACCTTATAATAATAGGTGTATATCTGAAAATTCAAACATACGTTGAAAAATTTAAGGAAATTCTACGATATATTGCGTTGAGTAATCCTGATTAGTAACACGTTGTATCATTTGCTAGATGACTTTAACTAACAGAGTGAAGCTTCGTTAACGGATGTTTTACTTTCCCTTCCTTTCACTGCTTTATAGTTAATACACATTAAATACTCTTCCTCTCTGGCACTCTATTTCATACAACCACCAAGGCCGATCAATTTTTTAGCAGAATTCAAGACAACAATTACCGGCGATAAGTTTGAGAACACCGGGGACAAGTTTTCAGTTGAAGGATGAAGGCGTCAGTGAAGGTAATTTCGATTTCTAGGTCTGTCGAAAATTGTCAAATTTTGTCAAAAGATCGTAAATTTAGGGTTTGGAAAGTGAAATAAGTTAAACGTCCATTAACGGAGCTTCACTCTATTTGTTAAGTCATACATCAAAGGGTACAATTTGTTTACTAAACATACCTCAGGGGTATAGTGTAAACTTTTAAAAATCACTTGACACAATAGTACATGGATGTATGGTAGAATTTCCCAAAAATTTATTAATTTGGACCGCATATTTCAATAAAAGAACGTTAGGCACAAGGTCTATGAGCTAAAGGGAGCCGTCATAATGTCACTCTCAACATAGCGTTAATAAGTGGGAGCCAAATATTTGATAATATGATAAAAGTAGGCCATCTTGAAAAATTCTTAGATTGACTCGTTCATAAAACTTTGCAAATGTTCACATTCTACTATGATGAAAAGGTACAACACTTGAAGTCAAATTGTGGACTTGTAGTCTATATATTACAATATCAGTCTACCCACCCATCAACATATTTTGGAAGAAATTTTCCTCAACAAATCTTTGGTAAGCTTTCTTCTTAGTTATATCAAAATTATTACTGCTTCTGTTGATTCAAAAGTACTTGGTATCAACTATCTTTGTATCACACAGGTATTTTATTTTGAGGGATCATACAGGTATATCATTATATTGTACTAGTTTCTTGTTTTGTCTCGCTAAGTATTATGTCACCTCACCAAGTCACCAGCCACCACTCAAGCTGGAAAACAGAATCGTAGGTGATCACATTCATTTTGTAGGTCTATGTTGCTGTTTTCATACCATTAAGGCTATTTTTAAATGATCCTGTTTAGCCTTTTTTACATTGTTGCTTGAAATTGAGAGCTTCAAAATTTTGGGTTGAGTTTTCTCATATTCAAATATCAAGATTCAATCTTGTTTTTGGAGGATTATCTCTCCAAACCTTAAGAAATATTAGCCCTGAAGTTTCTTTCTGTGCATGGAAGTTCAACTTTTTTATGATCGATGGGCAAGTAAAATGAGATGATCAGCTTGATTTTCAGGAAGCTAAGCAAGTTCAATAATTGAAGAGGATAATAACAGAGGAATTTGTCAAGTGGGTAAGATATGTTTGTGGTGGAAAGTAAAGGAGGTGCAATAGCATGTATGGTGCTGTCTCTGGTGTTCTTGGGGACATGGCCTGCTGTGTTAGCCTTCCTCGAAAGGCGTGGCCGGCTTCCTCAACATACTTATCTTGATTACTCCATCACCAATCTCTTGGCTGCTGTCATCATTGCTCTTACTCTTGGTCAAATTGGGGATGCCAAACATGGCATGCCTAATTTCATCTCCCAACTCTCTCAGGTTATTTTCTTTCCATTCCTGTTTTATTCCAAGTTAGTTTAGCTCGTTGTGGGTTGTTCTAGGCGCAGAGAATAAGTCATTACTCTGCACATAGTTGCAATTATCTACACAAGTGACATGCCTATGTATTTGCAAATACGTAAAATCTCTGCGCCATGGCTTTGGGTTGGTGAGAGGAAGATCAGGGTGGACTACAAATTGCAAAACACATTCACTGATGCTGATGCACTGCACTTATTAGTTCCAAAATATCGCAACATTTTTATTTGTGTGTTCACTCTTCGCAGAATTCACAATATTTAGCCAGTCAGACTAGTCACACAAATTATGCAATAATGCATGTTCTCCAACTTTATTAGAATTCTCACTTTGTAGCCGGTCTGATTAGTTACACATATTATGAGGATTTTCTAATTTATACCTAGCATGAATCAATGTGCATATATCAAGTATTATTTTCGTAATTTTAAATGTTTATTTCTATATTTAGATCATTATTTCTATACTTACACTTAGATCTAAGATTATTTCAATAAAGCATTTTTTTTCTTTTTTTTTTATCCTTATATAAGTTGTCAAATTTATATAATGTATATGTTAGGATTTTCTCCATAAATTATGCATTTATGCATGTTCTCCAACTTTATTGGAGTTCACACTACTTTTTTGAAAGCGTGCTAATTCAAAAAATAACAATTATTGTGGGATGGTAGATTTGACTGGAAGTGGTGAATATTATGAGGTTTTATCTTGGAGAATCATTCACGTCAAGATATTTCTATTCAATTGCATACCACCGTACCAGAAATTGACTATCTGAACTTCTGAAGAAGTATCAGTCGTAGCAATATAAACTCAGTTTATGAACCAAACTCTAGCTGGTACAGTTCTCCTGATGTAATTCAGTAATTGTAATATTTATATTCATTTCAAATAGTGAAGTTACCATTAATTAGCAAATCTTTCAAATAAAACTCGAGAGCTCTTGCACTTGATTGTTAATGCCTCGAAATCAACAGAAGCAGGAAGATATGCAACCAACTGTCAAGCAAAGGAACTGAAAGCAGCTTAATTAGGGTATTTCATATTGCATATTGAACTAAACCTCACAGCTCAACATCATATATATAACATTCATGTTTTAGAAAGAGCAATATTCTATGTTTATTACAGGGTTAGTGATGATTAATAAACCTCTGTAAGGATACTTGTTGCAGGATAACTGGCCCTCTGTGTTATTCGCAATGGCGGGTGGAGTAGTACTCTCTATCGGAAATCTATCCACACAATATGCTTGGGCATTAGTAGGGTTATCAGTAGTTGAGGTGGTTAGTTCTAGCATTACAGTTGTAGTAGGTATTTTTCCTTTTCTTGTGAACTCTACCCTTTCTTTTTACATGGTGAGGTTTTTTGTTGTTGAGATGTTCATTAGGGTGTGCTTCATATGTTACAGGCACCACATTAAACTACTTCCTGGATGACAAAATTAACAAGGCTGACATTCTATTTCCGGGTGTTGCTTGTTTTCTGGTAGCTGTCATATTGGGTTCAGTTTTACACTCATCTAATGCCTCCGATAACAAGAAAAAGCTTAGTCATTTGCCAAGCGGTGTAGAAGACAAGGCAGAGTTATTATACTTCTTATCTTGTTCTGTTGTTCCATCATGCAAAAGACTTTTGTTTCGTGACATGAAAATAGCTTGATTTATAATCGAAGACAATCTTTTTTATACAATCTATTTTGACAGTAATGAGATTGCTTCAACAGACCCTGAAAGAGGGAAAGAAAATCAGGTAGCGGCTCAATTTGGGACTGCAGAATTCCTCGTCGAACTTGAGAATAGGAGATCCATAAAGGTATGTTACTTGATCAACTGTAACAAATTTCCGGGATTGACCACTTCAGGATGTCTGGCAAAAGGCAGTAATTAGAAGTTAGTACAGAGAACTCCATAATCCGTATCAAATAACGACAGAATGTGTAAAACACATTCAGTCACCTAGCTACTAGCAGATTTCAATAACAAGTTTGGCTAGGATTAGTAGGATATATCTTACAAAATGAGATTATGTAAGAAACTATTTATGGAAGTATTTCGTATCATACTTTCTTTGCATTGGATGTATATAACTTACATCTCATCACACATTCATAAAGTAACAGAGCTGTATTTGGCAGGTATTTGACAGGAGCATTTGGCTTGGACTAACTATAACTTTCTTTTCCGGGATCTGCTTCTCTCTTTTCTCTCCGGCTTTCAACCTAGCAACAAACGACCAGTTCCACCTCCTAGCAAAAGGGGTCCCTCATCTGGTGGTTTACACTGCTTTCTTCTACTTCTCTGTCTCTTGTTTCGTGGTTGCCATCGTTCTGAACGTCATATTTCTTTACCGACCTATTTTGAACTTGCCCAAGTCATCATTCAAGGCCTACCTGGCTGACGTAGATGGAAGAGGGTGGGCCTTAATTGCAGGATTTCTCTGTGGTTTTGGGAATGGCCTTCAGTTCATAGGAGGTCAGGCTGCCGGTTATGCTGCAGCCGATGCTGTGCAGGTATGTCAGACTATAATTAATTCTAGGTGCCCTTACATATGTCACCGATCCTTGTTTCGTTACCTGCTTCAATGTTGTTGATATAATGTGCTTGTTTGATTTTTGGATGGTATTATCAGGCACTTCCTTTGGTGAGCACCTTTTGGGCTATACTATTGTTCGGCGAGTACAGAAAATCTTCAAAAAGAACATATTTATTACTAGTTGGCATGTTGTTAATGTTCATTGTAGCTGTTGGTGTCCTCATGGCATCATCAGGACATAGAAAATGAAACTCTTTTCGTTTCACCAAATTCTTCTTATTTGCATTTTATGCGGTATTCAATGCATTCCTTTGATCATTAATATTTCTATTTCCATATGAATAGAAATTATAAAAGAAATTGATATTGTGAGGAACCTAATAAGATTTTGTATGATAGTGATAATTCTTATATTTCAGTAATTAATGATGGACAAATCCTTTAAGTTCGTCTCCATGAATAAAAAATATTTACTCCGTTCCTCAAAAATTATCCCAATTACGAATTTTAACTTTTTTAAGATATAATGAGAAATTTTTAGAAGGATAACCCAAAATAGGAAATTTTTTAAGAAAATGAGTCAATTTTTAAAAAACGGATCAAAATAGAAAAAATTGCATTTTAGAGTAGTAGGGAATAGGAAAAATTTTGTAGGATTGGAGGAAGTATCTTGGAAGAAATTTAAGTAGATAGTAGGCCTTTCAAAATCATAAGTTCTGACTCATGTTAAGAGCTGTCTGAAACATTATGTCAAATCAAAACCTTCCTTAAGATTGTACAATTTCATTTTTCATAAACAGAACAATAACAGACTAGACAACTCAATAACTCTATAACCCATGTACGCAGACTGCACTTGACTAGACTAGACTTATACGGTTCAAAATTCAAATGTATATGCAAATTTTATCCAGCATGTGGGATGTTGATGGAAATATATTGAATGTTGCCCTTGTTTTCATTCATTGATCAAAATATATATTGCCAAAATCCCTCTTAAAAAATATACTACCTCCGTTTATCAAAAGATGCAACATTTACTATATTTGGACGCTCAATAAAAGATGCAACATAATGACTTTTTACCATATTTGGAAATTTTTTTTTGTTAAAATGACTAAAATGCCCTTACTTATATATTACCAAATTTGATTACTGATTTAATTAAAAACTCCTAAATCATATTGTTGTCCATAAACCCATCTTACTATGTTAACAATTCCCACCAAATTGTTTCATCTTCCCACCCAACTCCCTCAATACCTACTCATCTACCCATCTCCCAAACCCATTTACCCATTACCCACCTTCACCTTGGCTTGCAAACCCTAGCCTCCAAAGCTCTCCAACTCCATCTCCATCTCTACCTCCATCCCCATCACCAGATTCACCGACGGTCTCCATCTCCATCTCCAACCCCGCCTCCATCTCCATCCCCAACTCCATCTCCATCGCCATCCCTAACTCCATCTCCTCCTCCATCTCCATCTCCAAACCCATCTCCATCCCCAACTCCATCTCCGTCTCCATCTCCTTTTCAACCGAAGATCTACATCTCCATCTCAATCTCCATCTACATCTCCATCACCATATCCATCTCCGTCTACCTTTTCAACCGTACATCTCCATCTACGTCGCCATCTCCATCTCAATCTCCATCTCCATCTCCAAACCCATCTCCAGAACATGTATAATCTACACCCACTTTACCTGGCCTTATTCGAAACCAACGACGAGGTTGAACGCGGCCTCATCAGTGCTCTCATCGACGCCTTTGACCAAGGGTCGTCTTGGCCGGAGATACTGTATAAGTCCGGCAAAGGCCGAGACATATTGAGTGCTTCTTCGTTGGTGGCATTAGGTGATGTGCTTGGTTTTTCGAGTCCTAGACTAGCCGGTTCTTCGTCCAAAACAGTTACTGAGTCCCTTAAAAAACCTAAATCTAAGGTGGTTTTCAAGTCCACTCGGAGGGTTTCTTGTCTCACTCTTAGAAAAATCCATGGTGTTGGCGCAACAATTTCTTCAATTGAAGATGAAGTGAAAAAAGAGTCCCCCTAATTTGATGGGTAATATTCTCCAAACCCTAATGTATTTCGTTAAATTTATTTTTAATTTAATGGTGGAGGATTATGTGTGTATGACGTGTATGCCAGCAACATAAGTTGCTGGCCAGGCTGGATTATTGTTGTTGCATGTTGAGTTGTTGATGTTGTGGTTGTTAATGTGGCCTGTTATGACCTCGTGTGGTTGTTGATGTGGCCCCTGCCAAACCCGGTGCTTGTTGTTGTTGTTGATGGTTTGGGTTTATGCTATGTTGGGTTTATGCTTGTTGTTGATGACTCCGTTGTATTCTGTTACTTGTGGCCTGTTGTGGTTGTCACCTGTTGTCCTAAGCCATTCTCTAATGTGGTCTGTTGTTGCCTTTTGTTGCATCATTTGGATTGTACTGAAGTCTGTCTGTTGTGGTCCGTATTTTCCATGTTTGCATCCTTTGATAAACGGAGGTAGTATATTGAGGTCCCATGTGGTGTCTTTGATATATTCAGTCCCTTAAATTAAGATGTAGATGGAGATCCATTTGACGTATGACCTATATTGAGTCCCTTAGTTTGTGTTGGCCAGAGGTAGTAGATGGAGATGGAGATGGAGATGGAGATGGAGATCTATTTGGTGATTTTACTACATTTAGTATTTGTGATGTATTCACTCCCTTAATTTGAGTCCCATTAAGTGCAAGGTAGTCTTATAGATATATTGAGTCCCTTAATCTGGGTTTGACAGTGAATAAACAGTCTAAATGATGAAGGGACTCACCCAACTTCTTATATTATCAAATTTTAGTTGCTCCAGCTATAGTGTATCACACTTACTGTTGAAGCAACAATATTTGATATTGTTTTAGAAGAAAAATAACCCTGTGATGGACTGTAGTTGATTGTTGTTGACTGCTTTTATTGGTTGTTGTTGTTGTGGCCTATTGTTGTTATCTATTGTTGTGGCCTAAGTTAGTTGCCTATTGGGGCCTGTATTCGTATCCTGTTGTGGCCTATTATTCACTATTTTTGTTGGTGCCTGATATTGTTGTGGCATCTAATTGCCCTATTGTTGTTGTTGCCTGCTGTTTTTGTTGCCCATTGATGTTGTATTGGACCATGGTTGTTGCATTGCATTTGGGGGACTGTTATTGATGAATGATGTGTATATGCTGATAATCACTAGTTCACAATGGAAACATTTTGGACAATGAAAACATTATGCAAGATATTTTGTGATGTATCGAGTCGGAATTGGTGTACCGAGTCCCGTTGTTTGTGTTGGCCAGAACCCAAGTCCAAATGATGAAGGGACTCACCTACTTCTTACATTGTTAAATAGTGATTTGCTCCAGTTATAGTGTATTGCACTTACTGTTGAGGTAACATTATTTGATAATGCTTTAGAAGAAAAGTAACCCTCTGATGGACTCATAAATCAAAATAAATGCATTCAGAAATACTTCAGTCATATCGAAATTGATTAACATATTTGAGTCCATTACAAAATGTATAATAACAGTACTGCCTCTAAACTACGCATTGCTAATTACAAAAGAACACCTAACCAACATGACAACAAACATTGAGTCCCAATCTATTATGTTGGTTATGTGTGGCAGTATTGTTTTCCTATACGTACTTCTCGTATCTAGTTTGCATCAACCTCAAATTCCATTCCTCCTTGTTGGTCTTGATTGGTTTCAATGAAATTGTTGTTGAGGAAGTTAACTGCTTGTTGTATGACTTCTCGACTGACTTCTAGTAGTTCGGGTAATAGGCCAAGTCTTTCCAACCTTTGCTTCCCCATATGTGGAATCTTGTACTTGTTCCCTCCTTCCACTTTCAATATTTCAAGCATGCAACTCTGTAATGTAATCCAAGTGTGTTTGTTTACGATTGGTTCAAATTCATCGTAGGCTTCCTTCACTTTCTCAATCATTTCATCCAAATTTCTAGGAAAAGAATGGTGTTGTATTGATTGAATAACTCTGAAAATACCCAAATCTAGCACATTTAAATCAGGTGACTGTGCGGGTTGGAAAACAAAGTTGAAGTTGAAACCCCCTTCACTAATTGCATTCAAAAATTCTTCATCTTTAGGCACTTGATGTGGCCTAGCATTGTCCCATTGTATCACCACATTTTTTGGAATTACGTGAGGCCATTTGCTTTTGATAGCTGGAATAACTTCATTAAGCAACATCTTCCTTATTTCTTCCCTGTTTACATTTTGAATGGCCTTCGATTCTATTGTTCCTGCAGCCCTATTTTTGCTTGATTTCTTCGCTATTTGTTTGCTAACAAATGGAATGATCCCATACTTCCCATCATGAATCAAAGTCCCTTGTGCATCATATAGTGGTTTTCCAATAACACCCATAAACATTGCCTTGGTCTTAAACCGTCTAGATTGTTCACATCTGGAAGGATCGTCTTCATTTGGCAACAAATAAAATCTTCTAGTTTCTGGGTTTAAAAAAAACCACTTTTCATCGATGTGAATCACATTACTCATGTCAATGAAGGTAGGGTTTGTAGTTGTGGCTGGTTCTATGTGTGACAAAACCCACCTAAGTCTTGCCATCTTGTGATCGGATGTGAGTCTTGGCTTGTTGGTACTTGTATGAGTCCTGAGTATGCCCCTTGTTTTCAAATTATGAAGTGTAGAATGTGACATTTAAGGGCAGCCGCATACTTTCTTTCTGTTGTTCTGAGGTATAGAGGAACTGACTGTAGGAATGCATCCGTGTATTCTCTTCCTTTTACACCAACCTTGCCTAACTTCTTGCTCCTGACATCAATAACAGTCCCTTGGTCCATTTGCTTGCATATGTCATGATATAATCGTGTCAATGTAGACCCGTGAACCCCAAATTGCCTTGCAAGTCTTGACAATGAACCCCTTGGCAAGATTTTGTTGTGCATTTGTGCTAGAATTTCATCAACGATCTGTCTTTTCTGTGCCACAGTAAGTTCAGGCCTTCGTTTCCCATTATATTGAACTCCCTGACCCCCTAAATTCACTTCTACATGTGTTGTTGTGTTCTCTTGCCGTAAGTTCTGTGCATATGTTATGAATTCCTGACTTGGGCACTCCCCAAATTCTTCTTCAAGTATCCTATCAATGCTAAAGAACATTGATTCATCCATATTCATTCTGTGAACATAACACCATAATGTCAACATTTGCTTGCATAGTGTCAACATTTGCTTAAATTTCTGATTATTTTCTGATTTGGGCATTCACCATTTGCTTGCATAATGTCAAATTTGATTAATTTCCAGAATTTTTTTGTATTTTTGTGAGGATAACATAATGATAACATTATTTTCTGTAATTATTTTCTGTCATTATTTTCTGTAATTTTACTTAATGATACCATTGATTATTTCTTAGATTGTTTCAAATTATGTTGTCCATGTACATGCATTCTCTTCTTCTTTTTTTTTCTTTCAGATTATGAAAGACAAATAGAGGGACTTGAGTACTTACTGTTAGAGCATGAAGGGCTGGAACCGGAGATCGTAGCTGTCAAGAACCACCTTTTAGGGTCACTAATGAGCAGTAATTAGTGTTGTAATGAGCAGTAATTAGTGTTGTAACTGTTCTTGGCTTTTTTTCTCTGATTTTGTAATTCTGTAAAAATTTTTTTTTGAGCTGAAGGGGACAGAAATGAGAGGGACAGGTTGTTTTGGACAGAACTTTAATGCTCTGTTTTGCCGTGAACTTTAATGACTATATATGTGGATGGGAGTTGGAGGGAAATGAAATTTAAAAAAGCAAAACTTTGACTGAAATTTTGGAGGGAAAAAACCCAAAACAATTTTGATTGTCTTATTATTATATCACTGTTTTATTACATCCATATATCCTAATCACAATTACCAAGTTTTGCCTAGGAGTCCGAAATACTTCTATTTGTTGCATCTTTTGATAAACGGAGGTAGTAGTCAAAATAAGATATACGTAGAAAATACTCCACAAATCACTCCTATAAGTAAGGAGAAATATATGTATATATATATATGAATAAATTAGAAAAGTTTCTGCTGTGTTGAAGTTGCACAGATAAGTTCATGTCTCTTTTAGACACACCCGTATCTCTCTGATA
This sequence comes from Dysphania ambrosioides, assembly GCA_026401315.1. Taxonomy (NCBI): domain Eukaryota; kingdom Viridiplantae; phylum Streptophyta; class Magnoliopsida; order Caryophyllales; family Amaranthaceae; genus Dysphania; species Dysphania ambrosioides. Next base: position 22,628,970 of record CM048664.1, on the reverse strand, counting down.
GCAGTGCAAATCAAAAGAATTTCTGAATCGCTAAAACTAGCTAGACACTTCAGTGTCTGAGTTCAGTAGAAGCTCCCAAGTCCCAACATAAAGGCTACTGGACAACCTGGTTTCTTCGTTTCAGACCTGGTTCATACTTTCGTTATCTTAGTAACGAGCCTAATTTAGTGTTGATCATTATCTATCTAGGATTTTTCTGGCCATTTTAATCTGCACTTTCTTAGCTTGTTATATGCTTATTTTTACTTAGCTTCATGCTTAAATTTAGTATGATTGGTCGTTTTAGTTCTCTTTCTTTCAGCCAATTAAGTTTAGTATATATCAATATAATTGGTTTTTTTTCGTACAATTTTCGTAATTGAACGTTTTAGATTATGTCTTCTTGAGCAAAATATTGTTTTCCTTTTGTTTATTTCTTTATTTTCTTTCTTCTAAGATAGTGTTAGTTACATGTTGAGATACTGACAGTCTAACAGATACTAAAATCCAAGCATGCATGAAGGTTTTCACTTATGAGATCGATGCATCAAGTGATCAATTTCTCGTATGAGATCGAAGCTATGCTGTATTTTGAAGTTTGTGTTTATAAATGGACTTCGTTTTCACTTATTCTGAATTTTTGGATAGCTTAGTGTTGATCTATCCCTCTATTTGAGACTAATAAATTTGTGTTTTTAGATAAATTAACTAATTAATCATCCCCTCCATTTTAGTTACAAAAGGAGTAAAAAGGCATAAAAAATAAATGATATGTTAATATCTGATGAGATTATTGCGTACCTATAAAAATACTTAACTATTCTTATTACTAAATAGTCGAGTTTCAAATTTCACAAAAAAGTTCGACAGTGCCAATCGAGCCAAGTTAATTTTTTGAGGGCCGTAACTATTCACAAGCTACTCTATTAATTTAATCTTGCTAGTAGTGGTGGCCATAGGGCCGATCCGAGTGGGCTTGGCCGGGCCAGCCACCAGACCGGGCTGGGAGAAAAGGGACCGGTACCAGACCAGTCTAGGGTGCGGGCCGGTCTGGGCTGGGGTTGGGGTCGGGAAAATGGATTCATACCGAATCGAAACCAAATTTACAAATCGATTCAAATCGAATTCATGATTCGAATCGAAATGAATTTTGTATTGAATAGAAATGAATTCACAAATTGAAATGAATTACATACAATGACATTAAGAAATTAGAATAAATAAACAGTTTCGAATGTAATTAAACGTTTATATTCACACTCATAATGACATTTGTTGTAAACTTTTATATTCACCCAATCACATTCAATTTTCATCTATTTTGTTGATAATTACGTATTATTAAACTAATTAAGCTTATATATTCACCTAATTTCATATTTACGTATTATCAAACCTAACAAACTAATTAAACTAATTAACTTAATATTAAAATAATTATGTATTATTAATCTAATTAATGTAATTAGCTAATTACATATTTACTTATAATTCATTATCTTTTTAATTTATTTTAATTAAACAAGTTTTGGGCGTGGGGGAGAAAAGAAAGGGCTTGCACTTAATTTTAGAAATCAAAATTTAATTACATAGTTAAATATTGATTTTCAAATTTAAGTTGCCTACGTATCCCGAAGGAATCAAAGCCCACGTAGTTCTGTTACGTACCTCGAGGGGTGCCTAGCTAGCGGCGGTCTCCGAACCTCCTTCACTTGCAGTGTCGCTTCCTTCACTCGTGTCTATCATCATCCAAGGATCGTTTTCGTCGTTGTTGTCCTCATTCAATCCTTAGGTACTACGCTTCGCTTGATCCCAATCTCTCTTACAGATGCATATTTCGATGCTCTCGGGGAATAAGCGAGATCTCTTCTCATCTAGCACTCTTCTACCTGCACTAAAAGAAGACTTGAAAGTAATAGAGGAGGTTGGAATTACAAGGATATCCTTTGCAATTCTCGTCAGAACGAGAAATTACCGTTCGTGATCGCACCACCCCTTAATAATTGAGAAATTCTCATCGGTTTCATGTTGATAAGAAAGATACTCGTTAATAACATAAATTGATAAAGAAGAAGAAACCAATGTTTTTTATTTTTTTAAAATTCTACAAAGTGCTAGCACGAATCGTGTATCAAAACTTCTGCTACAAGACGATATACGTTGGAAAGGTGCATAAATAGAAGCATAATAATCATTCAAAATAGATAAAATATTTTTACATTTCCCTATGTACGCATTGAAGTCGTATGTTAGACATAGAGTGTTATAGTAAAATTTTAACATGTTTTCTAAACCCGGAGCCTTAATCCCGGGATTGAAAATAGCCGCTATGCCATATATGACGGGAAATTCACTATTACTTAACATACTAGTAAGAACGTCACTAATTTGAGAGACATTGAAATGCTCGCTAATAGTGTTAACAACACTAACACACTCTAATATAACTAAATGAATGTTAGGGTCATAAATGTAGAGAAAATTTTGGTTGCATGGTCAAATGCTACTAAAGTGTCACGAATAAAATAGCGATAGTCCACTGAAAATCATAAATAAGTTCATCGGGAGTCGCTCGGGTTTCGTTATAGAGAATGGTCAAAACCTCACGATATTTAATGACGTCGTTTAACAGCCTATAGGTGGAGTTCCAACGGGTCAGTGTATCCATACACCATTGCCTCTTCGTAAGGTCTCTCTCCTTACACAAGGCTATATACTTCCTTCTAACCGAGACCTTAATCCTAATCCATTTAATTACATTCCTAACGGTGTTAAGCAAATCACTTAATTCAGCTAAACCTTCTTGAACTGAGAGGTTCATAGTATAAGCACAACAATGTAATGTAAAAGTTCTCCACTGTCAACAATTTTAAGCTAGGTTCATATATTAAATAATCTATCTATTTTGTGTTTGTTGAAGCATTATCTAAGAAAAGGAAAAACACTTTATCAAGCAAGTGAAAGGTCTTAAGACCTTCTATTATCCTTACTTTAAGGTTGTAACTGATATGTCTCTCCTCCATAGTCTCAAAGCAAATGATATGTTTTTTAATATATCACTCATCATCTATCCAATGGGCAGTAATACAAAGAAAAGGTTCACCGATAGTAGAGGTCCAAGTATCACTAGTAAGGCTAATACGACCGTTAAAAGTGCAAAACATATATATTAAACTACTTCTATATTTGTAATAGGCAGTTTGGGTATGGTGCTTAAGTGTGTTTCTATGGACACGTCTAAATACGGGTTGTAAGGAAGTTCTAGCAAAAAGTTTGAAGTTAGAGCTCTCACCATGGCTAAACGTTAATTTTTCGGCAATTACAAAATTTGTTAATTCATCTATAATTCTATATCTATTATACATAAAAGAGTAGTCTACATTACTCTTATGTATGTTGTTTTCAACTTTTTCAGCTTTATTACTATATAGTTCCAAACATGCCTTAAGGCCAAACTTTTTACAAAGTGTTAAGGCTTGATGAAAGACAAAGGGCTTTTGATCTTGGGTGTATCTATTCAATAAGTGGTCATATAATCAGAGCTGCCAGCTTAAATTGTTCTTTCTACAAGTCTTTGCTTCCGGTGGTTCTCTACAAAATTGTAATTGACCTGATTGAAAGGGTTCCTTATCCAAACTCTGCTATCCCACACCTTCCAACAGAAATGTAATAGAGAATAATATTAAAGACAAAAAAAAAATGTTATGCAATCTCAATCTTGAGAAAAAAATAGCCCCAAGATAATATGTTTTTAAGAGGGATGCTAGGTCTTTCTCTGCCACGTCTCCAAGTAGTACCTACCTGGACGTCCATTGGTCTTATTTTCTGTTGTTCTAGTGGTCATTGACGATAGGATATACTTGATTTAAATTTTTGAAAGAAAAACATATGCTGCATATTTTTTAAAACCTATATTTTTTTTTTAAGTGTATTACTCTGCATCCACAAACTCCATTCATGTTAGCTTTTTGTCTTACCTTTAAAAAATGTTAGCTTATTAAAATTCCTTCTAAACAATGGTATTCTCTCCATCTGGAATTAGCGATTTCCTTTACAATTCCAATAGATATGATTTTACAGAAAGACCTTTCAGAACAGTTGGGTTAGTTCTCTACTTTCCTGTTGTTAATGTTCAGAATGCAAAATATCTGGCAGTTAATCAGAGCCTGAGCATAACTGATGTAGTTTTGAACGCTTTAACCGTAAATTTGCATGGTGCACCCACTCCGAAAAAATGTACATTAAAATAAGTTATGATTTAGTCCAGCACTAGCGCAGTCCTCAAGGCAATGAAAGGGAATAATTATGAACTAGTCTATGAAATCGAAGTGATAATTCATGGGTATATTCTTATTTGTTGATGAATAACAATAAACAATTGAATATTTGCAGGTTCCTGAGAAAAAGGCTCGTGCTTCTACCTTACTTTGAAACCTCAGCAAAGGAGGGTTTAAATGTTGAAGAAGCTTTCCAGTGCAAAGCCAGAAATGCCTTGAAGAGTGGTGAAGAAGAAGAGATGTGAGTGAATCTGCACCATTTAATTTTTAAAATTTTCATCATCTCCGTGCATTAATCCTTTTGATTTGGTTTTTCAGATATGTCCATTGGCTGAACTATTTCACGGTATCATATGACATTGTCTCTTATTTGAAGTAAACCCGCACTTTCTCGTTGGTATATTAAAAACTTTAAATTATGGTATGCGTTTCATAGCTTAGCCTACGAAATAATGCCAATTCACTATACTCATGCTCTAATCATGCTGGAAAATCTCCAAAACGCACAAAATGAGGCAGTCACATACAGACAATGCATGCTGGAACAACTCCAAAACACACAAAATGAGTATATCCATGCTCCAAACAAGATCATACATCTCTATAACACACAAATTCATTCAAGTCATGTTGTAACATCTCCAAAACATACAAAATCAGTAATCTCATGCTCTAACTATGCTGGACCATATGTAAAACATACAAATTCAGTTAATTCATGCTCTAATCATGCTTGAACATATCTAAAACACTCAATTTCATGCTCCATTCAGTAAACTCGTGCTGAATCATATCTTAAACATAGAAATTCAGAAAAATATTGGCTCTAATCATGGAACATATCAAAAACACACAAAATGTGTATATCCATGCTCCAAAACATTCTCAAACATCTCCAAAACATACAAAATCACTACATTCATGCTATAATCTTGCTAGATCATATCTTAAACACACAAAAGAAGTCAACTCATGCTCTAATCATGTTGGAACATCTCTAAATACACAAAATCAGTAAACTCATGCTCTAATCATGCTGAAATATATCTAAAATACACAAAATCACTGTATTCATGCTCTAATCATGCTAAAAAAAATATCTCCAAAACACACACAAAAAAAAATGAGTATATTCATACTCCAAACATTTTCAAACTATCTCCAAAACACACAAAATCAGTGAACTCATCCTCTAATCATGTTGGAACATCTCCAAAACACACAAAATCAGTGAACTCGTGCTCTAATCATGCTAGAACATCTCCACAATAAGTGAACTCGTGCTCTAATCATGTTGGAACATCTCCAAAACATACAAATTCAGTAACCCCATGCTCTAATCATGCTTGGGCATATCTTAAACCTACAAAATCACTCAATTTATGCTCTAATCATGTTGGAACATCTCTAAATACACAAAATCACTACCCTCATGCTCTAATCATGCTGAATATTTGTAGAGCACAATTAAACAACATATGCATGATCTAGCAATGATAATAATCTCCAAAACACACAAATAAATTATTTTCATGCTCTAATCATGCTCGAACATTTCTAGAATAAACAAACTCAACATATGTAATCAGGAGAAGTTCGATTAGAAAACTTAGCTACAAATTTGAAGGTACACCCGCTCTAAAAAAATGTACATCACGTACATGAAAAATGTATATTATGTACATGAAAAATGTACATTATACACATGTGAGTTATGTGGAATGTACATCACGTAGATGAAAAATGTACATCACGTAGATGTAAAATGTACATCACGTACATGAAAAATGTACATTACGTACATGAAAAATGTACATAGTACACATGTGAGTTATGTGGAATTCACATAACTCACATGTGTACTTTGTACATTTTTCATGTACGTAATCTACATTTTCCATGTACGTGATGTACATTTTTTAGAGTGGGTGCACTGTCCACCCATTGATTAAAGACAACCTTTTCGTTGTCACTGTCGTTAGAATGGAAGTTAAAAACGATCAAAGTTCTCCGTGTAATCTTGGTTATTGTGGTCTAGTGGACCTGCAACTATTCAACTACTTCCTCCATTCCTTAATTTTTGCCTCATTTCTAGTAAAAGAGTCAAAGATTAAAAAGTTTGACCATAAATTTTCATCATATTATAAGAAATAATATATTCAAGTGGAATTTTGTTGGATGCATCACAATGTAAATTTTTAGAATATCAAATTTTCATAATTTTTTGTCTAACGAATTTAGAGATAAAAACGTTTAAACTTGTTGTCTTGAAAACCATGAATAATCAAATGAGACAAACAATTAGGGACAGGAGTATATGAGTATATGTTATCTATCAATTTGAGTGAGTTAATAGCTTAACAGGGAGTATATCATTGCATACAAAAAATGTGAACATTCAGTTGTTGCTTCAGGAGGTACCTAGCTATTCGCATAAACAGAGGACGAAGCATCACAAATTTATTAGTACTTGGGAACACGTAGTACTTCACTATACAACATACGACTGTTTATATACTCCAATAACTAGTGCCAATTCACCTAAACTCTACTCATATCTCTGTAAATAGAATATACTCCGTTATGCATGAGCAGCTTTCTCATCATTTCATAGCCTACTTCACAGTTTCACACCTCAAGCTATAGCACAAGGGAAAAAGATGGGTGGGGCGCACAACGAAAGCAGCAATAGACATGGCATACGAACAAAACATGATGTTCATCACCTTGGAATTGGTATCGCTGTGGGCGTTACTGTTGCAGCTTTGTTGGGTAGGACGGCACAACAAGATCTTACCTGAGATGCATCCAACGACATCTTCGTAAGGAAAATGAGCTGTTCGTGATCTTAGTAAGAATTAGGTCTTGTTCATCATCCATCGTCCATCAACCTTCATCCTTCATCCATCATCCATGTTCACTTTATTTGCACTTTGATTTGAAGCTTATTACAAATGTAATAACAGTAGGTTCTATTATATTTATCTGCGTTTGAACTACTACTGATTACTAGTTCTACTACTAAATTATATATTAACGCCCCAACTAAGAACTAAATTACCTTCAATTAGAGAAAGAAATGTGCAATTTTAAGGTGAATTATGGAAAAATGCATTTATACATATAGAATCCAAAAATTGCCTTTTGGTGTTGTCCTGACCGTTTAATCCCTGAATAAAAGATCAATTAACTCGTATTAATGAGTCGGAAACAAACTAAACATCCTAAACCTACAGGTTATAGGCCCATTAACTAACATGAAAACGTCAAATAATTCTTAAAATAATATTCACATATATGCTCATCAATGTTTTAAATACATTCACGAGGGCATAAGTTATTTACAGAACATAAAAATACCTCATAAGCTAATGATCACTTCCTTAATCATCAAGATTAATAACAATTAACCTTCATGAATCCAAGTTATCATACTTGATCATCAACTCTACAATTATAATCCAATGAAAACCTCAGAAGAGTATCTCCAAAATAGAAATATTTAAACAAACCAATAGGATACTTAATTTAAACTAATGTATACATTGTAAAACTGATCGATTTTATATACTTGGTGTAAATCATAGGCCAAAAAGAACAACCCCAAGTGAAGTTTACTATGAATGTGTGATCTGACTTCAAATAAGAAAAGAGGGACAGATCCCACTTTAGAAATACCTTTCATAATAATACCAACTAGAACATGGATAATGTCAAAGCAAAGAAGGGAAGCACTTGAGAAGCTGCAGCTCATGAAGAAGCGGAGACCAATAACAACAACAACTACTCCACCACTCCACGCCCAAAACACCATCATGCAGAACAGCAGCAGCAAGCAGAAACAGGACACAATTTTGGAAGGGCGTCTCTCCTAGCTCCCAAGAGTCCCAAGTCTGAGTTCAGTTGAGGCTAAATTGAATAACTTTTCGAACTCTACATCTTTGATGATTTGAGGGAAGCGAGATTCTGGCTGGAAGATGGTGTGTTTGGAAGATTCTGGTTTGCATGCATAATTTTCATAGAGAAAGCCAAGGAAAATGGGAGGAGACATGGCAGCCCCCTTGCTGGCTCATTGCTGAAGGAAATAGAGAGTGAATGGGTTCGTTGTGAGTTTAGAAAATAAGACAAGTCTATGAACTAGTAGTCATAGGGAAACTTTTGTAACAAAGAGTTGCTATCATATAACTAAGCTAATAATTATGATTCATTCTTAATAAACATGCTTAAAATTGGGTATTACAACTTAAAGCTTTCAGAGAACCTTAGATTGCTAGAAGGAACACACAGAAGAAGAAGAAGAAAAAAATATCTAGTCATAAGACAACTAGCGCCAGAAGGAGGGTTTGAACCTCCGACCTTGTGGTTAACAGCCACACGCTCTAATATGTCGTCATAAGACAAATAGTAAAAATGATGAAACTGGGAAAAGCATCAGACCAAAACAAACTGAATTTCCCCAAACTCAACCTAGGGCACCTGAAAACCCTCAATCCCCACCCAAAATAAATGGATTTTGAGTGAAATTTTTCACCCGTTTATGGTCAAATCAAACTCAACCTGATAATAAACGGACCACGTTTGTGCTTGACCCGAAAATAACCCATCTTAACCCCGTTTAATTAATTTGGTTGGTTTCAAGTCGGGTCGACCTGAACACAACCCATATAACCTAATTAACAAAATATTTTTTATTTATTTTTTAATGATGTGTGTAAGGGACGTCAGTGGGGCTTGCAACAACGAGGGTCGTTGATTGATGATGAGCAGCAGTAAACGAAATCCTAACCTCTCTTCAACATTTCACGCATGACACTCTTCCCTCTCTAACCTCTCTTTATCATTTTTCTCTCACCTTTCTCTTTATTCTTCCCACTAACAAATGTGGTTGAATTTTTCAAAAGTCCCTAATTTTTCAGAAGCACTACCAAATTATCAAACACTGTTGAATTTTGTAGCCTTACTCAACCTGCTTAGGTAATTGCATTTTAATTTTATTTCCTCGTCAAATAATCTTATTTCAATTTCGCCCCTTTAATGTGTTGGGAAAACCTAGCTTATATACACCATAGTATCGCTGCTTCGCATCATCAAACTCTAATTACAACAACAAATAAGATGAATTCGTCTTACGGGTTTATCAGTCGAAGAGATCGAGAGTCTTTGTAATCTATTGTTCCATCGTCTTTATAAACTATTGTTCTATCGTATAAGATGAATTCGCCGAGTTTTTGAGTTTGATGAATTCGCATCATCGAAGTGGGGTTTTTTGTATTGTGTTCGTTATATAGCGTCAACAGTCATAGATTTTGACCTCCGGGTATAATTTGAATTGATCAGTATACAAGGTGATTTTATGAAAGTAACAGTCTGATTGACTACTTTTCTCTGAACCCCAGTTTTGGATTCTTATGTTTTGGTTGGATTAATGCAAAGTTCTATTCTTTTTTCCTGGCATGAGCTCTCTCTCTCTCTTGATTGAATTTTTTCGGATCTTGTTGGATGTGCAGTAGTGTGAAGTATAAGTAAAATTTATTTGAGTTGGTGTTTTTGTGTTGCAATCTTTGATGGGTATGCTTCGTTATTAGCAAATTGTGTACTATATGCTTGTGTTATCATCTTAATGTTGGTATAATTGTTTTTATTTATTGGCTAAGATTTATTAGTTGTTGGACAGCACTCACTGGTCTGTAAAAATAACAATTTTTTTTAAACAAAAAAACAGGTCAGAATCTGGTTAGAATCAAGTCAACCCGTGTAAATCAGGTAGGGTTCGGGTTACCCATTCTGACCTGCTTAAGGTCGGGTTCAGGTTGGGGGGTCCTGACCTGTTTATTAAACAACCCGACCTGTTTGCCAGCCCTAGCTCAACCTCGCACCGGCGGAGCATGTGGCGGCGCAAGACTCTCTCTCTCCTCCGACCACCACTCGCAAAACCCTTCACCACCACAGAAGAAACTCCATCTCTTTACTCATTCCTCAAACCCTCCCTCTTCTCCCTCAAACCCCAACAACCACCACCACCTCCACCACCCACCTCCTCCTGCTCCAAAGCCCTGCTCACCCCAGACCAGAAATCCACCTTAGAAGCCACGCTCCACCACTCTCTCTCATCTGCAGACACTGATGCAGCATGGAAATCATTCAAGTCACTCACAAACACCTCCTCCTTCCCAAGTAAGTCCCTCACAAACTCCCTCATCACCCACTTATCATCCCACTCTGATGTTCACAACATCAAGAGAGCTTTTGCTTGTGTTGTTTACTTGATTGAGAAGAATCCCAATTTGTTGGAATTTGATTCTGTGAATAGGGTTTTGTGTCGTATGTGTGTTGCCAACACTGCTGCTCCTGCTTTTGCTCTTGTTAAGTGTATGTTCAAGAACAGATTTTTTGTGCCCTTTAATGTGTGGGGCCCTGTCATTGTTGAGATTTGCAGGAAGAGTAAGGGGTTTGTTGGGTATTTGGGTGTTTTTCATGAGAATTGTAGGATTGCTATTGATGAGAAGTTGGATTATATGGTGCCTGATTTGAGTGCTTGTAATGCTGCTCTAGAAGGGTGTTGTTTTGGGGCTGAGTCGGTTGAGGAAGCGGAGCAGGTTATTGAATTGATGTCGGTTTTAGGGGTTAAGCCTGATGAGTTGAGTTTTGGGTTGCTTGGGTATTTGTATGCTTTAAAGGGTATTGAAGGGAAGATAGTTGAGTTGGAGGGTTTGATGGGGGGATTTGGGTTTAAGGATAAAGGGGTATTTTTGAGTTATATAATTCAGGGTTATGTTAAGGCGGGTAGTGTGGGATCCGTCTCTAAGAAGATGTTGCAATGTTTGAAAGAAGGAGAAGGTGAGGGTTTGAGATGTGGGGAGGAGACTTACCGTGAGGTTGTAAAAGGGTTTCTTGAACATGGGAGTATTAAGGATTTGACAACATTGGTTGTTGAAGCGCAAATGTTGGAACATGAGGGTTTTGTAGGGGAAAGATCAACAGGGTTTGGCATTGTTAATGCTTGTATTGTACTTGGGATGCTTGATAAGGCACATAGTATACTTGATGAGATGAAAGCTCAAGGCGCTGCTGTTGGACTTGGTGTGTATTTGTCAATCTTAAAAGCATACTGTAAAGAACATCGGACAGCTGAGGCTGCGCAAATGGTAGCAGAGATTAATTGTTCTGGCCTACACTTGGACGCTAGTTGTTATGATTCTTTGATAGAAGCATCAATGACAAGCCAGGATTTCCAGTCTGCGTTTTCTTTGTTTAGGGACATGAGGGATGCAAGGATATCGGATTTGAAAGGAAGTTATATTACCATAATGACTGGTCTGACGGAAAATAATCGGCCTGAATTGATGGCAGCATTCTTGGATGAGGTGGTTGAGGACCCACGCATTGAAGTGGGGACACACGACTGGAATTCTATAATACATGCTTTTTGTAAGGCTGGTCGGCTAGAAGATGCTGGTCGAACATTTAGGAGAATGGTCTTTCTTCAATTTGGACCTAACGAGCAGACATATTTGTCTTTGATCAATGGTTACATTGCTGCAGGGAAATACTTTAATGTTTTGATGCTTTGGAATGAAGTTAAAAGGCGAGTCTCAAATGATGATGCCATAGGCTTTAAGTTAGATCACAGCTTGGTTGACGCTTTCCTTTATGCAATGGTTAAAGGAGGTTTTTTTGATGCTGTGATGCAAGTAGTTGACAAATCTCGGGAATTGAAGATTTTTGTGGATAAGTGGAGATACAAGCAAGCATACATGGAGAACCACAAAAAACTTAAGGTTGCAAAGCTGAGAAGGAAGAACTTCAAGAAGATGGAAGCCCTTATTGCTTTTAAGAATTGGGCCGGCTTGAGTGCTTGATGCTTCTAGACATTTCATGCTTTCTTTCAGGTGAAGATTGAGCGCCAGGGGATTGGATGGTGGTGGCCCTTCATTTATCGTCTTGCCAGGGCATAAAAGAGCAAATACTCTTTTTATCTCTCTGAATTCTGAATTTTTGTCTGCTCCTCTTCAGAAATTTCATAGGGCTTACATCTTCTTCAGGTAATTTTGTTGTCCCTGCACTCTTCTCATGTCTTTGTTAACTGCTATAATAAATTGTCGTTGGATTTTCTTGGGTTTTCTGTTCCATGGATTTGCATAACTTCTTCAGTCCACACTCTTATTTTGTCTTTAAATTGTAATGATATGTATTGCACTTTTATGTATTGGTTTCTGTACAACTTCTGTGAGTATTATGGTTGTAGAACATAGGAATGTACTGCTGAGTAATAATAGGCGGGGTAGTGAATCAGGTCATTTAAGCTTGCTCGACGCAATCAGCACTTGTAGAGCTATGTTTGATGAAATATAATTGGGATACCTAGTTTAACAACGCATATTATTTGTTTTGGCTTCAAAGCAAATACTTTGATATTTAGTGGTGTGTATAATATTTAGTGGTGTGTTGGTGATTGTTATGCTCCTTTCCTCGTTTTAAGATGGCTGTAGATTTAACTAAACATTTTGGAGTTGGATTTTAGTTGGTTTCAGCATACATTGTATATAAAAGTTATCCCTCAATATAACAAAATTACCCCTCAACATAATATATGTCAATCTTTATTAACTTTGAGGGGATAACTTTTGTTATTTCAATGGGTCATTTTTATTGTATCACATGTGTATACAAGATTTTGTTGTTAGATTTTTAGAATTCGGATAGATGTTCATGGGTGAAGAAATTTGTCTGCAGATTTTATACTGGATATGGTTTAGAGTTTAGAAATCTTTCCAAGGCAAAGAATGTGGTTTGTGGTTCTGCAAGTCAAACGCTCGAGAAAGAACTTTTGACATAACAAAGTCTATCGAAGTTATTTTGACAGTATGAATTTGGCCTTGAATTTGAGAATTTAGTAATATACGCAGTACATAATACCAATATATGATCGTTCTAGCATCATCTAAGTGATGAGTGTCAACTAGGTTGAATCGTGATATTCTAAGCTCTTAAGCTTTGGAATTACTCTTATTGGAGTTAGGGTTACTAACCTACTCATCACATAGATGTTATCCTCTCTTTCCCTTGTCCTTGGTGTTATCCTAGTAGGAAAATAGTTCTTTTTTTGGTCCTGTTTCCCAATGTGTTACCCGACCACAGCTATAGCTAACACATGCACCAATGTAGACCAAGTTCGAAAATGCTTGCATTTGTCTTTTTTTTTTTTTTTTTTTTCTTTCAACAATGTCTCCTTTACAATCCAGACAAGAAAAGGGATTTAAACTCCAAAGGGGACCCAAGCTCGACTTTTGAGATGTAGAATCAGCAGGTACAACTTAAACATGCTGCTCCGTAATTGTGTTATTGGGTGTGTTCCTCCCATTATTTCAGAGAATATTAAAGGTTACGATATGATTGATTCATATGACAGAAGGATCCACCATCTGCTATGCTAACATGCTAATTGTGAGCATATAATTTTACAGGAAATTCTCTCTCTTGATAAACTGAAGCATTATGAACCCATATTGACGTCAAAATATAATGAATATTGTACAGTGTAAACATCTAAGCATTTGGGAGAGCTTGGTGTCTATTCGAAAAGCATTAGGCTGAATCAGTGGTGATCCATCAGGAACTAATGTACAGCGAACTGTTTGTCTCTAAGATGTTTTATCCGTAGAAAGTAAAATTCTACTATATTTGATGACCACTCCACAGCTACTGCAGCCTACTAGTGAAGGGACTTCTTGCTGCGACAGACATGCAATGGGCTGAGGAAGTTCCAAAATGGAATATATCGAGGGTTTGAGGTTTTTATATATATAGTAGAGTGTTATTTACCGTTCGAAAATTGCTCAAATCATTCCTATAAATTATTATTTTACCCCTCATTCTACCAAATTATTTTCATCTACCCTTCCCAGTTTACATTTCTCATCAGTACAATGACCTTTACCAAGCAAAGAGCAGTGCAGTCGCCGTTTGACCTGCACGACAGGACAGTTAGCATTGTCATACCTGTATGCAGTAATGCCAGAGAAGAAGGTAAAAAAAAAATATGTTAGTGTTAAATAAAACCCAAAAGATGAATGAGACTACAGAAGTAAAATTGAGCAAGGTTCTCTTCATTATTTTGGTGATGCTTAGACTATTAATTAGAACATGCTTGGAATTATGGTAATGTATTACTGTGATAATAAAAGTGAAACTTAAAAACATGAATGTGAATCTAAGAAAAAAAATTAGAAAATAATAGTGTATTTACAAGTTGATTAAATTTTAATAATGTGGTGGGAGATAGAAGGAAAACTTTTACCCTTGTTTTGGGGGTAATAGTCAAATATCCTCTCTTAGTATACCTATTTTCTCCAAAATAAGGGTAGAAGTTCCTATTTATTTACTTTCCACCACACCACCATAACATAATTTACTTTTAATCACATCATCACTTTCTTATTTTTTCTTGTATTCACATTCATTTTTTTATGTTTGATCTTTGTTACCCCATTAACATTACTCTCATCTCAAACATGTCATAAGAATACTAGAAAGTTTAATACTCTAAGCCTCTTGTGTATAGGTATTTGTAGTGCAGCAGTACAGAAGATAATTACATGCATTACTGAAATGGGAAAATATTATATTGACAATGAAATCATCAAAATTAACATCATCTTTTATCAATATAGTAACATATCATCAAATATTTTATCTTTTTTGATAGAAACATATCAATTAATATTGGAGACTGATTTGTTACTATATTGTACAAAACCTGAAATAATAGCTTCCCACAAAACTTTCTACTATAATGGTACAAAATTAGTAATCATAGGTTCAATTAAAGTATGCAGGAATAACAATCTTATAAGATTTCATCATATTAGGCCATAAATCTTTAGGAACGAAAGTTCACTGAATTTTGAAAATTAGCACCACTATTTTCTTATTTATGTAGAAAAAAACTCAACAAGTTGGGATCAAAGTAGATGCAAAAGTTATTTATAAAATAGGTATTTATAGTCAAAGTAATTACAATAAACATTATAGTATTTGGGTCGATCCATAATATGAAGTAGGTTGATAAGAAATGTCCAATTTATTTTTATAATTCTTTCTTAAAAGCGTCATTTATATTGTGAGTTTGTGATATCACATTAATATATTCAAGTGATCTTCTCACATTAAAATAAAAATATATCTTCATAAGATTTAAGCCAGTAACCTTTCAATTGCAATATAGATGACTTATCACTTTTTGCAGAAGTGAGTCTTAATTCTATATTTAGAAATTGGTAGTGATCTTTTTTCTAAGATAGTGCTTATTTGGATAACATGAAATATTTGAGAAGTGAAATTTATGGGAATTAAGAGGTTAGTAGTTATTTGTTTAACCTGAAAAAGTGGAAATAAAGAAGTGGAAATTTAATTTGGACTTACCACAAAACATGAGAAATAAACTAAGCTTCCCTTCTAAGTCAATCAAAATTCATGAGAATTTCAAATTTATATAATCTAACCAATATAATATATATATATATATATATATATATATATATATATATATATATATATAACGTTTTCCTATTTTTAGAAATATACTAAGACAAAAATCACTTTTTGCAAAACCCCAAAAGTTGTACTTTCTGACATCATTTCAGTTGTACTTTCTCCAAAATATTTGTTTTAAACTTTTGTTCTATTATTCTAAATGTCTAATCTATTATTTTAAACTTCTGATCTATTTTTTTAATGTTCAAAACTTTTGTTCTATTATTCTAAACTATTTTTCTATTGTTCTAAACTATAATTTTAATGTTCTAAACTTCTGTTCTATTATTCTAAACTATTGTTCTAAACTTTTGTTCTATTGTATTATATTGTTCTAAGCTTATGTACTATTATATTAAACTATTATTCTCATGTTTTAAACTTTCATTCTATTATTCTAAACTTGTATGTAATTATTTTAAACTTCTATTCTATTGTTCTAAATATTGACACGTATGTTCTAAATATTTATTATATTGTCTAAGGTCTAATATTGATGTTTAAAAGTTTAAAACTAGTGTTCTAAGGTCTAATCCTAATGTTTTGAACATTAGAACACAAGCTTTGAACAATATAACAGAATTTTAGAACAATATAATAGAAGTTTAGAATATTAGAGTAATAGTTTAGAACATTAGAACAATAAAACAGAAGTTTAGAACATCAGAACAATAATTTATAACAATAGAAGTTTAGAACGATATATAGAATAATAGAACAAAAGTTTAAAATAATATAACAGAAGTTTAGAACATAAGGACAATAATTTATAACAATAGACCAAAATTTAGAACATTATGACAAAAGTTTAGAACATTAGAATAGAAGTTTAAAATAATAGGCAGAAGTTTAGAATAATAGTTTAGAACAATATAACAGAAATATAGAACGATAGAACATATATGTATAACAATAAAACATAAGTTTAGAACGATTAAACAGATATGTATAACAATAAAACATAAGTTTAGAACATTAGAACAAAAGTTCAAAACATTAGAATAGAAGTTTAGAACAATAGGCAGAAGTTTAGAACATTAGAATAATTGTTTAAAATAATACAAAAGAAGTTTTAGAACATCATTACTAAATTTCAGAACAACAGAATAAATGTTTGGAACAATTTATACTAACTTTTTAGAACAATAGAATAAATAATCAGAAGATGAAAATTTCTAATATCACGAAAAACAAGGTATTATACGTACATCATGACTTTTGAAAAGTTAGGAGAAATGTGTTGTACATTGACAGTGGGAGTACAAAAAAGTTCCAATAAATTACACTTTTGTCATAAAAAAGTTGAAACATTTTGGGCCATCAGATTTTTTATCAACGGGAGATGAATTCTCATATTCTAAAATGTTTTCATATAAGGTGAGGGTTCTCACATGATATTATATATATATATATATATATATATATATATATATATATATATATATATATATATATATATATATATATATATATATTATATTGGTTACCATTTTATTTTTGTGTAAAAAGAAAACCTAAATTAACAAGGCATACACTCTATATTTATCTTTAAGAAAATTATTTGTGTCTTATTTCATTAAAATGTATAAAATTAAAAATAAAAATTAAAACCTATGACGTATATATAATATTGTGCCTTTCACAACTAATTTTTGAAATTTACAAGTGTATCGACAGAGTTGTGTGAAAAATTTAGAACAAGATTAATTTATAATATATTTTAATAAATGTTGAAAAGTTCCTACTATATTACAAAATATTGTATTTAAGAGGTTAATTAAGATGCACTACTTAAAAATTAATTATATTATGAGTTTTGCATTATCCAGAATTAGGTTGCGATCTAGGGTGTAGCTAAGGTTATACGAGGAGTTTAAAACTATTTAATACCTTATACTTTATATATAAAGGCCCTAAAAACGAGTTTATAATCCAATTGTAGAAGTTTGGGTAGCCGTTGAAATGGTGGAATTTAGATTCAAAATAGATGATTTCAATCTGCTAATATAATCCTATAAGACCTGTGATAAACATATCTCTCATCAAATCGAAAATTATCCAAAAATGACCATTTTGAAAGTTAATATACCCTACTTTTGAGATATTTATGAAAAACTTGCAAAATTTAAAATAAAAGTATTAAATACTACTCAAGGTCAAACAAATAGGTTTGGGATTACTCAAAATCTTATGTTTAGTCACCAAATGCCATAATATGATTGAACTTTGAAGATTATACATATTATTTTGAAATATTTTTGTAATTGAATTAAAGATATTGAATGCCTCCTAAGATTATGTTAGAATTGATTTATCAGTAGGCAATTGAGAAAAAATCGAATAAATCAATCGTGCAGCACACGGACCTCAAAAACTAGTACGATGTGATTGAGGATGTTCCTAGTTTTACAATTTAGCACAAGCTTCAGGAATGATTGACAAAACATTACCCCATTTCTAGTTCAAAAGAGTTGCAGGCAAAACGAGGATTATGCAGAATCGAACAAGATATTGCATCTTTATAATCTTACATCTTTGACTACCGCATCCACGTACACAACACCTAGCCGGAAATGTGAAATCTCATTCTAACCCTTCTCTTTTAACCTACCAAAATCCGCAGATGTTGCTTATGCTGACGGAGGACATGCACATTTGCACACCAAACGCCATGCATGATCAGTTTGTATGCCTGCATTCATCGAAACCGTCGTAGCCTCTTAGGCACCTCATACTACTTGGGCATGCAGTTTCAGTTAAGCCTAGTCGGAGATTCGTTATGAGCCACGAGTTATTTGACAAAACGCTTCATCTCAAAAGACATTGTGTATTCCGTAATTGGTAAGTCCATTATGCAATAGCAGTTCCTTTCTCCGTGTTCCTTTGTCATAGAGAGTTCCTTTCTCCGTGTTCCTTTAAATTGTCACTCGTCAGGTATATTAATGAGATGGAAAGATACAAGGCATTTGATATGTAGGATTCGTTTTAAATGACATGACATAGTGACATCCTCGAAGATGACCAACGAGCCCGGGGAACAACATTCCTATTATGCAACATATTGTCATCTACTAATCACTAAGTAATATTTCTAGCTCGCGTACAATTCTGATAAATGGTCAAAAATATGGCCCACTGTATCGGTAGCAGTGGTTGATGATCCATAAAATTGAAGATAATTGCAAAAGCTTTCGTACTTCCTTCAATCACCAACCACACCTAGCAGCACTTCATCAAAAGGCTGAGGATCTCGGAAGGAAAAACAAGGCACAGCAAAACTTTCCCACAGCCCATAGTAAGGCAAAAGTATGTTTTGCTTCTTGACATTTCTCATCACAATTAAGGGAACTTTTGCTTACCAAAAGTTCCTCAACAAGAAAAAATAAAATAAAATGGGGCCAGAAAATCTTACATATCCATTACCAAATAACTCTACATGGAAGCCATACCAATACTTTATGTTTCGCTGGCCTGCGTAAGAGTGTAGTTACCATCAGAGGTCACTAGAACGGGGAAGTTGAAGGGCTAACAACAATATGTCTAAGAGGGTGATCTACATCTCTGCCACCAGCGTGTTTGACAAACTCCGAAGGGGAAAAGAAGGTTCCGTGACAAATACACATTATCCGGACTTCCTCCCCTTTTCCGTACTTGTATAAGATCCCTTCTACTTTCCTACCATTAGGACCATCTCCTATAGTGAACACACATGGCATATCCTCTATCCCACTCGATACAGTCTCTTTCTTATTGTCTGAACTCTCAGGCCGCTTAGACGGATTCTCCGCCTCGGGCCCACCAGCTCGGTGGAGAGGGTTGTCCTTAGTTCCCGAGGTCCCCATGGTTTCTTGGCTGCCTCGGTCTGGGCTTTTTGTGTCACCACAGCTGCTTGATCCTATGAATAATGACAATGAAAATAAAACAAGAAGATTTCAAGACCAAAATTAATAATAACGCATATTTCTATCAACGCATAAAACATACTACGAAATCAAGGATATAAACATATTGCATTCTGTAATTTACAAGACAGAGTCTAGAACTTCCCTAGCATGAAGACAGCCAACTCAAACACAACTAGTCCATTGATCATGTACACCTCAAGTATCAACAGTAAACATAACCCCTTCATTAAAATGGAGGGTGTAAACAAGTATATTTCATTCTAGAATTTCTCATAGATGTCACACAGGGTTTTCATAACCATGTTATAGTAAACAGTAAGATAAGGCAAAGGGAAATATACAGATTTACCTATAAATTCAAAGAGGTTCCATCGATAAATTAAGTTCATCGCTCCAAATAATCATGTAAACTCTGCATTCCTAGCAAGCAATTACTACTTACATTAGCACTGAGGTTAGCTACCTATATCCCCCTCTTCGATGAACCAAAATTTTAGAATATGTGAAAAACCTGACAGCAGCACTACAAACGCCCAAAATGAGACTCCAACCATACACATTTCCAACTCCGAGAAGAAAAACAGGTATTGTTCTAATGACAGTTTACAAACTAAACAAACCTATTGCATACATCAAAGTGAATTCATAGACTACAGAAACAAATGGGCTCACTGACTGCCTTCAGATTGATCAATGTTTCATGACATACCGACTGTTTACGCATGGTAGAGGCAACAAGTGATGCCATTAAAGTTTGCCTGGTAGTATCAAAATGCCACTGTGTCATAAAACTAAGAAAACTATCCTGCCATTCAGATAGGAGAATTCTTGAAGATTCCAAAAGCCGCACATACACTTACATCCTACATCAGGTTTTCAATTTCCATACACCACAACTAACAGATTTTCAGCTAGAACTTCTCTTTAATCATCCCCATCGGACGTTTATATCCTATCTCTGCTCCAAGATAACATCTTCCAAAAAGTTATCCATGGGAAGAAAGTCTAGGCAAGCATGTTACGTAAGTTGAGAACTGAAAGAAAAAAGACTGAATTCCAAGTTCCAAAGCCTTTTTGAGAAAGTTGGTGCTAGGATATCAAATATAAGGAAAGATTTCACTAGCATTAAATAAGAAGGGACGCAGAATCTCTAGGCAAGCTTGATAGAAGATAAGAATAATGGCTGGGTGAAAGGGAGATGGAAGATTATTAAAAAATATGCCTTAGGCTTGATTCCAAACCTATTATAGTGCCAGAAAAGAATGATCACAAACAAGGAGCAATTATAATAAATGACACGCACTCAGTTGATGCACTGTCAGAGAATGACATGATATGCCTACTTAAAACATGTGGTACAGACAAACTGCTTATTCATGGTGTTGAACTCTAACTTTCGAATTATGTATGTTCTTGTATTAGACAAATGCCTGTTCTCTATGGTGTCCAATAAAATTTCTCTTCCCACCCAACAATAACACACCTAATTAGTCCATCCTAAAAAATCGGGTTCTGCTTATTTAGATTGGAACCAAATGATATCAGATAGAAGAGAGTTCCTGCAGAATCTTCGCAAGGAATACAGCTTGTGAATCATAAATCAAGACAATCCAAAGGAATATTTACTCTCCAAGGTACAATCCTTCTAAATTATTCTCTTTAAAGTTGAAATTTTTTTTTCAGATTTTCTTTTCCGGATGAGAAAAGTGCAATGTAGTTTGCCGTACATACAAAGAGTCCAAAATGCCAATAACTAAACATTTTAGCTAACAAAGTCAAGCAACTTTCACCGTATCATCCCAAAGCTCTAAATACCAATAAAGATCAGAAATTCACATTGGCTATGAATCTGGGCATCTGGCACAATCTAAAAGCGAATTTCCTATTGGCTTGAGCCTATTGTTACTTGGAAAAGGCAACACTATTTCTTTCTCCAAGTGGCAAGTGCAAAAAACATACTAGAGAAGAGGGTTTTCCCCAGTGATAATAGGGAAACCAAGACAAGTAATGTTGGTCCAGAAGGTGAGTGATTATAACATCTACCTCCACCGTAAACAGAAAGCTACTTAAATAGTTAAATAGCTCAACTTTGACTGATTAGCATGTGTAAATCATTAGGGAACTTATGGCAATCACAATTGACTAGAAATGGCATCAAATTAAGCATCTCACTTATGCCAATAGAATCTAATTAAGAGAAACGACATTATAAAAAAAAAAAAAAGAGCTAAACGAGAATGAGAAGACAAATAGCAATCTATGGTAGAAACAACAACAATAGCAATTGGCAAGAAAAAGCTCAACCATTGAAACAACGAACAAATAATCGTCATAGGTTACCCTGAAAACATCAAAAGAATCCAAAATTCAAGATTCAGATAAGAAAACAACCGAATATAGTCAAACAGAATTACAGCATAAAAAGAAGTTCCAACAATAGAAATTCCAGAACCAAATCAAAAAATTTTACTACTAACCTAACTTCCATAGAAATAATAGCAAACCCAACCAGAACGTTGTCTATTGAGGATCCGACGCAAAGGATTCAAAGCAGTCAAGATGCACAAAATCAACCATAACAAGCAGATATAACAAGATCAAGCTGAAAATAATATTCAGTGTACAAACTCTTTTTGTCCCCTGAGAATCGATAAAATTGATACCTTGATGGGTTTTACTCTCAAGATCAGATGCATCAGAGGAAGTACCCCCTTGCGATTCCCCTGAACCCTGAGATGAACCCTGCTGCGGCTGAGACTGATCTTGAGCCATCAGAAAACCTTGCAAGCTACCAAAAGTAGTTCTCCTCCCTTTGACCACCTCCATATTATTACTAGGTGGAGGTGGTTTAGAAAAACCAAACAAATTCCCCATTGAAGAACCAATCAACTTACTAGTTAACCCTAAACATTGCTGCTCTCTTTCCAACCTTGCCCTCAACTTCAACCCCTCAACCCCCTTCTCCTCCCCACCACTCTCCTTCAAAATCCTCTGCTTCTCAGACCGGCGCCGCTTTGCCTCCATCCTCCTCAATGTCTGCATCTCCTTCCTCTTCCTCCACTCCTCCTCCGTCTCAACCGGTAAAGACGACGTCCTAACAAGACTATTACCCCCCGGTGATGATGATGGCGATGGCGCTACTGCCACCGCACCCAAATCATCCTCCCTAAACAAAGGCATAGTCCCAGCTATTGATGATGACCTTATCAAACCCCCCAAATTCTTAGACTTATCTATCCCAAACTTACCCCCCAATGACAACCCAAGTCCTAGATTCAAACCCTCATCATCCTCACCCTCCCCGAACTTAAGGTCATCTGATCTAATCCTGGCGGCTGAATTACTACTTCCACCGAGAAAAGTCTGCAAGAGATCTCTTGGATATCTGCTCACTTCTAAAGACAAACTCTCCATCTCTTTGCTCCTATGTCTGCTACTACTACTACTAATACCAGTACCAATTCCTCTGCTACTACTGCTAATATTCAGTGTTTCACTCATGGGTTTTGAGATACTGGTTGAATACAGCTGAGATGAAGTATCCATCCACCGATACCAACCAAACCCCCACCAACTTACACCACGAACCCAGAAACTTTTACCACTTTTGTTAACTGATACAATTCTTTTCCTTCATTTAATAACTAAAGTTTTGATCTTTAACAACATTTTTGAGGAAAAATTTGAAAAACCCAGAAAATGTTTACCAATTTTTTTTAGCTTATTCAAGTGTTTTATCATCATTTCATTAGTAAAGTTTTGATCTTTTGCAACATTTTTTAGAACAGATTGAAAATTTGAGGAAAACCCAGATTCAGAATTACCCAGAAATTATGGGAAATTTTTTTAAAAAAATAATGAAAATTAAACTGGATGAAATCAAACGAGGAATAGTAAAAACAGAAGGAAGACAGAAAAAGAGACGGTTTTGTGATTGAGCTCTTAAGCTTCAACACGTGGAGAACTCAACTCATATAACAACATAAAACATTTTCTTGGGTTCTGTAAGATAGAGAGATGTGGTTTTCCTTCTGTATATTTTTTTGGGGGAGCTTATTAGATTTTTTTTTTTTTATGGGTTAAGTATTCAAAATCCAGAGAGGGAGAAGGAGAACAGTGGAAGCAACTCTTGCTTTCTATTACATTTTGTCAATGACTGCTTTGGGAGAAGGGGTAAATAATAAAAAAGAATTAAGATTAAAGTATAAAAGTATGAAACTTTTAAGTCAAATTGTATTACAAAAAAATTAGTAAAATAATTAAGCATATTCAAACTAAGAATGTTGGTATTGCATTATTGAAAACGATGAATTACAATTTAAAATAAACATACGATGTGTTATTTTCAATGTATAGCAAATAACAAAGATGATAAAAACGTAGATTTAGTGGATGACAACTAATTTAGCTGGTTAAGGTATTGGATGATAATTGAGATCGAATCTCGTCTACATCAGTTGTTGTCTTACTGTTTCCAACTCCTTTTACATAAAAAAAAAAATAAAATAAAAAGGTGGATTTTATTTTAGTGTTAGAGTACCATTAGTGGATCGTGACATGATTACACACATACAATCACAAGAGGGAATTCCCTTTAGATATTGACCTTTTTTGTGATAGAAGAAGACTTGACGATGAACTTATTTAACTCAAAGAGCAAGAGGAACTTAAAAGACAAAAATACCGTTCAATCAGGTGAGATAATTGCTTAGTAATCCGATGTGGCTGCCATGAATCCATGGCACGATGTGCATCCTTGTACATTTATTCCTTCTAAATATATATTAAATAATATAATTTGTAAAGAATCCGATTTCTAATATTAATTAATTAGAGTTATTTGATTATTTTAGTTAGAGCCCTTAAATATAGACCCTACCTGAATGACCGACCTAAATTAGCAATTATTTGATTAAACTCGTTTTATTTGTGAATTTGGCGACATGTAACATATCATAAATCTAACCTTATATTAACTAAAAATTGTTTTAAATTGAATTTTTTTATATGAACCCAAATCTACACCACCCGATGTAAAATGATAATCAATTTAAACCGACTTGACAATGACTCAAACCCGAAATGACACCTGACTTTATTATAACTTGAAACTAACTATAAGCCCATTTTATTCTAACTCGTTGTTGACTCGTCATATTACTAATCCGAGTGGTAAGTTCTAAATATAAAAAAAAAAACTAGATGAATATTGTGTCATAAATAATCCTTAGTAAGCACATAATAATAAGTTTTTGAAATGTGACATTTTTAATTTATAACTCAATGCTAATTGCAATTTTTATACTAGAGTATTCTTGTTACAGTATATTGAACCATTTCGTGATAGACTCGGTTTCTCTTGAAAGTTTAATTTATTCGTCATAATAGTTATCCAATCCAAATATATGTTGAGTTTGAAACTAGCTAATTAAACATCCCACATAAAATTTATTCGACCGACATTCGATTTGAACCCAAAAATAATTGATCCAATACATCTAATCCTAAAAATATTCAACCCATAAACGATACAGACCAAAAATTATCCACTGCAAACTCATTCCTTACCCTAAAAAATTAAACTGGATTCGTATTAGGCTAATGAAACTTCACCTATATCCGGAAAAAAAATCCAAAATAATTAGAACAAAATTTAACCCAAACAAACCTAACCTTAATCTAATAATTACTTAAATTGATATAACTTGACCCGAATACAACATGAAATCCAAAACAAGCCAAACGGACTTGAAAGGCCGAATTCACAGCTCAAATCCTAATTTTAGTAGTATAACCGAGTTTCAAATAAATAACAAATCTGAAAGTGAAAGTGGTGAGTGGCTGTCCCGAGGAAGTTACTCATACGTGTCAAGCGTCCACAAGAAGTATAACAGGCAGCAATAAACACGTGTCAAGAAGCAATACAAGAACCATCATCAACCACGTGTCCATAGCCCGTCTCTCAGCCGCAGCATTTTCTCTTTCTTCATCATTGTATAATTCACTTATTCTAATGCTTACGCATCAACAGATATCAGCCCCTACATTATGACATGGCCTACATTTCTCGTTTCCTAAGTTATATAGATCTTGATAGCTTGGGCAGTTGGGCGGTTGGGCGGTTGCCTTAAAACTGGTTCTCAATGTAATTAACTAAATTACGGAGTACTTTTTTATTAACATTGTTTCTTCCATAACCAATAATAATTCTATTAATATGTCATACTATGACACGATATTAAAAAAATATATAATCATTAAATTGTTTTTTTTTTTACACCGATTAACAAGATCCATTTTAATAAAGTATAGACACCTCAAAATGCATAATTGTAAGGTAAAATATTTACTACTAAATCAAATATTTATGCGCATTCAAATAGTCTTGAATTCAAGCAACTCCTTACTTATTCAAGTAGGTAAATAAGAATTACATTGAATTAAATTAGTCTATTACGTTAATGAGGAAGCACAAACCATGGTTAGATTTTGATCCGATATAATGTCTTAATCTAATATTTACGAATCAAGTATTTGAGAGTAGGGGAAATATATGTATAGTATTCCCACCTTAAGCACCTCACTTGATAAAATTTTAGCATTTAAACCAAATGAATCTCCCTTAAAATATAGTTTGGAGCGGCAAATTTGAAAAGAGGCAAAGAAAATGATTTCTTATATAATTCAAACTCATTGATGACCTTGTTCTCCAATAGACAATACCTTGCAGAAGTTGACTTAACCTTATTGACTTTTGTCCGATCAGTTGGCAACTCCTCTCAAATCTTGTACATAATGATTTCTTCCATCCAAGAGGGCATGATTGTATCTTCTTTACTGCAGCTAATGGGTTTGACCTCCACTTATACAGACTTATTTAACTTTTCAAGACTCAAGCTTCATAACTTAGATAATGCATCTACTTAGGTGTTCTAAAACCTTGGTAATAGCTCAGTCTGGAAACTTTCTAAGTTTTATATTAGAGTCTTGATCTTGGATAAGTAAGAGACTATTGAGGGTTCTTTAGCCTCCTCTAAAATTGGTTCAAAACAAGTTGTGAATGTGTTCTCAACATTGCATGCTTTGCTTCATCATGGCTGCTTCATATTCCACTTCATTATTTGTGGCTTTAAATAAGAACTTTAAAGCATATTCTACAATCTTTCCTAGTGGAAAAATAATCGTTGTACTTGAATCTGACCCTTCAACGGTTTTAGACTGTTTGCGAAGAGTTTCCACACATTTCTAACCACATCCATTTCTTTTTTTATATGAGCACTCTGCAAGGAAATCCACAAAGACATACTCTTTAATGGCAGTGCTTGGTTAGAAACTTCGAACTTGATTCCATATTCCGTCAGCTTTGTCAACGACTTTTCCAATGGAATGTTTGTCCTCACCATGACTTGATGTGCATCGAAATAGGGCCTAAGCTACCTAGTAGATACTATGATAGCATAGGCTCCCTTCTTAATGGTGCTCGCCCTTCTGCTTGCGAGAAGTAGAAGCGCTTTGGATGATCTCACCATGACAATGTATAGCATTCAATTCTCCATGAGTTTTTCTTCTTAGTTTGGTCACTATTATTGTATGGCTCAACCACTTAATGGGGTGTAGTAATAGTTTCTGTTCGCATCAAATAAGGCGTGGGACTGCCAAAGGGTTGTTGTCATCATGAAGTATTTGTGATTGTGGTATGCACATTGTTCACCATGATTCACAAGTTTGAGAAACTTGGCTTGCTTTTAGAACGCCTTCCTTGCAGCGCCTAAATTATTCATGTCCAAAGAATGGAAACCAATTGGGTGCGAATGAAGTAAGGTGATGTTAGGGAAGGATACTGGATTGAACCTTATGAAGAGTTTTTCTTGACCCTAGATTGATGAAGCCGATAAACAACATCAATTGATTTTTGAGGTGGTGTTTGAGAATGATAATTAAGTTAGTAAATGCAACTTACGATCAATGAAATCCTCCTAGAATTGTTATGGGTCCAGCCCAAGTATTGGTAATATGTGTTTTATTGTGGTATTTGTTAATGGGTTAATCTTATTAGCATTTTATCTCTTGTGTTTAAGTCTTCATTAGGCTTATTTTATGGATTGAAAAATAAGTCATTTAGAAGGTCATCAAGTTGATTAAAGGTCAAAATTGGGATATACACAAACACAACAAAAGATAGAGAGAGAAGAGAATGTTTCTAATTTTCGCACTTTTCAGGGCAGTCTATACTAATTTGTCCGTTTTCAAAAATTGCACCGTTGGATCGTCCTCAAATTTTGATATCTGGCTTATGGCACATAGGGCTTAATTTTGGATGGTTGGATCGTCTATTTGAGCTCTAGTTTGGTTTCAGTAGTCTCTGGACATATCTGCTGTTTTTAGGTGGTTTCTACACCTTTTGCTCTCTAGTTCATCTCTTATTGTTCTTGGTGATTGTTGGTGGGTGTATGAACATTTGTAGACTGATTTGAGTTCTTTTTCCCTCAATTATCAATAAGATAAAATTAAGGGTGGACTCCTCAAGAGGTCCCGTGGTTTTTATCCTTCACATAGAAGGGGTTTTCCACGTATAATTTGTGTGTGTTGTTTGCACTTTTATTTCACTTATTATTGTGTTTTGCTACTGCAATATTGATGTCCATAATCTGATTTCCTTTGGTTGATTGATATTGGTGATAATTTGGGTTGATTGGTTTGGATATTTGGTTGGTTGTCTTGAGTTTGTGATTTTGTGAGTATCGTAGTGACCTCTACCGATCCCTACAAGAATAATGTGTGTTTTAAGTGTTTACTCAATTAATGAGATACCATATCTTATCCTATTGCCATAAGCGAGATATTTATAGGCCAAGAGTGAATAATTATTAATAGCTTACTTGTGCCGTCAAGTTGGACTTGTCATGAAGGCTATTGGATAAAGCTCAATAATGCCTTCTTGTTTTCTAAACTGACTTGATAAGTGAGTTGCTGACCACGGATATTTATCCCAAATTACTTGCATCACATGGTTAGATCGTAGGGCATTACACATATTATACACTATATTACACAAATCTGTGAGAGAAGAACACGAATTTGTTTTTAAGAAAATGTGTTTACTTATACATAGGTGAACCAACTGGTATTCAAATATTAGCAGTTTTGGCAATATATTCATCCTTAAACTTGTGCATTGGGTCGGGTTAGGGCCGGGATGCAAAACGGGTCGGCTTGGATTGAGCCAAAGAAGATGCAAAACGAGCAGAGTCAGGTCGGGCCAAAGAGGATACAAATCAGGCCGAGTTGGATCGGACCATTACAAAGAGAGTATAATTCTATTTTATATAGAGTGATAGTCTGTATGTATCACTTTCAATATTTGAAAGTGGTCCATTGACAAGCAAGTGAAAATTATTCATTACCTGATAGTGTTTAAAAGTCTTAGAAACTATTGGCCCATTATTGACCCGACTTGACCCATTAAAGATCCAATAAAATATGAACCTTTAAAAGACCAACCAATTAAGTCCATAATTAATTAGACCATGTTTACAAATGGACTGATAAAAGGACTCTTAATGGGATCCCTTCTATTTGAACAAATCTAATCACCAGGACTCCATGAGTTGATGGGAATCCGCTATCATAGAACATAGACAACTTGATTGGTAATAGATTATCATTCATGGGACAAATCTCAATGTCATAGAATATGCAATATCACCAACGTTAAAATTAGCGACTGAAAAACGTTCCAACAAGTATAACTTAGTTTAGGACTTAGAAACAATTAATGAAGTGTTTCCTATAGCTTGCTTTTTTTCCAAGAAGAAATGAAATTAGAGTCATAAATTCATTAAAAAAAAAAGAAAAGAAAAAGGCTTTATTATATTCTACTTGTCTAAATTTATATTATTCATATATGAATTTATTTTGTCCAAAATTATCTAAACTTGTATAGTATGTAATTTACTATATATGAACTCTTATTAAGGCTTTGGATTATTTTATTTCAACTTATTTTATTCGACGCTAATTTATTTTTTTAAATTTGTCTGAAATTCACTATAGCAGAATTTATATTCATTATAGAATACTATAGTAAAACTTACTTTTCTTGGGACAAGACCTATATTGGCTAAAGTAAGTAAAAATAAGTGTGAGTAAAATAGTCTCAAATACTCTATTCAATTCGACTTATTATTTTTTTTTTCATCTAAACTTATTTTATTTGAAAAATATAACAACTCTTAAAATATAAATTTATTTATTTATTTAAATATATTTTTATTAAACTTATTTTTATTTTTTGTCGAACTTATAACCTATAGTATATATTTACGGTGAAACACATTGTTTTATAATAATAATAATAATAAAAAAAAAGACACCGCCCAATTAGACCGTAAATAGGGAGTACTAATGCAGTAATGCCACGGAGTAGTAGAAAGTGTAGGAGGTC
Source organism: Dysphania ambrosioides (assembly GCA_026401315.1). Lineage (NCBI taxonomy): Eukaryota > Viridiplantae > Streptophyta > Magnoliopsida > Caryophyllales > Amaranthaceae > Dysphania > Dysphania ambrosioides. The sequence continues at coordinate 22,598,833 of CM048664.1, read as the reverse complement.
CATCCTCCAAAGTCATGATAAAATCCGACGAAACAGTCGTACTGTCGTGAGAAGATTTAGATTCCCGACATATATAAAGGCCACGTGTTTAAACCCATGCCTACTTTAGATCTGTAAAATGGCACAAATGTGAGTGGCTTAGGTGTACCATTTTGTTGATTTTGGTATAACAAGTGACCACAGTCCACAGTCCACAGTTCACAGTCCACAGGTCCACAGCTACTTAAAACCAGTTGCCCGCACCATTTATTTTCTTCCCAAACAACAACTTAAGTCCTACTCCTAACTCCCAAGTTTGTAGGAGTTACCCCCCATCAAATAAACGTGGCTTCATCACAATTGCAGTTGATTAAAGTCTTCCTGTTTTTTTTTTTTTTTATTACAATTGCATTTGATTAAAATCTTGCACTATGCTTCCTCGTTTTTTAAGTGGTTATGATTTGGCTTTGCGTATTTACACTTTATTTTGAATCTCTTCGGTGATTTATAGTCGTATTTGAGAATTAATACAGTCATATAAATTTTTATTAAATTCATCTTTAATATAGTAAGATTTATATAATTTTGTTTTGAGAATGGACACTTAGTATTCTAAATAAAACGAAAAAGGAAATTGAGTTTTGTTCATTGTATTTTTGCTTCCCCCGATGTCATCAACAAGTCACCCATGTGATATCCGTCTTCCGTTTGCAACGCAAAGACTACTGATTTTATACTTAAATAATAAATTGAAATATAATTTACTTGAAATAGATTTTAGTCACTATAAGAAAGGAAAAACTTTGAAATCAAAGAGACTCGTTAGACGCAGTCTCGAAAATACTCTAGTTGTCCCCAACAATTACTATATTACTCTTATCTCCAAACTCATCCTTTTAAAATTTAAAACACCGACACCTGCCGCCAAAACACCCACCGGATTTTGATAATTAATACCGTTGTCGCCAAAATCTTCTAGCGGAACCCGTTAAAACAAAAATAATTAATAATTAATAATTTTTAAAAAAAAATCCAGGTAACCGAAGGGGGGTTGGCCATCCAAAAAAATGGCTAGCCCTTCGGCTACCCCAAATATTTTCTAATATGTTTCTGGTGAACATATTTTACCCGCGACGTTGACGACTCCTCTATAGTTTCGGTAACTTCCGGCATCAAGAAATACGACTATAATGTGGTGATTGATCGGATTCCGGCTGAGCGTGGTGATGGGAGTTGAGGATGGTGGTAAACTTCGTATTTACGAGAGTGTAAAGTAGAAAATAAGAATTGAAGTGGAAAAAGTTCGATTTTATCAAAATTTGTTAAAGGGAAAAATAGTCATTAGGGGGGTGGCGTGAATAATTACAAGACGACATTTAGTGCTACACCGCCCTCTGTAACCACATGGGGGAGAAGGGAGCATTGAAAACATTTTCCTGTTTACATTTCACATAACTGATGTACATTTTCCATGTAAGTAAAATACATTTTTTGGAGGTGCATTGTCCACCCGTTGTTGGTAAAGGGGTGTAAATCTATTTCCTGTGAGTGAAAATATAACTATTCTTTGGTGGAAAACATTTTCTCTACGAATACAAGGGAAGTCATATTTATCTTCTTTCTTCTCTAGTTTTCCTTTCCATTTTTCTTTTCTCTATAATTTTTCATGCAATGAATGAAATTAAGAAAAACTTACTTTATACCTATGTTTTTACCTCAATGTAAAATGAAACTGTTTTCTGTCAAAACAAACAAATAGATTAAGTATTGCTCAAAACCACTAATTTATTGGCCGATAGTTGTTACCAAACGGGAGCTAAGCTTTTGGAAAAACATTACATGAAAAAGATATTTGCAAGTAAACAAACTAAAACAAGTTGATGGTAACAATATTAACCAAGTAAAATTGAACATAAAACCCATTGTCGAAGAATGCCCATCAATGTTTTCTCCGGGCAGAAAAATTCCGACCTATCCTCTAGAAAAAAATAGAACTAATAATAACAATTACTCCCTAGCTTTCCCTCACAAAACTCGCAGAATTTCCGCCTAGCTGAAAATGTAATTCCAATGAAGGAAAGAGAATCACAAGAAGACTCTACTTGCTACAAAATTCTCTCTATGTATATCACCAACTCGGAATAGGGGCTGTGGTACAACAATCAAACCTACTTTGGTGCATCCCCTTGGGCACCTCTTCCACCACCATTCTGGTAAACTTCTCCTTCAACATTACGAAAGCCTCGAGAAGAAACTTCCCCGCTACGCTTGCCATAATCATTTCTAGAGGAGCCACGACCAACATTTGAATAGTTGCCACGCCCCTTGACATCATCATTCCTGTAGCCATTTCGTCCAGTGGGATATATGGTTTTACCATTGTGAACTGCAGATAATAGTTGACCATTGATCAACATTGAGTAGTATTTTCAATGAGCAACGCATAGTAAATAGATATTGAACATCAAAGGAAGCAAAAATATACACTGTACAAAGCCAATGGAGCCAAACCAATCCCAATTAAACTTGATAGAATTGGGGTAAAACTATTCTACAAAATGAAAGCAACGGAAATAGTTGTAGCATGATGTGCTTACCTCTAGTACCTGTTTTCTTCTCTTGTATAAAAGCTTCTTTCCCACCAATAGTAATATAGGCAGCCTGAGAAGTAAAATAAGCACATTAGAAATGACCATTGTTTGACAAGAAATCTGCAGGTTTTTGTTTTTTTTTTTCTTTAGCAGAGAAATCCCTGCAGCAGATAATAGCAGAAGTCATGAAATTTACTCGTAAAGTCGTAATAACCAGAAGATTCTTAAAAGATAGATAACATCAAATAAAGAAAATGGAACATGGTACAGGCTATTTCCAGCTCATATTCAACGGGAACATTCCCAACTTCCTATTATAAGGGCACAAACAGATTAATAGCTTCTGACATCCAACAAGGAAATCCCCCCGGGGGGGATTTTATGTTGAAGTGTTCTTCCTCCTCATACCCAAGCAAATGGGAAAAATCTTGAGTTATTTATTTTTCCCCTACAATAAAGAAGGTTATGGGTAAAGCTGATAATGGGTAGGGTTGGGTTGGGTTCAACCCAATTAATTTCAAGTTTATTAACCCAACCCAAACCCATCCTACTTATTTTATGGGTAGAAAACTTCAACTCAACCAAACCAGTTTAAAAAGTAAAACGGTCTAATAGTTTCTAATTTTCCAAGTTCTAAGCAATGCAAAATGAAAAAATCTCAAATCTTCACATAGTCACAGTATAATACATTACAACTCCATAATAATAGTTTAGTGATGAGGCGAAGTTTTCACATTAAAAAGTAAAGACATTAACATTTCCGGTGAGATACACTTAATGTTTGTTTGATTCCTGGATAGTGGGCGAAAATCAGCATTCAATGGACTTTATTAATTGAAAAATAACATCAAAATTTATTAAATAACCCGAATTTATTGAAACCGATGAACTTGATGAAGCCATCACAAAGAGACTAAGAGAACCGAGAAGGCACAAAGAAGAGACAAGCATGGTGAAACTAAGAAGGCAGGAAGAAGAGGCGGCAGAGTGAGATTGTGAGAAGCAGAAGTGAGATTGGGAGAACTGAGAAGAGAAGAACCGCAAAAAACACGAATGGTTGAATGCCACAAAGAGCTGAAGAGGCAGAAAGCTAGGCAGCTAAGGTTAAGGCAAGGGTATACCGTTTTACTTTCACACTTTATCTTTTGAGTTAGACTCGATCCATAAAACAAAATCGAGCAAAACCAAACAAAACAAATATTTAGGTTAGGCGGATTGAAAATTTCAACCTAACCCAACCCAACCTGTTTTTTTGTCGGATTGGGTTGAATTAACCCATTTAAATAATTGGGTCAAAAATTCCAACCCAACCCTTTATAAATGGGTTCGGCTCGTTCGGGTTAAGTTGGCAGAGCAGGTTCATGAATAATCCCCAAAGATAAAAATTTATTAACAAAGAGAGGCAGAGCAGAAAAAAAAAACATCAAGAACAAACAAACAAGGACTAGAGAACATACATCTACTGCCTTCTGTTTTCCGGTGGCATCTTCAAACTCCACAAATCCAAAACAAAAACCCTGTAGCAAGCAGAAGCACAAAAGAAAAGATTTATCATCAATAACATGGTTAAATAACTACATCAATAAAGAACATTATTTTATTTATTACAAGAACGTGCTAAAAATGACTTGAACAATAAACGGAACCTTCATGATTACATACCAATTTCGATCGTACTTGAATGCCATTGCATTTAATGGGGCCAAATTTTTTAAATTCTTGTTCAACTTGAGCTGCGGTTGCATCAAAGGGCAAATCTCCAATATATATGGAATGGTCCTTGTCTACAGAAAGTTCCAGGACTAGGTATCAATTATCAAGGATAAAGAATATCATATTCTAACAGTCTATCGGGTAATATTAGACAACAGTGTAGTTTAGAAAGCAATATTTGAATAACTGTCGGTAATACCTTTAGCTTGGATAGCGACATTGCCGTTGCTGCCATTAGGAGTAGAAGATTCAGAGACAGCCACAGACACTGGAGCAGGACGAGCTTGTTGTGAAGCAGAAGCAGGGACTGCATTCTTCTGTGCTGTCTTTACAGTTGCAGCTTTAACAGCGGTAGCAGGCTTACGAACGACTGTTTGAGTTGGACTCCCATTCTGATTCCTAAGCTACATTTTAAAATGAAAAAATAACAAGCAATCAGCATCACTAAAACAGATCCTACATAAAAACATTCAATCCAAAGGATACTACACACATACAAGCAATCCAAAACTTACAATTGATGCGTAAGACATCTTAGGAACATCCACATCACCATTCGACAATGTCTCTGCCAGTGGTTGGACTTTGCGGCCAGAATCAACAGAGGCTTGAAGAACAGTTTCCTCTGTGACAGTCGGTTTAGGTTCATCTATAGATAAGCTGATTGTTTCTGCCACAGCCTCTGCAGCTGGAGCATGATTTACAGCAACAACTGTAGCTTCAGTAGTCTCTGCAAGAAAAAACACCAGTTAACATCATAGTAACTAAAAACATGCTCTCCATAGAGATAAACAGACAAGTCATGGCAAGGAAAAAAAAAAAAAAGAGCTTACGTTCAACGGGTATGGAAGGAGGTACTGGAGCAATTTTATCAACATCCACATCTTCTCCTTGATTAACCTCTGGGGTACCGCCTTGCTCAATAAACCTGAAAGAATCATTGAGTACAAAATAACCTTTATCCTGAGGAGCTAGAAAGAATGACTCGGTGAAGTTCCTTCTAACATTGTCCTTTCCAGTCAAACACCCAGTCACTAAGACGATCACTCCATTCATGTAAGAAGCTTGTGAATCAGCTGTTAGAATCTCCGCTTTGTAATCTTTGCAATCTAAAGAGAGCATAAGATCCTTAATTCCCTGAAACAAATAATGCATTAGATCTTAATGCCCGCTAATATATTATAACCATAAGAAATATACCACCAACAAAATAAATCAAATAAAAAGAACCATAATTAAGGCATAAAGAACTATTAATATTGCACCAGTCATGGAAAAAAATTAAGGGAAGAAAACTACCAAAACACCAGAACATAACAAAAGTTAACTCCACATCATATATCTTAATTCACAAAATGTTCTTGTAACAATATACATATATGAAACATTATAAAAAGGCATAAAAGCTGCAACCTTGGCCCGCCCTAGACAGATAAAAACCATGGGAAGCTGATAAGACTTACTTCCATTGCAGTGACAGTCGCCAACGTACCATCGGGACCTGGTCGACTCATTGTGCTCGAGTCGTTATAAAAGCGATACACATCCTCAGGTGACTTGTGCAACAGATTGTAAAATTGACTGACAAAGGCATTACCCACAATCTCAGCACTAAAATCAGAAGAGACATTCGTTTGAGCAGCAGCCATCTCTGAAAAACGCAATCAATTGTAACACCACATACAGAAAAAGGTGAAATCTAAAGCATTGATAACTAATTAAAGCTATTGTCAATCAAAATTAGATGTCCTAAAATTCATAGGAAAAATTTTGTTTCAAAAAACATTAAAACTTCAGCTCCGTAGTAGCTGAAAAGTGTTAAGCTATTTCTAACTGCAGACACAGGTCTACAAATCTAATGTACTTTAAAATACAAATAGGCGATGCTGACACAAACGCAATAACGACAAATTAACACAACCCATAACTAAACCTGCAATCAATCAATAACTAGTTTTTTTTCAAAGATTCAATTTCAATTCACCACTCACATTGCCATAATTAAACAGACTATAAATTGTATACCAACGTAATCTCATAATGTCGATGCCAAATTGCTGAAATTATACAGTATACCACATAGCTTTTTTTAAAAAAAATTAGGGCATTAAATTAGGAAAATTATATAATTGTAAAACATGATTAGAAAAATTATATAGAAAAGGAAACAATTACACTAGAAAAAAGATTAAGTAAATCAAATATACCAAAACCCTAGATCTAAACCCTAAATTCCTAGAAAACCCCTAATTTGAAAAAGTAACACAACGAAACGGGTAAATCACAATTACATTCATCAAATCAACAATTAGAACATTCAAACCACATAATTAATAAATCAAAGTAAAAGCGTAAGCAAAGAGGCATCGAGTTCCCAAATTCAATAAATAAATTACAATTACAATCAAACAAGCAAAAATCAACAAATTAAATTGAGATATTGAAGGAGGAACGGAGGAAGTTACCTCAATCCGATCTACCGGAGAGAGAGACAGAAGAGTCGAAGGTTTAACGAACTCGAAGTTTTGAAGAGGGAGAAGAGAGAGAGAGAGAATACGAACGAATTTGAGAGAATGGAAAGGGGAATGTGAAGAAAGGGGATCGATTACTGAAGGTATATATTAGGACTCAAATGGAGAAACTCTGCCTGTCATTGGGGTAAAATTAGTATATACATTATTTGACTATGTAATTGGGATTCAGTTAGTATAAAAATCTTATATAGAAATATTTAAAGTGGACACTTCATCCATTACAGAACCACATTGGACAATTATTCCATAATATAATGTGTGATTTTTTATGTTAAATAAATAATTACTAATAATTATAATTGATAATATTTTTTTTCAAAATTCAGATTTTATTTTTACACAATTCAAATTTTATTTTACAAAATTTAAAAATAAACTAATTAGTATAAATAAATAAAAATATTTAATATTTTTTTAAAAAAATGAAAATATGATGAATGTTAATATATTTTATTAATTAGTAAGTACTTTTTTCGTTCTTTTTTGTTCTTTTCATTTGGAATATTGTAGATTTTAAAGCCAAATTTTGACTATAAATTGTTCCCAATCTAGATGAAAAAACATATTCATTTGGAATCTTGATAAATTCGTCTCAATATATAGTTTCTAAATATGAGTTTTTTTTTATAATTTTTTACAAATGTACAATTAAAAATATTTGAATTTTAAGTTGACATTCAAATTTGCGCGAAAAGTAAATGGGAAGAACAAAAAAGAACGGAGGGATTATGAATAAGTTCATTTAATTAGTATGATTTAGTTATTTTTAAAAATAGTAATATGTAAAATTAGAAAAGTTTCACAAATTTCCAACCTTCTTTACAAAAAATGCTCTTGGTTTTGATGTCTCTCGCTATGTAAGTTGTTTATTCTTAAGTGTACTCTACCCGTTTATATAGTGACATTCGTAATGTATGGAAGGACTTTGCTTTTTCTAAAAGATATGGTGTAATTGGAAGGTTTTTGTCCTTTTAGATTTTGGGCAACATATTTACTATTTAGAACTCTGTTCCTTGCTAGGAGTTTTTTTGGGTTGACTGCGAACTTTGAGCTCCTAAACTTGGTAACATTCATAGTGATTGGTATAATGTTTTAGATGAGTAGGTAATGTTGTCATCACTTAATTTTTGCTTGCGTTCACTTTCTTTTAGCAATGGTTTACAGATGCGAAGGTTTGTACCTTAAAATGTTGCTTGAGGTTGTTTAGCTAGCTTTAGAATGTTATATTTGCACATGACTGCATCAGCTTAAAGGAACTCTATATTTTTTAGAGGACAATATTTATTTTACTCATCTTAAGTAACTGTTGGAATTTTGTTATTCTTTGTGAATATTAACTTGTGCCACATTAATGGGTGAAGAGTGCTTAAAGCACTTTACATAGAGATATGTTTGTCTCACTTGGGTGTGACCTAAGGGTTACCCACTTTTGTGGAAAGAAAAAAGTTCTATAAATCCAACCAACACGCGTGTGCACGCCAAATCGAGTAGGGTTAGGACTTGTGGAAAACATATTATTTTTTTGGACTGCAACAGAAGCTAATTTCATATGCTATATTTTGGCTAGACTCCTTGTCTTGGTCTGCTTGGCAAACGGTCTCGATCTGCTTGGAAGACGCTAATTTCAAATGCTTGGCTAACTTTAAAACTAAATCCTATTTTAATGCTAATGTTATATTAAGCGTGGTTTACTACTTCTTAATAGGTAATGTTTTGATTAAAACGGTTATATTTTTTGGTTTGGGTGTTTGATTGTCCAGTAGTTTTGTACTGGCTCATTGGTATCGTTTAAAAGGTTGTTTTATAATACAGAATATCTGAATTGTATGATATGAGTGCACATTTAAAGAAAGTACCGGAATGTTTTAAAGAGAACGACGTAGTCCCCGACTGAGCCTTTTCGATAACATTGTTCTAGTCACTTTGAAGTATTGTTTACAGTAATAACTATAATTCTTGTTCATTGAATCTGAAACATCAGTCAACTATAGATGATAGAAGATAATAGAACCCAATTCTTGTTACTATTCTCCTTTTTTGGAGGGTTAGATTCCAAGGTACTGGCTGACTGGATGTTATAATGCATAACTAATTTTTTTTGTTTGTTCTTCTAATTGATAATTTGGAGCTTTGATGGCAATTGACATTAATTTGTGAAGTGTCAGCTTCATTATGGTAGCGACTCCTAACCAAATCATTGCTAGAGCAGAACTAAAGTAATTGAAAGTAATTGCACCTTTGATAAGGTATAATGATAGGAACTAAACTATTATGTTTCTGTCTTTTCTTTCTCTTTACCTCCTGTTTGGCTTCTCTTTGGATTTCTATCCGATAGAGATAAAAATTGCATCTTTGTATCCAGCTATCAGATAGAGAAGTCAAAATGAAAAAGTTTGTATAATTTCCTTCTTTAAACTTGGAAACTTTATCCACGAGTTGTTTATTGGAAAGATGACCTTTAACTTTGTATTGGAAAAAGGTTTGATCCATTTGCGTTTTTCTTTCATTATTTCAACCAGCTGATAAGTCAATTGAAGCTCGCTAGCATATTATACATTTTCTCGATTCATACAAGCTACTCTATCTTTTGAGAATAAGGTTTTGATAAATAATAGAAATTTTATATTTAACAATTTTTGCAAACAAGTGTGCCTTACATTCGAAAGGTGCATGTGTTTTATCTAATGCTTTGCACCAAGGATCTTTTATGCTTTGGTACACCTCACACCTTTTTAATTTAAGGTCCCAAGTTTAAGCCATACAACTAGCTCTCATAGGTTCACCAAATCACCTCATTTCCCTTTCTCACAAGTCAGGTTTGTGAATGGACAATATCTTAGATAGGTGGGTCAAGTATAAATCTTATATACACCTAGCAAAGAATGAATATACTTAAACTACACACCTACTCCTTTTTTCATCAAAATAATGCATTGTTGGCTCTTACAATGGTCTTGAATAGGTAGAGTTTAATTTCATATATTGATGATATATACTACAAGCTCAAGAAAATACACATTAAAATGAATTCATAAATTCTCACTTTATTCTACAAGATTAACCCCACTTTACTATCCATAGCCTCCAAAACACAAATACTATACATAATGCTATGCATATACTTATAAATTTAGTGAGCAGATTATCAATTATGTGAAAAATAAAATTGAAATAGACGCTCTTTAAGAGCATTCCCAATCATGGGCAAAAAAAGCTCTCGAGTGAATTTGGTGAGTAAATATTTCCTCACCAAACCCCATTCATGAGGAAAAGGCAAAAATTTCGTGGGCAAACAATAAAAAATACATCTTGTGAGAATTCTTACGAGAAAAATGGATTGAAAATGGGCCCCACAAAGAAGTTGTAAATATAATTTTAACGGCTAAATTATGAGAAAATGAAATTTTTATTTTTTTGTAAAAAATATATCAACATTCACAAAAATTTGAACTCTATAAATAGATACCCTTTTGCTATACTTTTGACAAACTTTTCAAAATTACTTTTCTCTCTCTAAATTGTGTTAAACCATTTTACACTTTCTAATTATTATTATTGTCATTATTTATAAGAGGTTAGTATTTAAATATTTATTGCAAATGTCCACTAATTACATATTAAATAACCGTAATTTATAAAAATTAGATGATGTCATGTAATTACGCACTAAGTAAACATCATTTATACTAATTGAATATTTTTTAGTTAACTAATAGTAAAATTATTAATGTTAATTAAGTTTTAAAATTTATTAGTATGCATAGTAATATATGATAAATAAACATAAATTAGATATTTAGAATAAATAAATAAGATAGAGAAAATATAGTAGGGCATTAGGAAAAGTAGGAGAGAGAATGCTAAGTAATTTTTTTTTCTCATGAATGGGGTGTAAATTTTATCATAAAAAAGAATCATGAGGAAAGTGATGTGGAGGATTGAGAAAGTGGATAGAGAGAGAATGACGGAATTTTTTTTGCCCATGAACGAGAGTGTTCTAAGGGCGTAATAAGATAAAGAAAATATAGTGGGGCAATGGGAAAAGTAGGAGAGAGAATGCTAAGTAATTTTTTTTTTTCTCATGAATAGGGTGGAAATTTTACCACAAAAAAGAATCATAAGGAAAGTGAGGTGGAGGATTGAGAAAGCGGATAGAAAAAGAATGACGAAATTTTTTTTTGCCCATGAAAAAGAGCGTTGGACAAGAGTATAGTAACATACTATATATATAGACTTATGTATCTTAAAAATCATGATAATGTAGTTAATGATTTTTTATTTTTAAGGTTATAAAAAATGACCTTACTAGATGAGGACCTTTTGTAGGCAGATTCATACCGTGGTGAAGATTAGTTGAATTGGAGCTCTTGGTTTCATACAAACAACGTTTCCGCACTTTGTAATTCGAATAGTTGACTTGGACCTCAAAAAGACAAATACGGGCTCTTCCACACTTCTTCGGCCCAAAGGCCCCAAACCTCGCTAAAACCTTTACATACCTCTCGTATGGTAAATCCAATGTCTTAATTCAGTTCGTGAAAAAAAAAATTATAAGGGGCGCAATTGCTGCCCACATTACAGCCGCTGCCGCCTGTGAAACACCGCTAAATCGCCGAGGAAGGCGGCGTGAGATGCCATCGATGGCCAATTCACATGTCAAACAGCCAAAGGGCACCGTTTCCAACAATGAACACAGGTATTCTCACTTTTCCCTCACTTTTTTTTTCTTCTGGAAAATATGAACTTCTAATTGAAAATCTTGCAGGAGGCAAAAGCTTTTGCAGCAGAGAAAATCCCTTCCAATCGCTTCAGGTATGCTCACTTTCTCTCTACTCGATTTTCTGAGATTTTTTATTTTGAATTTAATGTGCAAAGTTTGAGGCTTTACTGGATTGTTATTGTAGTTGAGAAACGGCTTGTGGAAGAGGTTCGTAATAATCACATTCTGATTATTGTTGGTGAAACTGGAAGTGGCAAAACTACGCGTAAGTGTGTTTGTCCTATTTATGTCTTTGATACCTGGGCTTTCGTAAAAGAAGTCAATATCCGCCATACTCCCGAGTGTTTAATTATTAAACAAAAAGGAACTCTTTGTGGAGCATGTGAGTTTTTATAATTTGAGATAGTGTGGTTTTACACTCGAGTGTAGGATGGACGCTTTGTTTAAGAACAATTAACGGAACCAGGAATGTTGGAGATATTTGAGTTAGAATGTTAGGTTAGGTTATCGGGAAGTGATATGTGTTGATAGGAACTCTTTTTTGTTTTTGAATTTGAAATACTTGCGTAGGTAAAATTGCACGTGAGATTGAGATATACCCGGGTGTAGGATTGGTACCGTGATTAGAAAAATAAGGAAGGCAATCGAATGTTAGGATTTCATGGTTTAGGCCATTAGAAAGAGGAACCAGTGAATTGAGTTTATTTTGCTGACATAGCTGTGTAGCCCAAATTGCGTTTTCCTGTGTTCTATGCTCTAAGTAGAAAGTTTAAATTTTGTTTGGAGAATGGAATGTTGATTTCTAGTTGTTTTGTAGCTGAATTTGTGTTGCTATATGAGCAAATATGGTTTTCCACAGAATTGCCCCAGTATTTGTTTAAAGCTGGCTTCTGTCGTGATGGGAAATTGGTTGGCGTTACTCAACCTAGGCGTGTTGCTGCCGTTACTGTGGCAAAAAGGGTATCTGAGGAATGTGGTGTGCAATTGGGACAAAAGGTTGGATATTCAGTTAGATTTGATGACATGACTTCTGGATCGACGAGGATCAAGTATATGACAGATGGGTTATTACTGAGGTAATTTTCTTTTTCTATTTGATTAAGTTACTGGTTTGGGTTCTCAAATTAAAAAGTTACTAGTTTGTGTGTGCCCCTCAAAAACAAATAAAGATTAGTTGTTTGTGTGTGATTTTTAATGAACTGACTACTGAAAATTGAGGATGATTTCTTGGTGTGGTAGAATTGGGTTTTGTTACTTGGGTTGGGATTACATGTGATTCTTATTATTATTGGAGGATGTCAATAATAGTATGGTACTACTTTCAGTTCAATGACAATAAAATTACTTTTTTCAATGTGCTTTCTGGTCAGCTGATTTGATTCAATGTTGTATTAGAATAGTGCATGCATGTTTTCAAATATTTTCTAGCATCTAACTAACAGTGGTACTGTTTGGTTTAATTTTCACCTTGTGACAACAGTCAACTACCAAAGGCCTCGCTATCGTCCCTTGATTTCTCTTGTCCTATGAATACCTTTCCTTTTGAGGAGTATTCTACTTTTACCAAATACATCTACTGAAGCTTGTGCCTAGGTTGTAAATTACATCTGGATTACATTTCAATTCCATACGAATTCACAAAAAAGGGATGAATAAAGCACATGTTAGGGGCATGCCTACTAAAGCCCACTGTTGATCGAACACTGAAATATTTGTCTGTAGTGACTCTCAAGTTTGTTCAAAATGGACAAGTCTCCATAATAACTGTATAATATGAGCAGCCACTTCTTAGTCACAGGGTTTGAATACTGAAGTGATACATGCCCAAAGCCTCTTTCAACTCTGCAAAAATGTTGAAAAAATCACCTACTTTCCAAATATTTGAGAAAGAGATATAGATGGTCAAATGAATTATTAGCAAAATGCTTTATACAGTTTAACATTGAGGTGATGTGAGCTCTGCATGTCACATATCACATATTTGAGATAGCATTGAATGCTCCACCTGCTTATTCATTGTACAAGTTTGTTGCCCAACTTTGTCTTCCCATTTAATGATAAGATCCTTGCTTATGTTCAGGGAAGCATTATTGGACCGTTATCTATCTAAGTATTCTGTTATTATTGTTGATGAAGCTCATGAGAGAACTGTTCACACCGATGTGTTACTGGGTTTGCTGAAAAATGTTCAGAAAGCTAGATCTCAAGCTGCCAATGAGGTAGTTGGTATAGCAAACCCAACTAATAACACAAATTTGGAGAAAGACAATGGAGCTCAAATGGCAAGCCCATTCGTGCAAGGCCAGGGTGCAAAACTTCCTCCTCTAAGGCTGATAATTATGTCTGCCAGCTTAGATGCACGTATATTCTCTGAGTACTTCGGTGGTGCAAAGGCTGTTCATGTTCAGGGAAGACAGTTCCCTGTTGATGTATTTTATACTCTGCATGCTGAGACAGATTATGTTGAGGCTGCAATGGTGACTATATTTCAGGTAGCAAATTGAACTTTTGGTGGCATGTTAATAAGCATCATCTTTGAAGTTTGAAATATGCCTGTTGTAATATCTGCTGGATTTTATAAAACTGCTAGAAGCGCCCTCATATCTGCCTTTGGTGTCTGATAATGTCATCTGTTCAATTGTTATGCTTTGTATTGAATTCCATATCGTTCCAATTTTAATTTCAGTTATGGTTTTATACCTTGGCCAACTGAGTTTGCCCCATTCACTTATTTCTGCTTATTGAAGAATGTTGGTTCCATGTGGTTATCTTTCTTAGTAGCTAGGAAATTTTCTGGAATTATCTTTTCCTTATCTCTTTTTTCTTTTTTCAGATTCATTTAGAAGAGGCTCCTGGCGATATACTTGTATTTTTGACTGGTCAAGAAGAGATTGAATCTGTAGAAGGGCTGGTGAGAGACAAATTGCCACAATTACCTGAAGGCAATCGAAATATTGTAGCTGTTCCTATTTATGCGTCTCTTCCCTCAGAACAGCAAATGAAGGCTTTCATGCCTGCACCAACTGGATTTCGTAAGGTACATTAAGCTTTCTCCCAGATTTCCTTCTAAGATTTTGTATTGAATAAAGGAATTTTGAACTTCTGCATAAAGATTCAAAGGAACTTGTGCTGGAGTTTAACTAAAGCATGCCATTTAATTGTGTTTTAGATAACAGATGAAGCTTTGCCAAGTTATTAGTTATAGTGTGGCTGCAAATCTAGAACTTCACATCTCTTTCAATTAAATTTGATTCTAATGTGGGATTCTGTTGTTTAATGTTTGTGTGATGAAAGAGTATTCTTGGGAAAGATATATATCAAAAATTACTCCATGATTGCCGCATTGACTTACAGTTCTCAGGATTGCAAATGGAAAGCATCCACATGGTTCTAATGGATTTGGTTTAGAAAACTCATGCTTCTCTCGAGTTTTGGACTTAAAATGGCATTTTGACTTTGTCGAACGGGCAAGATTCTTTTACTGTTTAAAGCACTATTGATTCATACATTGCTGTAGGATGATTTGATTAGGCTGCAAATCTATCCCAGAAATTAGTCTGATTAGTATAAAGCTGTATGAAATTATGATTATGAAGTGGTCATGAAATGTTCAAGTATGTATATGTAGTTATGCATAGTTTGTGCAATACTCTCATTATACAATACATATATGACACCTCATGCTGAAAATCCTATTGTGATTTGACTTTCTTATCTAGGTAATATTGGCAACAAACATTGCTGAGACTTCGGTGACTATACCAGGAATCAAGTATGTTGTAGATCCTGGAGTGGTGAAAGCCCGGAACTATAATCCACGTACAGGGATAGAATCATTAAACATTATTCCTACTTCGAAAGCACAAGCTCTTCAAAGGAGGTTAGGACACTTTGGTTTTTTCCTTTGTTTTTCAAGCAGCTACTATGAATTTTGAGAGTATGAGATTAGGTTTTTAGTACCTTCATTTTAGATGATTGCTTCGGAACCCTGATGTCTTTATTCTCACAATTCATTGCTACAGACTATACTCAATTAAGTTATTCTGGTTTCTTAATTTTTTTCACCTTCTATTATATATATCTATGATACTCAAAAAACTTGGCAAGAGGTATACACAATTACAGAAAGTGCCTTGTTGTTCCTATTCTATTCAAAGGATCATGACCTAGTATGCATATAGTATTATATACATGCTAGATATTAGTGTGGCATGTCCTTGGACCGAGTCAGGCCACTGGAGGTTGATCAGACATGGTCTACGACCCATAGCTTGTGCCACGTCTTGGGCAGTGAGAATTTCATGGACCAAATTTATTAACCTTTTTCTTGCTGACCTGAAGTTTGAGGGTTGTGTCCTACCTCCTACCCAAAACCCCTGTCTTGGCACGGCCTACACTGGTGAGCTTCATGCCTGGCTATCTCCAACTCACGCCCGCACCTGATCAGGGCCAAAGCATGCCATCGCAGCTTATTGCCTGATCAGGGCCAAATGGTGTCAGTTAATGTCACTGTTCAAAGCACTAACATTTCTTTCCTCCCTAAGATTTTAATATCTGTTGGCTGTAATCCTACATTTCTGTAGGTAGAATCTAGCCGTTTGCTACTAGGGTTTGGATGTCAGTATCTAGCCATCTGCTCATTGGATGCAAGTTTCCAATTGTTGGAGAGCATTTTTTAGTTTTTGAAGTTCCATCTATTCAGTGATTTATATGGACACTACACCAGTGCAGCTTATTACTTTTACTCTGTATCTAATACACAATTCAGTCCAGAGCTTTGTAGAATGGATTTTATGAATAGTTATCTGAACTAGTAGTTTTACTTTCCCAGTGGACATACAGGGCGTGAAGTACCTGGAAAATGCTTCCACCTTTATGCAGAGAGTGAATTTGAGAAACTTGATGGCTTTTTTTTTTTTTTTGTTTTTTTTGCGTGTGTGTGGGTGTGTGGGGGAGCTTATTACTTGTACTCCGTATCTAATAGACAATGTTCAGAGCTTCATAGAATGGATTTTATGAATTGTTATCTGAACATAGTTTTACTTTACCAGTGGACGTGCAGGGCGTGAAGGACCAGGAAAGTGCTTCCGCCTTTATACAGAGAGAGAATTTGAGAAACTTGCTGACTCCACGGTGCCAGAAATTAAGCGATGTAATCTTTCAAATGTCATTTTACAGCTTAAAGCTCTTGGTGTTGATGATATTATTGGTTTCGACTTCATGGAAAAACCTTCAAGGTAGGGAATGAAAGATATAATGAGTTATTTTAGCAATCAACTTGACCTTGATGATTTGTGCATAATACTTAAGAAGTATTTCCACTTTCACTATCACATATTTGCTATTGTAGCAGTAAAGTTGGTTAAAAGTATTCCAACTTCTATAAGTATCCTAGTGCTTGAGATTGCGAATATTATTCTGGTATATACTTCACATAAAAGTTTTCTAATGTAGGTTTCATTTATGAACTGAAGAACTGTTATTATTTTCTTTTGAGCTCCTACAATGATTTGGTAGTGCTTGGCTTGTTAAACTATCATCTGGGCCTTTAAATATTTCTACAACAAGTAAAAAGCAAACTCTTTCTGTGTAGTTCTTTGAGGATTAATTGAGCCTTTTGGTTTTATATGGTCCTTTTCACATTTGGGCAGGATGGCAATTGTTAAGTCTCTGGAGGAATTATTCTTGCTTGGAGCTCTAACAGAGGATTATAAGCTTTCAGATCCCATTGGGCACCAGATGGCTAGACTTCCATTAGACCCAATTTATTCCAAGTCTCTCATTTTATCTAGCCAATTCAACTGCCTGGAGGAAATGTTGATTGCTGTTGCCATGCTCTCTGTTGAATCCATTTTTTTTACACCACGTGAAAAGCAAGAAGAGGTGTGAATGTTTAACCAGTTTTAACATTATTGTAGATTGAGTTCTAATATGAACTGTAATAGTTCAAGTGTGACATAGTGAATATCTCTATTGTGGTGGTTGTGGAGGCATTATGTTTTATAAACTGAAAGTGTTGGCTTATTCATCTTTCCTTAGCAGTCAAATACATAAGCTATTGTAACGTGTTTCTCGTATCATTTTTATACTACTAACTCCTAGGTTAGTATACAGCTGTAATAGACATGTTAAAAAGGTGTTCGCTGTATGCAGTGTGGCTTATTTCTGATGTGGGTCTGTGTAGATCATAAGCATATTGTCTCTTTTGCTTTTGAAAGGGTTACGTCTGAAACAAAGCATACATGACACTGGATAATATTAGTTGCGAAATGTGTAGATCTCTAGAAATATTGTCTAATATGTTAGTTGAAAATCACAGGGGGTTCCACGTGTCTTCTTCATGGTATTTTGTTGGTTTTTTGACATATATCTTCCTTTAATGAACTTACGTATATGTTGACATCCTGATCCTCCTATGGCCAGGCTAGGATGGCAATCAAAAGATTTTCAAGTCCTGAAGGAGACCACATTACCTTGATTAATGTGTATAGATCATGTAATGAATTCCTGGAGAGTGCCAATTCTAACAGCAGCAAGGAGAAATCTTTCAAGAGTATGAAGAAATGGTGTAAAGAAAACTTTGTAAATGGTCGCTCACTTACACATGCTCGTGATGTTTTCAGGTATGGCTCTTCTCTTGAAGCATTTTTGATCAAAGAGATGAATTATTTGCTTCCCCTAATTTCAAAATAATCTTCTTGAGTATTATTATTGATTATCTGAAATTCTGAATTGTGGGTCTTTTATGAAGTGTCTCTCTAGACCTGATCCCTTCAAGAACTACAGGATGATCTTTTGCATTCTGACTTGTTAACCTTACCGCAATAACACCTCTCAGTATGGTTCAAAACACATTATATCATAAAAGACCTTGTCAACTGTAGATGCTTTTGCTGCAAACTCTACTAGCAATAACCATCCGATATAGTACAAACAAGGAGGATGTTTATATTTACTTTCTCCAATCGTGGTACGAAAAACCAAGTGATTGCTTCTAGAGTCTTATTATGTCTTATTGTATTCATTCTTGTCATAGTTGCTGTAGAATCATTTTGACTGTCTCATTGTCTGTGATCCTTATATATATGCAAATTGTCCTCATTATTCATTACCTTGTACTAAAGATTTTATAGTTTCTTGACCTCTGATGTTTTGCTATGGTTTGCAGCCAAATTCGAGGCCAAGTCGAACAAATGGGCCTTCATATTGCCTCATGTGGAGAGGATATGCTTTTATTTCGCAGATGCCTTGCTGCATCCTTTTTCCTCAATGCGGCTTTGAGACAGCCTGATGGTACCTATAGGTATATCGCTTTACTTTTATGGCCCAATTGCTTTTTCAAAGTTATTCTGCTTGTTTATTTCTGGGGAAGTTATTAGTTTCTTGTTTTTATCTTTGCTTATAGTCTATATAGGTTGTCTTCTTTAAAATTAGGAACTCTGTCTATGTAGTGACTTGCTTTTTATATCATTCTGAGAATAGGGCTTTGGCAAGCAGTCAGGTGGTGCAAATCCACCCAACTTCTGTGTTATTTCGGGCAAAACCAGACTGTGTTATTTTCAATGAACTGGTCAGAACGAATCAGAACTATATCCGTGACGTTACTAGAATCGACCCCATGTGGTTAACAGAGCTGGCTCCTCATTTCTATGCCAGACAAGATTAAAACGGTTTGCATAAGTATGAACAGGTCAGAACTTTGATTATATAAGCACATTGATTATTTTTCTCCTTGTTGTCATGTACCTATAGGTTCTTTGAGCAGTCCCTGTACTGAATCATGTTAATTTAATATCTGGGTCTAACTTTCCTCCTTTAGCTCAAACAAAGTATGAACACCCTATTGTAAAGTTGCCCTTTAGTTTGATAAAGGAATGACTCAGTTTAATTTGCCCATTGCACTTGGAGGCTTCTCTGGGTCTTGATCTTGTTTGTAATGGGTGTGTTAGTGATTCATTTATTAAGCGCATACTTTTAATGATGGTTGGATGAATTACAATAAAATGTATATTCAGACAAGATAATGTGATTAGCTGAACTTAGCATTTTAGGGTTTCTGTGGATGATGTTTAGAATCTTATTTTCACCTTCTCAATGTCTTCATTATCAATGAAGTTGTTTGTTACAAGCTTCTTGAAGAAGTGCTGGCATAAAAGCTCTTGAAACAGTCTCCCATTGCGTCCTATCTTAGCAATTTCTTTCCCTAAAGTTTAGGGAGTAAGAAATTTATTCATACAGCTGAGGTGAATTCACTAAATCTGTCAGTCTACATTGTGGATATTGAAGCTATTAGTATGTTACTCACATTTGTTCCCATTTCTCTCTTACAGAACAGCAGTGGATAAACTGCATCAGACGACTTGAGTGGAAGTACGCTTCTTCTGCTTAACAGTCTGCCTGCTTTTGCACTTCTGAGACACTGCATGGCCCATCCTCTGAAAGCTTGTGAGAAATTGAAAATAATTGGCTGTTAATGTCTTATTGAGTGTGTTAGTCTTCACATTTCCCAACCATTTTTATTGGAAAGGGCTGAGGGCATATGGTATCTTCAATGGTGCTATTACATCTGGAGAGTATTTTGATGATGGTTGAATGGTTCACTTGGATCTGAACTTCCAAACTCTGTTTAGAAAATCGTGGAAGACATCAGGAAGCAGGTTTGCAGAATGCAGATTCCCTTGACGAGGTCGTCAAACTTCATGGAAATAATTTCCACGAAGTTTGACATAAAACTTGTATGTTTTCCCTATGTTATAGTAAACATACAGTAAGAGCTTGGCATTCCTACTCAATGCATTCAATGATTAGGGGTTGTTTATTTTCCCCCTGTTTTTAGTGGTGTGATATATGGATGGTGTGCATGATTAAAAGGCAATCAGAATCTCAATCTTTAAACAATAATTTGAAATATCTAACATGCAAATTGAAGAGTTGAATAGACTGTCACCATCCCATTCGGTGAGATGAAGGAATCATTGCCGACATGTCCTAGTTTACTTGAATTGATATATGACCTGACATACGGTAACTTCGGTCAGTATCTTGTAGCTTCTTACTTTGGATAAAACTAGACTGAAAAAAAAAAAGAAAAATACGTTAGATATGGTAGAAGAACCTTCACTTTTTGTTTTCTTTAATAGCTTTTGGAATCAAGGTCTACTATTTATTTTCTTGATGAGAACCCCAGATTTACCATGAAGTTTTTAGTTTCAATAAACTAGAGCTTTACCTTCTTGTAGCAAATTATTGTCTCTACTGACTGATCATATGGTTACTAAGCCTTGAGTCTAGAACTGTGTCTCAAGATGATACATAAGATAAAACAATGATATTGAAAATTTATCACTCTGTAATGTTTCTTGAATTTTTTGTATCAATTTAATACAATGACATATATCATAAGGTTATTATATCCTGTGTGTATACTAGATTTCTATATATATATATATATATAGATACACACGTTTAGAATAACATGCATTACTCTCTTTTCTATAGTGAATCACATGCAATACTTGCCATGATATTAAGGCGCCTTAAACGCACATCTAAAAGCTAAACATAAGAATGCGCAAATTACTAAAACAATAAACAACAACAATTACTTTCATACTTTCCACAATGAATAAAATGAATATGTTTCGTTTGAATATTTTGGAAAAAGAAACATAATGCTTGTTAGTTAATTAATATTGGAAAAAATGACTAATTGGCTCATTTGAACTCAAGTTTTAGCATTAGTAGAAACAGAAGCATGTATTAATGGGATTACTAATAAATAATAAGGTCCTTCCAAACAAGTTTACTAACAATGTATATAAGAAGTTATTGATGACTCAATTAATCAAGATTATAGCAAATTTTTTTGAGTCAAGTGAGTTACTCATTGTCGTTCTCAAAGCATATTCATGATGCAATCGCTTATACCTCCATTTCCAAATGAACAATGACAAAAATTTACTTTTAAAAATACGACAAAAATTTGTATCTTACATAGCCAAGAAGTAATCGCTAATGTTCAAAAGGATTACAAATCAAGTTATAATATCAATTACTTATAGGACCCACCGACACTCAAACGAACAACCCCAAGAACCTCTAGACTTCCTTTATGCCTCCATTGGCTAGCTAGTTAGAGGGCTGGCTCAATTTCAAATCCTGATGGATGGATCATGGTGTAAAAAATTAAAAAAAAAGTAGGGGTGGGCTGATAGCTATGCATATCTAATCTAGATTTCGACACAGTTCTAGAGTAAGAAGGGGGCAGAACGACAAATGTCATCTCTGTTTTTCATGCGGAAGCGTTAGCTTGTGTCTCAGCGCTAGAATGGGCAACATCGAATAATATCAAGAGCATCCAACTTCTATCGGACTCCTCAATCCTGGTAAGTACTTTGTGGCGAGGTATTAAGAGGCAAATGGATTCATGGTACACCCCGAACCGCATCTCTAGCTAGGGAGATAGTTCAAATTATGCACCATCTTTAAGGTCCCAAAACAACAAGTCCATCACACGCATGAGATAGCTAATATATGTAGACACATTGTTTACACTTCCTATATTAGATACTAAGTTTCTTTTGTCTTTCCTGAAATGTAAAAAAATATCAATTAATTATACATGTAATATACAGAAAATAAAAAAAAAAACTCTTTTATAATTTTACAACTTTATATGTGATAATATTGCAATTTTTCGTAGTATATCACAAAAACCTAATTTGTGAATCCTATGTAAACCAATCGACTACTCCTACAAGCCATAAAATTTTGTAGGGTTACAATGAATTCCATTGTAAAGAATAAAGGTAAAATATCTTGGTTTAATCTTAACTTTTTGCTGGATATTTATGCACCTCCAAATCCAATATATCCTTCCAAATCCAGCATCTTTTTTTTTTTCTTCTGGTTGACAACATGTGACATTGTGACGTGACAACCAGTTCCATTACCACAAAAATACAACAAGCGCACACATACACTCACTCGCATAGTTACTACCATCACGTTCTTGTTGATCCTTCCACCCCTCCTTACCATTTTCCTCTTTAATAATTCAAATAATTTCCCCCCACCCACCATTAGTTCTTTCCATTGGACCCACCCACCATTCCACCAAGATGCTTATCATTACTCTTTAGGTAATTGTATCATATACACGTGTATATACATATAATCAAATATTGTCAATTACTATTATAGAGTCAAAGTTCGAAAAGTTAACCATGAATTTTCATAATGTCATAAAAAATAATATATTCAAGTGAGATCTTGTTGAATGCATCTCCATGTAAATTTTTGAATATCAAGTTTTCATAATTTTTTATCTTATAAATTTGGAGATAAAAACGTTTAAAGTCATGTATTGAAAACTGCGAAAAAGTCAAATGAGACAATATTTGGAAGGCCGAGTAAATAACATATAACATATAACATATAAGGTACATTTTTCATTCATTTTTAAACTTTCTCTGTCTCTTAGAGTCTTAGTCCAAACTAAGCAACCATATGGAAAACTACACTCCCAAGATATTTACAAAGCCACCTTATAGAATCATCTTTAAATGTTATTTTCATCCAGAAGTATTCTATTATGTTGTTTTTCGTGGTGAAACACCACATTTAAACGAAAAAAGAAACGAACTTAACATTAAATTACATTTTATAAGACTAAAAATTTCAAATACATACTAGTTTTCATCATCATCTTACCTTACAGCAAAACACTAAGAAATATCAATTGATTGAGTTTTTTATTTTTATACAAGGAAAAAAATATCAAGAATAATAAACATACGACATCTGAAATGATAAAAGAGATTTGTAAAACACATATTTACAAGATTAACGTAACTTTTACAATATAAATAAGAATTTCAAAAGTGATTTTTTTTACTGAAACATTCAAAAAGGTGACTCATTTTTAAAAAAAATATTATATACACAACAGTGAACGTTTGGAAATTTGCTAATACAGTAAAAATCATTCCACAGTAAAACCGAGAATAATACTGAATAGTACTCCCTCAATTCCTAATTTTGTGCCCCATCTGACTTAGGTTTTCAAGACACAACTTTAAAAGTTTTTATCTCAAAATCTGTAAGACATAAATTTATGAAAACTTAATATTTTAAAAATTTACATTAAAATACATTCTATTTAAATATATGTGAAAAATTTATTGTAAAACTTTTTAAAATTTGACTTTATATATAAAAATAAAAAAACAAATATTATAATATAGATGGTACCTAGAGTGAAGGATAAGTATTAAATATATTTACAGTAAAATAAAGACAAATCCGATTCGGTGATTTAAATATAAAACCCCACAATACATGTCTTCAGTTTCAGGTAACCTTTTTTTTGAAAGCGCTCTCCATTCCCAATCTCCTTTGCTTCCCATTTCCAGATCTGCCTCAGGTATCCCTTTCCTAACCCTAACCCCCCTATTTTCTTAATTTTCCCTCTTATCATTCCACATATTTGTAATTTTCGCTTTTGAATTTTGTTAGGTCCATATTCTGCTTGTTTCCTATACCTTTTTTCGTGAATTTTTTCGAGTATTTATTGGTTTATTTTTTTGATTGTGTTGTTTGTAGTTATTGATTTTAATTTTTTTTATTTCTTTTATGCATAGAGTATGATATTGTTGTGAAATCTATGTTAAATGGAAATGAAATTAGTTGGTGATGATGATAATATTTTGAGTAAATGGGCAGATCTCGAATGATTTTTGAAAATTTGTTTGATCGTGGGAGGAATCACAGGAAGCGATGTAATGCTGTAATTTTGGGTGGTTCTGTTTGATCTGCAATTTGTATCGTTCTTAGATGTTTAATAAGGGCGTTACTGGTCAATGTGGTCATAGTTGGCTTAGGGGTTTGTTGCTGCCTCTATGTTCTGAGTGCCCTTGAGTTCTAAGACGGAGATAGTGATTATTGAACATGTCTTCGGAGAATGCATCCAATTAGGTTTCGGAATTGAATATCGAGGGTTTTACGCTCTATACCAAAGAAAATAATTATGTAAACGGGAGTAGCTACCTGGTCTCTGGTTATTAGTTAGTGCCCTCCTTGAGTCCTGAGGCTTTTTTGTGTGAATTGTATTACCTATGTTCTTCTTTTGAATCGAATTGCATTCGGTATCAAGCCTGGCATAATTTGTTTCTCTTAGTTTGTTGTTAAATACATTCACATGAATGATCTGCAAGGTCGTAGCTTTTAACTTTTTTAGAAGCTTAAAATCTGCTACTTACATTATTTCCATTTAACATAGATTTCACAACAATATCATACTCATAGCTTAAAATCTGCTACTTACATTATTTCCTTCCTGCTTCGGTTCTTCGGTTCTTAACTTGCTTAACAATTGACCACCGTAGGAGTTCATCACAAATGGGACGTGGTGTCAGTAGTGGAGGTGGACAGAGCTCCTTAGGCTATCTGTTTGGAAGCGGGGAGGCCCCTAAGCCTGCAGCTACCAGAGTTCCTGCCAATGTTAGCGCAGAACCGGCTGTGAAAGAAGCAGCAAAGCCTGCCGCTGCTGCATCTAATTCCCAGCCAACTGATCTCAAGAAGGTTCCTGCTGGAGTTAATAGTAACATAAACAACTACCACCGTGCTGATGGTCAGAACACTGGCAATTTCATCACGGTATGACTGCGCTCCCTTCTGCAATTTGGTTACCATGTTTAATTCTTTGAAGTTGATTGAAGATCCTAAAATGAGTTGTTACCTTATTTGCTTTAGCATTGTAGTGCAGGGAGCTTAAAAAGCATATATAATTGGGATGTTTAATCAGGATTTACAGAAACAACATTTTGAAGTGTGGGTCTTAAAATCATTAAACAACATACGAAGAACAATGTATTGGATGGCTTCTCTATTGTTGAAAAATTTCTTCCTAAGACTATGAATTGTTTAAAGATAGCTGGAAATGACAGTTTAAGAAACTTGTGTCACTAGCCAATGGCCTTCGTATGTTTCTGTGACATTTAGATCAGATAGCTTGTGTTCTCATGCTAGCTTTGGATTGAACTTGTATCCCTGTTATCGAGCAAATATGTAGTTCATGTACTAGTCAGATTGCAGTTTGCTTTGTTTTGGGTTTATTTCTGACTGTTAGACTGCTACTCTTCTCTTCAGCTATGACTGAAAAAATTGGTTTATTTGATGCAGGACCGACCCTCAACCAAGGTTCATGCTGCCCCAGGTGGGGGATCTTCTTTAGGTTATCTCTTCGGTGGTGGTAGTAACCAGTAACTAAGATGCCTGGCATTTCAAACATAGATATCTAAGTGTTGAGTTTGTTCTTCAAAGGATATTGCTATCCTCTTCTGCTGTCATTGATTCCAAAATGAAATGTGGATTGTGTAATGTAAGCTGTAGATTGCTGGTTTTCTGAGAATTTCAATTGAGAACAAAAACTGTCAAACTTTACGAGAAGGAATCACTGTTCCTAGGGCCAAGAAACAAAGGTTTTTTGTCTACTCGTTGTCTAATCTTGCGACTTTATCGAATGGGAAATCTTTCCAAATCTTGGCATTTCCTACCCATGCGGCTTAATGCAATTGTTTTGATAGTCAATATCATTCATAGAGCTGTAAAAAATTGTCCCCTAGTTGAATAACCAACTTGAACTTGAAATAATTTGAATGCTATTTCCACTTCTGTATTTGAAAATTGTACTATAATCCAGCTTGAAACCTACATGATATTGATTAGCAATTGATTTAATCTAATAATTTATGATTCGAATGTGGATATAAATTGATAGATGAGTTAACTTCATGATGATGCAAACTTGAATGACATCCAATTTGATTGGAAATTGAAATGGATTATAACTCAATATAATATGTTATTAACCCCTATCTAGTGATTCATAATCTATTTTATTTTAATATTTTGTTGACTTGACTTATTATTGATTTGAATTGTAAGTTTTATATAATAATCCTTGGATGATTAATTTTTATAATTTATATAGTAATAATTAAAATTTTTGATATTATAATTTAAAATACAAAATTATATTTCATTGCAGCATTAATTGTAATATTTTTATGAAATATTTTTGATAAAATATTTTGTGATGGGCACAATTTTTCGAAAGTTTAATTTACTCGTCCTAATAGTCACCCAACCCAAATCGATGTAACCTAAACTTGATATTAGCTGATTGAGCATATTACATAAAAATTATTCGATCCAAATTTGATTCGAATCCAAAATTATTCAATTTGATGACTTTATAATTATCTGACCCAAATAAGATCCAGACACGTAATCAGTACCATAAACTCAGCCCCAACCTAACTTAGTGCAATCCAGACCAAAAATTAAACCGAATTCGCATTAAAAAAACCGAATCTAATCTGTATGCAAAAGGGTAAAAAATCCGACATATCTGAAAGAAATTTAATTCGACCTAAATTCGAACTTGACGTGTGGACAAGTTGACTTGACTACTCGACCCAAATATGACTCAAAACCCAAAATGATCTGATCCAAACCCGTCCTAAGC
Organism: Dysphania ambrosioides; assembly: GCA_026401315.1. Classification (NCBI taxonomy): domain Eukaryota; kingdom Viridiplantae; phylum Streptophyta; class Magnoliopsida; order Caryophyllales; family Amaranthaceae; genus Dysphania; species Dysphania ambrosioides. Next base: position 22,571,767 of record CM048664.1, on the reverse strand, counting down.
ATCAAAATTAGCAACTCTAATTATTCCTAGTTGGTTTATGCCTGTTATCATAGGAAAATATAGGAGTTTGAACTATAATTCTGATTCAACAATTTGAATTGATCTACCTAATCTTGGATTAGGATTAAGGTTGAAATGAATTGAGTAGAATGACTAGAAGCTCAAATCAATGTGAAAACTCAAAGATGTTGGCTTCAGATTATCTAATTAGGGTGAGGGTAAGATAAATTTAGAAATTGCACCATAACTTATTTATTTTGCATATTTCTGACAATAACAAACTTTTTGGCTTTGGCGTTAATTATTTCAAAAAGGTGTGGAATACTGAATTTAACAGAACAGACACTGTCAATCATTCACGAACTGTCAATCCCACCTTTTGAAAAGTCTCAACCCCACCTTTTGAATTTAACAGAACAAACACTATCAATCATTCACGACTGCGAAATCATTTCTTAGGAAATTCCATCACAGTTCATACGAAACATATCAAGTCAAGATTTCAAAACATAAACATCATACACTTCCACATTGTCTCCTTACACAATACGGAGAAAGTTAATATTTTTCTATTCCACTAAAGGCAATTGGCTATAGCCTACAGCCCAACACAAATTAACATATTTCTAGTCCAAGCCCAAACGTGGTCTAAGATTTCTAATCTAAGAGTCCAAGGTTCTAAGGATATTGTTGCGTAGCAAAAATATATCATTCAGCCATACGATGGTATGCATATATGTTGTATCCATATACTTGGAATATCATGTAGCCTATCTGCCTATGCTATTCAGGTTAATTTGTTTCAAATCTATGTGATCTGTTCCACTACTAGAGACTCCTTTTTGACGTGAAATGTCAATATATTAAGTTGTACCAGCGCCCAGCGGTGCCTTCGTTATTTCCTTTATTTATTGAATCTATGTGGTTACTTGATGTGATATGCCTAGATTTTGGCATATTTTTGAGTTTTGACTAGTTTACTCCTAAGTTAATGACTCCCAAGAGATGTTTGGTCATATTATGACAAATTTGGGATTAAGGTTTAATAATATGACTTGATTATTATTGAACAATATATATATGATATTTATACGAAACTTACACTCATAAGATAGAAAACAATCTTTTTAAAATATATACTATTATAATAAAATATCCTAAAGATAATAATTTAACATAAATAATCCTAAAAATATTAATCTTTTACTAATATTAATATGAAAAATATATCATATATATTTTCCGATAATATTGATTATCTCATATCTCTATCAGCCTCCCGCAATCGTAATGGCAGTAACACGAACGTTGCAACTATAAATTTCTCTCTTTGTTGAAGTCGATATGCACTACTTTTGTGATGTCGCCTTCAAATTTTTTTTTTTATGATGAGAAGTTTATCTTTTTTCGAACTCATTAATCATCAATCAATTACTTTTTTTTCGAACCTGCAAATATAACATACAATGAGAACATCTCTTCTTCTCGAACTCATCGTATTTTGATTTTTCTTGAGCAAAACCGTGCTTCATTCAAATATTGGTTTATTTTAGAGCAAACCACACTCAAATCAGAAAAAAAAACTGTGGAGAACCAATATTCCTTCTCTCACGACAGAAGGAGAGCCGAAAAACACAAGTAGAACCAATATTGCATAATTAGCATTGGTTTATTTTAATTCTTGAAAATGGCTGATTCTTGTTTGTAGCAATGGTGTGTTTGTTTGTGTTTTCTTCAATGCCAAATATCATTTGAGTTTATAGGATTGCTGTAAGCTACTCTGATGCTTCTATGTCATCAATATTACACCTAAAAATTTTAATGACTTGTAGTACAAGCCGATTGAAGGTTATCACAGAGATCTCTTCTTTTATCGTATGAAATTTGGCAAGATTTTGCATATAGTGTTTTGCAAAACTTTGTTTTAAGTTCTAAGTCTGCAATTTGTAACTGACAGCTGAAAATTACTTAAACTTTTAGGAAGGATGTAAATGACTTGGCCTTGTAAACTCGTGGAAGTTTGTTTCTGTAGGTGTCTTCTCAGTTTCTTCCATCTGGAACTTATATCTACTTCTATTATGGAGAATGGTAATTTCCATCTTGGAATTTTGGTTTCTGGATTCAGGAGCGAGCATCGGGGAAGAGTTTAGTACTGTTTACCGTTTGTGAGTCTGTTTCTTCAATGGTTTTTGGATATAACTGAGATTGGTTGGGTGATAGTAGTGGAACTTAATTTCTCTTGTAGAGGTTGTATCAATACCTAAGGAGTTCCTTGGCTTAAACTTGGTATCTTTATTAATATGAAGCGTAAGTATTTAAATTATTGTTTTAACTGCACTTTTATGTTATTATACAAAATTAATATAAATATTTATAAATTTTAACATAATACAAAACTAATATAAATATTTATGTGTTCAAATTTATTGATGTGAGGATGATGGGTGTGCCCCACATCATTTTGGAGCATTTGCAAATTTCTTTTCAAATTTTCTGGATGAAGCAGAGGTAGAGGATACCCTAGTGTTCAGCTTTTTTCACAGCTATGTGGGTGATTTAATCAGTTGAATGACTTGAAATCTTCCCTAAGTAGGTGTCTACCAACAGTTTTTGTGGGAGTATAATATTTTATCTTCTTCATACTTGTGCTCACAGGGCTCTCATAGGATCTTGTTGTGAGATGTACTAGGACTTGCGTATTGTGCTAGTATCTGCATAGATCTCGGAGGATTGATGGGTCCTACTTGATGACATCTCTACATTTTATTATTTCAGTAAAAATGTTCCTTACCAAATACAATTTCCTCTTTCAGCGGAGAAGTGATGGCAAGTTGTGAAAGAGAGATTTTTGTAATACTAGCCTACCACTCCTTTTTCTCTAATTATTTGCCTACGACAGTAAAGATTATCTTCAAATGCATAAGAAAAAAAATTATAAAAATTTACCTTGAGATACATCCAATAAAGTTTTATTTGTATATATTATTTTTTATAATATAACGTAAATTTAAGCTCAAATTTTTAAAACTTTAATTCTATAAATAAAAATGAGTCAAAAATTAAGGAAGAATGGAGAACTACTTTAATCGAAAAAAGTGATACCTGAAACTTGAAAGCAAAACAAGTACTCAGATTTAGAAGAAATTAGAATTTTAGGTGGATGTTGGTGATGTACTAAAACATTCGGGTGGTTGTTCTTTAAATCCTAATTATTAGGAGCTGCGTAAAAGTTTTCTTTTGAATCTCTCAAATGCTCATATACATTCGCTTCTTTTCAGATGATACGGAGCAAGACTTAGCTATTGAGGAACGGAAGGAAGAAGACGACACAGGTCCTGTCGTCCTGAGGGATTCTTAACTTTATTTTTATGTTTGGGTCTACTTACTTGACTAGTTAACTGTATATATCATCTTTGCAGACCATCTGATTTCATTTAATTGTGTAATTTCAGATTGGTGATGGAGGGGCTGGCGGTGGAGTTGGGCTTCAAAATGCTCCTTTGGGTGAAAAGTTGTATCTATAGCATGTGAGCTGTGCTACAGTTTGGTGATGACATAGAATTCTTCCCTTTCAAGACCACTCTTTGTTTATGTCAGACTTGATAAACTCACCAATGAGTATGTTTTCTCTGCTGTTATGGGGTTGAATTTTTAGTCCATGATCTGTTGTGAATCCCTTGCCAAACTATATTCCACCAGTGTATAACTTTCTACTTCGTGTAATACCCAAAGTACCATAACATGAAATAGCCTGATTCTGGTGTAAACCCCTGAGTAAGTATGAATGTATGATGCACACTGTTGTAGGAATTTGTTTGACATCTTAATTGCTGCAGAACTCTAGGCTTCAAGTCTAGTGACTGTCCTGGAATTCAGTGAACATTTTTCATCAGTTCCTGTAGTTCTCCTTTCGATACCCAAATTTGTGGCTTATAAATAAACCAATGTAGCGCAAGTTTAGATCGATCACTTTGATGTCTGTATCATCTTTTCTAGTACTTCAAATGCTTAACTCTTAAACTCCTTGAAAATTGACTTGCTCCATCTCATCAAGATATGATTACACTGTGGGATACTGGAATTTGCCGGCGCTTAAGTATTTCATTGACGAGTACATCCAGAGATGCCTTAAGCATTGACACTTTTGCTTGTTCTCCAAGCAGATACTGTTAAACCTGCTTCAAAGGGCCACATACATATTGGAACATCTAGGTCGGGTCATTGGCCGCCTTTTCACTACCCAAAAAAGCGGGTACCTGGATTAAGGGGTACCCGAAATCCGGTTACCTACTTAAGAAAACCCGTACTATGGAGGAAGTAGAGCCAAGGTTGGTTGTTTGTGGCAAAGACTTTATTCTTAATAATAGTTCAATTGAGAACATACTCGTGAATACAAGCTCATGAGATTAAATTTCACATAACCCATACCAACGCTCCTTAACTGTGGAATCTAGAAAGTGAACTAGAGATTAAATTTCTAGATACTTTAATACAGAAAATTTCCAACAGCTCCGATTGCACTGATGATGCCCAAACTTTCTTGCACAATTACCTCTATGGTTATGTGTATTTCTACATGAAGTTTCAATTCGTTTACCAGTCTTACCACTCAACAATCAATACCATCTCCCGTGGTTGAAACTAGTGGTGAATGGAGATTCATTAAGAAAATACATATATTACCGTGATATAGAGTATACTACGGAAGTTCCAAGTTAATTACCATTATCATTGCTTATTTGCCTTCTAAATGAGTTATAATGGTTATTTGTTACGTCTTACCTGTATAATTTCGATCCTCACTAATCTTGTCTTATAAAGATTTTGCTTAGTGAGAAATGACCTAAAGGGATTCATGTGCCATTTGCTGTTTTGACACTATAGGTCTATAACATCCACTAGGGAAGTCAATGGATATTGGGCCCGACCCGGATCCGTTGATCCATATCCGTTTTTGCGGATATGAGTCTTCAAAATTTAGACTCGGCGGGTTCGGGTATGGGTCTAACCATAATACCGGGTCGGATCCAGATCCGTTACCCGTTTTTTCATTTACTCCTTTGTACTTATTTGTATTGTTATTCAAAAGACATGTAAAAATTTGATTTTATTCATTTGTACTTTGTTGTTTTATAATATTTGAGTAGTTATATGAATTATATTCAAGTATTAAACTTACATCCTTCATTGGACTGTTGTCGTTGATGTAAAATGCAGATTTTTAAAATTGAAACATATTTTTGTCGCAAAAAAATAGGCAAAATATGTAGAATCCGTTTTGGATTTGTTTTGGACCCGGACCCATTGAATCTGGATATGGATCCTTACTTTTCATACCTAGATGATCTAGATATGGATCCATCCTTAAAAAACGGATGGATCTATTAAGATCCGGTCCATTGCCATCCACTGATTAAGCTTATGTGAGCTCTTAGTCACATAATACATGCTCCCTCCGTCTCCAGGATACAACTTTAAACATTTTTATCTCCAAATCTGTTAGGCAAAAAATTATGAAAACTTGATATTGTAAAAATTTACATTGAGATGCATTCAACAAAATCTCACATAAATATATTATTTCTTATAACATAATTTATAGTTAAACTTTTCAAACGTTGACTCTATAAATGAAAATGGGGCAATTTTAGTGAGAATGAGGGAGTAGTCTCTAAGACTACATGACTATGCTAGTTGTCTAAGTTGCAGCTGCAGTATATTCAATCCGCATTATCCTAATCATGCAATATTCTATAAGAAGCAAAACGGATGATTTGTTTTTGGGTAGCAAAAAGGATGAAATGAATTGATTTATCCATTTCCCTCCACACCTTGCGTAAGCAGTTAGTATGTGGCCTAAAATTCGTTGCAATTGAAAGAATGGGCAGAATCAGAAGGGTTCCCTGTTCAAACTGTACTTGGTTTCTAGCTTTAGAAAAAGCCAAAGAAAGTAGTGCCCACAAGCCATGGGCACAGCCACCAACTTACCACAAACGCTCTCTTGATTATGCTTCTAATTATTGGTAAACATGTGGGTATGTAGGCCTGTAGGGGGTCCGGTCCAACTTCTAAGGTCCTACCATTTTAAAGATACTATTCAATATTCATGTACATGAAATTGAGCAATCTTTGATAAAATTATGCATACTAATCCTTGATTAGGCTCCTTAAATCACCATTGGTTCTTGCTTTACAGGACCCAACCCCCAATAATCTCCTAATTAAGGAGTAATAATACTCTTTGGAGTTGAGGGGATGAAATTTTCCAACTTTGGTCGTTCGTGATGATGCTTAAGGAATAAGGAGGGTAAAGCTTATACCAAAGTCGTGTGATATATATTTGGTGCATTTAATTTGAGATATGTGTATTATCTAAAATTGCAAAGTATATTATTTATAGGGCTTATAAAGCTTATGAAAAATATCATCTACAATCGGTGTCGACATGCATCAACGATTATTAGTATAGGATATGCCAATTATGTTTAGTAAGTTAATTTATTTTAAGCTAAGACTAGAATACATCTCGTCTGGATTATAAATAGCATGAAACTATTAATTATCCCACCGTTTATAACATTTTAGAGGCTATATGCATAATAAAATTTATGGGTCTCTTATGTTCCTGACATAAAAATACCAACTATCCAAACTCACATAATTAAATCTTGCGATCAAAAATTTGCTCCAAATATGACGAGTAAGAAGTAGAACACCTGCAGTTTCCAAATACGATTTAGAAATTCTTGAAATCCAAGCAATGAAAAATTCTCAATAATTGTTGGGTTTAGAAAATCTATGAATGGGGAGGTTGGGTGAAACTTATGTTCCCATGCACAAAATCACTTCCTATTTTAGCTTCGTGACGTATTTAATTTCCAAAAAGAATAGTGCCTTAAGATTCCACGCTACTCCGTATGTTCTATAAATTCAAATTTATTCACAAGGTTTTTTTTTTTTTTTTTTTTGAAAAACAATTCACAAGGTATTTAGTTTGCTACTTTACTACTTACTTCCTCCTTTTTCTTTTTTCTTTTCATTCAAAAATAAATTAAGATAATATTAAATATTATTAAGATTTTATAAAAATAATGTAAATTAATCTAAAAATAAGATCAGATTTTATTAAAAAATGATGCAAGGGGGTTAACATTAAATAAATAGTGGAATTTCTAAAGTCAATGACATTAATCAATTAATTTTTTTTATCCAATCACAATATTATACAAAAATAGAAAGATTTCAAATGAAAATAACATTTTAAAATTTTCTAATAGAAAAAATGGGAAGAAAAAAAAAAGAAAATAGTTGAATGGTTTTATAAGTTTTAAAGTGGTGAATAATAAAGTATATAAGTATATAAAACATCATCCTTTATGAAATATTAACACTAAAATAAGCCCTAAATATATTTGTAAAACTTCAATTTAGGCATGGAAAACACATTTTTGAATGTTTTCCGTAGTATCACGAATCATAAAGCTTGGATAGAGTAATGGCAAGCATGATTTATTTGACATCCAATATTCAGTTGGGTAGAGGGCCATTGTACAGTCCAATCATGAAGACCGTCGTTTAGTGGAACATAACTCGATCTATCCACCCTGGAAAAACTTCTACAAACCATACATGCTTAGCCAATCATTTTAACCACATAGTGTTTTTCGATTTCCCAATTTTATCCAATCATTATTTTAAGGAAATGACATGGATTACTATAAAATTGAAGTTCGTCGCTTAAGAGTAGTTTATTGTGCAATTCTTAATAAGATTCAGCCTTAACACTTTCATATCAGGAAAATTTATTAGAAATTATCTAGAGAGATTTATCTTTGTGAAAAAATATTTTACAAATAGTTTATTATAAATAACTGCCTTTTATCTCCAAATTTTTTAAAATACTACCTCTTAACGGTAATCATTAGTATTTTCCGTCAACGGCTATTTAAAATCTCAATCTCAAAAATTCAAGCAACAAAATGACAGTGGAGGAAGTGAGGAACCCTAATTTACATCTAAGCATTACCCCGAGGTACATAATCATCATTTTGCTTAATTTCGTTGCTTTGTAAGTAAATAATAGAAATCTAATTTGGAAATCAAGTTTTATGTAAAACTATAGGAATCATAAATTGGGTAATCTTCCACAATTAAGACATGTTAATTCGATTAAATGTTATATTTTCTAGGTTAATTGGAATGAGTATACATGGTTGGTTTAAACAAATTATGCATAAATTTCATGTTAGTGCATGGTCGTGAGCTCAAACATCATTATGCTCATATTCCTAGAGAGTCAAACCTAGTCTTAAACGGGATACTAATGAGAATGAGTCGTATAATGAGAAAGATAGATCTATTTTTCTAAAATAATAACCAAGTTATTTTTTAAATATATATGTAATCACTCTTTTTTTTATGGTCAAAATGAATTTTTGTTTTTACATGATCTATGGGATACTTGAAAGAACATTATTGTGTATTTGGATCTGGTATTGAGTAATTTGTTGACATCATAATTTGCATAGTAATGTCAAAAAACATACAATTAGTGCATTACTAAATGTTTTATATATCAAGTGTTATATTAAATGTTTTCCAAGATATTCATTCCCCAAACTATACTTCATTATTTTAGTTACAACACTTTAAAATATGATTTTTTCATTGTAAGTTTTTGACCATTAATATGTACAATTTATATATAAGTAAAAATTATAAAATGTTATCCTTCAAAATTTTACATTAAAAAGAATCTAATAATAATTCATCTTGTGAATAGTATAAAAGTTAAAGAATAGCAGCTAAAAAAATAAAAAGTTTTTAAAAAAAACTACATATATTACTATGAAAAAAAATACTAGTATAGCTAGTAGCTACACCATATGTTATACGTTAAACAAGTTTCAGCCAAATAAATTTGTTATCTCCACATTATGTGAATGAATAACTAATTTAATTCCATGAAAACGGTACAAGAAAAGTTGACAATGGGGGTGATAAAGTAAAGGTGTAGCTTTCAGAAAAGAGAGGTGAAGCCGTGAAGAGAAGTCACGAAGGCTAAAAAGTAGTTGAATATAGGTAGAAATGTACAATAAAGTGGGGGTGCACCGGTATACTAGTACTAATACTAGTACTAATACTAATACTAATACTAGTACTAATACTAATACTAATAGTAATGAATACACACATTAATACTAGAGTCTCTTAGCAAACGTAGTAAGATGTCAAAGGCTCATGTTTTACTGGAAAATGATAATCAAATCTCATCAAATTGAGGCCGATTTTGATTAGTGTCAAGATACATGGAATCCTAGTGGTAAAGAGTCTTGATTTGTCATGATTGATGGGGTTTTAAGTGCTATTTTTTTCTTCTTATGCTACTTTATTTATGTCATGCATTATGTGATGTTGATTTGCAAAGAGAATCCAAACTAGTCTTCCAAGAGTTATAATACTTTCTAAGGTATCTCATCAATTGTTACGAGATTTACAGCTCGCTAAATGAAACATATGTGTTGAATGTCAAAAAATAAATCAAACATATGTGAAGAAACACAAATACTCCCTTCGTTCTTTTTTATTCTTCTACCTTTGGTTCAAACTTCAATACATACTTAAAATTTAAATACGTTTATTATACATTTGTAAAAATTAAAAAAATTAATATTTAAAATATATATATATTAAGACGAATCTATCAATATATCAAATAAATATATTTTTCATCTAATTTGAGGAGAATTCATAATCAAAGTCTTACGTCTTACGTTTGAGTCTAAAATCTATGACTATAATTTTCCACATGGAAAGAAAAAAAAAGAACAGAACTAGTTAAGACTTTTTTTAGTTAAGATTATTTTTTCATCTTAATATGGTGGGTGCATTTGTTTCAGTGATTACGTGTTAGGCATATAACTATTAGGTAATCCGTAAATAGTCTATCTCCAAGTCTTATATGAAGTGATTTGTCATGTGGTAGTTTATAACATTGGAAAAGTTATTTGCCTTACTAATTTTATACGAATTTTCTAATCTTATTTGGTTGATATCATGAAAATTTAAAATCACTATGGATTTGATTGATCTTGGATATGGTAATGTCATTTATTATTAATTTTTTAATGTTTTGTGAAAAATCCAAAATTACCATAAAGTCTAAATGTATTAATGGTCAAAGTTAACCTATAAATATTTGAAAAAAAATCAGACAAAGTGAAAAGCTAAAAGATAAAAGAGTGATGGGCTCACATGAAGTGAAGTTTCAAAACTGGCCCACTAAACTCATTGAACAAAAACTAGTTTATATAATCATTTCACATTACTTTGTATCTACATTGTGATTTGTGAGTCGGCTTTGTTCTTTGCAATTGAATATTTTTGAGAGACTCTTGAATTAATAATTTGAAATATTGAGCCAATTATACTTTTCATTGAGGAAAAAACTAAAAAATAATTTCAACAGTGAATTTATTTCAACTCTAACTTTAACATTAACTAAGATTGAGCCCAAAGAATAGGACCGAATTTTATGGTCTCTTTTGTAAGAGTAATCTTTCGATGAATAGTGTTTTTTATGGGCAATGAAGATACAAAAAGCATAACAAGAAAGAAAAAGAAAACATAGAAAAACACTACTTTCCCATTCTAGCTTCAATAGCTAGCTTATGGGTGGTATTAACCATTGACCTAAAAACTTTAAAATAAACAAAGAAATGTAGTTTGGATGCTTTCATTTTAATATCCTTTATTAGGGATTTAATTTCTTTAAATGCTTTGAAAGGATGAATAGTTGAGGACGACTTGCTATAGGAAGTAAAGGTGCAATCAAGTGACAAACTTTCATAGTTACATATGGAAAGGGATTGTAATTACTTATGCCTAATCAAAATAATATAATCATTATATGTAAACAACGCGTAAAATAATAATAATATTTTTCATAATTTATTATTAAGTTAGAGGTAAATATTTATCTTTTTTTTTAAATATACCTCAATTGTTCATCTTAAATTCCCAAAATATCGATTAATTTACTCAAAATTATACAAGAATTACTGTTATACTTTCTCTGTCTCTATTTATTTGATACATTTGACTTTTTAAAATCTTCACGCACAAATTAAATCGTCTTTTCCTCAAAACTTGAAAGACAAAAAATTATGAAAATTTAATATTCCAAAAATTTACATCTCTCTCATTCAAAAAATTAAAATCCCACTTGGATATATTATTTTGTTATAAAATAATTAAAATTTATGGTCAAAATTTTTAAACTTTAACTTTAAAAATAAAAATGTAGCAAATAAATAGAAATGTAGGAAGCATTCACTAATTTTAACACCAATTATTTTTGTAGAAGCCTTCAACCATTCAAAAACTAAATAATTCAATAGACTCCAAAATGAAAGTAATGTACTAATGTGTAGTAAAATACTAAAATATTACTCCCTCCATTCTTTTTTTCTTTCCATTTACTCCGAAAATTAAAAAAATTAGGATTAATTGATTGCATTAATCTAACATTTCCCCGATTTGCGGATATTAATCCAACCTTTTGTTTATTTCTGATTGAACCTACCTTTAACTGATTTTTGCTTCCACTAAACCTGGTCCAGTTGTTACCTATTGTAGTGATAACCGGTTTTTTAGGTCGTTAACTAAAAGACAAGTTATGCAAACAAATTTTATTCCAACCTACGAACTATACGAGTATAGTGGAGTGGGGGGTTGAGCCACGAAGACAAGGTATATCAAGACTTAAACTCTTAACACAACCGGACTATTTGGATTTAGAAAATCAACTAAACTAACAACAAGAATGTAGATCACGGTAAGTCAAATAGAGAAAAATGAGGACAAGATTAGATTCACCCTAGGAATGAAGCTTTCAAAGCCGAACATGACGGGTTAGAGAAAATCTGATAATAACTAGCATGGACATCCAAGTATACGAGAGAAAGTTGGTGATTCCACAAATCACAACAATCACAACGAACGACCTATAATCACCCTATGTCTCCAAAGCAGTGGCAGGACAAGATTCGCATCAGATTCCGAAACTATTTATTATCATCGTTTCTACAACCTTAAGCAATAAAGATCATAGCTTTCCTAGGGTTTCACCAATTAAAACCCTAAAGGAATTACTCACACATATTCATGCTTAAAACATAAAGATATTCAACAACGCAAAAGAAACGAACATGGAAGGAATTCACGAGAATGAAAGCAACTCAGAAATTATGCTAATAAACGATAAACTTAGAACTAAACATGCAATGAAGTAAAGCAATGAATTAAGAGAAAAGGAATAGATTAAACTCACAAAAGCTTCAATGTATAATCCACGAACAGAATTCGAACGACAAAGTGTTTAGAAAACTGAAAACCGAAAGCTAAAACTAAAATAATTTGGAGGCTAAAGTAAACTAAAAGTGCATAAAAGTATAAACACCTAGTTGCCCCCCCTCTCATCAGAGGAAGGGGTATTTATAACAAAACAAGAAAAACCTACGAAAACCCTAAAATGTATATGGGCCGGCCCTAAAAAGAAGTAGTTGATCCGGAGAAAAACACTGTCTTTCGCCCGAATTCAAGGCCCATTCGGCCGAATACAGTACCATTCGCCCGAATGCACATACATTCGCCTATTCCAGAGACTCTGTAGAATCGAACTCTGTCCAGCATTCGCCCGAATGTAGAGGGTGATTCGGCCGAATGGAAGCTCATTCGCCCGAATGAGTTCCATTCGGCCTTTCCAGTGGCAAAGCTCAAAATCTCTGAAGACTGCCTCTCATTCAACCGAATGAGTCTCAGATTCGGTCGAATCTGAGACCATTCTTTCCTCTTTTTCACTTTTCTCTTTTCTGAACTCCATGGGATCTTCATGAGTGACTTCAAACATTTGCCCAAGCTATGATACGTGTGTCAAAGGCTCGAATGCATCGCATTTCACCTCGAAATCATCAAAAGTACCTGAAATGAACTTAAGACAACTCGAAGACAAGATCAAGGTGAAATCAAGCATAATATGCATAAAACCAATATAAAACTACGAGACTTGACACTAAAACGAGGTAGTAAACGTGCTCTAAAACGAGCACATCATGTAGTCGGTCACGAACATGTAACTCTCTTTTAAAAATATATTCAACTCCTAAATATCGTTGCAGGCATCAGTTCACTTCGCTCTTCATCCTCTGGCTTCACTCTTCGCTCATTAATAATTTCCCACTCATTTAGAATCTTTCTATTTTGGTCTAGTCTTGTGATTAGGCAAAATTTTTTTTATAATTGTTTAATGCTATGTATTTTAGAAATTCGATTACTTATTTAATGCACAACCCACTTGTATAATTTTTTTAATAGTATCTAATCTTATTTTTAGATTAATTTAAACTAATTTAATAGAATCTTAATGATATTTAATATATATTGGTTTCTTCCCAAATTTCAAATAAAAAGAAAAAATAGAGGGAATAATATTCTACTTTCGAATAGTTTTAGGACCGTAAAACCTTTCTTAAAAAGTAGAATACAAATAATTCAGCATATCATTAATTTTGGGAGTTGTTATTTATCGCCCTCAAAATACTCATTAATGCCCGCAAAGTATTTGCGTAATTGCTATTGTTTTAATTTTCGCTCATTTTACTCCCTCATTTTTTCTTTCTAAAATCGTCTTTGCCGTTTTTGTCGAACACAAATCCCGAACATGTCGGCGACTCCGATTAACGTAAAATTCAAATTCTTTAGATCAAAATATTTTGACGCTAAAACAAACCAAAATGCCCAAAATGGTTGTTTCGACCATTGTAGAACGCCTAGAATGGACGATTTGACCATGGTAGAAACACTTAGAATTGGTGTTTCGACCATTAAAAGGCCTAGTTATGATGTTTCTACCGTGGTAGAAATGCCTAATATGAGCCTTTCTACCATGGTCAAAATGCCCATTTTGGGCGTTTCTACTATCTTCGAACCGCTTATTATGGGTATTTTAACATGTTTTATCGTTTTTGAATCATAATATATGGATACGAGAAGTGCGAAGTTTACGGTAATCGGAGTGATCAACATGGTCGGAATTGATGTTCGACATAAAGGGCAAATACGGGAGAGAGAAAGTGAGGGAGTTTAACTAGTAAAAATTAAAATACTCGCGGCGTTTCACTTAATTTTTTGCCACAAATATAGTAATATCACGTACTGGAACTGGACATATCACTTAATTCAGATTGGAGAAGAAATAGCAGGAGATTCAGGATAATGACAAAGAGGGGACTTGACTTGTAGTATATGAATATAATTTTTTTTACACCTTTTAATTTCTTTTTTTATTTTTATTTTTAACAGTTTTCCATCTCTTTCTGTGTTTATCCAAATACATAAAGAGAAAAAAAACAAGAGATGTCGACATAGTAGAGAGCAATCGTAGAAGAGAAGAAGAAGAAGCAGCAGCAGACGTTTCTTGCGATCATCTAATGCACGTGTAAAGGGGTAACTTCTCTCACTTTTCCAAGTTAAAAATTTTCGGACCCATCTTAATTATAATAATTAGTAAAATTTTATTAATTAAAAATAAAAAATGAAAACTTTGATACTCACCCTTTATATATTGATCATTTTGTCATGATACCCATCTTCCTACCTTCGTTTATTTCTTCATTGGTAAGCCCTTCTCCCTCTTTTCTCTCTGTGTACTTCTGTGTCATTGTAAATTATTATTTTTAAGTTTGGTAGTTTACGTGAATCGTAAATTACGATAAATTCTTGTAAAAGACGGTTTGATACGAGACTTTATATGGTTTATTATTAATATGGGTTTCTGGGTTGTTAAATGATCTGGGCCTTATGCCGTGTGTATATTGGTATCTTATTACTTGGGTAACCAAGTATTTTTGCTTTATTTGCAATTGGGTCCTTCTGTTTTGATCTTCGGTTATGGTATTATATTTGCCTCTGTTTCATGGTTGAGATGCTGATTCTTTGACTTGGTTTCATCATTTCTTTGATGCATGTATGTTGTATTTAATGTTGGAAATTCTTTTAGTTTTGGATATTTGGTGTTTTGTATAGATTTTGATACATTGACTATTTATTGTTTAGTGTTGTGTTGTTTTATATCATGCTTCTGTTGGCAGTTATACTGTTCTATGTGTGTAAGATTGATTAATGTCGGAGATTAACTTCGACTGCCTCGTACTCTCGTAGTTGCATTTTTGGTGAGGAACAGAAATGATTAGAAAACTTAGGAATGCAGAAGTTGAGGACTTTTGTTTGATTTTGTTTGTCATTCTGTTGGTTGAAATTTGGAAGGTTTTATCTTGTTGCTGAAACAGAACTTGTTCATCAAATCTGTTGTGGGAAAGAAAGCATGTCGTTTCCTCGAGTTCAGACGAGTAGAGGGGAGTTAAGGATTCATGAGAGTTTTGATGATCTTAGCACTGACTTGGTGGAGTATATCTCTGAACTATCAGATGCATCAGTAAAAGAGAGGGGTGTATTCACTATTGCTTTATCTGGTGGTTCTCTCATTGGCTTACTGGGGTATTCAATGCTTATCCTTTACATTATTCATTCCTTTTGGTTTATGATTTGTGTCTCTGCTCTAATTCTTGTTGTAAAACAGAAAACTCGCCGAAGCGCCTTACAGCATGACTATTGACTGGATTAAGTGGTATATATTTTGGGTTGATGAGCGTGTGGTAGCCAAGAGCCATCCTGACAGCAATTACAAGCTTGCTAAGGATGGATTCTTGACCAAGGTC
The DNA here is from genome assembly GCA_026401315.1 of Dysphania ambrosioides. Taxonomy (NCBI): domain Eukaryota; kingdom Viridiplantae; phylum Streptophyta; class Magnoliopsida; order Caryophyllales; family Amaranthaceae; genus Dysphania; species Dysphania ambrosioides. The sequence goes on along the minus strand of CM048664.1, from coordinate 22,555,991 downwards.
TGTACCTCAGCTTTTTATTTCCCGTCTATAGCTTCTCTACTTTCTAAACTATATGTTTTGCTCTGCTTTATTGCTGGTTCATATGTTTTCTTGCTGTTGTTTGATCTCTGAGTTTCATATCGATTTCAGAAGAATGTATGAATCACTCTGTTTGCTTCAGTAGTCTGTTTTGGAGTAGTAGTTCTGCAAGTGATGGAAAGCTCCTTAGTCCTAACATATCGTGGTTTTAGTAAATTCACTGTAAGAAGGGAAAAGCTAGCATGTGATTGAAGAAAAGATGGTGGGGCAAGAAAGGAAGAAAGTGGTTTGTCATGTGATTGTCGTTCATTATTGATCTCTACAGTTCAATTCCTTGATGCTGAAATGTTAGAATTCCACACCTTAAATCTAGTTGGGAAAAACTAACTGTAAGTTTTCTGTGTTACAACTTCTATGTGACAACTCAGAGACTGGTTTTTACTATAAGACCTTATGTCATAGGTTGGTGTAACTTCCTATTTTGTGCATGTTGACAATGTTTCTTAATTTAGCAATAGCCAAGGTAGCAATTAGTTTTCCTTATGCCCACGCTTTATTCAACACATCCAAATGGCTTGTAGACAAAACTTCGAAGAATCCACCTTGATGTGGCATAGTTAGTTACAGATAGAGGAAAAGCAAGGAGCTTGTGACTCAGGGAAAAGATGCTACTCTTTGAAATACAGTTGCTTAAAGCCTTAGGGTTACTCTTTTTTGAATAACCTTAACCTTTATTGACAAGTATGCATTCAGTCATGAGCATGTGCATCTTTTTTAAGTCGTTTTTTTTTGTGTTTTTTTCTCATTTTTGTTGTGTTGATACGTCACTGGGCAAATTTTTCATCAGATATGGAGCAGACCTTACTTTACAATCTTGTAATTTTCCTGTATTGTTTGCTACTGTTAATTCTTTGAGTTGGAGTTCTTACTTCCTGACTATCTCCTCTATTAATTTCTATCTTAATTTCCTGATTCCTCCACTATCTTGCTCACTAGGTACTTTCGTGTGCTTGTCATTTTCAATATTTTAACTTGATTAATAATGTTTCAGTTTTGTAACCCCCTATCAAGTTATTGTATAGATACTCGTTTTCGACTTCAAATTTATGTGACGAGGCAAATAATGATTACCACTTGAACCCCCGGCTTAGAGATTGTCCACTTTCTAGGTTGGAAGGTCATTCTTGCAGAAAAACACTGTATGCATTTAACTGCCATATTTTTTCTTGACAAAGTTTATTAACTGTTTTTTTGGCAATGCAACAGTTTAGTAACTGTAGCTGTCTGATTCTTCTTCTAATTCACTGGACTTTACTATGCAGGTGACATTTATGGCCACTTTCTGTAAAAAGTTTGAATGAATTGTTTCTGTATCTGATAGTGGCCTTTTGAGGGTTATTTATTTACTTTGCTTGCCTCAATACATTGTATATGATTGTTGTTAATCATATATCAAGACCTCTAGCTGTTGTCAAAACACCGCAGTTCATACTCTGTCTTGATAGATGATCGACATGGTTTTGGCGGGACTAAAGTTTGGCTGAGATCTTATCGTCTCTTTTTGGAGCTGTTAAAAGAGACGTTTTTAATTTACATCTTTTGTTCCTCTGCCTTCGTTCAGTTTTTCACAAGCTGCTAGACCAAGCCTTATAAAGGCTTTGCTCCTATTACTGAACACTTGTTGACTGTGAATATGATGGTTGAATGCTTGCTACATACGTATTCATGACATTTAAATCTGATGCAGTACGTAAATGATATTGTTCGAAGGCGAAGCAATATCATACTATTTCAGTCCTGAATTTCTTGATACATTTAATTGTGAATATGAAGATTCTAAAAGCTCCTGTAATATCAAAATATTTACATAATGAGAAATAAAATTCCTTGGAATTTGTGGCTAAAAAGAGATATAGGTCGTTGAGATGAATTTTGAAATTTTGTTCCCTTTACAGTAATTTGTTGTTCCTTTAAAATACAGGTGCCAGTAATTCCTAGCCATGTGCATTCCATCAATGATTCCTTGTCTGCAGAGGATGCTGCAAGTGAGTATGAATTCAGTATCCGACAGCTAGTAAAGACTCGCCTGATCAGCGTTTCTGACTTCCATGATTGCCCTAAGTTTGATCTCATTCTTCTTGGAATGGGCCCTGATGGACACGTAGCTTCTCTCTTCCCTAATCACTACGCATTAGGTGTGAAAGATGAATGGGTTACCTTCATCACTGACTCTCCCAAGCCTCCACCAGAGAGGATCACCTTTACATTGCCCGTCCTCAACTCGGCGTCCAATGTGGCCGTGGTGGCAACAGGTAATGGAAAGGCAGAGGCTGTGCGCTTGGCTATTGATGCAACTGACGTAGGACTTAACCCCTCGCCATTGCCAGCAAGGATGTTACAGCCAACAAAAGGGAAGTTGGTATGGTTTTTGGACAAGCAGGCAGCCCTGAAACTTGATGGAGTTGAAGTTTTCAAGTAGTGATCAATCCTTCAGTGTGATTAACCAATGTTTTCGACCTCCCGTTTTGGATAGTTTCTTTTTGGTCGAGAAGAGCGTAATAAGTGGAGGCTTGGAGAATGGTTTCTTGATTCTTTTTGTGTGGTAGGATTGGTTGTGCTGTGAATAGGCAGTTTGGGGATGGTTTACAGTGAGCAATTGCTCTCATCATCATCATCATCATCATCATCAATTCATCATCATCACTTTTGTCAACATTGATGTATATTTAGTGGTAGAGAAGCGAATTGTTTTCTTGCAGTGCCCACATTAACAAGTTTCAGTATTAGTCGTTATCTTGAATGATTTGGTAGCCTTAGCCCACATATGTCTTCTGCTGTCACACCAAGGTGATAGCTATGTCAATCAAAGTTTTCGGTGTTTGTATCTTAGCCATTAATGATTGTTTACATATCCCAGCTCACCAGTGGAGTTTCTGCATGGATGATACAGAATACTTGAACTAAGGCAACATTCTCCAATTCCTTCAACGTGCAAAGTTCAAAAGAAATTTGTTACATTGCTTCTGCAATTATCCTTTGTGTTATTGAATGTGTCAATTGTCAGCTAAATAAATGTATTAAGCTATTGGGAGCCTAGTATGGGTACTGGACACTTGTTAATTAAGCCAGAGTCAGACACAAGTAATGTACAGGCTTCTAATGATCTATTGGTATTATCATCTCAACTAGAACTAATAATCTACCCTCATGTGATGTCTACCAAGAAAATGATTTAGTTGGGTCGCATTATCTAGAAATAAAATGAAGGATAAGATTGATCCTCATTTATTAATACAGCAGATCCAATAATGCATTGTCTCCAAGCAGTGAACCACTAACTTACCAAGTAAAATAATAATAATAATAATAATAATAATAATAATAATAATAATAATAATAATACTAATAATAATAATAATAATAATAATAATAATAATAATAATAATAGTAACTTGTAAGAGAGTAATAGTTTTGTTAAATAGGTGATTACGCCATCTCCAATCTCAAAGGTCCACAATCCACAATAAAAGAGAAACACACCTGGTCCTCCAGTTTAAGATGGCACTTTCAAAGATGGAGATAACTTCTATTTTTCAAGCAAATAAAAAAAAGTCTCCTACTTTCTAAAACTTTTACCTTTGCCTCTAAATGTTTGCAACATTTTCCTCCGAGGGTTGCCCAACATTTCCTTTTAGAATGTTGCCTCTCGTTTTACTTAAAAAGAACAAATGTGAATAGTCCTACTGAATGATACTCCCTTCGTTTCTTTTTATTCTTTTCGTTATGAATTTATAGGTTTTAGAGCTAAACTTTGACCATGAATTTTTCGTAATCTATAAGAAAAACATAATAATATGAGGTTTTAAAAGATTTTTAATATCAACTTTTTATAATTTTTGCCAATACACAATTGAAAATATTTAAAATTTAAGTTTACTTTGGGAGGAATAACATAAAGAGACGGAGGGAATAATTCACTATCTTATCAACTCCGCTTAATCAAACATTAAATGGCATGACGTCTGCGCAAGGAAAATATTTCATACAATGAGCCAAAAGAGTGGAAATTTGACAAAAGGTGACTCAAAAGTCAGATACTCAGGAGAAGATAACACAATGTATATCAGGGACTCAGGGTTAGTACTTTGTGTTGGTCTGTTGGATTGAACATCCGATAATTCAGGTCATATTGGATAAGAATGATGATTGTACAATTACACTAGGTGGGGAACCATTACTTTGCTTTCTTTCTCCAAGCTTTCACCCCAATACAAGATAAAGTGACTCAAATAAATTATCCTTTAGCATTGAAATGCAAGGGAGGAAAAGGGACTGATGGACTGATTACTGAGGACTACTGAGGGCCAGTATTGTTCATTCTTTAGTTTTTTGCATGATACTCAACCTTCTATTTCAGGAGCACTAATAAAAATTGCTGGATTTCTGAGGCTAAAAGTACTAGACTGTGAAGCATAAAATAAAGCAAAAGTATCATGTCAGATGAGATAACTAATGGGAAAATAGTTCAAGGAATATAGCTAGTGGAAATTGTAAAAGCTAAACTTATTGGGGATGTGAATAAGAAATAGAATAATAGATGGTTCCTTTATGTTTAAGCTAAGAATTCAATTCCCTAAAGCAGAAACTGAATTTGATCAACTGAGAGCAGGCATGGAACTCTCTCTCTCTGTTATAGATCTGATACCATTAGGATCAGGAACAGATCTTCGTCATTGTCTTCCATTTCTTCCTTAGCAGGAAATTCTTGTTGCCGAGTAACAGTCCACTGGTCAATGACTCCGCATGCAACTAATTGCATGTTTGACTCTGCGGCTCCAAGTATTCGTTGTCTGTGAAAAGATGTGGTTGTACAGTCAACATTCTCATGAGAGCTGAAAAGACAGAAAAAAACCACTGTCAGTAAAGATTACCAGACAAGACTAAATGTCAGCAGAAAATTAGAAAATACTTATCCCAAAATCTACAGATAAGGATCTACCATTTCTTGTTTGGACCAATACTCAAGGACAGTACTGCGGGAAGATGGATAAGTTACGATCTGTGCTGATTAATATAACCAGAAAGATAATTGAAACTATAGTGTTCTTAGCACACAAGTAAGCACGGACACGTCTAGGAACCTCAGATTCCATTGCTATAGATTGGGCAGCATTTGCATCTGAAAAAGTAAGTTTTATGAACCAACATGGACACTTTGCCACTCTTGAGAACCTTGCAGACACATCTTTTATCCTTTTTCTGATAGTGTGTCTGAGTATTGGTCAATGGGTACCTTATAGTCCTCAATTTTCCTAATCACGTCTAGTAAGAATACTGAGGAGGGGGGCTATATTAAACTAAGATGTATCTTCGTCAATGAAATCCAGAATGCAAACACTTGTTTCATCCCACAATGTATTATTCCATACAGGTGAATCAAAAGAAAGTTAACCTCACATAGGCAGATTTATAGAATAGTAACCTCATGAGGGATTCACTTGAGGATGACACCCATGGAATGGCCCTTCATTATTGCTGGATGATTTAATATGACTTTTAAAGCTGCAGAGGCACGGTGTTGAGCCCAATTGCAATGCTCATTTTAATCTCACCCATAAACCATTAGACTAAGGCAAGCCAGCTATAAAAATTAAACAAAACTACTGCTGAACAAAATGGCAAAAGTTCAGGTTTATTGTCATATAGGAAGTACTAAAAGTTTTGAAGGAGAAAAGATCTATCATTCATATGCAGATATTCCAGAATCTATGCCATCTCCAGATGCTGACATGTCCTGTGTGAAAGGAGAAGTTAGAGAATCTTCCACTCCAAGGACAGCACAATTTTGCTCCTTGGTGTAATAGTGCATTTTAGAAGTCTCTCATGCCATAGAGGAGCTATAATATCTGGTTCATAATGTTAAAACTTAACACTTTTATTATTTTTGGCATCTGCAAGGCTTCAAACTTGTTGAATGAAAGATCTGGGTTCTTCATCAGACTGCCTAATTGGCAACGGGAGATTCAGATTACAGATGATTAGACCCCCCCTTATTTCTTTGATATAGCATCAAGCAAGGAGGATGAATTCAAGTAGAACATCTTTGCCTGCATTAAAAGCCAAAATAGATTTTAACCTCAATTGTACAGAATATACAGTGCAGAGATTAGCATACTCGAACATCAAGCAAGTACACTGCGCATGTGCTAATGTGCACCAGCACAAAATAAAGAGCCTAGTTATACAACCCCAGGCTGCAGAAAATTAATCTGAAAAATGGAAGCCAATGTGCCACGTATGCTCCACAATCTAGTTTCAGTAAAATTGATATATTAATAAGTCTAGAAGAATCTATAAGATACACCTCTGTACAGTAACAGATTTCCTGTTTCCAAACCTTCGATTATCAAGCTACAATGATATTGATCTATGTCAAAATATTGTAGCTAACTTACTAGATAGATATGAAGCACAAATTTGTATCCAAGCAGCCGTATCCCATATCGGATACAGACATATTTCGGGAACATTACGGATACGGCATGTGTACGTCTCCAATATGAATCCTAAAAAGCGGGTACGGCTAGATGATGTTGAGTACATATGGGCACGGTTACGAATACGTATCGGGTCCGATTAAGTGGTATTCAAACTGTGCTCTAAAGCCCAACAAATAAATAAAAAAAGAAAAAAAAACTAATCAGGCTAAAAGCCATCATTAACAAAAAAAAAAAGAAAAGAAAAAGAAAAGGTCAGATATGTGTTGGATCTTTGAAGCCCAAAAGTCCAAAACAATGAAAAAAGAAAACAAGCCCTGAATCCCTGCCCTTCCCAGCCGACATCAAGCAGACAAGCCCCTCTCCCCTTCCCTACTCTCTTGATGGGTAGCTCCCAAGCCCCATAGTTCAGTCTTCCGTCTTCTCCGGCTTGGAGTTGGTCAGCCTGCTGCTGCATCAAATTCAGCTCATAAGGTTAGTGTGTGTTTTCCAATTTGGTAAGTTTGAGTAAGTTCCATTCACTTGTATTCGAAAGAGCATTAAGGTCCCCTGCCTCATCTTGCTTCCTCCGCTTATTATCATAAGGTTTTCTATTTCTCTCTATTTCGACAAATATGGGATTAAATTATGAGGCTTTTCTATCCGACGCTGCAAAGTATGGTATTAGCGCTGTCCCAATATTAGCTTTTTGGGCTTACTTAGTTCATCCATTTGGTAGGAGAATCCTTAAGTTTCATTGAATGGTTATTTGTATACTCACTATAGTTGGCTGTGCTATGGCACAAAGAAAATAACGTGTTGTGTTGAAGCATTAAGTTACATGACAGTGGGCTCCAACTGTGTAATTCCTTGTGTTAATTTCATAATCTACTTTGAAGTGCAGTGGGCTATTATCAAATTCATTGTTTTGTACTTGGCTTCAAAGAGGCATTTTAGACATGAGGAATGTGCTTAAGCAGCTCAAATCAACCAATCTAATCTGGAATGGGATTGCCAGGCACAGTAGAGGTAAAAACATGCTTGTACTAGCAACTGGGACTTGAAATTGTTTCCCCTTCTGGTTTTTGTTAAGATTAAAGTTATGTTTTCGCAATTTAGATGAATATTAGATGCAGCTATGTGCTTTTGTAGCTTCATGTCTGGCATTCCTCCACTCATCACCAGAAGCCTCTATTGAAGTCTGTTCCAAAGAGCAGGAAGTCATAATCGCGCTAGGGAGCAATGTAGGAGACAGAATAGATAACTTCAACCAAGTTCTGCAACAAATGAAGAAATTTGGCATAAATATCACAAGACATGGTTGTTTATACGAGACGGATCCTGCCTATGTAACTGATCAACCAAAGTTTCTCAACTCTGCAGTGAGAGGCTTTACTAGACTTGGACCTCATGAACTGTTGGGGTTGCTGAAGAAAATTGAGAAGGACATGGGTCGAACTAATGGAATACGATATGGCCCTAGGCCAATTGACTTGGACATCCTATTTTATGGGAAGTTTAGGGTAAGCTCCGAAATTCTCACTGTTCCCCATGAAAGGATATGGGAAAGACCATTTGTGATGGCTCCATTAATTGATTTAATTGGGTCTGATGTAGAAAATGACACAATTGCCTTGTGGCATTCACTATCAAATTTTTCTGGTGGACTGTTTGAAGCTTGGGATAAACTTGGTGGAGAATCTCTCATTGGAAAGGATGGGATAAAAAGGGTTTTGCCAGTTGGAAATCGTTTGTGGGATTGGTCTCATAAAGCCTCTGTAATGGGTGTCTTGAATTTGACTCCCGATAGCTTTAGTGATGGGGGGAAGTTCCAATCTGTGAAAAATGCAGTTTCTCAAGTTCAGGAGATGATCTCAGAAGGGGCTGATATAATTGATATTGGGGCACAATCTACAAGGCCAATGGCAACTAGGATTTCTGCTGAGGAAGAGTTAGAAAGACTAGTCCCTGTCTTTGAAGCTGTTAAGGACATGGTTGAGGAGAAAGGAAAAATCTTATCAGTCGATACTTTTAATTCAAAAGTTGCTTCAGAAGCTGTCAAGAAGGGGGCACACATTGTGAATGATGTCTCTAGTGGAAGGCTGGATCCCGAGATGTTCAACGTGATTGCAGGCCTTAAAGTGCCTTATATTGCAATGCACATGCGAGGAGATCCTACTTCAATGCAAAATACTGAGAACTTGAAATACAATGATGTTTGTGAGCAGGTGGCCGTTGAGTTATGCTCTAGGGTTTTAGAAGCAGAATTAACAGGGATTCCTGCTTGGAGGATTATCATCGATCCAGGCATTGGATTTTCCAAGAATACCAAGCAAAATTTGGAAATTCTCACAGGTTTGAAAAGAATACGACAAGAGATGGGAAAGAAGAGCTTGGCCATGGCTCATGGTCCCTTGCTAATTGGACCTTCAAGAAAGAGGTTTTTGGGTGAGATTTGCAATCGTCCAGTAGCGAGTGATAGAGATCCAGCAACTGTTGCTTCTATCACTGCAGGGGTTTTGGGTGGTGCAAACATTGTAAGAGTGCATAATGTTAAGGATAGCCTTGATGCTGTCAAGTTAAGTGATGCCATTCTTGAACAAACCAGATAATTGAAGGTTTTTAGACTCGTAAAGATTTATCTTTCAAGATGTTACTTCGTTGCCCAGTCCTTTGATTGTGCCATGATCAGTGTGCTTTCCTCAAATAAGCTATGCAAGCTATAAAACAGATTTCAGAAATTCTCGTAGTGCTCAAAAAAAATTCGATCAGAGATGGAAGGAAGAGTTGGGTTGTGGCTAATGTCATTTCCACGACAAATGTTGGTACTTCTAGAAAGAGTTTTTTTTTTGGTTGAGATCTGCAATCACCCTGCAGCAACTGAGAAAGATCCATCCACTGTTGCTTCTACCACTGCCCGGAGTATGAGGAGGTGCAAATACTCTGAGATTTCATGCTTACGGCTTTTTTTAGCTTTATTTTTCCAATTGTTTTGTAGAGGAAAGATATACAAACTAGTCATACTGCTTTGATGCTGTCAAGTTATGTGATGCTGTACTTGACACAACAGGATATGTAGGATGACAGATTTCTTGAAGTTAGAATACTCCAATTCCTGTTAATTCTGTGTTGTTTAGAATTGTGCCTCAATACATAGTAATATATGCTGTAAATTTGTAACTGCTGAGAATCTTATATGGAAGAGATTCATGTAGCATGATGCTTCTCGTACCATTGGACTAAGTTGATTGCAATTGCTATAGGCTTGATGCCCCTGCCATGGAGCCATTCGCCTTGTGAATTTTTGTTGCTTTATTATATGCAGTAGACAGTTCAGTGGTTCTTATTTCCTTGCTAGAAAATTTTAACAATGAATAACACCTTTTTTTTTCCGGTCAAAGTGTAACGGAACATTGATGACTACTAATCCAATTTACCATTCAGATATGCCGAGTACAAAAAATGGCTTCTCTAAATGCCCCTGTTTTGGCAGCCTGATTTATTTCAACGTATTCAGCTCCTTCAACTGCCATCACCCTTCACCTAAAACAGGTGACTGTTCTATTCTAAGCGTCTAATAGTAACATCCCCCAAGACAATAACCAATTATATAGTGAAAATAACAATGCTCTTCTCCCCACTCCCCAGCAAGATGCTATGTGCTGTAGAAAGATATCAAGCACAAGGACACATAAGATTGCCAGACACTTTGGTGCAGAACGAAATATTTCATTAGTACAACTGTTGTTTATACTTTATACAACTAACCAGTCAATATCTAGAAGCAAATCTTAAGTACTACAAGGGTTTACGATGATGGATAAAAGGCCTCTCCCTCTTTCTCCTTCCAGGTAACAAAAAAGGTCGTGATGAATAATCAGCTACTTCGATTTTGCTGTAAAACCTCTGCTTCAGCCCTAGCCATGGGGTCATCCTCCTTTCCACCTTGCTCCTCGGCCAATTTCTTCCTGTGCAACTCCACTGCTGCTTCTATTGAAGCTTTCTGCTCAGCCTGGAGATGCTGCATTTCTTCTTTCCATCTGCTGTCTAAACCATGTATCAGCATCCGCCCAAACTGCAGACAATTTTACACAAGTTCATCAGAAGATGAGTCAATGCCTGCAAGTGGCTTGCATGATCCACAAAACAGCAGGGGAATAGAACAATAAGATTGACAAGCACTTCAAATGATGTATAGATGATGAGAAGTCTAGGTGTGTGAAACTAGTTTGCCCATATAAAAGCATTAATCGTTTTTCTGAAAGGTCTGAAAACCTCCACAATCTGCCAGCATAGCATGGAAGTGAGTGTGTAAATGTGACAGAAGAGCTGAAGCAGGGATTTACGATTAACGAATGGCACTAAAAATTTCTTCTTGTGCAGGTCCTATTTAGACTTATGCATCGGGTCGGGTCAGGACCGGGATGAGTCACAAGAAAAAACGAACCGGGCCAAAGGAGATACATAATGGGCGAAGTCAGGCCAAGCCCTCCAAATAGATTATAGTTTTTATCCATAGAGGGTGACATTTTACATGTATCACCTCTAATTTTCGGTATGGACTATCGACAAGTAGAAATAATTCATTACCTAATAGTGTTTAAAAGTCTTGAAAATTATTGGCACATAATTGACACGATTTGACGCATTAAAGACCCAATAAAATATGACTATTTAAGAAACCAGTCCATTAGGTCAATTATTGATTAGGCCCTTTTACAGACGGGCAGGTCAAGGGTCCTTAACGGGGCCCTTCCCATTTGAACAAGTCTAGTCCTGTTATTAGAAATGTAATCATATTCCTATTAGTGCCTGGTCTGATGGGCTTTAAAATAGGTAAACAGTACCCAAACACAGACTTATAGTTGGGTAGCAGGTCATAACAGGCTGCAAGAAAGATTGCACAAGATTGGGACATGTTGCACAAGAAATAATATGATAGAGTAGATACCAAATCTGTACAGAAAGTGAAAATGTTGCAAATTGATCAATGAAATGTTTCATGATCAGGCTTTAGTCCTTATTTGATCACCATAAGTTACAAGTGAGCTTGTCAAAATGATTTGTAAGTAATAAAGACGAAATATAGGTGTGGTCAGTCCATAATTGACCTGCAGGCTTAGGAGTATTAGGAAGAGATTTGCTGCATGATTATGAGAAATTTTAAGTAAATTTATAGAACTTTCATGTTAAAAGGAAATACAGATATCTCAAGGAGGACAATTTCTGGGCTATAAATATTCATGGAAGGAATGTGTTGAATGTAAGGCCAATCCTCCCAGGAGGAACGTTAACCTTTTTCATTGAGGCGTGGTGAACAGCAAAGATTTCAAGTTCCATAAAGGAGGTGAGTTTGGGCATCGAATTCGGCAGTGATTGCAGTTCATGGCAATTCCAAATTCTAAAGGTTTGCAGAGCTAGCTACCAAGTTTGGCACCTTATGGGGCAGATTCACCAGCTGTAGGAGCCCTGTCAAAGACAAGAACAGGAGGATGTGATGAAAAGATGACCATGGCATGTCCCTGTTTAATAAGCTCACATTAGGGTATATCATTATTAATATGACCAAGGCATTGAGATGCTGTAGTGCCCCAGAAACAATACTCTTCAAGTTGGAGCAGTCTTCAATAGCCAAGCCTTGCAGGGAATACGGACAGCACTGACTTCTCCCAAACTTTTAAACTCCTCGTCATCACACATAGTCAATTATTGAAGACATTCTCCATAGGAAGGTAGATGTAGCCATGCCGCGTTGTCTATGGTCATCTTTCTTAATTTGATAACAATATCATAAGAAGAATAAATTGAAGATGAGGAGTCCTGCAGTACTACCACCAGTTGTCTGGACTTCGTCATCTGCTAATAGTTTAATTTGCAGACTTTTGTTGAATTCTTGCTGACGCTACACTTCCAAGATGGGACACATCATACTAAATCAGATTTGACAGTTTAGTATGCAAAAGACTTCAGTTGACGAAGAGGTAATAGTGCTATGCTGCTGAAGGTATGAACAAAGAGCTGATCATTATCTCCCACTCAATCATGAGCAATAATACAGGAAGTGACTGTTCTATTCTATTTATCTTACACTGAAAACATCCCCCAATTCATTAACCAATTTTATAATGAGAATAATGTCCCTCTCCGAGCAAGAGGCGATGTGCTGTAGAAAGATTTCAAGCACGACACATTAAGATTGCTAGACACCTCCTACTATATTGTTGGGTGCAAAATGGTATAATTCATTCTGTTTTTTATACATCTAACCAGTCAATAATCTAGAAGCAAATCTAGTACTACAGGTTTGTTTAATGATGGCCAAAAGGCCTCTCCCTCTTCCTTTTTCCAGGTAACAAAAAAGGTCATGATGAATAATCAGCTACTCTGATATTGCAGTAAAACCTCTGCTTCAGCCCTAGCCATGGGGTCATCCTCCTTTTCTCCTTGCAGCTCAGCCAATTTCTTTCTGTGCAACTCCTCCGCTGCTTCTATTGAAGCTTTGTGCTCAGCCTGGAGACGCTGCATTTCTTCTTCCATCTGCTGCCTCTCAAACCATGTATCAGCATCAGCCCAAACTGCAGAAAAATTTACAAAAGTTAATCATAAGATGATGAAATTAGAAGTTAATGTCCCCAAGTAGCTTGTCTGGTCCACAAAACATTAGGGCAATCGAATATAGACAGAATAATTAGATAGAACAATAAGAAATAACAAGCCCTTCAAATGATGCACATCTGATACAAAAATCTAGGTGAAACAGGTTTGTCTGTATAAAAAATAATCATTCTTCTAAAAGGACCAAAAAGCTTCACAATCTGCCAGCATAACATGGAAGGGAGTGTGCAAACATGAAAGAGGAGTGAAGCTGAGAGTTACAAGTAACCAGTGGCACTAATGGGCTCTGAACTAGGCATAAAATGAAAACATAGTCAGATTCCTTCAAATGAAAACTGCAAGGTCTAATTAGTTTCGAAATAGGTATACACTATACAGTACCCAAACACAGATTCATAAGTTGGGTAGCATGTAGCAGGTCATAATAGGATGCAAGAAAGATGCACAAGATTGGGATATGTTGCTGAGTATGTATAATCTGCCGGGTAGATATTGTATGTCCAGTTCATTTATTCTTTCAGAGTTATTCTAGGTTTTTAGCAAGGAACGCATCACTGTGCAGACTGATTGGGAGTAAGATTCCTCATCAGCTTGATAAGCTCTGCACATGGTGCGGAAAGAGTGGAGGCAGATCCAAATTCAGGAGATGGCTCAACTTAGTATTCTAAAAGTCCAACAAATCTTATCCGAAAACCTCCTTGCATAACTTGGCTATGAATGACAAAGATTCGATCATTAGTAACCCACAAATCTGAACACAGACACCAAAGTATGAATTGTCCACAAGTCCTCAAACCTAGAAAATTAGTAACCCACAAATCTGAACACAGACACCAAAGTATGAATTGTCCACAAGTCCTCAAACCTAGAAACTAAACACAACCATCTATTTTTCAAATATCTCACATGCTCTAGGAATGAAAATTTCAACATATGCATGCTGAGATTAAAAAACACGTTCAAAAACAATTATTTCCCCTACAAAGATCTTTGAGGGATCAAAATGACTGATCCTTTTCAATAACTCCTCCATCCATATATAGTAATGTCAATAACAGAGCAAGAAATCAATGCTCTGAGCAAAATAGTTGATTTATTGTTTCAACAGTTCCAAATTCTCAGCAAAACGTGTTTCCAGCTTTCCAGTTACCATTCCAGGGCAACATAGGTTCTACATGTTGAGCAAATCTAATGCAATACCCCTCACGTCATAACTTGGCAATGAAATGTCAAAGACTATAGCATAGTAACCCACATAAACTTACCAAGATCAGACAAAGACAGTAAATAATTAACTGTTCTCAATTCTGAAAATTAACACAGCCATCTATGCAAATATCTAACATACTTTGGTTGCGCAACTTTTGGCATATTCAAGCTGAGAACAACACGCACATCAGCCACGACAGTTCATTACAGCAAAATAGCCTTATTTATCAGTATTTATAGCACTCTTGTCCTCTCCGTCAATCTAGTAATGTCAGGAAAAAAAAACATCTCATTCTCACAATACTTCAGTCACTCCATTCAACTCAACCCCTCCTCAAGAGTAGCTCAACAAATCAAACACCATCGAGTCCACCACCAAATCATTGTCCAACCAAAAATAAAATTCATCCAAACTCCAACCACAAAAACCAGAACTTAAATTTTTTTTTATCAAGTACAAAATCGCCTACATAAATCACAGAAACTGTCACCCCAAAATTGAGAACTCTAAAATAACCCACAAAACTACAGCAGCAAAAATTCAACAAGAAAGAACAAAATCCAGAACACAAATCACAACAACTCTAACCCCAAAATTAAGAAAACCCAAGAAAAACAAAAACACACTCACAAAAAAAAAAAAAAACACATCAACACAAATCCAACAACCAACAACAAAACCCACAAAAAAAAAATCAAGAAATTAGGATGAAAATTAGGGATCTTGAGGGAGAAAAACACATATAACTTAGAGCAACACTCACAACATTAATCACAAAAACCATACCCCAAAATAAAATAAATAAACACTTAAATTCAACAACTTGGACAAAATCTACAGTCAAATAAAACAAACTACCTTCAAAAGTAGGAATCTAGGTGAAAAAAAAAATACAAATGCAACAAGTTGAAGAAGACGTCAAGACCCACAATCAAACGAAATAAACTACAATCAAAAGTGGGAAACTTGATGAAATAAAACAAAACACACAAATTTAACAATTTAAAACAACACCCACAATATAAAATCATAACAACAAAATGAAAAATAAAAAACCCTCCAATTAAGCACACAAATTCAACTATTTAGAACAAAACCCACGGTAAAACAAAACAAATTACAATCAAAAGTAGGGTTCTTGATGAAAAAAAGGAATAAAGATAGAATGAAGAAGACATACTAGGTTGAGCAGCCCAGCCTTGTTCACCACCCTTAATCTTCTCAGGAAGAGCATAGTTCACTGTAAGTACACGGCCGTATAACTCAGCACCATCCATGTTATCCATTGCAGCAGCAGTATCTTCTCTCTCCAAGAATGTGACAAACCCAAAAGATCTGTGCTTTTGAGTGGCTTGATCAAGTGGTGTTTTGACATCCTTGATTTCTCCAAATGGGATCAATGCAGCGTGTAGGATACCTTCGTTGACTTCCTCTGCTAACCCTCCCACATATAGTGTGTTCTTTTGCATTCCTGGTTGCGCCATCTTTGTCTCCTATTTACTTTTCTTTCCCCTACTCCCTTGCCTTTATAGAATAGTTTGAACTTTGAAGGATGTGTTGTTCGCTTGTTCCGGGGGTTCATGTAAACCTATTAACTATTGTAAATTTGGAATCGTAGAGTTGTTGAATCGAGTGTTGGATTTCGAACTTTAGAATTTAGATAGAGTCTAGTTTTGAGAAAGGCAGGGGTAGCAAGTTCGGTTTATTTATTTTTTTTTTATTTGAAAATTCTATAATATATCCCTATATTATTGCGTTTTCTATATTGTGTTCAGTGTTTCGGTAATGGACGTTTTACTTTATTCTACAAAATATCCTTGCACTATTGCGTTTTCTACATTGTGTGACCAAAATGGTCAAGGTGCAAATATTCCAGTCCAAGAGTCGAACGTAAGGGAGTTGATTTTGTCCAAGTCTCTCCTCAATACTAGTCTTAGGGATTTTGGCATGCACGGCCCATATAAGTCCTCAAATGGTTGCACCGTATTGAGCGTAACTAATTACCTCAATAATGGGGGAATATAGGCAGACTTTAAGGGGCGTTTATAGCTGGTTTAAATTCAAAATAAAAGAGCTTAAATGAAGGCTTAAAAAGCGCATTTCAAGGCTACTTTGGAGGACGAATTTGAACAGCAGTTTGGAGTCAATTTGCTGAACGTTTCTTCCCTTATTTTAAGCTATTCTTCCCTTGTTTTAAGCTTTATTAGTTAGAGAAATAATGAGTTGTTATGGGGATTATGTTGGACGGTTGTGAGCCACTTAATCTACCCTTATTTTCAGCTTTCTGTTTATTGTTTGTTTTAGCTTAGTATGATGTACGAAAAAGCTATAAATAGCGTGCTAATAATCAATGAAAGGGATTCCAGAATTTTGCCAAAAACACACGAGTGTATGATACGAATTTGGCTTGTGCTAGTCAAGTTTATTTTCCAAATTTGAGAGTTACCTCAATTTGAAGAGTTTGTGTTTTAGTGAGAGTTCCTAAAACTTAAACTTGTAGTTGTCGAATAGGTGAGAGTTCCCTAATCACTACTACGCCCAAACACGTGAGTGAGTGTTCCTCACTGTTATATCCTCAAGTTAAGGGTGAGAGTTCCCCTAAACTTTCTTAACACACATTCCCGATCATTTGTAAACAAGTTTCTCATCTTGCTTACACATCATTTGGCGCGCCAGGTAGGGGGAAAAATTTCCTTAAATTTTTCCAAAGGGGTCGAATACCTACATACCATGGGAGAGAATCAAGACTTGAGGACAGCTTTGGAAGCTCTTAATCGATCCATTGCTAGTCAAGAGAGGTTGGCCGAAACCAACGCCAATCTACAAGGGAACCTTGCTGCCTTGATGGCAAGGCTCATGAACGAGCATGATAGGAGAGATCAAGGCGAAGACCCTCCACCTAGGAGGGAAGATAGGAGTCTCAAAGTGGACGTCCCTTCATTTGATGGGACACTTGATCCAGAAAAATACTTGGAATGGGAGAAATCCTTGGAGAGGTACTTCGACTACAAGGATATTCAAGAGGAATTCCAAAAATACAAGATAGCCAAGGTGAAGTTGAAAGGCTATGGAGATAATTGGCTACAAGGAGAACAAAGGGGGCGTACTCTTAAGGGTAAGGCAACCATTTCTACTTGGAGCAAGTTGAAGAAGAGGATGAGGGATCGTTTTATTCCTCACAATTACAAGCAAAGTCAATACGTGAAGTGGAGCACTTTGCAACAAAATGGAGAATCGGTTGAGGACTACATCAAAGAGTTTGACAGACTTTCTATCGTGTGTGAAATCACGGAGAATGAAGAACTCAAGATGGGACGTTTCGTGGCTGGGTTGGATCAAGAGTTGCAAGACAAACTTGAAGGTTACACCAATTTAACCTTTGCTGAAGCGTGCAAACTTGTAATCAAGTTTGATTCAAGAAGGAAGAAGAAGAAGCCGATTGTCACCCCTCAAGTGACACGAAGACCAACCTTCCCTGTCAAAGATGGTTCTTCTTTTGTTAAAACCAACGATCCACCTAAGAAGGACAAGAAAGATTTCAGAATAAGTGACATTGTTTGTTACAAATGCGGAGGAAGGGGTCACTTTAAGAAAGATTGTCCAAATTCAAGAGCTTTGACCATGCAAGAGGTCAAGCTTATTGCTAACCAAACTATCAATTGGGAGGATTTCGAGGTTGAAGAAGTGGAGGACGTGAATTTTACTGAAGGGGACGAGGAGGAAGAGCAATGTTTCCCCGAAGAAGAGACCAAAACAAATCTGGTTGTGAGGAGGGCGTTACAAGCTCACGTTGAGGAACCCTTAGCACCGCAAAGACAACATGTTTTCATTACCAAGTGCAAGATTAAGGACGAGGTATGTGATTTAATCGTTGATAGTGGTAGTGAGGCAAACACCATTTCCAAAACCTTGATAACTAGACTTGGTCTTACAACTACAAATCACCCACATCCTTACAAGTTGAGTTGGTTGGACTCTAGTTCTAGCACGGGGGTTAGGAAACAATGCATGGTTAGTTTTTCTATTGGGTCTTATCATGATACTCAACTGTGTGATGTTGTGTCTATGGATGCTTGTCACGTTTTGCTTGGTAGACCTTGGCAAACTGATCGAAAATCTCAACATGATGGGTACCATAACACTTACACTATAACTCACCAAGGAAAACAAAAAAAGTTGCACCCTTTACCACCCCCACGATTTTCACAAAATCCTAAACAATCAAAGGAGGTGTCATTGCTTACTCTTAAGGAATTTGAAAGGGAAATTGATGGTAAGGATGAATTATACTTGTTGTACTCTAAAGAGGTCCACGAAAATTTTGTGAGTCAAAACCCCAAATTGGCTCAATTGATTAAGGATTTTGAGGATGTTTTTCCCGATGAATTACCTAAAGGATTACCACCTGTGAGGGGAATTGAACATCAAATTGACCTCATTCCCGGTGCTCCTTTACCTAACAAACCTGCCTATAGGTGTAATCCCTTGGAAACTAAGGAATTGCAACGACAAATTGAGGAGTTGATGAGTATGGGATATGTACGTGAGTCTATGAGTCCGTGTGCTGTTCCTGCTCTTTTGGTCCCTAAAAAGGATGGTACATGGTGTATGTGTATTGATAGTAGGGCTGTTAACAATATTACTATCAAGTACAGGTTTCCAATTCCAAGGCTAGATGACATGCTTGATGAACTGAGCGGCTCGAAGTGGTTTTCAAAGGTTGATTTGAGAAGTGGGTATCATCAAATTCGGATGAGAGAAGGAGATGAATGGAAGACCGCTTTCAAAACCAAGCACGGTTTGTATGAGTGGCTCGTGATGCCATTTGGACTCACTAACGCACCTAGCACTTTCATGAGGTTGATGAACGAGGTGTTGCGGCCTTTCCTTGGAAAGTTCGTGGTGGTGTACCTTGATGACATCCTTATTTATAGCAAAAGTGGGGACGAACATTTGATACATTTATTTAAAGTTTTCACGGTTTTGAGAGAACAAAAATTGTATGGAAAACTTGAAAAATGTAATTTTATGCTATATGAGGTCACTTTTCTTGGTTACATTATTTCAGGAGAAGGTGTGAAAGTTGATCCTAGCAAGATTGAGGCTATTCAATCATGGCCTAGCCCAAAGACACTCACGGAGGTCCGTTCTTTCCATGGATTAGCTTCCTTTTATAGGAGGTTCATTCGCAATTTTAGCACTCTAATGGCCCCTATCACCGAGTGCACAAAGAAGGGCTCATTTGAGTGGACTCCTCAAGCTCAAAGGGCGTTTGAAGTGATCAAAGAGAAGATGTGCAATACACCTGTCCTAGCACTTCCAGATTTTTCAAAACCATTTGAAGTTGAGTGTGATGCAAGCGGAAAGGGGATTGGTGCCGTGTTGATTCAAGAAGGGCGTCCTATTGCCTACTTTAGTGAGAAATTGAGCCAAGGCAAGCTGAATTATTCCACCTATGACAAGGAGTTCTATGCAATGGTGCGAGCTTTGGATCATTGGTCGCATTACTTGAGGCCACAACCATTCATACTTCATTCTGACCATGAATCGTTGAGGTTCATCCATGGCCAAAAGAAATTGAATTCGAGGCATGCAAAGTGGGTGGAATTCTTGCAAACATTTAACTTCTCATCAAAGTACAAAAGTGGAAAGGCGAATGTTGTTGCGGATGCCTTATCTCGAAGGCATACTTTACTTGGAGTCGTCGAAGCGAAAGTCCTTGGGTTCGAATTAATAAAAGAGTACTACAAGGAAGATGATGATTTCAGGGGCATTTTGGAGAAATGCGTGAAGGGAAGTTATGATTTATTTTCCTTACAAAATGATTTTCTTTTTAAGGGAAATAGGTTATGCATTCCGAAATGTCCGATTCAAAGCTTGTTGATTCATGAAGCGCATGGAGGAGGTCTAGCAGGCCATTTCAGAGTTCAAAAGACTATGGAGCTTCTTCAAGCTCACTTTTATTGGCCTAACATGCTATCTACTGTCCATCATGTTGTAGCGCGTTGCTCTACTTGTCAAAGGGCAAAGATGGTGTTTCACAAAGGTCTTTACAAGCCATTGCCAATTCCGGAGAGACCTTGGGAAGACCTAAGCATGGATTTCATTGTGGCTTTACCTAGAACTCAAAGAGGTAAGGACTCAATCATGGTGGTAGTTGATCGTTTTTCAAAGATGGCTCACTTTATCCCTTGTCATAAAACCGAGGATGCTATGAAGGTGGCAAAATTATATTTTGATGGGATTGTTCATTTCCATGGAGTCCCACGCACAATTGTTTCAGATCGAGATACAAAGTTCCAAAGTCATTTTTGGAAGTCTTTGTGGCGTCTTATGGGAACCAAGTTGCTGTTTTCTACCTCACATCACCCCCAAACCGATGGCCAAACCGAGGTGGTGAATAGGGTACTAGGTTCTTTGCTTAGAACCTTGGTTAGTAAAAGCACCAAAGATTGGGATGTCAAACTCGCTCATGCCGAGTTTGCTTACAATAGAACTCCTAGCGCTACTACAAAGTATTCTCCTTTTGAAGTAGTCTATGGTTCTAATCCCTATGTTCCAATTGATCTCGTAGCTTTGCCTAAAGACAAATTCGTGCATGGAGGTGCCAAGGAACAAGCCGAGTTCATGGTGAAAATCCACAAAGAAGTGAGGAAGAACATCGAGAAGGCTAATGAAATCTATAAGAAGCAAGCCAACAAGAGAGTCAAAAATGTGAAACGTTTTGAAGTTGGTGACTTAGTATGGATCTACATGAGGAAGGAGAGATTTCCCAATCAAAGGAAGAACAAGCTCATGCCACGAGCCGAGGGTCCATTTGAGATAGTGAAAAAGATCAATGATAATGCCTACAAGGTAGATTTGGGAAGAAAGTACGGCGTCTCAAGCACATTCAATGTGGGGGATCTAGCACCATACTATAATGATGAAGAATTGAGGGCAATTCCCTTTGAAGAAGGGGAGGATGACCAAAATGGTCAAGGTGCAAATATTCCAGTCCAAGAGTCGAACGTAAGGGAGTTGATTTTGTCCAAGTCTCTCCTCAATACTAGTCTTAGGGATTTTGGCATGCACGGCCCATATAAGTCCTCAAATGGTTGCACCGTATTGAGCGTAACTAATTACCTCAATAATGGGGGAATATAGGCAGACTTTAAGGGGCGTTTATAGCTGGTTTAAATTCAAAATAAAAGAGCTTAAATGAAGGCTTAAAAAGCGCATTTCAAGGCTACTTTGGAGGACGAATTTGAACAGCAGTTTGGAGTCAATTTGCTGAACGTTTCTTCCCTTATTTTAAGCTATTCTTCCCTTGTTTTAAGCTTTATTAGTTAGAGAAATAATGAGTTGTTATGGGGATTATGTTGGACGGTTGTGAGCCACTTAATCTACCCTTATTTTCAGCTTTCTGTTTATTGTTTGTTTTAGCTTAGTATGATGTACGAAAAAGCTATAAATAGCGTGCTAATAATCAATGAAAGGGATTCCAGAATTTTGCCAAAAACACACGAGTGTATGATACGAATTTGGCTTGTGCTAGTCAAGTTTATTTTCCAAATTTGAGAGTTACCTCAATTTGAAGAGTTTGTGTTTTAGTGAGAGTTCCTAAAACTTAAACTTGTAGTTGTCGAATAGGTGAGAGTTCCCTAATCACTACTACGCCCAAACACGTGAGTGAGTGTTCCTCACTGTTATATCCTCAAGTTAAGGGTGAGAGTTCCCCTAAACTTTCTTAACACACATTCCCGATCATTTGTAAACAAGTTTCTCATCTTGCTTACACATCATTGTGTCCAGTGATTTTGAAAAGTCTATTATGTACCCTTGAGATAGGTTTAGTAAACACATTTTACTCTTTATGACCAATCTTCAGCAGAAATCACACAACTAGCTGAATAAATTAATCAAAACCCTGATCAAAACATAATTCAATAGAAAAAGATCATAAATTTCAAATGAACAAGAAATGGAAACCTCAATTCAATCAAATTTTTTTCAATTTAATTAAATTAAAAAAACTATAGTATAAAATCAAAACCCCATCAAAACCAACTCAAATTAACGACAGGAACAAAAACTTACTTGTATTTGAGAAATTTTAGAAGTGATAGCATGAAGTGAGAATTTCTTTTCAAAAGAATAAGTTGGATTTGGGGTAATTGATGAAATGGGATGTTGGAAAAAAGTGGAACACTCCCCGTCCTGATTCAGAAGACATATACATGAATCTTTTACTCTTGGAAGAAAGCCTGGTAGAATTTGAAATTGTGATTGACAAGGATGATGCACTTAACAATGTGTTTACTAAACATAGTACATTATAGACTTTTTAAAATTACTAGACACAATGTAGAAAACGCAATAGTATAGGGATATATTGTAGAATAAAGTGAAACGTTCGTTAACGGAGTTCACTCCGTCAGTTAAGTCATCTAGCAAAGGGTACAATGAGTTTACTAAACATACTTCAGGGGTACAATGTAGATTTTTCAAAATCACTGGACACAATGTAGAAAACGCAATAATACAGGGGTATATTGTAGAATTTTCCTTTTAGTCACAGAAAATGAAATGAATGAACATTTTTTTGCCAGGCAATGAACATTTGGATGTGTTATGTTTATTATTTCCCATGTAAGTGACTTCGTAATTGAAAAAAGCAGAATTATTTTTGCAGTAGGAGTAGTACATGTCCCCAGGTTCTTTAAAAATCTGATCTTTTTGCTTTGGTAATAGTTCACGTACTGTACACAAACAATGTGAATGACCATCATATATTATCCCACTGAACATTATATATTATCCCACTGAACATTATATATTATAACAATGAATATAATATATCAAGATAGATATGGACTTTTTGCATCGGGAATAGTAGACGTTCTGTTCGCATATTTGAAAAATGAACATTCTGTATTTATGTAATAAACATTCAATATTAATCTTATGAATATTAAGTGTTATGACAATGAACATTAGTTATTATGAAAATGAACACATATAATGTATACAACTATTAAAATGAACATTATGTATTTCTGTAATGAACATTATATAATATGCGAATGGACATTAAATATTACACAATGAACATTATTTATTATAAAAATGAACATGAAACATTCGTGAAGAAAGTATTGCGAAAAAGAACATTATGTATTGCGAAAAAGGACATTATATACAACTTGAATGAACATTCTGGTACGAAGGCAATGAACATTAACATATTTCACACGAATTGAACAGAATGAACATTCTTTACAAGGCAATGAACATTGGGATGCGTAATATTCATTATTTCCCATGTGAAATCATCATATGTACTTCGTAATTCACGCATTAGGAAAAGATAAGCGTATAGAACTTTGTAATATTATTTTTAAATTTGAACTTTTGCATTGGAAATGTACACGCACTGTAATCATATTTATTAAAATGAACATTGAACATTACGTTCAAAGGCAATGAGCATCACGTTCAAAGACAATGAACATACGTTTACAGGCAATGAACATTACGTTCAAAGGTACTGAATATACACTTCGAAGGCATTGAACATTACGTTCAAAGGCATTGAAAATTACGTAATTAACTTCACATATAACGAACATTACATATAAACAGAATGAACAATATTCTCAATTGTAATGAACATTTACCTTATCTCTAATGAATTACAAGTAAAAAAATAATTTTACTAAGTACTAGAGAACATGTTGCGTGGAAAATCGAAATAGTCATGTTGCGTGGGAAATCCAATCGTAATCATTACACTTAGTGGGGGGAAATTTTGAAACTGACAATATTCATTGCTTTGTACATAATGTTCATCGGGTGCACAATGCTCATCGTGTACCTAGGTGCAAGGTCCAATTACTGGGGTTGGGTTGGGTTAGGTTGCACAGGTTTAAACTTGTGTTTAAGCATTTTGGGATTGATTAATTGCTTAGTTATATCAAAAGCTTTTTAGGATGTTTTTGTTTTTAAAAAAAATAAAGTGAGAGTACTAGCTTTAGAAATATGAATTTTTAACTTAACAATCTAATTAAATATTTCTCTAACATTTATGGAGTATTCTATTTTTCTTAGTTTAATCTTTCTTTCACTCGTTGGATTTACTCGATTCAATAAGTTCGAGTATAAATTTATTCAAGCCAACTTTCAATTTTAAGTTTTGTTTTGGGTCGTATTTGATTTTGCTGCAAGTAACTTATTGTGAGAAAGTAATAATTATTACGAAATATAAACATTGATTCACAATAGGGTCATTCATTTGAGTAGGGTTCATTTTGTCAATTCTACTCCTTATTTAGTAGAATTATGTCAAACATTTTTTTAAGCATAATGAGTCAAAATATTCAATTCAAACAAAATACCTCATTTCTTTTATTTTTCTTATTTAGAATCAAAGGAGAAACCTATACAGATTTATATATGCACTATTTTCATGAGACATAAATAATTAAATACATAGTAGATTTTTACTATACCAAGAAAAGTTCACATTTTTGAAATCTATTTTCTATTACCATGTACTAAAACAATTAAAGATAGAATTTTCTCCTAAATTTTTTTTTTCCATCAATATTTATGTGAAAGTTACCTACAAATTTAGACTCGAACGAAAAAAATCAAAGGTGGTGAGAATGATTCAAAACAAGAACTTTGTAAAAATTTCTAGTTGGGAATACAGGAAGGACACATCAGAAAAAGTACATACCTATATGTTGTGACTTGTGAATTTCAATCTCTTTATTTGCGAAAAAGTTTGTAAACTGTTTTTTTTTTTTTTTTGCACGTGTCGTTGGCTCGTTGCTAACGATCAGGTTTGTATACTATCTATACAAGTTTAGTTTCTCACAAAAAAAAAGATAAATAAAACTGTTCTGTATTTTGGCTGAAATGTGATTAAAGCTCAACTATGGTCATGTTAGATACGGAGTATGAGCCTTTGAGGTAGACAATTGACATCCCCTCATATACATCTATGATTGCATCTACAAATTAAAAAAAAAAAAGACATCAGAAAAATCATAAGCAACCAATTTAACTAATCAATTCTCCACAAATACTATAAGAGTAATCTCGAGTTCTGATCAAACAACCTGCTTCCTCAAGTATATCAGGATTTGCTATTTGGTACGTAATGAAAAACCTACAATCTCAAGTGCGTACAACTCTGTCAAAATTGGTAAGCTATCCTCATTCATTGTTGCAAGGGTTTTTATTTTGCGTTCCCTACTTCTTGCGCAAGTATAGGAAGCCAGCAATGATGGAGATGCCAACAACAGCAACAGGTGCTGCCCAGTACTGAAGAGGCAAATTCTTGATCATCTGAATGGCATCCACTTTGTCTGGCTCGGGTTCAGGAATAGTTGCAGCAGATGGATCTAGCTCCCCTACAAAATACTTCTCCATTTGGTCCCTTGCATCTTGACTATGTCCTGCATCTTCAAATTCTTCTTTTGCATCTTTCCCTACGTAGTCAATTTTAGACAGAGCAAATCAATATATTTTTGCATAATACTTTCATTAGACCACAGGATATACTGACATATTGGACATACCAATTGCATTGAAAAATACGTCATCTCCACCAGGGTGATCGTCAAGATACGACGTCACATCATACACCTGAAAATGAAAAGCTTTTATTGATTTCCAAAATCAAACTGAAATTAGGACTATGAATCATCAAATATTGGTACATAAAACATGGCCCATTACGCCATACTGAGTAAACAGAAGAACAAGCATTTTGAGAAGACAACGCCAGCTAGACTCAAATAGTTGAGTAGACAGATATAAGGGTTAGCATACTAATGATAATGCTTCCATCCATTTTAAAACATTAGAATATTTGACTTAACATGAATGCAGAGTCTAAACTAGCACTGAAATACAATTTTGATTTTCAGCCCACTCTTTGAACCCAAAAACAGATATTTGGCCACAGTTATACTCCAAAAGTCAAAAAAGTTCAAAAACAAGAGAACTGATATGGAGACACAACTCTACAAACATATTGGACATGAAGATTGCTATGGTGAAAAATCTGATGTTATGGTTAACAGACGTCAATGCAGTCAAATGTCATCTGGCCCTAGTCCACTATAGTCACCTGGATTAAGTCGCCAGCATCTAACAAGTACAAGAAGATTCCTGTTAGTTGGCTAGCTGGTTCAATGAGGTTATGTCATAAGGCATGGATGGGGTAAAACAACTGAAATAAGTTTGAATAGGTCAAGCAAGGATCAAGGAACCGGTTATGAGTAGTCCTAAGATCATGGGAAGCTAGGTTATCCCATTACGGCAGTTGTCAAAGGGTAGATTAGCAACTATATAAGCATTGACGCTGGACTCAAGTAGCACATTATAAACAACATGCTACATAGCAATTTATATTCATTCAAGCTATTATTTGCAATCACTTGTACTCATTTACTTCCATGATAGCTCTCTAAACACCTATACACATGATAGTTATACCCTTTGGTTCTCTCCCTTTATTTCTACTTGTCATTTACATAATTGTCACCTAGCTAGTTGCTAAATGTCCTAATCTTAGAGTGGTTGTCAGTAACATAAACAAGGATGAAAATGGTTAAAACACAACACAACCAATTTGATGAAGCAATATCAATCTGCCAATATGAGAAACACAAGCACTAAAACTTATTAAAGCCCGCCCCCCCCCCCCCCCCCCCCCCCCCCCCACATACACACCATCTCTTTAGAGTGACAATGAAACAATATGATAAGCATCCAGCCACATAAATGCCTCATATTTGTTGGCTTATGATAAACCAGAACGGCCTCATATTTGTTGGCAGACACAAGTACATGCTTTGAAGAGCAAACATAAATGCCACACGTAATTAAATTGCTTGAAATCTATATATTAGAGAGTCAGAGTACATCTAACAAAGTGTCACAAAATTTAACTTCATAGCAGTAGAGCTTCTCGAAAAAACAAAACATGTTGACAATTAGGCATAGCAGCTAGCAGCAGAAATGGATAAGCTAACGACTCAATTAAGTTTCCTCTCAAATATTCAGCTGAATATCATTTTCACCCTTCATTAACAAGTACACATAAGCTACATATGTCGCATATCTTCCTTTATGGTTATTCTAAGCATAACCTATAGATATTCAAACTCAAAATCCCTGCATTATAATGGTTCTTGCTTAGAAGATGAAAAATAATATATTGCAGAAGTGAGAAAGCACAAAATATCTTTTGGTCTGATGGACATTGGGGGATACCCTAGACCATTATAGACCCAACTATAATGCAGCTCAAACAATGACCAACAGTCCAACACCAAGGTCAATCAACTATACATCATGGACGCATGTAAAGGACCGATCAAAGTTAAATGAAAAGAGAAATATACCAATTTAACAAACGCTATAAGGGAAACTTGAACACAAAGTCCAAAATAGAAGGAGCTCGAGCACAAACAAGACAATATTGGGCCATTGGAGTCCAAGGAGATGTTTAGCATACGTTTACAGCTACATCGAGCACAAACATGACCAAACTAAGACCAAATTGGGGTATAGGAACACAGAGTCCACAGGCACAAACGAGATCAAACTAAGACCATATTGGGGCATTTGAATCCAAAATCCACAGCTATGTCGAGGACAAACGAGACCAAACTAAGACCATAATGGGGCATTGGAATCCATAATCCACAGCTATGTCTAAGTCTAAGTGTCTAATATACGTCCACAGCATCGAGCACAAACAAGACTAAACTAAAACCAGATTGTGGCATTGGAATCCACAACTATGAACAGCACAAACAATGACAAATTGGGGCATTAGAGTCCACAGCTATGTTGAGGCGAAAGTGCTTGAAAAAGGCGAAAATCCAAATTAGGTGCATTGAATTAACATGCAATAACCCAACAACAATCAAGAGTTTAAAACCTTGGCACATCAATAAATCAAAACTCACATACAATTAAATATACAAAACCCAGATTAAGAAGAAGTGAAATTGTGCAATAATTACAAAGCAAACCCAGATGCCATATTTTCAAATTTAACACAGAACATCAAGAAATCATACAACATTCACTAAAGTTCACTACATTTTCAACACAATTTGCATCAGTTAACTCCCTAATAAACCCTAAAAAGATCTGAAAAGAAGGAAAGAGGGAAGGCAACCTTGCCATCAATGACGACCCAACAGTCGTCCTTGGTGTTGTGGTCGGCAGCTTCTTGCATACTGAACAGTTTTGTCAAAGTTGGCATCTTTAGGAGTTGGAGATGCTGGATTTCAGGAGGGGTTTTTAGATTTTGTTCTTTGATTCTCCCTCCTCCTCCCTCCTCCTCCCTCCTTAAACCTTGGAGAGGTTGGATGTTCGGGGTTTAGTTTTGGGTTTGTGTTGCTGCTGCTTAGACAGACCTCTCACGGCTCAAAGTTGTCTTTCCCCCTTTTCGAGTTTTATGAGAAAATGATTCAAGGATTGCTTCATTCAACTGCTTATTGGTGGTAACTTTGATTTTTGGGACGATTTAAGCTCCGAATTTAAGCATATAGTTTTACAGATCTAAATCATACCAAATATATTATTGAAAGGAAAAAATAAAAATATACTTCTTTCGTCTCTAAAGATTACCCCATTTTTATTTATAAAGTTAAATTCAAAAAATTTAACCATAAATTCTCATAATGTTGTAAGAAATAATATATTCAAGTGAGATCGTCTTTGATGCATCTCAATGTAAATTTTTAAAATATCAAGTTCTTATAATTTTTTGCTTAATGAATTTGGAGATAAAAATGTTTAATGTCGTGTCTTAAAAACCACGAAAAGTTAAATGGGGCAATCTTTGAGAATAAAGGAAGTAACTTTGACCCATGTTATTGATAAAAGTCAACATTTACTTTATTTTATAAAAATACAACATGTATGTTATTATATTTTAAATAACAAATAATTATTCGACTGACTTTAATTTTAGACCATTAGTCTCAACTCTTAAAGGGATGTATTTCTATAGTGTTGTTAGTAGGTAGTGTCTTTCTCAAGCACCCGCACCTTGTAATGAAATTCCTCATTCAATTGCGAAAGTTTCTTAAATGGGCTATGAACATTTGAAGTAGAAATTAGGGTGTTTCGGTCGGGTTCAAATTATAATGCAAGGGGTGAAATAATATAATCCTTTCCTTTTAAAATGTCAGATTTTAGTTTAAAAAAGGAATTTTACAATAAATAACTCTCATAGGCACCCTGCCTAAAATCTTTTACTAAAAACACTCTTAAGTCTTAACTAGATTTTTGGTACACAAAAACACCTATTAAGACATTAACATTGATGTCCACAAAACATTTCGGATAATTATTGAAAGTTGATAACTTGAATTAAGATATGTTTGGAAGTGATTAAAGTGCTTCATAATGTGTAATATTGGTAAATATAATGTAGATGAGTTTCGATTTGATAATAAATACTTCATACATTTTTATGAGATATTCGAAGGCATCACATCAAAAGTTTGTGTGTGTAGGCGTGTAGCATCTAATGTGCTATATATCTTTTGGAGCTGCTACAAACGCTGCCGTGGCCCACATACCCTCACACACACAAAAAAAACTAGTGCCTTATTTCCTGCAAAAAGCACCTAGTAGTAACCGTCAGCTTCAATATCTCAACCAACCTAGTGGGGCAACTCTTCAATATTCGAGCCTAAAATATCTATTCAACTTCTTCGCCTATTCAATAAAACCTTGTCTTTTCTCTCAGTCTCTTACAATTCCTAACAAATAAGATGATTGTTCCAAATGATCTGCTTTTGGTTACACTATTAGCAATCATCTTACACAATGCTGCTGTTGTCTTTGCTTCATGCTCTAATAGACAGTGCAAGGTAAATAACACTCCCATACCAACCTTCTTTTGTTTTTTTTTGTTGCATACATAGTTACATACTGTTTTTTCTTATGTTGAAAGTATACTTGTTTCCTATGCATTAGGCGCACCTTTCACTCTCTTACAGTTTACTCGTACAAACTAAATTCTGTATGCATTATATTTTACATTTTTGGTAGAATGGTAAGTTCTACTAATAGTTGGTGCTGTTTGTGTTTTCCTTATGGCAGTTGTTGGAAGGTTGCTCTAGAACTTCAGATTGTGGTGCTGGTTTGTACTGTTCTAAGTGTCAGTATTCAAGACCAAGATTCAGTGGGTCAAAATGTGTCAGATCAACTGTCACTAATCAGTTCAATCTTGTGGTACTATTCTTTCTCATCCTATTTCTTGTGTCTCTTGCTATTTACACACTGCACTATGGGTTTGAACCAAGTAATCGGCTTCAATGGAATAGGAGAATCATAAAGTTAAATCGGATCTCTGTCCCAACTAAATTGGTCTAGAAGTCCTCCAATATAGGCTCTAATAGTCTAATTGCTTATAACTCTTGCTGTCCCAGCTATAGTGTTTACGCTGTTCAAACGAACGAATGTAACGATTTGTGCCGCTGAGGTACGGTTTGATCTTCTTCCTAGAATTCAGTGACAAAAAAAATATCATGCATCAACTTCTACTTCAACTTTATAGTAGTAAAGTACAAGTACATAGAAACTTTATACTAAAGTTTTCATGCAATGCATGCACTTAGTTCTCTTGGAATTCCATTGTTTCCAAGGAAGAAACTTTTAGCCGAATTTAAATGTATAATATTTTTCATTCACCCCATAATTACATGTTTCTATAATTCTGTCGCTGTAAATATTTTTTCAATTGGCAGAGTTTATCCCTAATACTTATTTTACGACCTTTTTTGGGGGTTTTTTGGTGCTTTCAGAATAATTCTCTGCCGTTCAACAAATACGCATTTTTGACTACTCATAATTCCTTTGCTATCGAAGAAGAGCACCACAACACCAAAGTTCCTAGAGTGACCTTCAGAAATCAAGAAGATAGCATCACAGAACAGCTACATGTGAGCCTTCTTTTCCTTTTCCATATTATGCCTAAGTTTGAATATAAGGTTATCCCTTTAAAAGAAATTTCTGTTTTTGTATGGAAAGTTACTGTTTTAACAATCTTTGAGGAATTGTGTGCAGAATGGTGTCCGGGCTTTGATGTTGGATACCTATGACTACAAGGGAGATGTGTGGTTGTGTCATTCCTATAAAGGCCAATGCCACTCCTATACTGCATTTGTAAGAGCTATCTTTTATTACATGAAAATTTGCCTTTCCTAAGTTTTTGAACAGTAAACTTGTAATTTTATACAATTCTATGATGTAAGGTTATTGGAATAGAGAATTATTCAGAGCCAATGTGATCGAAATGTTAATATGCTGCATAATTTTCTTTTCGTGATTAAAGGAACGTGCCATTGATACATTTAAGGAGATTGAAGCATTCATGGCATTAAATCCATCAGAAATCGTTACTCTAATCTTAGAAGACTATGTGAAAGCGCCAAAGGGTTTGACAAAACTTTTTGAGGCGTCAGGCTTAAAGAAGTATTGGTTCCCCACCTCAAGCATGCCTAAGAATGGCAGGAATTGGCCCTTGGTTAGCCATATGGTTGCTATGAATCAAAGGCTTGTTGTATTTACCTCTGATAAGTCTAAGGAAACAAGTGAGGGCATTGCTTACCAGTGGAACTACATGGTTGAAAACCAATGTGAGGATATAATTTCCATTATCCTTTTGCTTGATAATCATAATTATAACCAATTAGCGAAACCCTTACAATCCTTCTTTACACTTCCAAACTAACTTGATTCTATCATTTAATTGAACTCTTTTGCAGATGGAAGTAAGGGAATGGAAACGGGAAAGTGCCCTAAACGTAATGAGTCATCTCCTATGAATGATCATACTAAATCTTTGGTTTTAGTAAATCATTTCAGAACACTTCCTGTGAAGCTAACAGCATGTGAACACAACTCTGGGGAACTGATTGAGATGCTAAAAACTTGCTACGTTGCTGCTGGTAACCGCTGGGCTAACTTTGTTGCTGTTGATTTTTACAAGGTAACGTAAGCTAAACTTCATATGATCCACATTATTATATGAACGTTACCATAGATTATGTTATTCAATAGAGTCATTGTGACTGATAGAACTGTATTAACAGAGGAGTGGAGGAGGAGGAGTATTCCAAGCAGTTGATACACTAAACGGAGAGCTCCTGTGTGGTTCCACCGATATTCATGCATGTGTGGTAATATGACTTGTCATCTTAGATCAAATTGCTTTTGTATATAGTGTGATTCAATAGAAGTGCTCTGTTGCTTGGATCAACCATGAACAAATTTTAGCTACACTCCGAGTTTACTACTTCAATACTACTCTGTCTGGAGTTAAAAGTCATGGATACAATACTTTACTAATGGCTAATGAGTAAATTTAGATTATGCCCTTATTTTAGTTAACTGATGGAGAAGATACAGATCTAACATAACAATTACTGAGTATTTTTGAAAAATCATATCTATCATAAACTATGATAAGATGAGACAATGTGATAACTAATTTTGGATAGAGGAATGTCTGGTGGAATTTTGTTTAAGAAATATTTGAGCATTTCTCGTGTATCTGCCCGGCAGGTGAAATTATCAAGGTGATCAAGGCCTGAAGGCCATGCATATAAACATTGCTGGCATCAAGAAACACTGGACTAATGATTAAAGTATGGGAGAATGGGTCGAAGAAATTTCAGAGCCTGATGTCCGCAGCTAACTTGAGCTTTATAAATATATTTAGTTATTCCCATTTTGGAGTAATGCTAGTTAGTGTAAGCTTATATATGTTTACCTCAATGTTGTACTTTGGTAAGGTATTTACTGATTTATAATACTTGATAATTAGTTCATAAGGACCACCATTGTATAACCACTCATCAACCGATGCTGCTTCCCGTATTGGATAAAAGTGCAACCCTATAGCTGCAGAAGTAGGAATAATGGAACCCGAAATAATATTGTTTCCGTAAAGTAGAGATCCGGAAACAGGTTCACTAATACCATCAATATCTACTGGAGGAGTAGCAATAAAGGTTATAATAAATACGGAAGTTGCAGTCAATCAGGTAGGGATCATCAAAACACCCAAAAAATCTAACAAGTAATTCGCAGCAAAAAAATATGCAGATCGTCTTTGCATTGCCAACCTTCTTTTTAACTTCACATACCAAAACAGAGATCACTTTAGTTATGTATTCAACATATTAACAAGGAAAATTCTTCTGAAAGACAATAATTGACGTTACGATATGCTTGATCAACTTATAAAC
This sequence comes from Dysphania ambrosioides, assembly GCA_026401315.1. NCBI lineage: Eukaryota > Viridiplantae > Streptophyta > Magnoliopsida > Caryophyllales > Amaranthaceae > Dysphania > Dysphania ambrosioides. Next base: position 22,522,395 of record CM048664.1, on the reverse strand, counting down.
GACAAGAATGTACTCAAGGTCTTTGGAACTTGGTGTCCTTCATCCATCCATCATTCAACCCTGGGATCCAAATAAACTGTCCAGGTCCTTTCTGCTTCAGAAACTACCATTTTAGCTGCCTACTCATGTGTCTATCCTGCTCGTCTTTATGCTGCACAGAATTTAAGAGCATTTGAATACATTGCAGTTAATGATTTGGCAACTGAACTGGGATCAGTTATGGCAAGTAAATCTTCCAAGGTGGGCAGCCATCCGCAGGGTTTTATGCACCATCAATTGGGACAGAAAGATCAGGTGTTGGCAATCACATTGCAAATCCAATACTTTTGTAGCATGTAGAAAAATTTGGTAGCAGAAAATGGTATCACACTTCACAAGATTCTAAGTGCGGAGATATACACACATCTGATCATCACCCCGGCTATAGCCACAGCAGGTGAAGTTGAATCATCAAAGGCAAAATGCAACACTTCATTGCCTGAGAGAGACAAGATGCGTATTAAGACTGATCCTGGAAAATAATTGCAAGGTTAACAGAACAGAACAGTACTAGAATCCCCTTCCTAACAGTAAATTGCTTGAGGGGCTTGTGCGACTGGTGTCTAATTTCAGCAATCTATTCCCAACTATTTGCATAATTTATAATATATCCCAAAATCCAGATATGATAAAATCTGAGCAAAGTCAAAAATACAAGTAGAGGGGTGGATGCCATCTGTGGAAAATGTAGGAATTATAAGATAAATCAGAGGACAAGAGTCCCGGAAACATCAAACTAAAGATAGAGTTATACAGAGATAGAGTTGCTCATAGAGTTTGTATAGATTTGTACCACTGGTAAACTAGTACAAATACCAGGCTTGTACAACAGTTTAATCAATGAAATACAACAAAAAAACCAATTTTTTGATAATTCCTTTTAACTCGGTATCAGAGCAGTAGAGATCTTTTAGCCAAATTAGATCCAAGGAGCATCAATTTGCTTCATCATTTACCAAGTTATACACACCTGAAACCATGAAACTACCCTCGGATCCCATGACCTAGTTGCTACAAGTGTTGCAAAAATTGAACACGAGAAAACAAGGCCACGAAACTAGTGTTGCCTTGTTGCAAATTACAGAAAACCTTAATGACCAAAATTACTCCAAATGGACAAGGATGATGCATCTGGCAATCGGTGGAAAGGGACGGCTCAATCACATCATTGCCAAGCCCCCTTCCCTGACTTCCCAAGAGTACAACCAATACACCCAGAGAGATTCAGCCGTAATCTCGTGGATCATAGAGAATATCAGACCCAATCTCGTTAATCAATTCCTTGACTTTCCCACCGCAAAAGAGCTATGGAGAGGAATCAAAGCTATTTACGGTGGAGAACAAGATGGGTTGAAAATCTTTGACCTAACAGTCGAAGCCAACTCAATTAAACAAGGTATGGATTCTCTATAAACATATTACTGCAAATTAAATGCTTTATGGAAAGAAATCGACTGCCAAACATCAAACCCGATGGAATGCTCGGAGGACAAGAGTATATTCAAAAAAATCACTCAACAAAACTGACTGTATCAGTTCCTAGTCGGGCTGAATGACAAACTCGACGAGGATCGACGAAGTCTCGTTAATCAAGAGCGTACAACACCATTAAAAGAGAGGTGACAAGAAGAACCATAATGAAAGGGAACTTACCCAACTTGCCTAAGAGCCATGGCGTGGAGAGTGGAATCGGAGGGGACTCACCACACGGAGCTGGTCAAGAGCATTAATCCGGCAAGATGGAGACAAGGCGAATCTGAAATGCACCTATTGTGGAGGGTCACGCCACGCCATGGACGGATGTTTTCGTCTAATTGGCTACTAGGAATGGTGGCACGAACTGAAAAATAAAGGGGGAAAAGGAGGAGATCGAGGGGAAAGAAAGGGAAGTGTAGGCATGGTGAAAGAAATCACGGTGATATAAAAGGAGGATGGCACGAGTGAAGAACCCAAAACGGCAGAGAGAAAAGGAGGTAAAAATAGGGTTTTTTTCTTCTAAAAATTCATAACCATAACTATTTATGTTGCTTGTCTTTCTCAAACACGGAGCTTGATCAGCCCAAAGTCGTGGTCTTGCCTTCACCAAATTCAGGCCCAAAAAATACCGATTAAATTAACGATGCAGGAACCTCGTATGGTGAAGAAACAAGAACTAGGTGGATTTTTTATAGCGATGCAACTCATACCATGACCTACGACAAAGATGATTTTTTGACTCCTATCAAACCATAAATTTTTTTTATTTAGAAAGTTAATGGAGAACACATGGATGTTTGTGGAATTAGGACTGTTAAAATTGAATCTCAATTATCTATTAATAACTGCCTTTACACACCAACTCTTTTGTATAAATTGTTATATGTTAGCCAGCCTACAAAAGAGCTAAATTGCACTGTCATACTGAGTTCTGATTGTTATACTGTACAGGATACTCGGATAGGGAAGATCATTGGGCGTGGTATTGAGAAAGATGGGTTGTACTATGTGGATGAGGTGACTCGTTCAGCACTTGTTCGTGGATCAATAGAGGCTCAACTTCGAATGTGGCATCGTTGGTTAGGTCATCCTTCACTAGGGTACTTAGAACAAATCTAGTTCTAAATTGTGAGTCTTGTTATCTTGATAAAAGCCATAAACATAACTATCCCAATAGTACTAGTCATGCAATTAAACCTTTTTATTTAATTCATTCTAATGTATGGGGGCCTGCCTCGGAGCTTCGTAAACATAACTTGAAATTTTATGTTTTGTTTATTGATGACTGTACTAGAATGAGTTGGATTTATTTTACGAAACAAAAAACCGAGGTTTATGATATTTTTGTGGCTTTTTATCAAATGTTCCTTACTCAATTTCACACCAAAATCAGCATTCTTCGATCTGATAATGGTGGGGAATATGTCAACCATAATATGAAAACGTTTTTTCAGATTCATGGCCTTATCCACTAGACCACTTGCCCAGATACTCCGCAACAAAATGGAGTTGCGAAACGGAAAAATCGTACTTAACTTGATATAACCTAAGCAATGATGATAGAATCATCTACCCCTACCTCTTTTTGGCCAGAAGCGATAGCCATAACAAATTACCTTAATAAACGATTACCCACCAAGAAACTCAAATATAAGACTCCTTTAGATGTCATGTGCTCTCATATACCCGTGTTTTCTGCCCATTCTCTACCTCCCCCGGTATTGGCTATGTTGTTTATGTTCACCTCCCTAAACAGAGTCGACATAAGTTAGAGCCCGGAGTAGTTAAATGCGTCTTTGTGGGATATAGGGTATCACAGAAGGGGTATAGGGTTATTGATCTAATAGCAAATCAGTTACATACCACCATGGACTATGAGTTTATTGAGGATGTGTTCTTTTACCACTAACATTGATCTCAGGGGGAGAAGACGACAAACAATCTGAGTTGGCTAACGTGGTCCACACCTATGGTACAGTCTATAATACCAACACCACCCTTGGTGACCTCTCCTTCTGAACATCTTGAGAATGAGATAAGTTCTACACTTCCCATTAAGCATTTATCAAATTCTAACAGTCATATGGGCAATGAAGTTCCATTGGAGAATAAGGTGTTGCAAGATGATGCACATGATAATACTACAGGAGAAAATGGTGTCAAGAGATATCAATTGCCTCATAGAACCACGAGAGGTGTTCCTCCCAGACGATATGATCCAAATTATGAATCTCAAAGGTTGAGATATCCAATCAGCGGATTATCTAATACAACTATATACTCTGAAAAGGTTCCCTTGTCTATTGATGAAGCATTACAGAGCAAGAAATGGAAAAGGGCGATGAAGAAAGAGATTGATGCTCTTATTAGAAATGAAACCTAGGAGCAGTGTGTTATTCTAGAAGGGAAAAAAGTAGTGGGCTGTAGATGGGTGTTTACTGTCAAGTATAGCGAAGATGGAAGCACTAAGAGATACTAGGCAAGACTGGAAATAAAGGGGTACACTCAAATTTATGGAATAGAGTACTCCGAGACTTTTTCTCCAGTAGCAAAAATTGATACAATCAGGGTGCTCTTCTTTGTTGCAGCAAATAAGGATTGGTCTTTACATCAGTTCGATGTTACTAATGCTTTTTTGCATGGCGAGATACTCGAAAAAGTATACATAGAAGCTCCACCAAGTTTTTCATAGGGTTTCTCGGCAGGTGAGGGGTGAAGGCTAAAAAAGGCGCTATATAGACTTATATAGTCTCCGAGAGCGTGGTTTGGGAGATTCACACTAGAAAAGAAGAAGTTTGGGTACAAATAATACCTTGTTCTTGAAATGAAGAGGGGCTTTGATAACCTACCTAATCATTTATGTTGGTGATATGATTATTACTAGGAATGATGAAGAGGTTGGGTTGGGGTTGACATATTTGGTTTGATCAGGTGGTTTGATTGTCTAATTGGTTTGATCTAAAGCAAATGTTATGAAACCTTTATAGAATGACCTTAACTTAAAGGAACCTATATGGTTTGATTCCATAATGCCTAACCCGTTGCACTAAGCATATCTCAGGTTGGACCTCCTCTATCCACACTATCCACAGACTTGCTTGAGTTTAAAAAAGTATGCTCTCCATGCCCATGTGGACATCATCCCATAGGATACAAGTAATACCCACTACCTACAGTCACAGAATCCAAAACCATGCCCTAAACTAGAAAACTGACATAAAAAACCCAAAAGAATATGATTTACCTTATCTTCTCCATGGTATTTTTCATAACTGAAAAATCAAAAGAGAAAAAGGGAGAGGAAGCTATCACACTAATCCAACCATTTTTCACTTGCATCATTTTTATCACGAGGAGATTCCATTAGACATATGATAGTATATCTAAACCTTGATTTGTGTGCGAGTTTCCACTATGAACAGAGGTAGAAGTGTCACACATTTAACCGAAAGGTACAAACTAGATGGCAGAACATCAAGGTTAACCTTCTTGAGGATATATCAACAGTGACTAAACACTATGTCCTACATGAATACCTAGTAACCAACTGTGCATAAATGTTGGGCAATAAATTAGCTCCCTCTTTCCATCTACCTTATGTTGCACTGATAGGCCTCGAAACCAGGTTTATATCATTAGGGCCTTATAGAAGGTAAAAAAAAATTAGTATTAGGATTATCCTTGAATCAAAGAGGCTTCCCTGATCACTCAACCACAGAAACAGTGAAAATGGACTTGAAAAAAAAATGGAAAAGAAAGCTAGATGATTCATTAGGACAGAGCAAGGTGTCTGACACTCATCAATGGTAACTTGTAGAGAAGCTTAGATTTGAACCAAACTCGAGGTACTACAAGCACATTAAAATTGGATCATGGTTTTATCTCAATGTAAGCTTAATAAATCTGTTCAAATGAAAGGGGCCCTATAAAGGGTCGTCCTTTATCGGCCCGATTATAAAAGGGTTTAATAAATTATGAGTTTAATTAGATTGACCTTTTAAAGGATCATATTTTCTTGGATCTTTAAAATGAATCATCTCTAGACCAATGCATTTTTTAACCCAAAAAAATGCATAATGTATGTAAATAGTGAAACACCGTAGACTAAACATGCAAAAGTGGCATGCCAAAGGAATGCATTTAACAGTTGCTAATGGAAAGTACTCACAGGATTTCCATGGGTATGATTCCTGACATAATAGGAGGCTAATGATTCTTTAAGGTGTAATTAAAACCTTATAATCTAAAATAATAGAAGACTATCTTCTCAAATTACTTCTTCCCTTTCGGGAAGCTTAAAGAAACTTACACTAAATTAATTTTTAAGTAGCAAAACTATCAATTTTTTAGCTCAATAATGTCGTCCACTAAACACAGAAATGCAACTTTCAACACTGCTTCAAAAAGAAACATGTATAATCACTAAACCTTAGATTGAAAAGTTTGTAATACTTTCCCAAGCAACTCTCTAGAAACCTACAGGCCAAATAATATACTAATCAAAAATAAAAAAAGAAGTATATCTTATCAGGACTCTTATGCATGTGTTTGTGGAAAGAGCTGATAGAAGAGCCACCAGAAGAATCTACCCTCATTCTTAGATCAGGAATGTCTAAGAAAGAGCAAGCCTCTAAGAAAGCATTTGTCTGGTATAATACCTCTTAAGGGAAATTGCCAAGAAATCCGTGGAACAATGTTTAGCAGAAAATCCAGAATAGATCAGGTGTTAGAGCACCAAGGCACCCCAAGGTGATGAGGTGCTGGTGCAAGGGGTCTAGCTCTTTTTTTTTTGTCAAGGCAAGGCAACTTCAATGAAGTGCACTTGAGGCATACCTACAGTACGCTTGAGGTGCACATCAATGAAAAAAATATTTTAATATGATGTGTCTCACTTTAATGAGGTGCGCCCAAGGCGTGCCTAAAGAATAGCAGGGACTAAACCATTGCATTGGGTCGGGTTAGGGTCGGGATGGGTCAGAAGCAAAATGAACCAGACTGGGCAAAGTAGATGCAAAATGGGTCGAGCCAGGTTAAAAGAGATATATAACAATTTGGGTCGTTCAAAGATAGTATAGTTTTTATCTATAGAAGATGATAGTTTACATGTATCACCTCTAACATTTGGTAGTGGATCATCGATAAATAAGTGAAAATAATTTATTACTTGATAATGTTTAAAAGTCTTGAAAATTATTGGCTCATTATTGACCCAACTTGACTCATTAAAGACTCAATGAAATATGACCCTTTAAGAGACCGACCCATTAGACTCATTATTAATTAGGTCATTTTACAAACGAGTCGATTAAGGGCCCTTTAACAGGGCTTCTGCCATTTGAATAGATCTAGCAAGGACCCTATTGCCTTCCTTGAGCCTATTTATATTATGTGTTAGAGGCATTTATGTATGATATACAAAGAAAGATACAACAGAATACGTTGTTACCTTCTCCAATACTTCTCAAAGTTGTTTGCTTTACCCTTAATGTAGGCTTTATGCATGACAGAGGAAAACATTGTAATTGCTCATCCAAAGCATCACAGCCATTCCTCACAGTAGTATCCATGAAACCATGACTAAGAAATTATCTTAATCACCACATTCCTAAAGTTAGAGACTAAATTCCAAAACCCACCGGGTTCTACAACTAGACCTGAATGCGCAAGATGACATTGATTTTCTCATTACACTACCTAGGGATTATCCAGTTTCATAAGCCATAATAATAGAAATGTTGATGAGAGAAATAATAAAACCAGAGGGTAAGCAAGCATAATCAAATAGAGAAACGTAAACCTCCAAATCTAAGTAGCTATCTTTGTCCAAACCGGCAGCTCTCACACTTTTCTGTTGATAAGGACTAAGGGGCATTAAGAGCATCTTCTAGGCTTCTACCTTAAAGGCTTAAACCACCTAAAATAAACTAGGAAAATCTAGAACATCCAAAAAGAATCCAAATAGATCTCAGTAACAGCCTAACAAGAACCTAAAAATGAGAAGAGACCCCATAACTCTTGGCCCGAATAATTTGCAAATGGTCAACCACTCAACCTTAAACTCCATCAAATTGTGCACAATCCATCCACATGGTTTATGAATGGGATAACTACTATATCATAAACGCAAATATTTAAAATGAATCAGAAAAATTATTCTAAATCAGAAAAACTATTCTGAATCAGAAAAACCGCCTTCATCTCTTTCTACTTATGTTAATAAAGTGTCAAGCATTTCGATTATAGGTCTTTGCAACTATATTCTATAGGCACTCAAGCAGGATAATACTTTGATTCCAGATAACTGCATAAATAGCGCAATTTAAGCTAGCAAATTAGATCAATTCATTTCATATGATGTTGTTTTTTTGGATACTACAAGTTAAAACAGTTAAGAACTCGCCAACTGATATGCGCCTAAAAATGAATGAGTTTATGTATGTTTGTGAATATGTTTAGGCTTGATTTTTACCTGAGTTATAAAAGAACAAAAGGATAATTCGTTGAATGACTCTAGGAATTGTTTGGATACAGATTCACCACCAAAGAATCTGAAAAGCTTTCTTAGAACACCACCAATTTCATCAACGAGTGAAATAGGCTAGCCAAGGCTGTACACACTAAACTTTAATCCAAAAGCTTAGAAAATTCAGAAAGTCACGAATGACAAAAGGTTTAATTCATCAAAATATACTTTCATTCAATGCCATTTGACTACTTTATATAATAGGAGCTCCCTAGGGTTTACAGGAAGTTTAAAAACACTAAAACTCTAGCTAAACACGTGCATAACAACCTAATTACGTGAATAACAAGTAGTCTTAGCTATAATGACTCTAATACACGTGAATCCCTAAGAAAGAAGATAAAATCTGACTTTAGCTAACTATCCCTAAGATAAGCTTAGCTATAAACATAAAAGAATCAACTTCTAAGGTACAAATGCATGAAAATCCAAAATTCCCATGATTGGCCTATTGTAATTACCTAATACTTGAAAAGACTCAAAATATAAGACTTGCTAATCAACTAGAACTCTATCTGTCTTATCTTTGAAAAAGTTGAATCGATTTGCACTCTTATCCATGTTGGTCATGTATATCTTCAAGTTTCCATGCTTCATCAAACTCTTCAAGTCTTCTTATCATATCCAACTTATCAAGCCATTACAAATCAGCAAAACTCTTCAATTCCCACGCCATCTAGGAATACTCAAACATGGACCAACTCCTTTGTTCAAACTTTGACTCCCATGTTGACCTAGCTTTGACCAACTTTAGAGCGACTTTGACCAAGCCTGGATTCATGCCCTACTCCTAAAGTTCAAACCTTTATGGGTTCAAAACGTTTTATTTAATCCCTACTTCCATATTAAGCAAGTTCCTACTACCACTTTCCCAAAGTAGAAAGTTTTCCAATTTGGGAAGTTTTCATTTTAGAAATGTCAATGAAAGTCAATGCCTTAGAAGACCATACTAAAATAAGTATGTTTCTCCTATTGACTTTCCACCATGTTTGCAACACGTTGGGCTATATCTTTGATAATTAAGGGATCTTTTGTAATCTGTAATTGCATAGCTCCTTGATCCCCAACACACCCAAAATAACAATGCATACTCATTATTTTGATAAATTCAAGTCTTGCTAAGAAATCTCTGAAATTATATTGATCACTCGAATAGATTGTCTCTTATCAGCATATATCATGGAAATTAAGGGTTCGAATCATTCAGTTAAGGATTATTAGTCTAATTCTTGAACTGAAAAAGGTATCAATTAGCATAAACTTTTAAAAACTCACAAAATTAATTTGAATAATGATGCATGTTTAAAGAGTAATTATCAATCAATATCATATTACTACAAAGCAAAACAATTCATAATAATTTTTGGCGACTTTAGAAAATGGTTATAGGTGTTTCATATGCTACATTTGTTTAAAATCATATCAATTTGGATATGTTATGCAAATGGTTTGGGATAATTTGAATACACACGCGCACAATTTGAGTCTACTTCTAAATTTGATGAATTTTATGTCTCGTAAAAGGCGTATTGCGCACCTAACAAAAATAACCTCATAAATACGTAGTAGAGTAAGTTAGAGTCGATCTTAGAGAGAAACGATGGTCCAATTAATTAACTTTAATGTTGGTAAAACTAAACGAGTAAAAGTATAGAATGATTATATTATTACTAACTAATAAAAGTATGAATTAAAGGTATCTAGGACTAGGTATTCCCGCTAAGCTAATATGAATTAACATAAGATAAATCTCTATCCCAAATAATCATATTATAATGGTCAAGAGAAAAGATGCGCCCTTTACAATACCAATAGTTTCTTTTGATCAACTTATTGGCTTCCCTAACAACAATCATGCCTATTTTTATGGAATCACGCATATTAAAGACAATAAACATGGCACCCTAACTTCCTAACAACCTGTTCTACCTATTTCCATAGAGAATTTCATGTCCTTATTGAGTTAATCATAACCATCTAAATTCAACTGTCGTTGACAAATAAATACTAGGTTCAAATCAACACCAAATTAGGTCTACCATACTATTGATAAAATACCACAATTCAATAAGCAGGGACATATAATATAATCAAATTAGGGTTTGAGATAAATTTATATATCAAATCATATTAGGGTTCAATCTAACACTAGATTATGAAACTACTTAAACATAATAATTAAATAAACAGAATAATGAATAAGAGGAAACATGATAACAATAATAAAAGAATTGAGGAGAGAAAACAATACTTGAATTAGATTGATTGAAAATATCAAATGGTTGCTTAACACCAAAACCTTGTTTCAATAACTTGCAAAAGAAGAACAAAAATGAAAGCAATGAAAACTAAAACTAAGAAAACTCTCCAAGTAAATCTATAGTGGTGTGGGTATTTGATGGGAAAAGAAGTGTTGAAGTCTAAAACTCTCCTAAACTTAATTATATCCTAGTGATATGCTTTGGGCTCTCAAAATTAATCTTCTACAATGGCAGCCAAGAGGTTGCGGTGTAGGTTTGATGGTCGTGGGGGTGTTGTGGTTCTTGCTGGATGAATTGGTGTGTGCGGGAGAAATTGCATTAATGGAGCCGTAGTAGGATTGCGGTGAGGATTGAAGTGCCTCGGTGGTACTACAGTCCTTGCTGCGACAATTGGTGTGATTTTCTAAGCTTCCTTGGCGTGCCTATAATGCTTTATAGCTCTTTTAACTCATCAACTCCAACTTGCTTGTTAACGCTACATACATTCCAAGTAAAACCTACAAAATAAAGGAAAAGAACCCGAGGAAAGCAGTGTTCAAAATAAAAAGAATAATAGCTCTAAAAGTTTAGGAGAATGGAGAAAACACAATAAAATATGATCAAATATAACACATAATTGGTGTATAAAATTACATTATCATCTCGCCAACATAAAACCTGGCTAGTTGATAACGTTTAATTGATCATATTGTGATCAAAAGTGACAATAAACTTCAAATATTACTTACCATTTTTGATGAAAATGGCTTTGTAAAGGGTATCGTATTATTATGGTTTAGACAATTTTAGTTAGATGTTATTATCATATCAATTTCATCACAACTACATTGTTAGATGTTAATGTAATCAATCCATTATTGGTTCCTTTATTTTATTTTAATATATACAAAAAGAAAAGTGATGTAGAATTGGGTAGGATCATTTTTGGGTGTAAGAAGTGTTTAGGTTAAAGGAAATAAGGTAAGGAACAAAGAGAAAAAATACAACTTAGAAACGCATTTACTATAGTATGTGAAGGGTCTTTGAGCTGCAAGGAATACTTAAGTACAAATGTAAAAAAAAATGATTTTACTCTAACACATATAGTAGAGAGGGTAAAAGGTCGTATATTCACACATGAAACACTAGGGTAGAATTTTACAAAGAAAATGATTTTTGATTCATCTCCAAGTCATCGTGCTTATGGTCAACATAGGTGAAGGTTCTATGGGCACTCAAGAGGGGGGGGGGGGGGGGGGGGGTGAATTGAGTGTTTAGCAATCGTTGGTAAATTTTAACTCTTTTCGGATTATGGTTAAGGAACCAGTTGTGCTGGTTCCCTTGAGCAGCGGATTAAAAGCAAAACAATAAAGAACACAACAATTTAACGAGGTTCAGCCAACTCTGGCCTACGTCCTCCTATCCTAAGTCCTTTATTAATCTACTCCGAAAAACAAAGACAGAGAACACTCTGCTGTTCCCTACTCCGGGACCAGCAACCCCACACTCTACTCCGAGTATGCTAAAGACCTACACTCGTAAGTCCTAAACGTGTTTGAACTCACAAACACTCACCTAGCCTTCAGCCCCCTTGCCAAAGACTCACGTTACAATGATCAACACTCTCTAAATGATCAAACTCTTTAATAAGTGAAAATAGAGAAACTTATTTAATCTAAGATGCTCGTGTATATGAAATATCAATAGACTTAGTGCTTTTCTCTCAATGTATTGCTCCTTAATAATGCGTGAGAGAAGTTATTTGATTATTAGTTAAACAGATCCTATTTATAACCCTTAAGTAACCGAAACCCTAGTTACCAAAAATCATGCCAAAAAGATAAACATGACTTTAGGTAAGTATTTATCCTAAATTGATTTTATTATAAGATAAAATCAATCTAAGATAATTACTCTAGAATTTAGGTAACTTAAAAGATTATATCAAATCAGTTAATAGCTGTCAAAATATTTTCCAAAACTTAATTTTCGAAATAAAATCTTTTTATAAAATCTTTTTTTTAAAATCGCAGCTCTAATAATCAGAACAGTTAACCTGGTCCCCTGACCTGGTTCCCTGTCTTAAACATGTTATGAAATTTGTTCCAATCCTTGTACCAAATTTCACAACGATGTTTAATATATTCAAAGCACTTTATATATCTATTAATAAAACATACTACGGAGCATTTACATGAAAATCCTAAAACACTCTTTCTTGAAGTGGATCTTTCTTCATGTAAACTTCAAGTCTTTGAATGCTTCCTTCGAATCATCTCATCATGAATAATGGCTCTTTAATAAGCTTCAAAGGACTTCAAGATTCAAGACTTGGTACAATATCAAGTACATTACAGAAACTGTACATACTGGTTCCCTACCAGTACATAGCATAATTATTATTAAACTGTTTCATGTATAAAGACAAGTTAGTTCAATATAAAAACTCATGTAAATAATAACTTGTCTAGGGTAACAGTATACTGAAGTCAGCTGGTTCCTACCAACTGTTTTAACACTTATGTAGAACCTGTTTCCCTTAGCTGTTTGTCATCATTCAAAACCTAAGGAACCCAACAAATTCCCCCTTTTTGATGATGACAAACATTTTGAAGTTTCTGCACCTGTTGTCATACTCAAAATAAAATCGTCAAAAACTTCAAGGACTCGAGACACACTGGAACGAGTCAGTTAAGCCAACTGGTTCCCTAACTAAAGCAGAACAAATAAAATAAAGAGAAAAAGACTCAAAAACTAAGACTCAAACTACTCAACCTAAACTAGGAACTAGTAAAGACTCTAGGCTTCAACTTCAACTATTTTCCCCCTTTTGGCATCATTAAAAAGATATGCAATAGTAGAATCATATGCACAAGATAATGTGCTAAACCAATCAATGGTACCAACCATTATACAAACAATATGCTGCAAAGATAATCAAGATCAATCAAAATCAAAGCAAACCATCAACAGTAATAAAATAGTTTAGTACATACCAAGCAAAAGTTAACCAAAAGGACCCAAATCCATAACCAAAAGAAATCTATGGATAGGGTGGAATTAAAAACAGTTCAACATAATCAGTTATTAGAGAAATAATAATAGTAAGGCAGGCATAAACAAGGAAGAATCAAGCTCATTCATCATCCTCATTCTCCTCTTCTTCATCATCTTCCTCGGACTTTTCTGGATCAGCTGTTGCATCCTGGTCCTCCTCTGCCTCATCCTCACTTTCTTCAGCTGTTGGTTCCCCTGCAGCCTGAGCCTCAACTGGAACTGGTTCCTTACTGCTACCAGCAACCTGTTTCTCCACAGCACTCATTCTGATAGCAAAGGAAGCAGACAAACCCTCAACCAAACCCATCAACTTATGCAACATCTCCTCCTGAGCCTCCAGCCTCTGTAAGAGAACCGTCTGACCTGCTGGTTCCTCTTTCCTCTTCTTGGCTGGCCTAGGGGTTTCCTCTACTGGTTCCTCATCCCTGAACCTTAGCTCACCAGAGCTGATGTCCAATCCTTTCTGTTTCAGGATTGCTTTGGTGAATACTACAACAGGAACAGTAGATCCACTCAGACTAACATTATTTTCTTTCAAGAGCTTGGTGATATAAGAACCGTATGGAAGAGAATGGTGAGAGGAATTGTAACTATACATAATATGGTCAATCATAAGAGATGGAAGATTGACCTTAATCTTCTTCATAATCAAGTAAATTAGCACCATTTCCATGATGCGTACCATTCCTCTACCTTGGGCCCTAGGTAATAACATTTTGTTGCAAATGGAATGAAGGACCAGCATTACTGGTTCCTTCAAGTTGACAGTTTTGAATGTTCCAGATTTCTTTGGAACTCGTCCTCCAAACACAAAGTCATGAATGTCATCAGGAGTTATCCCAATGAGTGTTGGCCAACCATCACCAGAGAACTTATCAAACCCATCTCTAGGGACACTCAACAAAATAGATAGGCTAGCTACTGACATATTAACCTCCACACCATTAACAGTTGAACTTAAAGACATATCAGGCTGCTGTTTCAAGTTCAAAAAGAAAGACCTAACACCAGCGGTGTTTGCATCACAGACATTAAATAGGGACATCCATCCTTGGTATTCTAGCAGACTTTTCACTTCATGTAAAGCACGTTCATCAAAGTAACCATCCCCAGTTCTACACCCAGAAAGAACTACTCTAGAGCTTAAGTCAGTGGAACCACCAGAAGGTGATTCTAAGGATATACCTTTTGTTGCCTTTCGTGCTGTTCCTCTTTTTCTTTTGGAACCAGCAGCAGAATCAATGGACTGTTCTTCCAGTACTTCCTCCTTGATCCTCCTCAGAGAAGATCTTGTTGCCCTGCTACGAACCATGGGCTTGGGTGTTTTCTCAGTAGACCCGAGGATTTTTAAATCCTCTTCCCCGCTCACAATTTCTTCCTCTTCCTTTCCACCCTCAGTATCAAAGAATTCCTCTGTGCTTCTGGGCTGTTCCCCTAGTGAAGAGGCTGGTTCCTTCACAATCTTCTCCTCAACCTCAGGGGATTTTGGTAATGGGACTTTTGTGGAAGGTTGGGAAGGTGGGGATTTTGTGGATGATGATGATTTTGGTGATAGGTGTTTTGTTTCAGTGGGTGGTGAAGTATTAGAGACAATTTTTGGAGATGATGGTTCAGCGGTTATAGAAACAGGTGGAATCGAGGTCTCTTTCACCTTTGATTGTGATGAATTGGAAGCACTACTCTTCTTCTTGCCTTTCTTAGTTGATGTAGTAGTAGCTTTCTTACCCATTGTGAGATTTGAGAGAAGAACAACCAAGAGAAATTGAAGAAGAAGCGAAATTGAACTCGGATGAACAGTGTTTAGGGTACAAGCACGAGAGAGAAGAGAGAAAGAATTGAATGATGTGATGAATGAACTCTGCAATGGGTTAGTGTATTTATATCAACGTTGCACAATTAAGGAAGTTCAAAATTATAGCCGGTTGAAGCAATTAAAACGGAAAGATATGATTGCAAATTTGAAAATCAAAATATGGTAATTATCTTGTTACCATAATTTTATCAACCAACTGAAAAGTAGGCAATAAGATATATTTGCCTCTTAGATAGGAATTAATAACTGAAATAAGATAAATCTTTCCAAAAAGAATTATCTTATATTAATCTTCCAAAAATATTTTAAATATTTTCGAATGACATATCAGAGCTGAACTGCTGTTCCCTCTTGCTGGTATCTGTACTAAACCAAGTTATGCTGTTTCTAGCTTATCTCAATTCGACATCTCCTGTTTCTTTGCACAACCAATTTTGCAATCCTTTTGAGATCACAAATTAGGTTACATAACATTTGTAAGCCAGCAACATAGTTATATACATAATCAATACAAAAGCATACCTAATCTAGCCAATCATTGAAGGAAATAATTGAAGCCAAAGACTAAAATTTAACTAGACCTAGCATGACCCTTAACTTACAAAACGACTCTCTACACAAAGGCTTAGTGAAGATATCAGCTATTTGATCTTCACTTTTACAGAACAACACTTCAACCAATCCTTTTTCCACATTGTCTCTTAAAAAATGATGCCTTATTTCAATGTGTTTGGTTTTGGAGTGTTGAACGGGGTTCTTAGAAATATTAATAGCACTGGTGTTATCACAAAATATAGGAACACTTTCATAAATAACACCAAAATCTTTCAGCTGGTTCCTTATCCACAGTAGCTGGGAACAGCATGAAGCTGCTGCAATGTATTCTGCCTCTGCTGTGGATAAGGCTACTGAATTTTGCTTTTTAGAACCCCACGAGATTAGACAAGAGCCAAGGAAGTGTGCCATACCTGATGTGCTCTTTCTATCCACAAGGAAACCAGCATAGTCTGCATCTGTATATCCAACCAGGTTGATGGTACTGCCTTTGGGGTACCACAAGCACAGATCTGCTGTTCCCACAAGATACCTAAGTATCCTTCTAACAGCTTTCAAGTGAGATTCTTTTGGATTACTTTGAAACCTAGCACACAATCCAACAGAAAACACAATGTCAGGTCTACTAGCTGTTAGGTAAAGAAGAGAACCTATCATTCCTCTATAAAGAGAGGCTTCAACATCTTTTCCCTTAAGATCAGCATCTAATTTAGCAGATGTGGGAACAGGTGTATCATAAGCTCTGCTATTCTCCATGCCAAACTTTTTCAGCAATTCTTTTAAGTACTTTTGTTGATGGATCATGATTCCATCATTTGTTTGCTTGATTTGCAGCCCTAGGAAGAATCCTAGTTCACCCATCATACTCATTTCAAATTCACTCAAGCTCTTGGAGCTTGTTTCAATCCATACAAAGCCTTGTCCAATTTATATACATGTTGGGGGAACAGCGCATCTTCAAAACCAGGAGGCTATTCCACATACACTTCTTCCTTCAGGTAACCATTAAGGAAGGCAGTTTTCACATCCATCTGAAACAGCTTAAAGTTTATGTGAGCAGCATAAGCAATTAAAACCCTAATAGCCTCAAGCCTAGCTACTGGTGCAAACGTCTCATCATAGTCAATTCCTTCTTGTTGATTATACCCTTGCACCACTAGTCTTGCTTTGTTTCTAACTATAGTACCAAGGTCATCTAACTTATTTCTAAAGACCCATCTAGTACCAATGACTGATCTTTCTTTGGGACGGGGAACCAGGTGCCAGACCTGGTTCCTCTGAAATTGATTCAATTCATCTTGCATAGCTAATACCCAATCAGGATCAGTCAAAGCCATCTTATAGTCAGTAGGCTCTACATTAGACAGGAAGGAATAGAAAGCACAAAAGTTTTGAAAAACACTTCTTCTCGTTTGAATCCCTTTATTAATATCACTAATTATTTGATCAGTGGGATGAGAAGATTGATATCTATAAGATCTAAAATTTACACCATTTTGTGCTTCTAAATTAGGTTGGGACCCAGCATAATCATGAATCTCTTCTTCTACTGAAGAACCAGGAGGATTCACATTCATGCTGTTTCCTCTATCATTGCTTAACTCAGGTTCAGAGGTGGTTCCTTCTACTGTTCCCCCTGAACTCATTACCTGTCTATTGTTTGTGAAACCATCAGGACTTGGTTCACTTTCTGAATCCTCGTTGCCACCATTTCCTTCTCTAGGTACATCATCATTGTTATCAGGTGGAGTATTTGGTATACCTAGATTTGCTTGCTCGTCATCTGAGGGACCAGCAGCCTGGTTCCCCGTAAAGTCCATTAGTCCAATTTCTTCATCAGGTTGTACCTGCGCATTCTCAGAAGACATATTAAATTCATCAAAGATAACATGAATACTCTCCTCTACACAAAGAGTCCTTTTATTAAAGACTCTATATGCTTTGCTGTGAGACGAATATCCAAGAAAGATCCCCTCATCACTCCTAGGATCAAATTTATCAAGCTGGTCCTTCCCATTGTTATGAATGAAACACTTACATCCAAAAACACGAAAATAAGAAATATTGGGCTTTCGACCTTTAAGGAGTTCATAAGGAGTTTTATTTATCTTTGGTCTAATGAGACCTCTATTTAAAATATAGCAAGCAGTGTCAACAGCTTCACCCCAAAATCTCTTAGGAAGACCACTTTCAATTAGCATCGTTCTGGCCATCTCCTCAAGAGTTCTATTTTTTCTTTCTACAACACCATTTTGTTGAGGTGTTCTAGGGGCTGAGAAGTTGTGACTTACTCCATGTTCCCTACAATAATCAACAAAGTTAGCATTATCAAATTCAGTACCATGGTCTGATCTTACCGAGACCAGCTTATGAGTGAGCTGGTTCTCCACTTGTTTCACCAATGTTACCCATTCTTCAAACGTTTCATCCTTTGTGTGTAACATCATCACCCAAGTGTACCTGGAATAATCATCAACCATAACACAGACATATCTATGACCTCTTCGACTTTGTACTCTCATAGGACCACACAAATCAATGTGTACAAGTTCGAAGGGCCTGCTGGTACTCATAACTGTTTTAGGCTTAAAAGAAGTTTTGACCTGTTTCCCCCTTACACATTCAGAACAAACTTTATCAGCTTCGTACTTAATGTTAGGAAGACCTACCACTAAGTCACGTGCTTTAAGTTTGTTTAGAAGTGTTAGGCTAGCATGTCCAAACCTCTTATGCCAAATCCATTGATTATTATCAGAAACAGCTCTCAAACAGATGGACTTGTCTTGAGGAATTTTATCTAGGAAGGTAATGTAAACATCATGCTTCCTGGTTCCCTCACATACAAGTTCTCCTGTTTGTGAGTTAACTATATGACAAAGATTGGCTTGAAACTCGACTCTATTGCCTTTGTCACATAATTGAGAAATACTCAAAAGATTATGTTGCAAGCCTTCAACATAATATACATCGTCTATAGCATGAGAAAGTGTCTTACCAACCTTACCTAAACCAGTGATGGTTCCCTTACTATTATCTCCAAAGGTGACACTTCCTCCGTCAAAGGCCACTAGTGAAAGGAATTGATCTTTATCCCCGGACATATGTCTTGAGCAACCACTGTCCAAATACCAATAGGTGTCTCCTTTCACTCTAGCCTGCTAGAGCAAATCAAACATTAGATTTAGGAACCCAAACAAACTTGGGTCCCTTTTCAACAACATTTACATTTTGTTGATCTTTTCTTATCCAAACATATTTAACATTCTTTCTGTTCTTATTAGCACTAAACCTCTTAGCTGGACATTCATGAATCTTATGTCCATTCTTACCACAATGAAAACACACATGCATCTCTTTAGTCATGACATACTTACCTCGTTGGTATTCCTTGATCCAGGTGGTTTCTCTGGGAGACCAGTTAGTCCTGGTTCTCTGTCTAGTATAACCAAGACCAGCCTTTCCTCTGTTTCCTCTCGATAAAGTCAGATGATTTAAGGATTCTTTAGCATTCAATAATTTGTCCACATGTCTATGACTATCATTAAGTTCCTTTTCTCTAGTTTCAAGTGTCTTAGTCAACAATTCGTTTTTCTCTTTAAGAAAATCAAAATTACCTTTTAAAACTTCGAATTGTTGATTAAGCTTTAAAACCATATTGTCAATAGACATGTCAACAACCACTGGGTGCTTGTCCTTTTTCAATTGATTGATTTCCGCATGCAAATAACAAATATCACTTTCATATTTATCAATCATATTACTGACTTCTATACTGGTTCCAGTAGGAGAAACAGTGAGCTGAGCAGTTTTAAGTGAAGCAATTTCTTTGTGAGAATTTTCAAGGTTAGAAGCTAGTATTTCAAAAGCCTCCAACAAAGAGTTTCTACTACACGAATTTGCTTTACTCACAACTGCTGAAAGATCAAGAGCTTCATTAGTAGTTGATAAGTCTCTGGGGAACCAGGAGGTCAGATCTTCTTCACCGTCACTTGAGTAATCAGGTTTAGAAGATCTTGTCCTTTCTAGTTCCACCTTACACTTGTCCAACTCAACTTCTAGTTCTGCCACTTGATCTTTGAGCTCATGGCACACACCTTCTAAGTGATCACAACTAGCAATAGCAATTTCACATTTACTGCGTTTTTCTTTTAAATCTCTTTTGCAAGTTATGTATGTTTCACTTAGCTTATAACATTCATCTAACAAAGAGTTTATACATGCAAGCAAGTTATCTCTATCATATTCAAGCATATCTTCTCTAATTTGTTCTAAACTTACCTTGCGTTCAAGTAGTACATCCTTCTTTGCCATAAGACATTTTTCGAGTGTGCTGGTTCCCCCTCTGGTTCCTGGACCAGTGCTGTTCTCCTCGATGTTTGTGAAGGCAGTTAGGCAAACATCCGAGTTAGGTGATCCTCCTTCATCTTCTGATCCTGAGTCAGTGTCTCCCCATATGGAAGCTATCATGGCATTCTTGTATGCTCGTTTATCTACGGTCTTAGACTGTTTGTCATTCCATTTAGGGCAATCTCGAATAAGATGTCCTTTTTCTCCACATTTGAAGCAACCTGAAGAAGAGGAAGAGTTAGACTTTTTAGAATTTTTAAAATTCTTACCTTTGAAGTTTCTCTTTTGATCACGAAGAGATTTTTCAAATCTCCTTGCAATCATGCTGATCTCATCTTCTTCTTCTTCTACTGTTCCCTTCAGTGCAATGCCTCTAGCTGGTTCCTTCTCGGACTTGGAGTCAATCAGCATCTCATGAGTCATGAGGGAACCAATCAGCTGTTCCAGAGACAATGTAGACAGATCTTTTGCTTCATACACTGCTGTTACCTTAGCTGTCCAAGCATCTGTTAAACTACGCAAAATTTTTCTCACAAGATCTTCGTTAGAAAAACTTTTACCAAGTGATCTAAGATCATTAACAATAGTCATAAACCTACGAAAGCAATCATTGATTTTCTCATTTTTGTTCATAGCAAATAATTCATATTTAGACATGATTAAATCAATTTTAGACCGTTTTACCTCGCTGGTTCCCTCAAACGCAAGTTCAAGGGTGTCCCATATCTCCTTAGCACTACTACATCCAGAGATACGGTTTGTTTCAGTCTCACCTATTGCTTGTTGTAGTATAGACATTGCCTTGGCATTCTTCTCCAGCAATTTGTAATCAGCCGTGTCCAACTCACTGTCCTTTTTAGGTACCTGGTTCCCCTCGGCATCTTTCTTGAGGATGACATTTGGACCGTTCTTAACTACGAGCCAGCATTCATAGTCAATACCCATGATAACATTCCTAATTCTATTTTTCCACCAAGCATAATTATTTCCATTAAACTTGGGAGTCTTGTTGTCATAACCGATTGCACTATGTTCTTGAGTACTCATTCTTAACTCCTCTAGATGTTACTCTTTTGAGAAGCTTAGGCTCTGATACCAATTGAAGGTTCTATGGGCACTCAAGAGGGGGGGGGGGGTGAATTGAGTGTTTAGCAATCGTTGGTAAATTTTAACTCTTTTCGGATTATGGTTAAGGAACCAGTTGTGCTGGTTCCCTTGAGCAGCGGATTAAAAGCAAAATAATAAAGAACACAACAATTTAACGAGGTTCAGCCAACTCTGGCCTACGTCCTCCTATCCTAAGTCCTTTATTAATCTACTCCGAAAAACAAAGACAGAGAACACTCTGCTGTTCCCTACTCCGGGACCAGCAACCCCACACTCTACTCCGAGTATGCTAAAGACCTACACTCGTAAGTCCTAAACGTGTTTGAACTCACAAACACTCACCTAGCCTTCAGCCCCCTTGCCAAAGACTCACGTTACAATGATCAACACTCTCTAAATGATCAAACTCTTTAATAAGTGAAAATAGAGAAACTTATTTAATCTAAGATGCTCGTGTATATGAAATATCAATAGACTTAGTGCTTTTCTCTCAATGTATTGCTCCTTAATAATGCGTGAGAGAAGTTATTTGATTATTAGTTAAACAGATCCTATTTATAACCCTTAAGTAACCGAAACCCTAGTTACCAAAAATCATGCCAAAAAGATAAACATGACTTTAGGTAAGTATTTATCCTAAATTGATTTTATTATAAGATAAAATCAATCTAAGATAATTACTCTAGAATTTAGGTAACTTAAAAGATTATATCAAATCAGTTAATAGCTGTCAAAATATTTTCCAAAACTTAATTTTCGAAATAAAATCTTTTTATAAAATCTTTTTTTTAAAATCGCAGCTCTAATAATCAGAACAGTTAACCTGGTCCCCTGGCCTGGTTCCCTGTCTTAAACATGTTATGAAATTTGTTCCAATCCTTGTACCAAATTTCACAACGATGTTTAATATATTCAAAGCACTTTATATATCTATTAATAAAACATACTACGGAGCATTTACATGAAAATCCTAAAACACTCTTTCTTGAAGTGGATCTTTCTTCATGTAAACTTCAAGTCTTTGAATGCTTCCTTCAAATCATCTCATCATGAATAATGGCTCTTTAATAAGCTTCAAAGGACTTCAAGATTCAAGACTTGGTACAATATCAAGTACATTACAGAAACAGTACATACTGGTTCCCTACCAGTACATAGCATAATTATTATTAAACTGTTTCCTGTATAAAGACAAGTTAGTTCAATATAAAAACTCATGTAAATAATAACTTGTCTAGGGTAACAGTATACTGAAGGCAGCTGGTTCCTACCAACTGTTTTAACACTTATGTAGAACCTGTTTCCCTTAGCTGTTTGTCATCATTCAAAACCTAAGGAACCCAACAATAGGACGTTTTAATACACCTTTGAAACATAGGACGTTTTATGTTGACAATTAATCCAAACTAGAATGAAGCAAAATGAGCCTCAAATAACACGAGCAAGTATAACTTATTGTTATGCTTTATTCCTCTCAATAAGCTAGTTGAAACAACACATTAATTAGCCACCATAAACTAAGCAAATTCATCCCGTAATTGTTCTCCCCTTTGAGGCATGGGTTGTTGCTTCCTGTAATAGCTCTTGATGGACCCGTACCCGTTCCACGTCAAAAATTACAATTGGTATCATAGCTTATTGCCTGGTTCAAACCTAAATTTGTACACTATTACACAGTTGTATATTTTTTTTTAATTCTAACGAGGAAAACCAAAGGAAACAAACAAGAAAAGTACAAAGAATAAACAAACAAAAATGAACTACCACACTATTCGCGGAACATTGACTAAGGAGGAACAAAACGAGGGTGGTGACTCCCCTGGCATCATCAAGGACAAGACGTTGAAGTTCTCCTGGAAGAGTTTCAAGGATAATGAGAGGAGGTGTTTGATTAACTCTGTGATTTGCTAGCCAATCCGATGCCTTCTAATTGCCTTCCCTATAAAAATGTATCACTTTGACTTCCCAATCTGACAAGGACATTTAGGTCTTGCATTGTTCCAAGGTATACATGCAGTCGCCACCATTTCTTTTGGAATCAGCTAGAGCTTGTACACATGGAAGATTGACAATGTGGATTTCTAGCTTAGAAATAAGAAGTTCCCTTGTTAGCTAGATGCCCCGTCGAAGAGTTATGTATAAGTTCTAGGGCTGAAAACGAGCCGAGTCGAATTTGAGCTCAAGAAGCTCGTGGCCCGGCTCGCCAAAGACTCATAAAGCTCAGGCTCGTGACTCACCGAGTATTAAATTTTAGCTTGGGCTTGGCTCGACTCGACTCGGTATAAGCTCATCACTTGGCTCGGATTTGCCGAAGGCTTATTTGAGTAATTAAGCTCGTATCCATTTAAGATTGGTTTCAAATACATCATTAATTAAGCTCGGCTCATTTAGGCTCGTCGAGCCCTCGAGCCTAAATTTTTTGAGCTCGGGCTCTCTTTTGTAAAATTCGGGTTCGACTAATTCCGAGCTCGAGCCGAGCTTTAGGCGATCTGATCCCGAGGAGCTCACGAGCTAGCTCGGTACATATCCAACCCTTATAAGTTCCCTTACACAATTGTATATTAGTGTATCGTTTGAACTAAAAGGCTTAACAGTTATGTATAAGTTTCATTAACTTTGAAATGAAAATATATGTCAGTTAACAAAAAAAGATAACACACCAGAACACAAAACATGGTATCAACCTAAGGAAGATGACATGATTATCAAACTTGAGAACAAAATCTACAGCTTCTTCCAACTGGTGTAAAGGATTGATTCTTAGGGGGGGGAATCCAAAAAAGTATAATTCTTATTTGCAATATAACTAGAAAAAAATTGAGCTACATTTTAATGTAATCATTGTTAGAGCAGCACCGTTCCTGATATTTTAGAAGCCCTAGACATAATAATATTCATGAGCCTTTTATGTTTTATACTTAAAATTTTTCCTTATCCATTTCGAGGTAATGCACGCATGATTATATAGAATATATTTATTTTATTTTATATTACTAATTTAATCCGTAATATAATTCAACCTTCGTAAAAATAATTGAAAAAATTTATTAAAACAAGGTACACACAAGATCTACTAATGAAATGATATTTTTTTTAGAAGCAAACTAATCAAATAGGATAGAATATTGATGATATCTTCAAATAAGTGTTAATAGAATACTTATAACCTCTAATAGTTGGGTGTCTCATTGAATACTAAAAGTATATTTAGCAAATTATGAAATTACAAAACTCAAAAACCCAACTTTAATACTAGAGTATACATATAGTACACAATATATATTTTAATACTCAAGATGTTACTACATACAATCCTACCATTATCATTATACCTAATATCCATCAAGATAAAATTTTGATTGCATTTTATCAAAAAACTAAAAAATAAATCTTAAATTTGATATATTGTATAGTTGTATGACACAATTAGGTTGACAAGAAAGTACATTTATCCATTGCAAGACTCCATAAACTTAATTATTTAATAATTTATAAAATATAATTTTAGAAATTAAAAAAATAGAAAATAATAATTAAAACTAGGGATAAAGGTATAAATTTTTATCAAAAACTAAAAGATTTAATATTATAAATGTTTTAAATTAATTATCAATAAAAAGTTGTAGTTAAGATTTTTTTTTAAAATTTTATTCAATCACTTGTTTTAAATTTATTTCCAGGCCCTTCCGAGCCTGGGCCCTAGGCGGTCGCACTCTTTGCCTAGGCCTAGGAATGGCCCTGTATTAGAGTAGTCTTTATAGTTGGTGCACTATTATCCCACATTGATAGACAAGAAAAAGATAGCGTGGCTTATATAAAAAGAACACATGTATTGCATGTAAATCTGGAAGTAGTTATGGAGTCTTATATTTATTAATTATTTTAAAAAAAATATGTAACTAGTCGGTTACCTAACTATCCTTAATTTTTAAGTTTTGGATAATTGTGTCTCTTGATTGAAATTTTTAGCTTTATTATACTGGTCATTCTTTAGATGATTCCTTTTAACTTCTTATTCTTAGTCTTCTCAAAACTTTTCTTAAACATTCTCAGGGTATTGCAATTGCATTACTTCAATTGATCTCGTTTTTCTTAGGTGAATTATGTGAGCAAATTAATCAAAACCCATATCAATCATAGTAGGGGTTAATATTGATTTAAGGGTAATGTAATCACGTCCCTAATTCTTCATCCCTATTTTACAATATCTAACAACAATAGTGGTTTGGCAGCAACCAGCAACATAAGCAAAGTAAAGCTAAAAACATGGTATCAACTTAACTCAATATTACTCAACACTGGAATGAGCATAGTAGGATGATTTCTTACTGTAAAAAAATCATAATTATAGACATACAATGTAACACTCCCATACTCCTCCTTTGAAAATACACAAAATATTTTTCTTAGAATTTTTTTTTGGTCATCTCATATATGAAAGAACCTATCCCACTAACACTAAGGCTTCATTTAGTAGGGCGTAAAACGTTTTCAACTGAAAATAGTTTTCCCTGGAAAACCTTTTATTAAGGAAAACTCATTTTCATGGAACTTTTCCGTTGTTTGGTTGCATGTAAAATGATTTTACCTTTAAATATTTTTCGTTGTTTGGTTGAACTGAAAATCAATTACTCATACTTTTCTAATTGTATTCTCTTGTCATTTTATAACTCTTTTTCCGTAATACTTTCTAATTGTTTCTTATTAGCTAAATTTGTTATGCTATAATAAATATTTTTTTTAAAAAAATCTACAATATTACATTATAGAGAATATCGCCATAAAACCAGATAACCCTAAAAAATTTTGTTCAACATTATAAAAAGACCTTAAGTTAACTATAAAGGAGTATTCGCAATCGAATAAGCAAACCAATCAAATAGGTAAACCAATCAAATGTGTAAACTAATCAACTGGTTGTAATGTAATAGTTTATACTTTTACATTTTAAATTCTAACAGAAAGAGAATTTCTATTCTAATTTCAAATACACTGTTGATTGCCCATATTTCATGAGAAACTTTAATGATTCAATCGAATCAGGGGGAAATTTAGGGTTTTTTTAATTTTCGACCAAAATGGGTAAAATGTGTTCAAATTCATTATATAGTTTGATAATTTAATAATCAAGACATGAGATTCGAAGAAAACGTACTGAATTGCTAATATTTGAAGAAGATGAAATGAAATTATGGATTTTTTCTCCAATTTTTAAGAGAGATAAAGTGTGAAGTAGAGAGAGGCTACCAAGAAAATGAGAAATGAAAAATGCTTGAGTAGAGCTGGGCATGGGCCGGGCCGAACAGGCACGCTTTTGGCAGAGTACTAACATGACACAATGTCCGTGGACTGGGCCAGACCGCGGACAACAATAAAAAAAATTTAGGCACTAGCACGCAAGCGGTACGCCAATTTGGCACGTGGCACAACCCAAAGCACGCTATTATTTAGTACTATTTAATACAATTCATATTACTATTATATTCTTATAATATAATTTATATTATCTAAAATTATTTTTAATTCTATTGTATACTTTATTTTTATTTTTTGTTAAATAAATTAGGCCATCACGAGGCAAGACACAACACGCCAAGCACATGGGTCGTGCTAGGCCATTGGCCGAGTTTTAGAAAAAGGTAGCACGACATAGCGTGGCACGACCATAATTAGGCACAACACGACAAGAGGCCAGACCCGAGCTGGCACGGGTCTTGTCGTGTCCGTTATAGACACTTTATTTGAGAGTACGTCTCTATCTCACTTTCGTCGTACGGTTCTATCTCACTTTCGTCGTACGATCTATAACGGGCATAACACGACCCGTGTTCACCTCTTTGCATGAGTTGGTACGTAATGCTTGAGTTGTTTGGTATTTTTTTTGAGTGAATGGATGTAAAATTGTTTTACTCTCAGTTTTAGAGGAAAATGTTTTCAATAGTGTGTAAAATAAATTTATATTCTAAGTTTTACATCCTATATTTTATTTCAAATTAAACAATGTAAAATGGAAAAATGATTTTCAGGGAAAATGTTTTCTACTAAACGGAGCCTAATTAATTAGAGTGTACAACTTTGGCTATATAGATACTTTTTATATTTTTTTCCACTATGTACAATATTTTCTCTATCTTTTAAAAAGAAAAAAAATATAGGTCAACTCCTTTTTAGCGGGAGTGGCCTAACTTATTTTTGCAAATGTGATAGTTTTTCTTCATATCAAACCAAACGATGAAGAATAGACATTTCACATCTGTGCCAAAGGTTGGCCATAGAAACACAGTGACCAAATTGGCTTACAGTGCAATGTACTTGGGCCCGGGCCGGATATCTTGTTGTGAATACCTAGACTCTAAGGCTTAAAGTTGAAACTGAGACTATTGAATTTGAAGCTCCTACTCACTTACTCAGTGGCCGGACACACGGGCAGGTATGCAGTCAGGCCACTACCATATTGCTGTACCCTCTCTATGTGCTGCTGCTATATTTTGTTGCTTTTGCTTGAGAGTTGAGACGTACGACGAAAGTGAGATAGAGAGAGGTCATATCAAAAATTCAGAAGTTCCCAAAAATAGAGTAAAAATGTGCATAAGTCAAGTTTGATAGTAGATCTAATCATTAGCACTAAATCCGTTAATAACGTACCTGATCTACGGAGCATAAAGCAACTGCATATAAAGTGTTCACTTACTCTGCTGGCTGGGGGAGTTTTCGAGGAGTTCGATTCATTGTTGTGATTTGTGAAGATGCCATGTTTCCTTTAGGGTGGTAGAAAGAAAGCAGTATAAAAAGTTACGGTCTTATGGAGATACGAACAAACTACAAATCTTATGTTAATATTTACTCCGTAATCGACTCATAATTTCATGAAACAATGAAACTTCATACAATCGATAGTTTTGTCAAGCATACCATGGCCAAGGTCTTTTTTTTTTTTTTTTACTTTTTAATTATGATAAGGGTACATATATAACATATACTTCGTAGTGTATATGTCGTATAGATGTCTAACTGCGTGTCCGTAGTCCCATCACCCCATGTAGTCCTGATTAAATGGGAGGGGGTCCATTCAAAGCCCTTAATCAACCCATTTGTAAAAGTGTCTAATTAATTATGGATTTAATTGAGTCGATCTTTTTAAATGGTTATATTTTATTGGGCGTTTAACGGGTCAAATCGGATCAATAATAGGTCAATAATAGGCCAATAGTTCCCAAGATATTTACACACTATCAGGTAATGGATTATTTACACTTACTTGTTGATGGTCCACTGACAAAGATTGAAGGTCATATAGGCAAACTATCACCCTCTATAGATAAAAATTATATTTGCTTTAGACGACCTGATTTGACTCGACCCGTTTTATATCTTCTTTGGCCCGACCCGACTCAACCCATTTTTGCATCTTTTTGGCCCTATTCGGCTCGTTTTATGTGTAACTCATCTCGATCCTAACCCGATTCAATACATAGGTCTAACATCGTGTAACCTCATAACTAAACAGAGTTAGTTTTTACAAATGGTTTGATACTTAATCACCCCACAACCTCTCATACACATATTAGTATTAATGATACAAGCAAAACTTTATACGAACAAGGAAAGTTTGGCAGATCAAAGGGCAAAAGTAGGGCTATTCCCCATTTTGGTAATCTAAGAACTGAACCGTCTCATTTCACACACCTCTTCCTCAATTCATTATTGATGGTGACATGTGATTTCAGCACTTGTCCAAATCAATGGTTTGTAATTTTTCGTTGAACATGGTTATCAATGTACCACTAACACATCAACAAGATTTTTTTTGTCTTTTCTTCTTCCTCTTAGCCCTAATTTTAATTAAGCACTCTAAGAATTTTTTTTTCTTTTCCAAATTGGAGATGAATAGGAAATCAATCCCTTTTTCAGTGTGAACGAACTTCTTTTGAATCACGTGTGAAAATTGCCATCAACCTCAATACCTAATGTTTTCCCCTTTTTATCTTTACAACAATTTAAATAACGTCAAAAGAAATGAAAAATCCTACGTAATATATGAATTTTACTCCGTAATTTCCCTAAAAAACACGGTAATTAGCTAACTAATAAAATTTTAATCTTACCTAATGAGTATAAATAATAAATAAGACAATTGATCTTATATTAAAGAAAAGGCCTTTATAAGATGAATATCATTTACTTTTATAAAATGTAAAAATTTTGAGACCATAGACAAGATAGAAAGAGTTGGATTGATTGTGATCTAACAAACTTAATTGATAGACATCTTTGTTTATTCCCCTTCTCATGCAAGATGTAACTCATGTGTGACTACCAATTTTCAATTCATGTTCCTTTCTAACTTAGCTCTATATTTCCCAAACTAAACATTGAGCACACTAGAGATAAATTTTTACTCCCTACTTAGTAGAGT
Organism: Dysphania ambrosioides; assembly: GCA_026401315.1. NCBI lineage: Eukaryota > Viridiplantae > Streptophyta > Magnoliopsida > Caryophyllales > Amaranthaceae > Dysphania > Dysphania ambrosioides. Next base: position 22,492,822 of record CM048664.1, on the reverse strand, counting down.
GTCACATTTTATCGTGATCAGATGATATTCACAATGACTGTTGTTATCTCCAAAAGTCATCAGTTCTTGACTTTAATTTCCAGATAGATATTTGGCAAACCATACAAACATATATATGTAGAAAGTGAGTATTATGAATGTTCCAGAAATGTGCAATAAAATATTTATAATCCGAAAACGAATAAAAAAGTTGAATTTATATATTAAGTTGTATTCTAATCGAACTCTTAGAAATCCAAACGTGTATTTATGGGCCAAATGTTTTTTCAAACTCGTAGAAATCCAATTTTAGCTTGTCTAAGTAACATATATATATATATATATATGTTCAGTTAAATTATATATGGCACTGAACCTTAGCATAAAAATTGGTATCGTTAAATGTTAGGATAGCACGCAGGGCTAAAAAAACCAGATCAGGAATAATTTATTGATGCACAAACACTATTTGGCTGAGGCTCTATTTGCTAAATACAAATACAATTTACTTGTTTACCCCCCTCCTTCTCCGCCTCCTTAAGCTGTTGCTTGCCCTTGCTTCTTTCAAGTTTCAACCTCAAACTCTCCTCGAGTTTGTACAAGCAGCCATGGCCATTGCTGAGCTCTTACTCTCTCTAACTTCACTGAGTCACTCTCTCTCCTAAGGCATTGGAGCTTCAGCCGTTCAATCCTACTATATTCCTCGTTACTTTACCATTCCCGTTGCCGGAAAACGCCATTCAATTCTTTTCTTTCTCCTTCAACTTTGTCTCTCTCCATGAGCTTGCCAGAACCATATACAGATATTTAGATTTAAACTATGAATTTTTTTTTTTAATTCATAAACTATGAATTATTAAATGTGCATGAACCGCATTTTGAACGTACAATATGAATTATTAGACGTGCATGTAGGGCATTTTGGATGTACAAACCGCTTTTACCCCTCTTTTAACTGTATATATACGTACAGAAGATGTGCCATTTCTCTGTTGTGGATGTACCCTACCTTAGATGTACAAAGAATAGAAAATAGATTTATACAAGGAAGCAATGGATCCTGGACGAATGGTTGCCGGCGAAAGTGAGAAACTTCAGGAATAGAGAGGGCAGAGAGAGTAAGTACAAGGGAATGTACATGAGTCATGACCAACGTTCCGCAAGTATGGGAAGCTCTCTGGTCGGCTGGTCGCTTGAGGATGAACAAAATGAGGTGAGGGCACTTTGGTCCTTCAACTAAATTCATCAACCAATAGTTCTCTATTTAGTCGGACTCGCTACAAAACCTAAATTAGAACTTAAATTTATACAATGGAGGTTATATAATATGATAGGACAAGAATTGTCAAACGGATTAGCCTGACTCACTAACCCCAAATATTTATGTTTTTTTAAAGTAAAAAAAAAAAAAAACTATAAGCGACGAAACAACAATTGATGTAGACGAGGTTTGATCCTCAAGTCTTGAATACCACCATTTTAACTCACTAAGTTAGTTAACATACATACCCTAAATATTTATGTGAATCTAACAAATTCATTGGTAATGGATTAAGTTAGTTGACACCCTAAATATTTAACTCAATAAATTAGTTGACATCTACTCAATTAATGAATATAAAGTTGGCTCGTAAGTATCTGAAGTCAAATAAGGCATTCCTAGCTAGATTATGGCAGGTAGGAGTAAATTATAACTTTATAAGCACAAAGACCTTGTTTTCTTCGGAACTATTGATTTTCATCAAATCAAAAAAAAATTAGCACTGATTTCACTTGAAAATGCGAATCAAAATTGAATGTTACCCTGTTTTATATTCGCACTATTAATTATCTTCAAACAGTACGTGCAAAAAAAATATTATAAGCGTGCTATAAATTAATCATTGAGATCAATGTATATGCATTTTTTTTTGTATCTAGCTAATAGTTAAGTTTAGCACTATTATAGGTCATAATCTCAAAGACAAGTAACAATAATTTGAGAAAACATAAATATCCAATGAATTGATGAGAGGGAGCTAACCCATGCTAGCATAGGTGTACGTAAAGACTAAAGACTCAGGACATGCAAAATAAGCACAGAAGTAATGACCGAATAAGAAACATTAAATTTCACTTTCCACGATCTCCAACAACATGAACATTAGGCAACTATATATAGCTATCTCCCTCTCTATATATACCTTAAAACCTAAATACATTTCCTTTTATCTCTACCCTATCGATCTTTAACTGTTTCTCTTCATCCCTTTTTCAAAGCACCTAACATTATTATTTCACCAACGCCTCTCTCTGTCTCTGTATCCACTGCTTAGCATAGCTTCTTCTTCTTCTGCTCAAACAATATCATGAACACAAACACGATGGAAGACAAAGTGAGCATGGAGTTGACTCCCCCACCTCCTGAGCATCTTTGCTATGTTCGGTGCAACTACTGCAACACTGTTCTCGCCGTATAACAACTCACTAACTTAACCTTCACTGCTTATTTATATATATATATATATATATATATATATATATATATATATATATATATATATATATATATATATATATATATATATATATATATATATATATATATTCTGTTACACTTATAGATCACCTGTCTATGTCCTTACTAATAAGTTACTAATGTAACGATAAACAAAGACTTTGAATTTTTGTGTTCGTACCATAATTGATGCTCAGTTTTTCAGAAATATAATGAAGTATACTACGCTTTGGACTTAATGTTATAGCTAAAGTCGAACAAGCGAGGGTAGTTTTGTGTTTGATTTTTATGGGTAAAAAGCAAAAAGATTAAGCTAAGTGTACTGTTTTTTTTAAACATTTTCGAGTGTAGGTTGTGATCCCGTGCAAGAGGTTGTTGGATACGATAACAGTCAAATGTGGGCACTGCGGAAATGTCTCTTTTCTGAGCACTAGGCCTCCCCTCCAAGGCCAGTGTCTTGACCACCAAATCACCCTTCAAGTAAGGTTTTATCGCTACGATTGTCTCAAATTCTTCTTTTTTTTTTGTTTTTTTTTTAATGTATGTTGTGAATTTGTGATCGGAGTATAAAAAAAAACAATTACCGGCCAATACATTAACTGATGCACATACTCAGAGGCAGATGTAGTTGTTGTTGTAGTGGATCAAATGATTCAATAGTCGGGCCAAAAAAAAATTTGGATGTATTTTTTAGTATTATTATTTGGTAAAGGAAATTATTGTATATTTGATTATCGATTGTTACTCACCATACGGAAAATCCTAGATCCGCCACTTTTCGCCACTGCACGTACTACTCTAGCTTAGCTTTCTCTGAAATTTTACATGATCTGATACACACAATTATATTATTAAGTGTTAAAATTATAGTATAAGATGTATGTGAATATTAATGATAAACTTTCGTGGTGTATGTGTATGGTAGGGGTTCAATTTCTTGGAGAAACCAGGGGGATTTTGCAGCACCAATGATCATCACAGCAAGAAAAGCCAACCAGCTTCTTCCTTATCCTCCACTATAACTACTGAGCCTGCTTCCCCTAGGCAATATGTTGTTAAACGTGCGCCTTTTTATTCTTATTTCCAGAGCAACGATCGATTCATATCTACTAACACATAATTTAGTCAGTTCAACTTTGTTAAAGACTTATTTTCTTTCCTTTTCAGCTCCTGAGAAAAAGCATAGGCTTCCATCAGCTTACAATAAGTTCATGAAGTAAGGAATTTTATTTAATTCTAACATCTCTTTCTTATTACTCAACATAATGGTGGAATTTGAACTAATTACGTGACGGAGGTAGTTTAAACTTAACGGAACTTAATAGAATTTCTTATGACTTGTTAATTAGGGAGGAGATTCAGCGCATCAAAGCAGCAAATCCAGAGATACCTCATAGAGAGGCTTTTAGCACAGCCGCAAAGAACGTAAGTTAGCCACTATTACTTACTTGTGTTAAGGTTTTCTTTTGACATTAGACGGGCTTTACATTTTTTGAATATGCATATGGAAATTCCTAAAAACCCACCTACGGGTAATAATAATACAAAATATGCATATGCGTTAATATTTCATGTGATATCGTAGTATGGTACTAAAATAGATAAGCCCAATTTTTGTAAGAATTCTTTGCAATATAGACCTTATAACATATGGAGTAGTAACTTTATCCCTAGCATCAATTGATAATTAAGAATTACTTGGCATATTTATGTTACAACGTATCAAATGATGTAAGAACTTTTATGTGCATCAGTGCATACAATTGTATTACTGTAAGGTTTTACCCAAACACACTCACACAAATCTAGTCAAGGGCGGAACAATACTACCTTATGTCTTAATATTTGACTCCATTACTCTCTTTTTGTGAGTAGTTTTCAAAATACAAATCACACTTCTTTTTACTTTTTTTCTATATTACATACGTGCTCAACCAAGTATTCCTTTTTCACACTATTCATTTTCATATACTTGTGTTTATCTCTTACTCTTTCTGTCCCTTATTGTTTGCTTCATTTTGACCAAAAAGTTCTCACAAAAAATGGTCAAATGGGACAAACATTAAGAGACAGATAAAGTAGTATTTACTAAATAATTGGTTTCTAATTTATAACATTGCCATCTTCTTGCTTTTCCAATGTTATATATCTCAAGTGCATGATCTTTTATTTATTCATTCATCCATTCATTCTTGTATATGAATATGATCAGTGGGCAAAGTTTCTTCCTCACTCCCCAGCCAGTTCACTCGCGGAGAGCAGCAACACTAATTAAGCTATGTAAGCAAAATTCTGTACTCGATCATTACCGTAATTGTTGTGAAACCAGGAGCAAAAGGGGTTTGGACTATAATTCATCACCCCCTCTTGAAATTAGTTGTCACATCGTATCAACATCTCGTAATTAATAGTCTTATGTCCTATTAATATAACGAAGTATATGCTGAGTATCTACGTAACTTAAGGGCATATTAAGACATACAATCTAAAATTACTAAAGCATACTAAATCGCACAAAAAAAATGAATTCTTTTCTTAACATGCATCAGGGGACGAATAGTTTCACAAACCACACTAATTAAGTTGGGCTGATTCTGATGCATGCAGGGAATGAGGCCAGGATAACGACTCTCGTGGTATGCACGATCTGTCGACCATATATATATATATATATATATATATATATATATATATGGAAGATGCAGGGTAAAAGAAAGAGATGAAGAGGATTAGTCTGCCTCTGTACTAGTCTAGTTTTCAGTTTTGTCAACCAAATTATGTTCTTAATGTATGTTTCAGTTTTACCATGCAGTAGTGCAGTGTGTATAAGCTGTATGATGAGATCGATACGTTAATGCAGGCTTTTGATGTACTAGTTAAGATTTACTTTCTTAAGTACTTACTTTAGTTGCAAGTTTATTATGCTATCTAGCTATTTCAATACTTTCTACTTTATTTAAAAATAAAAAAAATTGAGTGTTGTCTTGTCCATAAGACCATAGCTTCACCACATAGCACCCTTATCTAACTATAGCTTAGCCTCCACATGGGACGCATAAATAGCATGACAACGTTGAACCAAAAATGAGAAAAAAGACTACTCTTATGGCCAGAAAAAATTAGTAGACTAGTACTGTAATCAATTCAGACCCTACAATGTGAAGGTTAAAAGTAGATAACTACTAGAAGCACCTCATGTAACGCAGCTTCAAATTTCATCCAATATTTCATTCTATACATTTTTTGTTAACAATATAATGATGATTGGTAGATTATTTTGCAATTTGTAATAGTTGTTTTATTTTTGTCGGAACATCGATGATTGGCACCAACGACGTGAACACAATTATGTATACGAATACACATAGTTGAATGAGTAATGCATAGAGAATTGCCTCACATTAGAGAGATAAAAGTAAAAATGGACTGTTCTTCCTTCAAAAAAAAAAAAAAGGGATTGTTTCTTATAATTTACCAATTTTTACAGGGCATGAATTTTGTTTGGAATGGAGGTTGTCTCAACACGTCTTGCTAAAGTGAACTATTCTTATATCCAATCTTGTAAAATGAAAATATGAAAATAAATACAATAGTAGTGTTTCATGTTATAGCCAAATATCAACAATTTTTTAAAATCAGCAAATTTGGACAATCAAAAACGATGCAGCATGATATTAATAGAGAGAAATATAGAAAAATAGCCAAACCTGACCTGTAGAAAACTTGAAGGTTTTGAATATCACTTTCTAATCCAAAACTCTGAAGAAATAAATCCATGATAAAAGCCACTGTAAATGAAGAGGAGCCAAATTTAGTGTGTAAAAATGTCACTATTGAACTTGAAATAACCTGACCACTAATTTTGCAGGCTGTTTTGAATCATTACCCGACTGCCTCCTTTTTTTTATAGCAAAAAAAAATATAAAAAATTACAGGCGAGGAAAGAATCAAGTTCAACTCAGTTGAGAAAAGTGGAAGCAACAGAAGCAAATGACTCATCCACAACGGTTCTTTTGCTTCGGACTTCCAAAGCAAAGAGCAATATCAGTTGGGAGAAATCGCGAATATGGAACAGTTTAAGATTTCTAAACCTAATTACACAAGGAAATACAATCTCAGATACATATACTTTCATTATCAGAACATCTGCCATTTAAAAAGCAGCAGCATATTCCTAATGGAAGCAAGAGGGCACTACCTTGGTTCTATTATTTTTCTTCTTTAACTTTTCTGCAGTGGACAACTTCTGTACTGAGTATCACTATTTACGCCCACTTCTAATGTTCTTGATATAATACATCGCTTGATTACTGCTGGCGGGAAGTACGTACCTTTTCCGGGCTTACCAAAATTTTTAATTTGATGGCAAGACTCTGCAAAATGTATCATAATACACAATCCAGTCAAGTTGTACATAAATAGTATCATTGTTTTTGTCAAAAAGCATAGTAGGAATGCACAAAGTTTTTCATTCAGGATGAGAATTGGCTACTGAGAATATAGACTCCAAAACTTGCACATACAAGTTCAACTTCAATAATCAGAAACTCAAACAATTAGTTAAACTCTGAAGACATAGCAACAAAAATTTTCAGTTATAAAGGGTAGCTTGTGGTAAAATGCTTACCCCTCTTAGCCAACTCCAATTCATGGTCCCTAATTTGCTATAACTAATTTTTTTTTTCCCTACTCTATGATGCCATGCTCAAGAGCTTTAAAACAATGCATAGCTCCAAAGCTTTTCCATTGCTATAGCTATGTTGATGTTGCAAGGGCTATCTACTCAACAACGTTTCTGCTTAAAAAGATATGTTCTTGTTTTTCTTATATTCCTTGATTTGGGCTTGGATGATCTAAGTGAGCATATTATGCATTTCAACATAATGGTTTTCAACAGCATAAAAGGATTAATGTACCAGCATGGCAAGCACAAAGACAATGAAGTGCATGATGTTGAATAAATCACACAAGGTTCCACGGACTACATGTATTTCATCATTACCACACACATACCATTTGCCAAATTTTTTCTTTTTTTTTTTTTTTTTGGGGGGGGGGGGGGGGGGGGGGGGGGAGTCAATTGTGGTTTACCAATGATCAAGAACGAGTCCTGTCAAAAATCTCTCAACCCCCCACCCGTGCCCCATTATGCGCCCATGGGAAATTGACATGATGGCATAGCAAAAAGCTGACCTAAATAAATGTAAACAATAGTGTCGAGCCTTTTTTTTTTTACATAGAACGCTTTTTTCTCAAGTTTCAATTCCTATCTTTTCTTCTTACTTTTGTTTCACATTACAACTCTTCTGGGGTGACAATGAGTCTATATGAAGCAGAATGGAACACTGGCAAGGTGATAGTCTTTATGGTTATAGCCAAAAGGGAGTAAAGATCATTGTCACAATGGATTGAGAAGAAAGAAACATGAATCTCAATTTTGAGATCAAGATTATGCTAGTATAAAACATAGTCATAATTAAAAAAAAAACTAAAAATGGAGGAAGTTTTAAATTCATGAAGATCTAAAAAGATATAAACTCATGCAGAGAGAAGGAGCCTTCGTTTTCCAGAAACCAATGTGCTTTTCTGTCAATATGACAGAAAGAAGTATCTCAAGCAGCTGTCAATAAATAAACTCGAACATCCACACACATGCCACATTCTCTATGATACTTTTTCCCCCTAAAAAAACCTCGTATTCTAATGATTCTAACATCAAGTCAGGCTTGTGACCCAGCAACCTATAATATATTATTATAACAACAAATTGGAATATATAAATTGATGCCAATTCATCAGCAAGGAATCAAGAGAGACAGCAATAATAATGTGTCTTTTTTTAAAGTAGGACATCGCATACCTTAATGCATGCACTGCACTTCAGAGCAAGAAAAGGTGAATATCCTCTTTTCCTTTTTTAAATAATTTCTTTTATCCAGCTTCATTTTCAGTTGAGTGCCTTAGCTGCTCAACTCTTTGAAGATTTGAAGATAATTGAAGCAAGTTAAGGATGATACCCCGTTCCTTAGACTGGTGACTGTCAATAATAGGCCGGCTTGAAATGCTATCACTGGAGAGATGGAGGCCAACTGTTTGCATATTCCTGGCGCTGATCATGGTGGGTCCTTCCTCATCAGCTTCCATTAAGCGAATTCCGGCTTCATGAGGCCCACATGATGCAGCTTTCCTACAATAGCCAGCTGAGTGGTTCAAAGCATGCCCTGGATTAAGATCAGCAAGGCTGCTTCCGTTGATTAGTGTCATGCTTGCAGTTTCCAGCAACTGGTTTGATCCACTATGTGATTGAGCTGACAGAAGAGAGAGAGCACAACTTGTTTGCTGGATGCTAGACAAATTTTCTATCATCGGTTTTGCAAAGCCAACAATGTCGTCCTTGACATTTGCAGAAAAACTATTTACTTTTTCTCCTACACAGCCCATTTGGAGAAGGAAGGTGGAATTTTTAAACCCGTCTTCATGCTTACTTGGACCAAGAAACACACTAGGAAAAGCAAGTGACGAGGAAAAGTCAATAATCCCACCACCTGCAAATTGTATTTTAATAGATGGTGACCATTCCGATATACAAGAAAAACCCCACTAAGGGCACTAACATTTGCTCATTCAAAAGGAGGTAAAAAAAGACTAACAGCATCATAGAGATCTGACAACTTTATACTGGAAGGTTGTTTTTGAGAGCATAAGAACAGAAATAAATAATCAGGAAATAAAACTTGAAACTTGTTAAGCCTTAGCCAAATGTTCGTTCAACAATGTTAAACTGCGTACAAACGGCACTCTCTCTCTCTCTCTCTCTCACACACACACTCTCTCCCTTGGTTTGTCTCTAACAAGTGTATGAAGTTTCCGTTGAAGGACCAAGTCTTTCTATTTTCATTTCTATAGTACACCTTAACTCCTTTACTAAGGCTCCTAGGTAATGGCTAGGTAATAAAGGTATATTAGGTAACCATAAACCCTCTCGCCAGTAGAAATTTATTATTTCTAAAAACTCTTGTTAATTGATGAAATACAGGTTCCTCAGTTAACTTGACTGGAAAGAAACAAAAAAAAAAAAAAGCATAATCACGACACAACATCCATACAATTAATAAGAGATGGACTAATCGGCATAAATTTCTCACAAATCCTACATGAAATTTGGCAGAATACTGCCTGCTAGTCATCGCAGGCAAGCAACTTAAAATTCCATTAAAATTCACAATTAGTTCACTTCATTGTTAAATGCAAAATCATTAGCTGAAGAGGTTCGCATTTAATTTCCAAAAGATGCTACTGAACTGGGATGACTAGATACCTATATCTAGTGGGAGCCTAAGCAAGTCAACCTTACAGCTACAAAACAGAAATGTTAACTGAAAGAAAGAAGCAATTGAGAACGGAAAAAATAATCTCACAGTAAAGAACCTTACATCATCCAAGGATTCATCACTTCTATGTCACCAATATAGCACTCCATAGACTTTTAACGTCGTGAAATTGCAAAAGCAAACTTCTAACACATTCATTGGCATTTGAAAAGTTGCTAGATTACACTGTACACTACATTTGATGTATAGTAGTTCAGAGCTTAGACAGTAAAGCCGTAATTAAATGTTTACTGAAATATGATTTTCCTGGCAATCTTACAAAGCCATGTGGTGGACTTCACAACTTATAGACATGAAATATAGTTATTCATAAGTCTTCAGGCAAGCTACTAGCATTTATTGCAATGAGTCAATAAGGTGGATGAGGCATTGCGCACATTATCTTTAATTCTTAGAATAAAAAATTAATCCCCCCCCCCTCCGCATTTTAATACGCAGTTACACCAAATACATATACAACTGGTAAACAGCAAAAGAAAACGAAAAGAATTCTCATTTCTACAAAAGATATTCTAGCTACTTGGTACAGCCCTTTACATTTTGACTCACCTGGTTCAGCAGAGTGATGAGGCTTCCTTCGACGCTTGTTATGAACAGAAAGACGTCTACGACAACTACGTTTGATGTCATCAAATTCACCCAATAGATGGAACCTGGACAAACCAATCACCAGAAACTCAGTAAGTGTAGAAAAATGTGTGTTCTTGAAAGAAAATCAAAATGGACAAGGCACTAAGCTCATTATGTTGTTTACTCCAAAATTGAATCCTAACATACAACACCATAGAGTGGTTTACATTACTCTAACACACGTTCTCTCCCAGTATTTTCATCGACACCAAACTACATGATGAGACTTTAAAGCGAATCTATTGAGTTTCAAATCCTGATTATGGGGAAAAACAAAAGGTAAGAGCAAGACATACGCTATAATAGCATGGATTCAAAAACCCCAAAATTGTGTTATTGCACAATAATCTGTTAATGAGCAGATTGAACTAGTTTAAGAGTCAACAGTTCAATAACATAGAAGAAAATCTACATATCCAATTATCCATACATTAAATATTGCAGCTGATTCTGATTGGATTTACAAGACATCAAAAAATCTCTAGTTGATAACTATTGCCAAGATCTTCAGAGCTTCATCGCACAAGGTGTTACTCACAGAAACATCATTAACTAGTTACATATGGAAATGAGACTCCTCCTAATCGAACAAGCAAAGCTGGTCTAAATGAAACATCATAATGTACAGCTCCAACTCAAAATTTCCACTGGATTGTGTCAACAATAGTCTATCTCATTGCACACAGAGTGGACATTCGCCACTGGGGCTTGAAGTGTCTAGATATCGCTCAACTATCAGTGGGCTCATAGTTCCAGTAAGAAGTTTTCGAAATTTTAATCAAAACCAAGTAAAAACTATATGCTTCTAAGTCCAAAACCATTACAACAGTGTGAACTAATTCATGAAGTATTCAACAGTAGATAAGGCGAAAGCAAGCAAAGAGATAAAAGACAGACCTGCTACATTGCTGACAAAATCTTTGCTCAATCCCATCAACAATAACTTTAGGAGTCTTTGTATGAACATCACAGACCTTATGCCGCCTGTAGTAGCTCTTGTAAGAGCTAAGATCCTTATTGCAACCAAGAACTTGACAACAGGAAGATCGAATACTCGTCGATGTCAACCGAGCTTTCTTTGCCCGCGGGGACAACATATTAGATGGCTCACCTACATTATTAGCTTTAGACAACTCACTATCTTTGACAATTCCACCATCTTCTAACCTACCCAACTTCAAATCAACAAGTGAAAAATCTTTCTGATTTGATTGATTAAAATCAACTGAAACCCTTGGACCCGATTCCCTGTCTTCACCAAATTGGAGATAATCAGTACCAATTTCATCACTAAAAACCTCCCCACTTGGTTCACTAGAAATTGAAAATGACTTCCTAATATCATCAGCAAACCCCAAATCCATAAAATCCAATTTGTCAAGTGCTTGAGTGTTAGAGATTAATGGATAGCTTTCAAGATTAAAAATGGGTTTAACTTCACATCCCATCACATTGTTCTTACACCCATTACTATCAATGGGAAAATCTACTTCCTCAGATAACCAAACATTCTTCCCTTCTGACATGTATCTCCGGGAGTCCATTACAATTGACCTGCATATAAAAATCGTATATTACTAATATAAACAATAAAATATACTCAATTATCAGCAAAATTAGAAAACCCCATCAAAATTACTCAATTAATTTTCAAATTCAATTCAAAAACAAACATTAAACATTAAAAAAATCAAAACTTTGAAATACCCAATTCATGAAATTGAGTAATTCATCACAAAAAATGAAGAAACCCATTAAAATTGATGAAAAAAAGGAGATGGGTTTGAACATACCAGAATTATAGTGAAGCAGAGAGGAGAAAGAAATGAACTTTCTGAAGTTCCTGAAAAAATGAAGGAAAAACACGCTGTGAAGGAAGAAAGTGGAGGCAGATTTCACACAAAATCTGAATGGGGAAGCATGTATCAAGGATCTTTCATGTCCATCACTCTCACATATATCACTCACAATTTCAGCTTTTTTATTTTTTTGTATTTTGGTTAATTAATTTTGATATTTGTAAATTAAGAGAAGCAAAAAAACAATGAGAAAGGAATAAGGTTTAATTACGCACTAATAACGTAATTAGGGGGTAATAAAGAAATTTAAGATGATAGTAATGAAGATAATTAGGTGGAGTGGAATGTTAGTATTCTGTTTCATTTGAGGACACCCCAGGCCAGGGAATTAAAGGATTAGGGCCACATTCCGGGCTTCGTCCATTAAAAGAGGCAGACGTCTATCTACTTCTAGGTAGGCCCCACTAATCTTTTCTCCAATAATTTTCCGTGAATTACAACATGTCTTATTCATCCCCACAACGGAACCTAGGTTTGAATTTTCAACAACTTTTTGCTTTTGGAATACTACGTAGTAGCAGACTACACTCTCTTTTGCTTCATTGGATTTTTTTTTTTTTTTTATCTATTTTATACTTCTCTATTATTAATATTATTCTCATTTGGAATTCTTTTATATTAGTTTAATATTATAATTGAGTGAATTTTTTTAAATTGTTTAATATCATGTACTTTGAAAATTTCACCAACTCACTTGCATCATTTTTTTAATAAAATCTCATCTTATTTTTAGATTAATTTTAATTATTTTTAGATTAATTTAAATTATTTTTATACAATTTTTAATGATATTTAATGTTGTCTTGTTTTCTTCTCGGATTTCAATTGAGAAAAAAAAAAGAAGGGGAAGTAGTTTTATCTATCAGTTTAACTCTCTTATACTTATTAATGGCATATCATTCACTCATCATAAATATAATGTCTATTTTTCTAGTTTAGAATCCCTTAACTTAGATTGAGTGGAAATTTAAGATCATGTTAACATGCATAACCTTTTACACACGTATTAACAAAAATAAATGATTAACCTCGTTCTTCAGTACACCCAATTAATTACGGAGTATATCATATTATCATACGGTGGTTGATAAGTTTTTAGCCTTAAAAACATTTACTTGCTTGTATGTACTTACCATTAGACCTGTGCATTGAGTCAGGTTATGATCAAGGTGGGTCACATGCAAAATGATTCTGGCCGGGCTGTGACAAAGATGATGCAAAACGGGCCGAATGAAGTTGGAGTGGACCGTTCAAAGAGAGTATAGTTTTTATCTATAGAGGATTTTACCTATATCACCTCCAGTCTTTTGGCAATGAACCATTGACAAATAAGTGAAAATAATTCATTACCTGATAGAGTATAAAAGTTTTGAAAACTATTGACTCATTATTGACCCGACTTGACACATTAAAAACCTAATAAAACTTGAATCTTTAAGAGATCGATTCACTAATCCCATAATTAATTAAACTTTTTACAAACGGGTCGATTAAGGGTCCTTAATGAGACCCCTCTCATTTGAACAGGTCTACTTACCATAAATCCATAATTACTTAAGAAAACAATAAGTAATATTGGGTCCTTAACCACTCCAAATGAACGCAAAAAAAGACACCAAAAGTTCTAAAGATGATTAAGAGTAGCTTCGATCGCCTCGTATGAGAAATGCATAGTTATACGAAGAAACTTTTGAAAATAAAATAGGCTTTAAGCAATTCAAAAATAAAAATTTGGTTAAAAATCTGGCATGACTTAGCATGGCCCAAAAGCTCATTCTATCATGCATGAAGTATCGTGTTATATAAGAAAATTTCGAAATGATGAAAGAAAATGGACCTTTTTTTCTGATGAAAGCCCGACTTGACTGATGATCACCCATGAGGCCATGACCCAACCCATGACCCATGACCCATGTAAAATACTAAAATAGTTAGTGCCACTTCCTTAGACTTGTCGCCATATAACAAGGGAAGCATTAAGGCATTTGGTGATTTTGGTCAATCCTTAAGTCTCTCACCATTTCATGTTCAAACCCACCATCAATGTCATATGTGATAATTTTTTAGTTCTTGAGAATCGAAAAGACCCTAGAACTTATCAACACCGTTCACTAAAGAACACCATACCTTTCAGGTGAAATTTGCCGCGGACAAAATTATATTACTAGTGAAAGGAATAAGTATTAAGATTTAAGAGCACCAAGACTTTAGTATAGATTCCAATACTAAGCTTTTGATCAAAACGAATGAAATTTCCCTTCACAATCATACTTTTTAGGAGTTAATGATTTTTTTAACTTAAATATCATTTGTTTTTTTATATGAAACTTCATTTCGTAATAGCGCGACTTCATGTCTTTTAATACAACTTTATTTACAATAATGCAATTTTATATTTAAATAGTATTATTAAAAAAATTAAATTAAAACAACTTTATTTCATGATAATATAACTATTTGAACTATATGGTGCTTTTGTAAATCTATGTAAAATTAAATTAAAGATAAATAATAATTGATCCTAATAAATTTAAATAAAGAATAGTTCGAAAAAGGGTAAGTTTCATTGTGGTCTTAAAGGCTTCATCTTAAAATTGTTATTCGTATTATGAAATAGATATTTGAATACTTATAGTTGTATTTTTTCCTTGAAAAGGTATGAGTTATATTCTTAACACCTTTATCAAACGACATTTAGATAAAATATTTGAAACTAAGATATCGTCATTCAATATTTTCACTAATCTATATCAAAACCGGATTAAAAAAAATCTATATCAAAACCGAAATAATGAAGAAGAAAACAGAAAATATTAGGTGAGACATCCAGCCCAATTTATTTACATATACCCAATTAGTCCAACTAATCTCAATTCTTAAGTCTAATTGCTTCATAAACTATTCTCCTACACCTTTTGAGCCACGACCCTGTCCTTCTACTCAATCACCTTCTCGTATTCTTAAATTGTTTAACGAAGATTTAGTTGAATTTTGTTTAGATAGTGCGTTGGTTTGGCACTTTGGCAGCATTATCAGTTATTTAAAGTTTTAAACTTTCGACTTTCATTTATTAGCCGTTTTTCATTTTTTTTTAATAACATACAACAAAACACATTACTCTTTTCTAACTGTAACAACTAGATTATAGGCATTAAGAACAAGGTCTCTGCAAACTTTAAAACAAGAAAAGAAGGAAAGAGATTCAGCTTCATTCTTAACATTTTGGCGAAGATGTTTTTATTATTTTGGACACTTGTTCTGATCTAGCAAAACCTCAACTGCCTCAGTACTATCCGTCTTTAAAAGCCATGTATCGCTGAAGTTACGTGCTTCCTTTATCCTCTCCATTTTACTTGCAACTCAGCATGCAGAGGAGAGAAAGCCGACCTTTTGGAAGCCCAGACCTTTTGGTTTTTCATATATATTGATGTACATTGAGTGTCAACCGATTTATCATTGAATTGAACCCCTAATCATAAGATTTAATTTCCTGATATTTCTACTTCAATACTAAGATTGCAGCTGTAAGTGAGATAAGCTCTTTGTAATATGAGATTAGTTCGTTATAATCTAAGATTAGTTCTTTGTAACTGAGATAGATTCTTTATAATCTAAGATTAGTTATTTATAACCTGATACCAATTCTATGAAATCTGAGATTATTCATTCGTAAGTTGAGATAAGTTCAATATAATCTGAGATTAGCTCTTTATAATATGAGATAAGTGTCTTAAATATGAGAAGAGTAAATCTGTGAAATGATCAAAATATGAGATGAAGTGTCTGCGATAAGAAACCTGAGATAATACGGTCATTTTATGAGTGAGACTAGTCGCTTATAACTTGAATTACAAGTCAAAATTTAGTGCTTGTTATAAAAGTTGGTCTTACTTGTATTGTTGATAGGAATCATAAAATTTGTTGGCAGCAAATCTAGGAAATTTTATATACCTTAATAGAGGATTCAAATCTTTATGTGATTCGTATAAATTAGGATGTAAATGTCAATGTTTAATAGCTCAATTTTCAACCAGCTTAATTATTAATAATAATTATATTTAATTAGTTTAATTAATTTTAAAATTATAATGAGTTAGTGAGAAGTTTTAATTTTTTTTTATCTCTATCATGGGTAAATATCTATGATCTAAAAATTAAACTTTTTAAATTTGATTGAATCGACGAGTTAAACTCTTTTTTATCTTAATTTATTTATTATTTGAAAAGTAGAAGTGATATGGTGAATCTTTCAATAGTATGTTTTTCTATTGATATGTTTATGAATATTATAATTTTCTTCTTGTTATTTGTTTAGTACTCCGTAATTGTTAATTTTGTTTTATAGCAAGTGTTGAGGATATAAATTGGAGTGTAGGAGAAAGAACATGGGAATTAGTTTGAGTAGGGAGTATTTCGTATCAGCGTACATATTTTATATTAGGAGAATACGTATATAGTCAATTAACTGACTCTTTTCTCTCATATTTTATACTAAGAGAATTCTTTATAGAAATACTTGTATACTTATATAGTAAATTATAATATTCATAAACAAATCAATAGAAATACTCCTAGTATAAATAATCAAAATTACAGGGAGGAAGACAGCATTGACCAGCTTAAATATAATGGTGATTGCCTGATTGGCAGATATCAAGAGCAGTACCTGCTGAAGAGCATTGCGGCCTGGAGGAGGTCTAAAAACATTGCTGTCCAAAGGCATATCTTCAGATTTTTCAACTTTCCTGACGAAACTTAGAGGTTTGTTAGCTCACCATTAGTTTTTTTTTTTAAAAAACCGGATACCTTCTAATTTGACCTGATTGTTTAAGCGGGTATCCACTTAAACTAGGTCGGGTGATAGGTCGATTTTCAAACTACCCGAAAATCTGGGTACCCACTTATGAACACCGTACCCCTCCACCATCTGCACTGCCGCTCGCCTCCCACTTTTACCATTGGGGGTGGCTACGGGGTCGGTCTGGGTGGGCTGGGCCAGGCAAGGAGAAGGCGAACCGAGATCGGACCGGTCAGGGGGTGGGTCGGTCTGGGCTGGGGAAATGGAATCGTACCGAATCGAAAACTGAATCATAAACCAAATCAAACCGAATTCACGAATCAAATTTAATTAACGTATCGAATCGAACTAAATTCATGAACTGAAACAAACCAATTTTATGAACCGAATAGAATCGAATTTCACATAATGACGTTTATAAATTAGAAGAAATGAATTGTTTCAAAAGTAATCAAACGTTTATATTTACGAATCACATCTTAACATTCGTTGTAAACTTTTATACTCGTCTAATCACATTTATTTTTCATTTCTTTTATCGATATTTTTCATTACATATTTACATAAATTACATATAATTACAAAATGACATAATCATATTCGATTCATATAAACTAAATTATATTCGACTAAACTAACATTCATTGATTCATATAAAATAAACTATATTCAGCTAAACTTACATTATTCATGTGAAATAAGCTATATTCAACTAAACTAACATTCATTGATTCATTTAATGAATAAACTAAATTATATTCCACTAAACTAACATTCATTGATTTTTTATAAACTAAACTATGTTCAACTAAACTAATATTCATATAAACTAAACTAAAATTCAATTAAACTAAGATTCATTGATTCATCTAAATTAAACAATGTTCAACTAAACTAACATTCATATAAACTAAACTAAGATTCATTGATTCGTCTAAATTAAACTATGTTTAACTAAAAAAACATTCATATAAGCTAAACTAAGATTCATTGATTCATCTAAATTAAACTATGTTCAACTAAACTAACATCCTTATAAACTAAACTAAAATTCAACTAAACTAAGAACCATTGATTCATCTAAATTAAACTATTTTTAACTAAACTAACATTCATATAAACTAAACTAAGATTTATTAATTCATCTAAATTAAACTATGTTCAACTAAACTAAGATTTATAGAGACTTAACTAAGATTCATTGATTCATCTAAATTAAACTATATTCAACTAAACTAACATTCACTAATTCATATAAACTAAACTATATTCAACGAAATTGACGACATTCATTGATCCATATAAGCTAAACTATTTTCAACTAAATTAACATTCACATAATCTAAACTATATTTAACTAAACTAATATTCATTAATTCATATAAACTAAACTATATTCAACTAAACTAACATTCATTGATTCCTATAAAGTAAACTATATATAATTCAATGAAACTAACATTCATTGATTCAAATAAACTAAACTATATTCAATTAAACTAACATTTATATAAACTAAAATATATTCAATTAAACTAACATTCATATAACTAAACTAATATTCATATAAAATAAACTATATTTAACTAAACTAACATTCATTGATTCATATGAATTAAACTAAAGTATATTCAATTAAAGTAATATTCATATAAATTAAACTATATGAAAATCAACTAATGAAGGTTCAATGGGCACTCAAGAGGGGGGGGTGAATTGAGTGTTAAGTAACCGTTGGCAATTTTTGCTTCTTTTCGGATTATGTGTAAGGAACCAGTTGTGCTGGTTCCCTTATGCAGCGGAATAAAACAAAGCAATAAAGAACAACACAGTCTTAACGAGGTTCAGCCAACTCTGGCCTACGTCCTCCTATTCTAAGCCCTTTATTAATCTACTCCGAAAAATAAAGATAAAGAACACTCTGCTATTTCCCTACTCCGGGAACCAGTAAACCCCACACTCTACTCCGAATGTGCTTTAAACTTACCCTCGTAAGTTCCTAGTGTGTTTGAACTCACAAACACTCACCAAGTCTTCAACCCCTCTGTCAAAGACTTAATACAAGATCAAGAACTCTCTAATGATCTAACTCTCAAAAGTCAAATAGAGAAAACGTTAAAACACTATTATGCTCTTGTGTATCACTTAATAATTGAATTAGTGCTTTTAGCTCCCAAGGATCAAACTCTATTAAAATTGTGTGAGAGCTGTGTCTTTGATTATTCAGATCAAGATGTATTTATAGGTTAGTCGGCTAAACCCTCAAATCATGCATATAAGATATATATACGATTTTAGGATAAGTATTTATCCTAATTGATTTGATCATAAGATAAGATCAACTTAGGATAAGATACTTCCCGGTTTTTAGCTAACCAAAAACATCATCTTATCTTTTAGCTGCTTAGATATATCTTAAATCAATATATTTCGGAAAATATCCTTTTTGTAAAATCTTTGTAAAAACCGCAGCTTGAATAATCTGTTCAGTTAACCTGGTTCCCTGACCTGGTTCCCTGAACTGAATATGTTATGAAATTTGTTCCAAACCTTGTACCAAATTTCATAACGATATTTAATATACTAAAAGCACTTTATATACTCAATTATATAAGTTGTACTACGGAGCATTTACATGAAGATCCTAAATAACTCTTCGAGTGTGGTCTTCCTTCATGCATTCGTTAAGTCTTGAAGGCTTCCATGAATGAACTAAATTATTGGCCAAGGACCTTCCTTTAAGTTGATCGAAAGACCTTTCAAGCTTCCAATCATAGAAATCAACTTAGATGCATAACTCATTTATCATCTAGTTGTTCCCTGTATAAAGACAAGTTAGTTCAACAAATATCTCATATAAGTAATAACTTATCTAGGGAAACAGTGTTCTATTTTAGCTGGTTCCCCAACTGTATTGAACACTTTCAAAGATCTGTTTCCCTTAGCTGTTTGTCATCATTCAAAACTATCAATCAAAACCTAAGGGACTCAACAACTAACATTTATATAAATTAATTTATGTTCAACTAAACTAACATTTATATAAAATAAAATACATTTAAATAAACTAAATTATAAAAATAGGCGGGACGAATAGGACTAGGCGGGGTCGGTTAAATAGGCCAAACCAGGTCCATTCAGTGGGTTGGGCTGAATCGTGGGCCAAATTGATTTTTTTCTTGAACCGAATCTAATAGGGTCAGGGATAGGGAAATGGGATTCGGGTTCGACCCACTTTTTAGCAGGCCGAACGGGGCTTGAACCGGTCCCCTTGTGGGCCAGAATACGGACTGAGTTGGGGTTGGGCTGGTTTAGCCCGGCCCACTGGCTATCTCTAAGACCATTAGTGGTGAGGGTACTACCCCATTTGATCCCATCTTTCCTCGCCTCTCACCCTTCCCCCCCCCCCCCCCCTCGTGCTCATTTTCCTCTCTCTTGAGAACCACCATATAAGTTCTCTACTGACATCATTATGGAAACCAAGTCTAAAATTAAAAGTTAGTGAAATGCACCCTCAAAGAGCCCATCCCATGTCTTACCCATCTCCTTTACCTCTTATCCCTCCCTCATAGCACATTAGCAATCAACCTTGGTTGGCCCATTGTAGCGATGCCATTTTCTTTGACCCCATATAAAAAATCCCCCATGAATTCCTAGCCCACATCTTCCAATCTCTCTCATCCTATGAATGCAAGTATTGCTCCCTCGTCTATAAGCAAAGGTTCCATTTTAAAGGTCAAAGTCTTTGCCGCCTCTCCCTCAACGCCAATTCAGAGATCTAAACTCACCTATCTGGCCTCTTCTAAAGCAGCCGATGCTTGTGAGGGAGGTGTTGTATTTTAATTTCACACTAAAGCTAACCCTAAAGCAGTGTTTGTGTTTAGTGGAATTGAAGTAGAAGCATTGAATGGTGGTGTTGGAGTTCCTATCGATCATAGAATGATAGAAGCATATTTCATGTATCTGCTTTGTTATTGGTTCATAAATGTGACTATAATTGTGATATTAGAGTTTTTCAGTTAAGTTTTTTTTTTCATTTGCATATCCAATATGTTCTTCTCTATAATTTCATATGAAAGTATGGTAGCCACATTTAGCAAACAAATTACCAATGTTAGAAACGAAACCGCAAGAGAATAAAACTAATGTTACCGGAAATAGACTAAGTCGCGAACTATATCGCTCTCTTTAGAACATTCACGACACTGCCTCAAGGGACATGCAAGCGGCTCACAAACCACTAAATGCTCCCTAGGATAAAATAGTCTATCAAATATATTAACGATGGATTTGCACAAAACCACCAGGCTAACTAATCACCCAAGAAAGCAAAGCTACTCCTTGAATTTTGTAAGAGAGGAGAGAAAGGTGAGAAATATTTTTTGTGTGTTCTGAAAATGCTAAGCAATGGTTATATATATAGCCAAACTAGCAAGCATAATACCGTCAAGAATTTAAGCCAAAATTCAAACGGAATGTTACATAATTGAAATCGATAAGTTACAAAGTTTAAGTGTAATTAAGTGCCTGTAAGCAAATTCAGTAATCAAACATTTAAGCACAAAATTAAAACATTGGTAATTAATTACATAACCATTAAAACTGATTACCATAATATGTAATTAAACCATTATGATTAAATCTAATTTAAAACTAAGTATATCATGCTCACTTAGTAAAGACCCAACCCGACCCAACCTGACTCGACACGGTGTGAGCGTTGGTTGGATTCCTAAGCCCTTCCTCCTTTCACAAAAGTGGAAACCCTTCCCACCCAAGTGAGTGAACATGCTAAATTCTCTTATCCTACCAATGCGGGACTCCTTATTTTTACAAACTTCAAACACATAAATATATACTATCTCTATCCCTTAATGTTTGTCCTATTTAACCATTTTTTGTAAGAGCTTTTGGTCAAAATGGAGAAAATATTAAGGGATATAGGGAGTAAGTTCCAACAAACAATTTTATGAGATAGAGAAGGAATTTGGAGTATAAATCGATGCACATTATTTTCAAAAAAATTGACTCAAAGAAGCATACATACCTTAATTCGGGCAGAATACCATGAAGGAGAAAGAAACCTTGTAGAATTGGAAAGCAAAAACAATAATTTTGTAGGGAAGGTGAAGAGAAGTGTAGTGTGAAATTAGCACAAAAGAACAAAAACCAATAATTTTAAGAAAAACAAAAGTGACGTGAATGGTACACGTGATAAGGATGTTGAAAGGTAATGCGTGTCAATTGAAAAATGACCACATACTTTAATAATATAGAATTTATATTTTACATTCACTACGTTAAATTTTGCTCTAAAATCATTCCCTTTTTATATAATATTTTATGACGTAAATAACCTCATTTCACTGTTCACCCATTGGGCATTGCAATTTTTTTTATATTTTTATAAATGACCTTTTTATATTCCCAAAATATCATTAAATATAATCACTCCACTTGCATTACTTTTGATGGAATTTTTAACCTTCCATTTGCTTTATATTTAATGCATTCATAATATTCTCTTATGTTCTTCCCTAATTCCAAATGGGAAGAAAAAATAGAACAGGCTGAATATAATAATAACATATCCATAATCTAAGTTGATTGAGATAAGACGTCATCATATCCCTCATGAACTGGTAACTCTGCTATAGAAGTGGTAGCAAGAGGCGGATCGGGCTATTGACATGGTTGGTCAAATGACTTACCAATTGGCAAAAAAAAACCTTATATATCATTCACAACATCTCCTAACACCTATGTTTCCCTCAGCTCAATGGTTAGGTTGATATACTCCTACACTTTCTATCCAAGTTCAAATCTTCATAACAACAACTCACCTTTTTTCACACTTTTTCAAAACATATTGTCTGGCTTCTATTCTTCCTGATTCACTCAATTGCCCTAATATACCCACAACCCACTCCACTTTGGCAGCCGCCTCCACGCCTCTTGCCTCCACGACCACGCCTAGCAGGCTGTCGAGTGTTGGCTGGCTGCTCGAGTGCTGACCAGCAGACCGCGCCCTAACATATCTTCTTGCTAATTGCTCGAGTGTCGACCTGCGCACCTTCCTCCAACCCACAACCCCACACCACTTCGTGCCTTTGCCATTGCACCGCGCCACACCGCCATCGCCAATCAGCCACCCATAGACGACATACCCTCTCTACTAAGGTAAGGCACTACTTAATTGATTTGAATTGAAAATTATCAATTATGTAGTGAATTTGTGAATGTCGTTTGTGAATTATAATTTGAACTTTTTCATTTTCAAATGTTGATTTATTTGAATGATTTTCAATTCTATTTTCATTGCCATCTACTCAATTGTTTAAAGTTTTGATTTTTTGTTGCTAGTTTTTGAATTTTGATGCCCATTGCTTAGAATATATGAAATCTCAAGCTTTTATATTTTGGAATTGGGTTCTTATTTATGTAATTAATTTTGAGAACTTAAAATTTAGGCTATTTGGGCTATGAATTATATCAATGATGAAATTTGAATTGTTGGGCTCTGTTATTTTTTTGTTAATTATTGAATTTTTAAGTTTTTGGGTTAATTTTTGTTATGGAGTGAATGGGTTGTGCATTATTTGATGCACTTTACAATTTGTGTCTAATGCTGTTAGAGGGGTTTAAAATGTCGTACAAGCGTTGTGTGTAAATGATATGATGGGGGGTTTTAGTTTAAAAAAATGTGTGCTTTATTACCCCGATGTAGGATACTTTGGTTGCCTATGCTAATATGGGTGTGATCTTGGTTTTTGTGTTCGTTGATTGATTTTGGGTTTGATTTGTTGGGGTTTGGGTTGAGTTTAAATTGTTTGAAATTGGAGGATTGATTGGTTTTACAATTCGATTGGTTTGATTTGTAAGTTTTGGAGTTTGAAATGCTAGTTTTTCGATTGGATTTGAAATGGTGAATATTAGGGCTAGGGTTTGTAATTTGATTGCTAAATTTTGGATTTGTATTTGTGAGATTTGGAACTTCAAATGTTAGGATTTCAATTGGATTTAAAATGGGGAATGTTACAATTAGGGTTTGTTCAAATCGTGTTATTTGGGGAGTTTTGATATAAATGTGGCATTAATCTTGCTGAATTATGGATTCCATTAGATTGAAATATTAGTTTGTTAAGTTATGATTCCTAATCCTTAATTTTAGGTGTCTAAGTTTTACTCGATTTATTGCAAAATGTGCTGAAATGTTGGTTACGAGTTGGTTGTATTTTGTACTCTTTGAACATTTGATTGTATTTTTTAGTATTATTATTTGGTTGTTTGATAAAAAAAATTATTACATGTTTGATTATCGAGTAACTCACCAGGCAAAAAATCTTGGATCCGCCACTGGTGGTAGCGATGAACTTAATTAGTTTTAAGAATAGGTAATCTAGGTATCATAAGTATACATTATAGGAAATACTTTTAAAATTGAAACGTTTTACTTGATTGACATAAAATATGAATCTTATATGAACCAACAAAAAACAAAAGAAGATGAATAGTATTAGTCTATGCAATTAATTGTTCACAAACCTTCATTAATTTTCTTCTTGAATCTAACAAATTATTTAGTCCAATAGTCCTTAATACCTACAATGCCTGGATAGTACAGGCGAGTGCACCATATTTTTGGTGTATTCAGATCAAAACGCAAGTCAAGAAAGCATTTAATGCGTACATCATTTAATATATAAAGTGCGTAATGTACATTAAGTTGTAGTATAATGTAAGCGAAAATTTAAAGTTTCCCACCAAAAAACGGGATTCATTAACTACTACATTTAATTTAGAATTTGGAAATGAACCATCATTCTTATTTTCCCAACGACAACAATAAAATCCCAATGATTCATCATTTAGTTTTACAATATATTAATGCCAATGATTCATCATTTAGTTTTACAATATATTAATGCTGGTCATCGGATATTGTTTTACTTTAAAATATATGAATATGTGCATTAATAATCAGAAAAATATACATTACACACATTATAGTGTACATCAAGTTTATTATGAATTTAGTATACAAGTACATTATTAGTGACTATTCTATTATGTTTTCAATATTACTTATAATGTATATTATTCATAATTTAAATGTATATATTATTATTATTATTATAAATCCATATATATACATGAAAAAAATATACTTACATATTTAGAAGTAAATATTGTGTACATAAATTCTGATACAATTAATATACATATTACATAATTTCAATGTACTTCGTATATAATTGCAATGAACATTTTATACTCTGTGCAAAACCTATACACAATATGTTTAATGTACAAAATACTCAATCTAATGTACATTATTCACATTTCTAATGTTCATTACAATCGAATCAAATTTACATATAAATTTTTTTTTATCTAAATATTAGATGCCAATAATTTTTCACTAAGTATGTGCAATAAGATGTTTAATGTATAAAATACTCAATTTCTAATGTACATTATTCATATTTCTGATGTTCGTTATAATCGAATCAAATAGGGCTGGAAACGAGCCGAGCCCGAGCTCGAAAAGCTCGTGGCTCGGCTCGCCTGAGACTCATGAAGCTCGGGCTCGGGCTTGGGCTCGTGGCTCGCCGAGTTTTAAAATTTGAGCTCGGGCTCGGCTCGACAAAAGGTCGTGGCTCGGCTCGGTATAAGCTCGTTACTTACCTCAGATTTGTCTTATGCTTATTCGAGTAATTAAGCTCGATTCTATTTAAAGATTTGTTTCAATTATGCCCTTAATTAAGCTCGACTCGTTTAGGCTCGTTGAGCCCTCGAGCCTGAATTGTTTGAGCTCGAGCTCGGGCTCGTTTTTGTAAAGCTTGGGCTCGGCTCGGCTCGGGCTCGCCTAATTCCGAGCTCGAGCCGAGCTTTAGGCGATCCGATCCCGAGTAGCTCGCGAGCTAACTCGGCTCATATCCAGCCCTAGAATCAAATGCACATGTAAATTATTATTTTATCTAAATAACATATTCCAGCAATTTTTCACTGAGTATGTGCACAAAGATATTTAGTGTACAAAATACTCAACATTAATGTACATTATTCATATTTCTTATGTTATATATTATTAAATCAAATGTATATGTAAATTCTTTTTTATCTAAATATCATTGCAATAATTTTTCACTCAGCATGGCACCAATATGTTTAATGTACAAAATACTCGATACTAATATACATTATTCATATTTCTGATGTTCATTATAATTGAATCAATCATACATGTAATTTTTTTTTTATCTAAAATGACTAATAAGTGTCTTATACAAGTCATTGTATATGTTCTTAATGTACAATTCCCTTATAAGGTATGTACATATTCATAACATGTAATGTATATAATATTTCGATTGATATATGGGGACCATTGTTGAAACACATTGATTTCACAATGTATATGTTGTGTATGTATACTAAATAAACCGAAATGAAAAATCGACAAAACATAAAATGGGATGCAAATTAAATAAAACAAATAGAATTTCAAAGGTATGTTATTCTTATTTTTCCAATGCAAACAATAGAATTCCAATGCTTCATCATTTACTTTTATAGAGCATCAATGTTAGTTTTTAGTAAAAAACTTTTAATTTTCTCGTGTACATTACACTACAGTTTAATGTACATTACACTACAGTTTAATGTACATTAAACACTTTAAATATTAAATAATGTACGCGTTTAATGCTTTGTTGACTTGCGTTTTGATCCATGTCCACAGTGAGCATTGTAAAGGGGCTTGTATAATCTAATTTGTGTAATACGTAGCCTAAAAAACAAATTTCTAAGATGATGAGTTGGATCAACCATCTCCAGACTCTACACAAATTTAATCCAGGTACCTATTGATCGTGTTAAAGTCTGAGCTTTATATATTTTGTTGAACTTATAAAAGGTTAATTATAACAAACTAGCAATTTTAATCAAACCTAAGCTAAGCTATATGCTATACGTTTGAAGTTGAATGAAGGAAATCAAACCACAAGGATGACATGTAATGTTGAATACTTCGTGCAACCAAGTTTACCTATTCCTTTTTTTTACATCCCGAATTTCACCTATTCTTCTTAAACAATAACATGCATATATTTCTGATCGAGAAATTCCTAATTTATATCTAATATTAATATATCAGGAAATATTTTTATAATTTTATTTCTATATCTAAGATCATAATGTCTATACCTAATACATGCTTTTCTATATTTTTATATCATCTATATTTCTATATTTGATATAACAATATTTATACCTAATACAAGAATAACTATATTTGATATAACAATACTTATATCTGATATCTCAATATTCAGATATAATATATATCATATATGAATTAGAAAAACCTACTCAATACCATATGTATAACGCAGACAAAAACACTACAAAACGCAGTTGGGACGCAAGTGGAGGGAGCTACTTTTACACGTCAGCAAGTCTAATGACCATTCACCTCATTTCGCTGAACATTTGCCGTTATTCAGAAAAGATAACTGATGTGTATGGTACGGTGATTCTTCATTTGTCCAGCATTTTACATTTGTGGGGAATGTGGATCGGAGTCAATCAAGCTGATTTTGTGCATTTTGATGCCTTTCTTTTTAAAGGTGGTTACAAATCATGATTAAAAAAAAGAGTAACTCAAGGCCTTGAAAATAACTTGCATTTTATGTAATTATTTCAATCTCTTTTTTCTAAATTGGTTATGATTATAATTAGTAGTTGGTTAATCTGTCAATTTTGATATGGGTGTTATTCATAAGAAGAAAACAGTGAAAGAAATTGAAGTTTGTATTATGTGACATTTCTTATATAAAGGTATAGATATAAAAATATTAGGCCGATACCTTATTCATAAATTTTTATTTCAATTTTGGTATGATCATACCTACACTTCCGATAATATTATTAGATCAATTTTTTATTTTGAAAAAAAAAATGAAGATTAACCTTTTACGTAGTATTCATTAAATATAATTTGATTTGTACTATAATTTAAAAATTCACAAAGTTTACAATTATTGAAGAGTGAAAATAAATTTGATATGAATATCCTAACCTTTTGATGTCATCTTATATTAGTTCAAATTTGAACAAACTCAGAACAATCTCTTAGTTATAGTATATATCTCGAGAATTCCCTCCACAAATGTGGGGCAATTGTTGACTTGTTGTTGATCCAAAATTGAGACCAATACATGCAACAATTTGTCTAATTAAACTAAGATTTAATCATGCTAACTTATCCATTCACAGAACTTGAAGCTCAATACAAATACAAAATCATAGTTCATAATAACAAGACTAATAAGCATGTACTCCACTTTTTATTCTAGTCAAAAGAAAGTTGTCCACATCTAGATTACATAGATCATGCTTTACTAGTTTACTAAACTACATAGGAGTATTAATTAGCGTTAATATTGATCGACCAATTTATTTTCAAATATTGTTGGGAGACTCTACCCAAGAAATGGGTAAAAAATAGAAAGATCACAACATGGGAATAGATCCGGTACCAATGCGAACTATCCATTTCAATTGTTTTGCTTTCGTAAAATGCATACCTGTACGGCTATATACAAGGCTTCTATCGGGAAAAGTAGATCGTTCGTGTTAACTTTTTTACGGGTTGTTTGTCCGTCATTTTTTTCATATAACTTTTTCCTACCTATACGGCTATACAAGGTTCCTATTGGGGAAATTATCAGAGACTGTGTGATGTAATGAACATGCTTCTGGTCAGTCCTTTCATATCAACGGTTGTTTGGTTGAAATATATTCAAGACCATTATAAGTTCTTTAGGAGTTTCTAAAAGAATGCTACGCAAAAGATAAATCTAGTTGGAGAGTGTCTAAACACACCAATCATGCCACAATCTGCTCATGAATTTTTTCTTTAGAAAATTTTAAAATAAAAATATAACCTTTGATCTATTTTATTGATTAGAGTCGACATTTTCTTTATTTCATAAAAAAAACAAGGTTTTATAAATATCATTGTACTTTAAAAAGTTATATAACTGGTCACATTAATATTTTAATATTGTTAATCGGTTATTTTTTTTTATGTAACTCTTTACAATAAAATGACACTCAAATGTTATATGATTTACCTATAGTAACAACAAGTCAAATATTGCATTTCTGATTTTTCAATTTTTACTTTGTTTCCATCTGAAATAGTTTCACTTTTTTCTAAAGATTTGCTCCAAAACCCGATACAAGAATATGGCAAGACAAACAATCATTCCATACTGTACATAACAGAATCAAAGAAAAAGAGGGAAAAGAAGTCTCTGCTACATCTTTGAACAAGAACACAAACAAATAAAATGCAAACTAATTTTCACAACTATATAATCAACCAAATTGTCTTAATTTCTCACTACATATATGATACCATGAATCCCCACCATTATTTAACCAAAAAAAAAAAAAAAACACACAAAAACATTGAACAAAAAATTTTAAGCTTTGATGGGACCGTTGGTGATAGCAGTTGATGAAGATCTCTTAATGCTATTCATATGAGTAGTCTCATAAACAGGCAATCCACTAGAACAAAACCCGAAATCGCAATCGATTTGCAACTCGAAAAGATCAGAACTTGAATCACTATCTGCCCCATCACATTCTTCTTGATGACCAAATTTCTTGTAGTTTTCTTTCTCTTCTTGATCATGATGTCCATGATTATTGTTATTATTCTTCATTTTCTCAACCATCCTTAGCTTTTCATCTATCCAATCAAAGTTGTTTACAGCTTTCTCATCCTTGTGATTCCCATTTATATTGTTCCCATTTCCTTGGATTCTGTACTTGGACAAAGTTGCTAACACATCCTTACAATCATTAAAACCCCTGAAATCCTTACAAGATTTTGTAGCAGTGTTAAGATTGTAAGGAGGTGGGGTACGAAACCCGGAGCTCGAATTCGAGGATAATGATCTTGCATCAACTGCACTACTAGTAGATCTAAAGTGACTAATGCTACTCCTCCTCTTCCTCCTCCCTATGGAACTTTCATCCTCGTCTTTCATCGATTGCGTTGAAGACAAAGATTTCAATGTTTTCTTCTTCTTCGAGTTTGTTTGACTGAAGAGGGAGTTCAAGAATTGAGCTATCTTACCACCTGGAGAACTTGGTTGACTGTACTTTTTCTTTTCCTTAGGTTTTTGTTGATGTTGCTGATGCTGTTGAGCTTCAAGCATTGCTGAGTGTTTGCCTTGATGTAGGTAGTAATGCTTAAGCGAGGGCACGTCCAGGCTAACTCTACGACCATCCCTCAAAAACCCTCGTCTTTCATTGTATTTGCTTACCACTTTGTGCGTCAAGTTTGCACCACCAAAAAGTGTGTAGTTGTCATTGTAGCCGGAGAAGTAATCAGCAGCCTCGAATACATCGAGCTCACCGGAGTCGTTCCGTCGATGGAAGGGCTTCCTGTAGTCTGTAGTAGACATGGTTAGGCTGTTGGAGCTTAGGAGGTGAAGTGTAATTAGGGTGATGAAGGGAGGGAGATGGGATGGTGTTTTTTTTTTTATTTTTTTGAAATAATTGGGAGTTATGGGAAGAGTGGTTTGCTTTATTATAACAATAATAATCAAAAGGTGTGACTGTAAGATAAAATGATGAAAGGAAGGGTAATAATATTATGGAGTTAATGCAATGATAGTCCCACAAAATATATAATTAACAGATGTGTGATTTTTAGCTTTAGTAATGGAAAGATGAAAGAACAAAGTATGGGAAATTCAAGAGGGGTCATGTATGATACACACTTTTTTTTTTATCCTTTTTCTAAGGTAAGTGGAAGGTGATAGAGTTATGTTAGGGGTTGTGGGGAGCATAGTGCGATCTGTCATGCTTTGGATTCTTTGGAGGATACTGTGCCACTCAAGTTATGTTACTTATGTATGGATTGAATAGTTTCCTAATTTATACCTACCTCATCATATTGAAATCTCATATTATTATTATTATTATTATTATTATTATTATTATTATTATTATATCAAATATAATTATTCTTATATTAGATATAAATATTGTTATATCAGATATAAATAACCAGAAGATATAAAAATACAGTAAAATATATATAAGATATAGATATTATGATATTAAATATAAAAATAAAATTACAAAAATACCCTTAATATATTTACTATAAATTACTAAGTTAGTAAGATTAATTTTTGGGTGATTGTGGTGTTAGTTATGTGGTTCGAACTATAAGTATGGCATGGCTTGTATGTGGTCGAGAATTGAGAAGTGAGGATGAAAGGGACTCAACTCACTCAAGCACACACCTTTCATTTTATGTTTCTGATCTATTATAGAGATATAATATACTCAATGGGGACCCCCTTTGGTTCTTTTGTTTTACCCCTCCGACACTTCGCATGTCCTTTTTTGCATGTGGGGAAAAAAAATCTTCAGTTTCATTTTATCCTACGTATATTTGATTGGGAATGACAAATGGGCAGAACTTGGCTTAAGTTTTTGTATCAAGAGAACAAGCTAAGGCTTATGTTTTTGAATCAATATGCAAGACAAATCTGCATGAGAAAAATCACAGTTCATAGTTGTATTTGGCATAGCGAGCTGAGGGGCGAGGATGAAAGGGACAGGGACTTCATCACGACTTGAATGGATCTAACTAATGGAGAGTGCAGACATTACTTGTTTCTTTTACTATTGTTTTCACCATAGCGAGGAGGTTAAATTTTAAACTAGACGCAGTATTCTTTGATCTATATTAACATATTTGATGGCCTTTTTAATTTGGCGATTCAATCCCAGGGGATGGTATAATTGTTTTTATTTCGAGGGTCATACTGAAGGAAATTGAAGGGGCAAGTGAGCATGATTGTGATTGAGCAATCGATGCTGTGCATTGTAAATACTCTTACATAGGTATTAACTATTTAACTACAAAAAATAAAGAATTTGAAGAAAGATACATAAATAAATAACTATACAAAATCTTGTATATATACGGGATTGTATCTCAATAAAAACTATCCATTAATATAACAATAATATGATAAAGACGGTAATATGTTGTGTTGAGGATAACTTTTATTGGGGTTATAATAATTTTATTGTAGTTCGTATATATATAAGATCTTTTAGAATGAAATTGATAGTTTCGCAATGTAATCATAATAAAGCATTATTTTTCTTTAACATGGATGCTAATATACGTCTTCCACAAAAAGAAAATACATATAGAAATTTAGAAGAAAATTATTTCAAAAAATTTAAAATGTATTTAAAATAAAATAATGATAATAATACTAAAAATAATAAGACAATAATAACAATAGTATACACGCCTATTGGCCAAATCGTTGGCTCGTGTCCATTATTTTATTGTCCACAACAACATGGTACGCGGCCTACTCCAACAACAGTATGCAAGGCTGGGATGGGCCAATTTCATGTCATGCTTGTTCAGCTAGTATGTCATCCCCGTCCATACCCAACTCTAATTGTCAAGTTCATAATGGTAAATAACATTTGGACTTGGGAATATTTCATGTAGTATTGCTTTCCTTTAATTTAGACCATATACTACTAAAGTTATCACTCAACTTCCGTATATCTTTCATCAGCCCCTCTATTATGAGTAAGATGGGGTGGTGAATTCCAAAATTTAGAGTATGGAGAGGAGAAGTTTCTGACACTTAGCTTGGATGGTGTGGACTTAACAGATAGTATTATGGATATCTGAATGTGAATTGTAAGACTATGGACCAATCAATGTCTTTTATACATGCAAAAGGGGCCACACATGCTCCACTTCTCTAGTGGTGATCTGCATGTTACAGACTCGAGTTAGCTCAATGACTTCAATCCAATGCTATCCTAGCCTAGTTAGCTAGGGGGCTAGGAGGCTAGGAGGTTGAAGTGCTCTGCGTGCATGGAAACAGCCAATTGAATAAAATCAACCCACTTTTAGTTTTTGCTTATGCTTTTTCAATGTACTGATTTTTGTACCCAAAAAAAATGTGGCTTTTTTTTTTTTGGATAGGATAAAGGTGTGGCTGTTACTTTTCCACCAAACAAGTCAATTGGTTCAAGTTGTAGTTGGTTGAACTTTCAATCTACTCGGAACTATTTAATTAGGTTCTGTTATTTGTTAAATTTGAATTATGTAAAAATAAAAATTATAATCACACGCTGCATTACTGTGATTAAAACTAATTTTTGATATAGTTTAGATTTGAATTGAATTTCAGTCAAAAATAAAGTTGGATACTTTGGATCATTACCTTTAAGAAATGGTATCAAATTTCAGTTTGGACCTTTAATTTGAGAACGTACTTGATTATAATTGGATTTAGCTGTCTTATGTCAAATTTGGGTTGATTTGAGCTTCTGCTCTATAGTTTATTGCAAAAAACTGATCCAGGTTCAATCTGAAGTGAAGATGAGAAATTGAGCATCAATCTATTCTAGAATCTCCTTTCCTGAATATGCGAATGAAACCTTCAACATCCGTACCACTTTGAAATAGCTCAAAGTTAGACTAGTTAGAATTTTGAAAATGGTCCAAAACAGAAAACACTTACTTTGATTTCCATGTCCTCTTATCTAATCAATATCAAAAGTGAATGGCGAATTCATTAAAGGTGGAATAAAATGATATGAAAATCCATTTCTTAAGGATATGGATTCAAATGGTAATACCACTTTAAAATTATTTGGTGGAATAGAGAGTTTGAGAATATAAAAGAATTGTGAATATTTAGTGTTAAAGCTGGTATGAAATTTCAAGGGGTTGTATCTCCTCCTCAATCTATTGAAATTCAAAACCCATTAGATATATAATTGCATTTCAAAATACTTTATCAAATGGGTTCGACTAAAGTATAAATTCAAAATTTATTCCAAAATATTAAACCAAACATCCCCTTATACTCTTAAAAAGATCAACCATCTCCCTTGATGTTTGGGCTCAAGTCCTTAAGTCTAAAAGTCTAACCAAGTACCAGTCATAAGATAAGGCAAAACTGGGAGTCCAAACCTATGGGCCCAATCATGTGCTTAGTGTTGTAACAAAAAGGGACAATCTTCAACATTGTAGCCAAAGGTTGGCAGCTTATGTAAAATGTGTACGCCATTTATATATGTTTCCATTGTTAGGCAATTTTCCATTTCCGAATTCCAATACGAGATAAAAAGATGAGATAATGTTTTTGATATGACATAGAATTGCAGATTGCAAAGAGGGAAAAAAATTATCATACCATGTATAACTTTATAAAATGACTGGATTTCTCCCAAAAATTAGTTTCTGAATTATCATTTATACTAATAGTTTCTGATTTTATCTAGTTTTATGATTTCATTTTGGAATAGTACCCCAAATTTAATCTCAGAATTGAGTGATTAAGGTTACGTTTAGTAGGGTGTAAAACGTTTTCAATTGAAAATAGTTTCCTGTGGAAAACCTATTTTCATGGAACTTTTCCGTTGTTTGGTTGAATGGAAAATGGTTTTACATTTAAATATTTTTCGTTGTTTGGTTGAATGGAAAATGGTTTTACATTTAAATATTTTTCGTTTTTTGGTTGAATTGAAAACCAATTACTCCTATTAACTTTTCTAATTGTATTCTCTTGTCATTTTAACTCTTTTTTCGTTATATTTTCTAGTTGTTTGTCATTAGCTAAATTTATTATGCTATAATAAATATTTTTTTATAAAATTTACAATACATTTCTCTAATCTATTAATAACATATTATATTATAAATAATATCGCCATAAAATCAGATAATTCTAAAAAGATTGGTTCAACATTATAAAAGACCTTAAGCTAACTATAAAGAAGTAATCGCAATCGAATAAGCAACCCATTAAATAGGCAAACCAATTAATTAGTTGTAATGTAATAGTTTGTACGTTTACATTTTAAATTCTAACAGAAAGAAAATTTCTACTCTAATTTTAAAGAAACTATTGATTGCCCACATTTTATGAGAAATTTAAACGATTCAATCGAATCAGGGGGAAATCTAGGGGTTTTTTTTTGACGAAAATGGATAAAAATAGTTCAAATTCATGATATAGTTCGATAATTTAATAATCAAAAAATGAGATTCAAAGAAAACGTACTAAATTATGATATTTGAAGAAGATGAAAAGAAATTATGGATTTCTCCCAATTTTTAAGAGAGAGAAAGTATGGAGTAGAGAGAGAAGCTACCAAGAAGATGAGAAATGAAAAATGCTTGAGTAGAGCTGGGCATAAGCTGAACCGAGTAGGCACGCTTTTGGCATAGTATGACACAAGCAAAGTCATGGTACAACACGATACACTATCCATGGAGTGGCCCATAGGCCAGACCGTAGACAACAAAGAAATTTAGGCACTAGCACGCAAGCGGCACGTCAATTTGGCACGAAACATGACCCGAATCACGCTATTATTTAATACAATTAATAATACTATTATTTTTAATGTTATTATATTCTTATAATATAATTTATATTATCTAAAATTATTTTTTTCTAATTCTATTTTATACTCTATTTTTATTTTTTGTTAAAAAATTTAGGCCAACACGAGGCAAGACACGACATGCCAATCACGTGGGCCGTGCTAAGCCATTGGCCGAGTTTTTGGGAAAGGTAGCATGACACAGCGTGGCACGACTATAATTAGGCACAACACAACACGAAAAGAGATCAAACACAAGCTGCCACTGTCCATAACGATCACGGCACAACCCGTGCCCACCTCTATGTATGAGTTGGTAATGCGTGAGTTGTTTGTTAGTTGGTATTTTTTTTTTTAAAGTGAATGGATGTAAAATTGTTTTACTCCCAATTTTAAAGGAAAATGTTTTCAATAGGGTGTAAAATGAATTTACACTCTAAGTTTTACATTCTATATTTTACACTAAACTAAACAATGTAAAATGGAAAAACAATTTTCAAGGAAAATGTTTTACACCCTACTAAACATAGCCTAAAAGTCCCACAAACACAACCATTTGTTGTTGAAAGATATGGACCAAACTTTTATGCAAACAATTGACTTCATGTGGCACATACTTTTCAGCAAATGGGATGATATAAGGGTAGGGGGGCCGAGTACTTCGAAACAATGGCAATGTACTTAAGTTACAAAAGGTGAGGAACTTATTAAACGTCTTCAGTATTTTATTATATAATTTTAGCAAAATGGATCAGTCTGCTCATCCCTTCAGTTTCCATATTCATATTGTTTCAATCTCTATAAATAAGGTTATGATCTGAATTAATACAACAAATTTTCATAATATTTTGTGTCATTCATAATTTTGGACTAAAAAAGTATACTTAAAATCATACTATTCCTTACTCTAATTTTAATGCTTGTGTAGCTATGTATGTGTCATTTTTCTTGATACTTACTGTTAGAGTAAAGTCTACCCATCACAACCAATGATCGAAGACTAAGCGTCAGAGACTAACCAGTGATAAATGAGAAATCATCTCACGAAGGACCTAGAATATTTAAAAAGGGTCCATGGAATATTCTCCTTAGATAATGCCTCCGCCATTACAAAGAAGATTGGTCAATGAAGACGTGATGGAGAAGAGTTTGTAACTCCGTAATGGCTAGGACACTAGGTTTGAACGGGTCAAAACAAGAATTAAGGAAGATCAGTTGAGTAGCTCCTAATTCAAGGCATGAGGACTATTATGCATAGCAATAGCAATAGAGTAGGTCCATATGATTAGTGTATAGTACATTGTATTAGGTAATAACTCTTTGTAAAGTTGTTACAAAGTTGTCTTTATATATTTACATTACAGATTGTAAATATAACAATACACATAATACATAAAATAATCTTTCTCTCTCCAAACTCATTTTCCTCTTCTCTCT
The DNA here is from genome assembly GCA_026401315.1 of Dysphania ambrosioides. NCBI lineage: Eukaryota > Viridiplantae > Streptophyta > Magnoliopsida > Caryophyllales > Amaranthaceae > Dysphania > Dysphania ambrosioides. The sequence goes on along the minus strand of CM048664.1, from coordinate 22,455,754 downwards.
TTCTCTCCCTACACCCCTGTTTCATTCGTCATCAGTCATTCATCTTGTGATGAAGCTTGAGCTATCATCTGAGTAAACAATGGAGATTTATCACCAACTGCATTGCTCACACTTTGACATGGTATCAAAGCAAGTTTGTTGATCAACCTATGGTTATAATTTTTTGAGGTTTTTCTTTCTCTTCATTTGTGGCTTTTCATTGATCTATGAATTTCTTTGATCTTTCCTGTTCTTGTGGTATTCATCTCTGTATTTACAATTGTTCTGCGAGAATTGATTGATCTCACACAAAAATAGCATCGAGAATTGTTTTCTTTAAAATTGCAGATTGATTAAGCAAGAACCTTAGTACAATTGAAAGTAGCCATGTTGTTTACACAAGATCCATGTTCGGTGTATTATATTCATCCTTTAGATAATAATAATCATCGTTTTATCTCTGAGGTGTTTGATGGAGAGAATTATGTTTCGTGAAAGCGCTCTATGATCATTGGCTTATCCACTAAAAATAAGATGGCATTTGTTGATAATTCTCTTCCCAAGCCACACAACACATGTAGTACATACAAAGCTTGTGTTAGGTGTAATGATTTAGTAATAGACTAGATTTTGGGAGTGCTTGGACCTATTACAAAGAAGAGTGTATTCTTTAAGACAGCTAGTGAAATGTGGAGAGATTTAGAAGAGAGGTATGGCCATATCTCTTCCACGCAATTGTTTACAATACAAGAAGAACTCTCCAACATGTATCAAGGAAATTCTTATATTGTTGAGTTTTTCTCCTAAGATAAAGAAGAAATGGGATAGTTTAGATGATATGAATCTTATTCCAACCTATGATTGCAATGGGTGTAGCTGCAGTCTGGCTTCAAAGTTCATAAAGATTCAACAAGATCAATGACTACTCCTAATTTTTGATGAAGTTGAAACATATCAACAAGTTAGGAGTAACATCCTCATGATGAATTCTCTTCCTCAACTACATGTGGCATATAGATTATTATGACATGAGCAAAAACATAAGCAATTAAGTGATCAACTATCACCACAATTAGAAGGTATGGCATTTGGAGCAGAGAGGAGAAAATTCAATGATAACACAACATCAAGAAAATAGAATTATGCAAATAAAGAGAAATAATGCATCACAAAATGATAGGAAGCAAATGGCAGGTTCCTAAAAGAAATCTGCAAATCACTTGCACTCATTGCAAGATGACAAGTCATACCATGAACAGGTGCTACAAGATCCATGGTTATCCAACATGTTTCAAAGGCAATCAGTAGAGAAAGTATGATCATGCCACACAACTTGATGATAATCAAGATAGTGATGGTGCCTCTAATAATGGGGACTCTATTACTGCTACTTTCACCAAAGAGAAATACACTCAAATCTTGAATCTACTGGATAAGCAGCAAGACAAATCTTCTCTTTGTCAAATAAGTCATCATTGCTCAACTAATACATGAGTTAAAGTAGTAGGTAAATTTAGTTTGTTTCCTCATTTTCATGAAGGGTGGATCATTGACAGTGGAGCAATTGACCACATCTACCATGAATCAATCTATTTTCCATGCATTAACCTCTATAAGGATATGATAATAAACCTACAATTACTGATGGGTGACAAGTATTGGTGACTCACATTGGCACTATTAAACTAACAGACTCTATAATCCTAAAAAGTGTGTTATATGCACCAGAATTTCACTTTAACATGATTTTAGTCCATAAGATGCGCAAAGATCTAGGTTGTAGAGTCGTTTTTTATGCCGATTAGTGTTCTATACAGACTCGGGCCTTGAAGAAGGATAATTTTCTTGGTAAAATCTATTATAGCTTATACTACACTGCAAGGAGTTGTAATCATCTCAAGCCTAAACATTGTGAATACAATCAAACTCAAAATAAACCTTCTTTCTTGAATAATGGTGTTATGACATCTTTTGCTTCTGTAAATAAATATGCAAAGCTATGACACTTGAGGCTATGCCACATGGCATTCAACCAAATAAAGCATATTGTACCTAATGTTGAGAATAAAGATGTTGTTGATCACATATGTCAGATTTGTCCCAAAGCTAGACAATCTAGGCTCTCTTTCCTAGAAGTTCAATCAAACTTCTAAACCTTAGCAATTATTACATGTTGATATATGGGGGCCATATTGTCACAAGACATATAATGGCCTTAACATTTTTTTGACCATTACAGACGACTCCAACAGGCATACTTGGGTACATATGTTGAGACACAAAATGACTCAGTTAATATACTTGACAATTTTGTCAAATTTTCTCAGAATCAATACAATTGCATAATCAAATGCATATGGAGGAGTAATTTGAAGGTGAAATCACTGATATATACAACATGAATGTCATTGAGCATCAAACAAGTTGTAGTCATACACCATAGCAAAATGGGGTGGTTGAAAGAAAGCATAGGCATCTCTTGAAAACTGCAAGAGCTCTCTATTTTCAAGTAAATATTCACGAAATTTTTTGGGAAGACTGTGTTTTATGTGCAGTTCATCTTATTAATCAAATGCCATTGCCAGTCTTGTCAAATGTTTCACCATATCAGAAGCTTCACAATAGAACACCAAGCATTGATCATTTAAGAAGTTATGGTTGCCTTTGTTTTGTGTCCACATTAAAATCACAAAGGATAAAGTTCCAACCTAGAGAAACCCTTCTTTTTTCCTTGGCTATTCAATAACACAAAAGGCTACATGGTTCTCAATCTCTCAACTAATCAAGTCTCAAAGAGCAGAGATTTAGTGTTTCATGAGAAACACTTCCCTTTTCATACCAAGACATCATCATCTAATCTGCCCTTTTTAGTTCTTTGCCCCAAATGATAATTGTGATCACCTCTTCATGGATCCTTTTGTTAAAGGATACACCTTTTTTATTCTGTTATCTAATCCAGAGATCTCAATAAACATTAATGCATAAGAAGTAGATATAAGTGAAAATGCTACTCTATTGAATCAAGTCCAGGATCCGAGTGCTGGAATTTCTCAGTCTCCTATTACGACAACATCTAGGCCTAAGAGGCCACCTTCATGGATGAAACAATATGTATGTAATATTGCACCAATAACACTAGTAGCTGATCATTGGTGCAACCTCATTTCATATAGAAGCATACCAATACAGAGTAAGGTCTTTATATATGTCTCCACTGACCTTAAGGAACCATATTCCTTTTCAGAGGCATGTAAGGGTCACAGATGGGTTGAAGCAATGGAAAATGAGTTGATTGCATTTAAAAAAAAAACATGGAAATTTATTGACTTACCTGATGCTAAGAAGCCCATAAGATGCAAATGGGTCTTCAAAATTAAGTTCAAAGCAAATGACAATGTAAAAAGGTTTAAGGCCAGATTGGTAGACAAGGGGTATACACAAAAGCATGGAGTAGATTATGAGGAAACCTTTTCTCCCGTAGTCAAAATGGCTACTCTGGGAAGCATCCTTGTAATAGCAGCTAGTAAGCATTGGGAACTATTTCAGTTAGATTTTAACAATGCTTTTCTTCATGGAGACCTTCATGAAGTAGTCTACATGAAGATTCCTAATGGAGTTCCTCATTCAAAGGGTCAAGTGTACAAACTAAAGAAATCCCTATATGGCCTCAAGCAAGCCTCAAGATAATAGTTTACTAAGATGCATACAGAGTTAACCTCATTAGGGTTCCTGCAGTGTAAGAGTGACTACTCTCTGTTCACTAAGAAAACCAATGGCTACATAGAAATTATTTCTATCTATGTTGATGACATAGTCCTAACAGGTGATAACAAGGCTACCATAAAACTCTTGAAAGCTCATATGGATAAATGTTTTAGCATAAAAGATCTTGGCATTCTCAGCTTCTTTCTAAGATTGGAAATTAGCTATCTTCCTCAAGGAATCACAATGATTCATAAGAAATTCACTAAGGAGCTACTTTCTGATTGTGGTATGGACACATTCAAAGCTATTGTTATCCCTTTACCAGTAAATCTTAAATTACATGCTGATGAAGGCAATCTTCTTGATGATCCTACTACATATAGGATACTAGTGGAAAAGTTGAATTTTCTAACTAATACTAGAGTTGATTTGTCCTACACTGTCCAGACACTGAGTCAGTTCATGCAAAGCCCCTAGACATCACATATTTCTTCCTTAAATCATACCCTATCTTATGTAGCACATACTTCAAGCTAAGGGATATTGCTTAAAGGAGCACAACAACTCAAACTCCACGTCTTTTCTGATTCAGACTTGGCTTCACGCCCATAATTCAAAAGATCTACGACTGGTTATGTGATTCAACTAGGGGACTCTCCTATTAGTTGGAAATCCAAAAGGCAACCAACTGTATCTAGATCAAGCTCTGAATCTGAATGTAGAGCTATGGAAAATGTGGCTGCAAAAATCACATGGGTAGTGAGACTTTTGCAAGAACTTCAGATACAAGATCTTCAACCTGTTACATTGCATTATGATGTTAAGACCCAATTTTTTATGAACGCACGAACCATATTGATATTAATTGTCATTTTACAAGAGAAAAATTCTTAGAGGGACTCTTTTAACTCACTTATTTCCCCACTCATTCTCAAATAGCAGATTGTTATGCCTAGCAATAGCAGTAGTACATGTCCATAAGATTAGTGTACAATACATTGTATTAGATGATAACTCTATGTAAAGTTGTTACAAAGTTGTCTTTATATATTTACATTACATATTGTAAATACAACAATACACATAATATAGAAAAAAAAATCTTTCTCTCTCCAAACTCATTTCCTCTTCTCTCTTTCTCTCTCTACACCCCTGTTTCATTCGTCATCTGTATTTCATCTTATGCTAAAGCTCGAGCTATCATCTAAGTCAACAATGGATATTGACCATCAGCTGCATTGTTCACACTTTGACAAAGGTCTCTTAACCAAGGACAAGCCACCAACATTCACAAGAGGGCTAGAGGCAGATTATAAATGGAAAGCAAGGCACCAAGCACAACTAGAAAGATCATCTCAACCCTCATAATCATCATTGTTCTTTACTTTTCTTCATCACAAAGCTAGAACCATCGCATTATATTTACTTTACTTTATTGTTATTCTTAGAATTAGCAATTACTCTCCTATGCATTCTAAGAAAAACAACAAAAGGACCATTTTTCGTCAATGGAACAACGTCATAGCAAGCCTCCACAATTTTTTCTTCTTCTGTCTTTTAGGTTTTTAGCGTCAAAAGTTATTTTTATCGCTTGCATTATTTTCTTACTTTATTCTAGCTGTTATTCCTACTCGTCATTCAACTAGTTGTTTAATAATCCAACCTTAAATCGTTACTAGATGACAGTTTGTAGCATAAACACTTACAACTTGTCGTGCGTTTCCACCTATGTTTCAAGGTACCATATCAGAGTTACCGGGTAGATGCTTTCAAAGATATCATTATAGCTTGGAAGCCTCTCAAATATACTTCTAAAATCCTAAAGATGCCATGCTTGCAAACTAAAATAGTATTGTTTTAACGTTTGATCAATAGGACTTCCCATGAAATCATCTTGGCGAGATGTATACAAATTTCTCTCCTAAAAATTCTACAATATCTTTGAAAGATTATGATAGTTGTAACCAAGTAGCCACCTTCGAAGTTACAGTGATTGCAAATTGCAAAATTGTGGTGTATGTTGTAAAATGGTTGGAATGTGCATTTTCTATTAGGAACTAATTGCCGGACATAAATTTACAAAAATACCATTTTAAATCACAAGTATAAATATAAAATTCAATTATGAATAGCTATTATTAGTTTTATTAATTATTTGAGATCTCATGTGTTGGGAGATAGAGGAAGAATAATAGGTATTAGGATTTAATTATAAGAAATAAATTAAAATAATACATGTAAAATAAACAGACTATAACACCTACTGTATATAATGATTAATAGCTAGAGAATGCTGAAGAAAGTTAATTGATATAACATTTTTTTATTAGATATCATGAAACGATATAAAGTTACAATATGTACAGGGAATCTAATGCTAAATTAATAAAGGTATAAAATTAAGAGAATTCTACGCGTTATAATTTACTTGGTTTTGCTATTGCTATTATTAGTGTTTGCTCAACTTATTCTTAGCCAAAGATTGTTACATTTCAAAATTAACTTTTCACATCATGACCTAGCCCGTATCCACTACATGTGTTGATGCGATTCGAAGTGTTGAATAACACTGATTTATAAAGTCAAGAAGTAATCCACTTGTTATCAATTGATCTAAAGTTTGACCTCATTTAGAAAATTGAATCGTATGGATGTATGCAGTATGTATAATGAATTGCAAAGTTTCCTCCTCCTCGAGTCCTAAACTAATAGGTATGGTCCAGGCCCATTAATCAATGATTTACTACTATCAACTACTCAAGACAGAGGGATTGCAATAATGGAAAAGGATTGCTAGGCACAACACTGTCATAAGACATTAAGACCTAGTGGGGGTGGGTGAGCAAATCGGATACCTAGTCTATTTCTTTGAGAATTGGACTTGGAATCGGTTAGAATCGGGTCCTGATTTTTGGAACTGATCTAGTTCCTAGTGGGTACCAATTTTGGAATCGGGTATCCGGTTTATTTTTTATTTGATATTTTCCCCTTTTTTACAGTTATAATTAGGTAAAATCCTAAAAAAAAAATGTTTGATTACCTCCTTATTCATGACTAGGAAAGTTTATGACTACAAAGGCGTAATACAATCCCAAATAAAATTAAAAAATATAATAACTCCATAAGTATTCAAAAATTGCACAATGTATCAAATTTGATATCGAGCATTGAGTACAGAACCGGTTCTAGTAGGTACCGGTTGGTGTCGGGTCCAAAAAATAAAGAGTCGGAACCAAAATTAGTTATGACTACTCTAGCCCGACTCGAATCCAACCAGGTGACCGGTCTTTTGCTCACCTCTAGGTATAACCAAGTCAACAAAGGGTTTGAAAATGTGATAGAAGTGAAGTTAGGAGATTAGGTTCGGCACCTTTCGAAGTTGTCCAATGTCGCAAAGTACTCAACCCCTCCAGTGTTAGTAGTTTAGCACCCTGTGGGAGACAACCCACTAATAAATTGCTGTCCGGTGAGAACAAGATCGTACACAATTGTGTGAAGTTGCTAAGTTTAGATAATGAAACGAGTACTTGATCCCAGTATTTTCTACTTCATATGGTAAAAAAGGATGGCCCATGCAGGTCTCGAACCTGCGACCTTCGCGTTATTAGCACGACGCTCTAACCAGCTGAGCTAATAGGCCAATAGTTAGTATCTTTTACATTAAAGAAAATATATTTTTAACCCTCTATGTAAAAGAAAACATGTCAAATAATTATTTTATTTATCCACAAAATCATGGACAAAGGAACACCAATATATAAATGGAGTTACAGAGGTAATCAACGTTTATGACTAAGGGTTTTCTAATTTTTATCAAGATATTGAGATATCAGATATATGTGTTATTATATTAGGTATAACTATTGTTATATTCCCTCCGTTCCAAATTAGTTGCTACATTTGACTTTTCACGGTCTTCAAGACACGATTTAAAACGTTTTTTCTCTAAATTCGTAAGACAATAATTATGAAAACTTGATATTTTAAAAGTTTACATTGAGATGTATCAAATAAGATTACATTTGAATATATTATTTGTTAGAACATAATTAGAATTTATGGTCAAAGTTTTTAAACTTTGGCTCCAAAAATGAAAATTTAGCAAGTAATTAAGGACATAGAAAATATTAGATATAGACATTGTTATATCAGGCAAAGTACAGAAAAAATATTTTCAGAAATAACATTATGATCTCAAATTCTCATGTATAGAAATAAAATTATGAAAATATTTACTAATATATTTTTGTATAAAATATAAATTAGGAATGACGCAACAAAGATTTTTCTTTACATTTGGGTTGCACATGCATAAACAATTACAATAAAAATTCTATTCAATATCGTCATCTGGACAGCTGCTCATTTTCAATGGTGTACTGTCAATATGACAATAAAATGATATGAATCCAGGCCTAAATACAACCAAATATAAACCTATCAACTTTTAACCCTTAGTCCCTTATCATTTAAAGTCACCATCTGAAGAAAGATGATGTGGTAGGGCGAATTCCTGTGGTAGGGGTTACCCCGCTCATATATTGCAACGATAATATATACGGACTACTCCGTATATGTTATCAACAAGGACATCAACTAATATCGAGTCGCATCAATGTGACATTTCCATTGATTAATGCCACTGAGGGTAGTAATTTTTTGGAACTACTGCACGTTGTATTTGGAGGAAAAATACAGCATATTTTCATAAAGGGACAAAGTGGCAACACATCAAAAATGTTGTTGCAGAAGGACAGGGAACTCTCATGCATATATGATTCCTAACTTCTGTTTTAATTTATGTAGGAAGAAGAATGATGATTATATGTTGCATATTTGGAATCCGATGCGTTCTCGAAATAAGTGGTACTATTGTACACAACATGTTTCAATTCCCACAAGCCCACGACCCCCTTTATATTGTAGGGGTGTATGAATTGAAGAATGTACAAATATTATTTCATACATATATGGTAGTAGCACTTGAGGTATATAGTTTTGTCATTATGAAATTGACTATCCTCTGAGTTTTATGCTATGTTAAAAACTACTCATTGTATCCTAATACTAACATTCATGGTGTATAAAACTATTTTTATTAAGGTAGTTTCCTAAGTACGTGAATGAGTAGGAAAATGTACCCATACTTTTTATAAGTTGCATGCTGATATTGGCTCCTCAGTTGCGTTACATTCGTTTTCGTTCTTCAATTCTGTTGAGCATATTAGAAAGGTGCATAATACTGAAAATGGGTATTAGTGAGCTGACAAAGCAAGATGGGTATTAGTAATCTGGCAAAACCCATTTTTTGTTACAACAGAATATAATGTATTTCTCTTACACTTGTATATATATATATACACACACATACATACATACATGCAGACATACATAATAAAAGAAACACATTTTCATTCTTGCTTTTGATTCTCTCTGTTTTCTCCTCTTCGTTCTATGCATGCACCTCATCAATTTCAGCATTGATTTGGTAAATGCTTCATAGTTTCACATGGTATCAGAGCATCGTGTCTTGCGCTTCATGCTCACTTTGATAATCTCTGGAATCCTGATTTATTGAAGTAATCTGAAGTTTTTTCACGCAAAGTTGCGCTGAGGTTTGTTTTCTGAATCTTGATCATCAGTTTGAAGTTCTTGTGATATTTTTTTCATGCAAAATTGCATTGAGTTGTTGAGTTGATTGATTATCATAGTTGAAATCATGGAATTAACGCAAGATTCTAGTTCAATTTTTTACATTCATCCATCAGACAACAATAATCATAAGTTCATTGCTGAGACTTTTGATGGAGAGAGTTATTGCTCCTGAAAAATATCTATGGTCATTGGATTGTCCACCAAGAACAAATTAGCTTTAGTGGATGGCTCTCTGTTGAGACCAGATAGTAATGATGATGTTTTCAAGGCGTGGACAATATGTAATGATCTAGTGATGGGATGGATCTTGGGAACACTAGGACCTATCACAAAAAAGTTTGTATTCTTCTACAAGACTATAAGCGAGATGTGGAAGGACTTGGAAGAGAGGTATGGTCAAATGTCCTCCACTCAATTGTTTGCAATACAAGAAGAAATATCGTCTATGCATCAAGAAAATGCAGATATTGCTGAATTTTTTTTTCAAGAATCAAAGAAAAATGGGACAATCTTGATAATGTGAATCATATACCTGTGTGTGAATGCAATGGTTGTAGCTGCAACCTAATAGCAAAATTTTTGAAAGTTCAGCAAGATTACAGAGTGTTACAGTTTCTAATGAAACTGAATGAGTCATACCAGCAAATTAGGAGCAACATTCTTATGATGAGTCCTCTCCCTCAACTCTATACTACATATCAGTTGTCGCTTTAAGAACAGAAGCATAAGCAACTGAGTAATTTTGCTTCAACACACACTGAGAGCATGGCATTTGGAGTGGAAAGGAATAGAACTTATGATTCTTAATCTCATTTTTAGAATTCTGGAAATAATACTAGAAGAACTTTTCCACATACAGAGAAAGGCAATGTAAGGCAAGTGTCAGGGAACAAAAGGAATTTGAAATTGACCTATAACCACTGCAAGTTGATTGGGCACACTATTGATCGCTGCTATAAACTTCATGGATATCCACCAAATTTCAAGCATAATCATTAGAGACACTTTGCACATGCTTTACAAATTACAGGATGATTCTCATAACTCAACAAGCACAGATTCCATCACTGCTACCTTCACTAAAGAGCAATATACTCAGAATCTTAATATGATAGAAAAACAACAAGAGCAACCTTCTCTCAGCTGTGCAAAGACTTCTTCAGCAGGTAAATTCTATTTTTTCTCACATTGCCATTAAGGATGGATTACTGAAAGCAGAGCCATAGATCATATTTTCCATGACTTGAAAATTTTCAGCACACATGATCCTATACAAAGTGGTGATAATAAAATAACTATTCTTGATGGAAGAAGTGTCTTAGTAGAACGCATTGAAACACCACTACTCTCAACAATGTTCTCTATGTCCCTTAGTTCCATTTTAATATGATATCCATTTCCAAGTTCTATAAGGAATTGGATTACAAAGTAGTCTTTTCTACTGATTCTTGTTCAATATAGGATAGGACCTTGAAGAAGGAGAATGTTCTTGGTAGAGCAAACTATGGATTATACTATATGGAAGATATTGATACAATCACAAGCTTAAGGTGTTCTAGAGCAACTTCTAATATTGTTTCTCTTTCTATCGGATCCTCTCACAGTGTTGTCTCAATAAATAATGGTGATGTATCTCTTACCTCTCCTTCTGTACATAATCTTTCAAAGTTGTGGCATCTCAGACTAGGCCATATGCCATTTAGTCAGATGAAGCATGTAGTGCCTTTTGCTCATAATAAAACATTGTGAATGATATTTATCAAATCTATCTTAGAGCTAGACCGTCTAGGCTATCTTTTCCTAAAAGTGAAATAAAATCTTCTAGACCTCTTCAATTGATTCATGTTGATATATGTAGACCATACAAATGAAGAACATATAATGGATTCACAATGTTTTTGACCATTGTTAATGATTTTAGTAGACATACATGGGTGTACATGTAGAAGCATAAGTCTAATTCAATACAAATTCTGGATAATTTTGTTTTACTTGCTGAAAATCAATATGCTCAGAGAGTGCAAAGCATACGAACTGATAATGCTAAGGAGTTTTGTGAAGGGAGGATAACTAATGTTTACAGTAAACATGGGATCATGCATCAGACTAGTTGCAGTGGCACACCTCAACAAAATGGTATTGTTGAGAGAAAATAAAGACACCTTCTTGAAACAGCAAGAGCTCTATTTTTCCAGGCTAATCTCCTTGATAAATTTTGGGGGGAGTGTGTATTGTGTGCAACATATATTATAAATCGAATGCCTCTGCGAGTTTTCTCTGACTCTTCTCCCTAGCAGAAGTTGTACAATAAAAAGCCTAATTTTGATCATCTAAGGGCTTTTAGATGCTTGTGTTTTGTATCAACCTCTAAAGCCAATAGAATGAAGTTTGAAGCCAGAGCAAATGTATTTCTTTTCATTGGATATTCTCCAAGACAAAAGGGATACAAAGTTTTAAATCTCTCAAACTATGTTGTCACCATCAGTAGAGATGTGGTGTTCCATGAAGAAAATTTCCCTTTTCATAGCAGATTTGTCTTGTCTGATTCATCACTTTAATTTTTTATCCCAAGCAATACTTGTGATCATATATATACAAATTCTTTTATTGAAGGATATGACAATCCTATTGTTAGTCCTATACTCAGACCTGATGCTCATACAATAAACAATCATGGAGATAATACTCATGTTGGGAGTTTCCCTGAAGTTGTTTCAGACATAACAGAGACTCAAGATTTGAGTGACAACATTCCTCTACCTCAATTAAGAGTTTCCACCAGGACAAAGAAGTCACCTTCTTGGATGAAGGAGTATATTTATAACAATACTCATAATTCTTCAGATGATGCACGATGGTGTAACCTAATTTCTTATGGGAATATTCCCTGCTCCTCCAAAGCCTTTATCAGCAATTCGGCAAATATCACAGAACCAACCACCTATTCTGAAGCGTGCACATATCCTTAGTGGAAAGAAGCAATAGAGAAAGAACTCAATGCTTTAGCACAAAATAACACATGGGAAATTGTTGATCTTCCTAAAAACAAGAAGCCTATCGGGTGTAAGTGGGTGTTTAAGGTAATACTTAAGGTCGATGGCAGTGTTGAAAGGTTTAAGGCCAGGCTTGTAGCCAAAGGCTACACACAAAAGTATAGGATTGATTATGAGGAGACATTTTCTCTTGTTATAAAAATGGAAACAATAAGGGGTGTTCTGGCAATCGCTGCTAGCAATAATTAGGATTTATTCCAGTTAGATAGGAATAATACATTTCTCCATGGAGTTTTGAATGAGGAGGTACAAAGATACCTAATGGACTAGCTCATACAAAAGGACAAGTTTGTAAGATTAGGAAGTCATTGTATGGCCTTAAGCAAGCTTCAAGGCAATGGTTTGCCAAACTTCAAACTGAATTGATTTCTCTAGGTTTTCATCAATGGAAAAATGATTACTTTTTGTTCATAACGAAATCAAATGGGAAGATAGATGTAGCTGCTGTCTATGTAGATGACAATATCCTCACAGTAAATGATCAGTCAAGCATTACTCACTTGAAGAAGCATTTAGATGACTGTTTCAGCATAAAAGATTTGGGGAAGCCGAGTTTTTTTCTTGGATTGGAAATTACTTATTTACCAGAGGGGATTATAATGACTTAGAAAAATTTCACTAAGGAGTTGTTGTTAGAGAGTGGCATAAAGTCATTTAAAGGTGCAATTACTCCTCTGCTAGTGAATCTAACTCAAGGCTAATGAAGGCGATATCTTAGAGGATCCCACAGAATATAAGAAGCTAGTTGGTTTAAACCTTGAGCCAATTCATGCAACAACCAAGATCATCTCATCTACATGTTCTCCATAACACTCTAAACTACATAGCAAGAACATCTGGTTAAGGGATTGTACTCAAGGGATCAACACAACTAACTTTACAAGTATTCTCTAATGCTGACTGGGCATCTTGCCCTGATTCAAAAAGATCTATTACAGGATACATAATTCAGCTGGGAGGTTCACCTATTAGCTGGAAATCCAAGAAACAAGCTACGGTGTCAAGGTCTTCTTCAGAATCAGAATATCATGCTATGGCAAGTGCATCTGTTGAGATTACTTGGCTAGTCAGGTTATTACAAGAATTCGAGTTGCATAATTTGAAGCTAGTAACACAGCATTGTGACAACCAAAGTGCAAGATATATTGCAAAGAATCCCCGTTTTTCACGAGTGCACCAAACACATTGAGATTGATTGTCATTTTACTCGGGATAGGGTGCTTGAAGGGCTCATTCAACTCACTTATCTTCCTACTAAAGCTCAAATAACTGATGTTTTCATAAAGGTCTTACTATTTCCTCAGTTTAATGAACTCCTTTCCAAACTTGGTCTGTTTTATCCAGAACCAAGTTTGAGGGGTGTGTGTGTGTGTGTGTGTGTGGGGGGGGGGGGGGGGGGGGGGGGGGGGGGGGAGGGTGTTGAGCATGTTAGAAAGGTGCATAATGGGTATTAGTGAGCTGGCAAAACCCATTTTCTATTACAACATACATGCAGACATACATATATATGTTAAAAAGGTGCACATATATATGATGTACATACATGCAGACATACATAATAAAAGAAACACATTTTCATTCTTACTTCTGATTTTCTCTGTTTTCTCCTCTTCGTTCTATGCATGCACCTCATCAATTTCAGCATTGATTTTGTAAATGTTACATAGTTTCACAAATTCTTATCATGCCTTATGCTACCTCGGGAGGCTGGCGCCTTGCAGCTGTGATAACTAATTGACAATCAAGAAAAAAGGGAATGAAAAGGATAACATATTCCAATATAAAGGTAATTTGGTTGAAGTTAAAATTACTAAATTTTTGAGATAAAGTTAGAGCTCTAATATCATGTTAGATTTTAGGAAAACTTTTTAAATTGGAGAGTGTACCATTAATCAGTATTTATATCTTTACAATAAGAGTCCTCAGCGATCTAGAAGGCAACTTAGTACGATAAGGATACAAATATTATCATTAATATTAGAGGTGACAATGGGTTGCGTTGGGTTGGGTTCGAGTTCAACCTATTTGATTTCGGGTTGAAATATGTTTATCCAAATCCAACCTGTTTATTAAATGGATTGAAAATTTCAACCCAACCCAATCCGCTATGGGTTTGGGCTGACCCAACCCAACCTGTTTAATAAGTAAAAGTCATTTGATTTTTTAATTTTCCAAATTCTAAGCAATGCAAAATAAAAATCAGACAAATTGGATCAGTTTTTAATCACTTTTTGACACCCCTAATTAATATGTTATCTTATGAGTATGTTCACTACTTAAATCACGTACGCTGTCACAGTGAATTAGTGATACTCGATCAGTCGCAATAGGTATAAACTTCTAAACTTGACACCTGTCCATCATGCACGGAATACATCGTCAGTAAGCAGTGGAGAAATGCACGGCAAACTGAGACACAGATCTTATTATTTTCCCTTTTTTCCTCGTGAGTCGCACCGTTAAAAAAAGTTTCAGGACTTCAGTAGAAGAAAAAAAAGTTACAATACCGTAAATCTAAGTGTTAAACAGTAGAGTGCGACGCTTGAAAAGCCGAATACATGCACGACACGTAACATAAAATAATTGAGAACTGACAATGACAGAAGTGGTAGAGTCATCAGTCGTACAGTTTCCTTTGACAAGCGATATCCCAAGTTACCAACGGTTTCTCTGTAAAAAGTGCGGACCTTACTATAGATGGGCGGTTATCCATGCACCACTCGCGATATAACTTTCCATTTTTCCACTGGATTATCTTGTATGAAGTAATACCAAGTAATTATTGTTTCGGGTCAGACGTGTACGAGTAGCAATGTAGCATGAATGACAAATCGACAATTGAGACTGGGATGACAATTTGAGTTGGGGACTAGCTAATGAGCCATGCCTATCCGACTGGAACGATAAGCTGGGACGCCTGGGAGGCTGGGAAGTGGGAGGATAGCTTAATATGTGAGAAACAAGCTAAGAGTAGGTTAATTTTTTGTTTTTCTTAAAAAAAATAAAAATTGAATGACATACACATCACTTGGCTCAGAAAATGATCGATTCTCTTGCCAGTAATATGGAATGACAATGAAAATGAAATCGTAATACTATTACTTAGATATATTGATTGATCGTATGTTTTTTTTTTGTTTTTTTGTTTTATCTTATGATAATGAAATATTTACTTCGTATATATATGTATTTGAAGATACTTGGTGTTGTTAGGTGTTTGCAGTTTGTTATCAATACAAACTTACAAAGTAATAATATGCAAAAATGATCACTTTGTTAAAAAATGAAAGTTCGGAAGGTAGCTAAAAAGCTATAATCCACAAAGCATAAGATGCATTTTATTGTAAATTACTTGTTATAGAGAAATTTCTAATTTATACATGATATAAATATATCATAAGATATTTTTATAATTTTAATTATATATATGAGATTATAATGTCTAATTTTTTATATTTCTATATCTGATATTAAAATACATATATATAATATAATAACTATATATTATATATATATATATATATATATATATATATATCAGATAACTATAATATAATAACTATATATAATAACTATATAATATATATATATATTACATATATATAATATAATAACTATATATAAATATATATAATAACTATATATTTATATATGATATTTCAATATCCTAATATAATTTATATCAGATATAAATTAGAAAAGTCAACTTATTATATAGTATATTTCATAACTATATAATTAAAGTAAATGATTAGTTTCTTATTTCAGAATGCGAGTATTTTTATAATTTGACCGTACCACATGAAACAAACAATAATGACAAAAGGCCAATGATATAAACTAGTCAATTGCAACAGCAAATAGGGCGCATGGTATGGACAGAAAATAAGACTTCTTCATTAACATCTCAACGCTTGACGTATAAGCATTTCAATTCACATGTCGAATTACTCGAGAATTGATTAGTACGTGTTAGAATGCATTACGTAACAAAATATAATTTGAATATTTTTCACGTACGTTAATTAAGCACACCTCATTGAGAGTCATAAATATATCACCTTCCACTTTGTGAGGATTGGATAAAGTAAAGAAGAGTAGGGACTAAATATGTTCAAATGGAAAGGGATCTATTAAAGCTCTTAATCGGCCCATTGATAAAAGTGTCTAATCAATTATGAGCTTAAATACGTCAACCAATAATAATTTACAAAGCTTTTAAACATTATGAAATAATGAATAATTCCATTTTCTTGCCATTGATACACTACCAAAGATTGAAGGTGATACAGACATATTATCTCCCTCCACAAATAGAACTATACTCTCTTTAGATCGCCCTATTTTGCATCTTCTTTCGCCCGGCTCAGCTTGCATCTTGTTTGACCCGACCCTGCCCGGCCCGTTTTGCATGTGACCCATCTTGAACCTAACTCGACCTAATGTAAGGTCTAGTAGGGACTAGAAAGTCATAAAGCACACCCATAACCAAATGTAAATTTATAGCAATTTTGGTTTTGGACTTTTGGTAAGTCATGCTAGCTTTCACAAGCTTCCGGATGGAAAATACACTAGCTCTACATTACAACCCATAATATATACGATGTCTATACAGTACAACCACAATTCATACGATTTTACATAGATATATATCAAATGTAATAGGTCAAGTACTCTAGTGTGAATAGATAGATGATGTGGTCCTTGTCTTCTTGATTGAGGTGTTGACACGTCAAAACCCTAGGGCATACTAAGGTCGTTGACGTTTCAACTGATCATATGATGTTTGCGGTAAACTTTTATTTATTTTTCTAGTCCGTATTTTTGGACAATACGATGTACGGAGTACACTACTTAAAATATGAATCTTGTGCAATCACCAAAAAGTAAGAGTAATGAGGACGTCTCATCTTTTTGCGAGATTGAATACTGAGTATGTGATGAGTTGGTTTAGAGTTGTTACCTCAAGGCCTAATTGTTTTGGGCGGATTGGATATTAATTAATTTGATAATACAAGCTCCCCACCCCCTCTTGTGTTGAAAAAAAATAAGCTGATCTAGCGATAGTCTAATTCAAGAATTTTCTAGTCAATTACTTTGAAAATTAATTTTTTTTTAGTATACGGTTTATATTTTTATGAATTTAAATGGTTTTAAGAGCTTAGCTAGTGTGTAAGCGGCCCGATGTCATGGACTCAATTATACCTTTATACGGATGTGATTAACATGTATTTTTATAATTATACTTTATACTTTTTAATTTTTATGAGTTCTTCTTTCCCATAGTGTGATTTAATACATTTCTGTTTGGGTAGGATCACATGAAAATTATGTATAGCATACGGTTAAGACTTTTAATATGCGGAGTAATATACATTATATTCCAAGTCGTTTGATGATAAGCACAATTCATCCCGGAAAAATATTCGAGCACTGTTTATTATTCATCGTCTCAAATAGTTGGCTGAGTTTATTTATTTTCCTCTCTATGAGTTATATGTATCATTCCTTTTGTTTTATTCCAAACATTCATGCATGAGTACGAGTAGTTTTCTTTTCTTTTTTTTTTAAAGTAAATAAAATTAATAAGAATTTAATTGCATAAGTTAAGCCCATCTATATTACTATATATATATTGAGTATTGAAAGTCTCTGACACGGTCTTTAGAAGCCAGGAAAACACATGTCTCTTAATGTGAATATTGTGAACATGTGTATAGTGGAATTTTTCCTTTCAATCGGCATATGACCCTTACTCAATATAGGACGTGCTATCAAACATAAGAATGTAATCATTTAGTTGGATTTTTGAGATGTTATACTAGATCGAGTTTGTATCATTGTATACTGCATGATTTATTTCATGATAGATGTGATTGCTATACACGGATGGCGGACTCTCTTGATATGGATATAATAAGGATATAACACATTGTAATTTTTTTAAAAAGGAAAAACATTAAAAAAAATATTTAAAAAATTAAAAGTAAATCATTTTCTTATATTGTAATTTCATGTTTATAGATACCAACTTTATTTGTAAACAATACATTCAATTCTAAATAGTATAACTTCAAAAAGAAAATGAAGATGAAAAAGGATTCATGCAAAAATGGTAAAAAATACATAAAGCTTAGGTTTTAGTACAACTTCACATTCAATTAGTACAATACATTTGCAAATAAAGAAACTTAATTCAACTCTAAATAATACAATTTTTAAAAAAAAATACCTAATTTACTCTTAAATATACATATATCCTCATATATTGTACACGCAAGTATATGAAGAAATAGTATACAAGTACTATTAATGAGTACGTACTAGTAAGAAAGTGTATACGAGTATGACAGTAGTAACTACAACACCCCGTAGTATTCCCTTATCCCTGAAAGGAAAAGATCGAGGAGACAAGTATCTAATTCTAGTTCTACCCAATACGGATTGCACAACATACGACGACAGTACATATATATCTAGCCTACCCTCCCTCCCTCCCTCCCTCCCTATCTCTGAAGAAGTTAGAGATAAGAGAAAAGTAGACCACTTACTATAATTGAAGGGTTTCTATTTTATCTCAACCACGCTTTACTTTTGATCTCTCTGTCAAGGCTGTGGTTACCTACCAAGCAGGTTAACAAAAAGAAAAGAACGACCTCATTCAATGTGGACTAGATTTTTATAGACAAGTGTGTAGGAGAGGCAACAGCTCTTCAGATACCCAGTTCTATATTTAGTATTCTCTCAGAATTTATTTCTACCAAGTGAAGTTTATTATACACTTTCATAATATAATTCCTTTTATTCAGCACATAATTAATAATAACATATATAAACTATATATTATAAATAATAATGGGAAGAGGGAGAGTAGAGTTGAAGAGAATTGAGAACAAAATAAATAGACAAGTAAGTTTTGCAAAGAGGAGAAATGGTTTGCTCAAGAAGGCTTATGAACTTTCTGTTCTTTGTGACGCTGAAGTTGCTCTCATCATCTTCTCTAACCGCGGTAAACTCTATGAATTCTGCAGCAGCACCAGGTACTTTTCTTTACCCTCTTTTTTTTTTAAAAAAAAAAAAAAAATTCTACTTAGATGATCAATACTTGTAGTTCATATAGTAGTCATCTTAATTAGTTTCCCTCGATTTTATAGTAAGTACATAATTTACCAAAATATTTGAATAGAGGGGATACCAAAAATTTGGTCTTGTAGGATCAATATCTTTGTAGTTATGCACATCGTATGATATAATATAATGTTTTGGTTTGGTTTGGTTGTGTTAGTACAAAATAATCTGGTTTTAAACCCTTTTATTATTGTGGATATTCTGCTCCCTAGTGAGCTAGGAAACGATGTTCTATGTTATTGGATTCTGATTTCTCTTATCATGCTTGATGACTATATCATGGGGATTGTTTTGAATTGTCTTCAGTTTGCCAGATCTTGAAAGAAAAAAAAAGTATGCAATTATAATAATAATACACATCTTGGTTTGTAACATCTGTAAGTATTAGTAGAGATTGACCCTAAATTTGATGCTTTACTTGGAGTGGATGTATTAATTTAGTGTGTTGAATATTCTTCGTTCAAGGATGTGAAAAATCCTTAGTAAGACTCGAAAATAAATATATATAATTTTATTTTGGTCGATTGTGCGTACTTTAATAATTTGATGATGCCATTCTACTTCATTTGCACTATTTTATCTCCAAATTTGTAGAATGGAGATTAGTATTGTATATTAGGTCAAAATTAAGTAAAACTATTTTTTATTTTATGAAAATCAATCATTTATATTTACATCTTCAACTAATATAAGCAATGTGTTCTTAATTCAATTTTTTCTCAAATACTAAGTTTTGAAACATTATCGTTAACAAAGAATCATATTACGTTAAATACGGATCTGGGCCGCATTTGGTACCAAGAGAGAAAATTCACTTACAAGGTTAAAAATGGTTCAATCCTAAAACCATATGAGAATAGGAGGAGTTGATCTTAGCCATGTAAAGTGTTTAACTTTCACTCATTTAATCAACGTGGGACAATCGGTCTCAAATCACATGTAAATTTTTATTTCTTAATACTCGTGAACTCATTTTTAATTTGGCCTAGTGTACATTAAAGTCATTAAAGGTCTCAAACCATGGACCTTACTCTTATACCATATCAAATCCAGCTCTGAATCGCATCTATCACCAAGAGAGAGTTTACTTACAAGGTACAAGATGATTTTATTTTAAAACCATATGATAATAAAAAGAGTTGCCCTTTAACCTTATAAAGTGTTTAAGTACTCAACTAATTTAATCAATGTGTGACAATTGGTCCCAATTCAAATGTGAATTTTCATCTCTTTATATATTATTTTTCAGGTAATTACTCCTTAAAATTATATGTGTAGCTTACCTTAAGTTATCTTTTAATTTTAGTTCCCATGAAAAAGCACATAGCACCATTTTTTCCCCTTTTGTTTTGTCGGAAGCCCTTAGTACCTAGTGAACACGTGATTGTAAGTCTGTATTTACTCGCCTGAAATGTTTGCTCCCCCAATTGATGTTGTCCTATGTTTTTCCTAACATATACACATAAGTACAGTTTAGTTATATTGGTATGCCTAACAAATTATTAGTAAAAGTTTAGTTCGGATCCTTCGACAGCCTATATATAAGAAATCATTGTTACCGCTAAACATGTTGGGTTAGTGAATTAATCGATTTTCAGCGAACACTTAATTTTTTTTTTAAATAGTGTATTTTAATATGTTCAACTTTGCTGTTAGAGCATCATTTTGCAAATAGCTGTATAGCCAAGCCATGAACATTTTCAGGAGCACCTTCAACTAAAGTTTAATTAGGAAAAGGGTTCAACTTTGCTCTCAACTATCAAGTTTAACAGTTCAAATCATTCAAACAACGTTTCTAATATAACATTGTAACATGGTCTTACACTCTAATTTTGTAATTCATAAAGATTCCACTTGGGGTGTATCTTGGTGGATAAGTCTTACTCGCTACTCCTATATACTTTGAAAACACATTTACACCGAGTCTATTTTCAAACCGGCCTAATTGAACCTAAATCGATTATGACCTGACCTAATTTTACCAATTATTTTCGAAGCAAAACTCGTTTTCAAACCGAGCGTTATCAACGTACCCGAGTTGATAACATCCCGAACTGATTACGACCTGAATCGATTATAACCTGAACCATCTAATACCCGAACTACTTTGACCCAAAAACTTATTTAAATCGGCTCAACCCATTTTTCAAACCGATCGATTACAGCCCTAATCGATAATGACCCGAACCAATTACAACTTGACCCAATTAAAACCTGAATCGCAATAAAAACCAAATCAAACTGACCTGATAATTTTTAAAACCGACCCGAACCACATCTAAAGATGGTAAACCGTTAAATATCGACCCATTAATAACCAAAAACTGATAAACCGAACCCAAAACCGAGCCGTATAACCGATTGACACTCCTACCTTAATCTATATTACATGAATTAAAAGAGAATTGCAGAATAGTTTGACCCATTGGTGTCCTAAACCCGAATTGAACCAAATCCGAATTTATCTATCTCTCTCTTGTTTTTGAAGCTCATTGTCACTCATCTCTTAGGGGTGGTGCAATTAAAAAGCATTTCGGTTTAAAGAGATTTTTCAACACTAGCTTGCATCAACTTTGTTCCTTAGTATCCTAATTTTAAGAATATTTTCTTTTTGCATCAACTCATCTCTCTAATCTTCTCCCATTGCTGCATGCATTATACTTTGTATATGTTAGAATTCCTGTGTGAAATCAGTTTGCTAATTGGATCATCTATTCTTTTTTATAAAGGATATTCTTGTCCTTGTTTTGCTAAAAGTTATGAGACAAGGCATGGCATAGTTATTTTGATAAAGAAACTTGATCTTGCTAAAGAAACTACTATATGAAGCATATATGTTTCATTTGCTAATAGGAGTATAGAATTGTGGTACTCATTCTCTTTTAGCTTGCTTCTTGGATATTGGGATTAGTACATTAAATCAGATATATTTGGCTTGTTGTTAAAGGCTATATGCTGAAAAGCTTGGGCTTGATTTCAATGGGACATTTTCTCCAATAGCTCGTATTGAAACCATCAGTCTGCATAAAAGGAACTATTTGTGTATCAAATCTACATCTTATATTTAGAACCTTGTACTTCCGATCCGCTCTCTCCAACCTACTTGTCCTTTAAAGTAGTCATTTATCTAAAGAATAATCCATAGTAGCTGTCTCTCGTAGCATAAAGAAAGGATTGATGAACGACAAGGAAAATAGAACTCTTGAATTGTCTTACTTGCCTCTGTTATAGGACATGTTAAAATTCGATATGCATGAAATGTCGAAGCTGATTGAAAGAAGGGACTTGATGTGTTTTCTCTAAGGACATTCACATTACTGTGGTGGATCGAAGTACAGTACAGCCTTGAAAATTATTGAGGGATATAACACTGCCTTCTCTCGGCACAAACAATTATTCTACTAATATTGATAATTAGATGCCTGATTTCGGATAATTAATATTATTTAGTTACTATCTTAGCTTCATGGAAAAGTTGCTATAATTTCCTTGAGACATATTGTAGATGCTAAACTAAACATGAATAATTGAAGCCTCAGGTACTTGTATAGTGAGTATAGGAATGGTTTGCATGCACGATTTCGTATGACCTATCATTACGCTGTTGTTTTACAAAACTTTAATAAAGCGGGGATACATAAGTTATATTGAATGGTAGATTTTTACTAAGTTGCTATTATTAAATTGAGGATGATTTTTGTTGTATAAAAATATGGCTTTTTGTTTTATTGAGGGGTAATTTTTGTAATATATACTCATCATTTCCTTCTCAAACATATTTCAATCTTTATCAATTGAAATCATGATATATATGAATGTAGGGGTGATTTTTATTATATTAAGAGGTAACTGTTGTTGGTCACACAATAACCTTATTATTTCTTTGTGTTCAAAAAATCTTTTGCATTTACTTCCACAATTTTGAACTGGATATATCAAACATGTACGTGTATAAAAAAAAAAACCCTAATGAAAATACGATTGATATCTATAAAATTTATATATGTTGCATAGGACAAGATTGATAGATTTTTTATAGTACACATATACGTATATTTTTTCCCCATTTTTGGTAGTATTTTATTTCATTTCTGTTGGCCATATTATGTCCTCATTTTTTTCATATACAATAATTTTATATCCTACTGCTTGATTAATGTCATAAAAAACTATGCAAAACGATCAACAGTCATGCAACGGAAATAAAAAGGAATATTTATTTACCGTTGAGTAACATATACTCAGTGTATGAGAAATATATATGCCGTCTATACGCATTTATGCATGTTATCTCACTATCTGAACTACTACATGAAACATGTATGCTGTTTTAAGTTAGCAAAGCCTCCCTAATGTGGATATTTCTTTGCTTATAAATTTCATTAGTATGGCAAAAACTTTGGAGAGGTACCAAAGATGCAGCTATGGTACACTTGAAGCTGGCCAACCTTCAATGGAAAATGAGGTACAAAATCAACTCGTCTCTTTGCATTTTCTGTATCCAAGTTGTTTATGTACTGCAACATCCTCAAAATGTAACTTAATTACTCTTGAACTGATTGATATATGTTTTCTGTATTCGATCTCAAGCAGAACAGCTACCAGGAATATCTAAAGTTGAAAGCAAAAGTTGATGTTCTACAACGAAACCAGAGGTGAATATCATAATTTTATACATAGGGTTTATCAATATAAGTATTGCATGATATTTTATACACCAGCCTTGTATTAACAGAATTTAGAGAAATCGGTTTCTTCTGTGTCTCGTTGATATCAATAGTTGTGTATATATATACAAAAGGTGTCATAACTATACTCAAATACATATTTGTTCATAAGACGTGTTCTAGCTATAGTCAAATATCTACTCCCTCCGTCTTAAATTAGTTGTTACATTTGACTTTTTACGGTCTCTAATGCACAACTTAAAACGTTTTTTCCTCTAAATTTGTAAGATACAAAATTATAAAAAGTTGATATTCTAAAAATTTACATCGAGACGCATTCAACAAGATCCCACTTGAATATATTATTTGTTATAATATAATTAGAATTTATAGTCAAAGTTTATAAAATTTGACTCCTAATTTAAAAATATAGCAAATAAAAAAAGACAGGAGGGAATATATGATAATAAGGTATTTACGATATAACCCTTATATATGCTTTAGTTTCTGTAGGGGTGACAAAAATGCATAATTAGTTGTCGTAACGTGTAAGTGCCTCAAGCTTGCTCGCCTTTAAATTTTCATGAGCTGAACTTTGCTATGGTCCCTTTTATTATGAGCGCGCTGAGCATTGCGATGGTCGATTTGAGAATTGAGAAATTTGTGAACAAAAAACTTGGACGAAGAACATTCAAAATGTTATCATTAGTGAAGGGAAGCTAAAACTCTGCCCTATCTTACTTTTTGTTTTACTTTATTTTATTTAAACTTAATTTTTGTTCAAACTAATTTTATTTTAACTGAACTTATTTTATATTTTTAAAAGTTATGTGTTCTGAAGTTGTTTTCAGAAGTAATTACTTTGTCAAATTAATTTTATTTTTCTTGAATTTATTTTATATTATCCGAATTTATTTTTTGAGCTTATTTGTTTTTATTGAACTTAGTTTATTTTTTCTAAAATAAGTCAAAATTAGTTGAATAGAATAGACTTTTAAGAAAATTTATTTATATTTATCATTTAGGAACACACAAAGTTTAGTCTTGTTGAATAGATATTTCAATAATTTTTTATGGGTACAGGGCAAACCTATAAAGTGAGGATGATGGTACAATATTTTGTCATTGTTTTTGTTATTTTGGATTGGAAGCACCTCATTCAAAGTATGAGAGTTAGATGTACTGAGTTCGCTTCAACAAATGGATTTGAATAAATTTGTTGCAATGGTGTATTTAATTAACCTTCTTTTATATACGTATATAATAATAAATTAGTATATTATAACTTCAATTCCATTCACTCAATTGTTGAATAGAAATTCTTAATTTATATCTGATATAAATATATTGAAGAACATTTATGTAATTTTATTTTTATACTTGAAATTATAATGTCTATACCTTTTATATATATATATATATATATATATATATATTATATCTGATACAATAATATCTGTATCTAAGATCTCAATATCATGATATAATTTATATTAGGTATGAATTAAAAAAAGCCTATATTTTTGAGTTGTGGTGTTTTAAAAATTTTCTAATATCTTGTTCTCCTCAAACTATCCAAAAATTAAAAGGGAAAAAAAATCTTTTTAAAGACTCTTTTAGGTTTATTTGAAAATAAATTATTTGACATTGGCGCAAAGTATTAACTTGGACAAGAAAGAAGTGACTAGTGCAGTGTGTCATGATGAGGGCGCCATGAGTCCTATGACTAGCTATATAACTTGGTAACGTGCCTAGCTAGATAGGGTCACTGGCCATGATATTTATTTACTCGGAGTTGAAATTTACCTGCATCACTGCCTTCCTGCAATTCGACTGTTGTTTTTCTTTGGTTCGTTATTTCCCTTTACAAATTTGGAGTAAAATAGCCTTCTCAGTTCTCATACAAGAAAAAAAAGAACATTTTGGAGTTAAATTCTACGGAGGCTAACGATGTAGGGTAGATTAATTTACCTTGGCTAGCATGCATTATCTTTTTTCCTCTTGATCTAAGGTGAATTGAAAAGGTTGGTGGTAATAGTACATGGATTGAGTTATTGCTCCATATGTGTATCAATTTTTTGCTCATCAGTTAAATTAGGTTAGTTTTTGGTCATATCAATTAACTTAGGCCCTATATTAGTAGACTCGCTTAATGTATGTATCATATGAACTTCTCTCGACTTGTTTGAAATGAGTTTATATTGAGTTTCGGAAATAATGTAGTAGATATATATTAACTTGTATAAATTTAAATAACTTATTATGTGTGAAATATGTCAAAATAAGCAATCAAATCGAACCATATATACAAATTTCTAGTTTATACCTTGTATAAGTATATAATGAGATATTTTCGTAATTTTATTTCTATGTATAAGATTATAATATCTAAATGTGATATGAGTTTTTTTTTATTATTTCTATATCTAATATAAATATATATGATATTTTAATATCCCGATATAATTTATATTATGTATGAATTAGGAAAGCCTCTATATATATCCTTTTTTCTAACCAAAACCTAATCTAAACATCTAGAGAAGTTAGACCTTTTAAACTTTCCTTAAACTATATTATTTTCTGTTTATTAATTATTTTTTTGTTCTTATGTCATGAGTAATTCACAGGAATCTTCTAGGGGAGGATTTGTTGGAGTTGAGCACCAAGGAGCTGGAGCAGCTTGAACATCAGCTAGACAAATCATTAAGGCAAATTAGATCAATTAAGGTACGTAATAAATTTTCATAACTTAGTACAAATACATTCAAATCATGCATAATGTGAGTTTTATGTAAAAATAGGTGTAATACATATAGAACAGGTAAGCATAGTTTTCTCAAAATTGTCGAAATGTTGTAATTTAATCGTTGGATTATGCAACATTTGTTGCAGTGCACTATACTAAATATATGTGCGTTTGGTGTTCATGATTCGCAGACCCAACATATGCTCGACCAACTTGCAGATCTTCAAAGAAAGGTAAGCTTGCCCCAACATATAATATTGTTGATTAAGTACAAGTTATTCTCTATGTCTTATTAATTATGAGGAACTAAGTGTGTTTTCTAATTTAGTTTCATGCGGTCCACTATATTGCTTTTAAATTTAACTGACCATGACAATTTTTTTGTATGCATGTTTTTCAATGAATGCTTAGTACAAGTGTTTCATCAATGGTGTGAACCAATGAATCTATATGCAAAATACCATTCTTTGCACTTTTCACTCCATTTATTTTTGGAGAGATATACTCTATGTACTAAAGCTAAATGAAGAGTGCATGTTCCAATTCTTCGGTTGAAGATTTACAATACAATATTTAGATATCATACTTTCCTAATTCATATATAATATAAATTATATTCAGATGTTGAGATATCATATATATATGTATTATTATAGATATAACTATTGTTATATCATATATAGATATTATTATATCAGATATAGAAATATAAAATACATAAAAATACAAAAAAACTTATATTAGGTATAAACATTATAATTTAATATATATAAATAAAATTACAAAAATACTCCTAATATAATTTTATATTAAATATAAATTAGAAATTTCTCTTTTAATACAAATAGAGTCATAGGCCGGATGGTAGCTAGCACTCATATTCGATCTTTCAAAGGCTGCGAGTCTCACAACATTTTGGCAAGACCGCTACTTTTTTTTTTTTTTTTTACCAAACCTGTAGTCTTTCTCAAATGACCTCTATATACAAATTTCATTTTCACATCGCAGTAGAAGTTTCCCCTTCCTCGATCATTTGTGCGGGAGTGTGGATTTACAGGTCTATTGGGCTTGGTGATAACCAAGAGGCTTAAATAGCTAAGGCTTGCTAATTGCTACCTATGACTAATTAAATAGGTGAGGCATAATAACACCACTTGAAATATATGTAGATGTTTCCGGTTTGAACATTGGTATTATATTAATACTAATAAAATGGGTCCTCCCCTTATAAGTTTTGAACTACCCGCACCAATTCATGTCATTCAAAACTCAAAAGGAATGTAGGTAAATTTTTGTTTTATTTTCTTTAAATATAGTCCAAACTATGTGTAACCCTTATTTACCTGAGAAAATTAATGTTGATTAAACCTAAGCTAGATAAAAAATATTATATGGTTGATTTAAGCAATAATATATAATGATTGAGGCTTTTCTAATTTATACATAATATAAATTATATTAGGATATTGAAATATCAGATATATGTATTGTTATTTCAGATATAGAAATACAAAAATTATAAAAATACATAAAAAGAAACTCATATTAAGTATAGTCATTATGATCACAGATATAGAAATTAAATTATAAAAATAACTCCTGATATATTTATATTAGATATATAAATTAGGAGTTTCTCTATAATGATTAATGATTTAAGTTTTGAGATGCATTAATGATTCAAATTTAGAAATATTTTTATTTATGGTATACACTACATATTATATTCATTCGAAGTTGTTAAAATGATTAATACACATAACATGATTCCTGGTGCAGGAGGAGATGTTGCTAGAGTCCAACAGAGCTTTAAAGGCAAAGGTCCCTATGATTATTTAGCATTTACATTATGATTAGAGAATACGTACAGTTTTCAATTAGTAAAGGATGATTAGGGTTAGGGAACATAATTTTGTTTGCCCGGTTTTCTTGCAGTTGGAGGAAACTTGTGCATCACTTGGGCAACGATGGGATGCTGAGGCTGCACAAGATAGTGCTACTCCTTTTGTTCGCCGACCTAATGAGGGTTTCTTTGAGCCGTTGCCATGTAACAACAATTCAGTCGGGTACGTAAATTTCTCTTCTCTTCTCTTCTCTTCTCTTCTCTTCATCTCCATATTCAAGTCATCTATTTGCCCTATATATATGATGCCTTAATAAACTAATTCCGGATTTTGCGCAGTTATAGTAACGCAGTAGTGACACATGACCACTTCAACAACGCCACAACTTCAACTCAAAATGACAATGGTTTTACACCACCATGGTTGATTTGAACTACACGAACCAAAGTTTTACGAATAAGATTACCCGATCGATGATTAATCTAACTATATATATATATATATATATATATATATATATATATATATATATATATATATATATATATATATATATATATATATATATATATATATATATATATATATATATTGTACGTTTTTCACAGGCTGCATATGCAGATGATGAGGAGCCTATATATTGTTTTCCTATAAGATTATAAACTTTGTAATTGGATGCGTAAATTTGACTACTTTAGAGCCTCTTTTGTAGGGCCGGGGATCGGACGGATGAGATAATTTTTAGATTCCATTGTACAAAAATAAAGGACTAAGATTGGAGCTTAATTGATTCATAAAATGGTTGATATACTGGATATCGATCTATTTTACTCATTGTTTGTACTAGTAAAGTTGATTTTTAGCTTGTACTATTTTGTAGCTTATTACTTGTATATGTCAAATGTGATATGTCACAATGTTTATGTACGTAGTAAACGAAGTGTGGCGGAAGCCAAGCTATCCTAAGTATGAGTGATCTACTCTTTAATTATTATCTCCAACTCACTTAGTCTTTACTAAATTATAAGCATTTTAATGTTAAATGTATATAATGAGTAATATAATCCGGTTATGATTTTGTGACGATAACCATGTAAACGCTTGCTTTATGTTTTTTAATTGCATGATTATTATCTTGATCAGAAAATTTGTCCTTTTTTCAGTAATTACTTGTATAGAAAAAACAAAGAATTTACAATTAACCTAAGACCTAAGGCTTGGTGGGTGGGAAAATCTGTTACTTAGACTTGGTGATAACCAAACGTACACCAGTTTAAGGTTATGTTTAACAAATTAATTATGAGACATTTACATAAATAATCCAGTTCGAAAACGTGTTTGATTAAAAAGTTAATGTGATAACTAAATTTTTAAACCCTTACTCAGAAAATATATAAATTACTACTCTATATAATTAATGTTAAAATACTCTCTATGTCCTTAATTATTTGTCCCATTTAACTTTTTCGTAGTTTTTAAGACATGGCTTTAAAGGTTTTAATCTCCAAATCCGTAAAATAAAATAAAAAACATGAATATCAAGTTTTCATAATTTTTTCGAGATGCATCCAATAAGATCTAATTTAACTATATTATTTTTTATAATATGATGAGAATTTATAGTCAATCTTTTTAAAATTTAATATTATAAATAAAAAATAGGGTAAAAATTAATGGACGAATGGAGTAATTAGGAGAAATTAAAATGATAAAAAATCCTCCGAATGCGTTTTAACATGAAACGTCCTGTCAGTTCGATGTGTGGGAATTATTCATTGACTCATAGTGTCCTTTTGGTCAAGCTAGCGACCAAGTGACAAGGATGTGCCCCAATAATGCATGCAAGTGATTTATACTTAACACACCCAGGGTATGTATGAATAATGATGTCCTATCGACCATCGTACAGCCTGCTTTTGTGCTATGGCTCTTGCGAGAATTAGGCACAAGTTTAACCACACGTAAAATTTCTTTTTCATCTGAACCCAGCAACCAAAAACATTGAATATGAAGAAAAATGTGTATGGTACGTAGGAAGTGTATAGAGAAATAAAATGTATTGTCTCCGTCCTTTAAAAGTTGCCCCCTTTTTTTTTTTGTTCTCTCTCAAAATTGACTCATTTTCTTGTAGAATTTTCATTTTGAGCTGTCCTCCAAAAATTTTCCATTATATTTCAAAAAAGTTAGAATTCGTACTAAGAGAAATTTTCAAGGGACAGAGGGAATATATTTTAAACTTACTATTTATTGTCAAAAAGTATATGAAGATGGAGTCTGCTCTTTAGGGATTAACTTGAATAAGACGGAGCAATTTTTTCAATAATGTTGGTTGTATGGGACCTTATTTTTCCATATAAGCTTTTCTCGTGTTGCCTTCATTTTGTTTTTGTTTTGACATAGCATCGTGTTGCATTACCATCTTGTTCATTGCTTGCAGCAATTTGTTTGCTTCTTAGTCTAACAAGAATGTTGGTGCTATGTTTTACAGTTTCTCTATTACAACAAGACGTCGAGAGAAAATGATAATTAAAATATTATTATTAAATTACAGAGAGAAATCAAAGATAAATGACCATATATATATATATATATATATATATATATATATATATATATATATATATATATATATATATATATATAAGTCCTGACGAGTCAGGGAGTTGAAACTTGTGATATGGAGTAAGGAAATGCATATTTGAGTGGAGTAAGGAAATGTATATTTGAGTGGTAATGAGTTACAATGAGTGATATTTGAAGGAGTTTAAACAACAAAGTTGTCACTTTCTTAAACTAAATAAGTTAAAGCTTGTTAGGTATTGATGTTATGTTATGTTGGTGTTGGATATAGATATTGTTGTGTTGGTGTTGGATATGGATATTGTTGTGTTTGTGTTGGATATGAATATTGTTGAAGTTAGGTTGTGACATGTTTGGTAATGTACACAGGTTGATGACTATCAGTGATTATTGTGGCGAGGTTCGTCATAAAAGTCCTGAAGAATTTGATCGAGTCAGGGAGTTGTGCGACGAAGGGATGGTCTATATTGGCCAAAGATGACGACTTTGACCATTTCATGATTCTGCTGCCACATAGGACATCCACAACACAGCCTCGTCGTCTCTGGCCCACCCCAACATACCGTACACTATGGATATGACGTCGGTCCCTTACCACGGCACTCAGGGTACGTCCTCATACAGATCTCCTGCGGCTCCTTGGGCTCATATTGCTGGACAGTTTGGTTGTGATTTTATGCAGCAGAGTCAGAGCACATTGTTCCCTCAATTATATGAAATTGAAGAGGCTGACACTCCTGACTCATAGTTTTATTGTTAGGTGTAGATGTATATATCTTTACATTTTATCATGAACGTTGTACATAAATACATATTCTATTCATTAGGTATATATGGAGATTTTAATGTATATGTATAAATTAATTTTCTTTATTATGTGTATTTGTTTAGTTTATTGAAAAATCATGGAGAATTCTAACGACGTATCAAGATACTAGTAAACTATGTACTTGGATTTGATGTTTGTGTTGGATCTGGTTTTGTGTTGGTGTTGGATATTGAATTTGATATGTTTGTGTTTGTGACTGGTTTTGAATCAAATATGGATAAATTTGGAATTAGTACATAAATAGAGGAAACTTTATCGAAATTTATAAAAATATTCAAATAGAGGCTTTAGGGTTTGTTTGGTTTGTGTTTTGAGGTTTCGTTTAGGGTTTTCAGGTTGCCTTCATGTTTAGCAAAATATTTATGTTTGCGAGTGAATGATTAGGTGAGCTAAGACTATCAATATCCATTTTTCACATGCATAACTCTATCGAATTACCTCTTAATTAATAATATGGTTATAAGTTAAAAAATAGGAATTAAGAAATATAACATGATCATTTGTAAGTTTGATTCAAGTGTATAGGAAGGTCAAAATCGTTGTCCAGGACAACGACTCACACTACAAACTTGGGCCAAGTTCTCAACCAGGCTAAAGTTGTTGTCCTGGACAACGACTTTTAGCCGAGTTCAAAGTCACTGTCCTGTACAACGACTTTGGCCTAACTAAGAACTTGGTCCATAAACCCTCTTCTGGCCCTTATACTAACACAGACATTTGGCTTAACAATAGTTCATAGCAATGCATGCATACAGTTTTCATTAAGGAGTAAGAAGTACTAAGAACACAAGTGTATCAAAAACCCCTGTTTCTGGGTCTTGGGCGGTCGCCCAGCTTGTCCTAGCTCAAGGACGGGCTTAGACACTTGCAATATATATATATGAATGAAACTTATTTTTGTTGTATGAGATATGAAATGATGTAGAGAGTGAGAAACCTGATATGTAGTATTAGACTGTTTCCAACGGTCATGTTTTGGTAACTTGGATGATGATTTTACTTCTAAAACAATTTCCAATTATTTTATATAGCAAGTTAGGTGCAAAGTCATTTTTTCCTTTTTTTAATGTCAGCATCGGCGGGTTAAGGACGGGTTAACCGATTGGCCTGGATCAATCCATTTTGTAACAAAAATACCTAAACCATCAAAAATCACAAAATTGAGTACCCAAATTATGTATGCTTTACTCGTAATCTAACCATAATGAACATAAAAGTACGCACTAATAAAGTACCCGCAAAGCTAGGCTACCAGGCTAATGGAGCATACCCAAATGAGTGTAGGGTCCTTATCCCCTCACTAAACAAAACATTCGCAGCTTGACAGCACAACACCCCAAGAACCACGTACTTCTGGCTTTGACAAAACTACAATTCCACTAAAAATTAAAAACCCCCATCAATCATCATGAATTATAATCTTCATTTTCTTCCCCCAATATAATTCTATATATACCCACCATATCCTATCAAGCTAGCTAGGGTAGAGTAGTCCACCATGAATACTACATCATAAGCACAAATCACGCACAGTTACGTTCAGAGTTATTAGGGTATCCGCGCATCGATCACCAACCAACCAAGCTAGCTAACTGTATTAGTTCTTGAAGTTTTGGGCAGATGGGTAGAGGAAGAGTGCAACTT
Organism: Dysphania ambrosioides; assembly: GCA_026401315.1. Classification (NCBI taxonomy): domain Eukaryota; kingdom Viridiplantae; phylum Streptophyta; class Magnoliopsida; order Caryophyllales; family Amaranthaceae; genus Dysphania; species Dysphania ambrosioides. The sequence continues at coordinate 22,421,921 of CM048664.1, read as the reverse complement.
AAGAGGATTGAAAATAAGATCAACAGACAAGTAACTTTTTCAAAGAGAAGAAGTGGGCTTGTGAAGAAAGCTCATGAAATTTCAGTACTTTGTGATGCTGAAGTTGCTCTCATCGTTTTCTCTCATCGAGGAAAACTCTTTGAGTATACCTCTGATTCTTCGTAAGTTTCTCTTATTATATAGTTGTATATTAATAGTAACTATTTGTTTCTATATTTGGGTCTGAAAATATAATGGAGGGTAAACCTTAATTCCTTAAAATTGGACCTTAATTTATATTTTCTTTGCTTGCTTTGGGTAAAATTTTCCCCTCTTCACGTGTGTTGGATATTTAGGTCAAATTTTACTTGGATTTTTTTATTATTTTTATTCTATGAATACTAAAACTAGATAAGCAAATCACCTGAAAATTACAATTGAAGGAAGAAGATGGTATTTTTTAAGATTTTTTTTTTATTTTCATGTAGAAATTGTATAACTGAGGGAAAAAAACTATTTTTTCATGCAAGAAAGGATCCTCCGATCCTTCAATTTTGTTTAAATACTGATGGATTTATCTATGATATGTTATGGGTTCATAGATACAAATTGTTTAGAATATAATTATACTCTCTCTATCCCTAATTTTTTGCTCCATACTTTTCACAATATTCAATACACGATTTAAAACTATTTTGTTTCAAAATTCGTAAGATAAAAAATATGAAAATTTGATATTAAAAAATTTAAAACGAGATACATCCAAAAATTATCATATAAACATATTATTATTTATAAAAAAAATATAAATTTTAACTCTATAAATAAAAATGAGATAAAATTTAAGGGAAGGAGCTAATAAAAAAAACCCTCACCTGTGCCCAAAAGCAATAGTCACGATGAATGTAATTCCCTTGTTATTTTCTCAAGCTAAGTAATGCAACACCAAAATTTGATAGACTTTATGAATGATAATAATGATGAATATCATCAAATAAACATGTTTCCTAGTTATTTGTTTGGGAAAATTGAATAAAAATAAAGTGAAGCGATGATCATACAGTAATAGCTTGATAATAAAGCTGTTTCTTAGGTACCTGAAGTAATAAATTAAAAAAAAAAAAAAAAAAAGGATTTGAACATACTTGTTGTAAACTGCTTGAATGATTTCAGGTTTTCAGCTGAAGTTTGTAGCATATTTTGTTAATAAATAGTTTAGTGATTTGGATAAAAATAAATAAAACTAAAAGAATTCGAAATAGTGTATAAAGACTTGATCCAATGGGTAATGAGAGATTTGACCATACATGATGCTAAGTATTTATTGCTTGTTGTTCAGCTTTAATTTTATATCATCAATCTTATTGGCGCATGCTAATCCTATCTCTTGTCAATTTCGTCCTTTTTTTTTTGGTCACTTCTACATGTGCTATATACTTTGAATTATTCCTCTTGCTCTTTATTCCAGTCAGTGTTAGTTTACAAGAATATAATTAGAAAATTTAAATACAAACGACTTAATTCATACACTACTTGATTTTTTCCCCTTCACTTTACATCAGTTTTTAGTTCTACAACTTTTTCTAAATTTTGTTTCATAAATTTAATTTTCTATATAATTAAAAGGCCAAAATTCATCTTTAATTATTAGATGGTTATTCTCTTTAAGTTGAGCCATTTCTTTTAGGTTCCAACACAAACCACAATAAATCTATCTTCAAACGCATTATCCTCATAGACGAACCTGTACACATAAAATATGATTAATTTTGCCAATTTTCTTTTCGTAGGTAAATTTTTTCCGTTGGAATAAAATTTTGTTGCACTCTCATATTGAAAATACAAATTTGCCGTCTCGCTAGCTAGCTAGCTACTCCCGTAGATCTATTTGTCACTCGATGAAGAGACATCGATCAATAGATGCATGCCCTTTCCCCTTTCCCCTTTCCCCTTTCCCCTTTTGCTTTTATACGCATGTTAAAAATATTGAACGAAACTCTCAGAAAACATAAATTGTTATTCATATATCTTCATATGAGTATGGTAGAAAATGTGGATAAATTATATCAATGTTTGAACTATTTATTTGCTCCTAATTAAGCTTTTCTAAGGCAGATATGTTCAAATTTGAAGGACAAGTGTTCCTAGTATTAAAGACCTAGAGAAAAATTAAAATATGCCCCTATCATTCTAACAGTATGCAATTTAAAAAAAAAAATTTGATTGTAAAATGAGTTTAATTCATATAACAAATAATCTATTTTAACATTTAATTGAAAATAATATATACTATGCATTAAATCATTACATAGATCTTTAATAAAAATATATAAATCTTTTTTCTTAATTACGTTTATTCATTAGGTGCAATTCGAGAACACGGGGAAGCGATAGTTGCACATACTCAACTAATTATGCACTATCAAGTTATGATTAATTTTGATAGTTTCTACATTGCAATAAGTTTATGGCTCATAAGGATTTGGGCTCAATAGGAAGCAAAATAATTGGATAATTTTCTCACATTTCTTATTGATGAAAATATTAGTGATATGGCTATTTCTAACTATGTCTTAATTAAATTAAATTCTAATAATTTTATATTAAATAAAATCAATATAATAAACACAAATTAGGAGTTAAAGATTATAGAAAGACACACCACAAATGAGAATATTATGAATAAAATGCTTTTAAGGTAACAATTCTTTTGATAAGCTTAGGAAAATAAAAAGAAAAATCATGATTTTGAAAGAAAAAAAAAGGTTATTGGATTGGAAGTTGAACATACAATCCTTTGTCAAGAAAATTTCATCAAGTAGCCTTAAATACTTAGCCACTTCAACTAATATATAAGCCCACATTAAATTTTTAACCTATGTATTTTACTTTGAATATCAACCAATTCGGGCCCCATGGTCTTAAACGGCTGCCCCATTCACCCTACCCCACGAATGGGCTTGGGAAAGTTTTGAAAGTAGCATTTTTATCCTAACATAATGTTCCTTAATTTGTTAAAGTTTTAAACTCTTTGTAGGTGACTCTTTTCCACTATTGTTTTATTAGTAAATAAATCTCTTCTGCTCTTATTCTGTTTTTAGAATCAAAGAAAAATCTAGAGCATTAGTTCATAGCAAATATCACTTAAAATTACATTACAAGACTCGAAACCAATATAATGTTGCATGGTTTCTATTATACTCCATATATTTGTAAGAGTTCAGTGCATAACATCAAAGAAATACTCCATAGAGTATTTCTGAATTGACTCTGCGCTGCACATACGTCTAGGGAATATGATCATGGACTTAAATTAATATGTATTTTCAATTCCTAATTCAATAAGTTCATGATGCTAATTTTTAATGTTGTACGTTTTGTTTCGAAGTATGGAGAAGATCCTAGAGAGGTATGAGAGGTACTCTTATGCTGAGAGACGACTAACCTCAAGTGATCCTGACTCACAGGTAATACGTAATACTATATACATATGAATGTATAAATGTAACTTAATTTCATGCTCATACAGCTTACCTAAAATGTTTCGAGTTTTTGAAATTTTATCAGCATTTATGTGGTTCTTGTTGTAAAATATAGGTGAATTGGACCTTTGACTTCGCCAAACTGAAGGCCAAGCTTGAACTTCTACATAGAAATCATAGGTATATATGGTGACATTATACGAATATGTTACACAATCTTTGTCTTAGCTAGGAACTCTCCTGTTTCTCTGTTTGTTACATAAACTTTAGAGTTAGGTATCCCCTCGATCGCGAGAAACTCTTAATGTTAATTTTTATGTGGAAAATGATGGTAAGAATATGAAATGCATAATCAGGCACTACTTAGGACAAGAGTTGGACTCACTCAACATGAAAGAACTGCAGAGCTTAGAGCAGCAACTTGATACTGCTATCAAAACTATTCGATCAAGGAAGGTATTTCTGATTTACTTATCTTGCTAATTTATCTCATACTTCTATGTTTGTCCTCCTCTTAATTTTGTTGCTATTTATATCAATAAAATTTGTCTGCCAACAAAAAAAATCCTACGCGACACTTTAATTTGTTTACTAAAGTTATGTCATGTTAAAGACTTGAAGTTATTTTACATTTTGGCACTCAATTTTTAAAATTTTGATTTTGGGATTCTTATATGTTATTTATTTTTAACACCAAATGGCCAAGTTTACTTACATTTTTACTAATTAATAATACACCCAAATCTATTTATATTATGCTTTTAATTACAACTTAAATTAAAATTAATTTATGATGTTTTTTTACTTGGAAGTGCTTCATATCTTATGATTGTTTAGTATATGTAGAGTACTTTATAGCAATTCTTTTTTTTTTCAAAATTTTATGTAAACTAATGTATTTTCTTCTTTGTCATTCTTGTATTCATCTAACAAGCGTAAATAAAAAAGAGCCAGAAACCTATAATAGCAAGTACTATAATGTGAAAAATGACACATGATGGATCCGTATGACTTTGAATTAGTCTCCAAAAGTACATTTGGGTTTGTCTAAAATAAATTTATGAAATCGTCAATTATATTTATCAAAAAATATTAAAATAAATTTTAGGGTTATTATTTATGTAAAATTTAAGACCCCAAAAATGAGTCCCATAAACCTCATATTCTAAATTGAGTCCCTAAAATCAAAATTACATCAAATTTCGGGCCCTGAAATAGATGATATTCTTTGTACGTGAACAGTTATTATTATTATCAATATGCAATTTTAAACTATGTTTAGCAATAAATTAAATGAACAGGCTTATAATTTGTCACCATTAGTCAATAAGAGCATATTGTTTGAATTCTTTGAAATATAAACGGATCGGAATGTTATTGCTTGTATGACCTAGATGCAAACATATTATTATATATATAACCAGGCTATAATTTGTTTCAATTCTATGACAGAACCAACTTATGCATGAGTCCATCTCTGAGCTCCAGAAGAAGGTAAAGCCACTTTACTTGGATCATACATATTGTTTATGCTGGCTCTTCAGTGAAAGCTAAGTACCGAGTAGCGCATGTCGATTACAATTACGCATATAGATGAGCTAGGTTGCACGGATTTGCTGGTAGTTAGAGTGCTCTAGTCTAGTTTATACAGAGTACGTACTTTTTATGTTCAACTTGTTCATTCGATTTATTTTCAGTTGAAAACAATTAAATTGTTTAGAGAATAACAACGATCGATAATAATAATAATAATAATAATAATAATAATAATAATAATAATAATAATAATAATAATAATAATAATAATAATAATAATATATTGACCCCACAAGACATGTTTTAAGCCCAGCTCTTATGATATACTACGTACACCTATTTCCAGGAGAGGGCAATGCAAGAGCACAACAATATGCTGGCAAAGAAGGTATAGTAACTGCATTTCAGTTTCTTATGTGTAGTTAACATTTTCATCCTGAAATTTGTATACGAGAGGATGCTTAACTTCATGGTTTTGGCTGATCCCTTAATATGATTGAGTAATGATCTGAGCATCCAAGTTCACGTTTTTTTGGAAACTGCGCTTGTTTAACTTACCGGCAATTAAGGTACAGTACGTACTGATGTATGCAGATCAAGGAGAAAGGAAAAAGTACGGCGCAAGTGCAGTTGAAGCAGCAGCAGCAGCAGCAGCCACCGCCCCAAACTCATCAAGTTCCTCCTGATGCATCAAACATCCTATTTCAATCCCCACCTCCTTCTTTAAACATGGGGTAATATCTTTTACTTTATTTCCTCTAATCATCCTTGTTGAATTAGTGTGACTTATGGCCGAAACTTTACTTTTACAAGCACGTTTCTTTCCTAGCCCGTCTAAGGATTTTCATCAGGGATCGTTAAAAAATAAAATCCTTAATCAAAATTTATCAGCTAGTAATTAGTCTAGTGCGTGGTAAGTTTTCAATACAAGTTTAGTCTAAACTTTTCTATAGGAGATAGTCCACTTTATATTTACCTTAAACCCATATGACAAGGAAGGGATTGGTCCTTCAACCTTATATAATAGACATTTTTTTATTCATTTGTCAGTGTGTGGGATATTTACATATAATATTCTATGGGCTTTTTAGAGTGTTAACAACATGTTATTTCAAGGTTCTAGAAATATTTACTTAAAATAGGTTATCTCTGATTAATTTGCAAATGTATTCTTTCTTTAATGGGAGGGTCAAGATAGATGGGGAAACACAAAAGGAGCATATATTGCATGTACCAGAATAATATAACGAGCATATAAGTGGGTCGATAAATGGAGTGTAGAAAATTTAGTGTCTATGACACTTAATGTATTTTTAGTGCATTATATTGGATTATCTCAACAAAAAAGTAATGAAGACAACAACACATTCAATTTTCCTCCTCAATACTATAAAATTGATGATTTTTATCTAGGAATGAATTCTTCATGTTGGTCGTAAGAGTATGCATAACTGTTTTTGGAGGAAAAAAGTATAAAACAATCATACGAAGTAACAATATATTTTAGAATAATAGATTAGTGTGCGTAATTATCATTAAATGAATAATTTGGCTTAAATGAGTCACTTTTAAAACTCTAATTACACAATTACTACCTACCCTTGGAGTTAATTCATGGAATTACTCTACTATCTATCGTCTTCCTCACTTGGCACTATGATCATCATAATTGGTCAACTCAACTCCCTTATCTCAGCCTTGTCGGCATTGCACCCTCCCAGTCTTCTCTATCGTTTTCATCCACAATTGTCCATCAAAAACATGATGAAATGAATCAAGTTGCTTGCCGTTGGTTTGGCAATTTCAGCTAAGCTATCCAAAATCCTCATTGTATACAGAATAGCTACAGAAGTCATCCTCACTAATTCAAGCTAAACAGCCACGTCCACTGCACTTGTAATATGGCTTCCTTGTGCTTCTCATTGAATTGGAAAATCTGACCATTGTGATTATACCATGTTGACAAATTAAGAGAGAGGCCTTCACTATATAAAGCTATAAATCACTTTATTTAAAGTTATTTAGTTTTAAGGCTCCGTTTAGTAGAGTGTAAAATGTTTTCAACTGAAAATGATATTCCATGAAAAAAATTTTACGGTGGAAAACTCATTTTCATGGAACTTTTCCATTGTTTAGTTGCATGTAAAATGATTTTACATTTAAACATTTTCCATTGTTTGGTTGAACTGAAAATCAATTACTTCTATTAACTTTCATGGTTCAATCAAATCGGGGAAAAATCTAGGTTTTTTTATTTTCGACTAAAATGGATAAAATTTGTTAGAATTCATGATATAGTACGAGAATTTAATAATCAATATATGAGATTTGAAAAAAAACGTACTGAATTGATGATATTAGAAGAAGATGAAAATAAATTATGGATTTTTTCATGAATTTTTAAGAGAGAAGTATGGAGTAGAGAGAGAGGCTATCGAGAAGATAAGAAATGAAAAATGCGTGAGTAGAACTGGACATGGGCCGGACCGACCCGATTTAAGTTGGTACCCGCTAAGCGAGTACTCTATTTAAGCGGGTACTATATGACTCGACCCAGTTTAAGCAGGTACCTTAGTGAGAATGAAAAGAGTTCAGGAAATAAACAAGGTACCCTGTGACCCAACCCGGTTTAAGCGGGTACCCTTTAAGTGGGTACCCGCTTAAATCGGGTCGGGTCATGGGCCGATTTTCAAACTAACGGAAAAGTGAGGGTAGATTGGGTACCCGAAAACCTGAGTACCCGATTATGAACACTGCTAGTCACAAGTACGGCCGTAGTACGCTATCCGTGGAGTGGGCCGCAGGCCAAGGCGCACACAACAAAAAAAAATTAGCCATGAACACGCGAGCTGCATGCCTATTTGGCACGAGGCACAACTCGAAGCATGCTATTATTTAGTATTATTTAATATTATTATTGGTAATATTATTATTATTACTACTACAATTCATATTACTATTATTTTTAATATTATTATATTCTTATAATATAATTTAAATCATCTAAAATTATTTTTTTCAATTCTATTATAGATTTTTTTTGTTAAAAAAATTACGCTAGCACGAGGCACAATACAACACGCCACGCTAAGCACGGGGGTCGTGCTAGGCCATGGATTGAGTTTTAGGGAAATGTAGCACGGCATGACCACAATTAGGCACGACATGACAAAAAGCCAAGTACGAGCTGGCACGGTCCATGGCGGATACGGCACGACCAGTTTTTACCTATATGCGTGATTTGGTAATGCGTAAATTGTTTGTTAGTTGATAATTTTATTTAGAGTGAATGGATGTAAAATTGTTTTACTCTTAGTTTTGGGGGAAAATGTTTTCAATAGGGTGTAAAATGAATTTATATTTCAAGTTTTACATCTTATATTTTACTCCAAACCAAACAACGGAAAATGAGGAAAACCGTTTTTAGGGAAAACGTTTTACACCCTACTAAACGGAGCCTAAATGGAACCATAACCATCTTATGTCTTGTAAAAGTGGCTCTTAATCTATTACGCAAAATTATAAGGTTACTTTATATAATTGTGTATAATTCTTTCCTCGTAAAGAAATTTGTATAGTATAAGGCCATCATATAAAATTCTCTTTTCAAATTCAATAAATTCGTTAGACTCAAGGATTTTATCTCTAGGTGCTTATTTAAATATCATTCATAGACTCCTTCTTAAAGGGTCCAAGACGATTCCTTTCAATACTAAATCGTGAAGGTTACGCCTTTTAAGAGATTGTAGTATTAGACTATTAGTATCCATTGGTTCCTTAGACTTCTATAGAATTTGTGTATTTCAAGGTTTTGACGACTCGAATTTTGCTAACGAAAGGCAACACGCTGAATATTCATTTGATTGAAATATTGCCCCCTAACGACCAAGTTCGAACTAAAGTACTCCTTTCTTTTTTTAATATTTGCTCTATTTCTATTTATGAAATCAAAGTTTTTTAAAAAATTTAATTATAAATTTTTATTATATTATAAAAAATAATATATTTAAGTGTGATAGAGATAGTAATTGAAAGTAAAATGTTTTTGAGTTGAGAAAGTCAAAAGATGTCATAACATTTACGTAGTACTCTTCTACCAAAGCTATTTTCTTTGAATATGTATCTTTTTTAGACATGTTCAAATGAGAGGGGCCCAATTAAGGGCCCTTTATCAGCCCATTTGTTAAAGAGTCTAATTAATTATGTGCTTAATTAGGTCGGTCTTTTAAATAATCATGTTTTATTGGGTTTTTAATGGGTCAATCCATGGGTCAATAGTTTTCGAGGCTTTTAAACAATATTAAGTAATTAATTATTTTCACCTACTTGCCAACGATTCACTGCCAAAGATTGGAAGTGAAGTGATCTAGAAAAACTATCGCCCGCTATTTATAAAACTATACTCTCTTTGGACAGCCCGACTCGGCCAGTTTTGTATCTTTTTGGCCCGACTCGGCCAGTTTTGTATCTTCTTTGGCCCGACTCGAACCGTTTCTCATCATCTTTAGCCAAGCCCGCTTCAACTAATTAGGTTAAACCCAAAAGTTCTGTCTTAACTTACACTATTTTGGGTCAAGTCACCTATAAATAAATTTTTTTTTTTTGGCAAATAAGCTCTAAGTTTAATTTAATTTGTCCATAGTGGCTACTGTTTGTTAATTTATCTCAACCATATTAAACATCAATTAAACCATTCTCCAATTATAATATAGGATCCTTTATAGAAGTAACGTAGACTGAAACCCTGTAACATCTATGATTAATACTTTAGAGACCTCTTATCAAGAAAATTACATGGTTAACAATGCCAAAATGTTGCTAAAATACTAATGTTCATCATGCAGTGGTGCATATCAAGGAGAACTTTGTGAAGAAGGAAGGAGGAATGATCTTGATCTCACACTAGAACCAATATATTCGTGCCACATGGGATGCTTCACAAATTGAGAGAACAATCAACTGAAGGTAGCCGTGACTAGTGTGATCGATAATATTATACCTAAACCGCTCAAGCTCTATAGTGGCTATGTTGTATGGTTTTGCAAACTCATTATGCAAATACTATTACTAATTAAACCAATATGCTTGTATAATTTAGATTTATATCGCAGTAAGCCAGTAAGTAGTGCCTAATTAAGCACGTTAAACATACAATTTGGATGCTAATAGTTGATATATAACGATAATGCTAGTTGTTATTTCGTAAGAAGCGTAATTTTCTTACAAGGAAAAACAAGTGAATGAAGCGTATATCTGATATATCAGGATTTTTATATCTTCTGTATTTTTATATCTGATATAACATTGCATATATGTGATATAATAATAGCTATATTTGATATGATAATACATATATCTGATATTTTAATATCCTTACATAATTTATATCATATATAAATTGGAAAAGCGTCCTTTATATATTATAACTTTGTAATAATAGAAGACTGTATTCATATCATTTGCACTTATTGACAAAAAATTTTAGCTTCCTGATTATTAGTGGTTATTCCCTTAACGTAATATTACAAACATTAGATGGAAATTGTGTCTATTAGTCCATTATATGTTTTGTAAGATAAGTTTAGTTTAAAGATAAGAAGAAGGTACTCTAACATACTAGAATCCCTCATGACTAAGGTGAAAGGTGAGAGATCTGTACACTTGTGTCCTAACGACATTTGAACCCTCTGATATTAAGAATGAAAGATGAAATTATTTCCTTTAGAGTCTAGACCAACCTTGGCTTAGTGTGTCCAAGATATTATTACTAGTATTTGACAATTAATATCAGGAAATGGGAATGTACTTAATTACCATTGCCATTTGCCAAAGATGATAACTATGATCAATGTCCAGACTCGTAGCATCAATCATGTGTTTCGAGCTTCGAGGGGCTCCAGCTTGTGTGACTCTTATTTGTCCCTACATCTTTCCTTTACTTTGTTCCTCTTTCTCTTTCTCCTCTAACAACCTTCAAGATACGGAGTGTCTCCTAGTTTTAAATATACATCTCTCAACCCAATGGTCATCTACATGTACCTAAATCAAGAAGATAGGGTTCGATTCTCCCTTCCCCATTGCCCTACACCCCTACATCTGACCTATCAGCACACCTCATCACATTCGCTCTCAATCTATCATTACCTCCATAATTCCCTTCAATATTCGCTCTCACTAGTCCCTCTCTACCCACTTTGTAGGCGGAATAGCGGACGCCACAGAGGCGTGGGCTCATAAACCGCCCCTACAGGCAAAACTGCCCACTACATTTTGACGGGGACTGGGATTCGGGAATCAGGGAAAATGTTGAAATGGGAAATTAAGAATGCTCAATGTTGTATTGCTTCTTCTTGTTGACCTGTGGTGATTTGAAATAGGAATGCTGCTCGCCAAAATTTTGTGAAAATGTTAGATTAATTGTTGTTGATGTTCAGTTATTTATATTAATGTATTGTTGTTTGGTTTGAAGTGTTGATTAATTATTATTGATTATTCAATTAGTTATGTTAGTGTATTATTGTTGATTACTTAGGTTGTTATGTTCGAAATGTTGTGTATTGTTGAATTGGTATTGGGTTATTGTCGTGTATTGTTACTGAATTTGTAATTTTATACAATAGAACCTTACATTTCCTCAAATTTGCAGTTTGAACATGAAGTGATTAGAATACTTTTGTAATTTAACTATTCAATTTATTACTTTATTTGATAGATTAAATCCTGATACTGCTACTGTTTTTTGTTAAAAGAAAGTATGTAGTATAAAATATTTGTATTTGAATGTAATATAGTTGGGAATTTTGGTACTTTAGTGATATTATTATATACTATGGATATGTGGTTTGTTCGAAATAATACTTTTCCCCATAACTACGAGATATGGAATTAACACTAAATCTCAAGAGTCAAGCTAACACATTCATATACTCTTTCTGTCCCCTTTTGTTGCCCAAGTGAGAAAAGTCACTTTTTTAAAATGGACTAGATTTTCTCAATTAATGATCCCATTCTTGTACTTTATAATAATCTTGATTAATTATCACACATGATAGTAGCATATGGGCCAAACAAATGGTAAGCAAATATACTACTATAACAATGCATCAAATGATGTTTTAATTTAGCTTTGGAAGGGTTAACGGTGTTAATGCCATCCTGAACCTAGGCGTGGGGTGCGACTGCCTAGGGCTCAAAAATAATTTTAAAATTATTATTTAAATAAAATTTTAAAAAGTCTTAACTAAGTTTTTAATGATAATTAATTTAAATAATTTATGACATTGAATGTTTTAATTTTTAATAAAATTTGTGTTTTTATCCCTACTTCTAATTATTATTCTCTAATTTTCTAATTTCTAAAATTATGTTCAATTATTAAGTTTATGAAGTCTTGTAATGAATAAATTTAGTCTCTTGTCAATCTTAGTGTATCATATAACTATATAAATATCTCAAATTTAAGATTTTTATTTTTAGTTTTTTGATAAAATGCAATTAAAATATTATGTATAATGATAATAATAGGTTTGTATTTAGTAGCATCTTGGGTATTAAAATATATATTGTGTACTAAATTTATGCTCTAGTATAAAAGTTGAGTTTTCGAGTTCTGCATCTTAATGATTTGCTAAATATACCTTTAATATTCAATGAGACACCCAACTATTGGAGGTTATGAGTATTCTATTAACACTCATTTAAAGATATTATCATTATTCTACTATATTTGATTAGTTTGCTTCTAAAAAAAATATTGTTTCATTAGTAGACCTTGTGTGTACCTTTTTTTAATAATTATGGTTGAATTATTTTATAGATGAAATTAACAATATAAAAGTAAAATAATCATATTATATATAACGATGTATTTATTACCCAAAATGAATAAGGGAAAACTTAATGTGTAGAATATAAGGGGTCCATAAATATTATTATGCCTAGAACATTTAAAATGTTGAGCGGTGGCTTAGATGTTAATAGTTTTAGCCATTTTAAAAATTGGAGAAACAAATAAAATAGCCCAATATGAAAATTGGAGTAAAAAAAGGAACAGAGAAATTACATATCAAATTTCAACTATCAATTAAATGAGAGGATAGGAGTGATACAAAAGTGCGTAGTATATGCATGATATACACTGAAAATGAGCTTTAGATTGCTTGCAATCTTTTTTTATGTAAAAAGAAATGCAGGGGCTCCAAAAGGGTAATCCTAAGTTACCTTAAGGTTGACGAGGAGAAGAAAGGATTAAAATTAGGGAATCAACTGGATAAAAGTTTGCACTCCATATATGATAAAAATTAAGGATAGCCATTTAATTCGAATTCGATTTGAAGGAAAAGGTCCGGTTCAAATCCATTATAAAAAGTTATGAATCAAATAAAAAAAAGTCCAAATTTGAATAAAAATGGGTCAGATTCGAATCACATACTACATCTGACCCATATAACCCGAGTTCGACTCGAATAATCCATCTATTGTGTAATATTTAATATTTATTATATATTATTATATTTATCATTTATATGAAAATAATTTTAATAAATTGATTGTGCATTTTATAACTAGGGTTTTGTTTTTTGTGAAAATAATTTTTCTTTTAATTGCAAGCAAGCCAAGCCCGTAATATAACAACTCAAGGTTTAATTCATTGCCTTAAGCTGATAAAATTTTCACTAGGAACGCCCTTATTATTTTATAATTTGTTCTTTTTACATCCTTTTCTTAACTATTGATGTGGAATTAAAAATATATAACTTTTTCCTTTTCATCTTAATTTATCATTCTATATATATAATTTTGAGCATGATTTCAAACAACACATACTTTTACTAAAAATTGAACATGATTTAAGACTTTAGGTATTATAGTATTGTGTTAGTGACAAGTTATAATAACGATAATATCTACTCCTTACCTTTCATCTTCTTTTGTCTTTTACATGTTTATTTTTTTAATTTAGGATAAATGGACCAACAACGTTTTTTTTTATTCTTTTATTGTTTCATTTTAAAATGAACTCCCATATTTTTTTAATAATGATTTCCTAAATGTCTTAGGATGTATTCAAGACTATACTAGATTTTAATGGTTTAGCTATTTACTGCAAATTTTAAACAATAAATATTGGCTGATAAATTGGTAATTGACTATGAAATGTATAGTACTTTATAATTTTAACTCTTAAACTATCATAGTAATATTTTACAAAAGCTATCACATTCTACACAAAAGATTAGAAAATGAAATGTTGGCAAAATGGAATCATGGCAACCTCACCAAACCTATTCACCTATGAGATGTTACAAAAGTATAAATGTTCTATAAAAAGATCATTTTGACGCATGTAAGTATATAACTGTACCAACAGAAGAAAGAAATGTAGTGCATATGTAGTCTTTTATTAAATTAAGAGCTTGTAATTCAAGATATTATTAATACATAATCAAGTTTGTACTTCAAGATATTATGCATTAATTACATAATCGAACAATTTGTCTAATATATATTATTAAAATTGATTCTAGAATTAGCAAAATTTTATATTATTTCCTCTCAAACAAATATAAGCTTGCGGTATTTCTTGAACTATTCTTATTTCTATCCATTAATCATATTAATCCACGTTGTAATGTATACTTGAAGAGTGACTTCATCAGTGTAGTTAGCTAATATTAACAGTTATACAAGAACACAACTAACTATTTTAATTTGCGAAATAAAGTCTACATATGAAGTATAAATCATATTTATATTGCCAATGTCAAGAAGTGGTCCCTCTTCCTTGATTTTTTTTTTGTAAGCATACTATTTTTTTTTCTCTTGAGATGAAGGTGTGCTAATTAAGATCTTTGGCTTATTCTCTTATTTAGTAACGTGGCCGGTTTAACTTTAAAAAAAGAAGGCAATATTATAAAATTTAAGTGTCATATATTTAAAAAATAGAGGGAGATAAAGTAAGAGAATAACTTTATAAATCCCTACATTGAAATAGGGAGATTTTATTATAAAATTTGAGTATCTCACATTAAAAAACTTTAAAGATATAGTATAAGAGAATAGTTTTATAAGCCTTCACATTGAAAAAGGGAGATAACATTATAAAATTCAAAAGATTTACATTTAAAAAAAATTGGGAGATAGAATGAGAAAATAGCTTTATACATCTCCATATTGAAAAAAGGAGACAATTTTATAAAACTGAAGTGCTCCACATTGGAAAAAAAATGGGAGATAGCACGAAAGAATAGTTTTATGAACCCCCACATTATAAAAGAGAGACAATATTATAAATTTCAAGCGTCTCACTTTAAAAAGTTTAGGAGATAGTATTAGAGACTGATTTTATAAACCCCACATAAAAAAGGAGGCAATATTATAATTAAAACTTAAGTGTCTCATATTGAATTATTTTTTTTTGGAAAATAGCTATATAAACCCAAATATGAATCTTTCATTATGTATAGTGCTTTCTTTTAAGAGACATTTGTTAAACATTGAGGTTTAGGCTTTAGGCTTGAGTGCTTGATTTTGAGCTTGAATTTAAGTTGGGCTCGAGATCATAACAGAGGTCCAATGAATTGGGCTGGACTGGATTTGGAGGCCCAAAAAATAGTAATTGGGCTGGATTTAGATCAAAATAGAGATGTGAAAACTTGATAAGTTAGAGTCGGATCTCACTTGGTCCAATCCGAATTCGACCCATTATCATTCTTAATAAAAATTATTCATCATAATCTACAAAGATCATACGTGTATACATAAAAATAGGTGCATTGAGAGGAAACTAAACACTTAAATAAAATACATAATGTAGTAAGTGATTTTTGAAAGGACCACCCAATTTTTACTTTGAGAAAGTTGGGCATGACATCCACCATAATAAAGGTACTAGTTTTAGACCTAAAAGTAAAATGTAGGTACCCAAAAGGCCAAACCCCAATGCAAATAGTTCTTAACCATTAAGTCAAATAACCAATAGTCTAGTAACATCATAAAACAAATCAATTGGAGTTGTAGATAAAAAGGTGTTCCCCTATTCATTTACTTGAAACGAAAACAGAAATTATAATGGAAGGTGCCAAAGAATGGCTGTCCCACACTAGCTCATCAATTGTCCACAAAATAGGCGACTTCTTTCATTGTCTTCACTTACCAAGGTTTCTAGCAGTGCCGGCAATTGTACTAAGCTGCCTTCTCCTGCTTCTCTTATGTTGTTGCTGTTGTAACAGAAGATCTGAAAGGCCTCCTAGGATGATGATGGTCAAGGTTTGATGAGCACTATTACTTTACTAGGAATATTTTCTTGAATACTAAGTTTGTATTTTTTTTTGGAATATTCGAAGTTTTAGCATTATATTGCATATTGGTGGCCCTTTTCTTTTTGGTTTTTGTAACTCTCCATGTATAGGAGAATTTCCCATCATAGTACTAATTTCAATTCACCTAGATTCAAAATTGGAAACTTGTTATGCTTTGATTAATCATTGCCCACATTTATATATTGTAAGCATTTTGTGGTAGCTAGGTTGAAATAAAGTAAAATCATGGTGATTTCCATATATATTAATTAGTAGGTTGCATTGTATTGATTAATGGGTGATTATAGAGGCTTTATGAATAAAGCTGAATCGATTGTAGAGTAAGCCATGTTCCCTTCACCTTGAAAATAATAATTAGTGAGAATCAATTTTGATCAGTAATTTTGATTAATAAAAATAAGTTGTAATTAGTATAATTCATAGTTTTATACATAAATATAATAACAGTGAATCAGCAAAAAAAAGCTTTGATCAATAAATATTAGTTTACCTAGTAAAAATAATTTCAAATTTGTAAATATTAATTGAAGAGAATGAGGCCTAAAGATCATTCATAAGTGGTAGCTCGATTAGGTTAATAAAACATAATTCATTCAAATCCTTTCTTTGGTTAGTCCATTTACTCAAGAATTTATTCTATCATTCCTTTCTTGATTGCTTGGGTTAGCCATGTACAAAGACTCCTCAAAATTCCACAAGTGAGACTTTAATACTCCAACTTACTTAAGCTATAAGTAATACAAAAAGTATATGTCTAGATACACTTACTCTTCGAACTTATTGATGGGCAAGAATTGAACTAATTTAATTACATCACTTCATATATAATTCTATTAACTTATTTTTTAATATACTCTCCTCTTACTTAGGAAGTATATATATATTTGGTGGGCTGATTCACCTGCTGCAAATTGAATTTAAGATGTAATTATATGAACTTGTTTGTGATTAGGCTCTCGTATGATTTGACATAGGCTTGCATGTATACTCTCGGATGGTGCAAGGCCTCGTTTGCAGTGTGTTTCCTCTTTGATTTATTGAGTGTTTTCTTTTACACTCGTTCCTGGGGAAGATCATCTCGTGTCCTGATGTGCACAATATTAAGAAAACAAAAAGTATTTTATACACACGGCACATAATAAAATTATCGTGTTTCATAAAAATGATCATTTAATATAACAAAAGTTATCCCTTAAGACAACATATGTCAATCTCTATCAACTTTAAGGGGTAACTTTTATTATATTAATGGGACATTTTTATTAGGGACAAACTAGTTTTATTGTGTCCTGTATATATATTCAATACTTTGTGTTGAGAAAATTAGTATGATTTATTTTCTTGGTCATGACTTGTTAGTGTAAGTGTGTAACCAGTAACAAAAAAAAAGTTCTAAAGGTGGTTCAGTTCAGTTGTCTCCAATTCACTCCGCCCATTAGTTAATTTTGGAGTTGATCGAAATCTCCTATTTAAAGGCATGTACGCTACCCTTCCCTATTTATTGATTATCTCAAAGCAACAACAAACATACTCCAAAAATGGCTAGCTTACCCTTTTATGTTTCATCAAGTGATCTTTACAAAGAATGGTTGATTAGTAAGCTAGATTGAATTGTCGCTCCCACAAAAAAATACAGCAATTTCATTAAAGAAGTTTCCCATCCTTAAAATATACTCACTCTTTTCCTAATTTTTTGCCTCATTTAAAGTTTTATGGTTTCCATCACATGGCTTAAGATGCTTTTATTTCCAAATCAATAAGACAAAATGTTATGAACACTTGATATTCTAAAAATTTACATTAAAATATATATAATATGATTATTCTAAAATATATTATTTCTTATAATATGATAAAAATTTATGGATAAAACTATTTAAACTTTAACTCCATAAAAAAAATTGGGGCATAAATAAAGCGACAGAGAGAGTTTACATCAAAACCACCAATTATGTAACGCGAAACCTATCCAAAACCCTCATTCCCTCATACACGCTAGAAATCCCATATGATATAGGCACTTCTAAATATCTTACAATCAAATTAGTTATTCTTATTTCTTGAATCTACATAGATTAATTTTATAAAAAAAAAAAGGAAGAAAACGACAATATGCATGGTACGATGTGAGTGTATGTTTGGGTCCAAGGCCGATTCCTATGCAAGTATATGCCATACCAAATTATACCATGATATTAAGCAAACTTATGAGCGTATGGGCTAGTTGCAGAGCTGGGCTATGTGTAGTGCTCGTTGTGGACTGTGGGAAAAATTATGGCTGTATTGGGCCATACAGCAAAAGCGCGTTGCAAAGTCCACAGCAAAGAGTAAGTCCATATGGGCTTGGGTAAGACATAAGATAATAAGAATGAGAGAGATGATTACCAAGTGATCATAGCATGGATTCCAGCTTCTTTGGGAATGATTAGGGATTTATATCCATATTCAGATTCGTCTTGGTATAATATTTTACTAACAATTAAATGATTTTGCCATTTTGTGTACTCGTACCCGTATCTGTATCAACATTCGAATTTGTTGATGCAATATAAGACTACAATAGAAAATTATAGTAGCATCATTGCGGAGGATCAATGTTCTTAAACAAGTAACGTCATCAATGCTTTTGGAAGATTTATTAATACTTTGGTGCTCTTCATTTCATATTGGGTAATTTTCAAGAAACTACCACGTAATAAAAAATCCAATTCCACGATGCCGCCACAAGGTGGTTTTCTGATCTTTGACCCGATTTGCGTCGATGACTTCCATGTGGATTCCACGTAGATGACACGTGTCCGGCTTTACCTTTTTTTTTCTCCTTTAGCTACATCACGTGGATGATATGTGTCTTGCTTTACTTCATAATTTGTAAGAAACTACCATATAAAAACACCATCTTGTGAAAAACTATCATATAAAAACAATTTTGTGAAAAACTACCATATTAAAAAACCAATTGTACAAAACCACCACATGGTACTGACACGTGTGGTCGGCTTAATTTTATATTTTGTTTTTTCTTTAATAATTGAACCTTTGAGAGGATTCTAGATAATTTTGGCTCTCATTCTTCCATCTATCGCTAAGAATAAGTTATCTTCTCCGGTACCCCGGACAAATCTTCAATTTTCTCTTCCTATTTTCAGTACAACGTGTCTTCCATTTTCACTTATGTGACAACTACTTTTATCATCCCAGATACAGGACACTATCTAAGTGAAGAAGTTTTCAACAGAAGTCACCCTGTTTTGGCAAAAGAAGGGGCTCACACAAATTTCTCAACAAAACTTCAACTAGTATACAACATTTTCAGATAGGATGCACTAATCCTATTGCTATCAACATCTTCAAAGAACTTTATCAATCTCCTCGACATCTAGACATCATAACACGAAATATTAAGCATCACATTGAGATACACATTTTGAGCGTTATCAGGTATTCAAGTGTCATTGAACAAAATTATACCAAATAAATTAAAAGAGAGAAATAATAAAAAGGAAAAAGTTAAAAAAATTAGGCCGGCTACACGTGCCTCTCATGTGCCAGTCAACGACGCAAAATCGGGTCAACATCTAGAAACCCACCATGTGGTAGTATTGTGCAATTGGATTTATGGTAGTTTTTCACAAGATTGTTTTTATATGATAGTTTTTCACAAGATGGTGTTTTTATATGGTAGTTTCTTGCAAATTATAACGTAAGGTCGAACATGTGTCATCCACGTGGAATAGCTAAAGGAGAAAAAAAAAAGTAAAGTCGGACACGTGTCATCCACGTGGAAGTCAATGACGCAAAACCAGGTCAAAGGTCATAAAACCACCTTGTGGTTGTATCCACTAGTAGAAAACACTTCAATTGCTTCGTCTCAATTGCTGCGGTTAAATACATTTCGAAGCACATGAACCTAAATGCTGTGGTTATTTAAATAACCGCAGAGCATTTATTTCCATCATGAAATGCCCATGGAAAAAGAAATCTGGAAAAATATCATGGTCATAAGTGCTGCGGTTATTTAGCACTTATTAATGACCTGGAAAAATGTAAATATATCCATGAATATTTGCTGCGGTTATTTAAAAAACCACACCACTTGTAACACAAGTGCTACGGTTATTTAAAAAACCGCAACAAATATTCATGGCATCGCCTGAAAAATGTTAATATATTAATGAACAAGTGCTGCGGTTTTTTAAATAACCGCAACACTTGTGGTTTTAATTGTTGCGGATATTTAAATAACCGCGGCATTTGTTCATTAATATATAAACCCAACCTTTTCTTTTCCAGGCCATTTCAAAACATGAAAACTTCCCCAGACTGCCAACACTTCAGCGCACGGAAAAAAAACCTAACCCTAACTCCATAACTTAACATCCCCTTTTTGTCTCTAGCCCTAACCTTATAACACCCACTACCTAACTTTCTCCTCACGCAAGTTGGAACCTACTCCTCTCTCCTACTCGTGCCTCCATGGATATGACATAGTGAAGCGTTTTGAAGCTTACTCATCTCTCTCATTTTGAAGAATTCTACATACTCTAAAGTTTAAAATATAACGGTTTGTATATGCCTTGAACCCTAGTATATATATTTTTTTTAAAATTTTTTTTCCATAATTTGTTAATATAAAAATGTGAAGATGAAAAACTCTTATATGTTCAAATCTGCATGTTATATGTGTGTTTATTAAGGAATAACCCTTAAAAATCGAATTTCATGAATTATAGGGTATTAGAGGCGTTTTTTGGAGAAAATAAGTGGACAAATCCCCCTGTAGATCTCAAAAAAATACTCAACTTAGACATATTATAAGCCCCATTCGGAGTCCCGTAGCCAATTTTATGGCTTCTCAAAGTTTTGTTTTCAATATCTCAAATAATACGTCATCGATGTCGCTATAGGGTAACATAGTTGTGTAGTACTTCTAAAAATAGGGGGTTTAAAAAAATTACACCATTCGGACTACCGGGTTAAGAGATATGCCTCTTCGATCTTTCCGAAACCTTGGAATAGCACCCGAAATCTATGAACAATGAATTGGTTGTTTATTTTGAGTATAAAATATTGTAGATCGCAAATTTGCATGCCAAAATGAGTGGTTATAATAGAATTTTGGATTTATATGCTTCACGGTTGATCATATCTTTTATGACATTATTTAACACATTATGCATGGTATTGTTTTTGACAGTTAGATTTGCAAATATAATAATTTTGAGAGATATTAATTATTAAAAATATACTTTTATATGGCATAAAATGACCTATTAAATTTTTTTTGTTCTGGAAACCATCAATTACTGCGGTTTTTTGGAAAATCCGCATCAATTTATTTATATGTGCTGCGGTTATATTAGAAAACCGCAGCACATACAAATTTCAGATTAAAAAAAAATCTAAAAAATAAATTAAATGCTTCGGTTATTAGAAAAACCGCAACAAATATATCTATTATTTGCTGCGAATTTTCCAAAAAAAAAAAGCAAATAATGCTAAATTTTGTTTTTTTCTAAATATTTGTTGCGGTTTTTCTAATAACCGCAGCATTTGTTGTTTTTATTGCTACGTCTAAAAAACCGCAACATTTGTTGTTTTTCCATGTGCTTCGTATAAATATCCGCAACATTTAAAGCTAAAAAACCGCAGCAAATAGACATTTCTCTACTAGTGATCGTGCAATTGGATTTTTTATGTAATAGTTTTTAACAAGTTATTTTTATGTGTTAGTTTTTCACAGTATGGTGTTTTTACTAGGGGTGTCAAATCGGGTTCACAGGTCAGTTCTGGGTTGACCCATCGCGGGTCGGTTCTTATCGGGTCAATTTTGCCGATCGGGTCAGGTTAGGTCATTATCGGGTCGGGTTAAATCGGTTATTTGCTTGGTCAGGTTCCGGTTGGGTTCTATTTGGTTCGGGTCAATGTTGGTTCGAGTTGTATTCGGTTACGGCCAAGGTTGATTCGGGTTGTATTCTATTCGGGTCAAAGTCGGTTCTAGTACAATTGGGTCGGTTCCGAAAAGGGTTATAACGGGTTATTTGGGATTCGGGTCAAGGTTGGTCCAAATCCTTTTTCAAGGATGGATCCATATCCATATCTAGATCCGATGGGTATGAAAAGTAAGGATCCATATCCAGATCCAACGGATTCAGGTCCAAAACGGATCCTACATATTTTGGCTATTTTTTGCGACAAAAATAAGTTTCAAATTTATAAATCTGCATTTTACATCAACGACAACAGTCTAACAAAGGATGTAAGTTCAATACTTGAATATAATTCATATAACTACTCAAATATTACAAAACAACAAAGTACAAATAAACAAAATCAAATTTTTACATGTAATTTGAATAACAATACAAACAAGTACAAATGAGTAAATGAAAAAATGGGGAACGGATCTAGATCCGGATATTATGGTTAGACCCGTACCCGGATCCGTTTTTCAATCACAGGACCCGAATCCGACCCGTATCCGTCGAGTCTAAATTTTGAAGATCCATATCCGCAAAAACGGATATGGATCCACGGATCCGAGTCGGGTCCAATATTCGTTGCCATCCCTATGTAAAATTGGGTCGGTTCCTAAACGGTTATAGCGGGTTCGGGTTAATGTCGGTTCTGGTAAAATCAGATCGGTTCATGAACGGGTTATAGCGGGTTATTTTGGGTCAAGGTCGGTTTTGATAAAATCGGACAATGATGATGGTTAATTCATAAATTGGACAATGATGATGTCGATAAGTCATTTAAAAACAAAATATTTATGAAGTAATGATTATTAAATGTGTATTATTCTATCAAACTAGTATATGATATGTATCTTTAGTGTATCAATGTAAGATATTTATCATTTATTATGACTATTATTTATATCAGTTATCTATATTAATACATATATATCATATAAATATATAATCTATTTGATGATTGAATTATTCTATTAAATACGAACAAGTATCGAATATCAGATATAGACATATATATAAAACAAACTCAAATTAAGATAATCAATTAAGTATGATAGATTTAATCGAAATTATCGAATCAAATCAATAGTGAACACTAATTAATTTGATATATTTACAAATGCATAATTTTTAATATATACTTAAAAGTTATAACATACAATGTTAAGTTTATATATATATAAGAATTTGTAATATGTTTAGTTTGAATCGACAATGACAAGTTCGTATAAGTGAAGTAAGTTAAATCATATTAATATAGACTAGTTAAAATAAATTGTATGGGTTCGAATCAAATATGATCTTATTGATTACTAGTCCTTGAATGATATAAATTATGATGACAATGACTTAATGAGTTTTTTATTTCACTATTTCATGAATGATTTTAGTTAGTGACTTATGGAAAGCTGAAAAATGTTGGTAGAGTTACAAATGCCGAAATGCGTAATCATTTGTTAGTAAATACTTATAATTTATATAACTTATAAGTTTATAACAGAAGATGTGAAGTCGTTACATAAGTTGCAATATAGACACATAACATAGTTACAACTTTACAACCTGTAATTAAAATAACTCAGAGATTACATTTTAAAAATATGTTTGAGATTAAATTAGAGTTAATATTTTTCAAAAAATATTTAGAGTTAATACGTTGATACGTGGAATCAAAATTTTCGAAAAACTTATTATTTCAAAATATTCGAAAGCGTTTTGAATTTAGAAAATCGCTCATTTAAATTTTAAAACAACCGTTTTTTTGTTTTTTCGACCGTTATGTTGCTCAAACTGTCAAACCATCAAACCATCAAACAGACCATTGGTTCATTCGTTCAATGGGCTTGAAAAGTATATTGGGTTATAACCCTAGCTATATATGATGCCAAAAAAACCCTAGCTATATATCTATTGAAGACTCCACCTTGATGTATCTATCTTTGTTTATGAATGATGGAAGTCAAAAAGTTTAAGTGAATAAAGGAATTGTGCATGTACACGTATATGCTCATGTATGTGTACGTATGTAGTTGATATAGTTGCAATCCTAAACAATCATTCCTATGCTCATGCTTACTCCTAACGTTCTTATCTAATACGTTTGCTATTAGTGGATTATGTTTAAATTGTTTTCAGATATAACAACTCAAGTTTAAATTGGTTCCTTAATTCAAGGAGTTTGTTATGCCATGGACTTTGAAGAATTTGAATAAATTCAAAACTCTATTAAGATGAGTTTGAATAAATTGGTCTTCCTAAGTTTATGAAGTTGAATAAATTCAGTCAAAGATATGTTGAGTTGAATAAGTTGTTGGACATGCCTATATGGAATAACTTCAGTCAACAAGAACATCTCAACCGAAATTCAAATACTAAAGACATTCTGTTACATTTCAAAACGGCTAAATGGTCTTCAAGAGCAACTGCCGAAAAATGTGGAACCATTTTGAAATGGTTAGTCAAAAGCCTGAAGCAACGGTATTTTGAATAATCTGTTATAAAGCCTATCCATTGCACATATGACTCTATAAATAGAGTGAAGCTGAAGCATTAAAGAAAAAACAAGACTTCCAACGAAATACACATTCAAGCTACAACAAATAACTTTCCTCTCTAGTACTTACTCTTCATTGTAATTTAGAATTGAGAGAAAAGATTATCAAAGAATATCTTGTGAGTAAAAGAGAAATATCAAAAGAAAAGAGAGATATACCTTGAGTAGTAACTATAATACTCAAAGATTCAGAAAAAGAAAGGAAATTATTATTTCTAGGATATGAGACGCTAGAGTGTAGCTAGGGAAAGCTACGGTATAGAAGATTGGGTGATAATCTTCGAAGATGGCTTTAGGTTTCTAAGGGAAGAAATAAAATCGTTAAATCCTAAGGGTAGGAACCTTAGGCGGAGACGTAGGCACATTGCTGAACTTCGTAACAAATAATCGTCCCCTTTAAATTTGCATTTACATATTTGTTTTGCGTTATGTTCTTTATACATCTCGCAAAAGCCTAAACAAGTCAAAGTCTTAAAACCGTCTTCAAAGCCCTTGAAACCAATTTTATTATTTTCCGCATCTCAAAACCCGTTTCAAAGCTTTAAAAGCCTAAATTCGAAAAACGATCATACTCTATTCCCCCCCCCCCCCCCCCCTCTAGAGTATATTGATCCTAACTATCTCATATTGATTCTTTAATTAGTATCAGAGCTTAATTTACTAATTAAAGATTTAAATATCTGTGAGGCATCATGAATCAAATAGGTGATGGTGGTTTTGCCCAAGGACGTTCATCAAATCGTCCTCCATTGTTTTGTGGAAACAATTTTGCCCATTGGCGCTCTTTAATGAAAATGTTTCTAATTGATCAAGATCTTAAATTATGGGATATCATAAAGAAAGGATTGAAGGTGCCCATGAAGAGTGATGATAGTGGCGTTCCAATTCCAAAAGAAGATGGTGACTTTACTCAAACCGATTTGGAGAGCATCGCTAAGAACTATCGTGCCATGAACTTGCTCTACTGTGGATTGGATGATAATGAGTTCAATCGAGTCTACTCTTGCAAAAGTACTAAAGAAATATGGGACAAGTTGGTTGTCACATACGAAGGAACAAGCCAAGTGAAGGAAACCAAGATAAGTATCTTTCTCCGTCAATATGAATTGTTTAAAATGACTAACAATGAAAGTGTGAAGGAGATGTTTATAAGGTTTACTCAAATAGTGAATAATCTGGATTCACTTGGAAAAACGTTCACTAATGAAGAGAAAGTAAGAAAGATCCTTCAATGTCTACCTAAATCTAAATGGGGTCTAAAGGTGAATGCGTTTGAAGAAGCTCAAGAATTGCGAACCTTGCCTTTGGATGATCTTCTTGGAAAATTAATTACCCACGAAATGTCCCTAAATGAAGAAGATGGAGAACCTACTTCATCAACGAACAATCTAGCACTTAAGGCTAAGAAGGAAGACGCCCCCATTGAAGATGGCGATAGTGATGATGATGAGGACGATGAAGATCCATTTGCCTTTATTGCTAGAAATTTTGCAAGATATTGAAAATGAAGAAGCAATTTCCTAAAGGAAGAGACAACTATCGTCCAAAAAAATATAAAGATAAGTCATCTAACTCAATAAATAAGGTTAATACACTGACGTGTTATGAATGTGGTGAAACAGACCACCTTGTTAAGGAATGTCCCCAACGAAAGAAAAAGACATATCCTAAGAGGGATTTTAAAAAGAAGGCTATGGTTGCCTTATGGAGTGATTCGAAATCAAGTGATGAAGAAGAAGAGCATGCAAACCTATGTTTAATGGGTAATCACGAAGAAAGCGAAAAAGGAGAACATCTTGAGGTAATTTTAAAGAATTTGATTTCAAGTCCTACAAATGTTCTATCTGAATTCTTGCAAAGCATGATTATGAATGAAGAAAGCTTGATTCTTGAATCAAAAATCCTAAAAAAAGGCTAAGCAAACAGGTAAGTGTTTTGAAAAGTCTCTCTAAGGAATTATCTGATCTCAAAGCTATCCAGTCAGCCTTTGAAAGCAAGGCCAAAGACACAGAGTCATCTCTTGATGCTCAGGTCAAAGTTTTGAAAATTGAAGACACTGTTTTAAAATGTAAGCTTGCCTCTTTAAGTTATTGTAATGATAACTTAGAGAAGGAGAAGAAGCTTCTGGCTAGGAAGTGTAGAGAACAACATAATGCCTTGGTTAAATTTACTCATTCCGAAGCAACGTTAAATAAATTGTTGGGTGAACACCAAACATCCTTAAACAAAAGTGGTCTTGGATTTAATAAAAATTTTCTAAACAAAAACTTGACCACATTTGTCAAACCAAAGGATACTTGGAGAACATCTACATGTTTCTATTATTGCGAAAAGGGTCATACAAAGTTAACATACCCTTTTAGAAGGAATGACTCTCAAGTTATTAAGAATTCCTTTCCTATGTATTTTCGAAACCAAGTAAAGCAAATATGGGTTCAAAAAGGGACTAGACCACCTAATATGGTCCATCCTAAGTATGAAACCAAATTTGCAATTTAGTCTAGAAAGGTTTGATATTTCTTTATTTTGTAGGAAATCAACAAGAGCAAGGATCATAGATGGATTCTAGATAGTGGTTGCTCTCGACATATGAGTGGAAAGTCTTCATTATTTTTGATGATCAAAGAGAAAACTTCTAGAACAATAACACTTGGTGATAAAGGAAAATACAAAATAATTGGTATTGGAAAGGTTGGAGAAATCGCATCAAACTCCATAGATGATGTTTATCTCGTTGAAGGTCTTAAATATAACTTGCTTAGCATTTCTCAATTGTGTGACAAAGGTAACAAAGTTATTTTTTATAAAGATAAATGTGAGGTACAATGCAAGGAAAATGGTAAAGTTATTCTTATTGCCCCTCGTTGCAATAACGTCTATGCATTTCATACTAATCAAGTTTCGATTGCTAGCTTAAAATGTCTCAAAGCCTCGATAGGCGATTCAAAGCTTTGGCACAGACGACTAGGTCATATTAACGTGCATACTATGAAGACGCTTTCATCAAAAGACTTTAGTACGTGGCCTTCCTAAAATGGATTTCAAAGACTTTGAAATGTGCAAAGCTTGTGCTAAAGGTAAACAAACCAAAGGTTCATTTAAAGTCAAAAAGGTTGTAAGTACCTCTTGACCCATAGAAATTCTTCACATTGATTTATGCGGTCCTATGCATGTCAAATCTCCTAAAGGTAAACAGTACATCCTTGTGGTAGTTGATGATTATTCTAGATTTACTTGGGTTTCCTTTTTACGAGAAAAATCAGAAGGTTTACAAGAGTTTTCGAAAATTTGCAAAGAATTACAAACTATGAAAAACCTACCTATTGTTGCTGTAAGGAGTGACCATGGTAGAGAATTTGATCAACTTAACTTTGACAAATTTTGCGCAAAATATGGTATTTCTCATAACTTTTCCGCTCATATGACACCTCAACAACAATGGAGTTGTGGAACGTAAGAACCGAACTCTTGAGGACATGTCTAGGACTATGCTTTTAGAAAATGGTTTACCAAAGTATTTTTGGGCTGAAGTTGTTAATACATCTAATTATATTCTAAATCGTTGTCTAATAAGACCTATTTTGAAGAAAACTCCTTATGAGCATTTCAAAGGTAAAAAGCCTAACATTTCGTATTTTAAACCCTTTGGATGCACATGCTTTATTCATAATAATGGCAAAGATAACCTAGGGAAATTTGATGCTCGTAGTGATGAAGCAATCTTATTAGGTTATTCTTTAAATTTTAAAGCTTATAGAGTGTTTAATAAGCGTAGAAAAGTTGTTGAAGAAAGTATTCATGTGATCTTTAATGAAACCGAGAATAGTACTTTGAGTGATATTTTTACAGGATTAAAGTTGATTAAATATGAAGGCTTTTCATATAATAAAGATGAAAGCTCATCTGATGAAGAAGTGCCAGAACCTGTCCGTAATATGCAAGATCCTATAAGAAATGCAGATGAGGTAGATCAAAACCCTGAAGAGCAGCCTCAAAAGCCTGACAAGCCGTCTCAAAGACTTGAAACTCAACCTCAAGAATCAGAACAATTAATGGAAGTCATTTCAAGACCCTCAGAACCATCTCCAGGTCTTGAAGGAGTACTTCAACAGTCAGATTCTACTCCTTTGATGATGAGACAAAAATTCAAGTACTCCTCATCTCACCCAATTGACAACATCATTTCCGATCCAAAGGCTGGTATACAAACTCGCTCTAATGTTAAAAATCTTTGTGCATTTCACGCATTTGTGTCTCTTGTAGAACCAAAGAACATTAGCGAAGCACTTCAAGAACCCAATTGGATCATGGCTATGCAAAGCGAGCTAAACGAGTTTGAAAGGATTAAAGTTTGGACACTCATTCCTCGCCCTAAAAATCATTTAATTATTGGAACAAGATGGGTGTTCAGAAATAAGCTTGATGAAAATAGAAAAATAGTACAGAACAAAGCACGTCTTGTTGCACAAGGTTACAATCAAGAAGAAGGAATTGATTATGAAGAGAGGTTCGCACCCGTAGCAAGAATGGAGGCCATTCAAATGTTACTTGCTTTTGCCTCCTTCATGCGAATCAAGCTATTTCAAATGGATGTAAAGTGTGCATTCCTAAATGGCTATTTACAAGAAGAGGTATATGTTGCTCAACCTCCCGGTTTTGAAAACGAACAATTTCCAAACCATGTATTCAAACTTGACAAAGCACTCTATGGCCTAAAACCAGCTCCAAGAGCATGGTATGAGAGTTTGTCAAAATATCTTTTGGAAAATGAATTTAAACAGGGTTTAATAGACAAAACTCTTTTTATGAAAACCAAAGGTAAAGTAATTTTAATTGGTCAAGTTTATGTAGATGATATTCTATTCGGTGCTACTAATGACTCTTTGTGGAAGGAAATCTATGAGATTATATATAGGGAATTCGAGATGAGCTTAATGGGTGAATTGAACTTCTTTCTTAGATTGCAATTTAAAAAAGAAAAAGGAGGTATATTTGTTAATCAAGGGAAATATACACGAGATCTCCTAAAGAAGTACAATATGACTCAATCCAAAGAAGCCAAAACTCCTATGAGCTCGACATTATTATTAGATCAAGATAAAAGTGGTAAGTCCGTAAATTAAAAGGAATATCGAGGTATGATTGGATCTCTACTCTATCTTACTGTAAGTAGACCCAATATTATGTTTAGTGTGTGTATGTGTGCACGATTTCAAGCTAACCCCAAGGAGTCTCACCTAAGTGCGGTAAAAAGAATATCGAGGTATCTAAATGGGACTAAGGACTTCGGTCTTTGGTACCCTAGGGATAGTAACTTTGAACTTGTTGGATATTTGGATGTTGATTTTGCAGGTTATAAAGTGGATAGAAAGAGCACCTCTGGATGTTGCCAATTTTTAGGATCATCTCTTATTAGTTGTCACTCAAAGAAGCAAAATTCAGTCGCCCTATCTACATTTGAGGACGAATACATTGCAGTCGGTGCATGTTGCGCTCAACTTATTTGGATATCCCAACAACTTTGAGACATTGGACTAGATTTCAAAGGAATTCCCATCAAATGTGATAATACAAGTGCCATTTCAATAACAAAGAATCTGGTACAACACTCAGGAACTAAGCACATCGACGTTCGACATCATTTTATTCGTGATCATGTTGAAAAAGGTGATGTTAATATTTCATTTATTTCTACTGAGTTTCAACTTGCCGATATTTTTACTAAGCCCTTAGGCAAAGAGCATTTTAATTTCATTCGGTTCGAGCTTGGTATGCTAAATAAAGAATCATCGATTTAGGGGGGGCTATGGTACGTGTACTCTATACTACTTCTCATGCGTATTTAAAACTGTTGCATTAGTTTGGTTACGTGATTTCTCATGCATGTATGTATACTTTTGGTTCATTTAAATCAAGGTGTTTTAATTATAAACCCCTTGCTTAAAATGTTATTATATTAAAAATGGATCAATTTGTGTGATGATTATCTTTTTAGATAATTATAACACTTATTTTAATTTTTTTTTAAATCTGATGTTTGTTAAATGTGGGTACGTGTTTTCATTATGCTAGGGAACCTCCTTAAGTCTTTTGAATTTCTGCTCCTTAAATGTTGTGCATAACCTCTAGCCCCTAGCCATGTCTTGAACCATCACTTCAACCCTATGGCATTTCTTTTCAACTGTCACTTCCCCTCTTTAAATACCCCCATCTTCCCCATTTCCCTTCACCACTATACTCAACCTTCATCTTTAACATTACTTTACTCCCTCAACAGACCTCTCAAAAAACCAATGGCCCCCAAATGCAAACACGTTGCCTCCAAAAAGCCAGCCCCTAAGAAAACCCGAACCCTCCCTTCTCGGTTGACAAAGGTAACTATTCCCACCGTGGAGTACTCAGTGCCCTCTGCATATCCTACTCCTCCTTCCTCTCCTCAATTGGAGCTCTCTAACACCATTTTTGAAGAACTCCCAAAACCCGTGGCTCCCTCCCCAAAAATTGCCGAGGTCGAGTGCTCATCTCCTCCTTCACCTCCTCATATCGCCGAGCCCCCAATTCGCAAAGAACCCCAGGTTTCCTCTCCCCCTAAATCCGAGGCACCTAGTATAATTCAAACCCCTTTTGGGTCCTTTCCTCTATCTTGGTTTAGAACTTGTCAATTAGTTGGTATTTGGCAAGATGGATTTCGCTCTAGACGTTTGTGTGTGTGTGAATCGGTTGACCGCTCTCTTTTAAGGTCTTCTAAGCTAGGTGGTGTTTATTTGTTTTTGGGTACTTCATTGGCTAGGATGCTGAATGTGGGTGATCGATTTTACCCTCGCCTTACCCATTTATTTTCTTGAATATGCAATCTAAGCGTGAAAGTGGTACCATGACTTTGAGTACGATTGTCAAGGGCATCCCTGTATCGTTGAACCCTGAAATCCTGTCCAAAATCTTAAAAGTACCGTGAAGACTAGTCTAATTCCCAACCCAATTATTTTGAATATGTCTCTAGGCCAAACAAACTCTGTTCCTTCCTAACCCTCCTACCTCTAAACAATTAACCTATAGTGTTTTGCAAGTAGAAGATAAAGTTGTGTATGCTTTGCTTGTTAGGTGTGTCGTCCCTAAGTCCAACTCCCGAGAACTCCTCACTAATCAATGCTTGGCCCTTCTGTTTTTGGTTATGAATAGTTTTGATATTAACCTACCCAACACCATCCTTACCCACATGAATCATACCATCTCATCCTCCCGTGCAAATCCCCTGCCTTATGCCAATTTGCTTCCCCTGATTTTTGCTCACTTCAAAATCCCTGTGCATGATGAAGAGTTTGAAAGCTGTGCATAATCTCGAATGACCCTTGAATCCTACAACCGAATTGGTATTTATGCCTCTAAGGATGGGTCATGGAAGCTAAGGGAAGATTTGTCTCCCGAGAGCTTAGCAAAGTTGCCCGCAGTCAAAGGCGTCTCCAAGGAGCTCCCGAGTTCATCCCTTGCTCAAATGTCTTCTAAGCTCAATGACTTAGAATTTGAGTTGGATTGTGTTAGGTGTGATCTTGTTGATTTTCATGCCAAGATGGATGATCGCTTTGATGAGTTGATTGCTGCTGTCCATACCTCTCTTCCAAGCAAGAAGAAGAAATGATTTGTTTTTACTTGTTATTTACACTATCTATGTACTTATCTTCTATTTTAGCTTGTTGAAATATTTCTTTATTCCGGTTTGTAATAGACTATTTTATGATCTATGCACTCATGTTTTTAAAATCTTTTCCTTTGATCCTACATTAGCCTCACCCTTTATACTTGATTGAAAGTCAAAAAGGGGGAGAATGATCATGTTTATTTATTGTTTGCTTATTACGTGTATACTTATTCTTTTGTGCATGTATGTTTTAATTTATTATGCATATGTTTTGACTTTCATCAAGGGGGAGATTGCAGAATCCACCTTGAAGTATATATCTTTGTTTATGAATAATGGAAGTCAAAAAGTTTAAGTGAATAAAAGAATTATGCATGTACATGTATATGCTCATGCATGTGTACGTATGTAGTTGATATAGTTGCAATCCTATACAATTGTTCCTATGCTCATGCTTACTCCTAATGTTCTTATCTAATACATTTGATATTAGGGGATTATGTTTAAATAATTTTCAGGTATAACAACTCAAGTTTAAATTGGTTCCATAATGCAAGGAGTTTGTTATGCCATGGACTTTGAAGAATTTGAATAAATTCAAACTCTATCAAGATGAGTTTGAATAAATTGGTCTTCCTAAGTTTATGGAGTTGAATAAATTTAGTCAAAGATATGCTGAGTTGAATAAGTTGTTGGACGTGCCTATATGGAAGAACTTCAGTAACCAAGAACATCTCAACCGAAATTCAAATACTAAAGACATTCTGTTACATTTCAAAATGGCTAAATGGTCTTCAAGAGAAACTGCCAAAAAATATGGAACTGCTTTGAAATGGTCAGTCAAAAGCCTGAAGCAACGGTATATTGAATAATCTGTTATAAAGCCTATCCATTGCACATATGACTTTATAAATAGAGTGAAGCTGAAGCATTGAAGAAAAAAACGAAACTTCCAACGACATACACATTCAAGCTACAACAAATAACTTTTCTCTCTAGTTCTTACTCTTCATTGTAATTTAGAATTGAGAGAAAAGATTATCAAAGAATATCTTGTGAGTGAAAAAGAAATATCAAAAGAAAAGAGAGATATACCTTAAGTAGAAACTATAATACTCAAAGGTTCAGAAAAAGAAAGGAGATTTTTATTTCTAGGATTTGAGATGCTAGAGTGTAGCTAGGGAAAGCTACGATATAGAAGATTGGGTGATAATCTTTGAGGGTGAATTTAGGTCTCTAAGGGAAGAAATAAAAGTCGTTAAAACCTAAGGGTAGGAAACCCTAGGTGGAGACGTAGGCACATTGCCGAACTTTGTAATAAATAATCGTCCTCTTTAAATTTGCATTTATATATTCGTTTTGTTTTATGTTCTTTATATATCTCGCAAAAGCCTAAACAAGTCAAAGTCATGAAATCGACTTCAAAGCCCTTGAAACCAGTTTTATTATTTTCAGCATCTCAAAACCCGTTTCAAAGCTTTGAAAGCCTAAATTCAAAAAACGACCATACTCTATTCACCCCCCCTCTAGAGTATATTGATCCTAACTATCTCCTATTGATCCTTCATCTATTAACTTAGCTAACCCTAATTTATCAAACCTTCATCCACCTCTCACTCTTATTTAACGGCAATCTCTCAATCTGTTACACTCATCTCAGTCTCTCACACTCTCACTCTCATCTCAGTCTCTTACACACTCACTCTCATCTCAGTCTCTCACACTCTCACTCTCGTAGGATGGCAAGTCTCACTCTCATCTGATGACAAGTCTTACTCTCACAGTCTCACCCACTCATAGTCACAGTCTCTCTTCATCCTCTCTTGCTCTAGTATTTCACTCATCCTTCATTGCCTTTTCTCTCTCGCCATTTTTTCATAATCTTATTGCTTAATTGTTTACGTCTCTCTTTTTTTAGATCTTATTGATTAATTTTAAGATCTTATTGCTTATATCTCTCGTTTTTAGATTGTTGCTTACTTCACTCTTTTTTTCTTATTTAATTGTTGATATGTTGTGTTATTTTTTTTAGATCTATAAGTTTTCATAATGTTTTATACAGTAATTGGATTTATTCTTTTGTTTGAATTTTTGCATTTCTATTGGACCAGAGTCTTTCAATATTAAATATCTAGATCTGTAGTGCCCTATACTTTGCATCTGGTTTCTTATTGTTGTCAATTTTTGCATAGAAAATATTCTAGATATTATCTCACTGGTCAGAATTATAATAGAAGTATTAGGTTCTTAGTATCAAAGGAACAATGCGATATTAAATTTGGCAAGTTCTTTGAATGAATTGAAAACAATAAGAATGCAGGGAAATATGTAACTTTTATTTCATCTTTAGTGTTCATGAATGACAAAATCACTTAAATTTAGGTTGAGCCTTAGCTAGTAAATTACATAATCAAAATAGTGACTCACGTTTGCATAAATGCTTTGTACTCACTTTGGCTCTCTACTTCGTGCATTCTTCTCCCTACATTCACTTTGGCTCTGTTGTGTTGTTTAATACTGCTTATTGTGACTCACTTTATTTTTTATGGTGTTTTATATTGTTGTCCTTAGCTTGTTCATTGTTCTATATCAACCAAATTTCTAGTGATGGAGGAACACAACAATTAGGGATTTCATTATGAGAGATGCTCTTCACATTTTTATATCCTTTTAATTTTGTATTCATAATTCATATTCTGAATTTTTTTTTGGTAGCAGCATTTGAGGATAATTATTCTTAAACTATGGAGAATGATCCCAATCCTCAGTCTTGTGAGGAGTCTCTTGCTAAGATAGCTCTTGAACGTAAACACACTACTAAAGTTTTGAATCACTATACATTGTTTTATAAGGACATTAACGAGAAAAAGGTGAAGTATGCTGTTTGCATGCATTGCAAGGTAAGTACCTACAAACACTAGTAGAAAAGCTTAAATATGAGGCGGGTTTTTTAGTGACATATACGGCGTCAAAAGGCTAGCAGCAATATAGATAGCAGCAAATTAATCTATTTAATTTGCGGCGTAAATAATACGCCGCATATTATTAACCAATTTGCGGCGTCACCTACCCGAGAACCGCCGCTAATTGGCCACTAATTTGCGTCGTCATCTATCCTACAACCGCCACTAATTGGACACTAATTTGCAGCGTCACCTAGGTACAACCGCCGCAAATTTTCATTTAACCAGGTTAAATATTGACCTGTAAAATAGGAATATGCGGCGTCACCTAGCTACAACCGCCGCATATAGGTTGTTTTTTTTTAAACGCATGAAACTGATCCCTACAACGCCCAAATTTCAAATTCAAAACCAACTTATTACATTTGCAATTTCTGCAACCCAAGATACATATATACACATGATCCATCGATCTCTCATTTATGCGTACTAATAAGGTCGTAAAAACAACCATATATTAAGTGACATCAAAAGTACAATCCAATTAATGAAATTGATGTATAAATTACAAAATACACAAGAATAAGGTAATGTACAAAATCTAAAAAAAGTTATCTGTCCAATACTTTGCAAGTTTGTTGCGGACGACGTCGATTTCTTCATTGGAGAAGAGCTCCTCGTTGAATTCTTTGCATACCTAATATTGATTAACATATCATTAACGTGTATATAAAATGCAATGCATATGAAATCAATGTATTTGAATTGTTTAAGTCACTTTCAACCAGGACCCGATCCC
The DNA here is from genome assembly GCA_026401315.1 of Dysphania ambrosioides. Taxonomy (NCBI): domain Eukaryota; kingdom Viridiplantae; phylum Streptophyta; class Magnoliopsida; order Caryophyllales; family Amaranthaceae; genus Dysphania; species Dysphania ambrosioides. The sequence continues at coordinate 22,385,736 of CM048664.1, read as the reverse complement.
GTTTGACCTATATTGACTCAAATCGATGTGTTTCAAGTGTTTAGGTCACTTTCTACCTGAAACCGATCCCATTTGACCTATATTGACTCAAATCGATGCATATGAAGTGTTAAGGTCACTTTCTACCCAAACCTGATCCCATTTGACCTATATTGACTCAAATCGATGCATATGAAGTGTTTAGGTCACTTTCTACCTGAAACCGATCCCATTTGACCTATATTTACTCAAATCGATTTATTTGAAGTGTTTAGGTCACTTTCTAACCCAAAACGATCCCATTTGACCTATCTTGACTCAAATCGATGTGTTTCAAGTGTTAAGGTCACTTTCTACCCGAAATCGATCCCATTCAATCATTATTGACTCAAATCAATTTGTTTCAAGTGTTTAGGTCACTTTCTATCCCAAACCGATCCCATTTGACCTAACTTGACTCTAATCGATGTGTTTCAAGTGTTTAGGTCACTTTCTATCCCAAACCGATCCCATTTGACCTATATTGACTCAAATCGATGCATATGAAGTGTTTAGGTCACTTTCTACCCAAAACTGATCCCATTTGACCTATCTTGACTCAAATCAATGCATTTAAAGTGTTTAGGTCACTTTTTAACCGAAACCGATCCCATTTGACCTATATTGACTCAAATCGATGCATATGAAGTGTTTAGGTCACTTTCTACCCGAAAACCGATTCCATTTGATCTATATTGACTCAAATCGATGTATTTGAAATGTTTAGGTCACTTTATACCCGAAACTGATCCCATTTGACCTATCTTGACTCAAATCGATGAATTTGAAGTGTTTAGGTCACTTTTTACCCAAAACTGATCCCATTTGACCTATATTGACTCAAATCGATGCATATGAAGAGTTTAGGTCACTTTCTACCCAAAACTGATCCCATTTGACCTATCTTGACTCAAATCGATGTGTTTCAAGTGTTTAGGTCACTTTTTACCCGAAACTGTTCCCATTTGACCTATATTGACTCAAATCGATGCATATGAAGTGTTTAGGTCACTTTTTACCCGACACCGATCCCATTTGACCTATATTGACTCAAATCGATGTATTTGAAGTGTTTAGGTCACTTTTTACCCAAAACCGATCCCATTTGACCTATATTGACTCAAATCGATGCATATAAAGTGTTTAGGTCACTTTCTACCCCAAACCGATCCCATTTGACCTATCTTGACTCAAATTGATGTGTTTTAAGTGTTTAGGTCACTTTCTACCCAAAACCGATCCCATTTGACTTATATTGACTCAAATCAATGTATTTGAAGTGTTTAGGTCACTTTCTACCCCAAACCGATCCCATTTGACCTATCTTGACTCTAATCGATATGTTTCAAGTGTTTAGATCACTTTCTACCCCAAACCGATCCAATTTGACATATCTTGACTCAAATCGATTCATATGAAGTGTTTAGGTCACTTTCTACTCCAAACCGATCCCATTTGACCTATCTTGACTCAAATCGATGTGTTTCAAGTGTTAGGTCACTTTTTACCTGAAACCGATCCTATTTGACTTATATTACCTCAAATCGATGTATTTGAAGTGTTTAGGTCACTTTCTACCCCAAACCGATCCTATTCGATCATTATTGACTCAAATCGATGTGTTTGAAGTGTTTAGGTCACTTTCTACCCCAAACCGATCCCATTTGATTTATATTGACTCAAATCGATGTATTTGAAGTGTTTAGGTCACTTTCTACCTAAAATCGATCCAATTTGACCTATCTTGACTCAAATCAATGCATTTGAAGTGTTTAGGTCACTTTTTACCCGAAACCAATCCCATTTGACCTATATTGACTCAAATCGATGCATATAAAGTGTTTAGGTCACTTTCTACCCCAAACCAATCCTATTTGACCTATCTTGACTTAAATTGATGTGTTTTAAGTGTTTAGGTCACTTTCTACCCAAAACCGATCCCATTTGACTTATATTGACTCAAATTGATGTATTTGAAGTGTTTAGGGCACTTTCTACCCCAAACCGATCCCATTTGACCTATCTTGACTCTAATCGATATGTTTCAAGTGTTTAGATCACTTTCTACCCCAAACCGATCCAATTTGACCTATCTTGACTCAAATCGATGCATATGAAGTGTTTAGGTCACTTTCTACTCCAAACCGATCCCATTTGATCTATCTTGACTCAAATCGATGTGTTTCAAGTGTTTAGGTCACTTTTTACCTGAAACCGATCCTATTTGACTTATATTGACTCAAATCGATGTATTTGAAGTGTTTAGGTCACTTTCTACCCCAAACCGATCCTATTCGATCAGTATTGACTCAAATCGATGTGTTTCAAGTGTTTAGGTCACTTTCTACCCCAAACCGATCCCATTTGACTTATATTGACTCAAATTGATGTATTTGAAGTATTTAGGTCACTTTCTACCTAAAACAGATCCAATTTGACCTATCTTGACTCAAATCAATGCATTTGAAGTGTTTAGGTCACTTTTTACCCGAAACCTATCCCATTTGACCTATATTGACTTAAATCGATGCATATAAAGTGTTTAGGTCACTTTCTACCCCAAACTGATCCCATTTGACCTATCTTGACTCAAATTGATGTGTTTTAAGTGTTTAGGTCACTTTCTACCCAAAACCGATCCCATTTGACTTATATTGACTCAAATCGATGTATTTGAAGTGTTTAGGTCACTTTCTACCCCAAACCGATCCCATTCGATCATTATTGACTCAAATCAATGTGTTTCAAGTTTTTAAGTCACTTTCTACCCGAACCTAATCCCATTTGACTTATCTAGACTCAAATCGATGCATTTGAAGGGTTTAGGTCACTTTCTACCCGAACCCGATCCCATTTCTACTCAAATCGACGTGTTTCAAGTTTCCTATGCTCCGTTCTCCTGCTCTTCTGCCTTTATCACATTCCTTATCTTTCCTATAAAATGATATGTGCCCTTCCATTCTTTTTCGGCTATTATGAAGAAAAGATGGAGAATTGATCTGCTGGAAAGTGAACAAGGGGTCAAAGAGCTAAAATGGTGATGGAACAAAACAAAAGGGCGCGTCTTGCTGCAGTTAGGAAGTGGCATTCGATAAAAGAGACTGACGAGGGTGGTAGTAGCCGAATATAAGATATAAATTTGAGGGTTTTGATGGATGAAAATAAAGCTGTTGTGATTGATAAAGAAGAGTCTCCAATAGGGGTTAAATCTCATGAATCCAATAACCCCTCTTAAACATTCTTCTTCATTAATCACTACAACCTCATTCTCACCCATCAAAACCCTCATATTTTTACCTTTTACTCGGCTACTACCACCCTCATCGGTCTCTTTTATCGAATGCTACTTCCTAACCGCAGCAATACGCGACCTTTTGTTTCGTTCCATCACCATTTTAGCTCATTAGCTCCTTATTCTCTTTCCCACAGATAATTTCTCCTTCTTTTTCTCGTAAAAGTTCAAAAAAGAACAGAGGACACAAAACCATTTTATAGGAAAGCAGAGGACTACAATGAAGGCCAGGTAAAAGTAACAAAGGAAACCATAAAGTTTTAAAGCCAATAATCTATCCTTATTCTCGTACTTGAATTATATTAACTCAACCAATTGCACGTAAAGTGTTTGAGGCATGATTATGAGGGAATACAATATTGAAGATACTTAAAACAATGAAATTATGGGCAAAAGCTCTTACCTCCTCCATGGGCATCCCACTACTGCACCCGTTAAGGACGTTAAGCATGAAACACATCACAAAGTAGCCGCACTCAGTTCCGCCTCATTGTTGAGCACACTACGAATTTCAAAATAAAAGTGTTAGCCATACTTATGAAAGTATTATTTTACAATGTTTTAATTAGTTAAGGAACTTACCATCACTTCTATCCATGTTGATGTCTGCTTTCCGGCTCGTTCTCCTTGCAAAGTAAGTCTTTTTAGCACACTGGAAAACAAAATTGATTAGTTTAAAATTCCAACTCATATCAACCTCAGCTTGTAATGTAAATCTATTGATAATACTTACTAATTAATAATCGTTCTCAACTTAGTACTACGCATTGACCGAGCAGAGTTGAAGAAGTATATTTTCCCACTAGCCACAAAAATGACTAAAAACATCCAGTGTGCACTATATTATAAGAAATAAGTAATTAGGATATGCATCACACATCAAATGTATAAGTAATAATATGCATCAGACATCAACTTCAAACGTACCGTTCGAAAACAGGGGCGAAAATGAACTTTAACTTAGCTTGTAGGGCTTTCGTGAATGCAAAGTGGACGTACATCTTTACCTCCTCGATGTTGCCATCGATTCTTGCATCAGAAGTGGCCTCAAGACACAACCAACCGACTAATGAAAGTAAATCACACGACACGCAATCATCTTGGAGTGCCCTATGGAATCATGAAATGCATTATATATACAAATTAAAAGGTTTTAAAATTATTGCATGCACCATATAAGTTAACCTATATATTAATTGTGTATACCTCATAAAGCATTGAATAACAGAGATGTTTAATTGAGCTCCCTGTAAGAACTGGGTGATGTCAGCTTTGCCAAGCCACGTTGTTTCGTCGTCAGAGTAGTGGAATAAGGCCTGGTCCAATGGCACAACAATGGTATCGTCTTCCTTCATCATGGCAGCACATTGGAGTAGTCATTTGCACTTGGGACTAAGAGAAGCCGCTACATCTTTAGAGAGAAGAAGTTGGTTCTCTGCAACTGATTTCTTCGAGGCAGGCTCATTGCTACCAATAACTTCATCAGCTGACATCCCCTTCATCTTCTTAGCTTGTGGAGTCACCTAATTAAAAAAGAAAAAGTTGCATCACTTCAGCCATACATAAATATAAATATATAGGAATTTTGATTAGAACTTTGATATTTACCTCATATAATCTTGATCAAAGGTAGAGGCCATTGCACAAAAGTACCAATTGTGTCGTTCAATGTCCATAGGTCGTACTGTGGAATTGGGACCGGTAGTGCTGCTCCTTTGAAGAAGTCATGAACAATTTTAACCTTCACCACTTCATGTCCTTCAACTCTCGTTCCTTGGTGAGTTTGGGTGAACTGCTGGCCTGACTGACCAAGGTACGCGACACCACCGGCCACATCGTATATCATTCCCGTACTTGGATCTTGAAGGAGTAGACGATAACTAGTAGGACCCTGGAAATTGAAAATGTAAATCATATAGATCATTATCAATGAAAATAATACCAATGTAATACCAATGGAAATTGAATTTAATATATAACACACCTCTACATGGGGAGTAGACACCCGTGCACCCTGGGATACTAACTGATTGGCGCTGATACCAATGTCTTGGAGTAGGGAGAACAACTTGTCCTTCATAGTGGCATCAAAATCCTGTCGAAGTTCCTCTCAGAGTTGAGCCTTTAACAATTCTCGATCTTCCCTTAAAACTTTGCTTTGACTCTTTTGGCTTGATCTCGGTGGAGGAGGTCCAAATACTTGTCGGTACCCAATATTAGTCCCTCCAAGTCCAACGCAGCGTCCTAGGTGATCTGGCTTCCCAATGGTCATGGATAATGCGTCTTGGGCCCTTGCGGGAACGAATTCCCCTTGAATCTTCTTATCTCGGAACTCTAACTGAAAATGAAAAGGAAAAAATTATAAATGAATGTCACATCTTATAATCATCAGTAACTATACCGTAATGCAAATAGAATACTTACGTATTTCTTAGCCATAACCTGCGTCTGTTCATTGGGAATGACTCTCTTCCTAGTTTTCTTGTCCTACTTGTGGCATGAACAGAACAAGTCATCCCCACGGCTTATCTGCGTGGTGTTGGATTCTATAGAAGAATGTCCAGAGAAAGAGGAATAAAAACCCTCAGATATCCATTGTTGCCTAGCGTCGTTGTAGCTTGACTGCCCAAGGTAATGTGGATGAATGTTCATCTTGGCACTCTTGATCGCCTTCTCGCGTTTAGCCTGTCAACAAGATAAAGGTATTTGATTTAAAATTACAGTACAAAAGAAAGCATTTTCCAAAATGACGCACACAAAAAAGTATTTAACTTACCACTGCAGCTTCCGAAGTCTTGTTCTTCACAAAGGTTACCTAGTCACCTTTCTTAATATGTTTCCATATTTCATAGGGCAACCTATTAGCTTCCTTTTTGGACACCTTTCTTGTCTTGGTAATCCAACCAGTAACCAACTTCGATTTGAAGTCCCGAAATCTATCGGTGACTGCAGATAGAAAAAGCTTCTTCAATTGGGGGTCGTCTAGAATGTGAAACAAAGCCTGAAATAAATTTAAATTGAGTTAATTTCATTTAGTAAGTTAGTTTAAACAAATATTTAAGTAATTGAGATTAAGTTAGGAATACGTACCATTGTGCTGACCACTCCCAGTTGATGTTGAATTTCTTAATAAGAAGTCCAATGTGCTGACCGTACTTCAGACACCACGTACCAATTGAGCGGTGCAAATGGTCAAACTCTAGATGCATAGGCTCGACCACTCTAAGGCTTCTAGTCAGACCTCTAGGTCAACCTACGCCCCGAGCACCACCCTTCCCCCTCCTGGCACCCAAACACGAGGGGGTGACAATGTCCATATGTACATCATCCCCTAAAGGTGATGCGGCTTTAGCTAGCCTTTCATGTTCGTTGAATAATTTCTCTAATCTCTCAGCTTCTAACTTAGTAGCCACGTCTTCTAGATCACCTCAATCAGTTTCCAGGTGCACATCGTACTCCATGTCCTCAGAACTGCCACTGAAATCTTTGTCACTAGCCATAATGCAAGACTGTAACTGCATATAACAACAACAAGACAATGCAAATCAAGTTAGTGAATCGTATAACACTAGTACAGGAAAGAAGGCAAACATTAACATAAATACAAAATAAATAAATACCTAGACAATGAATACTACTCATCTATAGTAACTCCTTCATGGTGATCCATTTTCATATAATTTGTTTCTGTTTCTGGTCCACCATCCACATCATCATTACATGGCATTGAGAACGGTGGGAAATCATCAAAGTTGTCGTACTCTTCCTCATCAGTGACATTACCAATTCCAAGGATATGTCGTTTACCAGGGACAACAACTGCCCATCGAGGGTCATTTTTGTCTTAAATGTAGAATACTTGTTTACCTGGTGATGCAAGAATAAAAGGTTCCTCCGTATCATGCATTCGACTTATGTCGACTAAAGTCCAATTAGATTCATCCTTCTTCACCGAACCACGTCGACTGATATCATCCCACTTGCATTGAAAAAGGGGAATCTTAAACCCACAGTATTCAAATTCTCATATCTCTTGAATTATCCCATAGTACGACAATATCGCATCAACTGGTGCTTTATCTTTTGAGCTAGCATATTCTCGAGAAGAAGCCACTATTTTGAATAGACTTTGATTTCTTATCCCGACGTTTAGTGTAGAAGGTATATCCATTGATATCATACCTATCAAAAGATCGAATAGTTGTCCGAGGACCATAAGCTAACCACTTGATTATATCAAAAATGTTATGCCCCGTTTTAGACAATTCATGCATAATTTTTTCATGAAACCAATCGATGAAGGTGTTATTGTGTTCTTGCATCAATGCTCATTCACCTTTAGATGGGTACTTCACCTTTAACTCATTCATATACATTTCTAAGTATGGATGAACCTCTGTGATATGGTGCAAAACAAATAAATGAGCTTGTCTCTCTTTCGAAAATGGAATAACGACCTCCTTAGAACCCACGATGCTGTGCCCTTCGAGCCTCCCTTCATGCCTCGATTTTGATAACCTGATTGCCTCCCCCTTGGATAAGAACTCACTAAGAAACTCACCTACCTCCTCTGTGGTTATACCTTGAATTATACTACCTTTAGGGTGTGCTGGGTTTCTCACCTTCTTTTTTAGAGTACCCATGTATCTCTCAAAAGGATAGGCCCATCTTAGGAACACTAGACCACACAACTTGATTTCTCGGACCAAGTGCACAACTAGATGTACCATAATATCAAAGAAAGAAGGTGGAAAATACATCTCTAGTTGACATAAGGTCATAACAACACTAGCCTATAACTCATCCAAACATGACGGATCAAGCTCCTTGCTGCATATTGTATTAAAAAAAGAACAAAGTCTAGTGATAGAATCCCTAACATGCTTGGGCAAAATATGGCGGATGGCAATTGGTAGAAACACTTGTATCATAACATGACAATCATAGGACTTCATACCCACTAATTTCAGATCTTTCATTGATATGAAGTTCTTTAAATTAGACGAATACCCAGTAGGAACTTTGATCCCATATAGACACTCATAAAATATCCTCTTCTCCGCTGGGGACAGAGTGTAACAAGTCGGAGGAAGATATGTGGATTTACCTTTTCCATTCCTAGGCGTTCTGTCTTTAGGCCACAACTTGGATCGAATCTTCATCGTCTGCATATCTCTCCTAACATTAGGACTATCCTTAGTCTTACCAGGTATATTCAACAGCGTCCCTAAGATGGCATCATAAACATTCTTCTCTATGTGCATAACATCAAGACAATGTCAAATAGGTAAATACTTCCAATACTGAAGTTGCCAAAATATGGATTGTTTATTCCATAACCCCTGATCATCTCTGTGTTTCACAGTTTTCCCAAACACATTATCTATTCCTTTCATAATGTCATAAACCTCCCTGCCAGTCAACGGTATGGGGGCTCTACGTTGCTCAACTTTACCATCAAATGAGACCTTTCTCTTACGATAAGGATAAAACCTATTCAAGAACCTCCGATGCATGAGATACACATGTTTCCCACAATGAGGAAAATAAATTGAGTCCATATCATCCACACAAATAGGACAGGCTTTCTTTCCCTTCACCTTATACCCCGATAAGTTTCCATAGGCTGGAAAGTCATTAATGGTACAAAATAGGATGGCACGGAGAGTAAAAGTCTCTTCAGCATATGCATCATACACTGATATACCTTTATCCCACAACAACTGTAAATCTTCAATAAGGGGGGCAAGGTAAACATCAATGTCATTCCTAGGTTGCTTAGGCCCTGATATTAGAAGCAATAACATAACATATTTACCCTTCATGCATAACCAAGGGGGCAAATTATATATCACTAACAAAACTGGCCATGTGCTATGTTAACTGCTTAAGGTACCAAAAGGATTCATTCCATCCGTGCAGAGACCAAGTCTTAGGTTCCTATCTTCCCTGCCAAAAGCCTTGAAAGATTCATCAATTGTTTTCCACTGGGGAAAATCCGCAGGATGTCGAATCATCCCATCTTTCTTCCTCTTCTCAGCATGCCATCTCAAATTCTTTTCATTGCTCTTAATCGAAAACAAACGCTTGAACCTTGGTATTATGGGAAGGTACCACAACACCTTTACACTAGGACCTTTAATCCCCACTAGGCTCTATCCCATGTGGGAGTTTGTAATGTGACTACCCACATTTAGGACATTGAATAAACTCTGAATACTCATTTCAATACAATATATAATCATTCAGACAGGCATCAATCTTATTATACTCTAATCCAAGGGGACACATTAACTTCTTCGCATAGTACGTGAATATAGGTAAATCATTACCCTCTGGAAATATGTCCCCTAATATTTTTAATAAGGCTGTGAAACTAGTATTAGTCCAACTATATTTCGCTTTCAAGTTAAACAATGTTGATATGGCAAAAAACTTAGTGTATTTAGTACATCTAGGATACAACGGTTTCTCAACAGCCTCCCAACCCCTTTAAGCATTTCATCTATTCGATCTTCATCACTAGGGTCATTATCCTCCAATTCATCCTCCCCATCATCTTCCTTCTTGGCATCAACATCTTCAACGTCGTCAAATTCTAATTGGCCATAATGGTCTAGCTCAACTTGATGAATGGGAATTTCGTTAGAACACGACCCCATGTCATTAGAAGTAGGAACCTCACCATGCCATACCCATACGTGGTATTGTTGCCTAAACCCACGCCGAATCACATGGTCCCTCAACTTTCTTATACTACTAACTATATTCACATTATCGCAATCAACACAAGGGCAACACACCTCATCGTCTCTAATGTTATTTAGGTATTTCAACACTTGTCTACAAAACTCCTCAACTCCATTCATGAACTCTAACGAAGCACAATTACCATACTTCCATTTTTGCTCCATAATTTGTGTTATGCCCTATTTAACATGTAAGAGATTAAATAACAATCTAATCAATACTCAATTTACGCATAGTTATATATATAATTGCACCTAAGTAGCTTACAGAAAATAAGGTTAAGCACTCGATCTATAGTTTAATTTACTAAATTCTTCTAGCGATATTATTTATGTTTTATACTTTGTAAATCACTACAAATTCTACAAAAATTTGGCAGAGTTTCCTTTGTAAATCCAACATTTCCCAATTTTGAAAATAGATTTTCAAACCTATTTATATGAATTTATATACAACCACAACAAACACACAATGTCATGTTACACACAATATCATAGAGGTGAAATTCACATTACTTTACACCACTTCAATTCAATCGTCTTTGCATTGCTTCCTACACATGTTTAATTTGTTTGTTTTTTTATCATTAAGCTTAGCTTTTGCTCTCATCTCTTTTGCTCTTACCTTTGTCACCCTTTTAAATCCCATCAAAATGACTACTTCAAAGTAAGATCGAGTCTTCCTTACTATGTTTGTTTGGTTGTCTTGATCCTTAAGCTTCAATTCCCTACCTAGTAATCCAACAATCCCCTTCCCCTATTACCCTAATTTTCAAACTATCCCTAACTAACCCCTAACCCAAATTAAAATTAAACCCCTTTACCTAACCATAATTCAAACTAACCACTTCCCCTAACCCTAATTCAAACTAAACCCTTCCCCTAACCCTTATTCAAACTAACACCTTCCCCTAACCCTAATTTGAAACTAACCCCATCTAAAATAACCCTAAGCCAAACAAACCCCATTCGAACATTCCCCTTCCCTAGCCCTAATTCAAAACCCCTATCGTTAAAATAAAATGTAAAGAAAACAAAATGTATAAAAAAACAAAATTATATTCACTAAAGATCATAACTTAAAACCCATAGAATATCATGTATCAAACTATGTACAAAACGAAGAACAAATGGAGACAAACCTTGAATGATAACACAGAGACACGACAACACGGTGGGTGGAAAATGTGGGTCACGCCGAGAGCTTGTAGAGTTGACAAATGTGGGTGAACTCCATGGTGTGCAAGTCAAGTTGGTGGCGACGGCGCAAGAGAAGGGGGTTAAGCGGTATAAGTGGTGGCGGTTGGGCGAGTTGGCATGGGATGAGAACAAGAATAACAGGCCGGATGATAAATTACAGCAAAGTAACTTACTCAGAAAAGTAAGAAAACTAAAGTCCACGCAAGGTTAAGGTTGTGATACAACAAATTTGCAGGGAGAGGAATTGAAGAAAACATGAGAGACGCAGCGCAAATACAAAGTAAAATGAATGAAAATAAAGGAACGAAACTACCGGGTTTCTTTAATGGCAGACCAATATGCGGCGGGTGTAGGTTAGACCCGCTGCATATTAATATAAGTATTAATAAATTTGCGGCGGGTATATCTGAATACGCCACATATTAGTGCAAGATGGAATTAAAAAGCGGCGGTTTCTCAAATATACGCCGCATATTATTAATTTTCCTAATTAAATTGCTGCATTATTGGTTTTATGCCGCAAATCGGTAGCCGCATTTGATTATTATTTTACTAGTGAAAGCTGAAAGTCGTTTGGGTACTTCTACCCCCGCTAAGCATATAAAAACTTGTGAGTCATACTTATATTCTTTAAGAGCTAATTCTAGTGAAAATGATTGTGTGTTTGATTAAAAGACTTATTGCCATATGTTTGCTCAAGCTATTATTGTTCATGCATATCCATTACGAATTATCGAGCATGATTATTTTAGAAAGTTGCTTTTGTATTTGAATCGAAATGTGAAGCATGTTTCTAGGAATACCATCCTTAAGTATTGCATTTTAGAGAATGAAAAGTTAAAAATTTATTGTTAGATTCTTTACATGATGTTGCTGTTAGGGTTTGTTTCACTTGTGATTTATGGTCCGCTTGTACTTCCCGTGGCTATCTTACACTAACCGTCTATTATGTGGACAATACTTGGACCCTAAGATCCAAAATCCTGAACTTCAGGTATTGTCCCCCACCCTATAGTGGTAAAGAAATTTTTTGTTTCGTTCTTAGTTTGATAAAAGAATGGCAATTTCAAGGTAAAGTAATGACTATGACGGTTGATAATGCTAGTAGTATGGATGTCATGGTAATTATCTTAAGGATGATTTACAAAATATTTCTCCCTTGCCTTGTGAAGGTAAATTTTTTCATGTTAGATGTCGTGCATATGTTTTGAATTTGATTGTTCAAAGTGGTTTAAAAACAATTGGTGAAACCATTTTTAAGTTACATGAGATTGTAAAGTTTGTTGATGGCACTAATTCTAGACTTACTTTATTTGAGCAAGCTGTGATGGATACCCATTCTTCTTTTTCTGGTAAGTTAAGGATTGATGTTCCAACTCGATGGAATGCAACTTATTTAATGCTTCATAGAGCATTGGGTGCTAAAGTACCTTTATCTCAATTTGCTACTAGAGAGGTTCCTTTTGAACTTAGACTTACAGATGAAGAATGGTTTACCATTAAAAATATTTGTGAATTTTTTGAACCTTTTTATAATATAACTTTGTTGTTTTCTGCTTTGAAGTATCCTACTGCTAACTTATACTTTGCCAACATTATTGCTATTGAAAAATTGTTATATGATGCTCACAATAATCCATCACTTCTTAACATGGAAAATTCTATGTATGATAAGTTTGATAAGTATTAGGGTGATTATTCTGTTATATTTTCTCTTGCTGTTATACTTGAACCTCATTTTAAACTCCAACTTGTGCGTAATATGTTTGGCTTTCTTTATACTCTAGAGGAGGTTGACAATAGGGTAAGTTTAATCATGAATGCATTTACTAATATGTATAATTTTTATGGGAAAACTTCATCTACTTCTATTGCCATTACTCCTTCTAGTTCATTTGGTCCCAATAATTCATCAAATCAAAGTGTTTCAAGCTCTTTGCCACCTTGTCCATTAGTCTTCAAATTTGTTTTCAGGTTTGTATGGTTTAAAACCATTTATTGTTATGTTAAATTAAGTATTAATAGGCTATGACTTTTTTTTATGAATGTAGGCTTTTGAAGTCAAAGTTGCTGCCACTAGAAATACAAAAAATGATATTGAATCGGTATTTGAATGCCCCTCTTTTGCAATATAAAAAAGGTGATGATTTCAATCTTCTTAAGTTTTGGAAAAATCATGCTGCTCTTTATCCAATATTAGCTTCTATGGCTAGAGATATTTTGGTTATTCCCATAACATCTATTGCCTCTGAATCCAGCTTTAGTATGGGAGGTCGTATTTTGAGTAAGTTTCGTTCCTCTCTTTTGCCCAAAAATGTTGAGGTTTTGGTTATAACATAAAATTGGATAAATGGTTATGATAATATTGAGGAAGATGTTCTTGAGATTGGTAGAGAGCTTGAAGGTAATGATTTTTAGTAAGTTTCTATTCTTACCTCTGCTCTCTGTTGTGTTGTTTGATGGTTTAAATGTTGTCTTTTTGTTTATCTATTCTAAATATTGCCCTTGTATTCTATGTGGGAACTCTTCATTTTGACAAAAAAATGAAGGTGGTGCTTGTAGATACTTATTGGTAGCACTTTGATAGTTAATAGAATAGACAACAAAGTGTTGTGCTTGATGATGATCCTTTCCTCGTAATAAAGTGGGGTTTTTGCTTAATACTCTATTATAAGATTGGAAAGCTAGCTCTTTGCTGGCTCTCTGCTCTCTTCAGGTATTGTCTCTGCTCTCTGCTGATTGTTGGCTCTCTGTTAGTTATTGGCTTTTGCTCTCTGCTCTATGTTGGCTTTTTCTCTCTGCTGACTATTGGCTCTCTACTCTCTGCTGACTGTTGGCTCTCTGTTGGTTGTTGGCTTTTTCTCTTTGCTCTCTACTGACTGTTGACTCTCTGTTTGTTGTTGGCTCTCTGTTGGTTGTTGGCTTTTGCTCTATGCTTTCTGGTGACTGTTTGGCTCTCTGTTGGTTGTTGGCTTTTGCTCTATGCTCTCTGCTGATTGTTGGCTCTCTATTGGTTGTTGGCATTTGCTCTCTATTCTCTGCTAACTGTTGGCTATCTGCTCTCTGTATGCTCTTTGCCGGTTGTTGGCTCTCTATATGCTCTTTGCCGGTTGCTGGCTCTCTATATGCTCTTTGCCCTCTGTCCTACTCTCTGTTGTCTTTTGTTCATCTAATCTAAGCGTTGCCCTTGTATTCTACGTTAGAACTCTTCTTTTTCTCAAAAATTAAAGGTGATGCCCATGGATACTTGTTGGTAACGCTTTAATAGTTTACACAATTGGCAACCAAGTCCTCTGTCGTGCTCTCTGTTGTCTCTTGTTTATCTATTTTAAGCATTTCCCCTTGAATTTTTCGCAGGAACTCTTTGTTTTTGTCAAAAATTGAAGTTGATTCCCGTAGATACTTGTTGGTAGTACTTTAATAGTTTACACAATTGACAACCAAGTGTTTGATGATGATCATTATTGTAAGATCTGAGAGCCCTCTTTTACAAATAAAAACTTCACCTGGGAGATTGTATTGGTGAAGAGCCCCAACAAGGATGGTGACTATGAGGATGAAATCTGTAAGATTTGTATTGGTGAAGAGCCTCAACGACTTGTGCAATGAGATCTCTCAATATGTCGATGCCAAGCGAGTTAATTAATCATTTGATTTAAGTGTACTCTTTTTTTTGTTTGAAAACGTACAACCATTATAAGAATATGACATTTTATACAAAAAAGGTGGTGTCTTCCCTTGTAATGTGAGTTTATTGTTTTTTATTGCTCCCCTTTTGTAATTAGTATTGAGTTTCATATATGGAATATCATTGGGGAGTAAGCTTTTGTAATATCTTTGTTTTACCTTTTTAATTACTTTGATAGTTGAAATACCCCCAAAAAAATTTACCTCCTTACCTTGATTAAAATAGTGTATATAATAAGTCTATATGCTCACTATTTAGTTGTCGAATATAGATGATAGATGATTAGGAAAGAATTTGATACCTTAAAAGAATAAGAGATTAACTTTCAAGTGTAGAGATAAGTAAATATTTAGCAACTTAACATATAAACGATCATATATTCACATTGGTATAAATAGAGGAATTCTATGAAAACTATATTTTAGTTTTTTATTTAATGTTATTTAAAGAGTAGGTTGTAGGAAAATGATTGCCATTTTAGAAAGAGAAGAATGCCAATGAGATTTATGAAAGAATGAAATCCCAAATTAGAAGGCTCTAATCTTACTTTTCATAGACATAGACATGATGGTTTTTCTTTTATTTAAATATTTAGTAAATCTTTTAAAATTTTATTTTCATAAATGTACTTATTAAATAATTAAATTAATAAAAATATTTGGTTTCAAAGTTATTAGATATTAGGTAAAAATATAGGTCTGTCAAGATTATGTCATATTCACGTATATTCAGATTGTTAACATATCCAGTGAATTCGGGTAACGAATTATTATAAATCGGGTTATACAGGTCATGTGTTGGTTTTGGGTTCTTTGCGGGTCGGGACCGTAACGGGTTAGGTTTGTAACGGATCAGGTTCGTAACGAGTCGGGTCCCTAATGGGTCGGGTCTGTAACGGGTCGGATACGAATCGGGTTTGGATCTTTGAATATCGGGTCAAATCGGTTTCGGGTTAACTTTAGGTCGGATTAGGTCGGTTTTTCGGGTCTCACTTTTCGGGTCATAATCAGGTCGGGTCCGGGTTGATTTCGGGTAATTTATCGGATCGGGTCTGATTCTGACAGCTCTAGTTTTTACATGGTATTTTCTTGCAAATTACCCTTTTATATTTTTGATTTATGTCATCGTGACCTAAGCAATTTGTGTACCATAAAGCTAAAGGAAATTAAAATTGGAATCAAAGCGCATGTACCTGATGTTGACTGCATAAGCTGTTAGTGCTCTCTTACTCTATCTTCACTCCCTTTCATCTTTAATCATTACAATTTACCAGGCCACTATTGCAGTATTGCATACTATCACAAGGTATATCAATAGTACGGACAATTACTAAATAAATATTGAGTTTAGTTTCTAGTATAATATATATTTTTAATTTGGAACAAAATTAAACTTCCAAATGTGAATGTTCATTTTTTAACTATTCTAAATTTGTAATTTGAACCCAGCAAATACCAACTAGTGTTGGGGTTACATGTAATTGATGTAAAACACCATGTAACCGGCTGTTTTATCTTAATTACGCATGCACAAGAACCATCATAACAAGTTCTACTCATCATATCACATATTACATCCATACATTTAACTTGAGATTTTGGGTCTTATTCTTCATTCGATGTTCTTATATAACTATAATCTTCGAACAGATTAGTTAAAATAATCAGCTCCTCAAATCATAGAAAAAAAAAGTGTATTGGGACCTTTTCTTTAACCTTTTTCTAGAAAAAATCGAAAAATAATCTCTATCGCAAAGTATTTCGAAAAATAACCTCTCACATATGCTCGAGTATAATTGAAATCGCTGCCAATGACAGCGACTTTGGGCTTGCATAAGTTTGTGCTTACATTAGTTTGTGCTGGCTTTAGTTTGGGTGTTGTTTATACTCAAGGCAATCACTTCCAAAGTTCTAGTAGTACTCAAACCCTTAACTTCTGAACCATTTTCAATATCAAAACACCTTAACCACTGTGCTAAGTCGACTTTTTTGTATAACGTTGTACTTTTTATAATTATGTACGTATTCACATCATATAAATACTTTAATTTCAACTCAAGTATATTTACAATTAAAAAATGACATAAATTATAACATACAAATCCACTAGAATCATATGAATACTCATTTTGTTATGAAAAATCATGATCCATGAGATGATATGCTAAAAGTACGATATATTAGTTGTCCTTTGATATATATTGGGAAATCGTGAGGATTACAAAAAAATTGAAATGACGTATCCTATAATCCGAGAATTCAATTGGCGTGATTTTTTTAAACTCATTTTTAGGGCACAAATACAGCTGTGTTGCCTTTTATGTCACTCAATTTGCTGATATAGAAATTTCGAGATAATTTTTCAAGAAGATGTAACTTTGTCTCCAAGATCCCAAATGGAGCAATTTTTTAAAGCGTGTATTTTTGAAAGTGAATTTTTTTTAAAGATCTATATGGATGCAAATATCCAAAAGATGGGTCTCAAAATATACAAAATTAAAAAAATACACCCTGTTTGAGTTCTTGAAGACCGGAGATAAAGTTACACTTTATCAAAAAATTTTTTGGAACCTCTTCATCCACAAATCGAATGATTTATATGGCAACCCTAAAATTAAGGAGACTAATCAGACTCTCAAGTTATGAGATATGTTATTCTAAATTTATCATAACCCTTTGGATTCTCGTGATATTAAATGAGAACTAATATATATCGTCCTTTTTTAAGCATGTCATCTCATAGATTGTGATTTTTCGTGACAAAACGAGTGCTTATAGAATCTTAATGGATTAACATGCTTCAAATTATACCATTTTTTTACATAGTACGCTTTAGTTAAATTTAGAAGTGTTTATACATATATTAATATAAAAAGTAGAATTAGGCATAAGAAAGTTGAATTGGAGTAATAGTCAAGGTGTTTGAAATTTAAAATAACTTAGAGGTAAGGGTTCGATTAAGAAGTTTAAGTTTTGAGGTTATTTTTCAATTTTTTTTTAAAAAAAAAGAAAAAAAAATTGAAGTACCACAAATATATGACTCTTGAGTAAGACACAAAATTCTCAATAACTTTTCCAAGAACTTAACAATTATTGTCCGATCGAGAAGAAGCATCAACCTTAAAACATTATAAACCAACTAAAACTAATCAACTTCATGAACAAACATCCATACTTATTAGCTTGATCTGAAAAATTAAAAGCTTTATATATAACTTCAAACAAGTCTACCGCTACCCGCACGAAGACTCGTAAAATACGCAGCAGGGTTACTTTCAAAGGATATCCTTGGTATTATAACTCTCCCGCCCCTGCCAGGAGCCTTCATCATCTTCATAGTTCTACTCCCACAACAACAGAAGCATCTGAAGATCCTCACACACATGCCCCACAAAAGCATGAAAAACCCACTGATAAGGCTCCACACCCCAACTACTACCGAAGTGATGCAGCAAATGATCGCAGGCCAACAGCAACAACAGCACAAGCAGAGGAGAACTACACCAACCCCTACGAGCATGTAGTGCACCGAAGCGGCTAGCCACTGCTCTCGGGTTTCCGGGGGGAATGCCTCGTCAAACTTGGCGACGAGAGAGTGAAATAAGTTGGGAATGATGGATAGCCATTCATTCAACTGGAGGAGGATCATGTTGAATATGTCATAAGGTGATGATGCAAGGGATTGCATGGAATAAGTAGGAAATTGGTTAGGCTTCATGAAAATGTGGTTTGTCATTCTTATTTTAGCTGGCTCAGCTCCGAAGCATTCAAGGTTGTTATGGCTAGTGATTAGTGTAAGTGGATTTATACAAATAAAGATAAAGATAGATTATTTTTAATTAAATCTAGGGTGACTTGTTAAATTTGAAGTACGGATGAATACTTTGGCTGTGGCTGGATGATTTGACATTTTCTATGTGTATGACAGTAATAAATATGGAAAATAGTGTTAATAATGAATGAGTTCTTCATAAATGATATGTATAAACTTCTTAGGATATACTCTCTCCTTCCTATAAAAATTGTCCCATTTGACTTTTTACGGTTTTTAAGATATGATTTTTTTATCTCTAAATTCGTAAGGTAAAAATTCATAAAAACTTGATATTTTAAAAATTTACATTGAAATAAATCTAACAAAATATCAATTTAATATATTATTTTTTATAAAATAATGAAAATTTGTGATCAAATTTTGTAAACTTTGTCTCTATAATTAGAAATATGATAATCCTTAGGGACAGAGGAAAAATAAGTTTAAAGTTATATTTTAGAGATCGAGTCGATGTAGCAGTTAAAAAAGATAAAGGAAAGTAAAAAGCTAGATTGCTAGAGTAGCTTAGCTAAGACTAAACTTAGAATTTAAGAAATTAAGGGTGCCGACAAGTAGAATAAAGTTTTCCTTTTCCATAGATTATTGGTTATTCGTACACTGATGAGTGGGAATAGGCCAGGCCTTCTTATCATGAAAGACTCCTTTTGCTTTTTATTTTATTTTAAATATTTTGTGTGTCTTTTATATTGAAGAGTTGGATAATACGGAGTACAAAAGTGGCCATTATTAGTCACACATTCAGTAACAAAAAATCAATTTGGTTGGTAGAGTCATAGAGGGCGGCCATTAGGTATATAATTTGAAGGAATTAAATTATGGTTTTATTTGGTAATTGGGTTTTAGGGTTGGAAGTTAGTTGCTTTATTTGGCTTGTTAGACTATTTATTTATACGGGTTAATTTGACTGATTGTTTAGTTATTGGATATTTATAAATTTATAGTATTTGGTAAAAATATAATAGTTGTATGTTGGCTTTTACTATGAAAAAGGATCATTAAAGACATATATTATTGAAAAATCATAATTACTACTATAAATTATAGTAATCAGATATTATTACTAGAATTTACAATAATTTTTTTATTTATACTCCACAAATTAAATGGTTAGTAATCAAACATTATAAATTAATAATTAAGTATTACTAATCCTTAATTTTTTTGTATTAATAATAATTAATATAATTAAAAAATTACTTGATTATAATTGAGAAAGTTATTTATAACTTATTAATAATTAACAAGTTAATAATTGATTAGTTATTTACTACGGAGTAGTACTAATTATTATGGTTTAAATAATAATTACTATTGCAAAAGCCACAAGTCACATGAGAAAAGCTAATGAGAGTAGTTTTTTTATATATATAATTATTAGGACTTAAATTCAACTTTTAAGCCAACCAAAAAATTACTTACCAAAGAAACTTTTTGGTTGTCTCCACATAAAAAAGCCAAATTCAAAATCCTAGCTTCAAAATGCCATTTTCCAAATAAAATTATTTATTTTCGATTTACCTTGACAAGTTATCATATTGCAAAAACATCTCTACATCTCAGTCTTTGGAAACCTAATACAATATTAGTTTTACTTTTATACATTAAGTCCTCTAAACTTAATTGAAATGAGCTAGAATTTATAGGCATTGTTTATTTGAACTAGACTAGTTGTCAAGTTTTCAACTTATAGGCTCTAAATTTAAATATTAATCCCTGTAGAAAGACAACTAATTGAATGATCTAAATTTGATTGAACTATTAGGATAATAAATATTTCATAATTGTGAAAAAAACTTCATAAGGCTTGATCTCCAAAACTTTTTTACTCCGTATGTGGCATCTTCATATAATCAATTTGTTAGTGTTCATATTAATTTGGTCAAAGTGCCGAGCTTATTTTGAATGGAAATTTCATGATATACCCTTTACTTTTTCACAATATATCTTTCAAATTTTCAAAAATTCACCATATACTCCTTAATTTTAAAAAATACATCGAATCATCATTCTTGAACATCAATTTATGTTTCATGATTTTACTAATACAACATATACCCCTCAATTCAAAACTTTATTCACCATATATCCTTAAATATGCTGAATTAAGTTTTAGATAAAGGAGATATTATGAATTAAGTTTTGAATTAAAGGGTATATGATTTCTATTAACGAAAAATTGACATCTAACAAGCTGTTAAATTAGTTGCAAAGATATTTCAATGTATTTTTCAAAAAAAAAAAGAGGGCTATAAGGAAAATTTTAAAAATAAGTCCCTAAGACCATTGTCCCCAGTGAGTAGAAAAAAAACCTCACAATCTCTCTCTACCTAATTTTTCACTATTTAAATTCAATTCATCTCATGAGAGGTTTTTTTTTTACCACACCAATGCTTAAAAAAAAATATTCATCACTCTTTCCTCCACTATTTTCTATACCCACTATAATACACATCACCTTATTTATTTTCTCTTTAATTTTTTAATAATGTTTATGCTACATATTTAATAATAGTAAAGTAATAATAATAATAATAATAATAATAATAACCTTAAATAATAATATAAGAAATTGAGATATTTGTGAATATATGAAATTTTTGTGGTTTATAAAAGTATATCATAATATAATAAAATGGATGTCTATTTATAGAGAAAAAAATTTTATGACCTTTGGTGAAATTTTTTTTAATAGTTTAAACGATTATATTATCGTTTTAGATAATATTACCGTTACAAAATGTGTATTTTTTCTGATTGGCTAGATCAGGACAGGTGTCGCGACACAATTGGCCTGTCTGAGCTCACCGACGCGCGCTAGGATGCAGGCTATACCGGGACGCGTGTCGCCTTGTCATTCATCCTTTCACCCAGTGCTTAGCGGAAAAAAAGAAACAATGCCCCACGTCCATGAAAGAGTGGGGCCCACTTCACTAAACTATTCACTGTTGCATTTCTCTCAAGTGTGCGTGAATTCTAAAGCGCTTAAGGAAGATTTTTTTTTCCCTCTCTTATTTTCGAGTCTTTTTTTTTATTCGTGAGGGTCTTTCTGTGACAAGAGTGCTCTAATTTCATTATCCTTTCCTTTCTAGAAATATTGACTTGTTGATGACTAACTTATAATGGCGTCAGCAACATTTGGAAGATGATTCAACCGTGATGACGAAGGTCACATTTGGAAGATGATTCCCTACTCCCTAGTTTTTTTTTTTTTGTTTGTTAGTGGTTTGCTTGCTGTGTACACATCCACTTTTCTTGTGGGACCTATAGATCAGTGCAACCAAAATCGTCGAATCGAATGATGTTTAGGTGGAATTGTGGAAAAAGCTCAATTGCCCGGGTGTTTCCACTACAGAAAGTGAACATTTCTTTACTAAATTTAAAAGTGAACATTTCTTTACTAAATTTATTTTTATTACTGGTTAAACTTAGGTACGAATAATATATATTAAGGACACGATACAGCTCGTGTCCACCTGTAGTCAAGACTCAAAAATTAAGAGGATTGTTTGCTACGCTAATTTTTCTTCAAGAGGATGTTCGTTGCTTGTCCGTACATTGTTTATGCTGATCCATGGTGACTATGCTAAGGGTCACGCGCTCACGCTTTGGCTTTAGGGCCGATTCTAAATTCTATAAATGGTCCCTCTGTCTGACTGTCTGCATCACATATTTGTTTTGATCATTGTTGAAGAGGATGGAACTCCTAGTTTCTAAAAAACAAATACGGATTTATTTGTCACATTTATTTTTTTACACAATTTTTAAAACATGAATTATAGCTTTATGTTTATAATATTTTACAAATATGTATTATAAAAATATAAAATTTGCCTATTAAAAATTATATTTTGGGACGAATCTAACAAGATCTCACATTGATGTGTTTAAACTTATATTATATCAATGAAAAATCATATTTAAATTTCTCACTTATCTAATAAAAATATTATATTATAAATAGGACAAATAAAAGAAAATAAATCCAGTACTATGAGTTAAAAAAAAGGTCACTATATATCCGTAAAATATCATGTATTAGATACAAGAGATAAAAAACTAAGACATGTTCTTATTTTAAAAACTCTTCTCATTTTAATATATATGAAAGTTTACAAGGGCCACATCACTAGATTGTTAAAATAAAAATAAAAATGAATCAACAATGAAATGTCAACACATGCTTGATGAAATGATGATAATACTAACATCATTGACAAAGAGAGTAAGAGACACCATCCAACAGCATTACCAATTAATATACCAGTTTCTGCCTTTTACTCTAGAAGCTTGCCCAGAGGCTAGCCCAAAAAGGCACTAAATGACAATTATTGGTCGATCAAGGTTAGCTAGTCCAAAAAAAACTATTGCCTCATTCTTTAAAATAGAATATGGTTTTCAGAAATTAGCAGCAAAATGTTAATGGTGAATTTATTAAAAAAAAATGTCACAACTAATGATCAATCCTCGACTAGAGTTTCCTAAGCCAATGTATTTTAGTCCCATCCAAACATTAGACATTATATCATACAAACGTATACTTTCTTCATAACACATATTCATGTTGGAGTAGAGGCGGACCCAAGATTTTTTACCTGGTGAGTCACAATCGATAATCAAATATGTTTAAAGAGTACAAAATATAACCAAATACTTAGTATTTTTTTAAAAAAAAAATACTTAAAAATTTTTTTGGCCTTGGTGAGTCACTTGACTCACCATGCTCTTAGGTAGGTCCGCCCCTGGTTGGAGAACCAAAAAAAATATTACTTCTAATACGATAAATCATACGCACTACCTCAACTTAGATATAGTTGTCACAGTATTTGTTTAATTAAATTGAACAATTAAACTTGGCAATTGATTTAAGAATAAGATCTAATATAAGTTGTAGTTAACAAAAGAACATAGGAGTGCATCATCGTTATTATTTTGTAAGAGCAATTGGTACTAATTATGCATCATCGTGTAAAAGATCCCCTAGTACTACAACAGCAGATTCCGCACAACGTACTGCATGAATAAGGTAACCCAGCAATGAGCTCCCAGCACGCGATTACGAACGCAGTGATGAGGCGGAGTATAGCAGAGAAATAGCAACAAATGAACAAGCAAAGAAACATAAATAAGATGAAAGCCCACGCCCACGCCAAGTCATTTTATCTTCCTGAAGTAACTGGGCTACGTCCTTAGGAAGCTGATCAACTCTGGTGGCATAAATCTCACCTGACCTAAGATTTTTAGATCCCAAGTATGCCAATCTATTAGCTACTTTATTGGCTTGTTTTCTAATGTGTATGACCTGGGTATGAGGATTAATCGATTGCTTACGTAGAGCCTCTAGAATCTCGCCAATTATCTTATTCAACAAAGGCCCTCCAGGAGCCTTCTCTAGGCCAAGAACACGATTAATAACTTCATCATTATCTCCCTTTATGCAGTCAAGTTTAATCTTCTTGTCGTTAGCCAACTTCAACCCATTTCGCCAAGCCATTGCTTCTCCTATAGCAATATGAAACTGATCAGGGTCGAGATGATCGAGGTTGTAAGATGCTGCTGCGACAAGGTCTCCCTGTCTGTTTCTTATTATGCATCCTGCCCCTCCTCTTTTAAGCTGATTGATGTCAGAACCACTATAATGAAGGGTGTAATCATTATACCCTTTACCAGTCATGAGCTTGTACGCACCCCATACAAACATTCCTACTCCAGTCATGAGCTTGTACGCGCCCCATACAAACATTCCTACTCCAGCAATTGCTGTCCAGGTCCAAACGAGGTCATCCACCATGCTACTCCCCTCTTCTACTCTGCTACAACGTGATTTATCTAGCCTTACAAGCTCAGCTACCTGTTTTTTTTGCCAAAGAGCTAACTGTTACCACTAGATGAGTAAGGAAATGGTTAACATTAGATCACAAATAGGATAAAATACAACTCATACGATCATATTTATGTCTTTAGTTTCACTAAGGCATGCACCATTAAAAGGAATGGTAATGGGCTCATGTGACCATAATCCGGTTAAATCCGGCTTATTTTTAGGGTTTAGTCTAATCCGGAATGGTAATGGATCTAAATATTTTTGATTAAAATCTGGGTCCGAGTTCAAAAAATATAGACTTATATCTAACCCATCTGATTGATGATCCGTACATTAAAAAGACAAAAATTTAATATCTAATTTAGAAGTAAAACACTTAAAACTTCACTCAATCCGTCATCCTGGTCAAATTCACTAATATTTAAGGTCAAAATTAGTATAAGAAAGGTTATTTTTTGAGTTGTAATTATTGAACCTTTTCTTTATTTAGTAATTTTCTAATGTGTTGATTTCGTTACACTTTAATTACTTGAAAAAAAAATTGTAAAAGTACTTTAAATTACAAAATAGGAGAATAATAGACAAATAATATGTTAAAAACCCATTTTAGATCCATATTACACCCAAGATCCGTTAGATCCACTGAATATAAGTAAATTTCTGAATTTTTAGGATCAATTGAGTTTATGGCAAATATGAGTTTATTCTGAAAAAATGGATATGAATTTGAGTCTTATCGAACTCAACTTAAATCAAATCTCATCCAATCCATTAATGTCCCTACCAATGATGTTTTAAGGAAATCGTTGGATCGTATTGATATTATTGTTGATACCTTCATGAACAAGAGAAGAGCACCTGACCGTTGAAGGGCGCAGATCACTAAGTGGTCTGTTGACTGTGCCAACCTTGATCTATTTGAATGACTTAAAATATCATAATGAATTAAACATTAAAACAACATAATCCAACAGCTATATCAAATCAACTATTGAAGTACCGTTCTTTACTTATCTAAAGAAAAGTTGGGGAACATAGAACCAAAAAGGCAATGGTATACGAGTAATGTAAAAAAGATACGTGTTATTATCTTGGGTATTATGTCAGACGACACAGACTTAATTGAGCTATAAGAATGAGCTACGACAAAACCCAGTTAACATAAGAACAGGCAAAGTTACCTGAGGAGGAAGATCACCCGAGAGCTCAAAAAATCTGACAACGCCCTTCTATGACTTTGTGAGTCTTTGATTATTTCACTTAGTTGTTTGCTGCTGAATTGGTGACTTATACTAGAAGAGCGTGACCAAGTGCCCACCTTAGTCTTCTTCTACAAGGTGAGAATCATCCACCCTTTACTTAATAGTGTTTGCCTTTTACTTTTCCCCTTATCACTACATTACTTTATAGTTTGCCTTTTACTTTTCCCCTTATCACTACATATTTTCAAGTTAAGTAATAGCAATCCTTTAATTTTCACATAAAATAAACTTATTTCGAAAGTTCAATAGAAAAAAAATATTCATATAAATATTAGTTACACATAAAAAATTGAAGTTCAGCCATAAAAGTACTCCAAAAATTGAAATTAGTTGTACATAAAAATTGAAATTCAGGTATTGTCCCCCACCCCATAGTGGTAAAAATGTTTTTCGTTTCGTTTTTACACTAGTATAAAAATGTCTAAATTCTGCGGTTATTTAACCTTATTTGCTGCGGTTATTTATATGAAGCACATATAGCCGAAGCACATGGAAAAAACACAAATGTTGCAGTTATTTATAAACAACCGCAGCACTTATAAGACTTATTTGTTGCGGTTTTCCAACATAACTGCAACATTTATTCGTAAAAAATAAAAAAATTAAATTATTATTTGCTGCGGTTTTTTATTATATCTGCAACATTTATTCTTAAAAAATAAAAAAAATATTTAAATTATTATTTGCTGCGGTTTTTTATTATAACCGCAACAGTTATTCTTAAAAATAAAAAATATTAAATTTAAATTATTATTTGGTGCGGTTTTTTATTATAACCGCATTATTTATTCTTAAACTCTTCTTCGTCTTCTCGTTTCTTTGCTGTTTATAGGATACAAGTTAATACATATAAGAAAATATAGTGAAATTGAAGTAATATATATTATATTAATATCAAACGATATTTAACGAACTGCTTACCCTAAACTCCTCTATAGTTAGCATCTTCACGAATGCGTTCCAGTCTTCCTCAGAAATGAAGTTGTAGAGCTCCCAAGGTCGCTTTGTGATGTGCTCGTTTTAGAGCACGTTTACAACCCCATTTTAGTGTCGAGTCTCATGCTTTTATATTGGTTTTATGCACATTACATTCAATTTTACCTTGATCTTGTCCTCGAGCTGTTGTTAGGTCATTTCAGGTGATTTTGATGATTTTGAGGTAAAATGAGACGTGTTCGAGGCTTTGACACCTTTATCAAAAGTTTTGATGCGCATATCATAGCTTGGGCGTGCGTTCCAAGTCACTCTCGAAGATCCCATAAACTCCAGAAGCCACTAGACACTTTAAAGGAGCTGTTCAGCAAGGTTCAGGTTCAGATTCGACCGAATCTGACATCCATTCAATCGAATGGAAGACAGAGATTCAAGCACATAAATCAAGCTCTCGGGAATAGCCGAATGAAGACTCATTCGGCCGAATCAAGATCCATTCGGCCGAATGGTTGCACTCATTCGGCCAAATGCTAGACAGGGCGCAAAAACACCAAGTTTCTGGTTTAGGCGAATCCTCCCTCCATTCGGCCGAATGGACACTCATTCGGCCGAATCCTCCATCCACTCGGCCGAATGGAGCCTATTTCCGAATTTCTTGGTTCTTTCTTAGGCCGACGCTCGAGGGTTTTTCCTAGGGTTTTACCCCTTATGTCCCTAGGGTATAAATACCCTCTTGCTCTGTACATAACCCTCATGCCTATTTTGAGAGCTTTTGTGCCTCAACCTAGAACATCACTTTAAAGCTTTTCATTTCCTTAATGCTTTAGTTTAGATTTACAGCTTTCGTTGTTCTCGTTTTCAAGCATTGTATTTCAGATTCAGTTTCTTTTTCGTTCATGCAATTTCATTTATGCAAGGTATTGATTCTTTTCTGTTTTATTTCGTTTAATGCTTTCATTTATTGCTTTTGGTAATTTCATTACTCTTGCTATTATCGTTGTTTCATTTACTGTTTTGATAGAGTAGTTGTTGATTTTATTATAGGTCTTCGTTTTTCGTTCTCTTGTTCATTTCCATTCAGTTTGTTCATGCTTTTAATCATGTTCCTTTTTGTCGTTTATGCCCTAGTCTTTATTACTATGTGTGAGTAGTTTTCTTAGGGGTTTGATTGGTGAAACCCTAGGTTGGCTCGTTCTTCATGCGTAGAGTTAGGATTTGAGATTGTTAATGATTAATTGATTGATATTCGATGCGAATCTTGTCCTGCCACTCCTTTGGAGACATAGGGCGATTATAGGTTGTTCGTGTGATTTATAGGGTCACAAACTTCCTCTCGTCATCTTGAGTGTCATGATTCATTGTTGACTGATTTCTCCTGATTTGGCATATTGATAGTTTGATTGTCCTTCCTAGGGTGGAACTGATCTATCCTCGTTTTCCCTTCATAGCATAATATTGTTTAAGTTCTTGCTTTACTTTTCTATTATTAGTATAATTCTTTCAAATCTCCATATAAACCCTTTGCACCAAGTCTAAAAGCTATCGCCCCTTGTCCTTGTGGTTCGATCCCCGATTTACCTCTACACTAGTTGTAGTAGTATTAGAGTGTTTACAAATTTAGTTTGCATAACTATTCTTTTAGTTAAACGATCTAAAAGAACGGTTATCAAAATGGCGCCGTTGCCGGGGACAAGGCGTAATATTTAGACTTAACTTGTATTAGCATAACTTTATTTCATTTCATTTCTGTTTTTTTTGTTTTTCTTTTTGTGTATGGTTGTCTTTTACTTAGGTGTTTGCATGCCCCATAGCACGCATAGGTCAAACCAGCCAATTACACCCTTGAATCCTAAAATCCAACGTGTTAGTAGACAACGCCCTTCAAAGTATACCTCACAATCTGTCCAAAATCCATCCAAATCCATAATGGCCGACGAACACCAATTGTTTGGTCAATTTGGAAAACCTGGTTCACAAGAGTTCCAAGGGGGTGTAGTACTTCCTGTTGCTACTACAGCTTACCAAATACACCCTCAGTTCACAATAATGGTTAAGGAAACACCATTCAGTGGCTTAAGAAATGCATGTCCTCTTCAACACCTAGAGGCATTCTCAGATATTTGTGGACTTATCCCTCCTTGTCCTAATATCCCTGATTATGTGCAAATGCACCTATTCCATCTGAGTCTAGCGGGAGATGCCAAGGATTGGTACAAATGCTTAGAACCCAATTCAATTATTAATTAGGCTCAACTAAAAACCGCATTTCTAGAAAGGTTCTATCCTACGGTTCGAACACAGGATTGGAGTAAGAAAATTGCGTCTTTCACCCAAGAGGTTAATGAGAACCTTAGTGCTACCTGGAGTAGGTTTAAAAGAATGATTAGAGCATGCCCCCACCATGAGTACGGGGAAAACCATCTCAACACATTCTTTTACGATGGTCTTAATGACTCCACCAAAGCACTTCTAGACTCAGCTGTACGTGGCCAGCTTTCCAAAATTCCTTGCACCTAGGTAAAGGCCAAAATAGAGGAAGTTGCTAAGAATAGTGCCTGGGTAGGAACTAGGAGTCAAGGATTACCTAGAGGGATGATAGACACAGCTAACTTGGACAACATTAGCGCCAAAATAGAAGCCGTTATTGATAAAAAGTTGTCCAAGCTAAGCCTAGCCGGTAGTTCGAACACCCCTCCAGTGCGTGAAAAGCACTTTTCATGTGCCATATGTGGGGGTACCAACCATGATACATCTTATTGTGGTGGTTCGCACTCCGAACACGTAGCTGCAGTTAACTATAGAGGGTATAACCCAGAACCGCAAGTGATGAACTATGACGGTTATGGGTATAACCCTGATCATGTGGCAGCCCTTAACTATAGTGGACAGGGACAAGGAGTAGGGTATGGACAGCAACCTTTCTCGAACAACCAACAGTACAAACCTCCCTTTAACCAAAATCAGGGAAACTTCCACCCCGGATACAACAGAAATGGTCACGGTGGGTTTAACAACCAAGGTTTCCAGGGGAACCAACCTAATGGGAATATACCTAAGCCTAATGTGTATAGACCCCCAGGGTTCAACCAAGGGCCTAGAAATGGTTCAAACCTACCCTTCTCACCTAGTCAACCTAATCATGTGGCTCCTCAACCACAACAAGGCCATAACTTAGGCAATGACCAATTAGCCTCCCAGGTAACAACTCTTGCTCAGCAGAACCAGAGTCTAACTCAGATTAATCAGACTCTAATCCAACAAATGCAATAACTTCAAGCTTAGCAAAAGTTATTTGAAACTCAACTTGCTCAGATAGCCAATCCGCCTCCACAATTACTATTCCCATCTCACCCTCAACAAAACCCATCCGTTCAACCTCCACCACAAAGCACTCCTAACTCTAACCCTAAACATCACACATGCAAGGCGATCTTCTTAAGATCGGGAACTTCATATTCAGATCCTGCTATAGCTCCAAAAGATGATTTAGGAGAAGGATCCTCACAAGATAGTGATTTTCAAATAGAAAATGAACACAAAGAGGATCTTGAGAGAATTGAAAAGAAGGAGGTTAGTGAAGTGAAAAAGGAACCAAATGTCGAGGTAAATAGGTATAAGGTGAAGAAGAAGGATGAGGATGAGAAATGGAGGGAGATACAGGAAAGAAGGAAACTTGAGCGTCAACATGCTCCGCCTCTACCTTTTCCTTACAAAAAGGTAAAGAAACAACTTCAAGAAAAGTTTCTTAAATTCCTTGAGCATATGCGGCAGCTTGAAATGAAAATACCATTCTTAGAGGCCATGGAGCAAATGCCGTAATATGCTACGTATCTGAAAACCCTCTTAAGAAACAAGAGAAAGCTTGAGGGCGAAGTGATTAGTTTGCCAGAGCAGGTAAGTGCCATCATTCAGGGCACATGGGCAAAGAAAGAAAAGGCTAGAGGACCCTTTGTTCTCCCAGTCACCCTTGGAAAACTCAATTCTAAGGGAGCACTTTCTGACCTTGGGGCCTCCATTAGCCTAATGCCAATGTCCATCGCCAAACAGCTAACCCGTGAGCTTAAGCCTTCGAAGAAAAGAATCTAGCTGGCCGACCGTAGTATAAAAGTGCCATGTGGGGAATTTGAGGACCTTCCGATCCAAGTAGGGAACATAGTGGTACCATGTGACTTCGTGGTGCTTAATATGGCCAAGGATCCTTATACTCCCCTCATCTTAGGGAGGGATGCTTTGAATACTTTGGGTGCCCTAATCGACTATGAATCAGAAACTATAACCGTCAGGGTAGCCCAAGAGAAGGTTGTGTTTGCTTTTCTAAGTCTTCAAAGGAACCCATGGTCGAGCGGATTTGTTCCTTTGGGGTGGTCGAGAATGACGCTGTGCAAGAGGTTGAGAGGTGTAATGCTTTTGCTGCCCCAATTATAGTTGAGGTGTCGGATGAGGAAGACGAGCAAGAGCGTCTTATTTTTAGGGATGCGAAGGGAATTTCTCCGCAAACGAAGATGTATTCCAAATCTGACGGTACTGATGAGCCAGCCCGCAAACGGAAAAGGGCAAGAAAAAGAAAAAAATCTAAAAAGAGACTGATGGCTCCACCATGGCTTGGGGGAGCCCCGCATTATAACCCACCTCCAGATGACCCTGGTTCTCCATTGCTTACTTCCGCCACTGCGGCTCGGTGGAGAGTTTTGACTCCCCACGCTAGAGGTGATGGTGATGCTAGGAGTGAATCCACTCCTACGGCAGGTATGATTTCGTTGTTTTTTTTTGTATAAACTTGTGCCTAAATGTGTTGAACTTACTGACGGTAAACAAAAGTACTTACGGGAGATAACCCAGTGTTTGTTTTATTTGTTTATTTGTATAGCAATAGCTTCCATAATGCTGATCTTTCTCCCTTTTGTTTCTCCTCTCCCAAGTGCCGAGACGGCTCTTGAGCTGGCTTGGGGGAGGGTTCTTGTGTTTTCAAAGCTTCGAAAGATCAGCACTATTGAAACTATTGCCTTGGTTTTTGTTTTAGTTTTTTTCTTTGCATGTCTAGGTGTGTTAAGGTTAATGTGCTTGAGTTGTGAAACTGACATGCTAGCTCCTGACGTGTACATTATCGTGGTCTTATGCATACTCATGTTTTTCCTAACCTTGTGCCTATTTTGGGACTAAATGATTGACTGTTTTCCACCTGACTTGGGGGATCTGGTCCTGCTTGGTTTGTGGCGTGGTTGACTACCTATTGAGGCATATTTCGACTAGCCTAGTGAGGATTGAGCCTTTTAAGACTCCATTGTGAGTCCTATGTTATTAAGTGATAGTTAGAGAGTCTAAGTATTGTGTCTGTTCTCCTCCAGCATAGTCTTCTTTTCTAAAGGTCAGGGATGATAACACGTTTGTAGTTACAGCTACATGGCCAAATTGCCTACCATGAATATCGATTGACTTTAGGGTAAGCCATTTTGTGCCTTTACATTTTCTTCATAGCTACATCACCTAACTCCACATGATCCAAATATTCCCTCTTCTTACCTAGAGGATAGTCAAGTGATCACAGTGAAGTGGTGCCCGTTGCATTGTGGTGAAAGATTTTGGTTTGAACAATCGTTGTCGTATAATATGACTCTTTACATTACTCTTAGATTATTTCAGAAACATTTTATTGAAAACAAAAAGAAAAAAAAGAAAGAAAAAGAAAAGAAAAAGAAAAAAAATAAAAAAAAATATAGAAAAAGAGAAATTCGAGAATAAAGTTGGTGTAATGAGTTCATTTATGCGTATCTAGAGAATTTTGAAAGTGGCATTATCGTTGGAAGTCATAGCCGTCCTTGGTTTGATTACCTTGGATTGCTTACTATCCTCTATTTGAACTCCACATCCCAAAATTTTGCCCTACCTTGGTCCCAGCCTACATTACAACCGTTTCCAAACATGTTCGACTTAGCCTGATTAGCAAGTTCTGTGCTGGGGAGTAGATAGGATACAATCCCTAAGATTTCTCCTTAATTGAGTGTTTAATTCCCAACTCATCTTAAGTCGGACGTCTATGAGCGAAACACGTACCATATTAAACACACGAGCGTACTAGAAATTTCCCACATCTTTTGGGAAATAGCATGGGGAGCGTGGACTTGTGACCTCATTAGGTAGTGGGTGGCATAGCCTGTGTTGTAGCTTTTCTAGTAATCCCGAGTCTGTGGAAAATGTTGTTCATCTTGGTATTATGCTCTTTTGAGCCCATTGTACTTGCACACCCATGGCTAGGGGAGAGTTTTGCGCGTACACAGCTGGCATTGTCTTGTTTTCCGCTCACCTTGCTTTTCATGAGCTTTGCTCAAGGTGTTGCCTTGCTAGTTCATTTGCTAGGGACTAGCAAAGGTTTGGCTTGGGGGAAGTTGATGTGCTCGTTTTAGAGCACGTTTACAACCCCATTTTAGTGTCGAGTCTCATGCTTTTATATTGGTTTTATGCACATTACATTCAATTTTACCTTGATCTTGTCCTCGAGCTGTTGTTAGGTCATTTCAGGTGATTTTGAGGTAAAATGAGACGTGTTCGAGGCTTTGACACCTTTATCAAGAGTTTGGATGTGCATATCATAGCTTGGGCGTGCGTTCCAAGTCACTCTCGAAGATCTCATAAACTCCAGAAGCCACTAGACACTTCAAAGGAGCTGTTCAGCAAGGTTCAGGTTCAGATTCGACCGAATCTGACATCCATTCAGTCGAATGGAAGACAGGGATTCAAGCTCATAAATCAAGCTCTCGGGAATAGTCGAATGAAGACTCATTCGGCCGAATCAAGATCCATTTGGCCGAATGGTTGCACTCATTCGGCCAAATGCTAGACAGGGCGCAAAAACACCAAGTTTTTGTTTTAGGCGAATCCTCCCTCCATTCGGCCGAATGGACACTTATTCGGCCGAATCCTCCATCCATTCGGCCAAATGGAGCGTATTTCCGACTTTCTTGGTTCTTTCTTAGGCCAGCGCTCGAGGGTTTTTCCTAGGGTTTTACCCCTTATGTCCCTAGGGTATAAATACCCTCTTGCTCTGTACATAACCCTCATGCCTATTTTGAGAGCTTTTGTGCCTCAACCTAGAACATCACTTTAAAGCTTTTCATTTCCTTAATGCTTTAGTTTAGATTTACAACTTTCGTTGTTCTCGTTTTCAAGCATTGTATTTCGGATTCAGTTTCCTTTTCGTTCACGCAATTTTATTTATGCAAGGTATTGATTCTTTTCTGTTTTATTTCGTTTAATGCTTTCATTTATTTCTTTTGGTAATTTCATTCCTCTTGCTATTATCGTTGTTTCATTTACTGTTTTGATAGAGTAGTTGTCGGTTTTATTATAGGTCTTCATTTTTTGTTCTCTTGTTCATTTCCATTCAGTCTATTCATGCTTTCAATCATGTTCCTTTTCGTCGTTTATGCCCTAGTCTTTATTACTATGTGTGAGTAGTTTTCTTAGGGGTTTGATTGGTGAAACCCTAGGTTGGCTCGTTCTTCATGCGTAGAGTTAGGATTTGAGATTGTTAATGATTGATTGATTGATATTCGATGCGAATCTTGTCCTGCCACTCCTTTGGAGACATAGGGCGATTATAGGTTGTTCGTGTGATTTATAGGGTCACAAACTTCCTCTCTTCATCTTGAGTGTCATGATTCATTGTTGACTGATTTCTCCTGATTTGGCATATTGATAGTTTGATTGTCCTTCCTAGGGTGGAATTGATCTATCCTCGTTTTCCCTTCATAGCATAATATCGTTTAAGTTCTTGCTTTACTTTTCTATTATTAGTATAATTCTTTAAATTCTCCATATAAAACCTTTGCACCAAGTCTAAAAGCTATCGCCTCTTGTCCTTGTGGTTCGATCCCCGATTTACCACTACACTAGTTGTAGTAGTATTAGGGTGTTTACAAATTTAGTTTGCATAACTATTCTTTTAGTTAAACGACCTAAAAGAACGGTTATCACTTTGCACAGGAGATCCAACCACTCACGAGCTTGGCCTTGAAGTCTCTCTATTTGAAGTCACAAGAGCTGAGAACCGTCTGCTTCTTTCGAGGATCCTCCTTGATCTGAAACTCTTTCTATATGATTTACAAAGAAAAACGAACACAATTAAATTAACAAAAAATAACACAATTAGATTTGCAAAAAGTAACATAATTCAGTATATTAATTACCTTCGCGTTCTCTCAAAGCATATCCTTCACATCTTTCGGGACAGAGCTCCAGTTTGATATCTAGATCAATACTTTCGACAGACTAATCTCCCCCAAATGGCATTTATAGGCCTTGTAGTGTGTCCCACAGGGGCGTCTGAGTGTGTCCTACTCTTGAATTCTCTAGACATCGAGGATGGACTTAATCCCTTTTGAGAGACCTCTCTTCACTCTCTTCTTATACGTCTGCTAGGTGTCGGCACCAGAAGATGGCTCGGGTCCTCTATGTTCTTCCATTTCTTTGAATCCGTAAATTTTAAAAAAAAACAAGTAAAGTTAATATGAATCAAAGAGTAAACAATTAGATCAAAAAATAACATAAAAGAAAGTAGAAACTATATGCAATAAACTTCTATATATGGAAATTTTGATGTTTATTAACAAGTTAATTGTTTAAATTCTCCTACTCTATCCATTTTCTTAGTAGTACCTTTTTGTTAGATTCCTTGGCAGTTCATTATTACTCAAACTCCCTAGCTACGTAGAATCCTTCATCATGGTCATTGCTTCTTAGAATATCGTCAACAACTAATTTTGGGATATTCTATGTGGATGGCGGGGTTTCATCAAACTGTTCATCATATTCTTTTTCATCAACAATATCCCTAATGACAAGAATCCATCTCTTCCCTTAAATAATAACCTACCAATTGTGATCGGCAGGATCGACCATGTAAAACTTGCTTTGCCTGTGAAGCTAATATGAATGGATCGGCATGATGTCCTAGGCGATTAGGATTCACTAGGGTTAAATACCCGTGTTTGTCCTTCTTTACCCCGCGGTTATTATCAACCCAATTACAATAAAAAAGAGGAATACTGAAATTCACATAGTCAAGTTCGAAAATATTAACAATAACCCCATAGTATGAACTCTGTTTGTCGATTAATGTTCGATATTTTGAACTAGTCGACTTCTCATCTTGGCGCTTTGAGCAAAAAGAATAATCATTGATGTCGTATCTCTCATACGACCTAACTTGAACGTTAGCACCATATGCCACCTTAATGTATCAGAAACATCATCAGGTGCGTCGGATAATTGAGTCATTACCCTTGCTTTGAACCATTCAACAAATGTCGCATTATGCTCCTTTACCCGCTGCAAATCCCTTTTAGAAGGATATTGACTCCTCAGAATGTTCATGTGCTCATCTACATACGGATGGACATCACTTAGGTTTTGCAAAATAAACAATTCAGCCTTATATTTCAAATCAAAACTGAGTGAAATTCGTTATTGACTAATAGTGCCATGACCCTCAAGCCTCCCTGCATGTCTTGGTATAGGTACCCCAATTTCATACGCTCAGGCAAGATACTGTGCAATTCATGATGCAACTTCTTCAGCAACTGCTCTCTGTACTATATTGGCCTTTAGTTTAGCTGGATTCATAACTCTACTCTTCAAGGTACCCATCTCTCTTTCAAATGGATACATATACCTCCCCCAAATTGGCCCACATAAATTAATCTCATGAATCAAATGAATGACCAAGTGAGGCATGATGTCGAAGAAAGAAGGTGGGAAATACATTTCAAATCGACACATGGTCTCAACCATATCAGCTTGTAAGTCATCTAATATCACTGGATTTATTACCTTACTAGAAATAGCATTGAAGAAGATGCATAGCCTTGTAATTGTTTACCTTACTTATTGAGGCAATATCCCTTGAATAGCAATGGGAATAAATTGTTGCATCAAAACATGACAATCATGGGATTTCATACCTACTAACTTCAGATTAGTCATTGAAACAAGTTTTGTAAAATTCGAAGAGAACCTAGATGGAACTTTAAGTCCATAAAAAGACTCACATATGTTGATCTTCTCCTTCTTTAAAAGTATGAACCAAGCTGGAGGAAGATAACATCATTTAACATGTTCTTGAGGAGCTAATTTAGTTTGTCCCATAGCAGCCATGTCTCTCATAACTTTAACCCTATCCTTGGTTTTACCGAGCATATTCAAGAGAGTCCCAATAATGGCATCACAAATGTTCTTCTCAATGTGCATTCAAATGGCACTAATAACGAAGACTCTAGAACACATACCTCTTCTTATAACCACCGGCTGATCTACTTTTAGAGCTCTTTCCAAACACAGTTTTAATGCCCTTCACCCGATCATATACTTCATTCACACGTAGAGGGAGATGAGCTTATCAAAACTCTATGAAGCAATTAAAAGTTTTCCTCTTTCTTCTGAAAGGATGATCTTCTGGAATGTACTTGCAAAAACCCATATAAACATGCTTCCCACAATTCTGTAGCCGAATAGCTTCTATATCTTCTTCACATATCAGGCATGCTGTCTTTCCCTTCACAACATAACTAGAAAGATTTCCATAAGCTAGGAAATCATTGATTGTGTAAAAGATCAAGGCACGCATAGTGAAATTTGATTTAGAGTAAGCATAAAAAACCTGGACACCTTCCTCCCACAACAATCTCAAGTCATCGATAAGAGGAGCAAGATAGACATCTATGTCATTACCAAGTTGTTTAGGTCTAGATATAAGAAGCGATAACATGATGTATTTATGCTTTATGCATAACCAAGGTGGAAAATTCTAAATAGTGAGAAGAATTGTCCAAGTGCTGTACTGGGTGCTTAAGGTCCCGAACGAATTCATTCCATCCGTGCAAAGACCTAGCCTAAGATTCCAATTTTTCCCATCGAAATTCGTGAACATCCTATCAATGTTTCTCCATTGAGGAGAATTAGTAGGATGCCTTAACAACCCATCTTTCTTCCTCCCTTCAGTACGCCACCGCACCAATTTCGCATTACTCTCATCGGAGTAAAGTCTCTTAAACCTCGGTATAATGGGAAGATACCATAGAACCTTGGCCGATATCCTTCTTTCCCAAATCAAGCTCATTGTCCTTTTTGTAACGGAGAACTCTACATATTAGGCATTCATCTAGATTCTTATACTCATTTCGATATAAAACACAATCATTTCGACACGCATGGATTTTCACATAATCCATTCCCATAGGACACATGGGTTTCTTGGCCTCGTAGGTAGAAAGTGGCAGTTCATTTCCCTCAGGAAGCATACTCGATATAACCTCTAACAAATGTGTGAAACTCTTGTCAGTCCAATTGTTGCGTGCCTTTAAGATGAAGAGCTTCATGACAGCGCTCAATTCAGTGTGTGAAGTACAAGAAGGATACAGAGGCTTCTCTGCAATTCTAAGGATTTCATCGAAGATATGAGGACGATCTGTAAAATCATCCTCAACATCATGCATCATCTCATCTATTCTATCCTCTTCCACTCAATCCTGATCTCTAACATCATCATATACCTCATTAATATTCAACCCATCTTCACTGCGAGGTGGCTTCTCCTTACTAGGGCACTTACTAGCGCTTGACCCGAATTCTAATATTTCGCCATGCCAATTCCAAGTCCTATAATCCGCTCTAAAATCTCGACGAATTAGATGATCTTTGATTTCACTAATGTCACGATAACCCCTAGAGTTATTACAATCACAACACGGACACGATACTATCTTTGAATGATTGTCTACTTGGTGTCTAAGTGCAACCCTAGCAAACTCCTCAACCCCTTGTATGTATTCCATTGAGGTTTGGTTACCATACATCTAATATCGATCCATTTGTGAACTTCTAAGAAATAAACCAAAAACTTGAGTTGGTAGTTTAAGGCAATGAAATTATACACCATCGAAAAACTTATTTTATATACTAACAGAATTGTTGTTAGGCTCGTGATTGTAAA
Source organism: Dysphania ambrosioides (assembly GCA_026401315.1). Taxonomy (NCBI): domain Eukaryota; kingdom Viridiplantae; phylum Streptophyta; class Magnoliopsida; order Caryophyllales; family Amaranthaceae; genus Dysphania; species Dysphania ambrosioides. The sequence goes on along the minus strand of CM048664.1, from coordinate 22,346,956 downwards.
ATAAAGTATTATCGAAAAACTAATCATGAAAAGTTAAATAAAATAAAGTATTTCTTATTATATATATCATAAGCAATTAAATTATGTATTGTTGGCTGTAGCAGATTCAATGGCAGTAATTGAGGATATAGTGGAACTAGTAGCACGTTGGAGATAGACCTCTAGAAACATATTGGAACTATTATTAATCTCTCCATCGAATACTAAAAATAGTCACTTACGGATATATGGTGGGACATGGATATTTATTAGAGATTGCTAGCATGTAAAGTTTTAATTTACAAATGCGAACTACCTTTTACGAGAGGAATATTATGACAACATGTGTATTTGAATGTGATATAACAATTTATCTCATCATTTGTCTCTTCTTTTTGTTGTTTACATGATGATTAACAGTCAATCATTTAATAAAATACTATTCGTAAATTACACCAACTTTTTTTGGGTTCGAATCACACACAACCCACTAACTCACATTATAAAATGTGTTCGTTATACTACTATATGAATGCCATGCACGAAGAAGAGCACTTATGCCATGCATGCGTTGAATATCTGTCAAAACAAAATGCACCTTATCCCATTATCATATAAGTTAGCATATTACTATATAACCCACCTTCCTCATTTTCAAACACTATTTCAAAAAATTAGGGTCTGTGTACATAAGTTATACGGAGTACCAACAAAACTTGTGAATAAAAGAGCCCTATTGGCTCTTAGTTGGCTATTAGTTGACACACCATACATGTAGTAGTTGAATTTCTTCTTCAAAGCTTACTTTCCAACTGTGTGCTGCTATGCAAATTGTAGGTCTCAACTTTTGATCAAAAGCAAAAGAGGTTAAGAGGGGTATTGGCCATAGGGTGTGGGGGTCTTTTTCAATCACAACAATAGCAAGATGTACTCCGTATGTGCAATTCAATTAGTCTTTGATTGAAATCAGCTCTGCCATATTCTAACAAAATTTTTATGCCTTCGGATTTAATGAATTAGGGAGATTTGACACTTCATTTCTTAAGTAATAGATCACTAAGCACGAAGAAAAGCACTTATATTTTAAAAAAAGGGAAATACGTACCTCAAATTTCACGAAGAAGAGCACGAATTCCGCGAAGAAGTCCTGTAGCCCAAATGCGAATGCCAAGCTCTTTCAAAGAGAGAAAAAGTTTGTAAGTGGGTGTTATGGGGTTAGGACTAGAGAAGAAATGGGGGATGTTAAGTTATGGGGTTAGAGCTAGCTAGAAAAGACGAAGTTAAGTAGATTTAGGGTTTTTTTCATCCGCCGAAGTGTTGGGAGTCTGGGGAAAACTTTATGTGTTTTGAAATGGCCTGAAAAAGAGAAGATCGGGTTAATAAATTACTGAATAAATGCTGCAGTTATTTGAAATAATCGCAACACTTATGACACAAGTGCTGCGGTTATTTAAAATAACTGCATCATTTATTCAGTATATATATTAATTTTCCTGACCATCAATATTTGTTGCGGTTATTTTAAATAACTGCAACACTTATAAAACAAGAGTTATGGTTATTTAATTTAACCGCAATATTTATTCAGTGTATATATTAATTTTCCTGGCCATCAATATTTGCTGCGGTTATTTAAAATAACAGCAGTACTTATAACACAAGTGTTGCGATTATTTAAAATAACCGCAATATTTATTCAGTAATATATTTATAATTTCCAGACCATTTATAAATGTTGCGGTCATTCAAAAAATTGCAACACTTTTGGTATAAGTGTTGTGGTTATTTTAAATAACCGCATCATTTATGACTATGATATTTTTCCATAATTCTTTTTTTTATAGCATTTCTTGACGGATTTAAATGCTGCGGTTTTTTTAATAACTGCCACACTTATATCATAAGTGTTGTGGTTATTTAACTAACCACAACACTTGTAATAAATGCTACGGTTTTTTTTAATAACCGCAGCACTTATAACCATAAGTGCTGCGGTTATTTAAATAACTGCATCAATTATATCCATGTGCTTTGAAATGTGTTTAACCGCAGCAATTGAGACGAAACAATTGAAGTATTTTCTACTAGTGTTAGTTTGATAAAAGAATGGCAACTTCAAGGTAAAGTACTGACTGTGACAGTTGATAATGCTAGTAGTATGGATGTCATGGTAAATACAAAGTATTTTTCCCTTGCCTTGTGAAGGAAAATTTTTTCATGTTAGATGTTGTGCGCTTATTTTGAATTTGATTATTCAAAGTAGTTTAAAAACAATTGATGAAAGCATTTTTAAGTTGCATAAGATTGTTAAGTTTGTTGATGGCTCTGATTCTAGACTTACTTTATTTGAGCAAGTTGTGTTGGATAACCATTCTTCTTTTCTGGTTAGTTGAGGATTGATGTTCCAATTCAATGGAACGCAACTTATTTAATGCTTCTTAGAGCATTGGATGCTAAAGTATATTTATCTCAATTTGGTACTAGAGAGGTTCCTTTTGAACTTAGACTTACAGATGAAGAATGGTTTACCACTCAAAATATTTGTGACTTTCTTAAACCTTTTTATAATATAACTGTGTTTTTTTCTGGTTTAGAGTATTCTACTGCTAACTTATACCTTGCCAACATTATTTCTATTGAAAATTTGTTATATGATGCTCAAAGTAACCCATCACTTCCTAACATGGAAAATTCTATGTATGATAAGTTTGATAAGTATTGGGGTGATTATTCTGATATACTTTCTCTTGATGTTGTACTTGACCCTCGTTTTAAACTCTAACTTGTGCGTAATATGTTTGGTTTTTTTTTATACTTTGAAGGAGATTGACATAAGGGTAAGTTTAATCATGAATGCATTTACTGATATATATAATTTTTATGGGAAAACTTCATCTACTTCTATTTCCACTACTCCTTCTAGTTCATATGGTCACAACAATTTGTCAAATCAAAGTGTTTCAAGCTCTTTGCCAACTCGTCCATTTAGTCTTCAAATTTTTTTTTCAGGTTTATATGGTTCAAAACCATTTATTGTTATGTTCAATTCAGTATTAATTGGCTATGAATTTTTTTTTCTGATTGTAGGCTTTTGAAGTCAACATTGCTGCCACTAGAAATACAAAAAATGATATTGAATTGTATTTGAATGTCCCTGCTTTGCAATATGAAAAAGGTAATGATTTCAATGTTCTTAAGTTTTGGTAAAATCATGTTGCTCTTTATCCAATATTAGTTTCTATGGCTAGAGATATTTTGGCTATTCCCATAACATTTGTTGCCTCCGAATCCAGCTTTAGTATGGGAGTTCGTATTTTGAGAAAGTTTTGTTCCTCTCTTTTGCCCAAAAATGTTGAGGTTTTGGTTACAACCCAAAATTGGATTAATGGTTATGATAACATTGAGGAAGATGTTCTTGAGATTGGTAGAGAGCTTGAAGGTAATGATTTTTAGAAAGTTTTTATCCTAACCTCTACTCTCTGTTGTGTTGTTTGATGATTTAAATGTAGTGTTTTTATTTATCTATTCTAAATGATGCCCTTGTATTCTATGAGGGAGCTCTTCATTTTGACAAAAAATGAAGGTGGTGCCTTAAGATACTTGTTGGTAGCACTTTGATAGTTAATAGAATAGACAACAAAGTGTTGTGCTTTAGATACTCTTCATTTTGACAAAAAATGAAGGTCGTTGGCTTTTGCTCTTTGCTCTCTGCTGATTGTTGACTCTCTATTTGTTGTTGGCTCTCTATTGGTTGTTGGCTCTTTGTTGGTTGTTGGCTTTTGCTCTCTGTTGACTGTTGGCTCTCTGTTGGTTGTTGGCTTTTGCTCTATGCTCTCTGCTGACTATTGGCTCTCTGTTGGTTGTTGGCTTTTGCTCTCTGTTCTCTGCTGACTGTTGGCTATTTGTTCTCTGTATGCTCTCTGTCGATTGATGGCTCTCTATATGCTCTTTGCCCTCTACCCTACTCTCTCTGTTGCCTTTTTTATCTATTTTAAGCATTACCCTTAAATTCTACGTTAGAACTCTTCTTTTTCTCAATAATTGAAGGTGGTGCCCATAGATAGTTGTTGGTAGCGCTTTAATAGTTTACACAACTGACAACCAAATCCTCTGCCGTGTTCTTTTCGGGTCTGTAACGGGTCGGATTTGTAATGGGTCGGGTATATAACGGGTCGGCTTCTCAACGGGTTTCTTGTTTTAAGGATTCTTCTTATTTTAATATATATGAAAGTTTACAAGGGCCACATCACTAGATTGTTAAACTAAAAATAAAAATGAATTAACAACAAAATGTCAACACATGCTTGATGAAATGATGATAATCCTAACATCATTAACAAAGAGAGTAAGAGACACCATCCAACAGCATTACCAATATACCAGTTTCTGCCTTTTACTCTAGAAGCTTGCCCAGAGGCTAGCCCAAAAAGGCACTAAATGGTCAATTATTGGTCGATCAAGGTTAGCTAGTCCAAAAAAAAACTATTACCTCATTCTTTAAAATAGAATATGGTTTTCAGAAATTAGCAGCAAAATGTTAATGGTGAATTTATTAAAAAAAATGTCACAACTAATGACCAATCCTCGACTAGAGTTTCCTAAGCCAATGTATTTTAGTCCCATCCAAACATTAGACATTATATCATACAAACATATACTTTCTTCATAACACATATTCATATTGGAGAACCAAAAAAAATATTACTTCTAATACGATAAATCATACGCACTACCTCAACTTAGATATAGTTGTCACAGTATTTGTTTAATTAAATTGAACAATTAAACTTGGCAATTGATTTAAGAATAAGATCTAATATAAGTTGTAGTTAACAAAAGAACATAGGAGTGCACCATCGTTATTATTTTGCAAGAGCAATTGGTACTAATTATGCATCATCGTGTAAAAGATCCCCTAGTACTACAACAGCATATTCCGCACAACGTACTGCATGAATAAGGTAACCCAGCAATGAGCTCCCAGCACGCGATTACGAACGCAGTGATGAGGCGGAGTATAGCAGAGAAATAGCAACAAATGAACAAGCAAAGAAACATAAATAAGATGAAAGCCCACGCCCAGTCATTCGTCTACTGGTAGAGGACCATGCTGAACAAGTCATTTATTGGTTGTGCATGGGATTTTGTGGGGGAAATTGATTGGTGTAGATTGAAGAAAATTACTCTCTTCTTATTTTTAGCATTCGATACATTTCCTAGATGTGACGTGCGTGCGTGTATTCTTACATGTGTGTGTCGGATTTTAAAGTGTGCATTTTAGGTTTTGAATCTTAATTTTGAGAATTTTATCTCAAATTTTTATGCTTATATATCAGACTATAATTCTTTTTCTTTTCAAATTTTGAGTTTGTTTTATCTTAGTTTTTGGTACATATGTCTCATACTTCATCTGTCTCGCCAACATTTTGGTGAGATAGGTTACAAACAATACCGACTATTTCTCCCTACATACATTCAAGTAAGGACAACCTTTATTAATGCATTACAACTCACAATTTTACAACACACTCACAAATATCTCAAACATTCACGCAAATCAATTGCGCAATCGAACAAACCAGAGCTTAATATGGTACGCACTCAACACAATTAACCAGAGCATTAGATGAGGAAGTTTTCAACCCCAATTCATTTTATCTTGCTGAAGTAACTGGGCTACCTCATAAGGAAGCTGATCAACTCTGGCATAACTCTCAACTACTCCAGACCTAAGATTATTAGATCCCAAGTATGCCAATCTATTAGCTACCTTATTGGCTTGTTTTCTAATGTGTATGACCTGGGTATGAGGATTAATCGATTGCTTACGTAGAGCCTCTAGAATCTCGCCAATTATCTTATTCAACAAAGGCCCTCCAGGAGCCTTCTCTAGGCCAAGAACACGATTAATAACTTCATCATTATCTCCCTTTATGCAGTCAAGTTTAATCTTCTTGTCGTTAGCCAACTTCAACCCATTTCGCCAAGCCATTGCTTCTCCTATAGCAATATGAAACTGATCAGGGTCGAGATGATCGAGGTTGTAAGATGCTGCTGCGACAAGGTCTCCCTGTCTGTTTCTTATTATGCATCCTGCCCCTCCTCTTTTAAGCTGATTGATGTCAGAACCACTATAATGAAGGGTATAGTAATCACTATTACATTGCAGGCTTTTATACTCATAATTGCGAAGGCTAGAGGCCGATGTTTGGGGAGCTTTTGCTTTATTCTTATGCTGTTGTTGATCAGAAGAGCTTTCACCTTCATCAGTCATGAGCTTGTACGCATTCCATAAAATCATTCCTACTCCAGCAATTGCTGTCCCGGTCCTAACGAGGTCATTCACCATGCTACTCCCCTCTTCTACTCTGCTGCAACGTGATTTATCTAGCCTTATAAGCTCAGCTACCTGTTTTTTTTGGCAAAGAGCTTACTGTTACCACTAGATGAGTAAGGAAATGGCTAACATTAGATCACAAATAGGATAAAATACAACTCATAGGATCATATTTATGTCTTTAGTTTCACTAAAGCATGCACCATTAAAAGGAATGGTAATGGATTCATGTGACTCTGATCCGGTTAAATCCGGCTTATTTTTAGGGTTTGGTCTAATTTTTTGAGACCCATAATATTCGGTTCATATATGGATCTAAATATTTTTTGTTCAAATCTGGGTCCGAGTTCAAAAAATATAGACCCATATCTAACCCATCTGATCGATGATCCGTACACTAAAAAAACGAAAACTTAATATCTAATCTAGAAGTAAAAGACTTAGAAAATTCACTCAATCCATCATCCTGTTCAAATTCACTAATATTTAAGGTCAAAATTAGTATATGAAATGTTATTTGTTAAGTTGTAATTATTGATACCTTTTCTTTATTTAGTAGTTTTCTAATGTGTTAATTTCGTTACACTTTACTTACTTGAAAAAATTGTAAAAGTACTTTACATTACTAAATAGGAGAATAATAGACAAATAATATGTTAAGGACTTATTTTGGATCCATATTACACCCAAGACCCGTCAGATCCTGTGGATATGAGTAAATGTCTGAATTTTTAGGATCCATTGAGTTTAGGGCAGATATGAGTTTATTTAAAAAAAAAAGGATATGAATCTGATTCTTATCGTACCCAACTTAAATCAAATCTCATCCAATCCATTAATGTCCCTACCAATGATGTTTTAAGGAAATCGTTGGATCATATTGATAGTATTGTTGATACCTTCATGAACAAGAGAAGAGCACCTGACCGTTGAAGCACGCAGATAACTAAGTGGTCCGTTGACTGTGCCGACCTTGATCTATTTGAATGACTTAAAATTCAGGAAATAAAGATTAAGGTTGACGTGATTTGGCACAACACGGCAATCTGTACGGCTCTAACCCTGGCCAAGGCTTATTAAATAGGCCAAGACTTATTAATTGGCCCACAAGGTAACAATTGGCTGGTATCTCTATAGAATTTTCTTGATGAAATATCATGATGAATTAAATATTAAAACAACATAATCCAACAGCTATATCAAATCAACTATTGAAGTACCATTCTTTACTTATCTAGAGAAAAGTCGGAGAACATTGAACCAAAAAGGCGATGAAATACGAGTAATGTAAAAAAGATACGTGCTATTATCTTGGGTATTATGTCAGATGACACAGACTTAATTGAGCTATAAGAATGAGCTACGACAAAATCCAGTTAACATAAGAACAGGCAAAGTTACCTGAGGAGGAAGATCACCCGAGAGCTCAAAAATCTGACAACGCCCTTCTCCAATTCTATTACATCCCCAGAATGCCAACTTATCGGCAACTTGATTGGCTTCCCTATCTATGATCTCGATCTTCTGGGCGCCATTGATCATTCCTCTAATCTGTTGAATGATCCCGCTTAGATGCAGGCTGGGTGGCCTTCTACTGCGGTCCAAAACATGATCGATGACCTCCTTATTATCCCCTTCAATGAGATTGAGGGTGAGGCCTCGTTCTTTCGCCAGCTCTAAGCCGTTTCGTAGAGCAACAGCTTCAGCAATAGCGACGTTGCAATAGGCGGGATTAAGATTGTAAGCTGCTGCCACAAACAAATCTCCTTGTCTGTCCCTTATGACACATCCAGCACCTGATTTGTTTGCTTGATTATTATGTGATCCATCAAAATTAAGGGTATACGATTTTCCGTACGTTCTATTCAACATTTTCCCACTTATCACTTTCTGACTTTGTGAATCTTTGATTATTTCACTTAGTTGTTTGCTGCTGAAGTGCTGGCTACGATCTACATACTTATACTAGAAGAGCGTGACCAAGTGCCCACCTTAGTCTTCTTCTACAAGGTGAGAATCATCCACCCTTTACTTTATAGTTTGCCTTTTACTTTTCCCCTTATCACTACATATTTTCAAATTAAGTAACAGCAATACTTTAATTTTCACCTAAAATAAACTTATTTCGAAAGTTCAATAGAAAAAAAATATTCATATAGATATTAGTTACACAAAAATAAAAACATTGAAGTTCAGCCATAAAAGTAGTGAATAGTACTCCAAAACTACTGTTTGTGTGTTTTGAGAACGAAAGTACATTTGCATGAATTATAAATGTAACATTTACATTTGAATTAGGTCAAGTGATGAGTGAGTTTGTTGGATCCTTTAATATAAGCAAAGTGGCAACACATTAGCCAATATCAGAAACCTACAGTCTTTAATATAAGTAGTAAGTTTAAATTGTGCGAAACCTATTCATTAATCTGAATGGCCAAAAGCTTCTACGCAAACTGTAGCGATTTTCATGATGGTTCAAGTAGTATTTGGTCACGATAATGAGAGTACTAGACTTTTGACCAACAACAAGTGACGTTAGCAAAGTTTGGCAGGATGACTCAACCCTGATGACGCTCATCAATTGATCATAAATCATATTACTTTTTGTTTATTATATTTATTTATGAAGTACTCATGTGTTTCCTAAGAAGATAGAATTATTCTCAACTTTGGGTTATTTTACAAAAGAACTCCTTGTTAGTGGTTAACCTTTTAAGATTAGTGACCACTCAACAATACATTATTTAATGTTTAGGTCAAAAGAGATACCCCCACACGTTAATAAGCTACAATGGTAAGAAATCAACTAGGAACGAATGAAAGGAGTAAAGCTTGGAACTTGGTTAGGCCAGTACGATGCATGACACGGCATGCCAGACACGTGGGTTGTGTTAGGCCATGGGCCGAGTTTTAGGAAAAGGTAGCACGACACGATCACAATTAGGCATAACACGGCAGGATAAGAGGTCAGACCCGTGCCCACCTCTAGTGGTATGGCAAAAAAAAATTGTGTAGAACATTTTTGGGAAAAAAATCTTTCTACGGTGAAAAAAAATTGCAAGGTGAAATTTTATTGTTTCCTCACCAAAGAATAAAATTTTAATTATATTATTTGTAATGGTTACTTCTCAAAATATATAAATGACAAAATTATAAAAGAATAAAATGACATTTATTTTTTATATTTTAAAATATTAATATTTTACTTAAAAAAAATAGTCGAAATTTTTGGTTCACTTAGTGATAGGATGAAAATCCACACTAAAAATTAGCATATAAAAATAATGACGTGAACAAAGGAAAAAGTGTGAAGAGAGATTGGTTAAAAAAATCCAGTAAGAGTGCTCTTACATGGACTTTTAAATTTGCTGCTACTCTTAGTATAATGGTGCGTTCACTGAAGTTAGAATCGTCCACTTTTCCTTTTACTTTTCTTAATTTATTGCTGCGATATATTCTCCACTTGAGTGTTAGTGCATTGTCAATCTTTCGAGTTTGTAGGAGTCAATGAAATTGTTCGAAATTCCAAGATAACATGCGGATCTCTACCAGATTTGTTACCACCGGTTAGTAGAAGTTTGCATATGAGAAGCAAAGCATTTTAATGATAATGTCATCAAGTTGGGAATGGAAATTTGTCTTAACATGCTTGGAGCAATACAAATTTCATATGAGACTCAGTGACCCACAGCCAGCCCAACCACATTTATTAAAAATAAAGACCAACTAGACAAAATGTATAGAAGCAACAAACCTACCCCTACAAGGCATATCTTAAATCTCTGTACTCATATGAGGGGTTTAAGCGTCAAGATACACACAACCAACGTTCAACTCATCATTTACACCTCTCTCGAATTTTCAACTAACACTTATCACCTGATGTACTCATATACGTGTTTACTCTCAATTTCATGTTACATCTCTTGTATACTCAATTAATAATGTACCTCCTTCGGCTTAGTGGAACAACGCCCTAACACAGACCCTATAGTTTTTTGTTCTTTTGGGTTGTCAATGTCACCAATTTTTTGTGCCATTTACATTCTTTTCAAACTTCTTTCTATACATTATTTCTTACCTGTATATAGCTAATTAGTAAACATCCCAAACTTAGACGATAGTCGAAATTTTTGGCATAAACACTCACCATACAAGAGAAAACATAGTTCAAATATTCCTAAACCACCTCATTAACAATACTTTCGATATAAATGAAGAATCAATAGGAAACAAAAATAGGATCGAATATACTTTAGAGGGGGGGTAATAGAGTATAACCGTTTTTTGCAATTAGGCTCTCAAAGCCTTGAGATGACATTCAAGTGCAGAATTAATACTTTAAGAATGACTGAATAACAAGGCTTTGAAATTTGTTTCAAAGGTTGTCGTTGAGCTTTGAGTTTGCTGTAGCTATTCAAACAATAATGAAGCAATCAAACAAAGTAAGTACAAAAATGAAACAAGTAAATAGGACGAGAATTTTTTACGAAATTCGGCAATTTATCTACATCTTCGCCTTGGCACTAATAGAAAACACTTCAATTGCTTCGTCTCAAACGTTGCGGTTAAATACATTTCGAAGCACATGAATAGGGATAACATACTTTTAACTTAAATGTTGCGGTATTTAAAATAACGCAGCACTTATAACCACAAGTGTTATGGTTATTTAAATAACCGCAACATTTATTACAAATGTCGCAGTTTTTTAATTAATCGCAGCACTTGTGATTATAAGTGATGCGGTTATTTTTAGAAAATCGCAGCATATATTCTTGTCATGAAATGGGTTGGCAAAAAGGAAGTCTGGGAAAATATCATTGAATAAGTGCTGCATTTTTTAAATAACCGCAGCACTTATAACCACAAGTACTGCGGTTATTTAAAAAAACCACAGCATTTATTCAATGATATTTTCCCAAATTTCCCTTTTGCCGCCATTAATAAATGTTGCAGTTATTTAAATAACCGCAGCACTTATAACCACAAGTGTTATAAAGCCATGGAATTTCAGTTAAATCTTGTGAAACACTAAACGTCGCCAACAAATGTTACTTATGCCAACAAATATAATTACCCTTTTACCGTTTTCACTCATTTATCTCATTTCACCCAAATTCATTTCATCTCTCTAAACCCAAATCCTCTCTACTTCTCCTTCACTTGCATATTTTCCCTCAAAAACACACACCATGTTACCACGAAAAAGGTCAACAAACACCAGAGAGGGCTCTTCCGCGACGGCAAACACAATAGAGAATAGGGTATTTTTTTAATTTCAAGCCACTTAAAATGGTCGGTTTTATCACGGTAGAACCGCCCAAAATGGGCGATTCATCTACGGTGAAGCCGCCCATTTTGAGCGTTTCAACCTCGGTGAAACCCCCAATTTTGAGCAGTTTTCTTATTTAAAAAATAATTATTATTAAGTTGTTAATTGTTAATGTTTAATTATTATTATTAAATTGTTAATTGTTAATGTTGAAATATTATTATTAAATTTTTAATTGTTAATTGTTAATTTTTAATTATTATATTTAAATTGTTAATTGTTAATGTTTAATTATTGTTATTAAATTTTTAATGTTTAATTATTAATATACGTAATTATTATTGTTAGTATTGTTTTTGGTATTGTTAGTATTATTAATAATAATTATTGATATGCTTAATAATTATTAGTTTTATTATATTTATATTTAGTTATTATTATTGTTATTATTAAAAAGTTTTGTTATTGTTATTATTAAATGACAATAATTAGAGGGTAATAATAATGAATATATTAAATTTCGTGAAATAATTAGAGAAATATATGTAAATAACAATAATAAGAGTATTATTAATTATTTTTTATGAAACAATAACCGGGAGATTTTAGGCGGCTGAACATTGAGTTCAGGTACCTTGATGATTCTGGGGGATCAGGACCTAGACATACTAGATCCCGAGGTGTTGACGCCTTGGTTAGGAGAGTGAGAACAACATCGCGTTTTACAGATGTTTCACCTATTGATGATGACGACATCGATGATGACGACTTGGACGACGTCTTCCAGGAGTCCATGGGTGGGGATATCGATTCGTTCGACTTGAGCCTGCACAAAGATGAGAAGGAGGGTGGAGAAAGTGGGGCATCCTCATCTGCAGTCTTGGTGAGGAAAGGCAGGGGAGGGAGGTTCGTGTCAGGTAGATCGAGCACCGCTAGTTTGTCTCGTCTAGCTTGTAGTTCGCAATCCTCTTGAGATGCAGACACTACTTGGCTCATTACCAATGTGATGTAAGGAGGGTTAGTTGATGGAAGTGTCATCCCTAGCTATGCAGGTCATATAGCGCGTGCATTCGGGATATGAAGGATTGAGAGCCTTTGCGATGCCATAGTAGATCGCACTGGTGTTACGTTGTGGGATTGGGAGGCTGCCTTGATCGATGGGCTATGGGCTTAGGTCCGGGGTACTATGCTTCAACATCTTTTAGATATCATGCATTCCTACATTGACTGGCTGTTGATTTTGGTATTTGTTGAGCATTGGCAGCCTGACACAAACTCGTTTCATCTACCTTTTGGTAAGATGAATATTCTGCTACACGACGTGTTGGGGTGGCTAGGGATTAGCTTTTGGTTAGCAACATCTATGATAGGTGTAAGGTACTGGATCGAGTTCCCGAGGTCGAGTTTTCCGGGTACTGGATGATACTACTCGGATATACATTGTTTGTCGATAAGAGTAGTCACGATATTCTCCCATCCTATGTATTGGAGGTGGAAAAGGATCCATGTCATCTCCATAGGTACTCGTGGGGATCAGCTGCATAGGCTTACTTGTATTTCCAGTTAGGCCTTCCATCTTGAGTTGAATGTTTTGCTATGGTTGGATATCTCATGATTCTCCAATCATGGATCTACGAGTATTTCCCCTCACTTTGGCCATGCCAGGGCTCTCTTGTCATTGAGCCTCGCGCTGCATGGGATGGGATGTAGGATGTGCGAGCTAAGTCTAGGGATCACCGATGCCTCATGGCTTTTCGGACTCGACTTGATCAGATGAGGATGCTGAGGTATTATTTGATATTATTATGTGTTGTTGATACTAACTTTAGTTCATTATTTTTATAAAATGCTAATTTGATATATTTGATTGTAGGTTCAGTGGCGCCGAGGATGACTTACATCAGCATGATTCGGTTTCGTGACATTGTTGAGTCATATCACCCGAATAGGGTTATACGCCAATTTGGTCATGCGTATGGGATTCCGAGGCTTGGTATTGTACCTCGGAAATCTTACAAGCCTGCCAGTCCCCGTTCATACAATGTCACGTTCTAGGACGAGAAGTTGTGGAATAGGTTTGTACCCGACACCAGCATATTTGTCCAAGTGGCTTCCTTTCCACGACTATTGGACGGTGAGCCTACTTGTATGCCAGATTATTTGGACTGGTTCACCAAGTAATCTTACCCTCACCTTGTCGATAGTGAGACCACCCAAATGCAGGCCCCGGGGGGACTCACATTGATTACGTAAGTACTTTTTATTTTTTGTATGTTTATTTGTTACCTTCTCATACTACAGTGTTACTGACTTTACTTTACTATATACAGTGGATAGTTGGGCTATACAGTACATCCGTCGCTTTATTGCTGAGGCTGGTGGTAACGTTACCCCGGCGGTAGCCATGTCTTGAGAATCGATCAGTCATTGGAACAACATGACGGAGCGTTAGCTTTGAGATCTTTTCTATTTATGCTCTAGAATTGTAATTTCTTTATGTTTGGATTTTTTTATTGAACAGATGATTATATTTTGATGATTGTTCTAGAATTTTATGCACTTTTTCTTTTAAGCTAATTATGTTCTAGATGATTGTATTTTATGCTTGCTTTAATTTTATATATAATATGTAAAATAAATCACTGAATATATATATATACACACAATTGCAGTCACTTAAAAACATATATCAATGTAGTTGTTCATATAATTAATGACAAAAACTAAAGAATTTAGTTGTTAGCAAGATTTAAAAATGATGTTCCAGAAAACTGTTGATCACTCTCGAAAAGATTTGTCTCAAAGTTAAATGATGTTGTTTGGGCCTATCAAACAGCTTTCAAGACTCCTATTTATACCACACAGTACAGGCTTGTCTATGGAAAATTATGTCATCTTCCAGTGGAGTTGGAGCATAGAGCTCATTTGAGCGGTAAAGGCATTGAATTTTGATTTAAAAATCGCTGGTGAGAAGTGTTTATTGGATATCAATGAACTTGAAGAGATTCGATTGAATGCTTATGAGAGGTTGAGAATTTACAAGGAAAAGACAAAGATTTGGCATGATAAGCACATTGAGAAGCGTCATCTTAAAGTTGGAGACAATGTGCTTGTGTATAATACTCGCTTGAAGTTCTTTCCTAGTAAGCTTCGTTTGAGATGGTTAGGGTCATTCACCATTACGAAGGTCTTTCCATATGGCTCATTTGAGGTTAGTTCTAATGAGGGATCATTCAAAGTGAATGGAAGTAGGTTGAAAAAGTATGATTCAAGAGTACCCATTGAAAGCAAGGAAGTCCTTTGCATTGCTATTGACTCTCCTAATTGATTTTTGGTAAGTGGTCAAGCTCATTGACATTAAACGAGTGCTTGGTGGGTGGAAACCCATCATTTTATGTCTTTTGATTTAGTTTATTTTTCCTGCGGATTTTATGCTTGGTTTTAGTCTTTGTTTTTCTTATAGATTGTTTGAGTAGGATGCATTTGGAGATTGAAGTCAATTATCTTCACCAAATTATCGGACAACTTGAGTGTTTTGGAGAATAAATTATGTATCAAAACAGCCTCTTTCTATAGATGGTCAAGTTTCAAGGGGAATTTCTAGAGCAAGTCTAGAAATAGGTTGATTTGTGAGTATTGAAGTTATGGGGCAACATATTTCTAGAGCAGATCTAGATTGGTGCTAAGATTTCTAGAGCACATGGCATGTTTGGTTTTTCATGAAGGATTTGGATCAGAAAGTTTTTAGAGCAGCTCTAGAATTACAGAAAATTTCTAGCGTAGTTATAGATTTAGGCTAGGATGTTCAGTCATGAATGAAGGGTGAGGATCAGCATATTTCTAGAGCAACTCTAGAAAATTCTAAACTTTTTAGAGGAACTCTTGAACCTAGCTGAAAATATTCAATGAAACTAATACTCCTAAACTTCTAAACACCTTCTCATTACCCCAAACCCTAACTCCCCCTCTTACTCACATCAACCCACTCCGGCCACCCCATCACCATACCTCACCCGGAGCACCACCACCCCATCACCGGCGACACCGAACTCCAGCCACCCCAGCACCGACACACCATCAGCACCTTGCCCTGATGTCCTCCCTCCCCCTTCGCACACTCCCTCTCCTCTCTCTTGCGCGCAGCCGACAGCTATCGACCCACGTACCCGCATATCTCCACCCAGCTGCCGACCTACCAACCATCCTCACTCCTTCCCACCTCCGACACACCACCGTCAACGTTCACCACCAGGTACAACCACCACCCTCCCCTCTCTTAATATAAAAAAAAACACAAAACCCTAAATTTTCATTAGCACTCTAATCTCTTCAACCCCATTACTCTCTTATCATTAACCTTACATAATCTCATGTATTGATTATTTAAATTGCATTGAAATTGAAATTGTTATTCAATTCATTATTTTAGTGATATATTGGTTTTATGAATTGGTATTGGATTTTGTGATTTGGTGTTATGAATTGATGTCGTAATAGTTTTATGATTAGTGTTGTGGTGACTTGCTTTTGTGCTGATTGTAAATTGGTGAATTGGTTTGGTGAATTGATATTGTGATATATTGGTGTTTGTGGTGAATCGATGTTGTGGTAGCTCTCTACTTTGGTGATTGGGATTGCTATATTGAAGAGTTGGAATAGTGGCAATTCATTATCTTAGTGGATTAATGTTGAGAAAATCTTTAGTTTTGGTGATTCATTGACTTGGTGATTAGAATTTGTGAATTATTTGGGCTTAAATTTGAAAGTATCCTTCGTCACACCAATGGCTCGTGCTAAGGGCAAGAGTACTAATAGTGCAAAGAAGCCCTCTTCCTCAAAGGCCAAAACAAAACCGGCATCTAGGCTTGTGAAGAAACCTAGGGTAACAATCGATTACTATGACATAGTATTTCAAGACTCAACCCATAGAGATAAATATGATCAATTGTTTGTGCATGGAGTTGTGACTACTCGGTTTTCTGATGATGATGCTTTGAAAACCCTCAATATTGAAAGGGATATTTCTTGGCTCTTCTCCAATGTAGGTTGGGGTCCTCACTTCACTCAATAGACCCCTACTTACAAAAGAGCTATGCTAGAACTTTTTAGTACCCTTACGGCAAACACGATACGGATGAGGGTTGTGAGCATGGGTTGATTTTCTTTTGGTAATATAATGTGGAGTATAGATGGGATCTAGCAACACTTAGTGTTGTACTTGGATTACTGACTGGTGGCCCAAGACATACCTCTACAGATTGGTTGGGTGATCCTATTTGGCAGTCTTTAACTAGCCGTCAACCTTCCTACGACCCCAAGAGTAGTGCAGCTAATCTTCTTCATCATCCTATCATCCGTTATGTCCACCGTTTATTAGCTAGCACTGTTCTCGAGAGATCTAGTTGTGGGTTGGTACAAAAAGACAATCTATACTTTTTGCACCATATGTTGCTTGCTAAGGAAATCGATACTGGTGCCTTCTTGGTCAAAAAAAAATGGAACACTCAGGCAACAGAAAAACTAGTAGTTTTTCCATTGTCTAGGGTGCCTTTGTCACTCGTATTTCTCTTCACTTGGGTTACAAAGATCGTCTCCTTGAGGAAGGACATATATTAGGGAGCGATAGTTTGGATTACGCTGCTTGTAAGGCAATGGGTTGGTGTTCTAAGAGAGATGAAACTTTGTTGTGAAAAATTAGAGCTGTTGAGATTAAGCTACCTCCCCTAGAGAGGTTAGATGTGCGTGTATCAGGGAATTGGAGGTTGGTTGGAACTAAGGCCTCAGCTCCTACTCTATTGCTTCTAGAGTCTGTTCCTACTTTGGCATCCTCTTCTTCTTCACACTCAACTGCCACTAACATTGTTGCTCGATTTCAAAAGTAGATTTACAACATTAAGATGGAGCAACAAGAGTTAAAAGCCTAAATGACTTCCATGATGTCCATGCTGAAGGGCATTCACACTTGGGTGCGCCCACAAGAATCACCATTCTCATCTCCTACTTCTCTACAGTAGAGCTACATGAATGCTCTCCACCTTTGCTCCATTTACTCTTTTCTTAAAGCACTGGGGACAGTGCTTTATCTAAGCATGGGGGGAGTATATCATGTGTTTATACATATTTGTATATTGCTTTCAAGTTTTCTTTGACAAAAAAGAATGAAAACAACAAAACCTGCTATGTCGAAAACTCGAAAGGGCGACATAGGCAAGAATTTGGGGCCCGGCTAGATTGAAAACCCGAAAGTCCAACTTAGGCAAAAGAGTGGCTTATCATGAGTAGGTGAGTTGTGAGGCATAGAAAAGAAATGAGAGCTAGGATGAAAACCCGAAAGGGCTCCTAGGCAAAACGAGAGACAAAAGAAAAGAGAGAAATCTATTTTTGCATCTCAATTGTTTTGGAGTTGGTGTCATAAGGAGATGGAGCGATAAGGAAGGAACTCGAGACTTTTTCATCGTTTGGAGGGATAAGAAGATAGCACTTTCTATGCAATTCTCTTTTCTTGGAGTTATAAGGAAATTTTGTAGCTAAGGGAGTTTCACAACATAAATTTTGTAGCAAGGTCATATCTTGTTGATCTTGTTGATTTGGTTGGGTTTTTGTTGTGTTTATTGTGTGTTGTTATGTAAGGTAAGCATGAGGGAGTAAGTGGTTTGGTTCATTGGACTACTTATCTTATATCGGGATTAGTGAAGATTAGGAAGGGAGACATAAGGAGTAATTATTGCTTTGAAGACTATGTTTAGCCCTTTATTTTCATCTAGTTACCTTGAGCTTGCTCGAGGACGAGCAAGGGTTAAGCATGAGGAGTTTGATAAGTACATTTATTTGTATTATTTGGTATTGATTCAAACTCCTTTTTGGATGAGTTTTTGATAATTTCGGGTTTATTTGAGCTCATTTATGCTAAAAGTCCATAATTATAGTTTAGCTCTAATCATATTGACTATTGCTAATGTATAGGCTTTTAGTATAAATGCATATTGGTGGCAAAGACATGATAGAGCTAGCATTGGGTTGTTTGTGAAATATGGTCCAAGAAAAGTAGAAAGAAGGAAATTAGCCCACAAGGTAAAAGAAAAATAAAGAAAAGAAAAGAAAAAGTAAAGTAGAAAGTGGCGTGGACAAGAGGGGAATTGGAGGCAAGGTCTTCACGGCACATGGGAAAGAATTTGAAGATTTTATTTTTTTATTTTTCTAAAATTTATAATTATTCTTTAATTAGAATTAGATTAGGGGGATGCTTGGTTTTTAATCTCTTGAGAGGTTTCTATTCATTATTTTTTTTTTTGCTATTCTCTTCTTTTTCTCTCTTCTTCCTCTCTTCTCTCTTTTTCTAGGGTTTATTTTTATGATTTTATTTAGATATTTCTCTCTCAAAAATATTTTTTACTCTTGACTACTCAATTTTGTTCTTAGTTTAATCATCAATTTAAATTTCACTATTTCTCTAGTTGGTTATATTTTTACTTGTTTATTCATGCATCTTTGTTATTTAATTTAAATTTCCTTGTAGTTTTATAATTTTTATGTTAATGCTTAATTCTACTGTTATTTCTATGGCTTTATTATGAGTAAGGAGTAGCATTCTCTCTAGGATGTTAATATATGAACCCTAGCATGTGTTAAATGGATTCTAGTATCAACTCCATGTCAAATTAAGGTTGGTTTATTAGGTTGTTAAAATTGATCATTAGGTTAAATTCATTGGTTTAATTAGTCAAGAAGCGACGGCTGAGATTAATTACTTTCTTTGTCTTAATGATATTTGTTAATTAATCAAGAAGCGTGATTTGGGATTAAGAGGGATACATCTAATATAATTAGACTAATCAAGAAGCAAAAGCTGAGGTTAGGATAATTAAAAGGTTGTTTGATTGAGCTAAGTTGACTCTTTCTTAGCTTCCTTGAGGACAACTCGTAATTGTACTACAACAGTCGTGCACTTGCAGTTATAATTAGTGACTAAAAATCAATCATCACCTTCCAACCTTTATTACTTCCAAGTTCTTCAAACTTCATGTGAAAAGGACATTTACAACCCTTTCTTTTAGTATCCTTTCGCACAGCATTGACCATATTCCTATCTTCAGCAGTGTATATATGACCACTATCACATACCAGGAATCTCAAAAAACAACCATCTCATTGGTTTTTATACAATGACTTCGTAAAAAAAAACCCACAACGTTCAGCAATTTCTATTGCCCATTCAGCTGCTTCATCAAACGTTTCAAAAATCGTTGTCGTTACAAAATAAGAATTATAGTCAATCCCGTCGAAACCATAATTTGGCAACGAAGCCTATTAAAAAGAAATAATAATAATATAATAATAATAATAATAATAATACTTATACTAATATAATAATATAAATGATAATATACTATTATTGTTAATTATAATACTAATAAAGTAATATTAATGTTAATAACATTACTTTTAATAATATAATTATATGAATTATAATATACTAATAATGTTAATGATATAATACTAATAATAATATAATTATATTAATTATAATATAGTAATATTAATTATAATAATATAATAACATAATTTTATTAAAAATTAAATAAGGCTGAAAACGTCCAAAATGGGTGTTTTGACCATGGTAAAACTGCCCAAAATAGGCGGTTTGACCATGGTAAAACCGCCCAAAAAGGGTGTTTTTACCATGGTCTAACCGCCTATTTTGAGCGATTTCACCATGATCAAACCATTTATTTTGGACGGTTCCACCATGATCAAACCATCTATTTAGGGTGATTTGATCCCTGATACCGTAAAAAAATTATCTCGATAAAAATATCCGACAATTGTGTTTACATGTTACTCAATGTTGTTGTCATGTTGGATTTACTTTACGCCAATGTTGTCAAATAATTTAGAGAGAGAAAGTGATGGAGTGAAAGGGAAAAGTTAGAATAAAAGCATTAGTATAATTACATTAGCTTAATATGTTGGCATTAATCATGAAAATGTCAGCGACAAATAACCACTCCCTAAATCTTTCATGATATTTTTCTTGGGCCAAGATACACCACTATAATTCTAAGAGTTGACCAATTTTCGGTTAGTCAAAATGGATAGCATACTCTATAAGACAGGAAGGCTGATGAAGCAGATTTTTAACGAAAAGAGATTGAACGGACAATAGAGGATCTTTATCATTACAATGAATTGTTATAAATGATAATATTAATAGTAACATTGAAAATAATAATAATTCAGATCAGAAAAATTCAAACCAAAAAAGGAGAACGTAGCCTAACCCAAATGAAGCAAGTCATACAAAAAATCCAGATTTCAAAAAAAAAAAAAAAAAAAAAATTTAGGGTAGAAGTTTACCTGAAAAAAAGGAACAAGGGAAAAAAAGATACATATACTGCCCGTATTTCTTTTCTACTAAGAGCGCAGTAAAGTATAAGGGAGTAATATACATACAGAAAAAGCACATGGCAGCCAGAGACGATACAAAATGAAGACACAAACATAAATAAATGACAAACCAAAGAAGCAGAATTACCAAAGTCCAAAGAGGTCCTGAGGTAAGTATATTTCTTTTTCCCCTAACAACTAGGTTGCCTAAGCTAACTGTCATCTATTTAAACAAAAATTGTCCTTCATGTTAGAAATCAGCTTGAACTTTTCTTCAGCTTCAACTTGCTGCCGCAAGTCAGTTGTTGTCATCCTATCCGGGTGGAACTTTAGACAAGCTCGTTTATACGCTGTTTGGACCTGGCAACAACAATCCACTTACCTCGTAAAGACACTCATTAAAAGTGGGCCGAAGAAGCAGGAAATGAAACTTTCCCCCTAAAAAGACTGGTGGACTCAGAAGTTCTAAACTTTTAAATACAGGTGTAAGCTGCACCCGTCACCAAAAGAGAGTTCACTCACAAGGTCAAAGAGGGTTTCATCCTAAAACAAAGGAGTTGCTCCTTAACCTTATAAAGTGTTTAACTTTAACTCATTTAATCAATGTAGAACAATTGGTCCCAACTCACATGTGGGTTTTTATTTCTTAACATAAACCATTGCATAAGGTGATTTTATATCTTGGAGAACAGAGAAATATACCTCGTTTGGAGAAGGGTACAGACCACCACCAACATGAATCCCTAAACACCTAAGCAGTGAGGCCATATCACTGCATATAGCCTCAATCCTATATAGCTCCTTCTTTATCTCCACACGATGTTTCTCTTTCAGGTTCAAATTCTCCTCATCCTGCAATAACATTTTCAAAAAGGCTAAAATAAGTACTCCGTACAAAGTATATAATACATTCTCCATAATAGTAATACAAAACGAAAGAAACACACCACTCTCAAATAAACATACTCCCTCCATCCCAAATTACTTTTACACTTTCCATTTTCATCCATCCCTAATTAGTTTTTACACTTTTATTATAGTGAAAGTCCTATTCTTATTTTAATTTACGTCTTTTCCCATTGCCAAAAAGTAGTGGTTCTCACACTCACATTCAATTCAAATATCTCCTTTCATATCCGCTTTTTCAATAAAATAACAATTGATAACAAAACAACTAATTTATCACCTAAAACTATAAGCATTAATAGGTGTAAAAACTAATATGAGATAGAGGGAATAAACGACACATTTAACCCAACAAATGCAATGAGCCACAAACTCGTCCGACATAGGCAGTGCAAGAGAATTGAAAAAAGAGCCAAAAAATGGAATTATTCCAATCTGATCTGATATCCAAGAAAAAGCAAACATACCTTTCTACGTGACTGCCGAATTTCCTCCACACGTTGCTTTTGTCTTTGTTCATTCATCATCATGCGTTTATTTTCTGCTTTTTTCCGATTCCTTAACCTCTTTGCTTCCTCGGCCTAAAGAAATAAACAAGCACACATGTCAAACATGATTCCACAGCATAATAAACCATAGCCTCACATTTGCACTATGTGCTTAAATCAAGCAACAGTCTCAGATAACACAGAATATGCACAGATTTGTCAACAAAATAGATAATCATTGACATAGAACAGCTGCCAATTTTTTAGAAGTCAACAAGGGAGCTAGAAAGACGAATGGACTTGAAATAAAAAAGAATTGTAGAAAAACACTCAGAAAGTTTAAAAAAATTGAAAAATATCACTAACAAAGGCAAAACAGAATGAACAACTACATAATCTATTCTTGAAATGAATAATTAGCCAACTATAAGGGGCCATTTGGTTCAACAAAATGGAAAGGAATGGTACATTCCAGGGAGATGAGGTTCAAATCCCATACCAATCTAAAATTGTTTAGGTGAACCTTATACCTGAATCAATGGATTGTATATTCATTTTAGATTTTTGGTTTACCTATGGAATGGATTCTCATTTTAGGTATATATATTTGGTTACAGAACTATTCTATATTTATATTACATTTATTAGTCAAAATAAGTCATCTTCTCTACAAAAAGTCTTAGACAGCTATCTACTATTCATACATAGAATTTTCCAGAAAATAAGCTATCCCAAAAATTTAAAAATATAAATCCTCTCTAAAAGAAAATATGAAAAACTCCAGACTTGAAGAGATGAAGAGAAGTAGAACAATTGAAAAATTACCAAATCCAGTTCAGAGTTTTTTGAAGCCACACCAAATCCATAGACATATAAGACAATCAAGTCGAATATCTTTGCAAAAAAAGAATCCCATTATGTTAAGTCCTCACAGCTTCTCTGAGATCTGCAATGTCAAGGAGAACGGTCTAAGGGTGATGGGTCGCTGGCAGACCAAATTCTGGTCACCAACAAGATTCGAGTTTGTGGTGCCATTTGAAAACTTTGCAGCTTCTCTCTCCTCTCTTTGAATTAGGTTTTGAATCTAGGGGGAATGGAATGTGAATCTTGTGGGGAAAGGTGGGTATGAAATTCTTAGGGAATAGGGTTGGAGTTAGAATCCCCCAAGATGAGGCTTCATATTAAAATGCTCAACCAAACAATAGAATGGATTCAAATTCCTTTCTAACCATTCTAAGATGTCCAAGCAAACACAACCTAATAATTTTCATCTGGCAAAAATAATTAATTCATTAATTGTCCCAAAAATATAGGAAGACTATAGTTTGGCCGATAAAGTAAACAAACCACAGACTAAAACCTCTCAACCAAGAGTTAGAAAAAAATTTGAAACCACTATAGAGAACCCCTAAAATTCACAATAAAATATTAAGACACAACAAGGAAAACCTTCCTTCAAAATGGGATCTGAACCTCAAGGAAAGTAACCTTTCAGAAAACAGAACAAACCAGGTCGAAATCTCCCAGGAAATCAACAAGATGAATAAACTAAACCCGTGCAGGCCATTTTCTAACACTTCCAGATCCATCACACAATGGCAAATCCTTAGAATAACATAAGCACACCCATTCATGGACAATCCCTGAACTCCTTATGTACAATGGATTTACTACAAAAATAAGAAAAGACATGAAGTAGACCTCCTAGAGAAACCTTGATGGGCTTGATTGCAGCTTTACTAGTTGAGAGTGGAGTAAATCAAATTGGGCAACCCTGGCTTGTATATATGAACCCAAATAATGCTTATGTTACAGATGTGAACAACAGGGAAATACTGATATAAGGACATCCAAATATGATATATCACTAAAGATGTATAGTTATTCAAGAGGAAAAAGTAGTAACATCTTCAGACAATGTAACTTAACTGCTTCAATGATGGGTAACAATATTGCTGATTCTCAAAACGGATGAATGGTCCAATAAATCACAGAAATAACATTTTAAGTTAACCCATGATTTGTTGGACTAAGCTTTTAAAACACACTTAAAATCAAACACAACCTTACATAGATGTTTCAATTACAGAAATAACATTTTAAGATCCAAGAGAAAAGTAAATGTATAACTATCAACTGGAAGCACCTATGTCCATAGATACACAAAGATTAGAATCAAGATCAATGTGAACTGATTAGATGAATACTCTTAAACCATGATTATCATGTCATGCAATCTCCCAGGCCAATCATTTAAAAATCCTAACCCTATGCTAAAAAATTATATGCATGAAAAGAGCAAGGTTTAATAGCCTACCAATAGCCAAGCAGATCACTGTTAGAACTAGCAGTTGATAAACAAAGCCTTGACTCTAGCTATGGCTAATCATATTTATACTTTATTAATAGGCATTTCTTCAATCTTCCAATCAAAGAATACGAACAAAATAATCCAGTCCTAGCTTCCACAATCCACTTCACAATGTGTGGCTCTCACCTAATAACACAAGATGGGATGGAAGTTTTCAAACTTTATCACTTGTATATTTGCACTAGCACTAAGATTTTAGCCATTTGCTACATTGCATAGAAAGCTGTCAAAGAACCACTAATCCACTAAAATCCAAATCAATGCAGCCCCCCTCAATCTGTTGGATAATTTAACCACAAATTCCTCACCACTAACATTATGGAATACACAATAATAAATTGTATATGATTATCTGAAAAGATGAAATTAAATAGTCTACATCCTTGCTAAAGCTGAATGAGAAAGTTATGACGGACACATAAAAATTGTCCGTGAACAATCACTGACCACAGTAATCCACAATTCAGATTCTAATCCATCAAATAAAACATCAGTGTGCCAGAAAAAAATGGGCATACGATATACTTAATAGTTAATAACAGGCTACCACTCAATGGGCAATGGAATTTTATTATACAGATACATTGAGGTCCAAACTATTCAAACAAGCTTGCCCACAAAATCTTAGGAACCAAATGCTCTCTATCTCTCTCTCACACACACATACAGACAAAATACAATACTTGTTTTACAGTAAAAGATTTTTTACTGTGATTTATTTCCAATAAATTGATGTTCAGGCTTCAGCACTCTGCTTTTATTTTAAAATCCACAACTAGAACAGTTGACAAAACCTCTAGGGATATCATAATAACATCAAGCACAGAAATTCATAAAACCAAAATTTATCCACTAGATAGCCCAAAGTCAAAGTCAGTTATGATGAGTATACCTGAATCAACAACTGATGCTGCCTAGCTGCACATTCTTCTTCCATAGCAAGCTTATACTCCTCGGTCTCCTTGATCTTCTGTCTATCAATAATCATGTCATTCTGACCAGAAGAAGACACTACTTCATTTCCATCGCTAAATTTGCGGTCTGATGGCAAACAAACTAGTTGTGCACACTGTTGTCGATCAAACACTTCATTTGTTGTCTTAGCATCACAATCCTGCGGAGGAACCTTCAAGTCTTCAGCATCAAAGTGAATATGAACTTTAGGGTCCAAAGCACCACTTCTTTCATTATCATCAATTCTAGAACTAATACACTCTTCACCTACCCTTGTAAATTGTCCATCCATCTCCATAGGATCGTAAACCTGCTCTACGGGCTTGCATTCCTTGGAAAACTTTTGGGAAGAAGCAGCAAAAGCATTGTCACCATCTTGATGAGGAGAACCATTTCTTGCATTACTTTGCTGACCAGGGATTCCAGCATCATATTGAACAGGATCACTGGGTGCTGAAGTACCAGATTCATCATCAAAATCAGAAGGAACACAGCTGGGATCATGTTTTCTTCTAAAAGAGGCCTTCTCCCACTGTTCCCGAAGCTTTTCCACAGATCCTTCCATTAGCTCACAGTCGGAGCAGTCACTTTCATATAAACAAAATTCAGAATCTCCTTCTGAATCGAGAGATTCAGTATGTAGTCCATACCGATTCTTAGAGATATTACTTCTGGAGTATGTTCGTTTAGACTTGGAGAATTTTAGAGGGGTATTTCCTTCACTAACGCCATTGCCAACATAAGCACTCGTTGAGGGAACAGCGGCTTCAGTTGGAGAGCTACCATCACTTGTAGTCACACCACTATTTGTATTACTAGCCCCATCCCTTACTCCATCATCATCACCGTCATCGTCAATGCTGATAACATGCTTCGGTTTTTTCCTAAACTTGTTTTGGAAAGACTCGGGCACATCGAGGATAATAACATCTCCTAAATCATCAGAGTCAACATCAATAAGCACAATGTTATCCCGTTTCCTACTCGTACCAAAACATGACTTGGGCATAAAACGATCACTTAACATCTGAGGAGCACCCATTCCTCTTCCTACAAAGCAACACAATCAAAAAACATGTAAACGCTTTCACATAATTAGACAATGATTTTCAAATGTTAATAAAAACATCAAAACATGATCCACACATTCCCTATTATTATGCGGTCAATCAATCTAATCATCTTAAATATGGTAAACTTACATACACCATACCCCCAAGTCCCCAACCGCTCTCAGGAGCACGAGCACGAACACGAGCGAGGCTGCTAAATATGCAAGTCTCTCGTTTCTAACATCGTCAACAACAACCACCTCACCAATGCTCTAGTTTAACGAGATATTATCGCAAACACTATAAAAACAAGTTTTAAAAACCTAAAATCGTAAATTAAATTACAGTTAATATAAATAATAACGAAATTAAGAAATTCAAACCCCAAGAATTCGATTATCAAGAAATTACAATTGCAAGCCCCGAAATTGTTGAGGTTTAAACCCTAAAATCATAAATTACGACTTAGTCAGACCCAAAAAAAAATTCCACAAGTCAAGAATCATCATTTAAAACATAGAAATTCAGGAATTGTATGATGAAGTATGAATTATAAGGGTAATTGAAGTGATTAATGATTAAATTAATTAAAATGGAAAGTACCAGTGAAACGCGACGGAAATCTGCTACAAAATACGGAATCAATCAAGAGCAAGGTATGGAGGAATAAAAAGGGGCTAAATTTTGAGGGGTGATTTCAGGAATTGGGTCGGAGATTTGTTGGTCGCCGATAGATGGGAGGTGGGAAACTGGGAATGACGTACAAGTTTGGGGCATTGAGGTTAAAAAATAAATTTGGGAGTGTGAAAAGGTAGAGTCATAGAGTAGTACTTCCTCTCTTCTTTTTTTTTTTTCTTTCCATTTAGAATTTAGAATCAAGATACTATTAAATATTATTAAACTTATTTATAATAATATAAATTAATCTAAAAATAAAAATAAATTTTATAAAAAAAAATTAATTCAAGTGGTTTGAATATTAAAAAAAATAGTAGAATTTCTAAAGTTTATGATATTAAACAATTAAAAAATCAATCAATGAGCTATATATCACAAGGATAGTGGTCCCAACCAAACTTTTTCACTCAATCACAACAATAAATTAAAATAGAAGGATTATAAATAAGAACAAAATTTTTAAATTTTCGAATGGTAAAAATGAGAAGAACAAAAAAAACGGAGGGAGTATAAGTAAGGAGTTTGTTAAACATCACACTGGAATCTCCAGTTATCGCTTGTATTTTATACGTGAATTATCAAATTTTCCCTTACTTTGTATATAAATATTTTATATATATTTTCACTTTCATCACTCAATATAAGTTCATTTTATTTCTGTTTTTCACTTTATTTCAATTTTACTCTCAATTTTCAGTGTTTTGAATTTCAGTATATTTAAAATGTAGTATTAACTAATAAAAATATTATATTATTTTTAACCAACATATATTAATTTATATAAAAAATTAATTTAAATTATTAAATATAATAATATTAACCTAATAACATTAATATTTTCAACTACGACATCTAATTATTAACTAAACATAATATATAATTTAACTACTAAACACGATTTAACTACAAAACACAAACATTATTAAATGTATTATTATTCATATTAATTAATAAATATTAACTAATTTAATATGTAATATTAACTAATACGTAATATTAATTAATCATTTGTCTCGATTTAACAATTCTTTAACTAAAAAATAATAATTAGGGTTTTAAAATACTACATAATAGATTAATTAAAAAAAGGAGGTTCTACCATGGTGGAACCATCCAATTTTGACGGTTTCACCCTAATTTTTTTTGTTTCAATCCATCTTCCTAACTTATATTTGGAAATCAGAACAACACACAAAATACAGCACATAATCTTTCTAATTAAAATCAAAATATAAAATATAAATCCACGTAAATTAACTTAAATTATTTAGAAATCAAAATAAACTTAAAATTATTTGATGGTGAAATCAAAATTAACTTTAATATTTATTTTTCATAAGTTGGTATACATTAATGTAAATACGAAAAAACCCTTAAAAATCAAATTTCATGGGTTATATGTTGTTAAAGGTTTTTTTTGGATAAAATAAGTGGACAAATCCCCCTTTGACAGGTCAACAATATCTTTAAAATGTAACACATGCAAATGTGGGATTTTTCAAAAATAAAATGAAGTTTGGCCTTTATGGACAAGATGGGTCAAAGGTTATATTTTTCACTTCAATTTTTCCTAATTATATTTATTAGTTAAGAGCTATGTTTAGTAGTTAATAATTATATTTAGTTGTTAATATTTATGCCTAGTAGTTAATAAATATGGTTTTGAATGTAATTATTTTAGTAAGTTAATATTTATGTTTAGTTGTTAAGAATTTAAATTCATATATGTATAAATTAATTTATGTTTAGTAGTTAATAATTATAATTAATATATATTTTATTAGTTAATAAGTGTTGTTTTATAATTAATAATTATATTTAGTAGTTAATAATTTTATGTATTAGTTAAGATTTATGTTTAGTAGTTAATAATTATCTAATGAGTTAAGACTTTAGTAGTTAATAAATATGGTTTAGTAGTTAAGATTTATGCCTAGTAGATAATAAATATCGTTTTGAATGTAATTATATTTCAAACAGTGTTTAGGTTTTTACCTATAATTCAAGACTTCATCCATTGTTTTAATAAATTATTTTACTAGGACTATTATTAAGGTTTGTTTTAAATAGATAGGTTTAATAAGATTGGTTAATGAAAAATTGTAGAATAACAGCCAATTCGGAAGAACATGCAATCGAAGAGAAAACCCACCAATTGCAATTACGGAGCAAATGGGTGTAATGAATGATGATTACAAACGAGAACACATAAAGTAGTTTAATTAGTTGGCAAAAGTCTCTAAGAGATGGTACATATTCAAAAGTTGGTATCTAATTTCATTCACAAAATCACATATGCTTGGCTCTTTATAATAAAAAAATTACCCGAATGTCCTTAATCCTTTTCCTCAAAACTCCCTTAAACCCTGGAAAAAAAATATTTTTGAACATTGAACCCCTAACCTCTAATTTATATCAAACTCTTAATCATGAAGCCACATCTTATTTATGTCAAGTTTTGACAATTTCTCAAAAAAAAATTTTGACAATAAATTTATTTTTTACAATGGCCCAAAAGTTTTTAGGAAGGATCAGGCTCCTATAGGCCCAAAGGAAGATCCCCCACTAGGTAGGTCAATACATTAATTTAACATTCAAGGCATAATTAGTCTCTTATTAATAAAAGATTTTGTATGCACTAGTGATATAATATAGTTATTATGTAATCAATAAAAATTATCACGATTTTAATTGATAAATACTAGGATAATTACAAAGAAAAGATATAGAATGGAAAGGGCTAAAAGCACTAGAAAGTTTAACAAAAGGAAATGAGACACATAGAGTTTTAGTACATATAGTTGATCAAATTGTGTAGGTTAGAGATGACCATTGGCCCAAAAATTTCAACTCATTTTGTTCTGAAGAATTGGGCTGGACCTAGTCTTGAGCCAAAAAATTTATGCCCAAAATACGTATTTTCAAACCAAAATAATATGCTTTTCTAACCATTTTCAGACTAAAAATGATGTTTTTAGTTACATAAAACCCAAATTTTAAAAAAAATCAGGTTTGGATAAAAAATTGGGCTCAATTTTTTGTCCAAACCCGAATTTTTCTGGGTCAATCCGAACAACTTTTGCTCACCTCTAGCTCAAGTTTAACAAATGGATTTTAAATAATGTTCACTTAATCATCACATATAAGTTCAGTTTACCACTTTGAAAACTTACTCGGGTAGTATGGGTAATATCTTAGAATCCAACGCTTCGATTTGCACAGGGTTTCATGGACTCAAAAGATCCACTGGCTTTTTTCTTCTGTCAATAAAAGTAAAGCCCAAGAAAACTGTTATAGTCAAAACGTCCTAGCCCACGTATTTCTTGTGAAGGCTTATGGTCTTTATGGAGAATGATAACCCAAATAGGGTAAAAAATTAAGCCCACCTTAGTACCAAAATGTACATTGAAATATGCAAATTTTTCATCAACGGACAATATATAATAATACCATAACTTAGATGATAAGTTAATAGAACCTGCCAGTCCACCAGCAGTGCATCAACAATCCTTTGATACAAATACAATGGTATTGTATGATTGTTTCACAACTTTTTCAACTTTGGCAGCTGTATCACAATTGAAGTTAATACTGATGTCAAAGTAATACTAATACAATATAATAATACATGTTTCCACATAAATTTCAGTTGCTTCCCAATCAAAATCATCCTATAATTTTCTTGGACATTGTCAAGAGACTTTCCCTACAAATTCACATATAATTTCTTTTGCATTACCTCAATTTGTTACCCGTTTGCAAATAAGTTTTTTTTTCCCTTTTTTAATCTTTATCTTGGCTACTTATATATTAAAAAAAAAAAAAACGGATGGAGTATTTTCTCTTATGAATGTTATGAAGTGAAAGTGATTGGAAGACTCTACTCAAATACAAACTTTAGTGATATTATGATCTCTCTTTTGAAAATTAATTGCTACATGTACTATGTTATAAGAGCACCACTAATGACTAACTTTTGTTTGAGTTTTAAAAGATTTTCTTAAATATTTTTCCATCCGATGTCCCAAAATCAATTTTATTCTTGAAACTTGATTTGCAATCCAACTCTTTAATGATGAAACTTTAGAAAATTATATAGATAAATTGTATAGGTAGACTTTATATAGGAATAAATAGTGTATTATCTTTATTTTTGAATAAATTTTTTTTTTCATCAAAGTTATCATATTAGATGACTTTTGATTAGAATGGTCAACTTTGAGAACTATACAATTGGGAATGGGGCTCATAGTATCTCAATGTCCAAAATATAGTTGTCACATTTCTTATTGGGAATGGGTGTTTTGACTGATTTTTTTTCAATTTATTTATACTAAGAAAAAAAGAGATTTACCGCCGGATAAAATAGAATTATACAATGGGGGCTCATAGTATCTAAATGTCCAAAATATAGTTGTCACATTTCTTATTAGGAATGGGTGTTTTGACTGATTTTTTCATTTTTATACTAAGAAAAACTAGAATTACCGCCGCAAAAACATGAAAATGTTATCTATTATAAGAGTTATTGAGTATGGGTGTTTTGACTTATACTCAAATTAAATGAATTTTCTCTTTTCGTACT
The DNA here is from genome assembly GCA_026401315.1 of Dysphania ambrosioides. Lineage (NCBI taxonomy): Eukaryota > Viridiplantae > Streptophyta > Magnoliopsida > Caryophyllales > Amaranthaceae > Dysphania > Dysphania ambrosioides. The sequence goes on along the minus strand of CM048664.1, from coordinate 22,314,947 downwards.
GAGGGATAGGAGTAGGATATATTGTATCAACCGAAGTGAAATTTGCATATTTCTCCTAGCATACTCAGTCTGATAACTAGTTCAAGGCCTGGCCTCAACTAATCAATAATTCGATATATATGACAAGAATTCCAACAATAATGCAAAAATGTATTATCTGTTCGGGCATGAAATTTTTTGAGAGAATATATATATATACATACCACATTATAGATTCGTCATTGATTTATAATGCGTTGTCAATTGCAAATTCAACCTATTAAAGTCAACGCAATGAAAGATGGACTAGACATATGTTGAATGAAATAGTAAAATTAACTTAGATCATAATGTAAGATTAAAATACAAATTCAACTTAGCTTGCTGCCATAAAATTCATCAAGATTTCAAGCAATAATGAACTGAAAAACTAAGATAATAATATACCAAGTGATTACTCAACCAAAAAAATAGCACATTTAAGCTAAAAAAAGAACCTCTATATATCATTATGAAAAACAATCAAAACAAATTCATTACAAAATTATGATAATTACATTGCAAAACATGAAATATAATTACAGGGCTTCCTTCCTAATCAACGAGATTTAGCAGTGTGTTTTTCATTGTGAATAAAAGAAGATTTCTCAACAAAAGAAGGAGAAACAAGGGGAGAAAGAAGAGGAATAGGGTCCTTATTCGGGTAATAGGAACTCAATGAGGATGCTGCAGATGATGGTGACGACGAAGGTGTAAACGACGACGATCCAAACAATATCTTCGGAGTGCCCTCAGACTTGAAAGACACGGAGGGTTTAAGCTGTAGAGGCCGAGGCGCTCGTCTTTGTAACCTGCTCAGCGCCCTCCTAATAGGCTCGTACTCTACCTTGGGATCATATTTTTGGAACCCTGGAAATGATGTTGGTTCTTTATCCGACGACCCCATATTCCTATATTAATTCCTAAGTTTTTATTATATATATGCCTAATAATTTGGCGGTACGTATCACTGCATGTTCATCTTTGAAGATGAATTAGAATAGATATTAATAGTAGTAGTGTAAATTTGGAGGGACATTAAAAGGAAGCAAGGATGGAGGAGCATGTGGTGCATGGATCATGTAAGGATATGATAATAATAGTAAAGATGAAGGATGAGATGGGGGGAATAAAGTTGGGGTGGGGTGACTTGGTCAGGCTAATTAAGCCAAAGAGAATTTGGCACGTTACAGTGAATTATTTATTATAACCTATAGTTGGTGGAATATTTCTTTGGTTCATAGATTTCATAAAAGTAATGGGGTCTATGGTAGGTGTTTTATGTGGGGGGGAGGTCGCTGTTGGTGTGTAGTATTTAACACATGATATGGCGTTTTTTTCTGTAGTTTTAGATCTTACTATACCCATTCATGTGAGGGTGGAGGGAATCAGTGCTTTTAACTATGAATAAGAACATGATTTTCAGTGACATATTCTGATCTACCCACATGATAATTAACGTGCATCCCCCCCCTCACTCTCCCTTTTTCAACTTATCATACTTTTTAGATTTCATTGGGTAATCATTTTAAATTAGTAGTTTTCATTATGTAACTGGCTGGTGTAAGTGTGCGAGATTTCAAACTTACTATCACAATTTCCCAATTAAGCTGTACTGTTACAAGTATTCATGTATAAGTTAGGGATAAATTATCCTAATATAGAGATTAAAAAGATTATATGAAAACGTATAAAACTAATGAACTACTCTTTTTATTGTCAATTGGTTTTTGAATAGAAGTATGTTAACCTATATGTGATCAATCAGACTATCTTTCGGTATAAATCACCATGTAAAATCACAACTGCCTAGCTAATACTAGCTTTTTCTCCACAAGTAGTCAAGTACTAACTATATGAACCTCACAAGTTTCAGTGAAAGGCATACAATCAATACATTCAAAGATGGGTAAGGACCAGAATTCCGTTCAGGCATTAACTAATGCGCTGCAATCAAAACCATGACATCTCAAAGAAAAGCAAGAACGAGCTCGCTTCATAAAACACAAAATTTAATGCGAGGGTGAGAAGGATTCACATAAATCTATCTTGAACTTATTGTAACTGATGAAACTTTGTTAGTTATCCTATTTAGAAAAAATGTACTCCCAATTCATAAAAACATATGCACGTACATGTAGTTCAATAGAATTAGCACATAGAAGTACGTATCTATTTACTAGATTTCTACTCATAATGAAATAGAGTTTAGCTTGATTTGCAATATAACGTGCAAAATACAATTATGTAACCATTCATTTACCTCCTAGAGTATTATATAGCCACTCATTAATCTTGTTTTAATCATATCTTACAAATATAATGTTCCGAACTACGTATATGCATAGGCGTAATAATATCAATAGGTACACAGTGCTCCATCAACCTAGTGAATGCAAGTTGTATTAATTACTACCAAGTCCAAAGTATAAATTCACCCCAAATGTATGTGTTTGACTGTTTGAGAAATCCTCGTTTCTAACATATTAATAATATAAGATGAGCAAAACCGCAAGTTAAGCAGTGTGTAGAATCACATGGCAAATCCAGCAAGCTAAGCTGTAGTAGCGTATGTCTGGTCAATTAAATTTCCCTTTCTATTCCCCCTCTGAATCTGACATTTCTACCAGAGCTAGTAATAAATTGTAGCCTTGGTCAAGATCTCGCGACAAAGGTGGCGGCATTGCAATCTAAATCACTGCTTTTTTAATGCAATGTTGCCTACCATATTCTTCATATGAACCGACCTTTTTACTTAATATTTTGTTTTGTCATATCATGCAAACATTTCGGTTTCATTAAACACATATATTCATAGAGAAAGAAAAAAAAAAAGATTGTAGTACAATGATGCGTACTTAGATCGAATAAGCATTTGTACATGTAAAAGTTCATGCATCAATCATGCCTTCAACATTCAAGAATATGCATGTTTTCATGAAAAATGTTCTCTCCCCAACGTAGCTCTCCATCCCTAAATCAAATTCCACGACAACATCTATGTATATGAAATCATCAATGTTGATGAGTCGGACGCTTAGATGGTCAGTTACGTATATAGCAACTTAGCATTGATAACGATGAGTAAAATGCTATATATTCTTCTAATGTTTTCCTAATTTATATATGATATAAATTATATTAGGATATTGAAATATCATATATAGTTATTATTCTTTTAAATATATGTGTTGTTATATCAGATGAATAATTGCAAAAGATATAAAAATACAGAAAAACATATATCATGTATAGATATTATGAAATCAGATATAGAAAATAAATTACGAAAATACACCTAATATATTTATATTTGGTATAAATTAGGGATTTCTCGTATTCTTCCTATTAACATGTATTCTTCAATTCGTATTAACATTGCATGAGGGTATAAAAAGTTGCACGACACAATATTGCGAAAGCAATAAATTAAAGTAGGATATAAGTATTAATTGAGTGCGTAAGTGGTAAGAGTGACTATGTCAGGGAATAGTGGCAAAGCAACAAAAATGGGAAGACATATAGAGTCACGAATTCATGAGCATTCCATTGAATTTTTTTACCAAATTATGCAGCAAATTTGACCCAAAACTGTAAAAACTAGTGGGATTAAATGGTGAAACAAACAGGCAGGACCTAGGAAAGGTTGTAGGGGTCGATAAACATCCTCTGCTGATCAGATTTTTTTTATGGATTTCTGGAATCTCCCATCCACACTGCCACACATAACACCCCAAAAAAATGAACATGTATATTTCTTATATATATATATATATATATATATATATATATATATATATATATATATATATATATATATATATATATATATAAAAGTATGTTTTTAATATCTTCCTCTCAACAGGAGGAGGAGGACAAAAGAATGTAAAGGAATGGGGAATGCTGTACAAACTGCAAATGGAATACTGGAATTCATATATCCAGCCTGTATGACTTAACCCCACATATATGGACCATTTGTCCCCTCCTCCAGTAATGAAAATGGATTTTCCTCTGTTTTTCCTTTACTTGATCTTTGTTAATGTCCCCATTCCCAATTTGCTGCTTGAATTATACGCCATCTTTTGATTTCATATGACTTTAATGTGGTAGAATCTAGTACATAATTTTCAGTAGTTCATTAAAAATTTCAAGCTAAGACTTTATTTATATATTGGGACTTAAATTTCGTTTATCTCGAATGTAACTAATTCATAAGAACGTTGGTGTTAGACGTCTCGTGCTCTCATGTACATTCCTGAACATTAGATTACAGCACTCATACAGCAAAGTTTTTTTTATTCATTTACTTTCGAGAATGTAAACTACCTGGAGTCTAAATTTGGCCATCGGTTCGCTTCTTTATAGGAACACCAAGATGTACGTGACAAAGAACTTGTTATGCATGTATTGTTGGGTTTTACAATCTTAAAGGGTCCATCTAAAGCTTTCAATTTTCATAATGAATATGTATCGAGTGAACCTAACCCATTTTACAACCCCAGAGGTAAAACTCGTTACCAATCCAAATCAACTTGAATCCAATAAAATATATATTTAACCTAAAATTTGTAAACTCAAACTCAACCTAATCTCAACGATGAACCAATATTATCTAAATTTGACTTACCTGAAATTAACCAAACTTAGAAATAACCTAAAACTAATCAACTTGACAACTAGCCGTAAAGGCCTAATTGATGAGGACTCATAATCCCATTTCAACATATGCATTCAAGATTAACCTGTTAGCAACTTGAGAATTGATTTTGCCCACATATAATACTAAATTCTTAAACTTAAAAAGTTTTTTATTAAAAATTATAATGTTTTATATTTTGTAATATAAAATAATATATAGATTGTAAAAAGGCTGCGAAGATTCTACCGATCAAATATGATTCTATCGATAAGACGATATAATAAGGATTGCATTGCAAAATAGCACTTGCTACAATAAGATCAAAATGATTAAACTATCTATCTTAGCTTGCAATACATAGAGAGTTGGTACTATAATACTGCAATACGTAAGAAATATATCACATACTAATTTTATATAATACTACCTCATCATTCATCACTTGATTTTTTTGTGGTGCAATTATTTATAGGGACGTGACAATGGCAATACAACAATACATTGTCATTTTCAAAGATTTGATCATCGTATAATGAGAACCAGAGAAATTGAAATCAACACAATAAAGTGAAAAGTGAATTATAAACTAATAATGACTTAATTTTAAGTAATATACAAGTTACAACATAATTTAAATTTGATACCCGACCCAAATTCCAACCAAAACATAGATGACTTATTCTAATAATGACTCAAATATCTAACCCGAAAAATCATCTTATCCCATCTAAATTTGAACAGGATTGACTCAAAATGACCCTGTTCAAAGTCCATCCAAACCTAAAATAAAACGTCTTAATCCTTCAAACTCGTACCTACCAAAAGACAAACGACGACCCATTTCAACCAGACTCGATTAGTATCAACCTGATTAATGCCGAATCGAGCTTATATCGTCAACCTGATTTGACACCCCTAGATCCAACATGAGACTAAGAGAGTCCACTCTGAACATATACTCTATACTCCGTGTATAGTAAGAGGAAAGAGATAGCTAGATATTTTTTTTTTGCTAGAATATGTGTAAAGAGATTTTCTTGCGGATGAAACGACTATAAATGCAGAACTTTATTCCATAACTTAGAAATTGTTAGAGAGCCTCCATATGAGGGTTTTGGTGAAAACTCGAGCGTTCGCTGAAATGCTGAACTATTCAGAAGTAGACCTACGTAATTAATCAGCTTAGGGCCGGGATGGGTCCAATCGGGTTAGGCCGAACCAGAGGAGATACACAATGGGCTAAGTCGGGCCAGACCGTCCAAAAAGAGTATAGTTTTATCTATAGAGTGATAGTTTATATGTATCACCTCCAATTTTTGGTAGTGGAATATCGACAAGTAAGTAGAAATAATTCATTACTTGATAGTGTTTAAAAGTCTTGAAAACTATTGGCCCATTAATAACCCGACTTGACCCGTTAAAGACCCAATAAAACATGATCCTTTAAGAGACCGACCCATTAGGTCCATTATTGATTAGACCCTTTTACAAACGGGCTAGTTAAGGGCCCTTAACGGGGCCCCTTCCATTTAAACAGGTCTATTCAGAAGCATAACATATACTATACTACATATAGTGATATATGTTAGGCTTTGATCAATATCAAGTATAAAAGTTTGAGTTTATAATCTTGTGTATTTTTTTCTTGAAGTCGATAAGTAATTAGAACCACGTATAAATTTATGGTAAACATTATCTTACGTAAAGTAATAATCCGTAACTTTTATTTCCCTATTAGTAAGCATCAAATACTCAAATAGTAAACCAAAACAGCCATGATTTTTCCATGCAATTTTGTACTCTGGTTAAAATAAATCATTGTGCATACTGCAAAGTGATAGTGTTTAGAAAACCCTTCGTTGTAACATTATATTTTGTGTATAATAATGTTTTCTATGGAGAAAGAATAGAGTCAATTTGAAATTTCACTTTCACAATGCTTACTTGGAAGACGGAAAGATCACTCTTATATTAAGTTGATGGAGCGAACTAAATTTATATAGTGTCCACTAAAATCAGTAATCTGAGATCATTGTATCAAAACAACTTCGGATGAGAAGATATTTTTGTATGTAAGGAAAATTTAGCTTCATGTGACAAAAAAAAAAAAAATATTAGTATGCTTTTAATGAGCTTGTCTAGATCTATATCTGAGATATTCAACGATGCATAATTTCCTTTATTTTTTTTAAATTGCACTTTTGAAAATTGAAATTATACTATTTGGAAATGAAAATGTACTTAAATAATATGAATTTGTACTATTAGGATATAAAGTTGTACATAGTTTTACAATTTTTGAGTGAGCATGTTGTTATACCTTTATTTTCTTTTTTGAAATTGCACTTTTAAGAATTGAAATTGTACTATTTGCAACTGAAAATGTACTTGTAGAATATGAAGTTATACTATTAGATAATAAAGTTGTACATAGTTTCACCATTTTCACATGGACCTGTTGTTTTAACTTTATTTTCTTTGTTGAAGTTATACTTTTAATCGGAATTAAAGTTGTACTATTTTCAAATAAAAATGTACTAGTAGAATATAAAGTTGTACTAATAAATTAAAAAGAAAAAAATTGTGATATATATTTACAAACATATATCCAATAAATTTTTAGAATTTCTCTACTTGTAATTATGGTTATTTATATGCATTTTATGCAACAAAACCATTTGGGCATGAGAGTGCATGACCCTCACACAAGCCTAACAAAAATTTGAACTAAAATCTTAACTATGAACATGCTACTTTTGATCCTTGTGTCCTAACTAGGAATACTTATAAGCCGAGTCGAACTTGAGTTTGGCAGAGCTCGACTCGAGCTTGATAACTCAAACTCGACTCGAAATCGAAAGCTCGTAAGCCAAAATACCGAAGCTCGAGCTCGACTCGAAAACTCAATTCTCAAGTTCAAGTCAAACTCGAGCTCGATTAAAGCTCATTTCAAGCTCGAACTCGTTTTCAACTCGTTTAAAAGTTCAATAATCATAAGCGCTTATACCCAAATTTGGCCAACAAGAAACCTAAGTTTTAGCTTTGAACTTGATTTGGTTTTAGGTGAAAAAGAGTATTGGATTTATATATACCAATTCCTTCAAACCATATATCATTTTTTTAATGTGGGACTTTGAGTTTATATATAGAATCCTCCAACCATCTTTAATTTTAATTCAATATGGGACTTTTGGTTTGTATATCAAACCATCTTTTATTTTATTCCAATTTTATATCTTCAATATATTTTTATTTAAATATATACTATGAATAAAAATTCTAGCTTCTCATGAGCTTTTCAATTCAGCTTTGATTTACTCAATATGGCTCGTTAACTTATCGAGTTGAGTTTGATTTCGAGTCGAGTCCAATCAAGTCGAGCTTTGACCAAATTTTGACCAAGTTGAGTCTAAATAGCTAGCTCAATTAAATAAGCAACCTTAGTCCTAACCCTCTTACCCTTTCCCTAATAGCTAACCGCCGGTAGCATCAATAAATATCACTCTTACCATCTTTCACACTCTTTGTAGCCTTTTTGAATTTTAATCCCATAGTGCGCAGTCTTAAACCAAATCTACGCCTTTTTTGAATTTCAATCCCAACCTTGTGGATTATTACTTTTCTAAATTGCAATTTTACTTGCTAATCAATCAAAAAGTTACTTGAAAAGATATTATCGAATAGGCCATAGTCATTAGTCTCCCTTTAAATCTCTAGATATCACTATCGGGTCTAATTTATATATATATGATTTGCCATCAAACAAGTTGTTTATGTGGTGATCTCTCATGTATTATTCTGATTTCAAGGCTTCTACGCTCTAATTTCTTATATTACATATGTGAAACAAGTTCATGCGTTGATAGAAAATTATTACTTAAAGAACTCTATGTAATAAGGAGATACAAAAATTAAGTTTTTAAATCATATGGTATACGATAAACTAACATAAGGTACTATGTCAAGCATATTCTTTTGGTTTTTCTATTTCATGCCTGACTTTTGTTAACCACCTCTTTTGAGAATTACAATGCCAGGAATTGAGCAATTGCAAGTTTGCAACATATCAATCGATCAATTTGATATACAACATGTTTAAATAATCATATTGTTAAGATTTGATATTTGAAGAACAAAAAGTTTTGAACCTCTCTTTGACAATATACCATGCACAACCTATTCTGGGTATTGTCATTAGCTTGTGCTATTATGGTCATACACGTCTATCCCAGTATAGTGAATGCTTTAGAAATGTGGCCACACATTTCAAAGGAACCGCCCTCACTCCCAAATTCACATAGGTGAGTCCGAAGAATCCACCTTAATCACTAACGTTTTTATGTTTAATGATAGAAGTCAAAATGCAAAGTTCAAGAGAGTTTATAATGTGATGGAAGCCAAAATGCAAAGTTCAAGAGAGTTAGCAATGTGACTCGTTACAACCCATCGTGCTCAAACCTAATATTTTATTAGGTTGACGTATCATGCTAACATATGCTAATCAAAGTGTTTGTGTAGCCAAATACTTGTTGGGCCAAAGTTTCAATGTTTTATTTCATATTATTTATTTGCCTAACTTTTACTTAAGTGCTTCAACTCTTTCTAATATATTTTATTAAGCTACTATATTTTAATGTGCTTTGCTTTCTTTTTTTTTAGCCCAAATAACTTCTAACGTATAGCCATGAAGTCTATCTTTGACAAATTTGTTGCTGCATCCACTTTTCCCAAGTTTTTAGCAATATTTTATGCACTTTGCCAAAGGATAATAATATTCTAATTGCCTAATCCTTTGTTTCTATCATTTTCCTTATTTTACTCCTTTTATTCTCTAACTTAACTTATTTAAGCATGCATTTATTGTAAAGGATATCCCTTGGTTTCAGCAAATTATTAACACAATAAATATGTTGAAGATTCTTCAAGATAAATTTGGTATTTACCATATTTCTAGCATCTTTATTTTGGAATAAAATTTGTTTGAAGCTTAAAGTGCAACAAATTTATTAAAAAGCATCTTGCTGAAAAATATTCAAAAGATATCAAACTACAATAACCACAAAACAATGATTTGGTTACAACTATATTGAAGGAAATCATACTAAAAATATTCAAGAGAAATCAGAATTTTAGCAACCTATATTCAACGGCTAAGTGTTGAAGTTCAAATATAAAATACACAAGCATTGAAGTTGAAGCAGACAAATAAACAAGCCTTCAAAAGAGAATTATCATTCACAAGCATCAGCAACAAAATTATTTTCTCTCTAGCTTTGTAAACCTTACTTGTATTTTAGATTGAGAGAAAAGAAAAGTATAAACTCTTGAGTATTATAAAAGAAATTTTTTTATAGAGAGTGTTATAATAAGAGTATACCATCATACTCAAACATATAGAAAAAGTGAGTTTTTTATTACTAGGATCTGAGACACTAACGTATAGTTTAAGATAAGGATTGTAATATTCTAGGGGTGCTTTAGGTCTATAAGGAAAGTAATAATATATCGACTTAAATCCTAAGGGTTGGACAACCCTAGGCGGAGACGTAGGCAAATTCCTGCCGAACTTCGTAACAAATCACTATATTTTGTCTCCTTTTTGTTTCTGCTTTTTCTACTCATGTTTTATTGTTTATTTTGTTTATTGTTCAAAGCAGCAGCAAAGTCAAAGTATGAGCAACAACCTTGAAAACTAATTTCAAGGCCTTCACATTTAACTTCAAAGTTAAGCCTTAAAGCTTCAATTATGCCTTTAAAAGTCAGTTCAAGACCTTGAGTTCATGACTATAAAAATTGGATATACTCTATTCACCCTTTCCCCCCTCTAGAGTATATTTGATCATATTTCATCTCCCTATTAATTCTTCAGAGTCTATAAAGAATACTCCTATAACTCGATACTCCACTCCAATTGAGTATAAATCTTATTAATTAAGAGTTGCTATTAACTCATCCTTAATCATTTTAGGAATTTATTAATACAATATCATAATCAATGCATGTCACTCCATAACTTGTTATTATCCATTAAACCTGTTTCTTGGGAACACGTCTTAGTGGCAATTGCTCCATTCTTTTAGAAGAATTAAGGACTTTCGCTCTAGCCAATCCTTTTGTTAAATGATTTACTAGGTTGTTCTTAGTGCACACACGATCCACTTTAACCGCTCTAGTTGAGAGATATTCTCTCACGGTCCTATGCTTATGACATATCTTTCCATTGTAATAACAATTATGAACTTTAGCAATAGTTGTAGTACTATCGCAATGAATCAAGACAGTTGGTAATGGTTTTTCCAATAAAGGAATCTCACGTGTTAGTGTCAGATTTAGTATGGGTTCAGTGGGTTCAGCTGAACCCATATATACTATTTACAACACTTTATATTGTATTTATAACTCTCAGCTTAATGGTTGGGCACAGGTACTCTTATTCCATACACCCAGGTTCAAGTCTTTAAAACAATTAACTCAACTCCTTTTATTTTTTTTCCACTTCTTCAATACATAATTTATCTTCACTCAATTTCCCTAAATCTACCCTAGTAACCCTTCTAGCACTCCAACCGTCCCCGGTCCCCAAGTGGGTCTGGACTGCCACTCGTCGTCTCCCCACTTTGCCTCATGTTGAATTTCCACACCAGCAGCAGCGATGGGGTCTTGATGTGTCCCCCATTGGCTGCACATTGTGGTGAATCACCGAATATCTAATAATTCCTTAGCTCTCCCCAATTTTTTTAGTGAAATATGTTTAATTGTTGCTGCAATTTTGCTATAAAGAGTTAATAATTTGCTTGATGCTTCTTATAATTCCTCTTAATTTCGTTACAAAGAATCAATAATTTGGTTGATGCTTCTAAATTTTGTTACTTAGTTTCGTACATGAAAACAATGAAACACCGTTTTTTTCTCTCTCCCAATATGAGTTCCTTCTCCTATGGGTATCCTATCTTCATTTCAGTTGCTCGTCTCTCAGCTCTTAAGTTCTTAGCTCTCTAGATTGTCATTAGTTCCTTACACTTTTTAAATTTGTTGGTTTGTTATTAATCTTCTCTAGTTTTTTGTTGCGTGTTGTAGGGATCTTCCATTCTTCTTTTTTCATTACAATCTTACATGTAATCCTTTCCCTTCTGCCCCCTAGATTTTCTTAATTCCTTTTGTTCTCTGTCTACTTGCTCTTATGGCCTTCTGATTTCTTTGTTTCATCCCTTATACCTTTGTTTTTTTTATTGTACCTAATTTCTTAGTCCTAGAAATTATGATTGTATCAGCAACTTTATATTGTAACATCTCTGTCTTGGTATTGACTATAATAGTATCTTTGTCTTGGTATTGATTGTTGTGGTGTGGTCGTGTGGATGAATCACTCTTTGTGTGGCTGAACCAATTCAAATCAAGTGAGGGGGTAGTACTAGTGCCTTACATAAAAAACTCCTCTTATTTAACTGTAATTTTTTTCCATATTTGTAACTGTTCATTTGGATGGTTGGACCCTCAAATTGTTCTTTGTAATTTGAAATTTTAGAATATTTTATATATTGCTTTAATTACTAGATTCCAACGCAAAAATCCTGGCACCGCTACTGTCATGTGTACAGGCTCTTAACCATCCTACCCCTTCACTAGTTTAGCTAGTGCTATCGTTTCTGACTCTATGGTGGACAAGGTCAAAATAGTCTATTTTTTAGACTTCTAAGATACACCTCTACCAGCTGTAATGAAAATGTATCCACTTGTAGCTTTAGAGTCATCAGATAAGATGTTTGAGTCAGCATCGCTATATCCTTCTAGGACAACTAAAAACCTCTCACAATGTAATCCTTGGTTCATGATCCTTTTAAGGTACCTCATGACCTTCTTAATAGCGCACAGATGCTTAATATCAAGACAAGTAGTAAAATTTCCTAATAATCATATGATACAGGCTATGCCGAGTCTAGTACAACCAGTTGCATACCAAAGGCTGCCAATGATGCTCGTGTATTTAGATTGACATACTGCATCACTAGTGTTTTTAAACAGCTTTACACTAGGTTCATAAGGTGTATATGCAGTTTTACTGTCATAATAACCAAATTTCTTAAGATATTTCTCATTGTAGTGAGATTGATCTAATGAAATTCCATTTTTAGTCCTGGTAATCTCAATTCTAAGGATTACATTCACTTCTCCTAAGTCTTTCATGTCAAACTCAATCAACAATAACTTCACATTATTTACAGCATGAATATGTGAGCCAAAAATTAACAAGTCATCCATGTAATTCTCAAATTTTACATTTTTGCATTTGTCACTATTAGGGGTGCTTAATAACGAGCCAAGCCCGGATAGTAGTGGGGTTGGCTTGATCTCAATGAGGATATGCTCGGCTTGAGCTCAAAACTCGAAACTCGATAGTTGAATAGGAGCTTAGCTCAAAACTAGGTTCAAAGCTCGGCTCGACAATAAATTTTTAATTAAAAATTTGATTTTTTTAAATAAAATATAAAAAATAATTCAAAATATTAATTATATATATGTATTAAATTTAAAAAATTTATATTAAAATTTTTTTAAAATTTTTATATATTAAATTTTATCAAACTTATTAACGAGCTTTCAAGCCGAGCCAGACCTTGCTTGGCTCGGTTTGTTTAAGTCTCGAGCCGAGCTCTATTAGACCAAGTCAAGGCCGAGCCAAAATCGAGTAGCTTAGTTCGTTAAGCACCCCTAGTTACACTACCATTCATCTTAAAATAATGTGAGATGACTAAGTTATCAAATTTTTCATGCCATTTTTTAGGTGCTTGTTTGAAACCATAGAGGGATTTATCCTACTTACATACCTTATGCTATTGTCCTAGCTAGGATTATAAAACCTTTTGATTGATCCATGTAGCTTTCTTCTTCTAACTCACTGTTTAAGAACACTGTTTTAATATTTTTCTGATGCACTACAATATAATGAATGACAATAAATGATATTAGTACTCTTATAGAAGTAACTCTAGTCATAGGTAAGTAAATATCAAAGAAATCAACATTCTCCCTTTGTATGTAGCCTTTACCTATAAGATGAGCTTTATACCTATCAAATAGTGTCATCGACCTTTAGTTTCCTTTTTAAAATCCACTTGCAACCTGGTGGCAATTACACTATGTGCCAAGTTTAATTAGACCCAAGAGAGTCCATTTCATCGTTCACTACTTCTTGCCATAAATCCGCATCAACTAAAATCAAAACTTGTTAGAGGCTTGTAGGATCCTCCTCTACATTGAGTGCTTTAAAGTTTAGGCCAAATTCCTTAGCCACTCTAGCATGTTTACTTCTCCTTAGCTCGGGTTTAAGCTCCACATTATGAGCTTTTGTTTTGACTATGGGAACAATTGAAAAGGACATGCCCCCACTATTTCTAAATTTAAAGTGAAACCTACTCTTATAAAAATCAGCAACATGAGATTTAATAATCACATGTATATTAAAATAAAATAATATGTATGCTTTACTATTTACGATATATCCAATAAATACACATTCTTATGGCTCCACTAGCTAGATTTACCCTTTTTGTATCAAGAATACAAACAAATAGTTAGTAAATTTCACCCCTACCAAAGAGGAGGTCCACCTGAATTCAAAGATATGGCAAGAACTAACTTAGTTAGTGTTGTATTTTTCCTTTCAGCCTTACCATTCATTTAAGAAAAACAGGGATCAATCCTTTCATGTATGATATAATGTGAATTATTAAATTCAACAAATTTGTTGATATCATATTCAATTTCACTATCACTTTGTAACCTCTTTATATTCTTGTTAAACTGATTTTCAAACTCAGCCACAAATTGCTTAACACATGTCAAAAGCATCACTTTAAATTTTAATGTAATAAACCAAGTATAATAAGAGTAACCATCAATATAAGGGATAAAATATTGTTGCTTGTTTTTTTCAACTTACATCAAGCTCACGTGTGTTAAAATAAAACAAGTCAAGAGGCTCTAAACTTCTCATATTGGACTTATAAGGAGATTCGATGATCTTAGCTTGGCAGTAAAACTCACATTTATCAAAATCATCAAGTGAAAGATTAGGATTTAACCTAAGTTACTCATATTCTTGATGAGTCTATTGTTCATGTGACAAAGTCTCATATGCCAAACATCCATTTCCAATAATATTTAAGTACACAATATGTAAGTAGAAGGAGAAATTTTATTAATTTTAACATTTAGTTTGAACATACCATCAATTGAATATCCTTTTCCAACAAATATATCATTCTTTATTAAAGGAAATAAATCTAAACCTATAGTTTGAGTATAACTAGCTTTGTTGAGAAGATAGCTCGAAACTAAATTCTTTATCAATTTTGGAGTATATATGTCATCCTTTAGAATGAGAGTCCTACCGAAAGTAAACTTTAATTCCATTTCTCCAATGCCGGTAACATTAATGGAGTTGGAATCTCCCAACAACACTTTCTTATCATTAATTGTCTTAGTGTGTGTTTTGAACATATGCTTGCCATAACAGACATGACGCATGGTGCCGCTATCTACCCACTAACCTTATGATCTAACAATGAGGTTTATCTCAATAGTCAAAGCCACAAAAGGATCATATCCCCAATCATGCTAAATTGAGCGGGTGCAAAGTTAGGCATGTTCTTGTACTTTTTTTCCATATGGCATGTCTTTCTAAACCGATAGCATAAAAACTAACCATTGATTATTGCTAAGCATTATTCTTTTAAGCATTCTAGTTGTTGCGATTAAAGTTTCTCTTCCGATCTAAGGTTTGAAATTCTTACCAACAGGTTTGAGAGGTGTACTGCTTCTTTTGGGATGGTTGTTTGTAGTCACTAGAAGCACATCCTCTTTCTAGTCCTATTTTCAAGCTTCTTCTTCAATTCAAAGACGAGTGTTGAGACTCTCCGAGAAAAATTCCCTGGTTTTGTGCCTAAGGTTGTTCTTGAAATCTTTTTAGGAAGGAGGCAAATTTCGATGATAATAACTACTTGAAACTCTTCATCAAGAGTCATGCCTTTAGAAATGATCTCATGGGCAATTTTTTGGAGTTCATAAGATTGCACCTGCACAAACTTGTTATCGTTATGTGGAACTTTAAGTACCTATTCATTGTATGATTCCTGGATTCTTTAGTGTCATACTTCTTTTGCATGGCCTCCCACAACTCCTTATCGAAGTTCTCCATGTTGTAGTAATCATACAAGTTGTCACACAAACCATTAAAAATATAGTTCTTGCACATAAAATCATTTGCATTCCAAGTCTCAATATCCTTCGATAGATTTTTTTTTATCACCATTAGCTTTTTCTGGAATAACAAGTCTAGGATTTATTATGATAAAATGAATTGAACCTTCTTAACAATCAAGAAGAACACCACCTTTTGGTTCCATTTCTTGAAGTGACCACCTTCAAAGTGAAAAGGCTTGTTGGGGTCATTAGACATAGTCAAATCTTTGCCAGTTCTTAGTAGAAGGAAAAAAAGAATTGCTCTAAAATTATTTAAATGAAATTGCACAAAGACAAGAACAATGTTACTGAGAATAGCTGAGTCGTTAACTATGTTGCTTTCTTTAGAACATCAACGACCCTGCTTAAAGATGTGCAAGCAACTTTAATATCCAATCGAATGTTCCTTTTGATGAAACAAACTCTGATAGTGGAAATATTTATGATTTTGCACAGAACCACTAGGCTAACAAACAACCAAAGGATCAAAGAAAAACTGTTCAAACTTTTTAGAGAAAAAGAGATGAGAAGAACATATTTTGCTATGTTGTGAAGTGTTACCAAAATGCTTGATGAATTTTTGTAGGAGCTCAAAGGTGAGAAATGAGCAAGAAAACTTCCCGTATTAAGCATGTTCTTCATTGGTCGTTATTAGCCATTTAAAAATGTTTAATTGATTAAATGAAACTATTAAGCAAGAATCATTGTCATTAGCACACATAACTGTTGATATTAAAACAATATTCAAAATCACAATCAAAGCCCGGTTTGACGACGACCACCATCAATTTTCACCTATATTTCACTTTCAACTGTTACCGCATACCAAACTACCACAACCCTTCTCCTTCCTCATAGTCGGACATTTTTTTACATATCAATTTTAGTCTTACTTCTTTCCACATTGACAAGTTTCGGATCATTTTTTCAAAAGAAATTTTCAGGTAATTTAGTATAGTATTCTTTATGTTTTATGTAGGTCTATTTCATACTATGAATTCATGTTCATTGTTGATTAGCAAATTATTATGAATCAATCAGTAGTACATGGCGTAATTAAGTTAAACATTTGATCAACCTTGATTTTTTATTAGAAATTTCTCATATATACAGAGTAATTAGGGTCTCATTTAAATAATTCGGAATTGGATCTAAACGTTTCATTGCCACATAATATAAATTATTTTTCCTCATATGGGTTAATGACTTAACATGGTCTCTTTCAAACATCACTTTTTTTTTTTCTTATATTGCCCGGCAGCAGCCACATAAATTTTGATAAGTCGTAAACGTTAGGTTATTTGCGGCATATTGAAGTCATCCATCCATATTTGACTCTCCTTTTTCCTGGTGAGAATACACATAGGATGATAGAATAGAGACAGGCGACGTGGCAGCACCCCACGTGGCACTAAAGCGTACTGTTAGTTGTGATAGACCAATGGTATCCATTATGATTTTTGACTGAGACGTAAACATTTGATATACATACATCGTGAATTCGTGACTAGACAGATACCAGATATGTATAAGAACGTACTATAAAAATCTGAAAAATAAAAGAAAGAATGAACTACGGCAGGGTACTCCGTATTTTGTTAGAAACGATGTACTCTTATTTGAGGGTATAATCTTTGTAATCCCTCCTTTCCTTTTCAGTTCTTTTCTTATTTTTCACTCGAAAATTTCAAAAAAATCAAATCATTTTATTTTAGTCTAGTTCACTTATGATTAAAATAACCTCATTTGAACAAAATTGTTGACGAAAATAACCTTAATATTAGCCTAAACTATCATAAATACCCCTATTAATAACCCTATAAGTTTTCACTAATATTTAGTCTTAAACAACTTTATTACAGATTTCCATGAGTTTTTAATGCATGTCCTACTTATAGCTTCTTTTTAAGGAAATTTAATTTTCGTTTTAGATTATTTTAAATTTATTTTAAGGAATCTTACCCATATTTACTCATGTCTTCTTCCCTAATTCTAAATGAAAGAACAAAAAATTCACAGAGAGTATAAGAACAACAAAACTAATTTTTGGAATAACCTTTAAGTTTAATGCCTTAATGTAAATCCATCTCGCCTACGATTTATTTATCTTCATGAAATCCTAAATTATAGGAAAGCCACCGTATCCATTCACCATTCATAAAGGAATCAATTATTCCCTAAACTAAATAGCTCCAGCGACTTGCCTCAATGTCGGTTCATATCAATTAAAGGAAATTCAAAAGGGTCATAAAATCATCATAAAAATATCCAATCACATAAAATATGGAGTACTTGTTTTAGGTATGAACTCTAGTGAGTTATGAATATTATTTGCCAAAAAAAAAAAAATTAAAATATGAGGGACTATGAGGTCTTCTCATTTTATGACCTTGTTTGGCAATTGTTTGTTGCTAGTTGGCTGTCGACTATTGCATTTAAGACTTAACTTAATTAGTTGTTTGTTTCTAGTAGATGGATTGATGAGATATATATTTTTTAAGATGTTTGGTAAAATTAGTGATTGAATGTATGTTTTAATTATGCAAAATGACTTTTAAAGACATGTATAAATTTTTTATGTATAATTTTTACTCATATTAAATCATAAACTAAAAATTAAAGTTATAATTTATGATAGATTTATAAATAATATATAATTGATTATTACTTACTACGGAGTACTTTGGTATTACTATCAACTATTAGTCATAGTTTGAGGTATTATAGAGAACTAATTACTTTGGTATAACTATCAACAAGTAAATTATTAATCATGTATTATTTATTTATTATTATTATAACAATTATTATTTACATAATTAAATTTTAATTTTTAATAAATAATTAATATGAAGTATGAAATATAATTAATAATTTACTATTTATTAAACAATCAATTATAATAAATATATATAGAAGTTAAGAAGTATTAATTACTATTACTATTTATTAGGGATGAAAAAAGTCATTCACTAATGCTAACGCCAAAAATTAACACCCAAAAACTAGTACATCATATTATTAGCCTTTTATTTTGGCTTAACAATTGGTTGTTCACCCAACTAAAAAATCAATAAATAAGCATATATTTTAGTTATTTGACCTCATCAAAAGTTTAAAAGGCAATTAAAAAGCCATTTGCCAAACTAAGCAATATGTATCAAAATCAAATAGATGGCCATATCCATATGTTTAAGAGAGCTTAATAAATGGTGAGAATCAAATGGAACTTCAAATAACAATGTTTTTAGTCAATTAATCATAAGCTAGATGGTAAGTGCTTTTCACTATGAGAATTTGGATATTACAGTAAAAGAAAGTATTTCTTATAATAGAAATGTTTTTACTCAATTAATCATAAGATTGATGGCATTAATTTCCCCTTGGAACGTGAAAAAGACTAAAAACAAACTAGAGCTATAAATCTACAAAAAACTTGTTATATTGCTATGTTTTGCCACTGCCCATTTGCATTGCTTATACATATGGCACTCCATCATTAAGATGATACACTTATATTTAAGTAAGTTGGTAGGAAGACAAGTTACCAATATTTATTTGCATATTTGTCTCTAGCTCTTTAAAAATTCTTTCTTATTACTAGAAAGAAATTTGTAAAATTTCGAAGTCGGCACCCTTACATTAATTATTAAAAAAGAAATGGTATGAACTATAAAAACTTTTGACATGACTGCCCAATATAATCTTACAAGTTATCGCTTATTAGAGACGTTGTTTTAAAAAACAAACATAAGTTAAGGTGAAGAAAAGATAAGTCAAGCTAGCTTTCAAACTAAACCCAACCAAAGAGTTGCAGAGCATTTACAAATTTCTGAAGCATGAAGAAGACATTACTCATAGTGATCAGTTGCCAGCCAACAAAGGGCCCCCTCCATAAGCTAAATTTGATTGGTGAGTTAATGGTAAAACTGGGTCATTGGTGGTTGCTTACTCCTCAACAAAAGCTTTGATGGAATCCTTGCCAGCAGCATATGAACCTTCTTTGTTGCTTCCACTTTACGTGTTCCTATTTCAGGTCCCTTTCTCCTGTCCATTGTACTAATTATATTGATGGCATACCAATACCGTACCATCATACTTGGAATTATTGGACATGTACGTGGAAGTCCACTACCATATAGTCTTAGTCAAAGTTAAGCATGTTTACGTCTAACAATCCGCTAATACCGGAACCTGTTCGAGACTGAAAAACATCATTTCAAATAACTGTTGGAGAAATTATAGACTAATGTGCACCAATTTGCATAATTAAAATCGTAATCAGAAGATTATCATTAGATTAATCGGGACAGGTAACCAACAACTACTATTTACACTTTAAGATTACTCACTGTGAGTAATGTTTACTTAACGGCCACTAGCAGCCCACTACTTGAGATCAACTTAAGAAGCCAATGTTCCTAATAAGTTGGCAGAATCTCGTATCCTATACCTGAAATCATGATGTCTGTCCACTTACACTGGCTTGACATTTTTTTTTTTTTTGCCATGTACAAAAGTTAGGGTGAAGTGGGCATTTTATTCAAAGCTTTCAAGAGTAGGACCTAACCAAGCCGAAATTACAAAATGATCTAGACTTGAAGAGACCCCCAAACAAGAACCTCGATTGAGACTCTTGGGCCACTATTTGTTTCCGTTCTTTGGAGCTGTTTCCCTTCACTTTTAGAATCGTTTGCCCGATGGCTTGCCTTATCGAGTCGATGGTCTTGGCATCGACAGGGTACCCTGATGCACCGCGTACATAGAAGATGTTTACAGCTTTGCCACCTCTTGTAGTGACTTCTGCTTGCGTGACTGTGAGGCTGTTCTCTCGGAAAATTCGAGTGACATCGGATAGTAGTCCTGCCCTGTCAGTTGTACACAGCTCCAGCTTCAAGCCCTGGAATTTTTGGTTGCAAATCATAGTCAGACATAAACTTCATATAGGAGTATTTGTATTAAAAGTACAGTGTTAAAACTACTGTAACATTGGTATACCTCAGAAACTCTTCTCTTTATAGCAGCCTCAAGACATTGGATGACCCTTTGCCTCTCAGCCTCTGATTTAACAGGGGATCCATCAACATGCCTTATGTAGTATTCCTGAGATAAAATCCATGACATCAGATGCGAATCATCGAAAAACGGCGACTTTCATAAGCATGTTAAGTCATCAATTACGTAGGAAGCTACCTGATAAGCTTCAGGCCCTTCAGCATCCACACTACCATGGAAAACGACATACTGCATATCAGTCAACGTACAAACCGTATCAAAGAGAAGCTTTGGCCTGTCTTTGCAACGAACACTTACCACCGAGTAATCCTTGTCGTACCAATTGACAACGCTCACATTCGGCCTCTGCCTATCATCTTCATCCTCCTCATCACCAACTTGTTCATAGTCCCTATCATCAAACAACATCTGGTGGAGTCTTCTTTCAGAGTGTGTAGCAACATGAGTCACCTCAGTCTTAGCTTCCCTAGAGTGACTACTTCCTAGCACATTGCATAGGAGTTCCTTGATCCTCGACAGCCTCTCTGGGTCGGTGAGTGCATAACCGGTTCCCTGATCGGTTATGTGCATCACGGCTGCAGCTCGGGTGTTGTGAGTCCAGACTTCGGCATTCACCACATTGCATTTTAGGTGAGACAGTACAGCAGTTAGCTCAGAGAGAAGGCCTTGCCTATCTCTCCCAATCAACTCAATTGTAGTGTAATCTGTTGATGACAGAACTCCAACAGATCTTCCAAAGCATGAAGAATCCGGACCTAAAGACTGATCAACTCAAAAAATTCAAGTTAACATATGAACAAAGCACCCAAAATATCAAAAACATAATATTACTATATCCAAAATGTTTTGTACCTTCTGAATATAATCAAGGACCTCTTCATCTGTAATCTTGTTCCCATCTTGATCAGTCACATTGAAAACTGGACAATGAAAGGTGCAAGCAAAAAAGTTCACAAAAAAGTGCTAATTTTTCTCATATTCCAGACATAATAACATTAAAATAAACAATTCATACCATCCATGAACCATCCACCATCAGAAGATATATAAGCTTTGGTAATGACAAGATTAAGATCAGTAAGAATTTGAACAACTTCAAGAAGTATTCCATGCCTGTTTGCACTATCCACCTGTATTACAGTTGCATTCTTGCAACTGTCATTATCAATCACCACCCTGAGAAACAAATGACCAAAACTCAGACCTTGCTCGTAAATTTTTTACTGCCCACCAAATACTCCAGAGGAGCATACCTGGGAGGGTTCATTCTTCTGATGAGTTTCTCATACTCATCATCCATGTCTTGTGAAAAGCTAATGTTGGACTCTGAAAAGTGAAAGACACCACAGAACATAAGCCACCAATGAACCAAAATTAGATGATCCCAAAAAAGTTGAAATTTAAAAAAACGGAACATCACTTTAAGGTTAGAATAAATGAATATATCCAGGACTAGTATGATTTCCCAATCAAAATACAACCTCGAACGAAATAAAGAGAGAGAAACAAGCACCTTTCGAGCTAAAATTCACAAAAACAGGAATCAAAATTGAAGGAAATGACCAATCATCGCAAGACAGGTATCACATAAGGGAATGTCAGGCATCATTAACCCACTCAAAATTGAAAACTATATCAGCGTAATTCTCATGTCTATTTTGTGGGGTTTTTGAGTGGGGCAGGCCATAGATGTAGGAGACCAGCAAAGAAAGTTCAAGCAGAAATACCATTGAAAAAATCCAGATTCACTGAATCAAAAAATTTCACAAAGCCCCAAAAAAAGGGGGTTTAAATTTTATCAACTCAACACCAAATCCAAGAGGATCCCTCATTCAGCACCCCTTTTTTCCCCTTCATTTGCATTAAATCTTTCAATAATTATATTAAACTAATACCAATAACACACTCCATTATACCTAAAAAAACAAGAGAAAAAAGAAAGCCTAAAAACATGACAAAAATGGGGGAGGAATTGGAATTGGGCACATACCCATTAAAATTAGCAACAATTTCTAAAGTGGGTATGTGAAATTATGTTGAATCAATGGGGGTGTTGTTAGGTAACTTTGAGTAAGAGGTGGGAGTGAGGTGTAAGAAAGGAGTATTTATAATACTTGAAAAATTTATGAAAATAGTAAAGGGTAAATGAAATGCACCCGACACGAATCTCAATAAACTGCAGCCATCAGTGGCGCCATAATCATCCTTTTGTATTTTCTCTCTCCCCTTCTGTCTATGTAATGCTCTGTTTTTATACAGGGGTTTCTTCCTATTCCTCTGTTTTTTCCTCATTTTGTTAAATAATAAACACAATATTAGAAATTTTTTTTTTTAAAAAAAAAAAAGGATAAATAAGGTGGTGAATCTCGTCTGAACGAGAAATTTTCCACGTAGGAGAGAGAAAATAAAAGGAAAAAGGGTATCCAGGCGCATTTTAGACGATACTAAAGCGGTTAGAGTTTGGGAGCGTACGAGTGGTGACTAACGTGCGCTAGGAGTGAGTTAGGGTAAATTGAGGGGGAATAATTTGGACACGTGTTGAGATATGAATGGATAATAATCTCCAAAGTTTGGGGGTGAAGAGGATGAAAAATTGTGTCTTAGTTGGGTGTAGGTTGTAACGGTTGTCACTGAGGTACTGAGGAGCTGTCAAGTATGAGTACTGCTTTGTACTGTTTTCTTAAAACTTAAAAAGTCATAATTAGAAGAATCATATACTCACTTGACGGCCTCTTAGAGCACTCTTACCAGTAAGGGAAAATCCCCTCACGAGTAAAAGTGAGGGTGTAATATAAATGTCCGAGCTTCACATCAGTGAGAGAAAAAAAATCACGGGTGAGGGGAAATAAAACCACACACTAGGTAAGAGGTTTTAAGGGTGAACAGTAAATGATTGTGGGCCTCATCATTGAGCTTCACATCTCCTATATTAACAAAATTCTCAACTTTTTATATTATTATTATTATTATTATTATTATTATTATTATTATTATTATTTATGATTATTATTATTAAATTAAAATATATTAAAATTAAATTCTCAACTTCTCATATTATTATTATTATTATTAAAATTTAAGCGTAATATATTTTTTCAAATTATACAAAAATTATTAAATTAAAATATAAATCGTAATTAAAAATAAAATATTATTAATTTTAAACCATTTTAATTGTATTGAAAGTTAAATATGTAGCATAAACATTATTAAAAAAAACTTAAGAAAAAATAAATAAGATAATGTGTATTATGAGAAAATAGTGGAGGAAAGAGTGATGAAGAGTTTTTTTTAAGCATTGGTGTGGTAATAAAACCTGTCATGAAAGGAATTGGATGGGAAGAGTGAGAAAGTGGATAGAGAGAGATTGAGAGATTTTTTTTTTCCTCACTAATGTTAATGGTCTTAAATATTCCACTACGAGTATTGATTATTAGTTATGTCATATTTTTTTTTAAATTTATAAGATTAAAAATTATAAAATAATAATATTTTAAAAATTTATATAAAAATAAGATTAGAAGTTGTGATTAAAATTTTGAATCTAAAAATAAAAATGAAGAAAATAAATAAAAATAGATAGAGTATTTTTTTTTGAAAAAAATAGCACTTTTTGTTATTATCTCTCATTTGTTTTCAGTTTTTTTATGGTTTAATTGAGGCTTGTAGAGCTATTAATTGTCCGTTAGTTGGTCTCCATTGTTTAAAAATAATTTGAAAATTTAAAGTTTATGTTAATATGTGCGACCATAGAGCTAAATCCCAACTGCTTATACATACATACATATATGTATTAAAAAATGTACAGGTAAATGATGTCATGAATTATACAAGTTATCATTGTAAGTTGAACTCCATGTGTTTAGCCTTAAGAGATTGATTTAAAACTTGGCGTTAAAGTTTAGGATGTTTTGGAGTATATAAAGTTTCTCAAACATATATGTGTCATAATTATACACCATGAATCCATCATATTATCAAATATGATGAGTTTGAAAATGATTTTAAACATGTACCATTCTCGTCCTTAACCTACAAGTGACTTAAAAATGGTAAGCCTATGCTGCATTATAATTTAATGTAGATAAAAACAAGCTAATTCAATTAGTGAGTCGAAATCAGCTTAATGTTATAATATTTTTTGCCCTTATTTAGCCAAGGCAAGAGTCAGCGCATGGAGGAGATGGAGCTCCTCAGATCAGTGCTCCTTCTCAAGATTGACAAATAATATATATTTTGGGAGATGTGAAACCTTGAAAACATTCAGAAAACAATCATAAGAAGACATGCTTGGACCATACAAATGCAAAATACTACATACCTTGGTGACCAAGCATCACGTAAACGGTTTACCTTTGGTTCTTAGAATTTGCATATGCAGGGTCGAACTTCCTCTCAGCATGCTTATCAAGTTGTATGAATCAGATAAAACGTGTTAAAGTTAGATTATGTATACATCATTAACTACATCTATGCATGTGGTCTAGATTGTTGGTCATCTGAGGATCGTTAGTCGTTATAGTAGCTGTAAGCTATTTATTATAATACGGATTACTTTAGTAGCTTAACTTAGTAATTTACTATTTGTTTTTATCAAAATATATTCAATTTATACAATCGACGACTTTAAAATGAACATGCACTATATACTATAGTAAAAGTGTTTTCAATATCACATCGATAAGTTAAGGGTGCAACTTACTCAAATGCATAGCTTAATTTTACACTATATATATTGTACGAAGTACATAATAGACAAGAGTGGAACAAAGTGAAGAAATGATTAAAAAAGAATTAGTTCTTCATGTCCCATGGTATTATTCTCTTAATCCCTTTCGAAAAGTTGTAACTGCGTTATGTCCTCCATTAATTGTTACTTTCTCCGTTTTTTTTTTTTGTTCTTTAACTTAAATCTTAAATATCTTCAATTTTGCATTTGCAAAAAATATAAAAAGTTGATATTTGAAAAATATACATTAAGAAGAATATTTTAATACCTCATATGATTATGTTTTTTTTTTATAGATAAGAAAGAATTAATGGTCAAAGTTTAACTCTAAAATTTATAAATTTCAAACGAGAAGAATAAAAAGAAACGAATGGAGTAGGTCTTATTGATAATTCATGCTGACCAAGTGAAATAACAAAAAGCATGTAAGAAAAGCTAACTAATAGAGTAATATCCATAAATTTAGAAAGGCCTTGGTGCTTTAGTTAAATCCATTGATTATCTTTGATCAAAACTAGATTGAGCAGCATTTTCAATATTAGGTAGACAGTACTCCCTACATCATAGCATTGCATCTCCTCCTTCGTCCACTTGATATAAGGACTCTTTTTATTAATCTTATTTTACGACAAACCTATCACACTCTCAAATAATAACACATTTTTGTACCAAAAGATAATTAATAAAATCTTTATAACATCCATCCACCATAGAAGACCTTCATCTATTAATAATAACGTGATAAGCTCACACCACGTTTAAATTGAGCAGAATTAGCTTTCTAACATAATCCATCCACCGAAGAAGACCTTTATCTATTAACTACTAGGTTTTTCTAACGAGTGCCTAGGGACACGGTTTTTCAAACGAGTGACTAGGGACACTCAATAAATATGTGAATTTAGTGAATCTTTTACTTAATTGGATTGGTAGTTTTCTTATTTTTATTTTAGGTGGACAAATTTGCATTAAAATTAAATATTTTCTCCTTCATATTCCAAAATAACATTTTCAATTATATAGTCTCTTAAAAAATTATCATGTATAATATCTTTAGTTATGTTTTCTCATTAAACAATTATCTCAATGGAGTAATATATGACCCTATCTATATTATGTTATACTATAAGACAAGACAATATATATATGGATGTTATGTTTCAATTAGGGGTGTCAATTCGGATTCACGGGTTAGTTTTGGGTTAACATTAAATTACTACGATGACAATGAGTTTTGTATTTCACGATTGATTTTAGTTAGTGTCTGATGGAAAGTTGGAAATTATTGATAGAGTTATAAATGTATAATCATTTGTTAATATACTTATAATATAAGATGTGAAGTTCACATAATTATTATGATGACAACGAATTTTGTCTTACGTGACTAATTTAAGTTGCTATGATGACAATGAATTTTGTGTTACATGACAACGAATTTGATGACATTTATTAGATAGTTGTAAGACTCGTAAATTGTAACATAGACACATAGTTAGTAAACCTTTCAAAATTTTAGTTTGACAAATATACCTATTACATATTTAAATTAGTATAAATGTTTAGTTTCATTGCTACCCAAAATTGGATAAAAAACAGGCCGTGTAAGATTAGGTCACATATATTCAGGCTGTTAACATGTTGAGTGAAATTGGATCACATGTTATAAGTCAGGTCTTGTTCGTTATTTGTTGGGTTCAATCGGTTTCGAATTGACATTAGGTCCGGTATGTTACGGGTCGGGTTTATAATAGGTCAGACACAGATCGAGTTCGGATCTTTGAATATCGAGTCAAATTAGTTTCGGGTTGACTTCATGTCGAATTGGGTTAGTTTAAGGATTTTACTTGTCGGGTCATAATTAGGTCAGTTGCAAATCGATTTTGGACAGTTTATAGGATTAGGTCTAATATTGACAGCTCTAGTTTCAATGTTTCTAGGGTATGGGGATAACACGTCACTATCTACAATAATAACAAGTGTCTTATCTTTTGATTTTTTTTTATTACTTCCCTAACTAAAATATATGCATATCTAAAACAAATCAGTAAAATATCATATGGTAATGGTATCAGGGACTCACTTCGAAATAAGTAGAATAGAAGAAATAGAGGAAGCTTGTATTGTTAAAGGAAGCCAAGTCATCATACATTGATATTAGTGATAGTGGACCTGTTTATTCCAATGATACTATCCAATGATACTAAAAGCTTAATGATATGCCAAAGCCAAAAAAGTTAAAATGCTAAACATATTAATTACTCCCTTATAACTTGAGAAATTATCTTTTGTTCTTCCTCATTCTTTAAAGTCTCTAGTGTACCATTTACTATTTTAAAATCTCAACTATATCACTAAGCTTTCAAAAATTTCTTAACACTCATTAATGTTTCAGAATATTAATTATGAATGTTATAGTAGCAATATATACATTAATTTAGTTATCTTAAATTGTAATTAACACTACACTAATGCAAAAAAAAAAAAAGTTCTCATTCGTGTCCGTTATTTCTCAAAAATCTTTGTTATAATCAATAAAAGAGGAAAACTTTTGAGAAAATTTAAGAGTACAGATGAGATTCAAAGAAATTAGAAGCTTTGGAGAAATAAGGGAGTAAGAAAGAGAACTATCCTAATAACATTTAAAACATCAATGGTGTAAATGTGCAATTTATAATACTATATATTGAGATTGCCAATGATACATAGATTATATGCTCATTCAAACGCTTAGAGTTCAGAACAAAAGCAAGAGACAAATAGTGGAACTAACATTAGCAATTAAATACGACATTATAGGTAAGTAAGAGTGTAAGACCTTATTAAACATCTAGAGTCTAGACCAACATATATCATTAGAGACTTTCAACAACTCTTAAACGATACTTATTTTTGGAACTAATTAAGCTGGCTAATAACATAAGTAGGGGACTTTCTAGAAAAAAAAAAAAAAAAAAAAAAAAACTCAAAAACCTACAAAAGGAGGACCAAAAGACCATAATTAGGGAGAAAGTAATTTTTAAAAATGTATATTTTTTCCTTTATCATAGCTATAGCATCAATTTTTTCATAATTGAAACATGTTACGTGTTCTCATTAATTTTCCTTCCCATAAGTATCGATGTTGTCAACATTTGGTTTTAGAAGGCTGTTTTTATCGTTCTATATATATATATATATATATATATATATATATATATATATATATATATATATATATATATATATATATATATATATATATATATATATATATATATATATATATATATATGTAGATGGTAGGGTGAATAAGACTAGGGTCGGGGTAGTTTATGTGCCTTGTTTAACTTCTCAAAATTGGATCATCTATTCAATAAATTAAATATTCAAATCGCTGCTCTAAATACACTTTTATGTTATTATGCATAACTAATATAAATCACTGAATTTTGAGTTCCCTCAAATTTGGGACTCTGTTCCGTCGAGCGGAGCACCCTACACATGTCCAAAACCGCACTCTGAATAAGATGGATATTGAATGGACACAATATCCTTCTTTTAAACCTTTATTAGAAGATATTGTATGAGAACTAAGCGTAAGAGACTTAAAATGTGTATAAGATAAACGAACTAATTCACCTGTTTAGATGAAAAGTTGAAACCTCCTTTTTAAAGAGCTCAATATGAACTTCTACAGAAAGTGATGGAAAATATGAAGCATTAGACAGGTCTATGAGGTAGGCGATAAAACGGGTAACTGGGTAAGGTAGGCATCGCCGCATCGGGGGGTGGGAATAGCCTTGCTGAGTTGCCAAGAGTTTTTGGGATATTCAATTTGTCATGGGTGATAGACTGATAGCAAATGCAAGTGAAATTTTAAATGCTCTTGATTTTTCATATATATATATAGACTCAAAAAATTATTGAATATCTCTATACTTAAACCTCTATACGGTGGAAAGTGTGAACATATTCGTATCCTGAAATCATTATATTAACTATACAAGAATATCGTTGAAATATATTTATTACTCCATCAAAATACAGAAATTAGGTGTTACTCATTACCTAAGTTTGAAATAAATTTTATATAGTTATTTTATTTATATTTTAAACCATGAAATTGCACGATTTATATACTTGTTTTTTTCTTGAAGATAAAGAAAAGGCCTTTATTGTTCTTGCTAAACTGCAAAATGCCCGAAATATACAACCTGTCAAACTCTTCTCTCGGCTCTCTCTTTCAACTTACATCCAGCAACCACAACACTTTATTTATTGCATTAATAATTCATCCACATTTGCCCAATTTAAATCGGGTTTACTTGCACGACTTTGTAGCCAAGATATTTTTTGATATAAAGAAAGGCACAAGTGCCAAGACAACAAGACAACAATCGATATAGACGTGATTTGATTCCAGGTATTGTATTTGACTGACCATACATGGACTGGAATCGATATAAGCACGCATTATAGTCATTAAATATGGTGGATGTTAGTGCTTCTCCACGATACAGAATCCTCCACCATACATGGACTGGAATTGTCTTGGACTGACTGAATCAATTTGGTTCCGCAATTTGCATGCAGGGCTGTACATAGGCAACATATTATAGATTTATAGCTAGTCTGAAAAATATGTCGTGGTCCCAAATCACTTCTTAATTAATTAGCTTGGCTGAGAGTGAGCGAGCAGCGAGCTACATGCATACATACATACGGATTACGGAGTAGCTATGTTTTAACCTATTGCACGTCTGCGCACCATTTTTGCAGCAGCTTTTTATATTTGTTTTATATATCTAAGAATCTAAGATACACCATATCTTTTTTTAGACGGTCGAAAATTGGTTCTAGGAGTATTTATTTTAATACTGATAGTATATATTAAATATATGCATTTTGGATTTGTATTATTTATTATGTTTGACCTCATTGTCGATCTTTTTTGGCTCTTACATTTTGGACAAATGTTGTTAGGGGTTGTGTCTTAGCTATATTCTCCCATGGAAGATTTTAAGTCATTTACTGTAGGAACTTTTAGATTTACATTTCACAATTCAAGTCCGAGCAAGGGACTAGGGAGAATGGGAGATCATACATTTTTTTTCCCTTTAATTTCATTATACTATAATTATCTTCATTTCAAAACTTCTGCCTTTTTTTAACAACAAAATATTTTTGCATACATATAAATAGAAAAGTGCTTAAGCTCAAAATAAAAGCATTTGTGTTTCAATTATAAGTTTGGAGATTTGGTGATAACCAACGCCAACTTTATATATAGTTAGGAAATCGAGAATAAGCTAAATTTCTAAAACCTGATCTGACCTAATAAGATTTAAACATGATTGAAACCACTAATCTCTTTAAATTGAATTGAATAAGGTTTTTATTACGCAAACAAATTTTTTAACAAAATATTAAAATAAAAAAATGATCTAGAAACAAACTTGGTTAACATCATTGTAACTTGGTTAAATAAGATATGCCTTTTACATTTCCTTTGTATTATAATATAAAATCTTATTTTAGGATGTGATCGAGTTGAGATTTTTTTTTTTTTTTTTTGACATATGGAGTAGAGCTACACATCAATCTCCATGTTGCTAGCTGCAGGCCCGGTTATACTCTGTAAATGTTAAAAATTTAACCCAACCTAAATCCAACCCTCTTTTTGCTCTTGAATGCTATCAACAACAACAAACCAGAGCTCGATGTACTCTATTTCCGTCTAGCCTTGAATTAAGGGGTCTAACTGAATCGACCAATTAATGGTTGAATCAAGTTGCACTAGCTTATTAGCATTGCATCTTCTGCATGCATTTGCTACTAGCTGAACTTGCATCGTTGATGAGTATACAACAAAATAACGATGAGAAAAAGGTGAATAACTATTTTAATTTTAGGAGCCTTTCGTAATTCGTATACTTGATATAAATTCAAGATATTGAGATATCGTATATAAGTACTGTTATATCAAATATAGTTATTATTATATTAGATATAATTATTGTTATATTAGATATAAAAAAACAAAAGATAAAAAATAAAAAAAATATAAATAAAATATAGACATTATGATTTCAAGTATATATAAAAGAAATTACAAAAATGTCACTTGATATATTTATACGAGGTACAAATTAAAAATTTCTGATATTTCAATAAATCGTCCGATGATCCATGCATGTTTAAAGTAATTTCTCTAGAACGATACATCAATGTAGTCTCTACCTTTGCCTTGCGACTCACGTGAAATCAAATCTCAAACGACATAAGTCAGCTTTAGCACGACAAACCCATAACCTTAAACACGTAGCCATCTAACTATTGAACAAATTTCCTTGAATAATTTATCAAGCTAAGTAGTTTAGTTAATAAAAATACAAATATAGTTACACCATTTCACTTCTCACAAGACAGAATTGAGCTGAGATCAATCAAGCTAACCTCTAAATAGGGAATGAATTTATTCATCCTTTACAAATAAAAAACTTTATTACAGAGAGTAAACGAATTCAATTCAGGCCTACACTATGGAATAGGGTTATTGTGGTTGAGATTTATCATAAAATATGTTGCATATGTCCTAATTCACCTGCGCATGACCAATAATGTTGTTGATAGCCCACTTAGTATCCCAACCATTTTAATTAAGGTGGCTAAATATTATTGCCCTCTCAATATATATATGACATGATTTCGATGCCACTTTATCTCATCATCTCCTAAAGGCTTGGAGGATGGTGATTATATTTTTTATATTGGCTTCAATGATTTTTTAACCTTTCAATTTACTCTAATTACGATTTTTTTCTCCGTGAATATCTAGGCTAATGTACCACAAATGTAAATAGATCAATTTTCATATGGAAGTAGATATGAACGGTTTTTTTATTTTTAGTTTTGGCAAAGATGAAAAAACAACATAACTAAAAGCCCTTTAATAGCTAAGTTATGGGCTCTAACAATTAACGTATGAACGAGTTGGAAGCGCTTATATAGTTTTTTACTTGGTTTTAAGCTTAACCATTTGACCTGACCCACAACTTAATCTTGTCCATTATATATTGCCAAATTACAATCCAGTATTAAAAAATACTAAGCTATTATTACTATTAATATTAATGATATTATTATAATTACTATATATTGATATTGTCATTAACCGCACAGTCAAAGGTCCTGTGAGTTGGACATACGCCCTAAATTACTGTGTAGGTAACCAAGTAATTTCTGAGTACGGGTACTGGTATTCCTCTATTCCATAATAGAGGAAGGGTGGGCGGAGGTATAGAACTTTGCACCGACGCACGTGATATGAACAAAGTGCAGGGGATCAGATAATACACGTGGTGATGGTGTGGCAAGCAGTGCAGAACACGTGTGCTTAGTTAAATTAATTTTTATGTTTATATTTAATTAAAGTAATAATTTTCTTGCGTTTGGGGGTCAAAGAACTCTTGGAAAAATGAAGGGTCACTTTTGGATGAAATGCCACTTCAGCATAACATCATCCACGTCAGAAAGCTGACGATTCTTACATTGGGCGGTGTCTACAAACTACACTCAATCCATGTCCACCTCAGATAGCCTATGCCGGTCTACTCTTGCTGCTTCTACTCCGTAAGTACTCCGTATTTTTTTCCTCCACCACTACTATCCCCCTAGTACTTGTCCCATATTAACATGACCTCCTTTGAAATTATTTGAACCACTTTAAGTTTTTATGTTTATCCAACGTATATACTTGATTATTAATATATATGATTATTTATTATTAAACTTAAAAAATTTATATTTAAAAATATACTATAAGACTAATTCAAAAACCTATTATATAGTAATAATTTATATTATATTCCATTCGTTTCTTTTTATTTTTTCGTTTAGATTCTATATATAGATTTCGAGTCAAACTTTAACTATAAATTCTTCCTAATCTACAAGAAAAAAAATGTAGTCATATGATATTTTAAAAAATTCGTCTCAATATATATTTTTCAAATATCAACTTCTTATAATTTTTGCAAATACAAAATTGAAAATATGTGGTGAACCTCTCATTCAAATTCACTGCTCTTCCAGCACCGTGCATGAGGTTTCTCATTTAAAATTTAATTTTGTTTTTAGATCTATGTAAAAAAAATAGAAAGAATAAAAAGTAACGGAGGTAGTATACGAAAAAAAAGTATTCAAAATCATAATATATAATAGTGTGAAAAGTATATAAGAAAAATACAATTACCTTAAAATGGAGGAATTATAAATATAGGGTGTAATCAAGATTAATTAAATTTCACTTATTATATTTATATGAAGTAATTAAGTTATTGAACCTATATTCGACTTATCTAGTTAGTTGACTTTGCATGACGTATTTGCCTATTTGGATAGGGCTTTAAAGGTTGTTTAACTAAACTGACTTAGTTTTACTTGATATTGTTTTGGTAGACTCATTTTATTGTTGCATGAACTTTATTTATTTCGACTTATCTTAAAAATTTATTTTTGCTTAAAGTTACACCTTATATATAAATAAATCAAAGAGAACAAACTAATATTAAAATTAAACTTTTTAGTTTTGCACTAAATACCTATGATGGTAATGCCAACTAGTCCTTCCTACTGACTAATGGGCATTTACGTAGCGTCGCACTATATTGTCATATGATATACGTAAACAATCATATGTCAATATGTCATCTCCATGTAACTCGAATCTGATCAACACATTATATAATATTATTCATATTAGATTTACTTAAATGACACTATTAGCTTGTCACTGATCTTCATTTGATTCACGGGGATGTCTTACTGCCTCGATTTCTCTCTGTTCTTGTCTAAACGTTTCTAGATATAAGCTTATATGAATCTATTAACCGCAAATTAACTTTTTTAAGCTAATAAAATCTTATATTTCACCCAAAAAAAACCCCCTTCTATTAAGAGATGTGAAACTACATATATTTTTTACAAAGGAGTTCCTAGTTAGAGTTTGAGGGGAGTGATAAAGAGTGATCAAATAAAGGGGAAACCCATTAATGGCACTATTGCTCTTAGAAAAGCATATATCTAGAGCAATAAAAAAAAACTCATTTAGTGGAAGACAATCTAAAGAGAAATTCTTAATTAATTAATATATATATATATATATATATATATATATATATATATATATATATATATATATATATATATATATTAAATAACAATTTTTATATCTGATACGTTAATAATTTAATATAATTTATATTAGATATAAATTAAAAAGAAAAAACTCGCTATCTAAACTTTTAAAATGTCTAAAATAATCATCTCAATCGGACATACGGCGGACACCTAATATATGACTCAAAAAATTGTTTAGAATTACTCGGAAGTCAGTAATTGTAGATACACCATTTTCTGGAGTATGATGCGGAGTAATTGAACTTTGAAAAAAAAAACAGAAAACGAGAAGGCACGACCGAAGTTGCGCCGCACAGTAATGACAGACGCAAACAGTATGGGGGAGTGGGCGACTGGGGAGTGTGCAGCCGCAAAGAGCAAACGATGTCCCGCCATGTCAGTTATTGCCGTTGGTACAAAAACAGCAACGACTGTGTCCTTAAGCTTCGGTTAAAGTCTGTTTTGACTCAATGACTCGTACATTTTCACTTCCTCGTGACTCGTTTATTTTAAAACCTTCCTTTAGTGTTACGTAGTGAGCTAGTGGGTGGTCCATTTCTTGGCCACACGCCAGTACGCCACACCACCACACGCCTTGAAACTTGAAAGTCCCCTCTTTAGCCTTTTTTTTTTTTTTTTTATATACACTTCTCAAGCATATGACTATATGAGTATATCATAATTTAATTACATTTAATTTTTTTTATATAATAGAAAATAATTATTTATATCGATATACATAATTATTTTATAAAAAATATATTATATACTCGTAAGCTCAATCTCGTCCCCATACTAAATGAGGCTAATGTTTAGGGTTTGTTTTAACAAATTGATTATTTATACGGTGATTACTATATTTTTTTACTACAGAGTAAGGATCTTACCTAATTAACTCTTTTGTACTAACATAAAGTAGGTCTTTTTTCTTCTATCAATACTATTTTTAAGGTTAGCTTAATAAAGGTTTGTATTCCTTAACTTAGTGTCCAATCTCGGAAAGGGACTGTTATGATGTCTAGAGATCGAAGAAAATATTAAATTCTCCTATTAAATCGTATGAATTAAGTGCATTTAAAATTTTTAAATCATATGAATAGGATCATGGCAGAAACAATATACATAAGTACTCAGTAGCTGCTTTTGTTGTTTAAAAAATATATACATACTTTGAGGAACGAACGTTTAGTTACTGGCGACGAGTAAAGCAAATTACTCATAAATTTCAGGCTTGACCAAACACTTTTGGTGAGACCATTCGATGTGACAACTGCAGCTTACTATCATGAAGATTGAAGTGTTGCATAACTTAGCTTTTATACACAAAATAGTAAATACTTATTTTGCTCATTGGACAGGAGATGGAGCATGGAAGTAGACAACATGGCCACGTTTCTACCTCCTACGGTTTGAGTCCCTACATAATCCATCTATCTTATTATGCTTTTCCCTTGAGAGATTCCTGGAAAAGATAAGAATCTATCCAGATCTTTGCCCCTTGATTCCCTCCCATGTCCTCTTTGAATGTGGTATATGTGCTGATTTGAGAGCTATATGAGAAAATTTAAAGTTTCGTACTGAGCCAAGGCCGATCGTCTAGGGCACGTGAATATTATTACGCCTAAAATATTTAAAATATCAGGATCGGTACTGCCTCTCAGTCATAATTTCATAACCATAGACCATATACTATGAACATATATGAACTTACTTTCCCTTTCTCCAAAGATTGACTAGCTCAATTTTCATTTTGGTTTGAATTCTAAATATTGCCTCAATTCTTAAAAAATTTCATTTTTAGTTCTTCCCCAAAAAATTTCTCATTATGTCTTTAAAAAAATTCCTTTTTGTATTCGAGTCAATTTTTGGGATCAAGGGAGTAATATGAAATGCTTTCCTTGTTTCCTACATCTTTCTAATGGTCGACTGTTCATAGGTCAGTTGTTTAGCGGATGAACAATCATGCCTAAGTTCCCCATACTTCGTTTTAACGGAGTTGTTCAACGCTTAGTTATCAACAAATACTCCATATCCAAGCCAGTTAACTAAACTAGTAAGGCATAGAATTACAGACTGTAGAGCAACACTTGATAATTTTACTCCGCACTTGCTAAGTGCTAACTGTTATCACTTATTACTTCAGTAGTTCGGTAAGGTTGGCATCCTCTTCATCTCTTTCTACAACTCATCACCATACTCGTTAATGACTATAGTAACAACGAATAATGGTTGATGATATTCAAGAAAATTTGTCTGAGCGTGCTGCAAATTCAAGTATAACATTCATGATTTGATAATCCTCTATTCTTTTGATTCTCCTATGTTATATTTTTCGTTTTAACATGAAAATACTAGTGAAATAATAACGGTAAAACTTCATAAATTTAACCCAACAATTCCTTTCAAGTTTTACTCAAGAAGTAAGTAAAGGATGGTGGGGTTAATCCTTGTTTTCCATCTATCCTTATTCCCATCGATCCCAGGCACAGATATAAACCAGAGGTAGGGTAGTGAGTGGCTCGGTTCTAGTCGCGTTGTCTCTTGACATGTAATTATATATTCAGTACAGAATAGTATATCATACAGTTAAATTGGAAGTGGTACCTCACATATTCATAGTAGGGAATCGAAAGAAGACTGGGACAAAAAGAGCACAACTAGGCTGGATTACAAACGGCATATGCCTATGACAGCTGTGTGCGGTCACTTCTGTTTGAAAACACTATATTTTTATTTTTGATACGCAGTGATGGAATGATTAATAATGTCAAACACTCCAACTAACAATATTAAAATGTTAGTGATTTTAAATATCCGAATTTCTAAGAACTTGTGAAAAAATTTCAAATGTTAGAAGGATTGTCCAAAATATTAACTTTGAGGTGGGGTAGCAAACCCCACAAGTGTCAATACATTCATCTATGCTCATGTACCCATATTCCTCCGTTCTTCTTTGTTTGTCCTATTTATTACTATGCACTTATTTAATAGTGAAGAAAAAAGTAAATGAGAGTAGATACATGTAAAATAACTTTTTGGTAATTAATTATGTATATAACATGTTAATTGGAGAGAGAAAAATGAGGGTAAACCTAAAGTTTCCTCCCTCTTTTACGTGAGGGAAATCAGATTTTCAAGTTTCTCACAAAATATTTCATATTTTAAATTTTGCCTAAATTCAAATGTAACTTAACTAACTTTACAACTTTTGTTGGCTCCTATTAAAACGAGTTGTCACATTCGTTGAGGAGAGAGAAGAACTTCATAAAATCATAAATATAAGGGGCAATAAAACACCATTGATATTTTTTTCCCTTAGAACTAAATTAAATCATCATCGTGAGTACAAGAGTTGTCTATGATAATCCCACTTGGGGATTTTAATTCCCAACATAATTCGATGCAATATTCTAAACCATAAACTACTAATTGGTTTGAAGATGATTCGTACTTTGGAGAGTACTTAATGGAAACAAACCAAGCACCAAGGGTGGCAACCCAATCAACATGAGCGACAAACCAAGCAACATGGGCAACAAACACCAATGCAACAAGGGGCAGCAACCTAAGCAACAAGGGCAACAACCCAAGCAACATGGGCAACAAACCAAGCAACAAGGGAAGCTCACAACGTTGCAACAGGGGCAGCAACCCAAGCAATAGGGGTAGCAAACCAAGAAATAGGGGAAGCATATGGATAGTAGTATGGACGCAGGGTTAGGTTTTGGGACAGCAACAGGGGAAACAAGTGATCCATCATATTTACAGCAATAAGGGTAGTGAATGATTCACTAGTAGGGGCATCAAATGGGTCACCAACAAGAGCATCTAGTGGGATAGCAGCAAGGGTATTGAATGGGGCAACATCATGTCAGCTTTCACTAGAGGTATTTCATGCCAACTATGAAGAACTTTCTCCACAACCACCAGTCACAACAGTTTCTCAACAACAAACAAGGCAAAGAAATGACATGATCGAATAATGAGGCAAGACTTCAATGCACTGCACTTATTTTACAACACAACACATATTTAAAACTACCTCATGGATTCATATTATATGTCGCACAAATAATTAACTGCAGCAGATGGAAAGTACATAGGCTATGGGGAGCTACCAAGAATAGTGTTATACTCAAAGAACGTGTATAAAAAATTACAAGGGAAAGGTGGGCAAAAAGCGTTAACAATAATTCCATAGAAGAATAGAACAAATATAAGGTCATTGTCTAAAGCATTAGGTATGAACAAGTCAAGTATGCACAATTTCATTAAGAAGAGCATAATAAGAAGACACAACAATGACATGAAACCAACACTCACACCAAAGAACAAACTCCAACGTCTACATTGGTGTTTGTCCCATGTTGTGAATGCAAATACAAATCCACAATTCAAAGACATGCATAACATAGTAAACATGGATAAAAAGTGGTTTTTCATATCGAAAACAAGTCAACGTACTGCTTTACACTATGTGAAGTAGAACCATCTAGGCATGTGAAATCAAAGAGATTCATTATGAAAATAATTTATAACTATAATAACCAGATCACTATTCACAAAAGAAGGTGTGTGTACATTTGATGGGAAAATATGCCGTTGGCCCTTTGTGAAACAGGTACCAGCAAAATGAACGAGTGTGCATAGGGAGGCTGGTACGTTAGAAATAAAATCATTTAAAAATACAGTAGGAGTTGTGATGAACAATATGTTAATCGAGAAACCACTACCATCAATCTAGGAAAAATGACTATTTGAATCAAGTAAAATCATCAATTCAACAAGATAATGCAATAAATTATATAGTAAAAGGAGATACGCACTAATCTAGCAACTAACTTAGATGGATTTCAAATAAATAGTTTTACAACCTCCAAAAAACCATACATATGTGTTGGACTAGAGTTTTTTAAGGCAATTCAAGCAATACAACATGAACAAGTTAGAAAAACAGTGAATCAACTCGTAGCAGCAGTTCAACAAGCACATAATGTGTTTTATTATCCAAAGCTAATCAATCATGTTTTCTCAAGTTTACAATATGCCATGCTTGAAATTTTGAAAGATGAAGGTGAAAACCATTACAAATTGCCCCATTACAAAATAGTTCATGTGCCAACAGAACTACTTGAAAGTTGTGTGTCATCATTCATCCCAAATACAACAATATTCGTTTATCGGTGGCTTAACAGTGATACAAGTTAACATTCAAGAAATTGGGATAGCACATAATAATACAACATATTTGGTAGTAGAAGAACATGATGAATTGAATGTTGAAGAACTAGAGTAGCTAATGGGTGTGTTTAATATTAGTGCATAGTTATGTCCATGTAATTAATTTTGAAAACTACTATGCACTTTATTTTGGTAAGCATTTTGTAAACTCAACATGCAGAATGACAAGTATTTACAATTAGGATTAATGGTTGATTTATGAAAGTCAATAATGCTTTTTTTAAACCAAGTAACTATCATTAATATCATAAAAGATCAATTGCCGCTAGAGCCAAAATACTCTCCGAGAAGTTTGAGACAAGCATGACTTCTTCCCCCTCATGTTGAACTAGTCGAGCTATCACATGGGCAATTATGTTACCTTCCCTTTTAACATGATTACACTCAAAAACATCAAAATATTCTCTTAGCATCCTAGTTTCATCCACAAACATAAATTCTGAACTAAAACATCTATGCAAATCCTTAATTTTACTTATCACCTCCAACGCATTACACTCCAACATAACCCTTCTCAACCCAAGCGTCTTTGCCAAGCTCACCCCCATCCACTCAGCCACTACTTTAGCTAAACCTTCCCTCCATCTCACTAAAAGTTTCTTACTTGTCATTGCTAAAATATTCCCCTTCTCGTCAAGAATCACAGCTCCCATTCCAACTCCCCAAGGCTGTTAAACCTGATTTGTGAAGTGAATGCAATAATTTTGTGACTCCATATACACCTCATCAATGAGTTAATGATTTAAAGAGATGTAAATATGGTTTATTCTACTGTATATAATTGTTTACCTTATTGCATTCATTATAGAGGATTTATGATGTTTTTATAAGCTAGAACTTCATTTAATGAGCTTTTGGTACAGAAAATGAAGCCAACATAAGAAAATATAACAAACTTTTAGGAATAGCACGAAATGGTGAAAGGGCCAAGCAAATGGGGACTATAGACGCACCAGCCAAAGTAACAACATACTAATAGAAAGCACTAGCCAAGGTAACATAATAACAACACAAGCACAATACGCACATGTTGTAGGATGTACACATGCTCTAACTTAATCAACACTAAAACGACAAAAAACCAAAATATACACATGCTCTAAGATCAATTTCTTTACCAAAAATATCATCTAAACCCAAAAAACCCACCATAATCAATACATAAACCAAAAATTTTCATCATAATCTAAACCAAAAAAACCACCACAATGAACAAGTAAGAAAAAAAATCAGAATATACAAAAACCACCACAATGAACACATATAAGAAAAAAAATCAGAATAAACCCATGCTCTAGGATCAATTTTCATAATCAACACATAAGCGAAAACATCAAAATACACATGCTCTAGGATTTCATTTTCTATACTTAAAACATCATCTAAATAGATAAAAAAAACCACTACAATGAACACATAAAAGAAAAAAAATCAAAATATACACATGCTCCGAGATCAGTTTCGTAACTCAAAATATCATCTAAACTAACAAAACCACCATAATCAACACATAACAACACTAAATAATATTTTTTAAAAGAATTATCATAATATACTCTAACACTTATGTTTATTAGAATAAGAATTATTTCTCCCTCAAAATTATGTAAGTGAATCCCTAATCAAATAGGGAATTATAAGATAATATTTTATCGTATTTATATATTTGATAGGTGAAATTATATTAAAGCTCTTGTGCATTTTAGAAAGGTTCTTGCTTCTTACTTTTTATTTTCACATCTCACCAAATTGATTGTAATTGAATTTTTGATCTTTAATAATATTAAGAAATCAAACAAAACACCATATAATTAATCAAGCCACACACAATGATTCATACAGAATATAAATCAACCATGCAAAGAGAGGAAATAAAATCAAATAACAGTAAGAATAGGAAAAGGACGACATAATACAGAGTAGGAACAAAGAAATGAAGAAGGAAAAGAGAGGAATAAAAGGAAAAGATGTTGCCAAATAGAGGAGAAAATATAAACAAAAAGTAAGTTGGAGAATAAATCCTATACTATCTCGCATATCCACACCCTAATATCTCATTATTTACTGCTAAGCCACAAAGTAATCTTTGCTAATAGTGCACATTAAGTTGTATAATAACCAATTTTATTGGTTTTTCGATTTTTGGCCCCATATCAGCCTATGACATGTCTTAAACCCAGTTCATTAGATACAAAGTAGTAGCACTAATGATGTGAATTTAGGTAGAAAAACCTTAATTCACACAAAGATAGGAAACTAAGAAAACACGCCTTTTAAAGCCCTTGCACCTGAGGTTTGATTCCTAGGTCACATCTAATAGTACTTGAATTGATTAAAGCAAAGCATCCTCAATTCTAGAATTATCCTCACACGTGAGTCTAAAGCTACCACCAACTCACAAACTCTTTGTAACTCACGATAAAGAAGGAAAAACTCTTAAAGTTTTATGCTTAAACACGAAAAATTTGATATCTCAAGCTTGGGGTGTACATATATTTATACCTATAGCTTAAGTATTTCAATCCTACTATGATTAGGAATCCTATTACTAATATAATTGCTAACAACTGATAGGATATTACCACCTAATCATTACATTATCCTACCAAAACTCTAATACTATCTTATGTTAGTTAGAATTCTATCCTACTAAAAAAGATAAGATTACAAATTAAATACTCTATAACCGACTTTTATTTAACTTAAAACACTAAATATCCAGCACATGTGGCAGCCACACAATCCAAGCCCCTTGCCACATCATTTCTGTTGCCACGTCATTGCCTCGTCACTTGCCATGTCATTGAAGATGTAATAAGCATCGACAGAAGCACTGACCAGTGTAATAAGCACCGTCCAATATAATAAGCACTGACCACTATAATAAGGCACCTTCCCGTGTCTTAATTTTTTTTTTCCTTGGTCAAAATTTTCAATCTTCAAGAAAGTTTTCAAGATTGAATCTTT
The DNA here is from genome assembly GCA_026401315.1 of Dysphania ambrosioides. Lineage (NCBI taxonomy): Eukaryota > Viridiplantae > Streptophyta > Magnoliopsida > Caryophyllales > Amaranthaceae > Dysphania > Dysphania ambrosioides. Next base: position 22,271,931 of record CM048664.1, on the reverse strand, counting down.
TAATTAAAAAACCTTCCCTAATACTCCTTTCTATGTCTTCCACATATAATACAACAAGGACTCAAAAAGAAAAACTTCAAAACACCTACTACTAGTAGAAAACCATTTAATTGTTTCGATACAAATATTGCGGTTATATGCAATTCGAAGCACTTAATGGTTTGAAATATACCTTAACACCAAGTGCTGTGGTTTTTAAAAAAAACACAGCACTTAAAACCACAAACCACAAATATTGCGATTATTTGAAAAGCCGCAACATTACTACCAAGTGCTGCGGTTTTTCAAATAACTGCGGTACTTGCGAGTTCATTGCTGCGATTATTTGAAAAACTGCAGCACTTGTAAGTTACAAGTGCTGCGATTATTTAAAATTCGCAGCACTTGTGACTTACTATATATACTCTTTTTCTAACACTTTCATTATCAATTCAAACACAAAAAAAACACGCATTTCCCTTCTTCTCTAACCCTCAATTTCCTTAACCCTAAATACCCATAACACTTAGACCTCTCACTCCCAATCTCTCATATTTCCTACCTACTACCCTTACTTCTTTCTAAAGTCCCCATAATTCATTCTCCCTTACACATTTCAAAGCCTACTCTCTCCCACTCGTGTCTCCATGGATATGGCGTACTAAAGCATTTCGAAGCCTACTCATCTCTCCCATTTTGATTTGAAGAACTCTACATACGTTAAAGTTCAAAATCTAAAGGTTTGTATATGCCCTAAACCCTAGTATATGTTTTTTTAATTTTGGTTTTTCGTAAGTTGTTATACATTAATATAAAGATGAAAAAACCCTTTGTATTTAGATTTGCATACTATATGTTGTGTTCATGAAGGAATTAACCCTTAAAAATCGAATTTCATAAATTATATGGTGTTAGAGACTTTTTTTTTGGAGAAAAAAAGTGGAAAGATCCCCCTTTGGAATATTTGTGGTCTGTAATTCTCAAAAAAAATACACAATTTCAACATATTATAAGCCCCATTCAGAGTACCGTAGCCAATTTTATGGCTTGTCAAAACTTTTTTTCAATATCTCAAATAAGACGTCACCGAGACCACTAAGTGGCAACATGGTTGTGTAGTACTCTAAAAAATAGGGGGTTGCAAAAAAATGTTACGCCGTTCGAACTACTAGGCTAAGAGATATGCCTCTCCGAATTTTCCGAAACCTCGGAATGCACCCGAAATCTGTGAAGAATTAATTGTTTGTTTCGAGTGTAAAATCTCATAGATTGCGATTTCGCGTGCCAAAACAAGTGTTCATATTAAAATATTGGATTTATATGATTCACGGTTGATCATTTATCAACTTTTCTCATATTTTAGGACAACACATTATGCATGATCTTCTTAGCTTAGATTAGGTTCTTGATTGAAGGTAATGTAATTGTATTACTAATCTACCATATTACGTGTGCTACGTGATCATGCACACGCAAATACTCCCTTTTGATGCGTGTAGAAGATTTGTATCTCCATAATAAGATAATCCTTCAATATAGTTGCATCCTTTTTTGTAGTTTCAATCAAATCTTCAAAGTCATATCCTTTAATCATATCAACTAAAAGCTAAATAAGTACATAGAACGTAGTAGTGTGCTTTTTGTTTTCTTAAACAACTTATTTTCTCCGAAATTAGCATATTTTTCTTAGCTCATTATATTTTGTTTGAACTTAATATATAAATAAGTCAAAATAAGTTGAATAGAAATTACCCTTATATGAATTATCCATTATTTTCACATTTTTATGTAATGCATATTCAAACATATTAACCTTGAACTTAATTTTTTAAACTTACTTCTGCAAATGATGCTTTTGTTTTTAAAAGAAACTTAATTAACACTTATTAACCCTTAATTTTATTTATAGTAAAATCATTTCATTTTTAAATAGTCATATAACATCTATAAAAGTATTATTTATCCAAAAATTACTTTGGGCATGACAAATTGAAGCAAATAAAGGGATCATATATAAAAAATCACAATCTTTTCCGCTGGAGCTTTGGTCCCATCCTTTAAAGCAAAAAAAAAAAAATCACAATCTTTGAAAAGATTTTGCACCATGGATATCTCTCGCGCACATCGTTGATATAGCCTTTTTAGAGACAATATGACGATTTGATATGGCAGCAAGAACAATTTCCACTAAATTCATTGATTTGCATTCGAACAATAAAAAATTGTTACGATTTCTCATAATTCTTTATCAACAAGCCAATTCAACGGTACTCTACAATACTCTCCTAACCACAGACTCAAACGATATAATTATTGTTGTGGTAAAATGAACTATAAATAAAACTTGCCATATATAAACTTACCAACAACAAACTTAACTTTTTGGTACTCGTATCCCTTACTCAATCTTCAGTTGATTCCATAAATGACCTAACACATAATTGCCTTCACTATGAATTAATATTCACCAATCAAAAAGACGAATTAAATGTGTAGTAGGCTGTAATCACCATATAAAGTGAAATAATAAATCGAGTATATTGGATTAGCAAGATGTAAATTATCTCCTTTCGAAATTAAATGAAACAACTTATTGTTTGGCATTAACTAGGAACCTGATTTCTTTAAAATAACACAGATGATATTCATCAACTTTTAGTGAAAGGGTCCCAGAAAAATCCTAAGGAATTGACAGGTGAGATTTATTAGTTATTACTTAAGGGGTTTGGTATAAACTAGATCCTCAATACTAAATTCTTTCTCTACTCAAAATTAAGGCTGACAGCAACCACGTATCTAATATGGTTGTTGCTACTTTGATTATCATGTCGGCATTTCATATTATCGTACAGGAGCACTACTTTTAGCACGTCACTCGTCAAACATGACTTACTTTAGCTAAGCATTGGATTTCTATTCAAAATTTAATCATTCATGCATACTTCAAAAGTTTATTACATAAAAAGATAGCCTTGTTATATTATAATTTCCAATCACGTCAACTACCATTTTGTATATACGAAGACACATTATGATTTTGGAAAGGTGTATTTAACAAAATATATATATATATATATATATATATATATATATATATATAAATATTTATTTATTTATTTATTAAGTAAGTTTATACTAATTGTTTGGCAAAGTGTTTGGCAAGCCTGTAAATCCGTTGGTGAGCCTCAGTGAGGAGGTGCTCCCGGTTGGTGGTCCCACTGTTCCCAATTAGCATAGATATTACTTACTATATACCCTTAATCAATGGCCTCTTGGTTAAGAAGAGTTGCTAGATTAGGATACTCTAAGACTGATATAATTCAAAGTCAAGAAACTCATATACCTGTTGATTTCTATTAAAAGAAATTTACGAAGTATATAAATTAATATTAACTTTATAATTTTCTAAAAATCGAATTATGCTAATTTTTTTAAATGCAAAGGAAAAACACAGTTATGTCGAGCGCATATTCAACCATTTCAACTATGTTTTATTAGGACATATATTGTGATACGGAAACGTTAGTGTTTACGATATATTAAGTTTCCTATTTGCATACAACTTATATAGTTTTAATATAATATATGTTGTTCCTAGATATAATCAATACAAGCCACAATATATTTATGATAATATTTGTTACTTTAACAGGGTATCGCTATGTTTGCCAAAATTAATAAACAAAATGCTACTAGTGTCATAATTCAACCTACATACATAAGAAGAGACTAATTAATTTGGAGTTTACCCTCATGTCCATCTCCAAGACTCCAAAAAGGCAGGAACAAATATGGGCCAGTGTTGATTATCCTTGGAACCAGAAGTCACTCCTTTTAAATATTCACTCATCGTTCTTTGATTATCACTAGGTTTACCAAATTGGGCCAATTTTTTGGTTAACAATATAATCGAATGATGTTTCTTATGGGGTCATTGTGTCCATAAAGATCTAATATTTAAGTCCATTAAGTTAAGCCCAGCCTTTCGCAGCTCGACCCCGACATGAGGCCCAACTCCACAAATGGCTTTAATCCAACAAATCTAAGCCATATCCCACGTAATGCTTCTCTCAAATCCGCAGCCCTTTGTTTGTTCCACTATACAAGTTCTAGTTATATTATTGATATTGCTAACCCATTCGTTGTAAACTATTGAGCGGCTCATACTATTTCGTGAACTTGTATGGCGAAAGTTATTTTCTAGTCAGGATCTGAAAAAAAGTATAATAAAACTATGGAAATGAAGAAAATAGCTTAAATTAATGAAACATTATTTTAAAGGTGTCTAAAATGTTGGTGTGTTACTTCTTCTGTAGAAGTATAAGACTTGATAAATAAGAATTTCTTAGCAATTACGATGATTTTATTGGCTTGATCGTGTAGTGCTTTTTTCTTAATAGTGTGTATCACTTTTAATATATTATTGTACAGTACATAGTTTCAACTTTCGATTTCTGACATGCGCAGCAAGCCTACACCTTTGACATCAAATCCGACAGAAACCCTCATCGTATAATGTAAGTTGTGTTCACCTCCTACTCCGTAACGTTTTGCTCGCCCAACAGATGTATTGATGCATCATAAGGAAGGATTGCTAGGCTTATTGTGGGCTCTTAGTCTGTTTATTCTGTCTACTGATCGACATTGCTGTTAATCCTTTTGCCAGAGTTTCGTAGAATGTGTACTCATGAATTCACAATGGAAAATTGTTGCGAAACATTGTATTCCCATCTCTCATAGATGAAATAGCCAGTGGTGTGGGTGAATATGCTTTAAGTTTTTATGTTGGTAGTAGAGATGGCAAAATGTACATACCTGCACTAAATGCCCTAACTGCGACAAGTACGGACTATATGAGAAGCATATTGTTGGGTAGTAATTAGTTTGTGGTTCGAGGCCTGTTGCATATGGCTTTACTTTTCTTACGCAATAGTTGATACTATTGATTTATTCTTTAGTTTTTGATTTAGTTTGTCTGATGTCATAAGTATATTTTATATGCTAACAACTTAATGGATGTATATCATCTGTTGGTTAACTTTTCAAAGGTATCTGACTTATGAGGCTTTGAGTCCATCAGCTTTTACTTTTTGAAGTGATATGTTTCCAATGTTTATTTGTTCTTTATAAACAGTACAAGTACAACTACCTTGAGACTTGAGGATAAGCTCTCCATTAGACTTCCAGATAATTACCTGCCGTTGCCAAGCATAGCCAACATCAAGTGATCTCTGGAGTATTATGAAAAGCCTCCAGAGTGAACAAGACTAAGGATGATACATTAATCATGCTACCCCTTTGGCCCTCAACTTGTCTTTGGATCGTAAGATTATACTCAAATGGACAAATACATGCTACCTTTTTGGGCCTCGGCTTGTCTCAGGATCATCATGGTTAACTTCCTAAACTCCTCTTCTAGGTTAAAAGAAGAGGAAGGGGCTTGGGATGAAGATGTACCTCCCAAGGTTCGAGGTGGCGTTGCTTGGGCGATAGAGGCTCGCGATTCTTGCACCTGATGTGCAGGAATCTTCCATATGTTGCCTCCTTGCCTCTCTATACTCGTAAGATTGCAGTTTGGAAGGTAGTAGCTCACTACCCTCCTCACCTTCCAACCATAGACCTCAGGGTTAGGTGTAAACTGGATGAAGTCCATCCCATTCATCGCATCAATGTCAATGTAAATATCATTTACATCAACGGGGGTTAGAAGCTTACGCTGCTCTGCAAAACCCAAAACATAAACAATAATCGTTACCATTCTCCCCATGTGGATGTCTCCAGTTAGCCCACCTCTCTTATGCTCAATGCATCAAGCCAAAAATTGGTGCCTAAAGTTGACATGCTCCCTAACCTCTCCTTCCCTACAACTGCCATTCACAGTAGCTCAATCTCATCCCTATTGATTTTTCTCAAGTTCTTTTTGTCAAAAATGGTATACCGAAGTATCCTATGCAAGATCCTTAGACATGGGTGGATAATGTGAGAAGCATGGCAGGTGTTGGACTGATATTCCATATCATGGGCTATGGTTCTCTACCAACCCACCTCATTTTAATTCATGAATTGCTCAACGTCTAAAACATAAATGTTATTTGAGGGGTCCCATTTAAATATTTGGTTCAACCAGGCTAAGGTGATGGATTCAGGTTGGTTAAACAACTAGAAGGAGATTTGAAAATTGTTGTCCCCAATTTGAGTTCGTTCTAGGGAGGCTAATAATTCGAATGTGAGCCTCTAGTTGGTGCCCAAAGTTGAGCATGCTCCCTAACCTCTCCTTCTACAACAGCTTAATCTCATCCCTTTCAGTTTTTCCCTAGTCTTTTTTGACAAAAATAATATACCCAAGTATCCTATGCAAGATCCTCAGACGTGGGTGGATAATGTGAGAGGCATGGCATGTGTTGGACTGATATTCCATATCTTCGGTTAGGGTTTATGAATTTCAAGGCAGGCAAAGTTGGTTGTGAGGATTGAGAAGCACTAGTGGAATTTGTGGTCTTAGATTTCTTCCCGGCAAACATTTTTCATCAATCTTTGGTAGTGGACCATCAGTAAGTATTTGGAAATAATTCATTACCTGATAGTATTCAAAATTCTTGGAAAATATTAGTCCATTATTGACGCGACTTGATTAATTAAAGACCCAATAAAACATGACCTTTTAAGAGATCGACCCATTAGACGCATTATTAATAAGGCCATTTTTACAAATGGGCCAATCAAGGGCCTTTATCGGGTCCCCTCCCATTTGAACACTTCTAGTCAAGACTCAAGAGGGTTTGGAGCAGAATACACAAGGTCAATTACTCATCACATGTCCTCCTGTGCAAATTATGTCACATAAACTACTTTCTTATCATATGAAAAAATTATTATATTTCCCAATTCAGAATTAAGGGTGTATACTTATCACCTGAAAACTTAATATATATGAATTAAACATATATATAAACTATCTAAACTTACTTTTAGATATGCATTTAATTTACTAGCCCTTATTTTATTTGGACTAATCGCCCTTATCTGCACTTATTAGACCTTATTGCCTAACTTGAGATTCTAAGACCTCAAACATATTTTATAGAAGTAAATATCATAATCTCATACTATAATAAAAAAAAAAATTTGGTTTTCACACCTCTCTCATCTCCTTATATCTTAAGGTGGGGCATGGGTTACAAAGAGCAGCCAGATCTTCTAGTCAAGCATGGGCATCAACATTGTGAATATTGATGGCTTTGCTCCATCATTGCAGCTCACTCCATACAGACTACAAAGATATTGCTCTACTCCATTTTGGTACGTTTACCCAATCATCTGATAACTCATTCCTAATATAAATCTAAAAACGATGACCAGAATCTAAGCAAATTGTTGCCCAGAATCTACTTACAATTTATGCCCAAAAATGATTTATCTCCAATAAATCTAAGAAAATTGATGCCCAAAATCGTTTCTTAAAAACAATGATAATGAAGGACTGTAGATTGGGGAAAACTAAAGAAATCAACAAACACGAGCATTAAGAAAAAACGACTAATTGATGAATGGATTGATAAATTGTACATTAGTATGAGAATAGGTTGAGAATTCAGGAAAAGAATGATTGACTATAATAAATGACCGAAACAAAGGAATTCCTGGGAATTAAGAGGAAGATCAACTATTGTGGCCTTTGGTGAGTAGAGAACTACTGAATAAAGAACGTGAGGAGTTTTAAGTTAAGAGTTGGTTTTTTATGGCAAGTGAGAGGTGGAGGTCGATTTAGGGAGTTTAAAAAAATTTTGGGAACTAAATTTTTTTGGAGGGCAATTGTGTATTACGAAGCAATTATGCGACACTTTATATAAGTGCTTTAAAGTTTACTAAATTTATCATTTATCAACACTTTTATTGATGGGTGCCTCTACAAAAGCGTCACAAAAAGTCATTTTTCTACTAGTTCCAGTGGCCAGCGGCAATTTGTAGGAGGGTTTATAGGTAGTGTGTATCTTTATATGGTGGTCGAACATTTTGAGATGGTATGGGTGAGTTTTTGAATTTTTTTTTGAGTTATTGATTAAAAGGAAAAATAATTAGGGATTTTAGGTATTTATAGGAAAAAGAAATATCTTATTTTTACTAGGTTTATAATGGTCAGAGGATAATATTTAAAGAGGATTAATTCATAAATTTGGAGAAAATTAGGAAATATAAATCTGGTTTCCCATATTTGGTTTGATTTAGGAAACTTTTCAAATATTAACTTAATCTCTTTAGAAAATATATTAAATTCAATTATCTCTCATAAAACACTTAAAATTTTTGTTACCACCCATATAATATCAAAAATATGATTTTTAAAATATAAATCTAATCAAATCCATAAAATGTAATTATTTGAATTACTTTCATATCTATTTTGGTATAAAAATAGTAATTAACTTTTATTTATTAATTAAATGTAAAATTCAATATAGTTTTCCTCCAAAATCATTTATGTCATTTATGATAATCTAAATGATTTTAATCTTATGCAATATACATATTTAATTTAAATAAAATATAAATATTGTTTAAATACTCTGAAAATATGGGATATTACAAAATAGGTGAAAATTTTGATATACCTTTTACTTTCCTCGTTCTATTTAATTGATGGTGCCTGACTTACATTCCAAATAACATCTTTATTTAACCTAATATTATTCTTATTAACGTCGTAATATTTTCTCCTATAGTATTTTTATTTTAAAATAATTTCACTAGTTCTACTTTGTGTACTATTCATACAGAGACTTCAAACACATCTTCTTGATAAATAGAAAATATAATTATGTATTACACTTTAGAATCAGTCTCATTGTGTATTTTCGAAATAAAAACTTTTTTATTCACTAATGGATAAACAAATATATTAATGGTGAAATGAGTTTGGAAATATGAAAGTCAAAGTGGTGCAATTATTTTGAAATGAACATAGTACTTGTTTGTATATGATTCGAAAGAACAATTTGTTAAAATTTTATTCAAGTATCCTACATAATCACAAAGTATACACTGCATAGTTGGTTGAGGTAGTCCTTAAATGCCCCCGATCACTCTCAAAGTGACACATACAAAATCTTCTATTTTTAATGGTCCTAACAAAACTTTCAATTAGAGATAATAAAAATTTCTCTATTTGCTAGCCTGAATCAACTTGAAAAACAAGCGAGTTGCATAAATGTTGGGGGACCAGTTCAAAATTTGTAAAAAAAAATGAATTTTAGACAATTTATAACTAACATAATTGACCAAAATTTAGACCCAATACCAAAATGAATTGAAAAATCGTTTTCTTTAGCCTAAAATGTGGATTTAGGCAAATAAAAATCTGTTAGATTTTGTGAACTGTTATTCAAAACTGTAAATATCCAACTAAAGCCCGCAAATAAAATAAAAAATACCTTTACGCCCTTGACTTATTCATAACCCATCTTTCCTATCATGTTTACATCACTTTTCTCCATTTAATCCTTCACTCTAATTTCTTACCTTGCAAACTCTCAAAATTCACCTTGTAAAAATGTCGAGAAGGCCAAAAAAGGAAGTAGCACGGTGGATAACGTGGCGATAGAGGCGGTGAGTTTGATTTTTTTTTTATGTAGGGCGTCCAAACCAAACGCCACTACCATGGCTAAGGCGTTCAGCCTAGACGCCACCACCACGGTAGTAGCGTTTGGTTTGGACGCCACTCTTATTTTTTAATAATAAATATAATAATTACTTAGTATTATTAGTATGAATATTAAATATTAATAATAATAGTATTAAAAATAATAATTAGTATTAATAATACTAATAGTAGGTAATAATAGTAATATAGTACTAATTAATACTGTCAATAATAATAATATTATTGTTGTTATATGCAAAATTATTATTATGTTTAGGAGAATTATTATTGTTATTAGTTGTTGGTGTTCAGAGTAGTAGTAGTAATAAGTTGTTGTTGCTGTTCAAAGTACTAAAACTAATTAGTTATTGTTGTGGTTTTGATTTGGAAACCAAATGTCGATTACTTGGTTGTCCACTTCATAAAGCCGAAATATTGATAGAACTAATGTTGTTATGTTGATAGAATTCTATGAGAGCTATGTAACTAACATCTGATTATGTTTTTAATGCAATCAAGTATGGCCATATCGACCAGGTTTAGGGAAGACGCTTCTAGTTCACGCCATGAGAAGGCATCTAGAGGAAGGTTTAGGGCTGAGGCGTGGGGTTTCTACGTCGGTTCGGAGAGAGAAGGGTTATTGCTTTGGCATCAACAATTTGAGGATGCGGAGGAGGACTAAGAGGAGATGAAGGACAATGAGCTGTCATATGAGGACTTTGGCCCCTTTAGTGCACGGATAAATGATGAGCCACGTACGTATTGGGTAGATGTGTAGAAGGGTAGAAGTGGTTGGTTTGTGAGTAGGTCAGGGGCATCTTCTACATCCACTATGTTTGGAGAGAGTTGGAAACAGTCGAAGAGCGATCGTTCGTGGCTGGTGATGGGTGAGGTGTCGGGTGGGCCCGTAGATGACGCTGTCATTCCTAGCTTCTTGGGCCACATAGCTACCCACATATGGGGCAATGTTGAAGTTTTAGAATAATTGTAATGTTTATAAGTATTTAGCATCACAGAGTAATAAGTGGGCAGTAGGGAGTGACATGTATAGTCAGATGCATAAGACTAGACTAGTCCACTTGTTGTTCATTATGCACACTCACATTGATGTTGCCTTGATTACGACGTTTGTGGAACGTTGGCAGCTAGGCACAAACTCCTTTCACCTTCCTTATGGTGAGATGATGATCATGATGCATGATGTCGAGGCGATCCTCGGGGTTCGTACTCAGGTTTTGTTGTTTTCCGTCCCAAAGGAAGGGGATCTTCCCGGTTCCCTGGCAGAGCTGCTTGGCGTGTATCCAAGTACGATGTGCAAGCTGTAGATGGGGATATGAGATCATAGCGGTGTGAGAATTATTATCATGTAAAAGTTGTGTTTTGACATGACTTCCCCTAGGCCAAAGGAGATACAACAGAGTGCCTTTATGTTCATACTTACCAGGTTTGCCTTGTTATCGGACAAGAGCGGGCGTAAGGTTAGGCCACGCGACATACCTGACTCCTCTGACCCGGATAACATCTCACAGTACTCCTAGGGGTCTGTTATGTTGGCGTACTTGTATCGCCAACTAGACATATCTGTTCGGGTTGATTTCGCTGGTATTACTGGTTATCTTTCTCTGTTGCAGGCATGGATTTACGAATACTTCCCCGCCTTTTACCCACATTGTGACCCGTTACCCGTCGACCCCAAGACTCCCCTAGTATGTGCGTGGAACTCTCGGGCCAAGAAGAAGACGATGGAACGACTCAGATGTATTCGGTACACCCTGGATTTAATGATTATAGTAGAGGTAACAATAAAAATATTTAAATCTTTTGTTGTTATAGTTTTTGGTGTTTTTTCTTTGCTAAATTTTGAAAATTTGCAAGTGAATTGGTTGCCCTTCGGTCCAAGCCCTACTGCTAAGGTACGGAGGACCTTATACATGGGTCTCATAAAATACCGAGATATCATAGCGGCATATATGCCTCAGCGATATCTGTGTTAGCTTGGCTATATTGAGATCATCCCGCCTCCACTTATGCATCCTACCTATGTAGTGCAATCATCATGCTTACATGACTACACTGTGGAGTGACCTGAATTTATGGTCACCTTAATTTATGATCAGTTGCCGATAGTAAGAAGCATTAGTGTCGCTACGCTCCAGAAGTCACCTCTTGGGAACCCGTCCATGTGTGTTCAATACTACATGGAGTGGTTCCGAGAGCACTCCCACCCAAAGTTGATCCAAGGCGAGTTTGACGACGAGGATCCTGTACCACCGGGCACTGCCACTTAAGTTGTAAGTTTCTTGCCCACTTCTAATAGTCTTATTTATCTTTTGGTTTTATATTTGTGCGTTTATAACTCTTGTACTGTGTGCAGTGGATTTCAATAGTGATACAAGTGGCTCACTCATTGACAATTGGCAGGAGGAGATGTCCAAAAGAGCTCGAAGGGCGTGTAATCACCTTGCACATATCTTTGAGAAGTGAATCATGTCGTCCTAGATGGTTTAGGACTATTCATTATGTTAGTTTATATTAGGTCCATTTTAGTGTTTGGATTATGTTAGTGTTTGGATTTTTGAACTAAGTTAGTCTAAGGATTGGTGGATTGCTTTTATGTTGTTACAGTGCACTTGAATGAATAGGTTTGAAAATGAGACGTCGATGACTGAATAGTCCATTTTACAGGTAAAACTTTACCAAAATTTCATAAAATCTAAACAATTCAAACATATAACAAATACAAATAAAACTCTTTTATTATTAGGAGGATTTCAACACAATATGAAATTAAGTTACAAAGTGTATCTCTTGATGACACCGTCAGAAGAAGTCACTATTAGCTTCAGGATGTTAGCTTGCTTGTAATAAAATGACAGTTTATCAAGTTCTTCAATGTTGTATGCTCGGATAACATCCTCCTATCCATCTATGAGGTTAATTGTGGTTCTCCCATTCACCATCTCCTTTTCATCACCAATGTACCACAAGTGACCATCATTTACCGCGTAGAGTTTCACACGGTCTATGATTTGGTGCTACATCATGCACAACCACCTCATTGGTATTTGTTACATAATAGACGTGAGAGTAGTCAGAAATTATAAATAAAGCGAAACACAATAAGTGTAAAGGTAGATGACAACAGAGGAATTTACGAATCTCACAGTCTGGTGTGCTTTGAAGAAAAGGTTGAACTGGAATACTTCCCGCCAGTATACTCATTGTTGTTCTCCATGGTTGAGAATGATATCTCAGATTAACTAGAGTGCCTTAATTTATAAGAGTTTTGAGGTGTTGATGGTAGTAGTTGAAATTTGTGGTCATAGTTGGAAGTGATTGTTGATAATAATTCGCATTTACGGTGTTAGTTGAAATTTGTGGTCGTAGTTGAAAGTGGTTATTGGTAGTAATCCACATTTATGGTGTAAGTTGACATTTATGGTCGTACACGGAAGTAGTTGTTTGTAGTGGTTGATGATACTTGGTAGTAGTTGTTGGTAGTATTTGTCACATATGGAAAATGATTGTTAAGTAATGATAATAAAGCAAGATCTCTTGTTTTATGGGAAAAGTTTTCAACAAATAGGACTAATTCCACATTACACAAAATGAGATTATGGCATAAATACAACTAATTTGTTCCCTAATTGAATTCGGTCCTGGTACATCATATCCCACCTTTCCACGCTTAGTTGGAAAAGTTGATGCCATATGTAGTGAATCAATGGCACCGGAAACCCGGGAGACTAGTCGAGATGAATAAAATGTTTGTATGTCCCTAAATGCGCTAATGCAAAATTAGTCACTTGTCTAGTGAAGGTCGATGGAGTATCCCAAGGCAGAATTATAGTGCATGGATACCAAGCTCGATTGTCCAATCCCACTGCTAAATGCATGACCACGCACTTGTACACATTAGCAATGGGAAATAGGTCAGACACAATCTTCATCCAATGATTTTGACCACATCGTCCTCCTGCCCATCGGATACGATCTAGAGCACTGTCCAATCCATCTACGTATATCTCACGGCATACCTTAGTATGCGTGGCGACTTTATTCTTAATGGCCTGACACGTTAAGAGGAAGTTGCCATCCCCATGGTAGAAGACATCAGCAACACATTGAAAACCGTAATTTTTGTTTGCCATGACATCGTTCCACCCTTGCAAGTATAATATTATAATCCTAAGAATCGATTCATTGTACAGAAGTTGATCAACATCCATTCTACCTACATTCACAATAATTAGAACAACAATAAAAATTTACTAGGTACACACAAGTGACTTTTTGGATTATTGACTTAAGCAAAATAACGTACATGTGTTCCACATGTTAACTAATGACGAGGGTCGTCCCATTGACGACGACCGACTACAACCTCTATCACGACCTCTTGGTCGTTCATTTTGACTGAGTTGTTCGTAATTCAAAGTTTCAGGGTTGAAGAAGTCGTGCAGTATGTGTAGCATCACGCATGACAGAACGATGATTGGATGATACCTTATTGGCTAGTAGTTGAAATTGCTTCTCTTAATGAGATGAACGATTTGCGATTTCTGTATCTGACTATTCCTCGGCATTCAGTGATTTCCAAAAAATTTGAATTTGATAAAGATACAATAACGACTTACTTCCCTGAATGGAGCGGTAAATGGTGCAAGAGCAAGGTAACCCATGTGTGGTCAACATAGTACACTTGCACATCCCTTCTACATCGTCACATAACTTTCTTATCCTGGACTTCTCATCATTTATCAAACACATGCAGTTGTGTGATGCGCAACCATGGAACTTCTGGAAAGCAAAATGTCCGTACATCATGCCATGTCGATGTCTAAAATTCTTGAGATCGTTCACAATATTGTTAAACTAGGTGTCAAGTGCCTTATTCACATGATCAAACAGCGTATCCAAAGCCTGATTAGAAGAATCAAGCTAGACTTTTAGGACGTTGTGCACACTCTTCACTCTGCAGGTCGTTGTGTTGCTGAAATAAAGGACTTGATTAGTCTAATATTTCACGAACTTCTCCTTGTGAAGCATCCAATGACCCTCAACATATTGGACTATAGTTGGGCACCATCCATAAGAATCCCTTAAAAGTGCTACAACTCTCTCGTATTCCCTTTCAGTCCTAGCATGTGTGATTTTACTCCATCTACCCCTTTTCAAAGTCTCTGCTTTGCTTTTGCTTTTGTTGAAAAGCCAGTATCCCTTGGTTTCCACAGAGTTGTTGGTATGCCACGTGCAATGTAAATACTTAGCTTTTGGGAATATCTCAGCAATCGAGGCGAAAAGACCTCCTTCACAATCGGTTACAATGGCTGAAGGATGTACCTCGAGGCCCATGTAATTCCTCAGCTTTTCTAACACCCAATGATATCTTCCAGTCGTCTCGTCCTTCATAACTGCATGCATAGCCGATCATGAAGTTCTTATTTGTTAGAGTCATCCCAACTAGTTCAACTAGAGGAAACTTGTGTTTGTTTTGTATGTCGAATCAATGAGAATAACGTCTGACCACTAGGAATGCATATCACAACAATCAGGATGCACCATGAACAAGTGCGTTACCTCGTACGCCTCAACATCAGGATCAAACCAGAACAAGGAACCGTATTTTTTGACTTGGCTCAGCAACTGTCAAATCGGGTTTCTTCCTTCCGAGCTTTCAAACCTCAGCTTATTTCTTACGTTGTATATATGCCTCCTATTCGGATGGTCTTCTAGGAATTGCTCCAATACATATGACAATATCTTTGCAGGCTTCACGTGCGCATCACTCAATTCTTGCACAACTAATTTAGCAGCAGGACTCAAACCGCTCATTTGTTGATGACCCACTGTATACTCGATCAATTCATGGTTTTGCAACCCCCATTTCAAATAGCCTTTTACTTCCCATCTAGTAACTGGGAAGCTCACGTACTTTTACCCGAAATTGACAATCACAACCTTTCCTTTTCGTATCAAACCTCTTTAGGACACTAAAATATCGTGCTTCTCGCTTACGTCAATGATCACATCTCAATATTCTATCTTGACGGCTATCTCCTTGCATTTTATAGCCTGCTACGACCAAACAAAAGCCGTAGCCTATCGCAACTTGCTTGTCCCAATCAATCGCATTCTGAACTTCTTCAAATTATCATTCATGCCCAAATATACCACTGCAGTTAACTCCGTCACCTTCAAATTATTCATCATCGTCTTGCATATTCATATTGACTTAGCAAACCAAAAAAAAATATTAAATGAAATAATTAATAGTGGCATCTAGATTGGACGCCACCACCAATGGTGGTGGCCTCCAAGGGGATGGCGTCCAAAGCAGACGCCACCCATTGGTGGTGGCGCCTGGTTTGGACGCCACCCATTTTTCCGGTGACTTATCGTGTATTTCGGTGGCGTCAACGGCTGCCCAGTGTCCTCTGTTGATTCCGAATATCGAAGCATAATTCCGTTAGCGTTTGCGAGTTCTTCATAGTTTAGTTGAAGAAAGACATATAAATCGAGAAAAAGGGAAAAATTATTAAAATACGTTATATATGTATACTTAAGTCAGATATTCACCTACTTTCTTTAGTAACACTGATTTTAGGATTGAACCAGGGTCAAAATCCAAGAGACAAATGTTTTAGACAAAGCTCGACGAGGTCCAACGTTTGATCACGTCTACTTCGAGCAAAACCAAACTCTTCTTCACCTTCAGCCTTTCAACCCCACACTTTGATCGATCAACTTTCTCTATCTTAAAAACAATGGTGACACTAGTAGTGTCAACAACAACAGACCCAGCATCCTTCGGGCCTGCCTCCGCCCTCTTAGCCAAGCCCGGATGGTCCCCCGGCCCATCTTTCGAAGGAGTGAGGAGTTTTACCAATGAAGGAGTGAGATTGTTGGAGCATGACAACAGTATAATCAAGGAAGACGATCTCGACGCTCGTTGGGAGGGACTGACGCAAGAAAGCGTCGATAATGTCATATTCTTGAGCAAGCATACTGCTGCTACTAATCGCCCTGCTCTCACTATTCACCCTATTGGTATTCCCTATTTTTTATGCTTTTGATTTGTTTATTGTTTAGTTCTCTGGTTTCAAATTTGCTTTGTGTTGTTGATGATGTACTTTGCTGTACCCTTTTAAATGTGAGATTATTGATGGTGAATTGTAATGTTGGTGTTCCTTCGCCCGGAGTTTGATGAATTGGCCGCGAAATCTGTTGGATTAGGTGATAGTATACTTTTGAAGATTGTGTGCCCTTTTGATTGTGAGATATTGTTGGTTATATGGGCGTTTCGGGTGCTTGTATTCCTTGAAGCTTGCGCGCCCTTTTAATTGTGAGATTGTTGCTGATAATATGTGTATATTGCTGAATTTTGGGAATTGGGTGATAGTATTACCCCTAGTTTAGTTGTGTTTCCTTTTTTTCTTACTTGTTTGACATATTTTTGGATTCTTGTCTTAAATTGATTTGAGGTTTGGTTTTGGGTGCTTTTTGATTGTTGGGTGATTGGTGGTAATGTGGGTGTTTTTGGAAATCGGTGAATAGGAGTGCCCCATTTGAAAGAAGGGGATGTACCACCACAAGGTGGGAAGCCTGGATGGGCTGCGCCTCCTGATCCTAAAATGGGACCTTGGATTCGACTTTTAAAGAAACTCGCTGAATCTCGAAAGTTAGTTCCTGAATTTGAAGTAAGTTATTCTATATTTGTGTTTAAACTGTTTGATTGTAGCATGTTATAATAATATTGATTTATACAAGAGGTTGGAGAAGAACATCAATTGTCCTCTCTTATTGTTGATAATATTAGTGATTCATCTTTTAATATTTGTGTTCATTGATCTTTTAATGTAGATTACCATGGAGGCTACTCATCATGGACCTGTGACTAGTAAACCGACTATGTTTCTTGAAATTGGTAAGTTTCATTTCAATTAAATGCTGGACTTTAATGTTATGAAACTGGATAGGGTTGACCGGTTGATTTTACTGTGGAGACATTTTTAGTTTTAATAAATGCATAGCTGGAGTATTTTGAGGTTCTTAAATAATTTGAAATAGTATGGATTAGGATATTTGTGTTTGATGTGGGAGGTGGAGGTATTCATGTTTGAGAAAGGGTTTGTTAAATGATCTTATCAAGTTTATAGTGTCATGATATATAACTTGCTTGCTGGATATTTATCAGGGAGATGACCGTGGTTAAGCATTTAATCAACATGTGGTGAAGACACTTGTAACAAGCTGACATAGTTAAAAAGTGACTCACTTCATGCATATGTGCTTTGTTTCTTAGGAAGTTCTCTATGACTAAGTATTTTTGTTATTTGCTGATTTTAGTAGAGTCTCAATCAGCTGAATTACCAAATTGGTACATAAAACAATGAGGAATTTCCACATCAGTATATAAATAATCGTGAGGGACAGTTTAGTCTATAAAACTAGGTGTCTTGGTAGCTGTTAACTAAAATCCCTCGCTCATCAACCATCAGGGATTTATTGAAGATATGAGAGAAGCATCACATTAGGGTATACAATAGGATTCTAAGTGGATACTTTGTACACAGCCATGTATCAAATACCAAAGCTTCTGGTCTTTGGTTACAAGGCCCATTTTCATATGATGATTATTTTTATTCATGTGACAACCCCAATATTTTCAAACGAATCAGTTGCAATGATGCAATTTCATTGCCATGTGTGTGTTGTGTTGAGGCTAGGTAACAAACTGAGTTACAAGGGACAAATACTTACGAATCAAAGAAATTGCACTGCTGGATTTGATTTAAATGTGACACAGATCAATACATCATGTATCATAGATATAGCCGAAACAATACAAAACTCAATAACGAGAGAGATTATTGTTTCTAAATGACGTGTTTGATACACGTCATTCGTCAATTCATAGTTGATAAGAAGCTCTGGCTTTTTAAGCCATTTTATTTTTTTCCTTAATAAATCTTCAGCTTCATCGCAAAATTTCCTTACAAGGTTGAGGGCAATCTGATACAGGCACTCTGGGTTTCCCGTCGCATACTCACTTTGAACTTCAGGCTTTCAGTTTACCTCTACAAAATTTACATTATGCTACAGGCCAAAAGTCGAATTTGTTATTTTACTTTGGATTGTTTTGTGGAATATATGGACTTTCATAGTTTGTGTAGAGTGACTATTATAATAATGTAGTCTTATGTATAGTTTATCTAAATCTTATCTTATCTAGCTAGCCTTCTTATTTGCTTGCCTTTCGTTGTATAGGTAGCACCCCAGATTACTGGCAGAGAAAGGATGCTGCTGAAGTTATGGCTCTAGTTGAGTTACTTTCCTCTTATTTTCATACTGAAGTTGTATATTTATTCAAGTTTTCTTTAGTTAAGATGAGATACATTATGTTGTTTATAAGGGGTTAGGAAGAACAGAAATCATCAGAGACACTTTCGCCTGTCTTCATTGCATAAGAATGAAGATGCTCTGATCTACTTTGTATTATTTATGAATCATAATATTATGTGTCTCTGTACTTGATTTAACCTTTAAAGGTTTCCCTCAGTGTTCTCTGACATTCTCTTTATTGTCTATCTTTGTAGTTAATCTGGGAAGGGCTTGGACTTGGAGGAGGTACTTCTGTGGGTGTATGGGACAGGTACAATTTATTTTTTGTGTTTTAGTAGTTGGTGTCCTGGTCTCCTGGCCTTTCCTTCATTAATGGATCATATTGACTAGTTCACGTGCTAGCTACTATTATTGCATTGATTTATTTAATTGACTGATCCATGAGTATGATTTATGAATCCCTGGCCTTGGAATGTCTCATGTTGTACATGTGTAAATTATGTGTAAATTATCCTGATACTTAAGATAACTGCAATGTGTAAGGTGCTTCTAAAAAAATTGTACTCCTGTACAAATGTTGTTGGTGTTGTCATGAATTTTCTTTTTAAAATTTATTACTGGAACAACTATTATGATTTGAAATATGGATAAAAAAATGTAAGGGGCCATTGATCAAATAATACAAGCTTTGGCGCATTTCTAATCATTGATGGCCTGCAATTGGAACATGGGATTTGAAATGACTACTCCTGATGACCCAATAGCATGATGTCTTGGCTAATGGCTAGAGATCTGAAATTCCAGAGTAGTGTTTGAATTTTGATTATTCAATAAATTAACTGTTTCAATCATTATTTTTTTTTTTCTGAATGTAGATGTTAAGTTCTAAGAAATAACCTGGAATTTTCATTTATTCCACCTACTTGTAAAAATATTTTATAATAGATCTTTGATGAGTATCAAGGGATTGAAAGTTAGTAAATTTAAAAGTTTCAATTTTGTTGCATGGTGCCTAGTTTGGATTAGCAATTGTGGCCATGTTGAAGTTTATTTAATCAATTTGCCTAAAAAGAATAAAAAAATTGGAGTTTACTTTCTCTTTTTATTGAAAAATGTCTCCAGACTCTTGCAGTTATGGACTACATGATTCCATGCTTCTCTCTATTAGAGCCTAATCTAGTTTGTGACCATGTCCAACCAGGGATTCTGACAGAAAGATAGTTCTACTAGGAATTGGAGGTGGTCATTATGTACCTCGTCACATGGACATAATTATGTAAGTTGTTTTGTGAAATTTGTTTTCTCTGCTAATTCTTACATTTCTGACGCATTGTGCATAGTCTGTGTTAAGTTGCTCAAACTTCATAAATACCTAGCGTTGCATTTGGAATCTTGGGATTTTTTAAATCATATGAATGTAAAATTATCTTTTAGAAATGTACTAATACCACATATGTTGTCCCCTCTTCAGAACTTTGTACAAGTAACTATAGACCGGTAATTTGGCCTTTCAACATGTTGACGTAAGACCTGTCATCTCATTGAATTTGAAGTAAATGTTGCCTAGTTTCCAAGTATAGGGAAGATGTTTAGAGGTACATTAGCTTATGTGATTTACATTGATTAATGTGCTTGACTTCTTCTCTTCTCTTGGAGCAAGTGGTTATGTTGAGTAGTGCACAGTGATGGTAGCTGATAATTTGTTTTGGTTCTCTGAGTTCTGATGACAATTTTTTTTAATGGATAAAAGAGTCAAAAGAAATATTGTAAACTAGGCTTTTCTGTAAAGAATTATGTTTCTCTTATTTTGCCTATGATCTCTTCCTAAATTTGTAGTATTTGTTAGTACAGTTCAAGACATTTGGCGAGGGTCCATTGATCTGCTCTAAGCCTGCTAGTGTAAACTCATTTTTACTGTAAAAAATTAATTCAGGAAAGATAATGTTTGGGTGGGCCATCTGCTCTCTGGGTATTCCTTGCCAATGGATGACCCTGGCCAGTCTAAAGTAGAAGATTCTAAAGGCATTGGTGGTACCTGGAAAGAAGCTATCATAGCTGCATTCAAGGCTACTAAAGAAGCTTTTCCTGGAGGAGAAATTTTAGCTCATCTTGATCACAAGTTAGTTCTATCCCTCATTTGAATCTTATTTTAGCATTAGACAAAAATCTTTCTGCAGAAAGTGAATGATTATAGTTACTCCTCGTATAATGATAAATAGTGTGAGTAATGGCAGTTATAAAAAGCTGATGATCAGAATCAAATAATAATGTTTTTGAAATTCTAAGACCTAGTTATAATTTCAGTTGAAGGTCCATGACTTGGAAGTATTAAGTAAGAAATTACCTTAGCTTAATAGAGGATTTAATAGGATGTAACCTCATCCTGTAACAATATAATATTTTGTTTTTGTTGGACCGTTGATTGGGGATAGTTTGACATGTTGTGTCACATCTCTAAAGGAACAAAGGGCATTTGAAATGGTCCTTCATATAAGGTATAACCAGAAGTTGAATAACTTTCTTGATGATGGGTTTATTTACTCTATTACATAGTATAGTTTTGGATGTCCTATAATGCATTCCAATTGGTGCAAACTAGAACATTGCAAATGCCACTTTGATTGGTTGAATGGAAAAGAATTGGTTCCTTTTTGTTTTCTCTTTCGTTACTTGTCCAAACCTGATGAAGATAAGAAGGAAGGATTAAAAAGTGAGATCCTACTATTGGAAATTTATAGAGGCTTTTAATTAAAGATGTTTGAGATGAATATGTAGCTTGCTCTTTGATCCAGATATTCTTGTTGTGAAGTCAAGGGGAAATATAATCGATTTGTCTTAGCTAAGAGGATGCATCCATAAACTGAAACTTGTTAGGCGATTTGAGAAGAGATGTGGTGTCCCTTCTGCTTATGGGGGTTATGACTAGATGCCTAATGAAAAGGCTTGTTTTGGGTGAATGGTGACGAGTGAAGACCAGTATGAGGTATAAGTGGTTTACTAATGGTTATACTGTGATAGTAGTAAATGGCTACATGATAGTCTTTAAAATGTCATCTGTGTTCATTTCCTTGTGCTAGTCATTGTAGAATGGACTGCTAAACGAGGTACCCCAGTTTTTTTCAACAGTCCTCTCAGTTGATTCCTGTAGGCCCAGGGAGGGAGGTTGATTTGGGCTTTTTCTTTGATGTAATCGGTGCATCTAAGGACCATAACTGTGTGGCATGTCCTTTTGGAGCATCTATGAGATTTAATTGAAAACTTGGAATTAAACTATCCATCTGATTCTTGTCATGATACTCCTACCTTAGATTATGGAGCTCCATATGTAACCTTAGAAGCATTGCCCTTGTTTAATAGAGGCTTTGTCCAAAACATATTACTATTGTTTAGTTTACTTTTTCTAGTTGAGGATTGGCAAATGTTAGCACCATTAACTGCTAATCTGATATACCTTTTTCATGTGCCCGAGGGTTGAAGAAGTGATTCTGTTTCCTTTTGCCTTTGAGAAGAGAAAATGAAGTGGATTTTGTTTCTTTTTGCTTTTTGTCCAATATTTGATATCTTAAGACTTCTTTTTTTTTTTATGGATTATTTTACTTCTCTTCAGTAGTCTTTTAAAGGTACATCTATCCATGCAAGACTTGTATGTTACTCCCTACTTGTCATAGACAGGAGTTATATTCCGTAATCCAATTGGATGATGAATTCATGTTGGGATTCCTGAACGCTTATTCTTAGTAAAATACATTCTCTTATTAAGTGTTTGGATAGTAATAGTGGGCTTGTGATTTTTGTTCCAAATCACTCTTGTTGATGGATTTGGTTTGTCAACAGCAAAAGGAAGTTGTATTGTTCCATTTGCTTCGATTTCCTTTTGCTAGTTTCTCCAATCAAACACACTAATGTATTTTAGATGCTACTTCTTTGCTTATGACATTAAAGGTCTGCAGATACCTGAACCTCTCGTACTGTCGGTGGTGGGATCAAATGCTTGTTATTATGGAATAGCCTTTTTTTTTTATAGACAATCAAGAAATATAATTACAGTTACATATCTCCTTGTGTGATAACAAGAAATTTATACCAGTCGTGAGCACCCTGTAAAAATATTATGATTTGGCATTGGTAACACTTGTACAAAATTGAACTATTCCATTAAAATTGTTCACTTGGTAATTTTCTACAAAGCTAACTTTAGTGTTATAAGGTACTTCTCTTCCTCTAAAAAACGGGGTATTTAACATTTGAACCATGGAATTTCGTAAATTGTTGTAGTTTTCTGATGATTTATGTTTTGAATTTTTGACATGGGAATTTAATGCCTTAGCAAGAACATAGTTTTTATCTGCGCAATGGTTAACTGTTGTTGTTTTGCATTTGTTCGTTGACTTTACTTCATTTTTGCTAGACTAACTATCCTGTTGTCCTTACTGATAATATTTTAAATGAACCTTGGCTGCTAATTGAATGCAGGAGTTTCAAGGGTTGGCAGAAGAAGGCTGTCACCACATTTTTGGAGGAGCAAAACATACAGATTGGAAAGCCAAGTGATTTCAAACAATAGAGCTGTGTGCCTCACATATGCATCAGCTAGGCTATTGTACTGTATACATAACGACGACCCATACTGCCTATGTTTTAGGGTTGAAGCAATGCTACATAGGTTTTGCTTGTACAAGGTAGATGTGCTCTGTGACTGCAAATGATGGTTAAAAGTCATGGGGTATACATTTCTCCAACATTTTTTTTTTCGGGTTTGGAAGTGGATTTCATCCCTTATACTCCGTAATTATATATATTAAAAAACGAAGACATTAGAGTTATGGATAATTTTCCGTATTTTACTAGGCCACAGTTTTGCACTTCTGCAAAAACTGTTATAACGAACTACTCCGTAATGATTGTGGTATAAGAAATAGAACAGTTCCATTACTGTCATCTTGCATAAGAGTATTAGACTAAGGTTAAAGGCAAAATCTTGTACTCGTATGAGATATACGTTCCGTTTATTGCCGTTTATCATGTAATCCGGCAGATATGAATGTCAGGAATGTTGCCGTCTGTCATGAACTCTTTCCGTCTCTTAATGTTTGCTTTATTTTAAATCAAAAAAACTCTCACAAAAATGGTCAAATGGAGCAAATAATAAGGGACCAGAGAGTAATCAGGCGGATATGAATGTCAGGAATGTGATTAGAATTTCTAAAAACATTGACAATTTTTCCTAGTTCATTTTAAGTGAGGTCACTTGGTCATGATGTACGTACCTCAAAATTGGTGTGTTTGAAGCAATTTAGACAGATGAAGTCATGAAGATGGATATCTACCTCAACCTCAAGTTTAGCTACGAATATTTGGAGGTGCCATGGATTTGGCGTCCACATTGACAACTCATCTTACTCAGAATGTAGAATCTTAGACTTGCAAATTGCAATAAATTTGCTATACAGCCGTACTCCACCATCTATCACTTGCGCACCGAGTAATACCAAGTTCTATTATGAAATGATTCACTTATTTCACCTTCATAAAGTAGTACACATTAAGTTAAGTATACGTCATTTTTGTCATTATTACATGAATTCAGATATTTGTTACTCATTTCTTGTTACTATGGTGTGAATTAATGTAATATAACATTGACCAAGAGAGGAGCCAGATTTTTATATATATATATATATATAAAATTGATTAATATATCATTTTATTTTGGAAATTTTTTTTGATTCGTGTATGTTCTATATATTGGTCAAAATTTTCATACAATAAGTCATTTTGATAGGATATTCACATCTCAAAGTTTATAGCTTAAGAAGGTAGAACAACAAAAAATCAAAATATATATCAAGATATGATTCTAAATCATGGGTTAGCCCAGTCAGGGAATGTTTCAACTCGAAGCAATAGAGCCCCCAGTCCGAAATTCGACTCTCAGCCAGTCAGCCCGGCTTCTTTTTTTTTTTTTTTAAATGTTTGAAGAGCGAACTTATAAATTCAAAGAGTCAATCTAAATAAAGATAAGACGAATGATGGGTTACATCAGTTTGTCTATGAGCCTTATGAACCCTATTCTTGCATATCTTAAGGATAAAACAAAATTAAAAGGACCCCTCAAAGCCTTTAATTCTTAAAAAAACATTAGCTATTTTAAGGATTCGAGGGTCTTTCTTGTATAGATATAAAATTAGCCCTACTTCTTCTTGCTCTATTGCTTCTTCTGTTATTGTCTTTTCTTATTATTAATTGATTAATTCAAGCTTGGTACTAAGTCTGTAACTTTCTCCCATAATTTGATAAACAACATTTAAAATTTTTATAAAACTAAGTGTTCATTTGTTCTTCTTCTTTTCTGCTCTTTCTTTTAAAAAAAAAAAAAAAATTGTCACACTACATTTTAAAGAGTTCATACTAAGATTCTTTTTGTTTTTTTTTGGTTTGTTTTTGCTGCTTATATTCAAAACAAAAAAAAATGTACACTAAGTTAGCTATAGTTTGACGTTACTTACGGAGTATTAGTTTTGCTTTCCTACTTTTGTCTCTACGAAGTTATGATCTGCACTAACTTTTGTCTCTACGTATTTTAGCATGAAAACTTTGAGCAACATATAGAACACATCCTGGTTCTGTCCTTGGGCAGGATAGACTTCCTTGTATACTATTTTTTTTCTTGTCCTCTTTTAGCCAATTTACATGGAATTCAGCTTAATTTAGGCATATACCCCCCCCCCCCCCCCCCCCCCCCCCCCCCCAAGGCCTTGTTTAATTCCTGATTTATAAAAAACATAAGTTATTTTTTCAAAGTAAAATTGATTTTTGTTAATTAAAATTTATTTTTACTAATTTTATAGTATTTAATGGTATCAGATTACTAATTTTAACTAATTAAAATTAATTAATACTTCTCCAAAATGATTTTTACTAATTAATTGAATTTTAAAGATGAACCAAATTACACCTATGTGTGGTAGTTTTTGAAATAATAGGGAAAAATTAAGTACTTGTAATAATTTGTTACACGGTCAAAATCAGCTCAAAGTTTCATTATGGCTAAATAATTAACATATTATTGCATTGTAGAACAAAAGTATGAGTTTGTTTCTTCCTTTAATACCATTAGCTCAACTACTACATTTTTAATTTTCCATCAATAAAGCTTTTAAATTAAAAGTGTAATGTGGGGTTTATCCATCCTTTAAGAAGAAATCTTCAAAATATGTATGACACATACTAACAAACGGCATTCCATAGTAGTGTCTTACTGTCTTGTAGTTTTTACATACTCAAGTCATGGAGTCTAGCTAACGAACTAGGAGAGTTACTGTTTACTATGTGTAAGATCAATACATCTATAATGAAGCTATTAATCCATGTGTACAAAAAAAAAAAAGGAAGTTATTAATGTGCTCGTACTTGACTGGTTCAGGAATGCAGATAAGCAAATCCTTAACTTCACTCATTAAAAGTATATGTACTTAATAAAGTTGTCTCACACACTCACGGTTAGTTTAATGGCGAGTGTGTTATATACTCCCTCTATCCTTTAATGTTTATTTCATTTTGACCAAAAAAATTTCTCAATAAATGATCAATTGAGGCGAATATTAAGAGAAAGGGAGTATTTATATACTTATATGTGCTAGTAAGTACATGACATGTGGCATGCCCAGAGAAAGGGAAAACAAAAAAGATACGCAATAAAAGAAAGAAGCCAACGCAAGGTGTGGTACAGCAGCACAGTCAGTGCTCCACCTGTATGTCCGGCCAAGCGAACGTGATCCTTCTACTTCTCCTCTCAACCCCAACAACATTAACAATGCCATTTTCCAGAGTTGACTTTTCTGCTTCATCACTTCTTCGATATTCTGTCTGTCATTTTTTTTTTCTTATTAATTAATTAACAAATCATTCTAACTAGTCAAGTGCCAAGATTAATGACTACTCTAATCACTTGACTCTATGCTACTTCACCATTCTTACTAGTAAGACTAGTTACTACTCTATTATGTCAAAATGATTCATCCTAGAAAGTAGAAACTACTATCCCTAACATATTCACCAATTAGGAAATAAGCTAGTTAAATACTCATAGCTTTAATGCTTGTTAAGAACCGCTGTGAAATTCTTAAATTATATCATTTGAGACTATTTATAACAGAAACTATTTCGTTTAATTTTAAGAAAATTCATTTAACAATTTAGAGTCTAATATCAATTGATTAAACCTATTCAGTCTCGAACCAAATTTACCTTATATATATATAAAAAAAAAAAACTCGTTAGTTTTTAATTTTAGATGCTCGTTCAATTTTTTAAATTTAACAACTCGATAACCCACGTGATTCAAGCACTAGTTATTTGTTAAGTTTAAAATTAATCCTAAATCACAGTGGTTATAATAACATGCTAAATCTAAGGGTGCGTGCACAAACACCCTCTATGAGGACTCTCCCATTCCCATATAAGACGGCGTCATTACCCTCTCCATCTTAAATAGTCAGAGGAAACAGAATTCTTTGGGATTGATGACCAAACTCTTCTCCTGCTCTGCCCTCTGCCGCCCCCCCTTTTTAATTCTTCCACACACCAAAAACTAATCAAATCAAGTTAAATTCAACTCAATTCTTAATTACTCCATATTTTTTTCTTAACTACAAAAATTAAACAAAATTATCAAACAATATTTTTTTTCAAAAAATTATATTCAAAAATAGAAGAGGACAAAAAAGAGAGTCCCAGAAATTAAATTAAAGGTGAAGCTGGTGGAAGAGAGAGGGAGAAGGTACTTATTGCTGCTTAACTATCCCTTATTTATTAGGCTCTGCCCATTTTATTCATGTATAATTATATATCTGTCCTAAATATATTAATTTTTGCGCTTTAAATTCTCTGCTTTTGTTTACCCTGTTGATGCTCCTTTCATTCCATCCATGATCCACCTACACTACACACCAACAGAGAGAGAAACAGTTGACCTATATTTTGAAGAGATGGTGTGTAATTTTATTTAATCTGTGATTGTTCCAACATTTGTTAAATAAAAGGTAACACCATTTATGTTATTTCTGTCAAATTTTGGGCTTTTGATTCTTCAGAGTTTTTGGGTATGTTTTCAATATTTCTGTCCTCATGTCTGGTTCAAGTTTTTCAGCTTTTTGGATGTTGTGTTGTCTGTTTTGCTACTGAGATTCTGGATTTTTGATTTCTCGCTCAGAGCAGCAACATCACCTAAAAACAACAACAGAAACTCAACAGAATACAAAGGGTTCTGTTTTGTTCTTTGTTTTCTTGGCAGGCAAATTTTTTGTATGTATTTTTTTTTGTGTGTGTTTTCTGTGCTTATTTTTGAGTTTAACAACAATGGGGTTTATGTTTTTTTTTAAAAAAAAAAGTGGGTGGGTTTTGTTTTTTATGGGGTTTTATTCCAAATTCAGAATCAGATCTCTTTTGTAATTTCTTGACTAATTTTAGGGTTTTTGACTAATAAATATTACGTTTTTGGTGAAATTCTAATATTCCCGAAATTTTTTGGATCTGATTAAATAAAAAATCTGACAAATTTGGTAAAGTGGGAAAATTGAGAATGGGATTGTTGTTGATGCAAAAAAGTTGTCTGACTTTGTAAAGTTTATTTTTTTTGACAGCTTTATTTTATCTTACTTTTTCAATACTGTTTGAAAAAAAAAGGACCTTTGAAAGTTTTACAAGGTTTCAACTTTTGTCTTTTTCCTCTTGACTTGTACTTTGATTATTGGGATCTAGTAAAAATGGCACCACGATTACCGTTATGAATGTCCTTAAAAACTGTAAATGTGGATAAGAGGGTTAAAAAAACTATAAAAACTCGTTTTGTGGGAGTATAAGTTAAGGGGGTTAAGTTCAGGATTGATCATAGTCTAAGAATCAATTTGCCGTTGTAACTTTATTCTATTATATCTTACAGTTTTAACAGATTTGGGTTATGTTAGGTAGGTGTAGTTTATTTCAGTTGTCAAAATGACATAATTGTGAACGAAATAGCGGATGTAGTTAATGGGATGAAGACATTGCTTCTAATTTTGGCCTTTGATAGCTACATGATGACTATCCATCTCCAACGATTAACTTAATGATGTGATCTTGCGATGCAACTGAGTTTCATGCCTAAATGTGACATAATATGTACTTAATAGCATATCTGACTTTGTAGTGCAATCACTAATTTCCAAGTTGCTTCTGCAATTTTACAATTGAAATAAGTATTTGGTGAGTGCTGATACATATAAATAGCCATTTCGTGTATAGCATTACTTCTGTTACTTCTTTTCTTGGCCACGTTCTGGAATTGTGGCTACTAGCTTCTGTAGCCTGTAAGTTTATAGCCGTCAAGTTGGTGTTCTATCTTGTAAGTAACCGAAAGTTGCAATGATCTTAGTATTGACTATTTTTTCTGTTCTGTTAGGTTGCTAAGGATTTAAGTGAAATGCGCAAGTTCGAGTTAATGTGGTAGTGCAAAGATCAAATTCTTCGCTATTGTAAAACATCTTGTTGAAGATCTGGACTTATGTCAGAATGAAGCTAGGTAACATACTATACTAGGTCTCTTTAATTTCAATGCTTCAGGACTTTGCTGGCTCAGTCTTTCACTTGTTGTTAATGCTAGTTTTTATGGATGGTAAAATTCTTGCTGCTGTTTAATTTAGTGACATCTTAGCAGATATGAATCATGTAATATGTGGAAGTTACAGACGTTGAAGTATGATGAATAAATCTAATTTTTTAATTGCATGATCTCAAGGACTTGATCTTATAATTTCAGTTCAAGTACTCCCTTCCTCTGAAAATAATAGTCACATAAATATATATTGGATGTCCTGAAAACATTGTCGCATTTGCTAAGATAGCAGCTTGTGATTGACTTTCCAAAAAGATCCTTTCTTTGATTGGGTTGCGGGGAGATTACTAGAATATTGTAAAGGGTCTTTTGGTGATATCCAAAGCTGTAAGGGGTTAGAGTAATGTAATAATGATTTCTGGACAGAGGAACTATGTTTCAGAATAGAATCAGGAGGATCTCTGTTCCTAAGTTTTAGCTGTGTTATTGTGCTGACCAAAAACCGATTTGGTGGCAGAGAACGAGCATGTACTTGGTGTTCAAACTCCTCCGAGAAAGTCGTATAACCCTTTTGATTCTGATGATGATGAAACAAATGCAAAGGGTAACCTAAATGGGTGTGCTATAAAAAGCTTTGAGGTGACTCCAGACTCGTTAACATTTCACTTGGACAGTAGTAATTTATCATGGGAAGAAGCTATACTTCGGCATTCTCGGAATTTAAGTGATTCAATCCCTGCTGACACGAGTAGTGAGGAAGTTCTGTATAGGAAGGATGCCGATCTATTTACTGATAAAACAATTACTGAAGGTGAGCTACCTGAGTTGTTCTTTTCCTACAAAGATAATGGTTTACACTCGGTCAAAGACATTGGTATAGATGAAGGAGTGCCTGCACATGACAAGGTGTGGATTAAAAGCCTAGACGATCATGACAGTAAAAACCTGTCTTCTGTCCTAGCTTTTGATGTTGATGTTGATGATGATGTGCTGTTTACTAATGATGTAAAAAAAAATCCTTTCGCTCAAGATTTGGCTGAAGATTTAGTGAAGGAGAGTGCACTTGTTCATGAAGAATTAGAGAGGCTATACTCTGCTGATATGTGTGGGACTCATGATCTGTTAAGGAAAGACAAGTTTGAACATGATTCGAGCAAGAAAGAAAAGGAGTCTAATTTTAATTGGCAAAATACAGGAGGTTTGGTTGAGAGTGGTGGTATAGTTGATGGTGAACAAAACCCTCTAGAAGGTGAGAAAGATGAAGTAACTTGTGAAAAGGTGGAAATGACAGAGAATAAAGTCTCTGGGGAGGAGCATGACAAATCTCGAGAGCATCTAGATCCTTCAGGCATGGATGAAGTAGAGGTAACTACAGAGTCCAACGTGGCACTGCATGCAGGAAAATCTGTCACTCTGCCTTCACTTACACAATCAGAAGCCACTTTGGATTCCATTGAGGCTCTGCATGAAGGGAAATCTCTCGAACAGCCTTCGCTCATGCATGAAGCAGAAGGCACTACAGAGTCCATTGAGGCACATAATGCAGAAGAATCTCTTGCACAACCTTCAATCATGCATGAACTAGCAATCACTATGAAGTCCAACGAGGTTGGTTTTTTTTTTTTTTTGCACTCCTCATTATTTCAACTTGATCACATGTATCTATGTTCATTAATGCTCTCTGTGAAAGCACAAATAATAACCCAATTTTAAATTTCACTCCATAAATATGCATCCTCGTGATCAACTTGGACATTTCTAACTTCTAAGTAAGATATCAGCAGAAAATTATGCCTGCAATCTGAGGATAGATAGAACCTTCAACACCATCTACTGATTTCTTAGGGGGCTCATTAATGCTTATGATTCATCTGCAGAATTCTGATACTTATTAATATACTTTCTTTATCTCTTTGTTAAAGGCATAAATATGTTGTTGATATTTTACTTTGACCGGTAATATCTCTTGAAGTAAGTTGGTATAGATTCTGAACTATAACCACAAGCTTCATCTTAAAAAGTACTTTTATATGATTACTTTCTATCAACAATGTATTGAGAGTAATCAACAGTCAACTTTCAACCTCCAAAAATTGTGTTTGCCTTCACAAGATACAGAGGGGATATGGTGTTTCATGTTTGCTAAAACTGGCTTGCCCTTGTTGTTTGAGTCTGAGGAGCCTCTTGATAAACTATGTCAGCTCTGATAACTCATTGCTATCGGCTTCTAAGCGTGAAAATAAAATGTCTTTATTAGTTTCACCGGCTGCAAATGCTGAGTCACATAGACCTTATTGTATAACAGAGTCAAACTGAGGAAGCATCTTCAGTTCAGCCTGTTGAGCTCACAGCATTA
The DNA here is from genome assembly GCA_026401315.1 of Dysphania ambrosioides. Classification (NCBI taxonomy): domain Eukaryota; kingdom Viridiplantae; phylum Streptophyta; class Magnoliopsida; order Caryophyllales; family Amaranthaceae; genus Dysphania; species Dysphania ambrosioides. Next base: position 22,240,023 of record CM048664.1, on the reverse strand, counting down.
CTAGAACCAGCTGGCAGAGGGGCTTTGTCCTACAACAGCAAGGTGGAGTCTGGAAGTATTATCTTGGATTTCAAGGCTGCCGCATCTATTTCTGTGAAGGAAGAGGAAATTTTACAGAAGAATGAAGCAGTTGAGAAACCACCTGTGGCTCAAATTATGTCTCGGGATGAAGGCGGACCTGATCCTGATAGTAGTATCCTAGATTGTGAGACAGACAAGAGAGTTCATGGGGAGACGAGCTTTTCAGCTACAATGCCACCTCCTGCATCTATAACTTACATGGGTCCCAATGCTCACAATGGCAACATTTCTCTCCGATCTGAAAGCAGTGCCGGCAGCACTCGATCCTTCGCCTTTCCTGTGTAAGTCATCTTCTCACTTTAAATTTCACTCAAAATAATAGATGAGTAGACTTGAAAATATTGACCTCATGCAATAGTACCTGACCGAGACCCAAATTGTACCTTACAGTTGTACCCAAAATTTGGTAACCCTCGCTGAAATTTCTGGCTTTTTAGTTTCCTATTAAGGCCTTGAGGGCATATGTATAAATAAGCACAATGGATGAGGTTTATTTTTTATTACTATAATGATTAAATACAAATGTGCAATGAATACTTAATTGCTAACTTCTGGAGAATAGATGGTTTTTGTTTGAAACACCCATACCTTACATCTGTGCAGGTTATTTTATGCAAATTATTCTAGTGAAAAACTTCTCTAGCTAACATCTATTCATATGAAAAGTTTGGTCTAACATTGTGGTAAGCTTGACTGGTGTAGGTTACAAGCAGAATGGAATTCCAGTCCTGTGAGGATGGCGAAGGCGGATCAGAGACGATTCCATAAGCAAAGAGGATGGGTTCATTCACTTGTGTGCTGTAAATTCTAAGTCGCCTTCGTTCTTTGTAGGTTTATAGTTTATACACATAGTATGTCTACCAAAAAAGGATACATTATGGGTTCATTAGTATAGGTATTACATTCTGTCGTTGGCTTTTACTATCTCTAGTATGACGGGTATTATGCAATAGGTTTGATGATGGTAGGCACTTCTGAAGTTATAGCCATTGTCATCAAAGGTTGCAGAGTTGAGATGTAAAACGATATCTTAGCATACTTTGATGTAAAAGACTCCATGCGTTGATACTTTATTTCTGCATATTAAATTGATTGGATACATGAGGAATTATATTGACTATTGCTTTGAAAATCCCGAGCAAATAACTAGTATTAATTTTAACATAAGCTTTGCTCTGCCCTACTGTTATAACGATAGATTGACAGTAATTTAACATGAATCCAGGATGCCTGTGAACCACTGTTAGAGTGCTATCTCAACAAGTTTATTATCCCTGGGGTGTATTTATAAATATGGCAAACCTTGGGGCTTTGGGTTTACACAGATAATTAGATGTCATATGTAACTTTTAGACCATAGAGAAAATTAATTGGATTGCTAAACATCACCCACAATTACATGATATCGCCCGCAAATTTCAAATGAAATGACTTTATACCCTTACTTCCTTATATCACCTGAATCAACTAAACCAAAAAAAAAAAAAGAAATCGAGGTGTCTTCTGAAGACGCCTCACCATGGTGAGTGGCGCCTTCTGAAGACGCCCCACCATGGTGAGTGGCGCCTCCTGAAGACGCCCCACCACCTAAATCAACTAAAAAAAATTCGAGGTGTCTTTTGAAGACGCCCCACCATGGTAAGTGGCGCCTTCTGCAGATGTCCTACCATGGTGAGTGGCGCCTTCTGAAGACGCCCCACCATGATCAGTGACGCCTTCTAAAGACGTCATACCATGGTGAGTAGCGCCTCCTAAAGACGCTCCACCACCTAAATCAACTAAAAAAAATTCGAGGTGTCTTATGAAGACTCCCCACCATGGTGAGTGGCGCCTTCTGAAAACGTCCTACCAAGGTGTGTGGCACCTTCTCAAGACGCTCCACCACGGTGGGTGGCACCTTCTCAAGACACCCCCACCATGATGTGTGGCGCCTTCTCAAGACGCCCCAATATGGTGGGTGTAGCCTTCTCAATACGCCCCGACCGTGGTCGAACCGTCTTTTCAAGACGCTCCGGCTAAGACGCCAATAACACGACCAATTGTTCAAGTATGATCTGAAATTCTACCTGATTCCTGGGAGATGGAGTTCTCGGTTGGTCCAACATCATCAATTTGTCACAGTAAAATGTCAAATATGAGTTATGTACACCGTAATTGTGAGTTTTGAATGTTTCGATGTAATGAAAACAATTTTACTGAATTACAATGTTATAGTGTTACTAGAGAAAATAAACTAATTTATCTTTTATATGTATTTGAAAAAAAAAATTTAAAAAGGGCAAAAAGGTCATTTTAAGGTAAAAATGCGGGTGATTCCTAGTAATTCGCGGGGCGATGAATAGTAACTCCCAAAATTAATCTTGTACAACACAATACTACCTTAGACTTTTCTCTTTCTATTTTAATGAGGGATTCTGTCGGATATTGTACGGCCGTTTACGGTAGGTTGAACCACTAATTAACTTAAATGGTTCCACCAAATTTCTCAAACTAAGTACATCAGACAACTTGAGAAATACAGAGTAGCCTTATGAAAGAGGTCTTTATGACAACGTCATGTGAGGGTTTGCAATTATGACAATGTTAATAGCTACAAACAAATTTCTGTTGATTTGAAATTTCTAATGACAACAACTTTTTTGTGTATAAAAAGAACCACAAAAATTATGTTGTTGTAGTCTTGTGACAATATTTAAATTATCAAAGCAGTGGTTTATTGAATTGACTGTTATATTTCAAAATAAATACATGTCGCCTAAGATTATATCATAAAGTAATTTATTGATGTGGATCTTTGAAATATTATTTAAAAAAAACACACATTTACTAGTTTGAAATTAAAGAACAGTAGCCAAATATAAATTTCCGTACAATGTACAAATTGGCTTTTCTTATAAATTTTCACTCACCTGGGTTTTCTTAGAAATACACAGGGAGAGAAGGTATACTGATGAACCTAAATCCAATGTTTCTGTCGTCTTTAGTGGCAAATGTTTATACGAAGTACTCCGTAGTTAATAGACCCCGTCAAGACACATATATATGATTTACTTATCTAGCTCAAGCAGCAGAAGAAATGTTGAGCACCTCCACATAGTCCACAGATTTACTTATTTTCTCACTTTCGCTCGAAGGCAAAAAGAAATACAAATGATTTGTGTTCATACCATTGTCCAGATATGCATTATATGATTTGTGCTAGGTCTCCTTTTAAGTAGATAAAGGAGAATATAAGCAACTAAGTAAGATGAACCATCTTCTTCCAACAATACATAATTTTTTGACATTCCAGAAAAATACATCAGGGAAGAATACAGAAGAAGCGGCGAAGCGGAGCTCAATTTTCTCTCTCTCGAACAGAGCCAATTCTGAGCATGTGGAGAGTGTTTGATGAAACAAAGCATTGACTTGAATAATAACATAACATAAAAGTGTAGTTGGAGCATTGACGTGAATACTTGATGCTCTATATTGATTTTGAGAAGTTAAATAAGACTCCATAAATATTATGCAATTGTCACCCCTACTCTCAAAGCGAACCCCCTACATTGTACATCCATAACAAGCAAGCCCCAACCGCTCACCGGCGACCCAAGCCACCCACCATTCTTCTCAAGTCGCGCGGGGAGGTGGTTTAGAGTGTCTTTGTTGCGGGCGTCGCAAGCCAAGAGTGGTGTTAGAGTTTCACTTGTTCCCACCCCTTCAGCTTTCAATAGCAGGTCGCCGGCGAGGTTTATAGACAGTTGGTAAATCTAGGGGCATTGTGTTGTCTTTTCGAGAAGCTAGGCACTTTGACTAGCAAAAAATCTAGGTTGCTAAAGAACTTCGATGAACAAGGATTAATAGGAGTAGGAAAGTTTAGAGAGGTCTATACAGGTTTGCTTATTGATGGTATGTTTGTAGCCATAAAAAAGTCGTTTGTTGCTCTTACGCAAGAGTTTGCTGATGAGGTAACGATCAGTTGTGCTTATGTCAACTATTAAGAACATTTTGTCTACCCATATCATAGATACTCACTTTGTTTGCATTGGAATTTTTGAGAAACTTGGTTTTTATTTGTGATGTTTTCTGGCATTTAAGTGAGGAAAGCAAAATGCAATGATGCCTCCCTTCCGCTTATCCTTTTGTCATCAAAGGGTAGTAGATGTTATATCTAGTATGCATATAACCGGGTATCTTCCTCTTGTCATCAAAGTTTGAAGCTTGCTAATTAGTGTAGACTATGTTAATTAATTGGTAGGCTTATATGTTTGTCACCCTTTGCGTACCTACTTTGGTTCGGTCTTTTGTTACTTAGTTTGTTGTGTGTTTTTGGATAAATAGTTTTGTTGCTTTCTTACTTTGAACTATGTTTAATGTTAAGGTTCTAAAGGGGGATTTATGTTTTTCCATTTTAGGAGAATGATATCTCTTTTAGTAGTTTGGCCAATATAGCGATTAGGTTGGCTAACCTCTAGGGATTTTCAAGTTTGCTAGTCAGTGCAAAGAAGAGGGTAACTCCTTTTATAACCGAGGGGTTCTTGGTTTTTCTATTGAAAAATATACTTAGCCATCAAACTCTTGTCCTTTTCCTGTATAAGTAATCCTAGGAAAAGTTCAATTTTTATGGGGTTAGCTAGCTCAGTCAACCTTAATTTAGCTGCATGTTTCCTCAAGCACAAGGATTTTCTTAGAGTCAGTAATTTGTGTTCAATGGTTTTATTGTATGATAATTTGAATGTGAAGTAATACTATAATTGAGTTACAAAAACATGATTTAGCTTTTATTGATATGGCCCAAACCCTTAAGATTAGCCCCAACAATGGTGAGTTTTAAAAAAAAGCTTACGGAGGTGATATCTTCATTAGGTTGGTCCCCAAACTTTGTTAGGGTAGCCTTAAAAGTGGTAGGAGAAGATAAGAAATTTCAAAATTATTTTGAGATTAGGGAGGTAGAGAGAATAGGTAAAAAAAGGATACCTTGTCATAGACAAGACAAGAAGGGTGGAAAGAAGATGATAGGATTTCCGTTTTGATAGAAAAAGGGAAGCTAACGACAAAGAGGGGTGAGGAAGCTCCCCTTTGTAAAGAGGCAAGAAACAGGAGAAAAGAGGTTGAAGTAGCGTCACCAAGGTGCTTCAATGTATCTTAAGTAATGAAGTCTGAGGTTCCTCGATCATTGGATGGGGAGGGCAGAGTACACTCTCCCACTAAGGATCGAGATTTTTCTTAGGAGAATAGTAGTTCAATTCCGAAGTTCTCTTCGGGGGAAAAAATCAAATCTCATAGGAACCACATTACGATTTTTGTATCCCAAGCAACATGATTCCTTAGTGTATGGAGTGGTTGCCTTGGGAAGAACAATACAACTCTTTTTTCAACCTAGAAGAATGTGATGAGCATTCGAGTTTTAAATCAGCTAAACTCTATGAATTCTCCTGACACTAGAGATGTGCATACTCCAATGGAGATTAGTCACCTCCCGTGGAAGGGCTAAATAGGTGTGAAAATGTTCCAGTTTTGGCAAAGGATATTCGCCCCTCGTATGCTTTCTCGCTTGCCTTTATTTGATCCTCCTCAAGTGTAATCTCCAAATGTTGCATTCCCTCCTTTGTTGAAGCTTCCAACTTGTCCATCTGCTTCCTCCCTACAAAAGTCGCTTCGACTTTCTCCATACTCCATAATTTGAAATCATATTGGCCGCCCTTTGAAAGAAGACAAAACCAATTTATCTCAATAACCTTTGTTTTGTAGGTACAACATTGGATCCAAGCAAAAGTCATTGAGTCTTATGGAAGATGTATAAAAATTGGGTTGTAAGAAGTTTAATGCCCCCGCCTATTGTGTTATAGTGTGTAACTTAGACTTTAATAGTTTAAATCTACTTAGGTTTAGTATGAAATTTGTTAAATTTGCAAGTTTATGAGATGTAAAAAAAACGAAAAATACAATAAACTAAACGTTAGTTAAAGGAAAAATATAAGCTAATCTAGTACGAGTATCTGCCCCACAAACCTACTCTCGAGCCACCAAAAAAGCAAAACAAACATAATATCCTTTTATGATTCGTCCTATTGTGTTTCCAATATGCAAATTTAACCGTTAATAACATTGAAGGAGATAAACCAAGGTAGCTGAGTCGGACAAATTTCTAACTAAACTGAATCCCTCTGAAACACACCAAGAAAGCACCCCAAGGCAGCCAAAGCTTCCGCATGAAAAGCAAAAGATGCATAACACTGAGTTGAACTTCTAGAACTTATCCTTCTTACAGAAGAAGCAACATCAATCTCCCATCCTAGCCATACTTAAATATTTCAACCATGCACCATTTACCTATAGTACGTACCTCCAAGACCGAACCACAACCAACTCAACCCAAGGAAATCATGTCAAAGCCTGGAGATGCCCCTTGATCCTGCTCTGAGCCTCTGAGGGGTGTAAAACCGTAATACCTCTTGTCTCTGGCTAAAAAAAAGCGATCTCAATTTACAGTGAATTTGTTTATTAGATTTAAACAATACCTTACGTCCCTTTTCTCAAACTAGAAAATCAAGTGATTTAGTTGCAACCATTATACTCAAATCGTAGCTATAATAGCCACCAAACTATCTCTACTTGTACCATCTATGCTATAAAGAGTTGGATATGATTTGAAAGCTAATTTCGAAGTGACTTTTGACCCTCATTGAAATTTGACTGGATAGCCAAAAAACCACTCAATCAAACTTGAGTTGCTAAAGGACACAATCTAAAAATATGCATTGTGTCATTCTTAATGATCCCCTCTTTTGAAGTTGCATCTTTATTGGCACTCCATCAACAACCCATTTTGGATGAAATTAGAATCCACTCTCTTACTTGACAGTGCGTCGTAGCTTTCTCTATCTAGCCGCATATCCATGCACACCATGACACCACTTAAATGTATTGAGAATCCTCAATTGATTCGATGATGTCGTTCACTTGTTCTACACAATGTTAATGGTCATGAGTAATTGAATCTTGGACACCACAAAGTGGTGTGGAAAGTAGAGATACTCCATATAAGATTTTGTGGACACATGATAAAGTATTAAAAAAAGGGTAAAATAATAAAGGGCCTAGAGGGTTTATGCTTTCTATCATCTTTCATCATCTCTAACTACAACTTCTAGTTTTATTCATCATAAATCATAATAAGATACTATACAACTTTGTAATACGAAAAATTCTAAGTCTTAATTTTGTGGAAAGTTGGGTAATCTCATACTTCTTGACCATAACTATGTGAATTACCCAACTATGTGGATTACCCAACTTTGTAAACCCACCATATGGGTTCTGCTTAGGAAAACTTATAGTTGGGTAATCCACATATATAGTTGGATAATCCACATAGTTAGGAAAACTGAAAAGAGTCAAAAGATAAAATTATCTCATCTAAAAGGCACAAAGCAAAATATAGGAAAAAAAAATGACAAATATCCTTGAATAGTCTCATAACATTTTTTACACTTTAAAATTGAAAAGCATAAATTTTTATCTTTGTCATATGTATCTCAAATATAACTCACCAAATACCATACTTATGGAACTACCGCATGCAGGCAACTGATCAACTCGATCAAGAATTCAGGGTCGTCTGTACGTTCTGCAAAATTGACTATAGTAGTCGTTGGCTGTTTGTAGTGACTGAGCTATCAGTTGTTTTCATAATAAAAAAAAAAACTACAAATTATTTTATTATTAGTCGTTATTTATAGAAAATAGGAATTTAACAATTAAACTTTCCATTTCATGCACAATTTTCGTTCAACTAGCTATTGGAAGTTGCTAAATGCATGAAAAAAAGGTTATACATGTGCTCCGCATTATTACCCTAGCTAAAAGTGATTATGGCCTATAAAACATTTCGTACTTTATAAACTAAAATCAGGCAGTTCATGCCAAAAATACCATAATTTCGTATAAAATACGGCTATTTTCGATCACATCTCACTAATTAGTCTATGTTCTTGCTGTTTCTCCCTCCTTTTTCTCAAAAATTACCATATTTGACTTTTTATGGTATCCAATACACAACTTTAAACTTTTTATCTTTTAATTTTGTAAGACAAAAAATTATGAAAATTTGATATTATAAAAATTTACATTGAAATGCATCCAATAAAATCCAACTTGAAAATATTATTTCTTATAAAATGATAAGAATTTGTGATCAAACTTTTCGAACAGTGATTGTAAATAAAAATGAGGCAATTTTTGTAGAAAGAAGATAGTATATTGTTTGAATATATTGAGTTCTCTTTAAGTGGAATTTACTATGAATGTGAGTATTTTTTTTTTTTTTTGTATTAATGGAGTATCGTGGAATTGGCCAGGGGCGGATCTAGTATGGGTACATCTGAACCCATACTAGAAAAAAAAAAACCCTTATATATTTTTTACAACATATATAATCTAATACATAATAGTAGCTCATTGGTATGCCTCCTATCTTTTTTACCCAAGTTCGACTCCTTCCCCACCCTTTTTTTCCTTCTATTTTAACATCTTCAGAACTTCTACCCGACCTTTTCCCCATAAAACCCTACGTCCCTACTCGGCTAGTTGGCTACCCACTGTGGCACACTGAGTCACTGACACTGTCCCACTTACGATCTCCGTCGCGACAGACTCGCCACTGTCCTCCACACGCACTCACGGGCTCTGGGGCTCCAGTGAGTCAGCGACCAGCCTGGGCAGCCTCCAACGAGTCAGCAACCAGCCTCCTCCTATCCTCCTCCACGACGGGTCAACGCCGCACCTGCCGCCCTCCAACAGCCCTCCAGCACTCAACAGTCCAGCCGACAGCCAAGTACCATTGTAAGCTCTTCTCATTTCTCAATCTCTCATTCCTCATTTCCTCAAATTTGATTAATTATCTAATTGATAATTTTTTATTTGTAAAATGTGAATTGAATGTTTGAATGGATGATTTGAGAATTGGACAATTGGTTATTTGTTGATTAAATGAATGATTTTGGAATTGGTTTTTTTATTAATTTTCATTTGTGAATTGAATGAATAATTTGGAAATTAGACTAATTGGTCAATTGTGAATCGAATTATTTACTTTGAAATGTGAATTGGACCAATTTAGTTATTGTGAAATGTTGAATTATTGTTATTTACTTGAAATCTTGAATTAGAGGAAAAGAATTAGTATATTAAGCTCATATTGTATTTAAATTTGCAGGTTGAATATGAAGAGATTATAACATTTTTGAAAAAGTAATGTCTCAAAGTCCCAAAAATCATCTGCTTGTTCTTCCTCGAATTCAATACCTCTTGAATCACCACAAAATGAGTCTTTAATCAATGAAAATGAACCTCCAATAGAAGAAAATCAAACTCCAATAGAAGAAAATGATCAGGATGTCATGAGGAGAGGATATATTGCTTCATTTCGTAAATTTTGAACCCATACTACAAAATTCCTGGCACCGCCACTGGAATTGACTTCTTGGTAAATAACTATACGGAATTATATTGCAAGAATATATATGTGATATAGATGTCCAACATTATAAAATTTACTCAATAATCGTAGTTTTAATAAATGAAAACTTTATTTAATATATTTGTTATGTACTTACATTTGTTTACTTAAGAAATCTTATGTACATGTGGATTATATGACTTAATTTCTATTAAAAAAATTATTCTAATATTAAAAAAGAAAACTAAAAAACTAAAGATCAAAAGCTTATCGATCTGTTGTAACGTACTATTCACCACTATGATACACTATGATACATTGCCAAACATTGTTATTATGAAATGAAATGAGAGAAGCCTGAACCACAGTCAGAAAATGACATTCTACACCCCACGCTAGTAAAAAGTTGTAGATCGAATGAATACCTCTTAATAAATATTATAGAAAAGCACAAAGAATATGAAAAATTCCTAATTTATATCTCATATAAATATATTATAGGGTATTTTCATAATTTTATTTTTAAACTTGAGATTATAAGGTTTATACCTGATATATATTTATATATCTGATATAACAATAACTATATATGATATAATAATAGTTATATTTGATATATAACAATACATATATTTGAGATCTCGGTATCCCGATATAATATATATCAGATATGAATTAGGAAAGTCTCGAAAGGATATTATTGTATTAGATAAGTTTCGATCTAAAGCTGAGTACATACCCGTGGTTTTAATAGTACAAAATATTATACGACACTCCATAGGTAATAGAGCAAAGCTAAGAAAGAAGGGAAAACAACCGCCCCACCATGCCAAGGCTCTCAATACAAAACAAGACAATGAATGTGCACGCAAGACAAAAGCAACCCAAATGCTTATTATTGAGAACTTCTAAAAAGGGAGCTGATGAGAAATACCAAGTTTGAGAATTTCTTGTATACCGAAACTTGCATTTGTTTTGGGAACTCTCCAAATTTTGTGCTTTGTGTTTGTCTTTCTCTTGTTTGGCTCGTCTCAGCAACCTTCTCCTACTCCCCTCTTTCTTGGCTACTACTATATATGCCCACCCCCTCAAACATGCACACATGCATTATGTACTCTCACTACCTTATTCTATACATTAGTCCATAGACCTTAATTACCCAAGTCGATCAAATAAACCCTACCTCTTCCAAATAGTAAAACTACAAGCAATATGAACAAGTTTGCTATCTTTCTGTGCATTTTCCTCTGTCTTTTGCTCCAACTATGTACATCTTTCCAACTTTATGTTCATCCTTCCCTCACCCCTTCACTTCCTAGGAACCTCAAAGCCATTGAAAAGGTAGGATACCAGTACATTTAATCAATTTCATTGGATGGAATATAATATAATGTTTTTCTTTCATAATATAAGTATTTTGTGTTTTGTATATATGTATGATAGTTTTCTAATTTCTTTTTCTCATCAACTTACACCAGGCTGCTAAGACGGGTAGATATTATTATATCGAGTCCGAAATGAAGGCAAAGGAAGAAATGATAGGTAAAAGTTCTAAACTAATATGATGATGAATCATTATGCTTTCTAGGATTACGTACAGATTTAGTTTGCAAAGTTGCATGGGCATATCTTTGAACATATATATCATGCTATGATTCCTGATCATCGTTGTTGTTATTGATCTTTATTATTGTTGTTTATATATGGAGACTGATCACGTACGAATGCCTTATATTGTGTACCAAAATGTAGGCATTTTTCTTTATTCAGGTCGTAGTAGTATAAAATTTTCCAAATATACGTGAAAATGAGCAACGGGGTAACGTACTGATGAAGAAAATTTAATATTTGGAGCACGTGATTGATCATGTACGTATATAATTTCAAAGGAGAATTCTGCTTAATTATTGTGGTTTTTACAAAACGTGCCATGTTATGTCGTATGCGTATCATCCTACTTAGTCCGTGCCAAAGTAATAACCTATATCCTTACGATATCCCATAAACTTGCATAAATTTCGATATCATAGGTTTATTACACGGAGTAAGCGATAGGCATGTTGAAGCAGCACTTGAGTAGATGAGTAAATAGGTCCGATGTGGTTTCCCACCTCCTAGACTATGTACCTTTGATCCCGTACAAGGGGACATTGAAACTAATTTCTAATCAAAGGTGGCCTACTTTTGGCTTCTTACATATATGATATATAATTACATAAATCAAATATTATTTCACTTATAATTTTTGACTTCTAGATAGTGCTTGGTAGATGGACCGTTGCAAGTTATTTAAAATGCGTTAAACCTTGATTTAAGCCGGCCTGTCTCATTGACAAAAACTTCCATGTCAAATTAACAAAGCTTCAAACTTGATTAACTGGAATAAAAAAAAAATGTTGTACCGTTCAAAATGTTTCTTAATGTTTTAAGCAAATGCTTATATGCGCATGTACATCGATTTGCTGACGTTTTATTATAATATTCGTGCCCAACATCTATGTACTTTTTTTTCTTTTGCAAGGGACATTTATGTACTTTTGCACCTGTACTTGTACTATGATATTTTGACGTCAAAAAAAATAACTTGACCCCATTTCTATTTATTATATAGTCAAAGTTTGAAAATTTTAACCATATATTCTCATTATATTATAAAAAATAATATACTCAACTAAAATCATGTTGGATGCATCTTAATATAAATTTTTATAATATCAAATTTTTATAATTTTTTGCCTTACGGATTTGGAGATAAAAACTTTTAAAGTCATGTTTTTTAGAGATCACGAAAAGTTAAATGAGACAACTTCTGAGGGACGGTTGAGTATGATACTAAGGTATATTGCATGTTTTCATATTTTTCAGGTGAGCTGAAAAAGAAAGATGTAAATATGATGCAAAAAAATGGAGAGAAATGGAGAGAATGGGAAGAAGTTCACGAGCCATCAGATTTATTCACCATGGATTACAGGAGAGTCAGAAGAAGACGTCCCATCCACAATAAATCCTTTCGTCCATAAAACATGCCCACTTTTAAGTTTGCTTAACTTTGGGATATTAGCGATAAATACTTGACCAATTTTTTTAATCAGTTAGGTCACAATTTTGGGGGGGAAGAAAAAAGATAGTAATTTGTAATTAGCAAAATGGGGGAGCTTGTCTTCGCCAAGCTTAGGATAGAGCCGACATTTTGGAAGACTGACTATATATATATATATATATATATATGTATTATGTAATCTATGTTGTTCAACTTTTTAGTACTCGTAGTATAATTATTATATAACTGGACTTAATTTTTACTTCAATAATTTCTTAACGTTTATATGCGAGTCGAAGTGGTCAAAGTTTTCTTAACGTACGTTCGTACGGTCCTAACTTCATTCTCTCTATTAACAGTATGAAAACAGCGATGGAATAGTTAGAAACTTCACTAACAAATTTCTATATAATAATTAGAAAACCTGTTGGAACATATGCTTAAAGTTGAGTAATTGTCCCAATTAGCAACAGCCACATTTATCTTTTGAAGAAGACAATTTTAACAATAGATTGCATTTTGATTGACGACTTTATATGGATTAGGATGAATTTTAAAGTTATCCATTTAATAATTAATATTATTTTATAGGTAATTGAAGGAATGTCCTTAACAAGTGTAACAAAATAGATATAATTAGGATGAATTATGGAGATAATGAAATTCAGTTATTTTAGATGATTATAGTGTTTTACTAGAAACCAACTATAATATGTATATTAATTAGATTAGTATACTACTAACTATAACTGAATTCTATGAGGTCACACAAATAAGCAAGTGATTGGATAAATCTCATATACTTAAGTGAGAGTTGTAAGTTGATCAAATTAGGTAATTGAGTCACTTTGAGTTACTTGATTATCATATATATATATATATATATATATATATATATATATATATATATATATATATATATTTGGGGTTGAAAACCCAAGACCTAATTTAAATATTAGCTCTTGCTTTCTCTCTCACATAACTCAAAAACCCTAAAAAGCAATCAAGAACGATTCTTGATTCCGTACTAGTATACGTGGGTAATCCAATCCTGCTTGTGGACCAATACTAGAGGAACGACATTTGACGTTCTAGATTCTCCGTAAAATGTGCCCTTTTGGTTCGAGAAATTCACGCATCAAGGGTATGTTATATTGTTCTGATAATTCGTATTATTATATGCATGAGATCCTATTATAGATGCTAAGAAATCATTTCTTGAAATTCCGTTAATGGCATCTTAACTCCTACAGTGGTATCAGTCAGCCTCTTGCATATTTTAATATGATTACGTATAAAATTGTGTTGTTTTGATTCAATTAGGGGAGGTTAATAAGTAGATTAAAATTACAAATTGGCTTTGATCAATTGGAATTGATTAATATTAATGCATTTGATGCTAGTATTAATCATTATTAGCACGTTTTAAATTGAAATTGTTTCTTTTACTGTCGTTGTTCCTCGCATCACGGTCGCAAGCCCCAATTCGAATTCATCCGCCACGAAATTGTGAATTTCTGGTATGATTAAAGTTCGAAATATGATTCATTATTGTTTGAATAACATGGATACACAATTTGATTGAGTTTTTGCATAGAAATTCATTCAACAATTTAACAATTATATTTTCGGCTAAAGAACCCTAGAATTTGCCCTAATTGGATTAAATTGCTTGAAATTTGAGAAATTTCACAATTAATCCATATCAAACTTTGGTTATATGATAATCAAGCGCTTTCCCTTTAATTTTGGACACAAATGAGAGCAAGAGTTGCTCCAAAATCACTCCAAAATGCCGGTTTTTCGTTGGGTGTTTGTGGCGTTCGTGGCGGCGCTCCGGTGGACGTCCGGCCGTGGACTTTGGTCTACTAGGCTCGCGGTCACCAAGGGCTTCTGGGGCGGGGTTTTCTTGTGGTGGGTCGCCGGCGAGAGGAGATAGGGGCGTGCATGGCTACGTGAAGGAGTCTGTGGCTGCTGCTGGGCAGCGGGCCACGACGGGCTGACTGGGTTTTCGGCCCGGTTAGTCATCCACATATGCATTATTTTTTTGCAATTTTAATAAGTCTAATTAATTTTGAATTAATTAACGTTTTTTTAAATTTTAATTGAATCAAAATAATTATATAGGTCAATAATGGCTATTGATGGAAAATTATTTAATTTATTAATATGATTAATAGTATTAAACAATCAATGTCTTTAATTTTATTAATTTGATTAGTAAAATTAAATAATTTATGTTTTAATTTTATTAACTAGATTAGTAAAATTGAAACTTTGTTAATGCCATATTTCATTTATTATTATTTAAATTTATTAATATGATTAATATATTTAAATAGTGGTTTTTTATGGCATGTTGTATTGGTTAGATTATTATTTAATTTATTAATGTGATTAATAAATTGATTTTAATTGTTAATAGCATGATGTTTATTTTCTAATATAATGATAATATTAGTAGTTTCTTTTGCTAATGTTTAATTTAATTAATTTGATTAATTAAATTAGACTTAATATGTCCTTTTAATAGTTTTAATGGCATATTTAATGTTTAATAATTGTTATTATACATTTTGTTTAATAATATGTGATATTATTATTTAATTTTATGCATTTAATAATATATGATCTTATTATTATTATTTTATGAAATTTATAATATTCGATATTGTGATTGCATGAGGTGACTGACATGACCCAAATTAGGATAGAAAATACGATCTACGTATCATTTATATTTTTGTATTCTAAGCGTATCATTTGTATTTTTGTAATTTATTTTAAGTTTGTTGTTTTAAATTTCAAAATACTATGTATTTACTATGGATGGAGATCCAAGGAGTAAAAGTCCAAGGTGATCAAGGATGGCAATCCGTGATATTTCAAGGACGGAGCCCATGAAGAATAGTCTTTAGGGATTAGGG
The DNA here is from genome assembly GCA_026401315.1 of Dysphania ambrosioides. Classification (NCBI taxonomy): domain Eukaryota; kingdom Viridiplantae; phylum Streptophyta; class Magnoliopsida; order Caryophyllales; family Amaranthaceae; genus Dysphania; species Dysphania ambrosioides. Next base: position 22,224,533 of record CM048664.1, on the reverse strand, counting down.
GTCATACTAGGATCACATTTATTTTTTGCGTATTTTATTGCTTTAAGTATGCTTTTTTAAGTTTATGTTGTTTTTATTTATGTCATGAGTTTGCTTTCAAATAAATCAACATGACTTGGATCCCTATTTAATATTGAGTTAATATGCTTTTCCAAACAAACACCTATTGAAGCCTTCGATCATTAGTGATAGGTTCTGCCTAAGCAGGGTATTGCTAATGGTTTTAGGATAAATAGGGTAAATTTGGGAAATTTATAAGTCTTGTTTGGTTATACTCAACAAAATCATCAAAAGGGTTTTGGGTTTTGAAGCAAAGGGATAGGAATAAGATAAGGAGTTATCACCTATCAACCAAGAATTACAAGTGTTGTAATTAGTAAAGAGTTTACTTACCTTGATAAAATAACTTTAAGAGTAGGGCCCAAGTCCGCTTAAAATTATTTTAGATAGGATCTAGAAATCACTTAATTCAAAAAGGGACATTTTGAATGAATTGAGTGCATGTAGCTTTTATTATTTAAAAAGTTTAAATATCTAAAGCTCGTTTTGATAAATATAATAAATCTTGCATATTTTATTGTAGATATCATGTCTAGTAACAACAAAAACAATTCATTGCTTTTCAACTTACATAAGTTGAATGGGATACTCATAACCATTGAGCAAAACATCCATTTTGAGCCAAAGAAAGATGTTCTTATGGTTCAAAACCAAAAAGGTTTTAAGAAGGTTGGGGCTAGCAAAGAGAAGTTTAAAAATGGTAAACAAAGAGTTGTATCCAAATCTTCTAAAAAGCCAAATGCTACAGCAAAGCCAAGGGTAAGTGCTGAAAGCAAATGCTTCCATTGTGACATGATTGGTCATTGGAAGAGGAATTGCCCTAAATACTTGAAGGACAAGAAGTCATGTGCTTCTAATTCAAGTATCTATGTTATAGAAGTTAATTTAGCAATTTCTACTTCTTCTTGGGTATTTGATACCGGTTGTGCTTCTAACATTTGTTCAAATGTGAAGGGACTCAAAAGGAGTAGAAAGCTGGCTAAGGGAGAGGTAAAAATGCGAGTAGCTAATGGAGCAAAGGTTGCTGCCACATCAGTTGGAACATATAGTCTACCTTTACCTTCTGGATTAGTTTTAGAATTAAATAATTGTTATTTTTTTCCTTCTATTACTAAAAACATCATTTTAGTTTCCATGTTAGACACCGAAGGTTTTAGTTTTGAAATAAAGAACAATAATTGTTCGATTTATTTTAAAGAGATGTTTTATGCTAGTGCTAAATTAATTAATGGTTTGTATGTATTAGATTTTGACAAACATATCTATAATGTAGACTGCAAGAAAAACAAATCAAGTGATTCGAACCCTACTTATTTATGGCATTGTCGTTTAGGACACATCAACCCAAAGTGTATTCAGAAATTGCAAAAAGATGGCATTCTGACATCGTTTGATTATGAATCATACGATATATGTGAAGGGTGTTGGATGGGTAAAATGACTAAGTCACCTTTTACAGGAAAAGGAAGCAAGTGATCTTTTGGGATTCATACATACAGATGTATGTGGGCCAATGAGCACTATGGCCAAGGGAGGGTCTAGTTACTTTATAACTTTTACTAATGATCTAAGTAGATATGGATATATTTACTTAATAAAGCATAAGTCTGAATCATTTGAAAAGTTCAAGCAATTTCAAAATGAAGTACAGAATCAACTTGGCAAAACAATAAAAGCACTACTATCAGATCGTGGTGGAGAATATTTAAGCCAAGAATTTGATGATCATCTAAAGGGGTGTGGAATACTTTCTCAACTAACTCCACCAGGAACACCTTAGTTAAATGGTGTATCCGAAAGGAGGAATCACACCTTACTTGATACGGTTCGATCAATGATGAGTCTTGCAGATCTTCCAATATCTTTTTGGGGACATGCCCTCGAAACCGCTGCTTTTACACAAAACAGGACTTCGTCTAAGATAGTCGATAAGACACCATATGAGTTATGGAGAGGAAGAGTTCCTAGCTTGTCTAATTTACGCATTTGGGGATGCGAGGCTTATGTAAAACGTTTGCTGCCTAACAAACTCGCTCCCAAAGCCGACAAATGTTTCTTTGTAGGTTATCTTAAAGAAACAAGGGGTTATTACTTCTACAACCGTCATGAGAACAAAGTGTTTGTTGCTAAGGATGGTACCTTTCTGGAAAAGGATTTCATTTCCAAAAAGGTAAGTGGGAGTAATGTATTTCTCGAAGAAGTTCGAGAAGCACAACAAATAGATGTGGTTCAACCCATGTCAGAAGTAGAAGTATTTGTGCCAGTGCCTGCGGTAGAGGGTGTGCATCCAATGCATGAACCCTCTCCCATGCATGACCTTGTACTGGAGGAAGAACATTAAATGTTTGAACCCCCTACTGCTCCACTCGAATCTAATTCGAGCAAAAATTCTCAAATTGTTGAGAAGGAAATTTCTCTTGTTGTTGCCCCTCGTAGATCTAGTAGACCAAGAAATCCAACAAAATGGTTTGTGGACTTCTTGTTAACTTTTGTTAACTGAAAGTTCTAAAATAATGATTTTAGAACATGAGGAACCTACTAGCTACAAAGGTGCCTTAGTGAGTCAAGACTCTGAAAAATGGCTTGGAGACATGAAATCTGAAATGGAATCCATGTCTATGAATCAAGTATGGGACTTGGTTGATTTGCCTGATGGGATTACACCTATTGGTTGCAAATAGATTTTCAAATTGAAAACTAACAAGGATGGAAACATTGATATTTTCAAAGCTAGATTGGTTACAAAAGGTTTCAGGCAGATTCATAGTATTGACTATGATGAGACCTTTTCACCAGTTGCGATGCTTAAATGCATTCGGATAATCCTAGCGATCGTTGTATTCTTTGATTATAAAATTTGGCAAATGGATGTCAAGACCGCTTTCTTGAAAGAGGATGTGTATATGACACAGCCTGAGGGTTTTGTGGATCTTGAGAATCCTAGGAAGGTGTGCAAGCTTAAAAAGTCCATTTATGGACTGAAGCAAGCATCTCGGAGTTGGAATCTTTGATTTGATGAGGCTATCAAACAGTTTGGTTTTCTCAAAAATGAAGAATAATCTTGTGTATACAAGAAGTTTAGTGGGAGTAGAATTGTCTTCTTGGTTTTATATGTAGATGATATATTACTCATAGGAAACGATATTCCCATGCTTGACTCTGTCAAAGAATGGCTAAAGAATTATTTCTCTATGAAAGACCTTGGAGAGGCTGAGTATATTTTGGGGATCAAGATCAATAGAGATAGATCTAAACGATTAATTGGACTTAGTCAAAGAACTTATATTGATAAGGTTCTTACTAGGTTCAATATGGAAAATTCAAAAAGAGGTTTCCTCCCCATGCAACATAGCTTGTCGCTAAGCAAGACTCAATGTCCTTCAAACATTGATGAGATTAGGCGAATGAGTAATGTACCTTATGCTTTGGTTATAGGGTCCGTTATGTATGCCATGATTTGTACTCAACCGGATGTTTCATATGCTTTGAGTATGTGTAGCAGATACCAATCGAATACAGGCAACGTGCACTGGAATGCAGCTAAGAATATCCTTAAGTACTTGAGAAGAACTAAGGATCATTTCTTAGTGTATGGAGGTGAAAGTGAATTGGTTGTTGAAGGTTACACGGATGCGAGCTTCCAAACAGACAAGGATGATTTCCGATCTCAATCTGGGTTCATCTTTCGTCTAAATGGAGGGGCAGTGAGCTGGAAGAGTTCAAAGCAAAGCACCATAGCTGATTCTACAACAGAGGCTGAGTACATTGCTGCAGCTGATGCAGCAAAGGAAGCAGTTTGGATGAAGAAATTCATTTGTGAACTAGGATTAGTACCTAGTATTGGAAATGGTATTGTCTTACATTGTGACAATAATGGTGTCGTTGCTCAGAGCAAGGAACCAAGATCGCATCAGAAGTCCAAACATGTACTTCGAAAGTTTTACATCATTTGAGAGATAGTAGAAGGAAGGATGTGGTTGTTTGCAAGATTCACACGGACGATAATATTGCTGATCCGTTAACTAAACCGTTGCCTCAACTAAAGCATGAAAGTCAAACTAGGGGTTTAGGGCTTAAGCATATTGGAGAGTGGGTTTAGTTGTGTACTATTTTATTTCAAAATTAATCACAGACATAAAACACTTAGATATGTATGTTTATGTTTATCAATAAAGTTTTATTCTTATTTAAATGTGGTTTGGATATAGATAAAATGTCCAAAGTATTATATAACTCTCGACAGGCTTGTCACATGCGTGATTTGATGAATGAAACCCTATTAAGTAAACCGAGGTTATAAAATACTGTTAGTCCCTGGTCTGAATCATTAACTTGGACATAAATAATTCATTCAAGGACTAGTATGTAAGATGATTGATAGCGCAGTTTCATGGGCTATGGGGACATGGTGATGTCTAGTCATTTACATGGATAATGTATATGGATACATATTGGATAGACCTACTTGATATTCTTCAAAATGTTTTAAGAATTTCATTTATTATATTTAGTGGATTCCTTTGACATGAGTATGACACTATTATCATTTAGTGATTAGTACGTCTTTGACATTCTCAAACACCGTTCCGTAAAAGGAGGTTATAAAGGGAATGTTCAGGATCGCTAAAAATTAAGTGGGAATTTTGGGTGTATAAGATTGAATAAGTCCTCCTAATTATTAGGATTGGTGTCTTGGGCCTCTTGAAGAGTAAGAACTGGAAAATGCATGGTCGTGCTCAAATGGATTAAGAGTTAATCATTTGTTTGGACAGTTCAAGCTCAGATTTCAAGAAATGATTTGAATATTAGTATGGATGACATGAGATGTGATCATACTATCAAATTCGACATTAAGAGACTTAAGGAGTTTATGGTTACACACTTGTTTTCAGACAAGTGGGAGATTGAAGGAATGTCCTCAACAAGTGTAACAAACTAGATATAATTAGGATGAATTATGGAGATAATGAAATTTAGTTATTTTAGATGATTATAGTGTTTTACTGAAACCAACTATAATATGTATATTAATTAGATTAGTATACTACAAACTATAATTGAGTCCTATAAGGTCACACAAATAAGCAAGTGATTGGATAAATCTCAGATACTTATGTGAGAGTTGTAAGTTGATCAAATTAGGTAATTAAGTCATATATATATATGGGGTTGAAAACCCAAGACCTAATTTAAATACTAGCTCTTGCTTTCTCTCTCACATAACTCAAAAACCCTAAAAAGCAATCAAGAATGATTCTTGATTCCGTACTAGTATGCGTGGGTAATCCAATCCTGCTTGTGGACCAATACTAGGGGAATGACGTTTGACGTTCTAGATTCTCCGTAAAACATGCCCTTTTGGTTCGAGGAATTCACGCATCAAGGGTATGTTATACTATTCTGATAATCCGTATTATTATATGCATGAGATCCTGTTATAGATGCTAAGAAATCGTTTCTTGAAATTCCGCTAATCGCATCTAAACTCCTATAATAATTACACTCAAACCTATTTAAACGTACCATTACCTATAAAATAGGCTTCATGCCTCTTAAAAACACCCTTAGAATTGTCACTATGAATAAACATCCATATAGATCTAACCATATTAACACTGAAAAGACAAGACATCAACTTCCGTGTCTTATTTTTAATAAGAGCATCATATTGATCTAATATGACCGCTTTCCAATTTGGGTCATTAAGAGCATCTGATGGGTTACGAGGCCAAGGAGATTTAGCTTCCGTAACCCAAGTGTTGAGATTAAAAATTTGTTGGGGCTTAAATATCCAAGTTGGATTCTAATGGCCATTTGAGGTGAAATAGAAGAAACTTGGGCTGTATTAGGGCTAGACATGGTGTTTGAAGAGTGAGGAGAGAGGATGGGAACTACACAAGTAGGTTAGTGTTAGAGATGAGGATGGACTGTTGTTGGGTTGGGGGTAGGCCTCAAAGGACCCATGGCTAATTGAACAATCCCATGTGCCGACCTGGACCTATAATACCATTGTGGTTGATTCAAAGGAAAACATCAGTGATAGTTTCCATGCTTCTCTCACATATATATGGTGATATTTGGGAACTTATGAACTTGCTTGTGAGATAAACATGGCTCGTCTTCTTTCACATGGGCAACTCGATGGAAGTGGATAATAAAAGTGGAATCATGTCACACTGCGCTGAACTTCAACATGAAATGCATTCTAAAGGAAATCTCGACCTAAGTAGTTTGACTGATTAAATGCAATTATCATATAAAATATTCTATGTGATTCCATACATTAAGACATAATGCCTTTTCATTCTGGTAGTCTCTGGCCTTTGTTTTAAGGTTTGAAATGTATGCTAGATATTTTCATGAACAGGGGTGGAGGATGTCCGGCATCAATTCAGAACTGGATTGAAAAAGGAAAAAGAAAGAAAAGAAGTGTGGATGCTTAGTATATCTCAAACGATCAAGTGTCAAAGACATGACCAGTAACTTGGATTATGTTATTCTTAGGGTTGGATTACAGGAAGCTGCCAAATAGGTGGCTAATGTACGAGAAATAACATGTACAGCTTGCTCTCGCTCTGTTATCTTGAAGACAGAAATGAATGGAGGATATTTTTGTGAAGGTGGATATTATGGCCAGTTTGCGGAAAAGGCTTATGAAAATGCGCAAACATTAGGCTCCTGATGGATGAGGTGTATATGACTATATGCTCCTGTGCTATCATTTTCTTTTGGGTGTTTCGCCAGTGCCTGTGGCCGATCTATGTTGCAGAGGTCGCCAACTGGTAATTCTGCAAGGAAATGAATGGTCAAAGGACTTAAGGTTGCATTTGTACGGGGGCCAAAAGAATGAATAGTGAGACTATCATGTGTTGTGGCCTTGTGGGGAAACCATGTAGCTTACGTGAACCAACCACGGAGCTACCTTCACATCTTTGAGTTTATTGGTGATTCATTTTACCAAGCAATACACATTTTATCTAGCAACATGCAAGGAATTCAAAACAAAAATGGAATGTTATGAGTAGAGAAAAGGAGTCAAAGGCAATTCTGTTTGATACTCAAATGACCCTTCTATGCTATGCTATTGTCTTCTTGTTGTGAATATGGGATTTCAGCGATTGTTAAACTGAGTGGATATGGGTATGATTTTGGTGGGTTGTGAATAAGTATCATACTTGTTATGAGCAATGGTTAAGTAGAAGATGTGAAAATGTTCGCCCCTACTCCACCCTACATCCTGTCCAAATATCCAATTGTGCCGCATGCACTTGTCCACACACCAAATTTAACCAATTTTTAATCATTAAAAATAAGTTTTGACTACAAAAAACCATCTATAACCTTATTCTCAAGGTAATAAATACATAGTAGTATAGTATCATAGTGGATATGGTATAAGTTAATCCATTTATGTGTTGGATGAGTGTGAAATTTGCTCACCTAAACAAATAAGATTGCACTATACAATATACATAATCCAAGTTTTAAGGTAAATATATATATAAAAGACAATCGCATCGAATGCTAGATGATCATTTTAAGGTAAAGTTTTAAGTGTTATATTTGTCTTAAGTCTTAATACTTGGCAAGTTCTTAAATCTCATTTACCACTTCAGAATTATTTCGAAATATTCCAATAAAATCAAGAATACTGGAAACAATAAGGGGTATTTCGTCGTGTTCGAGAAGCTTTAGGCGCTCACAGAACCAGTAAAGCGGGAAAAGCTTCCCACGTCCCACCAGGTTCCCCTCTCTCCTTCTTCCCGAAATCTTGTCCTTCACACTTTTAGGGTTTTGCAATTCTACTTCTTCAATTTTTTTCCCAATCCAATTCAAATCCCCCATTTTTCTACAAATTCTGCATATTCTATCGCTTCTTCAAACAACGTCGGAAAAAAAAACGTTAATAGTTAACGCTTCCAAAACCCCTAATTATTGAATTCCTTAAACCCTAATTTCATCCTGTCAATAATTTCACCCTATCAATCACATTTTTATATGAATCCAACTTGCAATTCTGATTAAGGGTTTTATGTAGGGTTTTTTTTTGTTTGTTTTGTGTGCGCAGATTTTTTTGGGGTCGACAACTTTCAAAGAATTCCAACTGTAATTCTTGCATTGAAATAATGGTTAGTGAATGTCATGTTAATTTAGCAATTCCATGTTTAATTATTGTTTTCTTGTGTCTCTACATTATCATAATTTGTGGGTTTTTTGAAAAAAAAAAAATTTGTTTAAGCAGTCAGATATTAGAAAGTGGTTTATGAAGACCCACGACAAAGGCAATGGCAATGCTGCCAAGCTTGCCGCTGCAAAACCAGCTTCTAAACAACCTTCTGTCGGTGCCTCGGAACCGGTAAGTCTATTAACATTTTGAACATCTCTGACAATTATATGCTTTATGCAATTTCGTAAACTGTTCAAATTAGGGTAGTGACCTTCTGTTGCTTTATTTGGTTTAATATAGCGTGATTTCCCTGTGAAATTTTTTAGTTGAGGGAGTTGGTATTCAAAATTGTTGGTACATAGTCGGTTTAGGGTGTTCACTTAGATTGATCTTGATGAAACGGAGTTGTGTGTTAAAGTTCTGTACTTATGGTTATTGCGAGTTTAGGGAGGTCAAGAGAGTGCTGGTAGAAGGAAAACAAGCAAATACTTTGATAAAGAACAAGAGAAGTTGAAAGTCGAGAACCAGAAAGTGGAGGTGCCTGCTAAAAGAAATGTTCTAAAGAGAGATGAGGAATCCCATGTTAGTGCCAGACCTTCACCTGTGAAGAAGGTTCAGAAAGTTGAGGTGAAAGAAGATGATGATGATGATGACGACTTTGCCCCAATTGGTTCCAGAAAAAAGTCAGGTGACGCTACTCCTAGCAAGAAATTAAAGGGGAGTTCAGGAAGGGGTGCTGCGAAGAAAAATGTGGTTGTTGATGAAAGTGATGAGGAAATGAATGAGGATAAAGAGACTCCCACTCCTGTCAAATCTGCTGGAAGGGGTCGTGGTAGGGGAGCAGCCTCTGCCCCTGCTGCTGCTAGTGGAAGAGGAAGGGGGCGTGGACGGGGTGGATTCACGAACTTTGGTGAGCGGAAAGATCCACCTCATAAAGGAGAAAAGGTATTTAAATACTAAGCATGTCATTTCAATAAAACTGTCTTTATGTTGCGACTGTTGCTCCCTTTCATCAATGTGTGTTCTCCCCCTTATTTCTTTTCTATTTCTTTGGCCAGGAAGTTCCTGAAGGTGCCCCTGATTGTTTAGCTGGACTGACTTTTGTAATTTCCGGAACCCTTGACAGGTATAGAGTTTAAGATATATTCTTCATTGTTTGCTGTTTTCTTTTATTGTATTGGGGGTGAAGTCTAATTTTTATAATTTAAAAGATCACTTGTCTTGCTTCACATTGTATGATCTGTGCGCATTGTATGTCATAGACATTTCCTTACCTCCAAGTTTGCATTATAGTTTGGAGAGGGAAGAAGCTGAAGATTTGATCAAGAGGCATGGAGGTCGTGTTACCGGTTCTGTTAGCAAGAAGACGGTTTTCTCCCTGATCTATGAACCTTAATCTTTTGTTTTTTAATCCATTTTCTGGTCATGACAAATGTTCATACAGTTAACTAAATTTATGCTTTACAGAATTTTCTTTTGTGTGATGAAGATATCGGGGGACGCAAATCTGAAAAAGCTAAAGAATTGGGGTTTGACTCTACTTCTCATTTGCTGATTGCCTGATTCTTCCTCTTCAATTTTATTGATGTCTTCTCACTATGGTCTTACTTTGTCATATAGAACTACAATTCTTACAGAGGATGGTTTGTTTGATATGATCCATGCATCCAAAAAATCAAAAACATCTTCTCAATCCAATTCTAAAAAACCTTCTGAAAGCACTCCGTCATCAGCTGCAAAAATTGTGCAGAATGTGGATATGACAAGTACGCTTGAGAACTCTCATTTTTTAAATTGGTTTCCCATTATTGTAACTTAAAGTTGTGCTCTTTATTGCTTTTTGGATGAAGCCTTTAAATTTATTTATTTTAAAATGTGTCATGCTATTATTGTACTGATATTTGGAAGGGGATGTCATAGTGTCATTTCAAATGGTATTTTACATCCCTGTTTTTTTGCATCCGGTTTAAGATCTTGTTGGAAACACATAATAAGTTAATTTGGTGGGGAAGAACACATTTTTCTTTTATTTGTGAGTTTGAATTTTGTGTTGCCCCAACAGATTTGAACTTGTTTATCAGTGAGCTTACTGCTGCTTGTTGAGAGGGCTGATAATTTAGACAGGATTTATATGCAAATTTACAATCCTAACCCTATTATGACAATTGCATATTGAAGTGCTCCCCCATACACTAATTATGTTGATGCATCCAAGATGATGACCCTTTACGGAAATCTGAGTATTGAAGTTTTTGATAAAGACATGTGTCATAATCTTTATCCAATTCTCTGCTACAGAAAATTCTTTGTGCATATTGCATAATGTTTGCATTTACTTTGGCATCAAAGCACCTATCTCTTCCTATCCATTGTTGTTCATGGTATCAAATCATGGCTCCATTTTCTAAACACTAAACTCATTTTTCAATTCATTTGTGTACTTATTTGTTGCAGAAGCTGATTTGGGAAGCTTTTCTGCCAACAGCAAGGCTCCTAAGTCTATTGCAAGTGCACCTGCTAAGAAAACAGATTCTTCAAAGCAAGGTCCTTCCTTGACATGGACAGAGAAATACAAGCCTAAAGTACCAAATGAAATAATTGGCAATCAAAAGCTTGTATGTTTTTGTTGATTGCATAAGCTTTCTTTTGTCCCTCTTCTGCAAAATTTTGAGAATGACAATTCTCTTTTGTTACATGCAATAGGTCAAAGATCTTCATGATTGGTTATCACATTGGGATGAGAAATTTTCGCATGATAATGGAAAGAGGAAAAGGCAAAGCAATTCTGCTGAGAAAAAAGCTGTCTTAATGAGTGGAACTCCTGGTATTGGGAAAACTACCTCAGCAAAGTTAGTTAGTAAAATGCTGAAATATGAGATAATTGAGGTGCTGCCGCCATCATTTATATCATTATTGTTGTAAGTGTTAGTTTTCTTATGTTTTTGTTGTTTCTTATGTTCCGATTGTTATAAGGTTAATGCCAGTGATAATCGTGGGAAGGCTGATTCCAAAATTGGTAAGGGGATTGGTGGAAGTACTGCAAACTCTATAAAGGAGCTTATTAGCAACAAGTCCCTTGGTGATCTGGACAGGTTGGTTCTGTTCCATTAGTTTACACACATTAATTTGAAATGTATTCTCCTATTGGTTAATGGGATTTCAAATCTAGTTCAAAGCACCCCAAGACTGTTCTGATAATGGACGAGGTTGATGGCATGTCTGCGGGTGATAGAGGTGGGGTTGCGGACCTAATTGCTAGCATCAAGATTTCCAAAATCCCAATTATCTGCATTTGTAATGACCGCTACAGCCAGAAATTGAAAAGTCTTGTGAACTACTGCTCATTGTATAGTTTCCGGAAGCCCACAAAACAGCAGGTATGATTGTAGTTCAGTAAATTGTGACATATTAGCTTTATGGTTGGTCCTCTTTGGTAATTAATTATTTTATCTGCTGGCTGGTTGATATTTTCGAATGACTTGAAAATAGAATTTAATTTGTGAGCAAAATGATTTGATTTTCTTGATATGTATTTTTTTTTAAAAAAAAGTTTTTGTAGTTAAACTGTGGAAGTTAGGGATGATATCATTTTCTCATGATCCATATCTTGACTCTGCTTAGTTAATTCTATGATATATTAGGAACAGTTTCCTGTAATTCTATTCATATAAATATGTTTAAAATGCAAACAATGACCTAATGATATTTGATGATATGTTGTTATTTGTGTCAGTACTACTTCCATTAAAAAAAATTTAAAATATAATTAGTATATAAAGAACAAGTATAAAAATGAGGTCATTTTCAAGAGACTCAATTGGTGAAAAACGTAGTGTGTCTATTTTGCATTGTTAAGAAGCATCTTTGGAAATGTCCTAACAAAGTAGTATTGACAGACTTTAGATCTTAAACCTATCTTATGAAGCATCTTGACCCATAATTCTATTCTTGAAAGCTCTATAGTTTCCAAACTTTTGGTAAGAATCAACTCAGATCCTTAGGCTCACTCAAACAATTGGATGGAAATTAAGAGAAATTAGGGAAAACAGAGAAAATAAGGAAAAGGATAAACCTTTTATTAAACTGATCAGGGTAACTGTCTATTACAAGTCCACATTTAAGGTGTGGATTCCTCCATAAGAAAAAGCTTACAATAATTCAGATCTTGCTATCTATTCCCTCTTTTACTAATGAAATAATTTCGCCATTTTGGGATGCATAATGTACAAAGTATTCTAGTATTAAGCCTCCCCAACTTAGTTGTCCACTCTTTAGGTTTGAACCTTTTTTTTTATTACGTTTAATTTGCTGATGGAACTTGGAAGTAGCAAGATGTAATGAAGAGCTGAAGAATTGTTCAACAGAGTTGCAAAAAAATGGAGGGGGAAGAGGGGTTAACAAACTGGTTCGTCCCAAGCAATTTTCGGCCCTTAGACCCCAAACTTCTCTTGAAAGAAGGGGGGTGCTGTTTCTGTTTCAATCCTCGACAATCTATAGCTTGTTCACTTGACCACCACATAAAATCTTTCGTTAAAAGGTTGCCCTGTGATTTTCTCCGTTGTATGTGATGAACAGAAACAAATGTTATGTTCATTTGTTTGTGTTATTGCAGTCATTAGAAAATTAGTAAACTGCAGGATGAGTTAACGAAAGAAAGAATCTTATAATTATTTGGCCTTGGCAGATGGCAAAGAGGTTGTTGCAAATTGCTAATGCAGAAGGGCTTCAAGTAAATGAGGTAGTTGGGCAGAAAGAACCTCTCTTACTTTCTTGTCTGTATTTCTATTCCCTCTTTCATGTTCAATCTTTCTATCGTGTTTCCAAAAGAGAAGGATGAATATCTTTTTGAATGATTTGAACCTGTATGCTCAGATTGCCATGGAAGAGTTGGCAGAGAGATGTAATGGAGATATGCGGATGGCTGTGAACCAGCTGCAATATATGAGCTTGTCCACGTCTGTTCTCAAATATGATGATATCAGACAACGTCTTCTTAGCAGTGCTAAAGATGAAGACATCTCACCATTTACTGCTGTTGATAAGTAAGTGCCAGCTTTATCTTTTTATCCATTGGCTTGCTCATCTGTGAACTGCTATGTAGGACAGAAATGGAGAACAGAAATATAATAAGTGAGATACATGTAAAAGCACTTATCATACAATTTGTAAACATGGAGGCGCAAAATCTTAGGCAGCGCCTCAATAACTGGCTTAGAAATTTGATATCACCAGAGACTAAGATAGAGGGTTCATTACTTGTGTGAGGGTTTCTGTGATACATAGATAAAATGTAGTCATCCATTACCAAGTGGATCGTTAAATGACACCCTAAATTATAACGAAAAGGCCGTCTATCAACCCTTCTTTTCCTATTATACCCTTACTAAACAATCCTCTATTTACCCATTTACTTTCCCCTCTCTTTCCTCCCCCTTTGGTTTTAACATACTCCTAGGCTACCTCCAATCACCGGGCCTCCAGCCATCACTCACAAATCATAGGCAAACCTCCTGCTGTGACAACCACCGGACACCACACATAAACCTCAGACCACCAAACACACATCAAAACATCCCCAAACCTCCTTGATGACTCTTTCCCACTCTTTGTAGATTCACCCCTTTGTCCCCTCTTCACCCTTCTTAGCAACTCACCATCAATGTTGCAGCCTGACTTTCAGATTTAATCGTTAATCAAACCGACCAACGCTGCTGGAGGTATGTATCAAGACTAGTTAATATCTCATCCATGGCAGTCTATGCACTTTTGAGTGTAACCTTCAGGAAATTAGATTTGATTGAGTCTATTATGAGAAGACTAAATTATACAGAGCTCATTCTTTGCAGCAGTCTTATGCAACTCTAGTATAGTACTATGGTTAGAGTAAATGTACATAGTTTTCTTCAAGTAAGACACTCATATAAATTAAGTCTTTCCCTTGGATCGAACTAAGATGAATGTATTTGCCTTCTAGGTTTAGTCTAGGTCAGATGTAGTTTCCCCCAGGGTTAGCAATCAATTAGATGTAGTCCTCTATTTGTGGCACAATTGTCAAGCATAGGTGGGCTATGTTGATGGTGATATGAGGCAATGAGCGGTGGGGGACTATGGTGCTGATGTTGGGTGTGTAAAAGGTGAGAGGAGACGAGATGGTTGTTATTGGATCAACGGTGCTGCATAATGGACATTGGGAGGAGGAGGGGTACTGCCATGGATGACATGGCTTTGAAAGATTTTGATGGACATGGAGGGGACAAGGAGGCTATCATATTTCTTTTGGTCTGCTGGAGAGGAAAGAGAAGAAAGAACAAGAGAGAGAGACATGTGAATAAGTAAAAATTGGGGGGGGGGGGGGGGGTTGTCAGGGGAGAAAATGACATATAAGTAATGATTAGTTCTGGAATATCTTTAGAATTTGATGCTCAAAAATACTTATTTTCTCTCTTTTCTTTGTCTAGTTTATTTAATAATTTTTAGGACAATTTGCCAATAACCACCTTATGTTTGTCAAATTGGAAATAACCACCTTATACTTTTTCTCTTTGGAATGAAATAATAATGAAATCTAGTCCCCATCAAAAGGAAAAAGATGGTGAAAACTTATCTTCATTTCGCAATTTCAAGTCATGAAATGCAATTTTATGTTAAATGCGATTCTTTTTAACTTAAAGGTGCTGTTTTAATTAAGAAAGATTACAGTAAAAGGTAATTCTTAACAACTTTTATATTTTATAAGGTTGTTTCTTGCAAATTTTAGTGCTTTTTCGAATGGTTTAGGTCTATTCAATATACGTTAGTCACTTCTATTGACATATAAAATGTATGCCCTCCAAGAAATAAGATATCCTCTTATTGTCCACTTTGGAAGAGAGAGAGAGGGGAAAGGGTCAAGGATCATGACTGTTGTGTCACTTTAATATTCACAATGTTCTATGATGTATAATCAAGCTTATATGCCATTATCTTGTAGGTTGTTTGGGTTTAATGGTGGGAAGTTGAGGCTGGATGAACGGATTGATCTGAGCATGAGTGACATGGATCTGGTTCCTCTTCTTATCCAGGTCTGCTCCTCTTTCTTTATTCTTTACTCAGGTTTCAACCCAACAAATGCTATGTTCTTCTAAATTGCCTTTTAGTTGTTAGATTTTGCGTTTGAAGATATTTAAATTATGGAAGGAATCAATCAAATGGCTAAAAGATTTGTTGTAGTCTTATTTTATTGCTTGTCTATAATAGGAGCTTGAAACCACTTAACATATTATTGCTAGGTTGTTTGCTTATATAGTTATATATGAACCGCAATTGTTTCTGCTTTCATACGTCTTTTACGTGTTACAGGAAAATTATCTTAATTATCGGCCGAGTTCTCTGGGTAAAGATGATAGTGGGATTAAAAGAATGAGCTCTCTTGCCCGTGCTGCTGAATCAATTGCCGATGGAGATATTATTAATGTACAAATCAGGAGATACAGGCAGTGGCAGCTCTCTCAAAGTAGCTGTGTTTCTTCCTGCATAATACCGTATGTCTTCTGATACTGTTGTATACTCTGTAATATTGTAGTTAGAAAAAATTAATTTCTTAGTCAGAGTTCCTCAGTTTCTTATTCTCTAATTCTAATTTATTCCTCTTTTCCCCTTCTCTCCATTAGGGCTTCATTGATGCATGGACAAAGGGAGACATTCATGCCGGTATATGTTCTCTTCTGTTCGCCCTTAAAATCATGCTCACCTCTACTTTATTTGGCATTACACCCACCTTGTTGCATCATTAAATCTTTTTTTTAATTATTTTCGACGTAGTTCACCTTGTTGTAAGTGTTTTTGTTGCATGTCCCTCTACCACGTTGGAATTGGAGACTCCTGTTAAAGATTGATTATGTAAATGGAAGACAGCTGTCATCATTAATCACTAGCTTTATGCTCCCTTTTGGTCCTTATTCTTTGTCGCCTTTGATACTAAGGCTTAGCTCTTTTTACTTAAAAGATTATGTTATAAAATTTATTTAAGGTTCAAAGTTCTAGCAAGGGTCACCAAGCTCAATTTACAGCTCATATAAGTTCTAATGAATTTATGTATGGGAATTCAGGTGAAAAAATTCTAAAAAGTAGGGTAAATTAAATTTAGTTGAAGATAAGATGTATTGGATTATAGATTTTCCATGAAACCTTACCATACTTAGGCCTTCGATTTTTCACCTTTGAAAAACTATTTGGAAAAACAAGTTCGAAATCAGACTAGGGTCGATAAATTGAGATTACTTCAGATAAGAACTAATTAGTTTAAGCCTTCATAAAGGCCAACAAGTTATGAGAATTCGATAAGAGCTATGAAGTCTGATCTATGACTTACAATCAGGTGGGACCCAATAAATTCAAATAAGGGCTAATTAAGTGAAGATAATTTATTAAAAATAATGAAGCCTTATTTGAATTTGGTATTTTATTTGAAGCAGACTGTGAGTCAAAGTTACAGGCTTTTGCAGCCTGTTTGATACAAGGCCATGTGTTGACTTTTTCATACATGAATGTCCACAACATTCATCTTTATCTCCAAAGTGCTTGTTTTTCTTAATGGATTTTATGGATGATGAAAATTTCCTTTTATTGTGAGTATCTAGCTGGACACCTTTTTTGTAACTTATTTATTCATATGTACCCATATATCTGACATGAAGTTTGCAGAGTGAAAGAAATTTCAATAGGTTCGGTGGTTGGCTTGGAAAGAATTCAACAATGGGAAAGAATTTCAGAATCTTGGAAGATCTCCATGTCCACATGCTTGCATCTAGCGACTCATATTTGGGAAGGTAAGGATGCACCCTTTCGTGTTTTCCTCGTGTGTTTCTAGCTATATGTGACTGCATTGCATCTATAGCTAATTTCTGTTCATGTTTTCCTCATGGAGTTCTAGCTATGTGCAACTAAGCTTACAGCTTACTCGATGTATGTTTTTTAAATGATATGCAGAGGAACTTTACGTCTTGATTTCCTTACACTTCTTTCTAAAATGTTAACTGAACCACTTCGGGTTCTTCCCAAGGTTAGGACCTTTGTGTTTCCCTGGGCAAGTTATATCCAATTTACCTACTGTCAGTTGTAATCCTGTATCTAGCAGTTAACAGCTATGCTTTTTACTTGCTTGTAGGAGGAAGGTGTTAAGAAAGTAGTTGAATTTATGGATGCTTACTCATTAAGTATGGAGGACTATGACACACTTATGGAGTTGTCAAAATTTCAGGTGTTTTACCTGCTACAACACTGTTTTTTGTCTGCTGTGTAGAAGTTTTCATATTGTTTTTGTATATTATTAGGGACGCCCTATTCCAACGGAAGGTATATTACCAGCAGTAAAAGCTGCTTTAACAAAGGCTTATAAAGAAGGTAGCAGTTCACGTGTTGTGCGAACGGCAGACATGATCACCCTTCCTGGTTTTAAAAAGGCTCCAAAAAAGCGGATTGCTGCTATCCTGGAGCCTGTTGATGAACTTGGTGAGACGGGTGACATCAATGAAGAAAATGAGGAAGAGGATGCTGAAGAGGCAGAAGATTTTGGTAAGCTTACACCTGATCTCTCTGATTAGTCTTACTCCTTGCCTAATGCCTCCAATTATCGATTGAAGAAAAATTCTCTTATCTAAATACCTTTTTGTTTGTTTCATTTTTCTCATTTTTTAAGATATTTTGTAAGTAACAGTTTTGAGTTTACCAAGTGAATCGATGCATTGAAGTGGTACACATTTGGTCTCGACCCCTCCCTATCTCCTTGCAGTTTGACTCAGTACTTTTGTATGGCTTGATCTGTTTGAATTTTTTTTAAATGAGTTGTAGAATTGTTGGGACCTACTGCTCAATGTGCTGACATGCTGAAAATTTCCGTGTAAAATCTGTATGTTCCTTAGAATGCTGCTAGAGCGAGGTGTTTACCGTATCTATATTAGTGAATCATTTTTGGTTCTTTTTTCTCTTTATTTAGCTTTGGCTGTGTTCACTACCTTTTTGTTTCTGTATTTATGTTAGTGCTGAATGAAATGGAAATAAATAATAAAGCTGATATAGCTTATATGCCCAGTTATGACATTTTAGTTGCTTGCTTCATGCTTGGTCAAACAAATCGATTTCATTAACACAGATATGTTTGTCATTCCTTGCAGAGGATGCTAATGATGTGAAAAGGCTTAAGCTGGATCTCGAGAGTAACCTTGCAAAAGGTCAGTTGCTCTACTCTAGGCATTTTCTTCAAGCTTTTGAATACATAAATTTTCAGTGTAACGAGTAAATGTGCTTTGGTTGCTCTTAGGTATTCAAGTTCAAGTGGACTTGAAAGGTGTTGAAAGTTCTGGCTCCAAAAAGGCACAGACGGTCTCGACAGGTAGAGGCAAGGGAGGTGCTACTGATCCAGCATCAGGAAAGAGAGGTGACCGTGGATCAGGAACTGCTGCCAGGAGAAAAAGATGAAAGTTAGAGAATAGCAAGGTCTGATAACTAATAATTTACTGGTTTGCGTTTGAGTTGTGCTTTATTGGGATTTGATGATACACGTAGCTATGGTGTTTTTTTTTCCGTAGGGTTTAGTCTCTAATGCTGAACCATGCTTACCCTATCAAAATTTTGTCTATATGTGTTGATGGGATTAATTGGTTCGGAGTTGAAGGTAAGTATGGACAAATATTTCAAGGATCATGAATTGTTCATTCAGATTTGACCTGAATATGAAATTTTTTGTTGGGTACCCCACAAATTAACTTGAGAACAGAGACCAGTACTCAGAATTGTCACCAAAATAGTACTTGTCAGACATTACAAATTTATGCCTGCTTATGTTGTGGCTATTTTCCATTGATGGATAGAATCGAAATCTCAAGATTATTACAATGACAATCATACCCAACCATGGAAATGCTTTAAATTTAAATATCAAGCGTATCATAAATGGCCTTAATTTTGAACTATACTTTTAGATTGTGTAAAGTTATGGTATATGTTGTTTAAGTCAGGCATGCATTATGGTCATATTTTATATATTTTGTTCAAATTAATTGACTTTTGAAAGCAAATATATGTTGTTTTTAAGATGCAATATTTTTTGAAATTGATTGAAATTAGTATAAAAGTGGATGATTACAATCATAGATCCATGTTAAGTGCATCAACCTGTTTCTCACCAGATTCATAATTGTCCAAAATAAACGGATTTTGGAGGCTAATTATTTATATACCACTTTAGAGTTATTTTTTATACATAAACATTTTGGATATTTATATTTTATGGTTCTTAAGGTCATTTGAGGATGTTTGAAATCATTATAAACCTTATAATTAGTTTCTAAAGGCCCTAAAGGTATTGGTAGGGTCGGATCTGATTGAACCTAGACCTATACCTATCTTTTTTCAAATTAGATTCATACTCGTCTTAAACCTATTGGGTCCTAAAATGTCAGACCCTTCTCCAAATCCGTTGGATTTAACGGGTTTTGGATGTAAAATGGATTCTTAACATATATTTATTTCTATTTTCTTATGATTCTCATATTTTATAATTGGATGTATTTTCGCAATTTTTTAAATCAAATGAATGTAATGATGTTAACCCTAAACTATTAATTGAACAAAAAAGAATAAAAATTACAACTTAACAAATAATCTGTTATATCTTAGTCTTAACTTCAAAATATTTGAAGTTTACAATTCACAAAGTTTTAAGTACACAACAAAATGACAAAATATAATAGTAGAAGAGGACGGATGTCGGTTGTGTACAGTGAAAAATAGAGATTTGAGTTTAGGTTTAGGTTTAGATTTTAAACTTTTTTTAATGAGCGGGTTCATGGGTTAGATTTGGGTCTAAATTTTTTAGATTCAGACCCATATTCAACCATAGGACATTAAGACCCATATTCGACCCGGATCCAATGAGTCTAAAAAATTAGACCAAGACTCTAAAAAATGGGTTGGGTTTGACTGGGTTTGGATCGAGTCTTGAACCCATTGTCATTACTTGGTATTGGATACTTTTTAGGGTCATATTGTGAGGTTTATAACAATGTAATACCTTATATTTAATACAACTTTTGGATCTAATTTAAAATTTTAAAATCAAAGTAGATGGTCACAATCACTTTTAGGGCCAAATATGACACTAGAAGACATATGGTAAGCATCTAATGATATTAGGCAATTGTCCAAAATAACTCAATTTTAAAGGTTATTAACTTATTATGTACTATTTTTGATATATTTATAAAAAATGAAATTGAAATAAAATTTTTGAATGTTTTCTAGAGTTATGAAAAGGTTTAAATCCATTAAATTCCTTACATTCGATTTTCAAAGGTCGTGAAACAAAAGTTTAATGCACTAGGTTTGCAATTGTCCAAAATAAGCGAATTTTGAAAGTAATACATTATTTTTGATTTATATGTATGATAATTTTTGGAAATTGAAATAAAAGTTTTGGATGTTTTCTATGTTATATGAAAAAGTTTGAAACTATTAAATTCCTTATATTTGATCTTCAAAGACCGTAAAACAAAAGCTTAAGATCTAGGTTGTAAATGAGTTGAATATTACTTTTCTATGTTCATGATCATTTAACTTTGGCAAGCCCGAGGTCAAGCCCCAACTCTCATTTAAGCTCAAAAATATGTTCAAGTTCGGTTTGTTTAGTATGCAAAGTGTGCGCAATAATGAACAAGTGAACAACTTATTAAATAAACTTTTTGTGGAAATAAGTTTTGTACTTAACATTTAAAGCATCAAAAACCTATATTTTTCTTTACAAAACACTTTTATCGCATGAAAGGACTCTTAAAGCTCTCACTTTCTTGTATTCCTAGCTATTCTCTAGGGTTTGTGGTTGAGGAGGAGTGATTTGGTTTTAAATTTGGAGCCCAAAAATGTTATATGTTATTTAACACTCATTAGTTCATTTACAAATGAACATCTTTCTTTTGCTGTCAAAAAACGAGAGAAACTTCATTTTTTTGCAACCTTCAATATTGGAGGCTTAGTCGCCACCAGGTTTTGATATGATCTCCTTAGGTCAAATTGGTTTTGGTAAGGATCTGGTGATCCTTCAGGTGGACGGAGCATGGTGTGCCTCTTTAGGAAAGGCTGGTATAGGCTAGGAGATAGTGTCGATATGGTTGGTGGATGAATGGGATCTTGTGGCTTAACTAGTGGTTTTGCTTCTTTTGCATTGCACTTGGAGGTTTTACCTTGTTCTTATGTCTTGCGTTGGTGCATGTCTTAAGGTTTGCACTCAATTTGTATTATATTAAACTCAGCTGATCTTATTGCTTCACTTTGTCGGGAGCGTCCAACTTGGCCATTGCAAACTCGGTCAGAAAAATTAGAGCAACGGCTTCTCAGTTTCTTTTATATTTTGTTCATAAAGTTGGTCGCAATCAATTAGCTCCGGTGCCCCAAGTACGGCTAGCTAAAATAGATATTGATAATGTTACACTATTTCTATTTAGTATGTACTGTTACAACTATTGGCGGCGTGAATGTGTTCTCTGAGATGAGCTTTTACTATAGGTGGTAATGAGTTGGGTTGGATTGGGTTGGGTTGGGTTGGGTTGGGTTGGGTTCGAGTTCAATCCATTTGGGGTTGGGTTAAAATTTGTCAACCCAAACCCAACCTATTTATTAAATGGGTTGAAATTTTCAACCTAACTCAACCTGCTATGGGTTTAGGTTGACCCAACCCAACCTGTTTAAAAAGTAAAAGTCATATAGTTTGAGTTTTTAATTTTCAAGTTCTTGCAAAATAGAAATATCAAATCTTAACATAGTTTTAGTACAACCAAATTAAAAAGTTTGACAATATGTTACAACTCCATAATAATAGTTTTAACATAATAAAAGATAAACATTAAAAATTCCGGTAAAATCATAAAATACACTTCCGATAAGATAAACTTAATGTTTGTTGGATTCATGGATTGCGAGGGAAAACTCAGCATTCAACATGGAGTTTGTGCTCTCCACGAGACTCTCATCTTGATCCTCCACCTTCAACTTCATAAAGCCGTCACAAAGAGGTAGAATGAAGCCGATGTAGAGAGTAAGAAGGCACGAAGAAGAGGGAGAATTGAGAAGTGAAGAACCTGAACCACAGAAAAGTCGAAGAGATGAAAAATTTAAGACCGAAGAGGGAGAATGCAGAAATGAGAATTGAAATCACAAAGGATGCTAGGGTTGGCTGGTTGGGTAATTATGAACCATATAATTTTACCCGACCCACATATAAAAATCAAATCTAATAAATAAACAGGTTGAGTCAGATTGAAATCGAATTAAAAATTTAAACACAACTCAAACTGTTTATTAATCGGGTTGAAAATTTTAACCTAACCCTTCATAAATGGGTTAGGTTTGGATCAGATTGGTGAGTTGGGTCAATTTTTGGCGGCTTTAGCTTTTACACGTGAAATTCTTTGTAGTATTTTGCATAGAATGCAACACATGAACACACACGTGGGGGCGGAGCCAATGTGTTTTTCTTTTGGGGGGGGGGGATATTATTGGGATTCTAAAAAAAAGTATTAAAACAAGTCCAGCCCAATTTGAAAAGGATATGCGGAAAGGCCCAAAATTGATAGAGGCCATGACCTAGCAAATGAGCAAAGGAGCCCATTGTCGCGCGTGAAAATCTAACTCCCTATCTCGCACTCTCTCTCCTCGAGGTTCTCCCAAATATCGTTCTTCACACTTCAATTCAACGTTTCTTTGCTTCTTCTCCGCCCTCCGCCCGTAGACGGCGACCCGTCGAACATCGGCAGAAGGCCCTGTAGGCTGTAGGAAGTAGCTTCTTGCTTGGTTTGTTTTCGCAATCCTTTCTACAATTCTGCACTCTAATAAATTCAAATTATTTCACAACTAAATTCAAATTATTTCACAACAAAATCAATCATTTGAATAAACTTATTGAAGTTGTTCAAATGTTCTAATAAGTGAATTAACTGATTGTCACCCATAAAAATTGAGAGATTGTCGGATTTTGTTGAGATTGAGATTAGGTATTTTCGTATTTTGGGACTTATTTAGACTGAAATTGGATAATTTAGTACATAAAGATTTCATATATTTATCAGTTTTATACTCATATTTATTGAACTGGATTTTAGTATCATACTGTTTTAGTTGATAATCTTATGGATTAAGATTTAAATTTTGGGTAGAAGTGTTGCTGATTTAGTGGAAGTGTAGAATGTGAATACAATATGTTGTGTTTACCTGGATGACCATTGTGTAGTTGTGAAAAATCAAATCAATTGATGAATGACACTTTAGTTACATTTATCGAAAACCCATCTTTTCTTGAAGTTAAGGATTAGTATGTGCTAATCATTTCCACTATATGAATACTCTTCGAATGTGATGTATTATTTTCATTTCTAAATTATGTAATCCCTTCTCCTTAAATTAGTTGTTGTGATTTGAATTGCTATTTGTATCAATATTTAATTCCGCATGGTTTTTTTTTTTCTTTTTTTGTTTGTTTAATTTGGTGGTTCAACTCCGTACCCCACCCCCTAAATCATGGCTATGCCACTGCACACATGTATTGTAAATGTGTGTGTTTGTTTCTCTATTCCGGTGTATTAACTGTGTCTTGATCATGTTATAGAGGCTTAAGCAACTATATGCCACGTATTCAAAGACATTCATGGCATTGAAATGGCTTATGAGTGTTGGTCAACTTTATCATGTCGTAGAGGCTCACACGACTATATTGGCTAAGTTGCACAACCTTGAGTTACGGGGAAAAGTTTTCTCACATTATGGCTACCCCTCCAAACAAACCTTACTTTAGAACTTCATTACATTTTGGACAGAATTACAATATTAAAATATTGGTGCAACGTTTTCTGCATCTTTATGTTTATAATCATCTATATATTGCTGCTAAACTCAAGCAAAACGATCAGGTTTATGAGCCTTCATTGAGTGCCACTAGTCATCATTCATCAATGTTCAAGACGTATTAAATATGAAATAACAACGCCCCTCCCCCCTGTTTGAAGATTTTTTGCCTCCATTTCATTTTTATTCTGTTATTGTGCAACTATTGCCACAAGCTTGTGTTAATGCTGTTCCAAAAGATAGCTGGCTGGGGAACTTAGCATTAGAAATGTCTTTCAATTTGTTTCCTAGGAGTTGGTTTTAAGGCTTTATTTAAAAGCTCTTGCAGGTGTAAGATTCACTTTGTTGACTCCATTTGTGAATGAATTGGTCTCCTAGGTTACCTGAACGTCTGGCCATAGTCACCATACTCACTTTTGTTCAATGCTACAACTGAGGTATCATAGTTTCCTATAAACACTTTGTAGTAGTTACATGTTCCTTGTTTAGGAGGGGTCACAAACCCACATATTCCTCATTTGGGATGATGAGTGACTGTGAGCTCTTGTAAGCTATGCATTATTCTGGGTTATATGTGTTTTCATTGAGGTGTAGTGGAAAGGGGTTGGTATTCACACCAAATAGTGAACCATGAAATTGGGGAAATTAAGCTTGATTAGTAACTAGGGAAACGCAAGGCAGAGTTCGCTGCAAAAATGGAAATAGACTCATAATAGTAGCATTACTGGGGTTTACTAATTGGTAGAGCCAGCATAATTTGTTTTGACCACTTGCTACAAGATGATAAATGGTGGCGTTATTTAAAAATTATGATTTTGTTAATTATTTTCCTTCAATGGGAACTAAATGACACACTCTTTGGTGAGGTTCTAATAAAGTAATAAGTGAGTAGGTAATGACTTACAAGTCTACAACTATAAATTATAGCAGTGGCATAAAAGGAGCACAATGTTGAACTTAATTAGTGGAGCGATAGCGGTTGTCATGGTAGTTCATCTTATTTGGATCCCAATGCGGGTATTTGAGAATGAAACAGAGCAATAAGCCTGAAGCCATGAATACAAAATTCAGTCCAATTCTGTCAAGACTTAAACAGAATGATTGATGTGATGCTTTTGAAGAACATTTTGCTGTTTTAATGCTCTGAGTTGTTTGTTATCATGAATGTGGAACCATATAAGCATGATCTAATTATATTCGTCTTCCGGTTTTATTATCTTTTCTTTTTAATTTCTTGGTATTATGGTCCAATTTTATTGAATTTTTAAAAAAGGAAATTTCTGCATCTTTATTTCATTTGAAGTGTTTTATGACAGATTTTTTTGAAGTTTACTGAGAATGAAAGTAGTTATGCCACCAGCTATGGCGGTGTCCTGCTCCTTACCCATCCTCCACCCTCATTCTTATCAGCAAGTAAGTTATTTTTATTTCATCTCCTTTTTTTTTATTTTTCCTCTTCGTCAATGAAGGGAGTAAAATGTGCTAGCTCAAAGTATCTTGTTTTGGTGCAGTACCTGACAATTTCATGGATAACCCTTGTCGAATTTCAATTGAAATGTTGTGCTACAAATCCATTTAGATCAATAGGCAAGCAGTAGCTATACAGAATAATTAAGGACAGATAAGAGAGAACGAGTAAGAAAAGAATTACCGGAGAACTTTAGATGATATGGCTATACTAGTATCAATCACAACGATTGATCACTATCCCAGTCTAGGCTAGACTTGTCAAATGGGTTGGGTCAGACCAATTATTTTGGGTTTGGGTTATGATTGGGTTTGGTTGTTATTGTTTTTGGTCGAACAATGCTTGACCACGATCCACCAGCTCCACATTCGGGCCAACCTAATGGGCTAAGGGATTTTAAAGCGCCAATTTCAATTGTTATGTCTACCACTATTGCAATAAAACATACGGAGTACCATTTTCACATCTTTATTACCAAGAGGACATTGTCACCTACTTTTTCCATTAAAATAAGAGATAAAATAAAGTTATTTGTCATATTGAGAAAAATGGTATCTTTTCTAGGTGACTGATATCTGCTAGTAGTCGGTGTTACAAACTTGGGATTTGTTGATAATGAGCTTTTAATGGAGTGAGAATTGAGGTATGAAAGACAATCATGAAGCAGTAAAATAAATTTAGAGTTCCATAGTTGGGCAAATTTTTTTAAGATTTTTTATTTCTATAAAGTGCATGGCCAAGTGGGTCTGGTTATTTTCAAATCACTTTTTGGGTTATTCGGGTTTGGATAGAAATGGGTATTGGGTCTTAAATTCTTGTTCAAGACCCGCTTTTTGGGGTCAGTTTGGAGTCAGGTTAGGTCGATTTTTGACAGTTCTAAGTGAGCCAACTTTTGAGAGGTTGAAGCTCTCTGAATTACAACTATTACTCTCAAAATCATTCCACCTGCTTTCCTTCCCTATTTATCTCAACTCATTGGATAATCCACTAACAATTGACTATCTTCTTATTCAAGCCAACACTAACAGAATAATAAAGTACCCTTTCCTCATTTATTGATTCCTTGCATGTTTTTATCATGGGGCATTAGAGTTTATGACTTTATTCCCATGTTGCAAAAGGAAAGGTGAAATGTAAATGTTTTTCTTTTATTTCCTCTGTAATTTATTCTCTTTGTTGAACATACAGGAACTTACCTTTAATGTATTCTGTTTTGTTGAACATTCAATAGTTTGTTTCTGAATTCAAGGCAATGCATGAACATGTGCATGATATAATTTTATTGACTCCTTAAGATTATTAGACTTCTATGATCTTTCAATAGTGATTTGATCTGATGAATTATGTTGTATTTTGTGATTTGACAAATGGGTCCCTAATTCTGAAGCGGTTGCACAACATTATTGTAAAACATGTGAATTGCTAAACTTGTTTTTATTGTGTTTGAATTTTAAAACCCTTGACTTGTATGACCTTAGTGCCTGGATAATGGTCAATTTTGTTGATAGGGATGTAGATATGCTCATATGCCTTGAGCACCTGTTTGGCTCTACAGTACATGCTCTTTATTCTGCTGGAGCTATCTATTTAAGGGATGCATTGTATAGCTTGGCATCATCAACCTCTGATTTTTATGTTCTTCAGCTAAACTCTTTTCCTTCATACTTAAGTAAAAGGTCTTTTCTTTTGTCAGGGTATTTCTCATCATTCAAGTGGGCGTCGTCCTTTCTTTCAATCAGATCTTTTAAATGGAAAAGGCAGATTTACAACTTATAAAGCGGGTTTTGTAGTCAAGAATTCTAGGCCAAGCTTCTCATGCCCTGTAAGCATGGAAGATGGGCATTCCTCAGGTAATCGTGGGAAATTAAAGTTGGACCATATAGTGGACAAGGCCATAGAAGTTTGGAATGGCCTTCCCAAACCAATCAAGAATTTTCCCTGGAACAAAGTGCGAGATAGTTTCATTGATCTTATTCTTGATGCTGCAATTGCTGTCATCAAATATCTTAGTGTGCCTTTGCTGGCTGTTTCCTCCCTCAGTGAGATGTCCTACTGCGCACATGAAAGGAAACTATTTCTTGTCCCTGTTCCATTGATTCTTGGTTTTGCTGTTGCTGGGATCTTGAAAGATACAGCTGAAGAACTGTCTCCTCTTACAAAGGTTCAGTTATGGGGCATTATTTTTCCCTATGATTTGTTTATGCATAATATGGTTTGTAACATTTCTCTCTTATTATTTCAATATTGGATCAACAGGAAGCAGATGTTCCTTGGCATATTACTGCAATTGCTATTCTCCTCATTCTTCTTAAGTTGCCCGGGCCATACTACCCATATTGGGGCCGCGTGTTTATTCCTCATTTTGCAAATGGAGGGCTTATAAGGGTTTTTGTTATGATGTATTTCTGGTACCAAAAGGCCAACAAGAGTCGGTTATCACAATGATGGAGAGATCATGATGTTTAACATTTGCACATGTGAGTATGCTGTTGTGTGCTGTTGTCCTTTGTTATAATACTAGTCCATGTTTCGGCTACATAACTCAATTCATCTGAATAGTATTCTGACCTATTGTCTACCTGCTATTAACTGCCAAAAATTAGGATTTACTAAATGAAGTCCCTGTGATGTGAAACTTCTTTTTTAAGGATACTTTTCTTTAGGAATCACACAAGCCCCGTTCGATTTTGGCATATCCCTTTTTGATGAAATTGGATCCATGTTTTTGCAAAAAGTCGCTATTAATTGCTGATACAATACATTTTTTGTGTTTGGAAAACTATCAAACCCTTTGTTTCTATAGCCTGTAAATAATATCTCCCTTGAATTTGGTACTAATGGAGTAGGTAATGCGCCTTTTCTCTTATCTCTCTGCTATGAGTCCTCAATGTCTCAATCTTCACTTTCCATCCTTCTCATTTGTCTTTTTTCTCCTTGGCTATCCTTACTCAGTACTTATCACTCTTTACTCACGGGCTGATGAATTGAGTTTATCTCATATTAGTACTTTTAAATGTCACACACTTCTGCATATTGAGATGCCATTGAAATCTTGTGTCAGATAAGCTTGTAAAATTGTAATTGGATGTAAAACATATTTCTTGAGGTACCACTTAGAAGAAGTCAACTTTTAATCTCCCATGTCCCATTGTTCTTAGTAACATTGGTTTTCGCCACTGGGAAATTGAAGATCTGTAATGAACTTGAATTCAAATATTCAACAGTGTTTTGAAAGAATTGTGGCTTTAATGATAGGATTTGTTATCTATTTGTACTATACAATTTTTGGTTATTGATGCTGCATCAAATATTCAGCACCATGGGAGGAGGCTTCCTGGAGATACAGCAGGAGGTGGAGGGAGGAGATGACATTGAGACAGGGGCGTTGGATGGAGAGATGTTACCATTTTTAAAGGGTAAAATTTTTAACTCTTTTGAGTTGTGAATGTTGTCTGTTAGGTTCTGACCTTCTGACCGCAGCAATATTGGAATCTCACTTCTTTTTGTCATTGTAAATAAAAAGTGATAAAAAAAAACTCTGGAGCACTAATAGAATTTTGCAGTGAATACTGATTCCTGTATGTGTTGGATATTTTCTAGTTTCTCTCTTGTTTGCTGTTTTTCTCCTCCTTCTGTAGTACTTAGATGTCATTTTCTCTTTGATATTATAATTTACTAAGTTGCCTACAATGAATAGCCTTAAATGATTATAATTATGTACTTCATGGGTGTGTTGATATCATCAAATATTCTAACATCATTCTTGTTCAGGCTTATTATGGCATCAACCTAGACTTCTGCGATGTCATCAGCTGGCCATCTAGCTTTAAAAAGAGGCAAACTTGTGACTAAACAAACTTCTATTGAACTGTCATAACTATAAACTGACTAGCAATCGTGGGAATGTTATGAAGTCATCATGAAAATGCACTTTAGAATACAGCGTGATGGACAGTCAATCCTTACTCCACATTTCTTCTGGGTTTCCTTTGTTAGCTGTTTTGTGTTGATTTCAGATTAGTGGTTGCATTTTTGTTCAGGAAGCTTGTAAGGCTTCTGAGGTTACAAGCATTGGAGAGTTGAGTTTTCATTTTGACTTCATCTGTTAAATTTTTCTTTGTAGATCATCTTTGCTTTTTCTAATGCAAAGTTAAGGGCTTCTCCCCTCTCCATTCCCCTCTTTTCGTTTTCTATTTCAAGGATTTGTTTTCTTGTTGGCTTGTTACTTGTGGCTTCAACCATTCATTTGGACTGCTTTATTGTAGATATTGACTATTATGTAAAATATTGATTTGTCCAACATTTCCCCCTTTTTATCTGGTTAAGGTGAAAACCAGGTGCTTTTTCATCTTTTCATTTACTGTTTGGATAAGAGAGGTTTGTAAAAAAATAGAGCTTGGATGAACCTGTTCAAAACTCTAGTTTTACTGTATGGTGGGAAGAGTTTAGAGTTGTAATTTTACTCAATGAAACAGCTAATAAATAATAGCTAGTCACCAAAATCCTTTACATAAGTAGCTAAGCAATCAGCTAGTCCAAACGGCTAATGCAAATAGCTAATTGAAATAGTTAATGCAAATAGCTAATTGAAATAGTTAATGCAAATATTAACAGCTCAGTAAGAACTTGCAAGAGTGATAGAAAAGATTTTCAATGAAAAACTTATGAATTAACCATCAGTCATCCCACCTTTTCTAAATGCAATATATATCCATTGACATGGGAGTAGACCCGTCACTCGTTTATATCGGTTCATTTCCAATCCGTTTGGTTTTCTTTTTTTTTTTTTTTTTTTTTGTCTAAGAGTGACTTCGGGCAACGAGTTGAAAGTGTTGTATATTTATTCAAATTTGGCTCAAGTCTACTCAATAGGTTCAAATAGAGATGGCCACTGGGCCGGTTTAGCCTGGCCTGTCTCTGGCTTGAACCAGACCGGCCCGCCAACGAACCGGGCCAAGCCTGGTTCGGCCCGCTAAAAAAGTGGGTCGAATCCGAATCCAGTTTTCCCAACCCTGACCCTATTCGATTCAGTTCGAGAAAAAATTCGATTCAGCCCAGCCCACTGATTCGGTTCGGCACGCCTAAATCTTTTAGTTTTGTAAAATTTAGTTTATTTAAATGTATTTTAGTTTATATAAATGTTAGTTTAGTTGAACATAAATTAATTTATACGAATACTAGTTGATTTGCATATAGTTTAATTTATATGAATGTTAGTTTATTTGAATATACTTCAGTTTAATTCCTATGAATCAATGAATGTTAGTTTAGTCGAATATAGTTAAGTTTATAAGAATGTTAGTTTAGTTTATATGAATCAATAAATGTTAGTATAGTTAAATTTATTTTAGTTTATATGACTCGTTAAATTTTAGTTTAGTTATATGAATGTTAGTTTAATTGAGTATAGTTTATTTTATATAAATGTTAGTTTAGTTGAATATAGTTTAGTTTATATGAATCAATGAATGTCATTTTAGTTGAATAATATATAATTTAGTTTATATTAATTAATTAATGTTAGTTTAGTTGAATATAGTTTAGTTTATATGAATTAATAAATGTTAATTTAGTTAAATATAGTTTAGTTTACATGAATGTTAATTTAGTTAAATATAATTTAATTTATATGAATCAATAAATGTTATTTAGATGAATTGTATATAGTTTAGTTTATATGAATCACTGAATGTTAGTTTCATTGAATATAGTTTAGTTTATATGAATTAGTGAATGTTATTTAGTTTAATATAGTTAGTTGAACATAATTTAGTTTATATGAATATTAGTTTAGTTGAATATAGTTTAATTTAGATGAATCACTGAATTTAGTTTATATGAGTGTTAGTTTAGTTGAACATAATTTGGTTTATAAAAACCAATGAATATTAGTTTAGTTGAATATAATTTACTTTATTCATTATATAAATCAATAAATGTTAATTTATTTAGATTATATGAATAATGTAAGTTTAGTTTATATGAATCAATGAATGTTAGTTTAGCTGAATATAATTTAGTTTATATGAATCAAATATGATTATGTCTTTTTGTGATTCTATGTAATTTATGTAAATATGTAATGAAAAATGAAAAGTATTGACAAAAGAAATGAATGTGATTAGTCGAATATAAAAATTTACAACGAATGTCATTATGTGATTCGTGAATAAAAAAATTTAATTACTTTCAAAACAATTCATTTCTTCTGATTTCTGATGGCATTATGTGAAATTCGGTTTGATTCGATTCGATTCGGTTTGATTCGGTTTTGATTCGGTTTGATTCGTTTTGATTCGGTTTGATTCGGTTTTGATTCGGTTATGATTCAGTTTGATTCGGTTTTGATTCGATTAGATTCGGTTTGTGAATTCGGTTAGATTCGGTTTGTGAATTCGGTTTGATTCGGTTTGTGAATTCGGTTCGATTCGGTTTGTGAATTCGGTTTGATTCGCTTCGTGATTCGATTCGATTCGGTTCGGTTCGTGATTCGTTTTCGATTCGGTATCGAATCCCAAAACCCCAACCCCAGCCCGATTCGGACCGGCCCGCCCCCTAGACCGGTCTGAATCCGGTCCCCTCCCCCCAGCCCGGCCTGGTGCCAGGCCCGGCCCAGCCCCATGGCCATCTCTAGGTTCAAAGCCCTCAGTTGTTATTTCTAATTGATGACCGTAAAAAATGCCCACATCTATTACACTTTGAGAAATACACCTTAGTTGTAATCTTACACAAATATAGATATACTCTGTTGAAATGGATCAAAAGGTATATCGGAATTGCGACCAAAATAAAATTTTAAATGGGGTTTTGGCAAAGTTTTTCAACGTAGCGTATGGAACTTGCAAACACAATGAAAATTGTCAAGGTTGTTCATTAAATTACTTAGCTAAAAGCTGAGATTTGTCTCCTTTGACTGCATATTAATCTTCATTATTGGGGTAAATTGTACTAAAGCCAACACTTGAACTGCTTAAGGACAATACTGTCAATCGTTCTAACCTATAGGTAAAAATATGCTACTCAATAAGTGTTCAAGTTTAATTACCCATGCAATCAATATTTGGGATTCTGGTAAAAATGAAGATTGAGGGTGTGGGTGAGGGTGAGCTAAGACACCTGGCCCCTCAGTATCAAAACAGGCCATCTAATTGGTCTAGCACAAATAGCCTTATCCACAACTCAACCCTCTAACATCCGTCAAAAGTCCTACCCTAGTTGGCACTCTTGTTTCATTCCCATAAACTTGATATCTTCCTCCACACTTCCTCCACAACCACCAATCCAAAGAAGATCATGGCCATGGCTGCCCAAGCCACACTCTTCTCCCCATCTTCTTTGTCTTCTGCTATGCCCGTCGACCCCCGTCTCTCCTCTTCTTTCAAACAACCCTCCGTCTCCTTCTCCTTGAAACCCGCCTCCCGCCACTCGATCCGAGCAGCAGCAGCTGAAGGCAAAGCAGCAGCGCCAGCACCTGAGACCGCTGAGGCACCCAAAGGTTTCACCCCTCCAGAGTTGGACCCAAACACTCCCTCTCCCATCTTCGCCGGAAGCACAGGTACCATATAGATATAGTCATATGTTCTTAACAGTAAGAGGAAGGCTATAGTACATGGTCAAATATGGACAACTTCATAGCAGTATTATTTTGTAACATACAGGTGGGCTACTGAGGAAGGCACAAGTAGAGGAGTTTTACGTGATCACCTGGGAATCACCGAAGGAGCAGATCTTTGAGATGCCAACTGGTGGAGCTGCAATCATGAGGGAAGGCCCTAACTTGCTCAAGTTAGCACGTAAGGAGCAATGTTTGGCACTTGGAACCAGACTCAGGTCTAAGTACAAGATTAAGTACCAATTTTACAGGGTTTTCCCTAATGGAGAGGTACAGTATTTGCACCCCAAGGACGGTGTTTACCCTGAGAAGGTTAACCCTGGTAGACAAGGTGTTGGCCAAAACATGAGGTCTATTGGTAAGAATGTTAGCCCCATTGAGGTTAAATTTACTGGCAAGCAACCATATGACTTGTAAGTTTATATTTGAAGGTTCATATGATCTTCAAATTATAATATTTTGGACAGTATTTGTGACAAATTATAATGTGATTATCGTTGGGGTTTGTGATTACTTAGCATGAACTGTATTCCTTTTTTTCAGAACGCAGACTTGCGAAATATTTAACATGATAATTTTTTTTCTATTTTCACTCAAGGATCATTGTCTCGGCCCATTGCAGAACAAAACAATTAGGAGAATTGTGATAAATTTATGTTGTGAACTTTCGTTGTTTTTCTTAGTTGGGCACCCGTCATATTGAAACAGAACGAGAACAAATTTGGTCTTCGATGTGTAAGGAAGGGAGATGGTTAGAATTTTTATGGCTAGCTAACCCACAACATGGCACAACAATATAACAACTCATGTTAAGAGCTGGGGGAGGGACTTCTTTCAAGCAAATTTTAATTTGGATGGGTCCTTTAATAAATATTTGCTTACCTTAGAACAATCACCCAAGCGGAGCAAGTAGTTAACTTGGGTAGTTCTTCGCAATACTCCTTCGTCTCTATATTTCATGTTGCTAATAAAAGTGAAGAAGTAACCAAGGCTCCTATGGGAAAGGGCGTGCCATCACCAGTATTAGATCCAGAGGCTACTCTGGTCGCTGCTGCCATGCATTTCGCTTTAGTTCACAAGGTTCGATTATAAATTCGATGTATGATAAATGTTCTAATACGAGATTTGTCATTTTCGTTGGTTGGATATTATGCGATAATATCTGACTGAATTAAAGGTCTAGCCTTTGAAGAGCATACAATTGTCGTTGTTATGCAATTTTGTACAGTTGTAGTCCGTAGTAGCTTATATGAGCTATGTCTTTGAGAACAATTATAAAAAACTATAGAAGATAGAAGCTTATATCTCCGCTGTTAGCTTCAAAGCCTAAAGCAAATACATTGTATGAATTAGAATTCGAAATTATTATGAAGCTTTGTTATTATAAAGCTTATATCCACGTCCCTAATTTTAGAATAGTAATCTAGTAAAAATAAAATAAATTACAATTAGGGCATGTTAGAGTATGAGTAGTGGTTTACTCTTTTTTTGCGAGTGTAAATCTCTCTCTTCATTCACCTAATGTCCCATTACAAATAAGGGTTTTCTCTCAAAATACCCAAGAATGACATTATCTTTTATAATCCACTCTTACTCATTTTTTCTTTTTCTTTTATCATAAAAAATAAGCATTATATTATATTATAAAAATACATGCTTGGAACCTCCCTCCTAATAAAAGTCCCACATCTTATTTAGAGGTAATCCCCATCAACCTTTAAATAAAAAAAAATTATGAGACTATCATTTCTCCAATAAGAGGTAACTCTTAACTCTTAGAGAAACCTAAGAGTGAACTGTTACTATTTCTCTTAGATAAAGCTATATATATATATATATATATATATATATATATATATATATATATATATATATATATATATATATATATATAAGAACCAATCTAATACCATTAATCTAGTGTATTTAGATGGTTGTGATTCAATTAGAACATTATGGCAAAGTTGTAATTTATTAAAGTCAAATTTGGGAGTTAAGAAAGTTTCTTTTTTCCATGATTATTGGGTAGTTTCCTAAATGTCCGTTTACATTCCTAAAAATCAGTAATTTTCCTACTCTTCATTTTACTCTATATTCAAATACGAAAATTCGAATTCTTCTTTTGCTATATTTCATTTTCAATCGATATCTTTGCTGTGTTGGGGTAAAAAAATAAGGTAATGATTCAATAATTTTTTTTGTCGTAATTAATTTAATGTTATAATATGTATAGAATACCGTATGGATTGTATTGAATTTGATTATAAGTAAAATGCATGATTATGAGTTTTTGGATTGTTTTAATGGCAGCAAGTTACAATTTCGTGTTTGCTTACGATTGAATTTGTTCATAATGTTTTCTTACGATTGAATATGATAGCAAATTCGAGTATTAGTAGATTTGTTGAATCATTATATTTTGATGTTGTCAATACAGCAATTTATGAGTGTTTGCTTTAATTTTTTTTGTATGCGAACATAATGATTGAAAAAATCGTATTTAGAACATTACTTTTAGAGTACATATACATCGGGCACTACACGAGCATATATATATATATATATATATATATATATATATATATATATATATATATATATATATATATATATATATATATATATATATATATATATATTCTTAGAACATTAATGTATATAGCATTTGAACAATAGTTTATATGTTTAGAGCATTAATTTAGCTCACTAAGAACAATAGTATACATTTTTAGAGCACTAGAATAATAGAATTCTAAATCAGAACAATAGAGTTCTAATTTAGAACATTAGTATAGAAAGCTAAAACTAACACATCGTAAAGGTCTTCTTCAGCGTATATTATTCTGAATCGCATTAGAACAATAGAATTCTAAATCAGAACAATAAAGTTCTGATTTAGAACATTAGTATAAATAACTTCGTACAATAGTTTTTATGATTAGAGCATTAATATAGCTCACTAAGAACAATAGAATTATAAATCAGAACAATAGGTTTATGATTTAGAACATTAGAATAGATAGCTTAATATTTTTTAAACATTAGTATATATTAATATTTTTAGAACATTAATATATATTCTTTGAACATTAATGTATATAGCATTAGAACAATAGATTTCCTAATCAGAACAATAGAGTTCTGATTCAGAACAATAGCTAAATGCAATACGTATTCTCTTGTAGATCTTCTCAATACAGTACTCAATCATACGTGATACGTTGCATGAAGAACTAGCACCTATGCAGAAAATAAATTACTCTAACTTATTCAAACTTGGGGATGAATGGGATGTTTGTTATCGTGCAAATTGAAAATAGGAAATATTATAAAGCAGTATTTGTGTATGATTTAGTTTCCTATTATCTTTTGAGGCTTATCATTGTCTGATTTAGAACATTAGTATATATAGCTGAGTACAATAGTTATATGTTAGAGTATTATATTCATTAAGAACAATAGAATTCTAAATCAGAATAATATATTTATAATTTAGAACATTAGAATAGATAGCTTATTACAATAGTTTATATGTTTAGAGCATTATATAGCTCAGTTAGAACAATAGAATACAATACAATAGGCCACTCGAATATATTTGTATATTTTTAGAACATCAGTATAATGTATATAGATTACATTAAAATAAAGTTTAGAATAATACATAAATATTTAAAACATTAGTATTAGATTAAAGGACAATGGTTTAGAACACTAGTATTAGAATAAATTTAAGAACATTAGTATATATTTATAGAACATTAGTATAAAAATATGATTTTTAGAACATTAGAAATAGAATACTTTAGTACTATTTAGAACATCAGTATAGAATTAGAACACTTTTGATATTGAATATAACATAATTTATATGAGGGGTTATATTTAAATGTATTAATTTATTTTAGTTTAATTATAAACTTATAAAATACATTTCGGAAATTTTAATGTTCTTAAATTATATTCTTTGTAGCCATGAGCATCAACGAGGAATGTAGGGTTTCTAATTCAAATGAGAGTGTTGCTCCTGGAGTAATACCGGTATGCACTCCTAGGGAACAAAATCTTGGATACCATATTGTTCTAGTGATGTAAAACCATATGTTGGAATGAAATTCTCAAGTGTTGAAGAAGGTATTTCATTTTATAAGTCATATGCAAATGAAGTTGGGTTTAACACTAGGAAATCTAATACGAAAAGAAGGAAGAATGGTGTAATTAGTTTCCAATATCTTGTGTGTAATAAAGTTGGATATAGGTGTAAAAGGAAGTTTGATGTGCAAGATAAGGGAACACTTAAAGAAGGTGTAGATGATGTCCCAATCATTACGAGAAGATTGGTGACTCGTGTTGGATGCAAGGCACAAATTGTAATAAAGGTTTGTGATGATGGTACTTATGTTATAACAAATTTCTAAGAGGGTCATTCTCATCCACTCATTTCTACCATGTTTCAACATTTTCTAAAATCAAGAAGAAATTTGAGCATCTTGCACAAAAAGATGATTTTTGATAATTCCAAGGTATATATTTATTCTAAGTCATTGTAATATAATAAAAAGACTCTTTTGTGGTGCTTTTTTTAATGATTTATTCTTTGTGTTTTTCAGATAAATGTGGGTCCTATAAAAACTTATAAAATGATGAAAGAATATGTTGGGGGTTATGAGAATGTTGGTGCCTCAAAGTGTGATTTCAAAAATTTCCATAGGGATTTTAAGGCATATATTGAAGGGTCAGATGCCCAAATGTTTTTAGATAATTTCAAAAGGAAAAAGTTGATGTGGTCTGCTTTTTTCTTTGACTATCAAATAAATGATGATGATTGTTTATGTAGAGCATTATGGGCTGACCCGATTTGCAGGAAGAACTATTGACTATTTGGGGATATGGTATCTTTTGATACTATGTATCATACTAACAGGTATGTAGTTCATGCTGATAAACCTATATTATATAGTAGAATAATATAATCATTGTATAGTACAATAGGCATGATATATATAACAATTGTTATAAGATTAATTTTAATGTTATTAAAAATAAGTACTATTGTTTTAAATAGTTAAGTAAATTATTCTAATTATTAATTATATTGTTATATGTGTATAACAAGTATAACATGGTGTTTGGACCTTTCACAGGAGTTGATCATCATAAGAAATGTATTACTTTTGCTGCTGGGTTTATAGCTAAGGAAGATGTAGTCTCTTTTGAATGGTTATTTAGAACCTTCCTTAGAGCAATGGGTCAAAATAAGCCAACTTGCTTAATTACATATCAAGATCCAACAATGAAGATTGTTGTGAATAATGTATTTGAGAAGTATGAACATAGGTTTTGTATGTGGCATATCATGAAAAAGATTTCTGATAAAATAGGAAGAAGTATTATCCAAGACACTTAATTTTTGAAGAGGATAAGTGATTGTGTTTGGAATTTGGAGAGTGAACCGAAAGAATTTGAAGAAAAATGGAACAAGATGCTTGTTGAGTTCCATTTAGAAGACCACGAATGGCTTCGTGTAATATTCAAAATGAGAAGAATGTGGATTCCAACTTATTTTAGAGATATATTTATGGGTGGTATCATGAGAACTACATCAAGATCAGAAAGTGAGAACAATTTCTTCACATCTTTTGTCAATCCCTTTGTATCACTTGTAGAGTTTTTGATGAGGTTTGAAAGTGCTATGGATGCTGAAAGGCACACTCAAGCACAAAATGACAATGACTCTCAACACAAGCATCCTGAATGTAAGACACAAATGGAGATTGAAAGACATGGGTCCGAGGTGTATACCGTTAATGTTTTTTATGATTTTCAGGATGAAGTGTATAGTGCTTGCTATGAATGTGGGGTAGAAGAGTTGAAGAAAGAAGAGGGGTTGGAGGTTGCAAAAATGAGTGAAGGTAATAGGAGAAGAAGTTATGAAGTTCTTATGAATCTTAACAATTATGAAACAAATTGCTCTTGTAAGTTGTTTAGTCGATAAGGAATTCCATGTAGGCATATGATATGGTTATGGAAGGCCAAGAACATTGTAAGGATCCCTGGACAATATGTTGTTAAATGGTGGACTACCATGGCAATGCAGAAGCCAATGTTTGATCTTGATGGGAAAGAGATGGTTAGTTGTTCAATTGGGGTTGAAAGGAAGGGTTTGTTGAATGAGTTGTGGTCTGAGATTCACAATTGCGGGAGTTTAGTGGAAGGAAATGAAGATAACTTAATTGATCTTGTTAGGCATCTTCAAGTCTTTAGGACAAGATGGGAAGAACATAATGTGAATGCAAGTTATAATGCTCATACAAATGACCAAGTTATCAAGAAATTGATTAGATCGTGTACTCCTTCACAAATTCTTATTAAACCTCCTAAAATTTCAAAAAATAAGGGCACTGGAATCCATACTGGTAAGGAGCAATGCAGTGGATCATCGAAGAGATTTAAAGGTGAAAAGGAGAAAGCAGTGGAGCAATCCCAAAAGAAGAAAAGTTCATGTATGATTCCATAGAACAATTGATTGTTATGTATGGTTAATTAGAACAATAGTGTATAATTCTAGAACAAAAAGTCATTAAAATAGAACAATAGGTCATGATTCTAGAAGTGGAGTACTTGCCAAACATTAAAAGGCCAAACATTGTGTAATAATATTATGAACAATAGGCTATAATAATAGAACATCATACAATAATATTAACATAGGTTAATATGAATTATTACAATAGTGTGTCATGGATGGATCTATAGGACAATATTGTATCAAAATATTATGTACATTAGGCTATATTAATATAACATCATACAGTAATATTTCGTGGGTTATTATAATAGTGTGTCATGGATGGTTCTATAGGATAATAATATATAAATTTAGAACAATAAGTCACCAAAATAGAACAATATATTATATTTTTCAAAACATTATCACTCAAAAATACAAGTAGAGTTCAGTACACACGTATAAATAAAAGAACATTATAAAAGAAACTTTTGAACATTAGGCTAAAATTTCAGAATATTATACAAAAATATTTTAATTATGATATTACATAAAAAAATTTGGAGTATATTTTGAGAAAATAAACCATACTTTTCGTTTTCTTCAATTTCTAAATCCACTGGGGGAAGTGAGAGTATAGGGGAAGTATCTTCGTTAATCCTTTGCTTGAAAAAATTAAGGAATTATTAGAATTATATCATCACAATAGAATTTTTCCAGAAAAAATGAACAATAAACTTACAATAGGTTTTTAATGCTTTTCTTCTTTGATTCAATGGACTTATGTACAGTGCTCACTTCTTCCACGACATTCGTCGTCGTCTCCATTTGTAATGATACTAAAAAGGGAAAATTTTTTAATGAAATTTTCAGAAGAAGATTTAGATTTTTTTTAGCAGTTCAATAAAGGAGATAGTGACGGTTTGAAGGTTTTGACAAGTTTGGAGAAATTTGTAAAGTCTGAAACTCTGAAATAGGAAGCTAAAAGGTTGCAGCAGTTACTTTAGAGTGTTGCGTATTTTTAGGCACACTAAAGAATTAGAGGGAAAGTTTCTTTTTTTTAATTTTTTTAAAAACGTGGGAGCTTTAGCAGTTTTTGTTTTGTTTCAACCGAAATCTTTTAAAACGTTCTAAAGCTATTTCACAACGAATGATCTATTCTTAAGCCTTAATGTTCTGAATATTATACATAGTGTTCCAAATAATAAACGTGGGTAATAATTACTTGACATCGAGGAATCTATATTTTAACGCTTTAATGTTTTAAATGTTAGTACTAATGTTCTTATTTTATTTAACACTTCAATCTACGTTGTTCTTAGAACATTATTGTATATGGAATTTGAACAATAGTTTATATGTCTTGAACAGTAGTTTTAATAGTCTTGGTTATTTTTCTCGAATAACATCATTTTATTTATATGGCTTTATATTATAGCAGCAGTTATTTGCCATGTTGTTTTTATTTTTGACTTGTGGGAAACTTTCTTTTTTTTTTTTTTGAAAATGTGACAACTTTTGCAGTTATTGATTTATTTTAGAAATAAATATTTTCGAACATTATGACATTCTTATTCAACAACGAGTGATCTGTTTTCAAGACTTAATGTTCTAAATAATACACCTACTGTTCTAAATTCTTATTTGACAACGATGAATCTTTTTTTTAATCATTAATGTTCCAAATATTAGTACTATTGTTCTTAGTTTATTTATGCGACCTCATATTATAACCAATGTCTTAAATTTATTACTACTATCATATGATGAGTAAACCAATAATCGAGTCACATGTTTTTAATATTATTTTATATTCAATGTTCTTAATATTCATTTATACTCACACATGTTTTGAATAATAGTTTATATTCAATGGTCTGAACAATAATATGAATTTTTAGAACAATGACGTAAATAAAATAGAACAATATAATAAAAATTTAGTACATTAATATAGAATCATACAATAACATATTGTTGAACAATAAGATACAAAATACAAACAACTACATATACATCCAGAACATTAGATCTGTTAATAAGAATAACTTAAGATAATAATAACTATGGATATTTGAAATAACATATCCAAACCAGTATATCGAACAACTTCATACGTATTTCGAACTATAGTACATCAACAAGTAAATAAATATGTTGTACAATAGTATACCGAACAATTGGTTTAATAAGTAGAGCAACTACGAACGAATTTAGAACATTAGATATGTTAATAAGCATATTACATTTATAACATGTATGATGTCAAAAGTTTAGAACAAGTAGTCATGATATTTAAACAATAATATACCAAATACGAATAATTGCACATAAATATAGAACAATAACCACATTAACTATAATAAATTTAAATAATATTATCCACCGAAAGAAGGGATTTATATTTAGAACAAGGGGTTTATATTTAGAACAATTACCTAAATTTTTTTTACCAGTATTATCTATATTAAGAATATGGCAGTTTTGTAGAAATAAAAAATATATATATAAATACCAAAATATGGTATTTGACCAGAATTGCTGAAATGAAGGGATGTTTAAAAAAATAGATTGAAGTTGCATTTAATACGGTTTGTAGTTATTAATAATTGACCAAAAATTAGATTATTCCATTTGAAGATCAATGCATCTAAGCCGTCAGGTTTTCTTATTTTAAAGGCCGAAGATGGGTTCTTATATACAAGGAGTTCTTATATATTAAAGGATTCTCACCAGAACGTTATATAAAAAGGGTTCTTATATAACTAAGGGGTTCTCACATGATCTCATATATATATATATATATATGAGATCATGTGAGAACCCCTTAGTTATATAAGAACTCATCTTATACCGTTAATTTTATATATTTAGATGGTTGTGATTAAATCTACATTAATGGCAAAGTTATAAATATCAAAAAGTCATAAATTAATTGGTAGTTGAGAAAAATTTGGTCCATGATTATTGGGGTAGTTTCCAAAATACCTATTCATGTTCCATAATAATCAGTAGTTTTCATATTGTCTCTTTACTCTTTATTCAAATTGCAATATCATTGTATTCTT
This sequence comes from Dysphania ambrosioides, assembly GCA_026401315.1. NCBI lineage: Eukaryota > Viridiplantae > Streptophyta > Magnoliopsida > Caryophyllales > Amaranthaceae > Dysphania > Dysphania ambrosioides. The sequence continues at coordinate 22,181,783 of CM048664.1, read as the reverse complement.
TTCCATATCAGTGCTTATTCTTTCTTAACATTGATCATGCTTTTCTACTATTCAAATCCATTGCTAGAACAACAGATATTATATATGCTTTTTGTTTTTATAATACTTATTCTTTTTCTACTCTTTTACTCTTCGTTGCTTGTCATTTTTTGTTTTTTAAGAATTTACGAATGTTTGATTATTTGGGAATGTTCGATTATTTATAGTATTAATTTTCTAGTATTATTAGTTGATATTAAAATTTTTGTCTTTTTTTAATCTTACAAAATTTATGTGATTGTATTTAATAATAAAACAATAGTTTCTAATAGTTTAGAACATTAGAATAAAAGTTTAGAACAATAGAATATATCTTTAGAACAATAGAACATAAGGTTAGAATATTAAAATAGAAGTTAAGAACATTAGAACAGAAGTTAAAAACATTATAACAATAATTAGAACAATAGAATAGATTTTTAGAACACTAGTACTATAGTTTAGAACAATATAACAAAAGTTTAGAATAATAGAACATATCTTTAGAATAATAGAACAGAATTTTAAAACATTAAAAAAATTTAGAATATTAGAACAAAAATTTAAGAATTTTCTTCCCGTAGTTTCTATTGTTCTAATAGCAACTCTATTAGAACATTAGAACAGAGGTATAAAATATTAGGAAAAAAAATTAGAATATTAGAGTAGAAGTTTAGAATATTAGAACAATAGAACATTAGGTAACTATCAAATATTAAATTATAGTACAATGTATTTAGAATTAAGGTTAGTGTATTAAATAAATATAATACAATAAATATATGTTTAGAATAATAAATTACAATATTGAAACATTAGAACACTAGTGTTAATCTTTAAAACAAAAGAACTAAACATTGCAAAAGTTTGGAATAATAAAATTAAATTTTAGAACAATAGAATACATTCTTAGAATAATATACTTAATATTTAGAACAATAGTGTAAATTTTTAGAACACTACTGTTATTATTTAGAACAAAAGAACTAAGCATACAAATAACAAAGTTAAACTATAAAATCGAACCTTAGAATGTATAATCACTACTTAGAACAATATAATTAATATTTAGAATAATACATTTAATATTTATAACAACATAGCAAAAGTTTGTAACAAAAGAAATAAAGTTTAGAACAAGAGATAACAATATAGAGCAATAGAATTATTATTTAGAACAATAGTGTCAGTTTTTAGAACACTAGAGTTAATATTAAGAACAAGAGAAGTAAACTCACGAACAATAGAGTTGAACTATAGAATTGAACCTTAGAATAAGATAATCACTAATTAGAACAATAAAACTAAATATACAAACAACAGAGTTAAACTATAGAATCAAACCTTAGAATATATAATAACTGTTTAGAACAATACAATTAATATTTAAAACTACATAGCAAAAGTTTAGAATAAGTGATAACAACATGGAATAATAGCTTTATTATTTAGAACAATAGTGTCTTTTTAGAACAAGAGATAATAATTTTAGAACAATAGAGTTGTACATTAAAATTTAACCTTAGAATAAGAGACTAATTAGAACAATAGAGTTAATATTTAGAACAACATTGCAAAAGTTTGGAACAATAAAATTAAATTTCAGAACAATAAATTTAAATTTCAGAACAATAGAGTTAAATTTAAAACAATATAATACATTCTTAGAACAATAAACTTAATATTTAGAACAACAGTCTAACCTTTTAGAACACTAGCTGATGTTCTACTAATATTCTAAAACGCAATACTAATGTTCTAAAACTTAGCACATATGTTTTAAAATTTTAATATATTGTTCTATTGTGTAATACTGATATTCTAAATTTGAGTACTAGTGTTCTAAAGCTTAACACATATATTCTAAATGTTTATTTTATTATTATACGGTCTAATACTGATGTTTTAAAGTTGAGTACTGGTATTTTAAATCTTAATACATATGTTCTAGATGTTTATTCTATTGTTCTAAGGTTTAATATTGATGTTCTATAGTTTAATTTTGGTGTTCTAAAGATTCACACATATGTTCTAAACTTTATCTAATGTTGTAATACATAATACTAATGTTCTAAAGTTGAGTATTGATGTTTAAATCTTAATTAAAAGTCTGATTGATTGAGAATATAAAGAAACGTTTTTGGAAATTATCTAATAATTACGGGGTGCGAATTTTTCTCTACTGCCAATTAATTTCAAACTTTTCTATATTTACAACTTTGCCATTACTGAAGAATTAATCACAGCCTTTAAAGTACACTTAATTAACGGTTATAGATGAATTCTTATATATGCATGGTTCTTATATAAGGAGGGGTTCTCACCTGAACCCGCTCATATATATATATATATATATATATATATATATATATATATATATATATATATATATATATATATATATATATTAGCCATTATAAAATAAATCAAAAATCATTTTGGGAAACTCTACTCAATTCAAACTCACCCTCTACCTCAAATACATGGTCAAACACTAATAATTTTCCTAAATTAGTTGTCTTTACTAGGTGAATACACTAACAATCACCTAAAAAGTTACATTAGATATTGTATACACACGAAATATAATAAAGTTATTGTATTTCAGTAAAAGTTATCCCTCAATATAATAAAAGTTACTCCTCAACACAACATATATCAATATTTATTAATTTTGATGGGTAAATTTTGTTATTTTAATGTCGTTTTTACTGAAGATACACTAACTTTATTGTATCCCGTATTTATACAAGATTTTGTGAAATGTTATTAACTTACGCACCCAATATGCATGACTGTATGAGATTCCAAAGCTTTTTTTACATAACATCTTACTTTTACATTTTTGTTGAAGGCTTTGTTTGGCTGATGGGAATGCCCCTAACCAAATTATAAGTTGGCTTTCGACTTTTTAATCAGATTAATAATAACAAAACAAATCTAGTATACCATAAAAAATATATTTAGTAAATAACAATACTCTGTAATACTCCTACACTGGTTGTGTACAGTAAAGTTGAGTTTTCAAAATCAATAGTAGTATAAGAAGGTACGGGCTGCTTTCTCCCCAAGTACAAACAGCAATAATCAACAATTACAAAGCAATGGAGTCAAGTAAGGGCCACACTCCTGAAGACGAAGTAGAATATGATGAAGATTTCACTTCCAAAAAGGAGGGTTCGTCTTCTAACAAAGGTTATCATACAATCTATCCCATTTTTCGATTCAATTCTATGTTTTTTTTGCTGATTTTATCAATCCTTACTATTTTTTAATACCCTTTTCATAATTATTTTAGGGTAATTCAGTTCATTCCTTTTAGGTTTAATTTGGGTTGATTTTAGTTTTATGTATTTTTTGTTCGTGATTGATGCAATTTGTAAAAATTTTAGTTTATTCTGCAATTCAGATGCGAGGAATTATGATAAAGCAAGTGCTATGCGGTCCAAGCATTCCGTCACTGAGCAGCGGCGTAGGAGCAAGATTAATGAGAGGTAGCTGTCTTCCATTTTCATTTTTCTTTTTTCTTATTTGTCTGAATTATTTTTGTTATTGTTGTAATTGTGCAATTCTAAGAAATTAGCAAAGGTTAATTAATCTTTTGTTTGAATCTAGAAAAGGGGTATTTTTTATGTAATTTGTTGATTTGTGAAACTCGGGTGTTTTGTGTCATGGCTCATGAGGTGGCAATCGTGTTCGTTTAATTGAATTTTGGTGCGCATTGCTTATGATGTCGCGTAATGTATGAGATATATGCAGATGTGGGTATTTGCGAGAGCCTTTTGGATTTGGATGGCGTGGTCATGAGTTTTCACATGTCATAACATCTCTTCTGTTAGCTAGTGCTTCAAAGAACGGAATAATTTATTCTGTCTTTTTGGATAAGTTATCATCTTTTTCAGTTGTATGCCGAATTCTTTTTCGGCTTACGCTGCCAAAATTTAAAAACAAATTTTAGTGACTCTATCACATTTAGGGATGTGTTCGAGAACCTTAGTTATGTAAAGCATCATAGAATTTAAAAAAAAAAAAAAAAAAAACGTAAGGACAAGGGATTAGGGCTGTTCATCCTCCCGCTGCTTTGGTCTAGAGAATGGAAGTGTACTTTATCCTTTTGTTGGAAAGTGAAGGTGAAAAAGGGTTGTCCATCCTTCCACTGCATTTTATAAGCTGAGATCTTTCCCATTTAAAAGCATACTTATATAGTTATATGACCCTAGAACATGAGTTATTGATTCAGGTATATGTTGCATGGCCATACTATGTTTCCATCAGAGTATTGTGATTCAGGTAGATGTGGGATTGCTTCTTTTGTGCCTTCTTCCACCTCTTGATTGGGATTTTGGCCTTTGTGTGCATGTCTCTTCTTCTGTTAAATTTGATGAACTTGAAGCATGAGAGATTCTGTAGCCAAAATTGCATGTATTGTGAAAGCTACATCTCTTTGTACAGGACATAGGAACATCTCTATATTAGCCTGTGATCATGAAGTTTACTTCTCCTAGTTGGTCTTGATTTTGATTATATTTTTAGGATGGAATGTTAAGTTTGGGAAGCAAATAAAAGAAAATATGTATGCACTAGATAATGTGAATCCTTTTAGGGGCTGCTTGGTTCTGGGAAAGTAATCAGAAAATTGAAAAGAATTGTTTGGTTAAAGGAAGGGAAATGAAAGCATTTCCTTATATAATTCTTAGGTCAGCTTAAGGAATAATTCCTTTATGCTTTCCCCTAATATCCTGAAATCAACCCCTCACTGACCAAGCACCCACCCAATCAAAGAAAAATAGAAAGAATATGTCCTTTATTAAAATGAATGAAGTTTTCTCTTTGCTACATTTTGGACCATCGCAAAACGCCTTTGTGTGCATTTTTCGTTTTATGTATAATGTTTTTATGCCATCTTTTGTAGATACTTTAATTCATTTTCTTTTCCAATAAATTTCTTTTCTTTCTTCCAATCCTCCCTTCCCTAAAGGAAAGGGATATTTTAAAGCGTTGAGTTTCCCCTTCTAGGTAGTCTTTTGTATGGGGATGGGGTTACCTTTCTATGCTAGCAAGGAGATACTATTTTGAATATGAGGAATCCTTGTATTAATGAGGGGAAAGAGGCAGTGGAATTCAGGGAGCTGCACTATGAAACATTGGAAAGCTAAGGATTGAGTTAAGAAGATAAACTTTCAGAAAGCATGTGCTCGAAAACTTTGCTTTATAATATCTTGCATTACGCACCAATTGAACTCTAGATGACTATGATAAACTCAATGCTGAGGATTTTTAACAAAGCTCACAAGGTTTATTCAGAATAAAAACTTATTTTCATGAGTGTATAGGTCATGTGTATGAGCTATGAACCTCCTCTGGAAACATGTTTTATTGCTGCTTTTTTCCATTGCATTGTTGGTGATTTATTTTGTTGTATACTGCAGTAAACTCTGAAATTCTTAGGTTGTAGTACAGGGGTAGAGCTTGGATTTCCTAGACAATTGAAAGGAAATTGACATGAAAACTCCCTCATGTGTGGCATTTTTTCTTAGTGACTCATTATTTTAAAATTTTAACATACCAGTGGCTTTGATTACTAGCAACACTCTTTAACATTTGTGAAAAATGCGTTGAATACAGGTTGATTATGATTATTTTACTTATGTTTAAAAGATGCTTACTGAAATAGAAACAGCAAACACCACCTTATTTCCCTTCAAAAAAAAGTTGAATTTGCATTGGTGGACAACTTTTATTTTATTTTATTTTATTTTTGGGTGTGTGTGTGTGTGTGTGTGTGTTAAAGAGAAATGGATAATATGATTTCTCAAATTCAAGTCAATCAGCAGTGAACAACTTTTAGTTTACATTTTTTCAACAGAAGTGTTAACAAGTTTTGCTGAGAATAAAAAAGGCCACTATTGAGTGTCTCTGAGAATTGTTTTTAGTAAAGGTCTTAGGGATGCCACCTAAGAAATGAGCTCCACTTAGTTGTGTTTTCTTCAGGAGTATTAGTTTTCCCATAAAGAAAAGATTAGAAGGTGTGGAGGAAAAGAAAAGGGAGAGATCTAACTTAAAGTCTTACAGGCTTGTCACAAGTAGAAAACATATATCTTTCAACTTCTCCTGTCAAGAATTATATGGAAACTTAAATAGACAATATTGGATTATTGGGAATCTTTTGGTAAAGTGAATGGATAGTGATAAAGTGTTGAATGATAATTGAATTTAAGATTAAATGGTATTGAGGAAGAGGGAAAGGAGCAAGCATAGAATTGAAAGTTTTGCAGATTTTCATTAATCCTTAGTAATTGTGGGCTTCTAAACTTTTCTTGTTAACTTAAATGGTAGAATTGAATTTTTTTTCATAATATCTCCAATATGATAGAAAATAGAAGCACACTCTTTCGGTATAGCAGAAAGTAGTGAAGACACTATGGTGAAAGATGGCTTTTATTGAGGATTGGCCTATTCTCGCTTTTATTGATGAGTCCAGTTATCCTGTCCTGGATCGGGTGTTCTCATGTCAAAAAAGAGCAAGTTGAAAGATAAGAAGGGACACACTTCTTACTTTGGCAGCTCTTGTTGGACCTTGTTAGAGTAAAATAAACATGTTGAGTATATCCAAGATGTCTTTTTGTTAGTCTTTCAACTTTTGCATTCTACAGATCAGTATAGCTGGTATGCGAGAGATGGTTTAGATTTTTTGCATTGCACCTTCCCAAGTGCTTTTCTTGTTCTGAATTGCTCGAGAAGAGCCTCATATTATATCCCACATTAGAACTCTGTTACATATGCTTAACAAATGGTCATTAATTTTGTTTATCCAATCTGAAGTCTCTGGTCTCATAGTCTAGCTTGGTAGTTTCTTTTTTTTTTATCCTTGACTAACATCATCATCCCATCTTATGAAACATAGTTTGGCAGATACTCATATACTTGATTTATTAACTTTTGATGCATTCAAAGTAGTTGATTGGATTTCAGTTCTACTTACCCTGTTCTGCGGAATTGCATGATCCATTTGAGAGATGTGGTTCCTCTATTGCCGCTGTTGGTTTTAAAAGTAATGTAAATGAGTCAAGGACATGGTTTCTAATCCTAGTATAAAAATAGCATTTGATAACAAGTCATGTACTGCATATACTGCATTTTGACTACTTTTTGTGCTGCATGCTATCACTCTGAAAGTTATGCCAAACGAAGTTGTCTTTACATTAGGATTACTTTAAGTTTTTCTTTCATGTCTAGGGTGAGACTGTCATGAATCTAATGTGATTTGATCATGTCACTTGCAGATTTCAGATATTAAGAGATTTAATACCCCATGGTGATCAGAAAAGGGATACCGCTTCTTTTCTCTTAGAGGTACATCTTTGAATTCTTGGTTGGAAGGAGTTCAGAAAGATATGGAGAAAATGAGTTTAGAAGAAGATGCTACTCTAAATAGGAGAGAATGGAGGAAGACCATTTTTGTCGATGATCACGCAAGATAGATTCTTATTAATGTTGCTGACCCTATCTTTAAATCCAGCATTTTATGCTTATAAAAATACTACTACACTCGCAAGCTTTGCTTTTCTGTCTTTAATTTTTTTTTTTTTAATTTTCAGGTAATAGAGTATATTCAACAATTGCAAGATAAAGTGCAAAAGTATGAGGTATCATATCAAGGATGGAGCACAGAACCTACAAAACTTATGCCTTGGGTAGGTTTAGTATCATGTGTTTATGTTATGTCCAGTTTTTATGATTGCTTCTGGTACTATAAAACTTTTTTTTTACTATCTTAGTGCTTCTTGCCTTTTTTGTGTTGGCTAGAATAAGCTACTTTATATATGAGTTACAATATTAATTTTGGTTGAATTCCTAATTTTCCTTGAATTTTGCCAATATTTCTCCAGTTAATTAAAGAGTATTAATCGATCACATTGAATTCTCTTTTATTAATGACCAGTTTAGCAAACACATAATGTCGCTGAAAATGTCCCAGTAGTACCAATTTCTATGAAGGATGGTTGATCTCTCTCAATTCCTAGGATCTGCAACTTTCATGCCTTGAGTAATTTCATGAATGAATTTCTTGTCATATGGGTCATACACTTGTGAATGAGTGATTTTTTCAAGGCACTCATCTAGAATTTCAGTCAGTCTTTTTCTGAGTTTGAACTTGTAATACTTACAATTGCTGGAACATCTTTAGTGTTTAGGGAGAGTGTGATTGAAGTGTTTTTTGTAAGATCAAGTTCACCAAACGTCACAAGTAGAGTTGTAAGCTCTGTAGTCTTAATGTTTTGCTTGTATTACATGATGATGGAGTTTCTATCTTCTAATGGAAGTGGTAGAACTTGGTTAGATGTTGGCATTTTTCTTTTTCTTATGTAGCTTATGAAAAGTTTTATCTTGAAACAGAGACACAGTCATTGGCGAGTTCAGAGCTTTCTTGGGCATCCTCAAGCAGTGAAGAATGGTCCCAGCCCTGCATCAACATTTTCCGGGAAGATAGATGAGAGGAATTTTAGCTCAGTTCCTTGTGTGACTGCCAAGGCACAGACTCTGGGGGATGTGGATTCTGGCCATGATGCCTTTAGAGCTTTGGATCAGCAGTCTGAACTAGTTGAAAAGGCTGCACCTATTACCACACCTTTTCCATGGCACATGCCAACTGTTGTTCAAAGTGATGGGGATGATTCCCATCTTTCCCAAAGACCCGTTTCCGATGTACTATCATCCCCCTATCCCAGTAGTAGTGATGCCCAACAGAGGGAACATACGATCGAAGGGGGCACTATTAGCATCTCAAGTCCTTATTCTCATGGGTATGTACTACAAGACCTCCCAACTTAACTCATAAAATGGAGACTGACCAACTCATTTGTGAATTCCAATTATATCTGTTATGGGTCTTTGATTACGTCCTGGGACTCAAGTCCCAGTGACTATTTTTGATGATTATTTCTTATTGCCAAGTATGTGGTTGGACTTTTTTTGCTGACTCACTGTTTTGGGTACTTATTCACTTGTGCTTGTAGGTCATGACCCCGTTTCATCTGCTCTTCACTTCAATGCTATTCCTATTTTTTTATTTTTTCATTGGCACTCTTCTCTGTTCCAAAGTTGTTTCTATTCAATGGAAAATAGTTTTAGAATCCCTTTGGGAAAGGACAGGACACAGTAAAGGATGAAAGGCTTCAATGAAGTTAATGGAATTTTTGGTGGGAATAAGTTGTTCTTGGAAGGTAGTAAACGTATAATGAGAAAAAAGCCTCGGATGAAGTCTTTATGCACTTATTGGGTGAGAGGTGGACTCTGCATCTATTGTTGCTCCTCCATATTGCATGCGAAAACTCTTACATTTACTAGATGTATACTGTTACAATCCTACTCTCTTGCTTCTGTCAAGTGCCATTCAAAAGTTCCTTCTTAAAAAAACATTGACTGCCTGAAACCAGCTTAAACGATATTAGTTGACTAGCTAGTTCCTTATTGTGTGGATGGAAAATAAGTTGGCTTCTTGGCATTTTGATTTTCCATGAAAATGCTTTGTTCTGCCATTAGTTGGGGTCAGAAATTCGCCACTGTGTAAATGTTGCGGGGGCATCACTAACTGTAACCAAAGTCCCAATCAGTTTATGCCAGGAGTCAGGTTGCAAGAATTTGTTTGTAAGGGAGCCAGGTCCCAATTTGTTTTCCATGTACTTTCCTTTTTGAGACTGTGATTAGCTTTTTTAGAGCGTGGTATTTGGTAGAATGGTTACTTCCGAATCTATGAGATAATAATTGAATGTTGAGGTTCTGATGCTGAAAAAAGGTGTGCATGGTGCAGGCTGTTGATGACATTAACACAGGCACTGCAAAGTTCAGGAGTGGATCTATCTCAGGCTAACATTTCCATACGGATTGATCTTGGGAAGCGAGCTAAGGTGTTTTTGGCCTCTTTAACTCTATATGTGCAAAAACATCAATGGGGTGCATATCTTCGTTTATATCAGAATGAATTATATAATCCTGAAAGATGACTACATTTCTCCAAAGATAATCAATGTATGCCTTTGAAATACTTCTTGTAATTTTTCTGATTTGTGCCAGGAAATGAATGATTCTGCTTCTCATGATCTAAATATGGGACATGTTGGAGAAGGAAGTGCATTGGAGGAATTGCAGCAACCGCAAAAGAAACTGAAATCATAATATGCTGAAATTTTTTGTGGTGAGTTATGATTTAGTTGTGCTTTCTTCTGAAATCCATTCTCATTCCTCCCCTGCCTGTTTCTCATACAAAATTCATCTATCTGTATATGCTGTTTCTGTCACCGAATGTTGCACTTTATATATAGATGAAAGTTGTTTATACCGCAAGTTAGACAAGGTTAAGATCTGTTTCTCGTGACACACCGTGTAGATTCTTTCAAACCATTCAGTGTGACTGACTGTACGATTGTAATTAATAGCTGATTAAAGTAGTTAGTCTCTTTCTGAACATGCTCATTATCATTATTTGTCCCACCTCCTATTTTGTTATGGAGACACCAAAATGAATGGAGACGCTAGTTGATTTATAACGTGCTAGGACTTACGGCAAAGGGGTTGATTTATAGAGTACGTATGGAAGAAGGGAGGTTGAGAGAGAGAGAAGTAGAGCAGCAAAGGAATGTAATATCTAATCAGTGTAATCAAATATTACAGTTCGGCCTTCATTGGAGAGGAATTTTCTGCATAGATTCCCTCTTTACATGCTCTGCTCACATATATAATGTTATTCCAGCTCCTAGCAAGCTCTACATCCATTCCCCCTACCCTAACAGAACAATATTCTCATGCAAATTTATTTAAAGCAAGTAAAATAAGACCGTCACTGCTTGATGTTGGACCCTCCATTCTGGCTCAGCTTCTTGCATCTTGCGTAGGTCACCTTGGTAGGAGGCCTTGCAATACGTTACAATTTTGGTCAAGTAAAGCTAATATTACTAATACTCATGAATCTTTTACAAATCATTCGTAATTAGAAATATTTTTCTCATTTCTAATAGTAAAGAAAGATAATTCGGATACCCCATATCTATCAATTGATGGCTTCAAATTCCTAATCAGATTATCTTTCTTCAACTTCCATGTTATTAATTCTTAGTTAAGGTGAGTCTATCGATTTTGCAATCAATAATTAACAAAGTTTTAATGGAAAAAAGTTGTAGATCATCTGATAAGTTTCGATCAACTCCGATTATATCTAACAAGTTTCAATCAGGTTTAATTAAGTCTCATAAGTTCAAATCATATACAAATGGACAATATTAGGTAGTTTTAAGACATTTATTACCTTAAACAATTAATTAATTACAATCATCTACGGAATAATACTAACTTGATCATCTCAATTACAGTAATTAGCTAGAAAATTTGACATATACTTTGTACTATAAAGTTTCAAGAGCATACTTGCTTTATTAAAGAGATAGAAAATAGGAAACAAGTTGCCGGGCAATCTGCCTGCGGCTAAACCGGCCTCGCCCACGGGAATGGGCGTTGAATTCTGACTAGTGGCTCGTTCCCTTTGGCTTTGTATGTGTCCTCATAATATGGATATATTCATTCCTTTAATTTCTAGCAGTGTTACAAATTTACAATCCCAACATACGAAATAGTAAATAAAATCAGCTCAAGGGACAATAAACCTTAAACCTCCTTCTTGAAGGTTTCAACCAACTATGACGTCGGATAAAATGATTGATTCTTTAGATTTCTGTCTTTTTCCTCTGAGTCTTGGTACACTGAATTTCTCCTTGTCAATCAACTGGAATTAATTATAAGTATGATTCTCGGATTTTTTTTTTTTTTTTTTTTTTTTTTGTACGTAGATGCCTGTATGTTTTTTTTTTACCTTATTTGATTTGTCCAAATCAATAAAATAAAAAATTATAAAAATTAATATTTTAATTGAGATGTATTCAACAATATTTCACTTGTATATTAATACATTATTTGTTATATCATGATGTAAATTTATAGTTAAATTCATGATGTAAATTTATAGTTAAATTTTTTAAACCTGACTCCATAAAGTGAAATGAGGTAAAAATAAAGGAATACTTGGTTAAGTTTGTTATGAAATGTAGATCACTAGTTGCATCAATGCGTTCATTTTCAAATGAATCTTATAAGTTCCACATAATAATTTTTTACTATTGTATAATTTAATATATTAATAGTAAAAAAAATTGACTAAGAAAACTAATATAAAACGGTGAAATGTTAATAGATATCAGTCCTATAATCTTTTAAGTTGTGCTCAAGTTACTATAATCCTTTTTTAATAGTTACTAGCTGCTTTAATCCCTATTCCCACATTCCACAATATTATGTTTTTTGGAGATAATAAATTCATTTTACGAGTTCGTGCGTTATCATTAACTTACACAATCGAACATAGAAACCAAAGGATAATTAATAATAAAGTTAACGATAATGCATCGATAATATGCCTCTAAAGTCTAAACACAATTCACAACTCACAAGTGTTACAGACTTACAGGCAGGGGTTTTAGATAACTTACTGCCTAATCAAAACCTGGACATCTTCAAAGCCCAATGTTTAATAAAGGAGTATTGCTGCTAACGTGCAAAGAAGTCAGGAGCATCAACCCATATGGCCCCACATTTCCAATAAGTAACGGTAACCGATAATATACTCGATGAACCTGACAATTATTAAAAGGACGAAGAATCGAGGCAACACGTGGCTAGGTAACAGTGACGGTTAAAGGGGTTAAAATAATATGATCACGTGACGTGCATCACGTGCGGTCTTAGATTTTGGATTGACCAGGCAAGTGGGGATGGGGGAGCTAAAAGCTGACTCAACACTTATCCACTAATGACAGTGTACCACGTCTTCAACCATAAAACACTGCCGTACTGTCTGAATTCTCTCCCATCCACATGCTCCTTAATTATTTACTGTACTACCATTGCTCCATGCCTCCTTCTAATCCCTCCTTATTAGGGAAATCTCTTCTCTTAAAAGGCTACACTTATTCCATATTTGGATCTTTTTTTTTTTTTGTTGAACTTTTTCTAAGACTATACAAGTAATTGTCGTCAAAAGTTATCCAAAGTTATTTAATACCAATTATATAATTGTACTGATTCATGCTTATATATGTGTGTATTTTCTTATAAAAAGTTTGAATTTTAAAGATGGAGTACCTACTATGTGCACCACATCTTAAAGCTCTTTTGTGTTTTATTTATCTCAAACATATATCAATTTTAAATCCAACCCAAACAAAAAAAAAAAAAAAACTTATGATCATTCATGCAAATTTAGGGTATGACTTTTAAGTACAAATTATTCTAAAATTGTACGGTACATGTTACATTGTTATTAGAATACTCTAGTATATATTCTTCTTCCGTCTTTTATTATTATTATTATTATTGCACCATTTAGACTTTAGTTTTATTAGCGTACTCTCTTTTGATCATCTTTTGTGATTTAGATATATGTAAAACATATAATTAAGTGGAATTTTGTTTGATTTATCTTATATGTTTATAATATTTCTTATAATATTACTTATCTAGAATTACAAATATTTATTGTAACACCTCGTTAATTCTCATTTTCCGAAAACCAAACCTTTAGGAAACTACGAGTGTGTTACCGCCACGTGTTCAAACGTTAAGGCTATAAAACAGAGTTTTGCAGCGGAAAACAAAAGACTTTTCGAAATAACATCATTAGTAGAAACAAACTCCTAACATACTACAAGTATAAATATTGGATCATCACAGTGTCATTTAGAGGTAAAAGTCATAACAAAAAACATGCAAAGCACGTAATCAACAAGCTGAATATATACAAATTACAAAGTATAATAATTGAAAAAATATTTAATTAAAGAATAAATACAGTATGAAAGAATGTATTACACAATATTTTACTCAATTAACATGACAATTGAATGAATAACTTGGATTAAGCAATAGAAAAAGTTGTCTTCTCCATGTCTTGATTAAGACATCAAATAGATAAATAATCCATACACTCTCGTTGAAAGGCATCAAAATACAATATAACTCCAGATGGTAAATGGGCGCGTCTCTGTCACCATAGCTAGATAAAAGAGATATATTAAACAACTTTATGGATTAATTAATCAATTCATTCCACTTGAATCAACCGTGATTCATCAACCAAACCTGATTACATTCTCATTAATGCTAGTGATAACTCATTAATCATCACACATCGATACCAAAATATAATCCAATACAATCCAAAGTATGGAGTATAACTAGTTAATGCATAATCAATAATATTGTAAACTTCTTAATCATGAAACTAAGCTTTCCATTTTCGATCCTAACTCATGCTTTTAAGTCAAGGCATTGTAATCCATATGTTACCTTGAGTAAATCAAGCGAGTGACCACTTTCTCTATAACTATGCACTTTCTACGAATTCATTTCTTACATCAAATAATATCACCTATATCAACACATCAATACTAAAAATTTCCAGCAATCATACTAAACTTTCTAAGGTATTAAAACCATTCCAAAACGTATTTTTAAGTTTCCCAAAAACAAACTTTATTAATTCAAACATAATACTACAAGTATTTGTTTGAAATTCATTAAAATACATACTCCCTTAATTAGTTTCAGCTTAGTCAATAAAGTATAGCATGTTGGAAATCTCCTTTTTCATTAGATTATGCTATTTTAGAAACTCCAATTTATAGCATTGTACTACTAATCAATCTAAACATTTTTTTTATATACTTAAATCCTTCAAACACATATCATAAAACTCACTTTTAATAACTTTACAAATCTGAAAATTTGTTTTCAATATAGTATAACCAAATTACTCACAATTATATCACAAAATAGTCTTAATTTAATGTATGTACTAATAGTATATAATTTCAAGCTTTAAAACATGAAAATCTCATCAATCAAACCATAATCTAATATGTATAATATTCTAAAAACTTATTCCCAATACCATATTATTAAATTTTTATCAAAAAACATCATACTATAGTTATAATTTCATGAAATAATTAGTAGTATAAGAACTTAAGCCTTAAATCATGAAAACTAACAATTTTTATACTAAAACATATGATCATAAAATACAAAAATTCATTCAACCTACAAACCCATAAAAATTAGCATAGATGATTCACAAAATACTTATAATTTTATGTAAAAAATCAAGATCCTAGTATCAAAAACTGTAATTCATGATACTAGCATGCCTAGCCATTATATTTATGCATAGAAAATTATGAAAACTTGTAGGATGCATAACATAAATTATAGACATAAAAAATTTATATACTTTAAATACAAATTTAACCCATAGTAAAATTAACATAAATATCATATAAGAATTTATTAAACATGCATACTATGCATATGAATTAAGGGAGAAAAGGAGGGAAAGAGGGAGGAAGGTTGGCCGGCAGCCGGTGGCTCACCGGCAGCGATGCTAGGCGGCAACACGGGCGGTAGAGGGTGGTAGTAGTGGGGGAGCTTAGGGTTTTGTTTTACTTAGCTTGGAGTATTTAGCTTTAGGTAAAATTTGATTAGGTTTAGGAAGTTAAGAAGTAGTAAGTTTAGTGTATTTTGAGCTTAGTGGGTTTCTTAGAAAAAAACATATCTTTTATAGAATTTAATTTATGATTTTAAGCAAATATTTTCATATTAATAAAATATTCAAATAATTATTTACATATTAACAAAATAATGTATTACTAATTTAGAAATTAAGTATGTATATGTATAGGAATATATGAGTTGTCAATAGGGGTGTGCAAAAAAACCGTAACTATAACCGTTAACCGTGAATAACCAAGTCATGTTAACGGTTATTTTACTGAATCATTAATAATTAACGGTTACGGTTACCGAACCGTTAACATTAACGGTTATGAAATTTCTTTAATGGTTAACTGTCGGTAATCGATAATATTATTTTAAATAAAAAAAAATTCAAACCTAAAACTCTAAAAGCAAAAAACGGTAAAACCTAAAATTCAAAGTCTCAAACCTAAAAAGCCTCGGCGGATCTGTTGAGCCTATTCTCCCATTTTCTTTCAAAGTCCCAATTCAAACACCGTTGGAGGTTGGTGCTGGAGTTCTGGGAGAGTGGGAGGAGCGGAGTGCTCTGTTGGACGTTGGTGCTGGAGTGCTTGCTGAGTTGCTGCTGTTGTGGACCTGTGCTGGGAGTGTTGGCTGCTGCCTAGTCTGCCTACTGCTGCCCTGCTGGGAGGAGTGGACACTAGACAGTGCCACAATGCAGTGTTGCTACTGCTAGTGCCTAGTCTACTGTTCCGCCGCCTAGTTGCCTACTGGCCTGCTGTCATGCTGTGGAAGTGTGGACTGTGGAGTGTAGATTATGAAAGTATGGAGTCCCTTTGAGGCTTTGATTGTTTATTTTATTTCAATTCTAAACTTTAAAGTTTAAACTTCTATGAATTCAAAAGTGTATGTTAAAGAATTTATGACACATTTTGTAAACTTGTTGTAAACCTATAATCTAGCATTTAACACTTAACAAGTTGATTTGATAAGTTAGCAAGAGCCAAAGCCAAACAATGGAAAAATAAATTAAACGGTTAACGATTAACCATTAACCTTACCGTTAAGTAACGATAACAGTAAACCATTTACTTAATGGTACGGTTACGGTTAACCACTTTTAATAATCATTATAACGGTTAACCGTACCGTTAAGGATTAATAGCACAGTTAACCATTAATGATGAACACCCCTAGTTGCCAAATGTATGTTAATGTACATAAAAAAACATTTTTGATTAAAATTTAGTCAAAATTTGATAATTTTACAGGAGATAACATTTATACTTGAAGTTATATGTTGAGAATAATGAAATTCTAGATGGCTCAGCTCGATTAAAAAAAATAAATTGCTGATTTTTTGTCATGAATTTTCTTTGTTCTGAAAGATGGATTGGCTTGGTATACACATTTACCTATTGGCTTTATCATGAAGAAAACTTTGGTCATGAATGTATATAGCATGAAAGCATAGATCATTAATTGATGGTCAAAATCGATCAAATTACGCAGAGCCTTTAACTTGTGTTTGATAAATTTACTTCTCGCATCTTGTTAGACGTTATATAAACATTAGAGCATATCTTATATAGAGTTGTGAAGTGAAGTGCTTGAATCAATCATTTCAGGTCCTGAGTCATACTTAGGTCGAGTTATGTCAAGTCAAATTTTCATTAGATTAAGTTCGGATTTGGTTCAGGTTAATTTTCTTTCTGAGTCGTGCCGAATTATTTACCATTTCGAGCACATGTTAGGATAAGTTTGTCCAATTCAAGTTCGATTCAACTTCAGGTTCGAGTTATACTAAGTGTGGTTGGGGATGTATTTATTGTGGGAAATTTCAAGTCCAAGTCATATTTGGATCGGATGATTATTGGAAAATATAACTCTTGGATTAGTTAATTTCGGGTTGGGATCAAATTTGGGTCGAATAATTGTAGATGGGATGTTCAACCAATTAATTTCAAGTTTAGGTTAGATTTAGGTCAAATGACTATTGGAACAAGTACATTAAACTACCTGAAAAAATAATATCCATCACAAAATGTTTCAAAATGTTAAATAAAAAATTACAACTAATGTGAGTAACGTATTATAATTTCACATTTAAAATTATAATTTCAAAAATTTAATGATTAATATGTGATTGTTAAGGAATATTTGGTGCACAATCATTTCCCTCGATTTTTATAATTTAAAACTTTCTACTCGGGTTAATATCAGGTCAAGTCAACAATATGTTAAAATGGATTAAGTCACCACATGCAGTGCCAGTTTTAGTATAGGTTTGAATCCAACCAAAGGCACTCCACTTTTATTTTTTCCCACTTTCTCAACGCATAACATCTCTTCACACCTTCCCTCAAGCGATCAAGCCCTAACCCTATAACCCACACGCCCCCTCTGCGACTCTTCCTCCTTGTCTCCAGCAATTTAGCGCTCCCCCCAACCAGTTCTTCATGCCACTGCCACTCCACTAGTCCACTGCCTTCAACGGTTCAACCTCGAGGCTTCACACTACTCTCCTGCCTTTATCCCTTCGCGTCTTCGCTTAGCTCTGCCGCTTTGGGCCTCCGGATGCTCCCTGTCTCCCACCCGACCACTATCCCACGCCACCAACTTCGTAAGAACTACTCCTTATTTCCTCATTCCTCAATAGATTTGAATTGGGATTCGAAAATTATCAACTACGTGAATTGGTCATTTGTGAAGTGAATGATTCATGATTGTTAGTGATTACTTTGTTATTTTGAAATGTTGAATTGTTTATTTACTTAAATGATTGTAATTGATTTACTTAATTAATTGTTGACTTTATTGTTGATATTCAAACTAAGAAATAAAGACATAAGGTCATAAGTTGATTACTTGATTGTTGTTTATTAGCGAAAAAGAGTTTGTATATTAATTGTTATTTACCTGATTACTTGATTTATGTTAGTCACTTGATTAATTATTATTAAAGAGATTATAATTTTGGTCAGTAAATTAATTAGTTTATTGCTATGTTAGTTAATTAGTTGATTGTTAAAGAATGTTGATTACTTAAAGAAGCTTATATTGTCTTTAAATTTGGAGTTTGAATATGAAGATATTAGAATATTTTTGAAAAGATCATGTCTCAAAGTCCCAAAATCTCAAATTGTGTTTATTTTTAGCATCAGCATTGGTAAATTTGTGTTTTCTATGATATCAACATTGTGTATTTGTGTTGTTTGTAAGGTGTTTTGTGGGTGTTTGATTGTGTGGTGCAGTGTAGAGTGTATTGCGATATGGTGAGTAATAATAGGGTGCAAATTTGATTGGATTATTGATATGATGTGCTAAAATAATTATGAATAAGAATGGATTATCTTATATGTATGACCTTAAACTGAGTCGTTTTAGGGTTTTAAAGTTGTCGGACATGTGTGGCTAAACTAGCAAAAGTGTGTCGTTGGGTATATATATTATTTGGTAAATTCCAAACCCATAACACAAAAATTTTGGCACCACCGCTAAGACACCCAAGATCCAACCGGACGTGCATGGCCAATTTGAATAATGTAGAGTAGACATAATCAACCACGACCAATGCAAAGATCATTCGTAATAATACATTCAAAAGGAGTAGCCCAGAATTCCTCAAACCAATCATGCAATGACTCTACAATCCCTACGATCCCCGTGCCACCTAGACGTGGGTACAATGTTTGTATATACAGTAATTCTCTAATGTAAATGTATTCAATTATGCTCCCACTATTTACTACTTTGTATTACATTTACTAAAATTATTGCTAGCCTTCATATTTGATTTAACTTAGGCCTCGAATAGGGTTTCCTCACACTCCCTTAAGGGCAGCTAACGTGCTTGCATCTCAAGAGCCACTTGGAATCGAGGATAAGTCTATCGACCTACGAAGTGTCGAACAATATTTTCGGTGAAATAACGCTCGCAGTTGACTTATTGTTTGTGGTACTGCAAGGTGAAGGAGATAACAGAGGAGATTGATAGAATAATAACCTAAGATGTTCAAGGATTTTATGAAAGAAGATCTAGTTATGTTTTTAATGAAAATTTTAAAAACCTAAATAGGATAACTTTGTGTTTACTTCTCTTTTTCGTTTTTCAAAATTGGGTAATGAGAGAGGGTATGCACGAGTTCAGCCCTACATTCGGAACTAAGAGCTATTAGGGTAGCTTTACAACATGCGGTTGGCAAAGGAGAGGCTTGGATAATCTAAACGGATAGCATAGCGGCGATAGATTCTCTTCGTAACGTTCATTTAGCACCAATGGAGCTTCAATCTTTAGTATGTGATATTATAGATATGGCCTCTACAGTTTGTTTCATTTCCTGTATTAAGGTGTCTCGTTGTGTGGTTAGTGTTGCTCACCACCAGGCTACCTTAACTAAGACGGGTGGGTAATTTTTAGGGTCCTTTGGTTTTCTTTCTATGATGCCTTGTCAAAAAAAAAAAAGAAAAAAAGATTGGGCAACGAGTTACAAAATTATGTATAAAACGGGAATAAAATATTAGTTTTCATTGTCAATTACATATTTAATGCAACAAGATTAGACTTCGACGCCCAAAATCAGAACTTGTGCAACAAACCTTGAGATTTATTGCCCAATAATACACCATTTTGAGCAAAGAAAATCATTCGTTGCTCAAAATGTGAAAAATGTGCTACAATTTTCAATTTTGTCTCCCATGTTATGTTAGCTCATCATCAAAAGGTTTTTCTTGTAGTGATGAAAGAAAATGAGAGGAGGAGAGAGGGGATTGCTTAAATTCTTTATATACTCTCGAAAACAATTAAGGCGTAGAAATCTTCACCTTTCTTTGAAATAGTTAATATTGTTTCAGAAATAGGAAGTATTAGGGGTCGTTTGAATCTTATTTTATCCATAAAGTAAACCAGGATATAGTAGATAAGATTAACGGTAGGGCTGCATCTATCCGACACATAACTTACTCTTAGTTATTAGCTTAAAGATTTTGTTCTATATGCTCTTATAATGTAAAAAATAAATAAATAAAGGCGCGTCTTTTCTTTAAGCTCTCGTGCTCATATGGATGATGATAACATACATGACTATGAAAGTGTAAGGTGAAATACCTACAAATTAGATGTATTTGGAGTACACATAAAAATGTTTTAGAGGTAGCGTATGACAACTATAAATTGCGCACTTGAAAATTCAGCAAAAGAAATAACAAATAGAAAGTAGAAATAAGATATATGCATAGTACGTAGTCATTCGTAAACGCTTAAACAATGAGCACCTTCTATATATAGTGGTGGCCACGGGCACCCAGCCGGGCTGGGGGGGGGGGGGGGGGGGGGACCGAAATTGGATCGGTCCAAAGGGCGGGTCGGTCTGGTTTCGGGCTAGGCTTGGGTTGGGTGATTCGAACCGAAACAAAAATCGAATCACGAATCGAATTGAATTGACGATTCGAATCAGAACGAATTTGGTATCGAATTGCAGCGAATTCACAAAACAAATCGAAATGGATTACATAGAAACACATTGACAAACTAGAATAAATAAAATGTTTCGAATATAATTAAACGTTTATATTACAGTCATAATAACATTTGCTGTAAACTTTTAAATAACATTAAATTTTTATTTATTTTCTTAATAGTTATGTATTATTAAACTAGTTAAGCTCGTATAGTTGTATATTCACCTAATTTAATATTTACGTATTATTAAACCAAATAAACTAATTAAACTATTATTAAAATAAATATGTATTATTAAACTAATTAAAGTAATTAGCTAATTACACATTTACTTATAATCCATTATCATATTAATTTGTGTTAATTAAACATGTTTTAGGGGTGGGGGAAAAAAGAAAGGACTTGTCCTTAATTTTGGAAATCAAAATTTAATTATATAATTAAATATTGATTTTCAAAATTAAGTTGCCTACGTATCCTGAAGCAATCAAAGTCCACGTAGTTCTATTACGTACCTTGAGGGGTGCCTAGCCTAGCTAGGGACAGTCCCAGAACCTTCTTCTCTTGCTGGGTTATTGCTTGATTCGTTCATGTCCATCATCATCCAAGGATCGTCTTCGTCGTTGTTGTCCTCCCTCAATCCTTGGGTCCTACGCTCCGCCTAATCCCAATCTTTCTTACAGACGCATATTTCTATGTTCTCCGAATATAAGCGGGATCTCTTCTCGTCCATTACTCTTTTATCAGTACTAAAAGCAGACTTGGAAGCAATAGAGGAGGCGAGAAATATAAGGATATCCTTTGCAATTCTCGCCATAACGGGAAATTTTCGTTTGTGATCGCGCCACCACTTAATAATTGAAAATTTTTCATCGGTTTCATGTTGGTAAGAAAGATATTCGTTAATAACATAAAGTGAAAAAGATGAAGAAGAAGAAAAAGAAGTCGATGTTTTTGATTTTATTAAAATTCTACAAAGTGCTTGCACGAATCGCATACTAGAACTTCCACTAGACGATGACAAATGTTGGAAAGGTACATAAATAGAAGCATAATAATCATACAAACTAGATAAAACATTTTTACATTTTCCTATATAGGCATTGACATCGTATTGTAGACCTAGAGTGTTATAGTAAAATTCTTACACGTTTTCTAAACCCGAAGCCTTAACCCTGGGATCAAGAATAAGAGTTATACCATATATGACGGGGAATTCACTAAAGTAAGCGTACCACTTACTTAGCATACTAGTAAGTACATCACTGATTGGGTGACACTGAAATGCTCGCTAAGAGTTTTAACAACGCTAACACACTCTAATATAACTAAATGAATGTTGGGGTCGTAAATATATGAGAAAATTTTGGTTGCGTGGTCAAATGCTGCTAAAATATCACGAATAAAAATAGCGGTAGTCTAATGAAAATCACTAATAAGTTCATCAGGAGTCGCTCAGGTTTCGTTTTAAAGAATGGTCAAAACCTCAAGGTATTTAATGGCATCATTTAACAACCTATATTTTGAGTTCCAACGGGTTGGTGTATTGAGACACCATTTTCTCTTTTTAAGGCTTCTTTCCTTACATAAGGCCATATACTTTCTTCTAACCGAGGTCGTAATCCTAATCCATTTTATTACACTCCTAATGGGGTTAAGCAAGTCGCTTAACTCAACTAAACCTTCTTGAATCGAGAGGTTCATAATATGAGCACAACAACGTACATGTAAAACCGCTCCACTGTTCAATGATTTTAAGTTAGGTTATTTTTCATTATCTAAGGAAAGGGAAAAAACTTTATCAAGCAAGTGAAAGGTCTTAAGGCATTTTATTATCCTTACCTTAAGGTTGTAACCAGTATGTCTCTCCTCCATAGCCTCAAAGCAAATGATACATTTTTGTATGTACCATTTATCATCTATCCAATGGGCGGTTACACAAAAAAAAGGTTCACCAAAAGTAGAGGTCCATGTATCGCTAGTAAGGCTAATACAACAGTTAAAAGTGCAAAACATTTCTATTAAACTACTTTTATATTTGTAATAAGCAGTTTGGGTATGGCGTTTTAGTGTGTTCCTAGGGACACGTTTATAAGCGGGTTGTAAGGAGATTCTAGCAGAAATGTTTGAAGTTCAGGCTCTCACCATGGCTAAATGGTAATTCTTTGGCAATTACAAAGTTAGCTAATTCATCAATCATCCTATCTCTATTATACATAAAAGGCATACCTCCTCCGGGCATGGAACTCATATACCCGTGTAGTTGCGTATGACTTGACGATTCAGCTGTGCCTGCGATTCAGCTGCTTCTAGGTTGATTCTGTGTACTCCAGTCAACTGACGGGATAATGTCCCTGTCCCATAACCGATCTCCCATGAATACGAAGCTATCGACTTCTTTCCTTGTTGCTTGCATATCAAGCAAAATCACATGAACTTCTTTCCTTTGGAAAAAGCGTCGATCACTAAAACCTTCTCGAAATATGGTCATATCGGTGAAGATTTCTTTCTACAGTGAGTGGATTCGAGTACTCCACCTTCACCATCATCTTCACTTTCATTTCAGATCAAGTTATAAACATAAAGCCAAAAACTAACAATATTAGTTCATTAACTAACTAATTAACATCATCAATCTAATTAAACTAATCAACTTAATATAACACAATCAACTTCATAAAACAAATACTAATTATCAAGTTAAACACTATCAACTAATTAAATATCATCAACTTAATACAATCAACTAATCTAACTAATATAACTTAACTAATCAATTTAACTTAAACATTATCAACTAATTAAACATCATCAACTTAATATAACATAATCAACTAATCCAACTAAACTAATTAAGTTAACTTAAACATCATCAACTTAATATAACATAATCAAATAATCTACCATAACTAATAAATTTAAACTAAATAAACTAATCTAACTAAACTAATCAATTAACTTAAATCAATTTACTTAAACTAATCAAACTAAATTAATCAATTTACTTAAATCATTTTACTTAATCTAATTAAACTAATGTAACTGTTGAGTCCCTTAGGTTTTGATTGATAGTTTTGAATGATGACAAACAGCTAAGGGAAACAGGTCTTTGAAAGTGTTCAATACAGTTGGGGAACCAGTTAAAATAGAACACTGTTTCCCTAGATAAGTTATTACTTATATGAGATATTTGTTGAACTAACTTGTCTTTATACAGGGAACAACTAGATGATAAATGAGCTATGCATCTAAGTTGATTTCCAAGATTGGAAGCTTGAAAGGACTTTCGATCAACTTAAAGGAAGGTCCTTGGTCAATAATTGAGTTCATTCATGGAAGCTTTCAAGACTTAACAAATGCATGAAGGAAGACCACACTCGAAGAGTTATTTAGGATCTTCATGTAAATGCTCCGTAGTACAACTTATATAATTGAGTATATAAAGTGCTTTTAGTGTATTAAATATCGTTGTGAAATTTGGTACAAGGTTTGGTACAAATTTCATAACATATTCAGTTCAGGGAACCAGGTCAGGGAACCAGGTTAACTGAACAGATTATTCAAGCTGCGGTTTTTACAAAGATTTTACAAAAAGGATATTTTCCGAAATATATTGATTTAAGATATATCCAAGCAGCTAAAAGATAAGATGATATTTTTGGTTAGCTAAAAACCGGGAAGTATCTTATCCTAAGTTGATCTTATCTTATGATCAAATCAATTAGGATAAATACTTATCCTAAAATCGTATATATATCTTATATGCATGATTTTAGGGTTTAGCGAACTAACCTATAAATACATCTTGCTCTGAATAATCAAACACATAGCTTTCACGTAATTTTAATAGAGTTTGATCCTTGAGAGCTAAAAGCACTAATTCAATTATTAAGTGATACACAAGAGCATAATAGTGTTTTAACGTTTTTCTCTATTTGACTTTTGAGAGTTAGATCATTAGAGAGTTCTTGATCTTGTATTAAGTCTTTGACAGAGGGGTTGAAGACTTGTGAGTGTTTGTGAGTTCAAACACACTAGGAACTTACGAGGGTAAGTTTAAAGCACATTCGGAGTAGAGTGTGGGGTTTACTGGTTCTTGGAGTAGGGAAACAGTAGAGTGTTCTTTATCTTTATTTTTCGAATTAGATCAATAAAGGACTTAGAATAGGAGGACGTAGGCCAGAGTTGGCTGAACCTCGTTAAGTCTGTGGTGTTCTTTATTGCCTTGTTTTATTCCGCTGCATAAGGGAACCAGCATAAGGGAACCACCACAACTGGTTCCTTACACATAATCCGATAAACTTATTATAACATAATCAATTTAAATCAATTTACTTAAACTAAATAAACTAATCTAACTAAACTAATCAACTTAACTTAAATTAGTTTATCTAACTAAATTAATCAATTTACTTAAACTAATTAAACTAATCTAACTAAACTAATTTATTTACTTAAATCAATTTACTTAAACTAATCTAACTAGATTAATCAATTTATTTAAACTAATTAAACTTATCTAAATTAATTAACTTATTTATCATCATCAACCTAATGTGCTTAATTAAACATCGTCAGTATAATACCATAATCAATATATTATCTTCAACTAATTAAACATCATCAACTTAAATATTATCAACTAATTAAACATTTTCAACATAATCTACTTAATTATCATAATCAACTAGAATCAATTTACTTAAACTAATTATACTAATCTATATTAATCAACTTAATATAACATAATCAACTTAATCTAACATCATCAACTAATTCAACATTATCAATATAATCTACTTAATTACCATAATCAACTAATTAAACTATTTAAGATAATCAATTTAATTAAACTAATTGAACTAATTAACTTAATCTACTTAATTATCATCATTAACATAATCTACATAATTAAACACCATCACTAATTAACCATAATTACATAGTCAATATATCAACTTAATCTACATATTATCATCGTTAAACATCATCAGATCAACTAGTTAAATATTATAAACTTAATTAAGTTATCTAATTAAACTAACTAGTTTTCATATTAACATTAATTAATTAGAAGTTTAAAAGTTACCTTGATCAGTAGAAGGAGTTGGATGCATCTCTGAAATTGAAGTTTGAGGAACTTGACTAATAGGGGTACCAATAAGTTGTTCCTCCAAGTGTTGAGTGTAAATTGCGGTATCCTCGTACGAACTATTAACACTGAGTCTACCTCTTGAAGCCATTTCTTTTATAAAATATAGTAGTAAACAAGCAAATTAAGAATAATAAACTAATTAATTAAGATAGCTAATGAAGATTAAGAGAGTCATTAAGAAGAAGATTAGTATTAATAAGTATGCTAATTGTATTTAGTAGTAATTGAGAGATTGAGAATGAGTTTATGAGGATTGAAAACCGAATTGAGGGGTTTATATAGGCTTGAGTGCAACGGCTAGCAACGGTTAAATGTAACGGCTAGATTTTAACAAATAAGTCTGGGCCGGTCCGAATGAATGGGCCGAGTCTAATTTTTTAATAAACTGATTTGAATAGGGCGAGGGTTGAGAAATTTAAATTGAATAGCTTATTAAAATGGCGGACCGGTCTGGGTTAGGCTTTGACAAGACCGGGATAAACCGGCCCAGTGACCACCTCTACTTCTATACATGTGTAAAATCAATATTTGTAAGCGCAAAAAAAGTACTTAGAGTTTTTTTTTTTTGGACATTCACTGTTTTAGAATTTTTAGATTAACTATAGAGTCTAAAATGTTATAAGAAGTAATGTTCAATTATCCCTCCAAAAAGAAAAGTATTGTTTGATTGAGCAACCGTTATAGTTCTTTCATATCAACCTTTTTTTAGGACTTGAGAGTACATAATAAAGTTTCGGAGAACAGGACTATTACTATTCTAGATTAAGGGTTATGTAACAATTGGACTTCATCATTTTTCAGATTAAGAGTTCTGTAACAATTAGAGATATCAAGGCAAATAAAATTTATTACACTATTTGGGTGGAATGTAGAGATTATTGTATATTGTCAAGCTTCTCATATTAAATTTTTTTACAAATAATGTAATTGTACAATTTGTTAACTTAATTAAGTGGAGTATATAAATTAAATATATTCTTATGTAAATTAGGAATATGGAATGTATTTATATAAGAAGATTCACAAAAATACTTAATGAGTTCATATTTATTTTAAATGCTCTAAGAGAAGAAAATGAAAAAAATATTATAAAATAATGTTATTTGTTGACCAAGCATTCTGTGTATACATATATAAAAGTATTCGAAGGTAAATAAAATTTATCATCAAGCTAGATCGTGGCTCGACGTCCTTTTCGTACATACTCGTAGTAGTTAGCATACCATGCTTTTGGTGAAACTATAGAGATTAAATATTGTGCTGCAAAAAAAATCTGTGTATACGATTCTAATTTATATTGCCCATAAGGCGGACATAGTTGATAGCATTAATGCATTAGGCACATTTATTTGAAACTTAACCCCGGCCCATAAATTAAGGAAAGCTGGTCTAAACTTAAATAAATCATACATGTACTACACATTTATAAAATTATTAATATAAAATCATTAAGAGAATTTGAAAATTTTTAAAAGACGGACCAAAATAAAAAATAAGATAATTTTATGACAATTTTTGAGAGTTAATATATAACTTTATCTGGGAGGCTGGGACCTAGTCATGATTCCACTCTTCAGTCCATCCATACTTTAGAGTTCTCACATTCTCACGATTCCACTTTCCACCCTTCACATTGTACCTTCCCAATTTTTGAGTAGTCAGTCTGACAGTCACGGGCAGCAGGACTGCAGGAGCAATGTGGGGGTAGTTTCGTCCCATTGCAACTCCCTTTCCTCCAATCCAGGGGAAAGTTCTGACCACTACGTCCACTTGCCACCTAAACTGGCTGAACACCTAGAATTTTGTATGGTCGGATCTACCCCTTGCAAAATGGTTGTATATTATGCTGTAGTTATAGCTTGCTGGAAAGTGGAAACTTCCTCTCCCAAAATAGAAAAGATTTCCTCCCTTTTTGACTATGAAATCAGAATATTGCAATTCCTTTTTAGCAATCAATAGAGTGCAAGCATTTTGTAGCATATTTCTTTTTAAGTCTTATCTACACCGTATATTCTTTCATACAGTAAAAAATCTTTTATCCATTTCTTCTTTTGTTTTTATTAATTCTAATAGCGTCTAACAAATATATATTTCGTACTACATATATTTGGTATGGATAACTTAGTTGGAGAAGGTAACTATATCCAATGATAAATAAGAATCTATTCGTAAAAACATAAGGAGCAAAGTAATATTGTTTATACTAACAATTGTAAATTTTTCATTACATTGATTGCATTTTATGTTTCTAAATATGTTACGTAGCGATAAAAAATAAATAACTTTAATCCCTTGATAAAATAAGGACACAACAATATAATATCCCAAGTGACAAATACTTGTATTCTAAATGCTGTAGCTAGAAGATCATATGAGGTAAAAAAAAAGAGGTGTTAAATTGGAGGAATTTATACCGTGAAAGTATAATAACTTGAAAATTTGATAATGACAAGTCATATTACAACAATCTCAAACTTACTGTTGGAGTTACTTTAATTATTACTCTAAAATAAATAATCCTTGCTCTCAATCGCTAGAATCATACACTCCGTATAAACTGTAACAGTAATTTACAAAATGTAAAAGTTCAGATAACATGACAAATGACGTCTATTCACTTGCCATATATAGATAAAAAAAAAAAAGGTATAGTGTGACACATTTTACTTTGTTGTTACTTACTCTATCTCTCGAAAATTGTTTCATTTGACTTTTAGCGATTTTTAAGACACGACTTTAAATATTTTATCTTCAAATGCATAAGGCAAAAATTATGAAAACTTAATATTCTAAAAAATTAAATTAAGATATATTTAACAAGATTCCGCTTGAATATATTATTTTTTATAACATGATGAGAATATGTGGTTAAACTTAGAGACAGAGAGAGTAAATACATCCAAATTTCTATGTATGCATACTCCTTATTGAAACCACCCTGAAATCAATTTTTACAAAAAGTTAGGATTATATGACAATTGACAAATGTAATACTTCTTATGCCCCTAATTGTTTGTCCCATTTGATTTATCGTAGTATTGAAGACACGATTTTAAACGTTTTTATTACCAATTCCGAAAGACAAAAATTATGAAAATTTGATATTTAAAAAAATTATATTACTTGAATATATTATTTCTTATAACATAATAGATAATTTGTAACCAAATTTCTCGAATTACGACTCTATAAATAAAAATGGACAAAAATTAAGGGAAGAACGTAATGTCTTTGGACCAAAAATTTGCAAACGTTATTGTGACAACCGGATAGGGGTACTGCGTACACCATACCGTTAGTTGAACCAGAACATTATGACATTTATGAGGATAATGTACAAATTTAGAACCCACCACGCCACAAAAATTACCAGTCCAAGCAGTAAGTAGTAAATGATCATTCATTCATTCATAGTTCAGAGCCACTGTCACTCCACAGCGAAAGCGAGTAAAAAGAGATGAATTCAGCCAATATAAAAACCTGGCAATCTATCTACGTCCAAAATTCAGAGCATGTCTCTCTCCTCGTCAGTCGTCCCCATCTCTCCCTTTAAATCAGCCACCTTCCCTTCCATTCCTCTCCCAAATCCAACGGCACCCATTCCTTGTTCTAGACCCTTCCTCTCTCCCTTCCTACTCACTACTCAGGAGCAGAAACATAATCATCATATATTAAAATTAAAGTGTTAAATTTGTAAAACCCTTACCTTTTTTTTATTTCATTTGCATTATTTTCTTAGGGCCTAACCATAGTTGAGTTAACTAAACCCTTACTTGGGCAACAGCAGTGACATTTGGCGGTCCAGTCTTAAAACCAGCCTTCTTCGCACCTTGGTTTCCTCTTCCTCAAGAGGGATAACGCGCTCACTCAGTAAACATTAACTAAACCCAATCAATCAATCTTCAATCTTTGCATTCTTTCAGCCTTCTTGAATTCATGACCCTCTGATTTCCCTCTTCTTCCATAAATTTTGGATTTTTTTTTCAGACTCAACATTTTAGATCTCTCCAATACCATATTAGAAGGTTCGTCTGTTATTATTATACTCCCCTTCAGCTAAAGATTTATAATATAAAGTTTATGTATATGAATTAGAATATGAATGCCCTGTAATATTTTGGATCTTCCTATTTTCATTTTTCAGCTGATTTTTTAGATGCTTGGTATTATTCATTGTAAGATCTATGTGTTTAGTTGTGTACTCCGTATATTAAAAAGTTTATTTCTTGGATGATTGATTTTTTTTTTCCTACTCCTATATGATTTGATTTTACAGATAATCAAAGAGTTAGTTTTCCAAGATGGGTCCCTCAATGTAGTGAATTGCTAGTAGATTAGTTGGTTGGTGTTATTTTGATGATCGTGGGCTTGTTGAGGTACTTGAGTGAATTCGGGTTGACGGGTTTCGGTCTAAGTGGTAGGTTAAGAGAGGAGGACGGGCTCTCTTAGGCGGTGACCTGGTGTAGAAGGTTGTGAGAGGTGTGACAATGTCTAAGATTGAGAGTCCTGTTCAGACCCAAGCCCCGGTTGGGATATTTAAGAATCCGTTGTCGGGTTCGGGTAAGTTTGATGGGAAAGTGTGGACAGGGAGGAGGAGGGTGTTTGTGCAGACGGATACGGGGTGTGTGTTGGGGATGGAGCTGGATCGGAGTGATAATGTTCATACTGTAAAGAGGAGGTTGCAGATTGCTCTTAATGTTCCGACTGATGAGAGTTCTTTAACATATGGGGATATGGTGTTGAAGAATGACCTTGATGCCATTCGCCATGATTCACCTCTCCTTTTGACTAGGAGTATTATGCATCGGAGCTCGTCTACCCCTTGCTTATCCCCACGAGGTGGGGATCTCCAGCAGAAGGATAAGAGTGGTCCCATTGAGGTCTTGGGGAGGTCGGATCGGTTTGGGGTTACCAAGCAGATTGTCAAGGAGATTGGTAGGGCGATAAAGAATGGCGTTGATCCGTTGCCTGTGAATGGTGGGCTTGGAGGTGCTTACTACTTTAGGAACATTCGCGGTGAGAGTGTTGCTATTGTGAAGCCCACTGATGAAGAGCCTTTTGCTCCCAACAATCCTAAAGGCTTTGTGGGCAGGGCTCTGGGTCAACCAGGGCTGAAGCGGTCTGTCCGTGTAGGGGAGACTGGTGTCAGGGAAGTTGCTGCATATCTTCTTGATCACCAGCATTTTGCTAGTGTACCCGCCACGGCTTTGGTGAAGATTACTCACTCTATCTTCAATGTCAATGATGGGGTGAATGGCAACAAACCTCACAAGAAGAAGTTGGTCAGTAAAATTGCGTCTTGCCAACAATTCATTCAGCATGATTTTGATGCCAGTGACCACGGAACTTCAAGCTTTCCCGTGTCAGCTGTGCACAGAATTGGGATACTGGACATCAGGATTTTTAACACCGACAGGCATGCTGGCAACCTCCTTGTCAGGAAGCTTGACGGTGTGGGTAGATTTGGTCAAGTTGAGCTCATTCCCATTGACCATGGTCTTTGTCTGCCTGAAAGTCTGGAGGATCCCTACTTTGAATGGATCCATTGGCCTCAGGCTTCGATCCCATTTACTGAAGATGAGCTTGCATACATCGAGAACCTTGATCCAGATAAGGATTGTGAGATGCTTCGCTCTGAGCTTCCAATGATTCGCGAGGCATGCCTTCGTATTTTGGTGCTCTGCACCATTTTCCTCAAGGAAGCTGCGGCCTTTGGTCTGTGTCTCGCTGAGATCGGTGAGATGATGAGCAGGGAATTCCGCAGTGGAGAGGAGGAGCCTAGTGAACTTGAGCTCGTGTGCATTGAAGCAAGGAGACTGGTGGAAGAGAGGCAATTGTATATGCCAGGGCCTGAAGCCGGTGAAGATGAATTTCAGTTTGTCATTGATTGTGGAAGCCCTGAGTGGGACTGTACTCTGAAGATGGGTTATGGTGATGAATATTTCACCAGATCGCCAGTATTTGGTTCAAATTGCAGAAACCCTCTCTCAAAGTTAGAGGAAAGTCTTGAGGAGGAAGAGGAAAGTGAAGACGGTGACATGGATTTAGGGGAGGTAGAGAAGAAGGGTTTTGCAGTGCGCCCTCCTCTTCCTGAAAAGTTCCCATCTATGTCAATGATATCAATGTCTCTGAAAAATACTAGTTTAGGCGAAAAGCGTCAGACATTTCCTGGGATGAAAGCAGAAAATTGTTATTCATCCTCTGGACATAGGAGTGCAAATGAACAGCTCCCTGCAAGCGCTAGCTTTGTGAAGGTGGCTGACATGAATGAGGAAGAGTGGGCATTCTTTCTCGAGAAGTTCCAGGAGCTGCTGCGCCCAGTATTTACTGAGCGGAAGGCTGTGACCCTTGGGCAGAGGCAGCGACAGAGGCTTGGGACTTCATGCCAGTTTTGAGATAGAGATAATTACAGGTTTACGAGAGGACTTAGCCAGTTGAGATAATAATGATAAAGACTTTGCGAGTGGAGGAGGATTGATAGGATTTATTAGGTCAGGGACCTTTTCCCAGGAAGTAGTGGTGGGTTGTGGCCTTGGGAGGGCAGCAGCAGTTTGGAAGTGCTGTAAATATTCTTTGAAGGCGGCATTGCTTCAGTGAAGTGGTTGTCTTAGTAGGATTTGTTTGTATTTTTTGTTCTCTTGTTAGAAACTCTTGAAGCTTTTGGTTTTTAGATTTACTTACTCCTTATGGGCTTGTTTGATAAATAATTTTGTAGAAAATGAGAAGTCCGTTATAAAAAAAAAAAAAAGATAAAGAAATGAATGTATATTACTACTGAGATTGTTGTTTCTTGTGAATTTTCAAGACTCCACTCTATTATCCTTTTTATCTCTGGAATTTGTAGACTTTATTCCTAATTACTTGGTTACATACAGGTGCAGTACCTTGATTAAGTTACTGTGCCAAAAAAATGGTATACAACGATGATATTATGCATACTAATCGGAGGTGCCAATGATATGTTATGGTAGACCCCAATGACATTATTCATACTGATTGGAGATTGTTGGTGTAGGTTTGTTATCTGATTCCATCCATTTAGTTGGGTCTTGCAGCAAGAATTCCTGAGTTGGGTTCCTGCTTCACTGAGAGGAGTAAGTGACTACTACTCCGTAGTTTATTGAATTCCATGGTGGCGCTGCGATTGACATATTTCTGATAATGACATTGCGGTCGCCGGTCTCTTGAAGATTTGACTGTTTCTAGGCATTCCTATAGCTGATTACTTAGAAGACTGAGTTTATCTATCTTCAGATGCACTTGAACTGGGCGTCCATGCCACATCTGTAAAACTACCCCCCCTGTAATCTTCCCCTTCACAAGCTTTTCTGGGTTGTGGAATGGAAATCGTAACTCCTGAAGGGAGAAAAATGATCGTCGGAAGTGGTTTAAAGGTAAAACATTCTGTTTCAGTTAGTTTCATGAAGACCTAGCTGGAGTCCACTGATTTTAAGGTCACAATCATGCAACATCAATTCTAAATGTAACAGCTTTACTTTTCTGCGGATGTGGATAAATGGCTTTTTCCTTATCCCCATCCAGTCGCTTTTCCTTTCATTGAAATTAATTAATTTGGACGAAAATGACCAGTTGCCATGTTCATTGCATGTCAATATGTCATGGTTGTTTAGATTTTGCCAATAAAGATGAACACATAAATGCATAAGCAAGCATCAAGGTTGGTATTTGCTGACATTGTAAGCTAGGAAAAAAAAATACATATATTTGTCAAAAGTAACAACAAGTCCAAATTTGGCCTTTCAGTGTTCTTTTGGCGCAGTCAAAAATAATGGTATGGCTATTAAATGCCTTTTGTAATGCAACCAGATTGTGCTGCCCCTTGATTTTGCTTACTATCTGTGGACTACAAAATATTGAAAGACTGCTCTGTTGGTAAGGTACCAATTCAGGTGGTTCTTTCTGGGATGTATTGCAGTATTGATAATGGTGTTGCTGAATGCTGATGCAACATGCATGCAACCCCTGTAGTCTGTACTTTCTTAATCAGTTTAACCATTTCATTTTATAATCTTTTAAGATTTACTTGTACCATAGTGTTTCAAAAAAAATGACATTGCAAACTGTTCTGATGTTCATTGTCTGAGGCAAGCACTGCCAACCTTAGAGGTGAAAGAAGGGTTGGGAAGACAAAGATCTATAGAGTAGTAGAGTATATGTTTTTTTGTTTGAATGCGGAGTATAATGATTTTGGATTAGAGAAAGAAAGGGAATGGGCTTGTGGATCAAGTCATTTGGAACATTTTATCAAAATTAAGTATTGTATACACACGAGACATAATAGTAAAAATGATCTCTTAATATTACAAAAGTTACTCCTTAAAGTAGATAAAAATTAATACTACATATATGTTAACTTTAAGGATTTTAATATATTGAGGAGTCACTTTTACCGGAAATACAATAATTTTATTATGTACCGCATGTATACAATACTCTGTGTTTTATCGTAGCAAATATTTTTTACCTTATCTCACTTTTTATTTTGGAGTTATTCAAACTAAGGATGAACTTTTTTGTTTTGTTTACTTGCTTGTCCCCTCTTATCAACCATTGTAGTCTAATGACATGAATATGACTCTTTCCTAATGATCTTACGCATAATTATTGATGCACCTTTGACGGGCTTGTTTGCCATGCCCCCTTTATAAACCATTAAGGTGCTCTTGAGTAAATCAAACGAAGTCTATGATGTTTTCTTTTAAAAACTATGTATTTATTTTTTTATCAAAGAAATAGTAGTACAAGTACCCATATGTGTAGTACTACTACTTGAGTAAGTATATCTGAAATAGGATAAACACGTATTATTGGTGAAGGACTTGAATTAGGAGGCAGATTCCTATCTACCCCATCATCATCAAAGAAGGGTGAGGGTGAAGATGAAGCTGCATAACTTGAAAGAGGAAAATATGGGTGGGGGGGAGATGCAAGTAGTTCAAGAAAACAAGCAGAATATTGGTACGACGGACCCTCACCAAGAACGTGGAGGCCTAATCTTTGTATTCGTTTGTTTTTATTGTGCACACTGCACAGTGCAAGTTGCAACTTGGGGTGGGCCCGGGGGCCCGAGACAATGCACTTTTTTTGAAAAATTTGGATTCAAGATAAAATGATGGGTTATTACTAAAATACGAAGCCATGGTGTCCAGTCACTGGACCATGGTCTTGTCTAGTTGTCTTGTTATTACCAAATCAGTTAGTCAAAATGTATCACGAGTTATCATGTTAGGTTTTGAGATTATTGCTCTTTCTTTTCTTATTTGTTTAATATATTTGATTTTTTATATATAATATTTACGATATAGTTTAAAATGTTTTTCTATTTAGTAAGATAAAAAAATTATGAAAACTTAAATATTTTTAAAATTTACATTGACGTTCATCCAATAACATTCTATTTAAATATATTATTTGCCACAATATAATTAAAATTTATGGTCAAAACTTTTAAACTTTGACTGTAAAAATAAAAATATAGCAAATGAATAGGAACGAAGGTAGTAGTAGTTTACCACCCATTTAAAGGTTTAGTGAATGTTTAAATGATGGTAGTATAAAGACAATGCTTTAAACTAGGGGTGTTTATGAGCCGAGTCGAACTCGACTCGGGCTCGAAAGCCTGAGCTAAAAAACAAAGCTTGAGCTCGAAATGTCAAGAGCCCTTAATGGTTGGAGCCCCACCCATTTGAATAGGTTTTACCTCTAATCCTTTAACATCTTAATTGTATCTTAACTTTTATCTTCTGTTTTAATATACACACCCTTCTTTTAACTAATTCATTGAGTATCACATAAGTTTTTAAAGAGTTATAAGGGGTGTTTGATTATCAAATTTAACCAAAAAATAGGGTTTATAGATGGTAATGCTTTGACAAGTCATACCTTATAAAGTGAAATAAGAACGAAATAGAGGAAACGTCACTCAAGAAAATTATCTTTTTGTCCTCAGTTAGTTACAAGTAACATCTAGTAACATAGTCACTTTGTCTACTAATGACGTACTTAAGGAATTTTACCTACTTAATTGCCCACCTTTAGAAAGCTATGAAGAACCGCAAAGCAAAAGCATGCTAATAAAGTAATTATGATAGTTGTATATATATTAAAAGAAGTACCTACTACTCTACTAGGCTACAACTGGACTAAAGGTAGTCAATCATGGGGCATATCACAAAAAATAATTAATTATGCAAAGAAGATCAATGTTAAAGGAAGTAGAGAAAGTTTGAATTAGAATATCAAATCTATCAATATTCATACACAAGGTAAAGTGGAACAATTTTGTAGTGATTTTCATTGTATCAATATGAATATGGTAAGAAATTCTCTTATGGTAAGAACATTTTTATAATCATTAAATAAGACAAAATCTAATCGTTGATATTGCTTTTATTAGTAATTACATTGTAGTATTATTATAAACTTGATTATTATCAAATTTATTTCCTTTCCCTCCACTAGTAAAATAATAATCAATTGCGGCTAAATGAGAAAAAAAAAATTATTCATTTGGCAAATGAGAAAAAAAATTGTGAATTTGATAAATGAGCAAAAATAAAAAATTGTTCATTTGGAAAATGAGCAAAAATAAAAATAAATTTTGCTCATTGGCAAATAGGCAAAACAAAAGTTATTCATTTGGCAAATGAGAAATAATAAACTTGTGCATTTAGCAAATAAGCAAAAAGAAATTGTGCAATTGGCAATGGGAAAAAAAATTGATAGTTTATTTAGAATTTGAACCTATATACCCTCTACACATTCCAACTATATATATTACAAGAACCACACGAGAAAGATTAAGTTACTTAACAAATAAGATTGTATGCAAAGATTTTAAAGTTAGAATTTACAGTAGCATAAGAAAATAGTTAGATTGAACATCACTTTTATACAAGCAAAATAACACGCATAAGACATGCATACTCCCTAGCATTTTACAAAAAATATCACGACATAATGCTAAAGACATGATCCACAAGTAACAAAGTTTGATTCGATTAAGGATAGAATATAACAAGCAATTCAAAATACAAAATATATCCGTCTTATTGTACGTTTAAGCAATTCTCATTCATTAATACTAAACATTATACTGGCTAGCACCCAAATTGCTACTCAATAAAAGATTCGAGAGTATAATTGAGGCACGGAATTATCTCCTATATTATCTTGCACAAAAGATCCACGACTAACACTCACATAGCGTCATTTATCCTTTAAATTGAACACTAAAACCAACTCAATTTTCCTATATAGAAATCAATGAAAAGTGAAAAATATATATTACAATTCATATTTTTTAGTCCTTTAATCATGTTGCAAATTAAATAGACAATTAATATCTGCTTGCCAAATAGAAAAAAATATATAAACTCATTTGACAAATGGACTAAATTATGTTTCCTCGTTGGACAAATGGACAAAATAATGTTTGCTCATTTGACAAATGAAAAAAATTATATTTGTTCAATTGACAAGATGGACAATTAATATTCGCAATATCAAAGCAAAAATACTATGATTAAAGCCTTAATCTCTTCTCTTTGCTTTAAACACAAGTTCTTCAACTACTCTACCTATACATACTTTAACCACACAAATAAATACTAGCAGAAATTACCCACTTATAATTATAAACATAACATAATAATATCATTAAGAGCTCCTTATTCATGTCAACATGCCTAAAAATCAACAAATTGCTTAGCCATATAATTATGAAGCTATTAACTATGACATGTGATTTAAGTCAATCTGGACTGAATTTTACACACTCATAAATGTATAATGCATTTTTATCATTTGTCAAAATGGACAATTTATAGTTGCTCATTTGACAAAGTGGACTATTAATATCTACAAAAACCTTAGTCACATTTCCATCCAAAAACAAAATCAAGCTACAATATGTACTCATCAACAATGAAGCACGCACATTAACACTTGTAATAGACAAATTATATTTCTCATATGATAAATGAATGAGCAAATCAATTTGTTATACTTGTTGCTTGTTTGTTATAATTAACCCACAATTAACATTCTCCAAATTCATCATTTCATCAATTACAATAGAATTTAATTGCAAATTGAACATATAATATATAAATTCAAAATTTATGACATTGTTATTCATTTAATAATTGATATTTTAAAAATGTGTATGCCATTAAATAAAGTGATGAGTAAAACCTTGATAAATTAAAAGGATGGAGAATGGAGGTTTTTTTTATGTGGTGAAATTGCTTGAAATTTAAACTTTAAATTAATAAAAATCGGAAATTAATGATGCGACTCTTAAATAGAAAGTTAATGCCTAATCAATTAAGCTATTCCAAAACCATCTATCACTTCTTCCTTTTTCCTTCACTCCCTATTACCTCGCTTGCCCTCACTTTTCACTCAACCAACAACACATCGTTGTCGCACCTTGTCTGCTACTTGCATCGCCCTCCTCATATTTTATCGTCAATTTGAATATTGATGCTTGACTACAAATAGAATGCTTGCAATAGGTTTTTGCGATTTCTAATGCTTGAAATATGTTATCGCGATTTCTAATGCTTGAAATATGTTATCGCGATTTCTAATGCTTGAAATATGTTATCGCGATTTCTAAAGGAAAAAGAAAATAGTGGAAGATAGTAAACTAAAAAGAGTGAAAGAATGTGTGAGTTTCTTTTGTGGAAATTTTAAGAAAAGAGATAAAAAATGGCAGTTCTTTAATGGGGGTATATGAAGGAGAGAGAATAGAGGGGATAAGTAGGCACTTCAAAAAAATTACTATGAGTATTATATACACACGGGACACAGTATAAGTGACCCCTTGAAATAACAAAATTTATCTCCTCAAAATTGTGCTGAAGGGTAATTTTTGTTATATTGACAGTCACTTTTACTAAGAATCCTATAATTTTATTATGTCACGTGAGTAAACAATATTATTTGAAAAAATTATTGTGAGAAAATTTACACCATATAAAGTTGAGATTAAATTATATCAATAATAGTAATAAAAATGACATATATATATATATATATATATATATATATATATATATATTTACTATATTACTATATAGTACATTGACCATGGTTGCCGAGCACTGAGCACATTTAGCTAGTGCGTGACAAACTGACGAGTAACAAGATGTGAACATGGTCCTTAAATTAGCGTCTTCTTTTTATCGACGTATGAAGATTGAGGGAGGGGTTCAGCCTTCAGGGGTATGATTGTACGACACTGTCACCGAACCTTTCAAATTGCCGGGAATGCAACGGCTCCCTTAAACCCTAGCCCCCCCAATCCCCTCTCTCTCCTCCGCCACCCCTCAACTCAATCACCACTGACAAGACCTACAAGGCTCCAACCAATGATCTCCTCCCTACCCCGCCATACCTGACCCTAGTGACCATCAATTTCCATGCTTTTTCGTCTTCGCCAATGCAGCAGACTCCGCCGCCTCCCTGTCCTCCTCTCCAACTCCTTCACCTCCACTTCCCCCGCTTTACTACCGGACGAACCTACCAGCTCTATCATCGCAACCTCCACCCCCAATGGTACAACTTCCGAAATCCTTCACAAATTAGAAGATTCGGCCTCTAGCAATTCGTTACCGGCAGTCATTTCAAGGGGCTGTTGCTTCGAAGTTGGATTCCGACACAATTGATCAGATTATTGACATATTGAAGATAGAAAGGCCGTGTCCCGTTATCGGATTCTACTCCCTGTTCAAGAGTGATTATGGAGCTCGGCATTCGAGGAAATGCGACTTTATTGTCGCTCATATTCTAGCGCAGATGCGGCGAGTCTGGAAATTGCAGGATCTTTTTAGGAGGATCGTAGCAGAGGAAGGTTCGTCTTTCACCGAAACTCAGTAAATTTTAGAGTATATTGTGGCTATTTTGTTTGATCAATGAATTATTTCTGGAG
This sequence comes from Dysphania ambrosioides, assembly GCA_026401315.1. Taxonomy (NCBI): domain Eukaryota; kingdom Viridiplantae; phylum Streptophyta; class Magnoliopsida; order Caryophyllales; family Amaranthaceae; genus Dysphania; species Dysphania ambrosioides. Next base: position 22,141,616 of record CM048664.1, on the reverse strand, counting down.
AAGTATTTGAGTTCAGAATTTTGATTGATATTTATGCATTTTCTTGGCTTCATTTATTTGATTGATTGCATTTCTTTTCATACCTTAGAGAAACACGAATTTTGATACATAGTATATAGTATTTGAACAATTTTGATGATAACAGATTGCCATCAAGAAGTTATAATTACTCATTAGAGCGCGATTCGTAGTACAAAGCACGAATTGCGCCAATCTTATATACTTTTGATTATTCAGGTGTCTCACGAAATATCCTTAATCTGCTAGACCGAACCTTTGCCCCTAGGTCTACACAGAGTTGCCGTTCATGTAAGCTAGCCGATTCCTCTTGTCTTTGTCGAGTGTTGACTAGGTTTTGGAATTGCCATCTATCTAAGCAGATTAGCAGAAAAACTTCACTTTTAGTGATAGCAGTTGAACTTAACTGCAGACAAAAGTACACCATGGTTTTTTTTTTTTTAATTAATATATATTTTTAACATTAGGAAAGGTATTTTGGAGAATGTCTTTAAAGACTCCTCCTCCCACAAACTGTATTTCTTAGGAATTGGATTGTACTGGAACCTGTGAGGCATTGATACTTCTTTCAAGCCAAGTTTCACATCTTCTTGCTTATGGAATCTTTTTTCCTCATGGGAAAAAGCAGCTACTTTTTTCTTCCTATCAAGGAGGGTTGATGATGGGATGTACATTTTTTATATTCCAATGGTTCTCTACTCAGTCTTTAATGACGTTTTCGTTAATTATTCCCAACCAAAAATGTTTTCATATGATCTTGAGGAAACAGTCTCTCTATTGGATTCCATAGGTTAGATCCTTAAAGGGGTAAAGCTGGTTTAATAAAACTTACCAGATTTTCTGTCTGCAACGTCAATATTTGGTTTATGATCTGCTGCGAGAAGTGTCTTATGAATCTACCATTACTGTTTATGGATCATTTTTGCTGTAATTAGGATCAGATTCTTTGCCTTTTTTCTGTGATCTTCTATATAACAGCTTCAAGGATTGGAATTCGATTTTTCTTTTCTGGGATATGGTGGCCTTTTGTTATTCAAGATGTGAGATGGTACAGGACGCCCGTGATATTTTAGAAAAGATGAAGATTCTGAATTTGCAACCTTCAATATACAGCTATTGTAGTTTGTTGCAAAACCTGAAAATTATTGATGTAAAATGAAATATATATGATGAAATTGAAGTCAGAGATATACCTCAAAACAGATATAAAAATCCAATTTTTATAGATGGCCTTTGCAGGCAGTGGCTGGAGACTAAAGGAAAGGAGAGTACGATGTCCATTGTTTTGTATAACACCCTTATGTTAGGTTTTTGAAAAATGGACCTTGTTCAGGTTGCAAAGTCTTTGTTTTGTATGGCCCTAAAGTATGGGATTCTCCCTGATATATACAGCTATAGCATACTTATTGATGGATTATATGTGGCTGGAGCGGTAGAAGAAGCTTTGATGTTTACGAATAAGATGGACCAAAATGGTGTTGATCCTGATATTGTTACTTATAATACTCTTCTCAAAGGGTTTTATCATCTTTGTTTGGTAGGAGAGGTTGATCAGATAAATCATAAAATGATGACTGGATCATTTTACTTATAAGGTATTGGTTAATGGATACTATCGGGGCGACAACTTGGATGAAGCACTTAGACTGCTACATAAGATGGTTCCTCTAGGCATTTCACCAAGCATTGCCCCCATTATACTTTACGGTTTGTGTAAGGTAGGGCAAATTGACAAGGCAATTTATGAGATGGAAGGCTTAGGACTGAAACCAGATTTAGTAGTTTACTCTATTACTTCCTTTGTTCCTCAAAGGAAGCCCCATTTGACTTTCACGGTCTCCAAGACACAACTTTAGATGTTTTTAACTCTAAATCGTAAGGCAAAAATTATGGAAGCTTGATATTCTAAAAATTTATATTGAGATATATCCAACAAGATCCCCCTTTAATATAATATTTATTATAATATAATGAGAATTTGTGATCAAACTTTTCGAACTTTGACTCGAAATAGTGAATTGAGGCTTTCTTTTAGGGAAGGAGGGAGTATTATACAAGGCCTTTGCAAAATAGGAGAATTGGTTTAGCTATACAGCTGTGCAGTGAGATGCACTCTAGAAAAACTCCCGGAGTTTATTCTCCCCTGGAACTATTTTCTCATACCTTTGTGACAAGGGGAAGATGCCAGAGTTGAAAATGTACTTTGAGCCTTGACAAAATGCGCCTTAACTTTCAATTGTGTTCTGTATAATATAATGTCAAAATGTACATGTGAAGATCGGTAATAATGGAGATGTTGTACAGTTATATATGGAACTGTTAGAAAGGGTGTAAAGCGAACAATAGTCACATTAAGTTCTTTGATTCATGGGTTTTTTAGAAGCAGAAGACTAGTGGAGGCTAGAAGGCGGTTTTAGACAATTAAGGGACATGGACTTGTGCCAGATTCTGTACTTACACCACACTTATGATGGGTACTGTAAAAATGAAGATATGACTACCATGCTTGAGATGCTTCAGGAGATGATGACAAAAAATTTGAACCCAATGCATGTCACATGCACTGTCCTTAACAAAGATATCTGCAAACAAAGGAGATGGCAAGATTCTTTGCAAATTTTTTCAAATATGTATAACAAGGGGTTAAAACCAGATCAAGTAACTTAGGATACCATTCTAGAATGTCTTTGCAAAGCTCAAAACTTGAAAGGAGCATTGTTGCTACATCATGAGATGATAAGTGAAAGTCTTCAACATAATTCATTCACCTATAATATTCTTCTGAATGGACTTTGCTTATATGGTGATTTTTAAAGGTTATATGACTATCTAATGTGCAGTCTTCATTATCAGCAAATCTATTTGCCAAAGGTTTCTTACATGACATTGATTGAAGCACATTTGTGTCAAATTCTTATTTTTCATTGCATGCTGCAGAAGGGTTATCAAGTCAGAGATAATATAGTGCTATCATTAATAGATTGTGCATAAGGGGTTTCATAACTGAAGCAAAACCATCTATGTTTTATGAAGGTATTACACCTAAAAATTATCTCTATAAAGTGCTGGCTCAAACCTTTATTTTATATGGTATATGAGAAGCAATATTTAGTTTTCTACTTTCTCAAAGAACACTGAGATGGTGTTTGCAATGAGGCTTCATGTTAGGTATGCATATAGAACTTGGATTCAGTGTTCCTGCTTCTATATTCTGTCTTGGTACACATAGTCTACAATTTGTTTAATGCATTAGTTATCACTGGCATTATCTGTCTAATGCATCCTCTAACTCATCCCCCTCTCTTAATTGTTGTCAGTGTGGTAACCTTTACTTCTTGGCTTCTAACTTTAGATGTGGGATGTCTAGGAACTCTCTAAAAAGATATTGCTTAGCTCTCTAAAACCTTTCAAATTTTTAACTTTTGAGGAGAAAGTACTTTCAATTGTGCATGATGTAATAGATGATTTTTATTTTAGTATCTCACTTCTCTTGGTCAAATATTCTGACGCAAATATTGATCTTCTTTATGGTTTCCTCAGGGATAGAAGATGTTTTTGTTGGGAGGTAGATGTTTGATTGTGAAACTAAACAAATAACCACCTGAAATTTTGGACTTCCATGTTACTTCTTGTCAAACTCACTCATCGAGCTGCACTTTGATCCAAAATTTCCAAAAAGAGTAGCTCTGCAGGTTAGTGTGAATGTGCACTCTTGTACTCAATGTGATTGTGACTCTTTTGATTTTTTGTTTGGGTCTTGCTTGACGACTGACATTTCTCTACAGTCTAGCTTTTCGCTTCTACACTTTCACAGGTCAATAGTTTTGCTACTCTTTGAGCTTGATAGCACATCAAGTTGAATATGACCTTATCAATATAGATTTTAGGTGCAAGAAGGGGTTGGTTGAGGGGCTTCAGCATTATTGTTTGTGTTTCTTTTCCCGATCGTCATCTAAAAAGGATATCTCTCTAGAATGTTGACATTTTGCTTATTTTTGGTCTACCTAGAATTGTTAATGACTTGCATGATTAGTCATTGTTATTATTACTATTGTTATGATTATTATTATAAAGGGTCAAATCCTACGTTCGAATGTGACACAAATTTAATATATTCGCTCCGGACCCATCCATTAGGGTGAATATTTTTGGGTTCCATCAATGGGACCCAGTAACTCGAAATGATTTTATGTCCGAACTATACATGTCCAGAGCCACCAGAGGATAGAAATGAATATAAAGAGAGTACGTTAGCATTTCTTACACCTAAACTTATATATATTAAGGTTCTATATATACAGGAGCGGGGCTTCATTTATGGGGACCTTCATTAACACCTATTGCCACATTTATTACTTTGTTGGACATTCTTTTCCTTGTCAGAGCTTCATCCCCATTCTAAACCACCTCGGATAATCGGATCATCCTACCCTCAATCGGATATCCTAAACAATTAGTGCTAGAAGGAGGGCCCTACCAGATGGATAACGTATGAAAGGAAACCCATTGGTCATCCAGCCTCCCAGTTCCCAATGCTGTCCATGTCATCTCAGGTGGTTCCATCTATGAGGAAGTTAGAGGAGAAAAACAAGGTATAGAAAAATGCAAGCATGCGGTTCTATATAGGCGCTGTCACGTTCACTTGAGGAGTTGTCTTCTCCCATGATGATCCTTGGTTATCACATCTCTAACAATGAGATTTATCGGGTCTTAGTAGACAGGGGACATCAGCCAATATTATTTTTTGGCAAACTTTTGAGAAGCTAAACTTTAAATAGAAACATGTAAAGTTGGTCCATTACACTGTTAATGGCTTTAATGGATCATCTGTAAATCTCGAAGGGAGCATGGAGTTGCTCACACAAATTGGGAAGGTATCGAGGACTTCATGATCAATTACTTGGTGATCGCTGTCCTACCGCCTACATTGACATAAAGCTAGTCGTTTCTACACTGATCATGGCTCACGCTTTTGACAGGGTGTGATGGAAAAGATAAAGGGAAATTAGCCAGCTTGAAGTTGCTACACTACGGCTTTAGCGAATCAAGAGACAGGGGCACTGTAAACCTCCAACAAAAGGAAGAAACCGGAGAAAAACAAGAAGACTCTATGAGAAGATCTAAAAGGATGGCAGGAGTCTATTTTTATCCCGAAACAAGAGGAATAAATCGAGAAGGTGGAACTAGAAGAAGGGTCTCAAGGCCGGACATTGAGGATAGGAACGAATATGGATCCCAACATGAGGGTAAACCTAATTTACTTGCTAAGAGAATTTAAGGAGATCGTTGCCTTCTCCGTTGATGAGATGCCACTCATACATCCGGATGTGGTCCAACACCATCTCAACCTAGATCCAACCACACGGCTGATCAAGATAAAAAACTTCTTAGCTAAAAGGATCAAGCCATCCAAGAGGAAGTTAAGAAGCTAAGGCCAGGTTCATAGAGACCAGCGACTACCCAGAATGGATGTCCAACATAGTTAAGGTGAAAAAACCGAACGGATCTTGGAGAATGTGCGTAGATTTCACGAATAGCCAGAGTAGCCAAGTTGGTGTACTATACTAGCGGTCCCGCAGGGTTCAACTCATGGGTGAGTATATAGGATTGAAGAATCAATAGGAGAAGAATATATGATCGAATATACTCTAGAAGGGGGGTTGAATAGAGTATGGTTGTTTTTCACAATTAGGATCTCAAAGCACTTGAGATGACGTTCATGGGAGGCATTGATACTTTGAACGACTGAATATCAAGGCTTTGAAATATGTTAAGGCTGTTGCTAGACATTTACTCTGCTGTAGCTATTTTATCATTTTAACAAAACAAACAAAAACGTAAATACGAAAAGCAAATAAGTAAAAGAGACAAGGCACGAGAATTTATTCCACGGAAGTAGGAATTTGTTTGCCTTCAAAAACAATATCTTCCATGCTTTAAGGAATATTGTTGAGGTTCTCATGATAAAAAACCAATTATTATTCTACGTAGCATTTGAGATTTGTTGCGGTCCACTCAACTTAGTCCACAAATATAGAAACAGAATTTCCCACGCAAAAGGAATCCACGTGAAACAATGGTGAGATATTTAATGGACTATGCATTGAACATTTCTATTTTGCCGCAAAAGACTTTTGTTAGGCATAACTACACTAAAATATTAAAGGGTTAACAAAAGACAAAGTAAATATAAAAGCCCAAGTTTTGTTAGAAGAAAGACATATTAAAATAGTAGATAGAAACTTTGATATATAGCTTCATTTGCATAGCATCCCTGTTTGCATTGTACACCCAAGTCCACATAAGAAAACCCATAATACCTTTTGACTTCCATCACTCAACAAATATTAGAACTTATATTCCTAAGGTGGAGACTACAAGGATATCATTGGATCACCTTTGCAATGGCAGATTGGAAGAAAATAACATTTATCACTCACACCGGAGTATATTGTTATAAAGCCATGCCTTTTGGTTTAAAAAATGGTGGATAGGGTTTTCAATAGGTAGAAATGTGGAAGTATATGACAATGACTCAATCGTCAAGAGCAAACTAGATGAAGATCATTGTCCGGAACTCGGAGAAACATTTCAAATACTACGAAGTTTACTGCCTGGAGACTCCCAATAGTCAAAGATTTTGAGGTCTTGGATTTGTACAAGAAATGCCTCTTTTTATGATTTTTCAAATTTATATATTAGAATTGTAGTTTATATGGAAAAGCTTTTTTTTTACTGTGTGAATTTATCCCATGTTGGCAGTAATCCCTTTTGAAACAAGCTGCCCCAAAAAAAACTGAAGTCATCAATTGATCTGCTGAATGAAGTCAAATGTGACAGGTAAAGTTCGTATAACTAGGCTTATAGGATCCTGTCCCTGAATTCCACATTCTGATGCATTTGATTTATGTATTTGATACATCTTTATACTTAAACCACATAAGAAAAGAAGTGTACCAGCCTTACCCTGTTAAATGAATACTACTTTCAGGGCTTCAGCATGAATACTTGCATAGTTATGAGCATGGTAGGTGATGTTTGCACAACTATCAGTAAGCCATTCACAATTCAAAGATAACAATTTTTTCTTACCATGAATATAGTTGAGATTTGGTGCAACTAGTTATCAATCTAATGATAAGATATCTGATTATAGTGATTTCTGAGTGCCTGACATGTGTCGAGGCTTCCAACGAATGCATTTTCTGTCGAGCTCCTCTTGAAATTGAGCTTTGTGTTCAGTATGTTGCTCTTCAATCTGCTGTCTAGCTCCTTGAGTTGATCCTTCACTTCTTGGATCTCTCTAGAGTGAGAGAAGTGAAGAAGGGATTCAGCAGCGAATTTGGAAATCCAATTCCCACAGTTTGCTGAATAAATAGAAAGAGTTAGAAAATTCTATGGGAAATGAAAAGAACAAACCAATCTACTAAGCACAAATGGAAACGTACTACATTGACAGACAAAACAAGACGAGAAGGATGAAGTTGCATGATGGCCCTGGCTCCTCCTCATTGCTTCAACCTAGCTTTGAGCTTCCTTTGTTTCAGACCATTCGCTACTAGACTTAAGTTAAATATGGAGACTGTTAGAAGAAGGCTCACATTGTGCCTTAGTAACCCTGATAAGAGGAACAACCTGCTCTTGAACTTCTTGCTCATTTTCAAGAGAGAGAAGTGTTATTATGACATTTTCCTTGGAAGGGATGTTGTCCTCTGTTGGAGATGCGAGTTTCTTTTGATCTAGTTGATTAGAAAACTTTGCAGTGTTGCATTTTTGGGGGCAGCTTGTAGGGAGGGTTCTATGGATTGACTTGGAATGAACAGAAGCCTTTCCTCACAAGTAGACTCTTGCCTACTTCTTGGCCTCCTTTCGGTGGCCTTAATTAGATTCTTTGGCATGAGCGCAGGTATTATGATTTTTACTACATTTATGGCATGAGCTAAGGTATTATGATTTTTACAGTAATGTTTTCTTACAAATACATTGTCTTAAATGATTCTCTAGATCTTGAACCCAATGTTATGGTCAGTATCTAAAGGATGAACCCTTCTAGACCCATTCCTTGTCTATAAATACTACATTTACGAAAGAAATATTTTTTTAAAGCTTATTTTTGAAAATTATTCCGAAATTAAATTTTGAGTTAAACTATTTAAAAACATAAACTTCTCTAAGGTTCAGCAAAAATCGTTGTCTAGTACAATGATTTTACTTAGTAAAAATTGTTATCAAGGACAATGATTTCACTTAGTGAAAATCGTTGTCATGAATAATGATTTTTTATTGATCTTGAATTCAAATTTACGCCATGAAAATTACTGGTCACGGACAACAATTTTCACTTCTTAAATACGTGGGGAAAATTCTGCTCGAAATTCACAGATGTGTTGATCTCAAAAAATACACAATTTTTTTAAAAATTCATCCTATTGGGGGTCCCGGAAACAAAGTTACACTTACACCTAGTCAAAAAATTTACCAATATTTCTTTATCCGTGAATCGAGAGACTTAGGATACAACTCGACTGTGTAGTGCCATTAAAAATAAGGGATTTATAAAAACTATAGTTCTAATTGGACTATAAGATTAGCGGATACGCGCTTCCAAGTTTTACGTAACTTTTCGAATGACCCCGATGTCAAAGGAGAATTAATATGTCATTCGTTTTAAGTGTATCATCTAGTAAATCGCAATTTCCTTGACAAAACAAGAGCTCATAAGAACTGAGTAGATTCGACCAAGTAATTTTTGAAAAGTTGTAACTTTTATCTCCGGGACCCGAATAAGATGCTTTTTTAAAAAAAAAGTTATGTATTTTTTAAAGATCTACACCTCTGTGAAGAATTTTTCTTATTACTCTCCATGATAGCAATTATCACGGAGTATGAGTTAAGCTCAGTTTTGCTGTCAGTGACAACTTTTTGGGGAAGCTTATAGTTGAAAATTGTTTGGCACGGAACTTATTTCCGACATAAGTTTAAAAAGTAAGCTTAAAAAAATTTCTTCACATTAATGGCATGAGTAAATGCATTATGATCTCTACACAAATGTTTTCATTCAAGTATTGAAGAGGATATCGTCGGACACCACCATTTTGGACCAATAGCTTCACTTGCGGGTATTTATCATAGAACTAGGTTCAAGGAAGCTTGTCGTTATGCTCATTTCAACATCCTTCATTCTCTAATCAATTTGTTTCTAGTCTTCGGATAGGAACAAAGTTTAGTGATAATTTTTCCAATTATAGAAAAAAGGATATTTCTTTCGGGATTATTAAATTGCCAATTTCTAGTTTTCTATGCCGCTGCCCACCTTATTAATTTGTCCAGTTTGCATATACCATCCTGATTATATTTAGTTATGAACATTTCCTATGCTGTTAATTTTACATTCTCTTACATTAGTTGTCACAGCTGCTTCTTCGTCTATCTAGCATAGTCACAACAAACATTTACCAAGCTTGGTGGCTTATCTTTCTTATCAATATCAGTTCTGATGTTGCATTCATCAGCTTGCTATTGCCTAAATGTTGGTATGGTTGAGCAGCCTTTCTTTTGACTAGTGTCTCTCTAGTAGGTTATTTTTTATCCAAAAATGATGATTTCAGTTGACAAGTTTGAGGTCCTAGATGGGTATCCAATGGGTGGCTTTGAGTTGGATATGAGATGTGTCCTAAAAGTATCTCTTTTATGATATTCAATATGAATGAATGAATATCCAAGTTCCTTTAAAAAAAAATCTTGTTTTTGATGTGTTATATGTGACTTTCAGTTCCCTGTGTGTTGGTAGTATTTTATCTTTGGAACAATCTACCCCACAAGAACAGAACTCAGCATCTGACCGGTTGAATGAACCAATGAAGTAAATCTAGTGACAGATAAAAATACCCTTATAGGATCTTGTTACTTGATACTGGTGCATTTGATTTTGAGTTTTGGCGCATCTATGTATAAGAGAATGTGCATAAGTACCTAACTTCCCCTGTTAATGGTAAATCAGTTTCCCAGGGCTTCAACATAAAGACTTCCATTTGAGCATATCTGGTGTTATGTGCACGGCCAACGGAAAGCTCTGGGTAAATCTAAGATTACATTTCTTCAGGTGATTCAGTTTACCTTGTATATAAATTCATTGCTATGATAAGAAATAAGATTGTTGTGAGTTCTAATACCTGACTTTGTGTTGAGGCTTCAACCAGTCACAGTTTACTTTTCATGTATAAAAATCTTTTGATATCCAGATTGAGCTTCATTTTCATGTAGAGTCTAGTCTATATAACGCCAACTAAACACCTAATACGGTCAAGCTTATGGGCTGTCGCTGTGAACATAAGATATACAGGTTATACAGAGGTTTAAAGATTTATAGTCTTATCTGAACTTTCTGAAGCATTATATTCACCATATTATAGACGTATGCTTGGCCATTTTTATTTGTTTTTTTCTCTGCCATTTTGCAAATGTTTTAGCAAAAAGAGGACTCCTGATAGTTGAACCAATGGATTATGAGATATATGCCTGAGCTTAGTGTAGTTACTATTAATTAGATCTGAATTCACCTCAGCCATTTTCATTAAAAGACGCTGGAAATATACTGGTCTTAAGATGGACCGACAATCAGATTTTTAAATAAAACAGCAAATTTGAGTATGCCCGTACATCACACACTTGGAACACTTGTACATGTATCTTTTAATACACTCAGAATTCATGAAAATAGTCTTACAAAGATAATCTTGGGGGCTTACATTTTGAGCCACAACCGATACGCGAGTTCTCATGCTTATGGTTCTTTTATAACCAAAACGGCTTATAAATGTGCTTACACTGTATTTGTGAGACACTTATAACTCCTAACGGTTATATATTCTTAAAGAATATCTGCCTCTTTTTTTTTTTTTTTTTTTTTTGGCACTCCAATTCGGGTCAATTCCTTTACTAACTCTTCAAGGCCAGCTGCTGAACTTCCGCCAGCTTTCACTGCCTCTAATGCTTTCTCCCTCATTGCCTTAGTCCTCTCCTTCTGTGGTATGATTTGACCAAATGACTCCGCGATGATTCGGGCCAATGTGTCTGAGTCAGGCACTGTGTGTTCTCCTTCGCACAGCTTCACTGCCAATCCTGTGTACTCTACCAAAAGCTTGGCATTCACAAACTGATCAGCCTCCATTGGCCAGGCCAAAAGCATCACCCCAGCCATTACACTCTCCAGCAATGAGTTCCAACCACAGTGACTCATAAAGCCACCTACCGCTTTGTGGTTCAGTATCTCCACTTGTGGCGCCCACCCCCTTAGCAACACACCCCGATCCGAGACTCGTTCTTCGAACCCATCTGGGACATGTTGGCTGGAGACTGGCTTGATCACCCATATGAACCGGGTTTTGCTTCGCTCCAAACCTAAAGCTAGAGCTCTGATCTGCTGTTCTGTCAGTAACTTTTGGCTTCCAAAACAGACATACAACACACTTCCATCAGTACATTTATCAAGCCAGTTGAGCACACTATATCTAGTATCTGAACCCGGATTGACCCTCTCGGATAAGCCAATCAAGCCTAACGGGCCGATGCTGTATATACGGCCATGACCCAGTTCCTTCGTCATGCGATCCAAATACTCCCCTTCCAAGGCATAGAAAGAATTGTAAGCATATCCCCAGCTCTTAGGATTTGCTAGCATACCTTCCTTGACAATCTCCCAGTCAGGATCACCCTCCCTGAAATTCTTAAATATAGAAGGCAGATGGTCCTGAACAAAGGAAGGCGATGAAGGCAGATCTGGAAATTCAACCATCTTCAAAGCATGAAGCTTGTCCAAATGCTGCCATAGACGGGTAAAAAGACAGGTTAAAAATGCAGAAACTGAGAAGAAAGCAATTCGAGGTATGTTGAGCTGTGTTGCCCACTGTTGGGTGCACCCAAGGAAGAAATCAGAGAGGATAGCTTGTGGAGGAGAAGGGTGGGACTGGAACCACTGTATAACCTCCCCTTTCAGCCTGCTAAGGGCAGCAGTGATAGGGGCATTGCCGGAATTTCCAACATCCTTAACATTTTCAACCCCCAAAGGAAGTTTAGGGTGGGGAGGCAAGGGTAAGACCAAGGTTTCAACGGAGGTTGGATGAGCTAAGAGAAGTGGGGTTAAGGCAGGGAGGTTTTTGGGGGTGACTAAAATGGTGCTTTTAAAGCCTCTAAGAGCTAATTGATGGGTCAGGTCTAGGAGGGCAGGCATGTGACCTTGAGCTGGATATGGAAAGACTAAAATATGGGTGGGGGCAGCGACTATGGCATCATCTGTAGCAGTTGCAGCCATGTTTTCTGGGGTGGTGTAACAGTTAGAGTAAGTAAGCGAGGTTGACGAAGGAGAAGTCAAGTCCAGGGTAGATGTTTTAGTCTTTTGGGAGTCTTTGTTTTTCCAGAAGATTCTAAGAGAACTACAGTGAGTAAAATTTTTCCCACGAGTAAAAATAGTGAGTAAAATGAGTGAAAAATGCATCCCGACAGTGGTCACCTCATGAGAAAACTCATGAGGAAAACTTCAGGTGGGTCCCATATTTTTTTAATTCCGTTTTACACTTTAACGGCTATTTTTGGCATTTAAACAATTTTAAAAAAATATTAAAAATCACCAACGGTTATAAAAAAAATTTCTCTATAAAATGACACCCATTTTGCTATATTTTTCCACACCTTAAAAAAATACATTTTGCTAATTGAATTCGTTTTTCACCATTATCTACTTTTCAGATGTTATCATACACATTTTTTTTTGCAAATCTTCGTTAAGGTAAATTATTCTGCTGTTATTTTCATAAAAATGATAATAAAGACGTTAGTTAAGACATTAATTTAAAGCGATTATCAAAAGTGATAATGATTAAAAAAATGTTATTGTTAACCACTAATTAAAGACGCTAATTAAAAACTATAATTATTATAGAAATGCTAATTAAATGCGATAATAAAATAAATGATAGTTTTAAAAGGCAATTAAAAAACGATATAAAAATGCGATAATTAAAAACGATAATTAAATACTGTAGTTAAAAACGATAACTATAACCGCTAATTAAAAATATTAAGTACATTACAAATTGATTGAAACGCAAACTACACAATAATAACATAAATTAATTAATAATAATACAAAATTATTAATCATAATCATATATTAATTAGAAAATTAAGTAAAATTGATGAATATAGAAGAGAGAGAAAGTGTGGTAGGGTATTGGAAAAAAGTAAGAGAGATTGGTGAGGAGTTTTTTGTTTACTCACTGTTGGGATGACATTTTACTCACAAAAAAACTCATGAGGATAATTGGTTGGGATGAGTGAGAAAGTGGTTAGAGAGAGAATTGGATGACAAAATTTTGACCACTGCTGATAGAGGTCTAAAATGAACTTTTTTGTTTATAAGATTTTTTTAAAAATATTTGAAAAAATAAGTTGATTCCTAAGCTATTTTAAAAAATAAGTCACTTTTAATTTGGATAAGAATCGTTGTCTGAGGCAACGATTTATTGGGACAACGATTTACATGAACCTAACATTAAAGTTCGTAGAAACTGGGGCTTAAAGAAAATCGTTGCCTATAGCTCGTCTTTGGAATTTTTCTATTTCTTTTCATTAGTTGCTGGAATTTAACCCAGTGAATATAGACATATAGTAGGATTTTTTTGGCAACAAGAGGTCGATGATTAAACACATCTCGTTACCAAATGCCAACAAAATCATACTGAATAATAAAGAACATGCATTAAAGCTTAAGAGGGTAGTATTGGGATTGTAGTGAAACTATAAAAAGGAAGGGGAATAAATGTTACTGTTACTGTGAACTTTTTGTCATCACAAACAAAATACTCGGTAGTCGATAGCAGTAGCGGATCCAAGATTTTTTGCCTAGTGAGTCACAATCGATAATCAAATATATTCAAAGATACAAAATACAATCAAATGTTCAAAGAGTACAAAATACAACCAAATGTTCAAATAATACTAGCCTTTACCAAATCCATATCACTACTAAACTGTGCTTCAAAGCAATGAGCACATTAGTCACATCCCTCTGCAATCCAAAATATCCTCATTAACTCATTTGAAGAAATCGCATCCTCTTTTGATTTTTATCGAGGTAAAATAACTTACATTTTAACCATTTCATAATATTGCAGACTATCCACATGTAAATAGAAGTTACTAAACAAATTGCTTGAGTAAAAAGTGCGGGCCAACGATTAAGGTAGGTTGTGTGGCCTTCTTTAGATACTATTGGGCCTCATAGTCCAGGGCATATGCAGTCCACTCTAGAGATACATTTCTCATTGTGCAGTCTAATCTTCTCTTCACACGTTATTTTGTTTGTTTGTTTTTTTTTTTTTGAAAAAAGAGAAAGGTAAATAAGACGTTAGATGGGCCACTAGGTGATGGACATGGACTGATGGGGTCTGGGCGTCTAACTGGCCGATTGGCTGGGCGTCGTGGGCGACTGGATCTGTGGGGTCGTGGGGAGCAGCCAAGCAACTGAGCAAGGGAGGGTCGTGCACTCGTGCGGGTATGCGGGAGTGCGGGAGTGTGGTTGTGGTTGTGAGGACTGAGGAAGGTTGGAAGTCGGGAATGGCGAGGAATTTCTGAAGTTTTTTTTTTTAAAATACTTTAAATTTTTTTTGGGCCCTGGTGAGTCATGCGACTCACCAGGTACAAAGCTTGGTCCGCCGCTGGTCGGTAGCCACCAAGATGCTCCCTTGGAAATGGTTTCAGAATTATTCCCAGTAGGACAGACCAGGCCCAATGTGCTTCCGAATTGGCCTACTCCATAAACCCTCATAGCCCAGTAATTTTTTTTCTTGTGATTCCAATACTCAAAGGAAGAGCGGAAGAGAGAATCAAAGACAATCCCTAACTCTCTAAATTGGAAGCATGTCATCCTTCACAACCTCCCAATCTGGTTCATCATCCTTAGACATGGAAAAATACTGCTAGACATGTGAAGTGAACCCTATTCAAAACCCGATACAGATCAAACCTAAAAAATAGGTTTTATGCAAGGTTTTACCACCACAGACCTTTTCTACTCTCACCCGAATAACTCCCAAAAAAAAAAAAGTTGAAAATAAGGCTACCCAACCTGCCTTTGGACCCAACCCAATTATTAACCGATCTCAAAAATTGCTCTAATCCAATTTGACCCATCTGATAAATCTACACACCGTCCATTTGATCCATGGCAAACATCGTAGATAGAGGCGTATCAGTAAATTGTGCTGCATCCAACTTCCTTGCATTTTCCGCGTTGAGCCACAAGCTCACAAATGTATATACTAGCAGAAATATCTAAACGCACTAGAGGAATAAAATTTGACCTTTGGTATGTTGAGTTGCAATGCGAGGTGGTGAGTGCGTGAGTCCACCTACCTTAGGAAGACATCCGACACTATAGGCCGAGGGGGGGACGGGTGTGATCGAAACCACTCGATAGTCTGGTCATTCGTTACCTATCATCTTTACCCTGCTTGTGTTCCACAATTGCCGAACGTTTTCCATGGGGTAAAAATAAAATTTACATTAATGTTCCCGACATTTCCACATTTTTCGTGGTACACAATTGCCAAACATGAAGATTTTCATAGGAAAATTATTATGGGCTTTTGGCCTTGATGTTAAGTATTAGAGGAGATTAAGGGCATGAGTTGAATGATTGACGGAATAGAGGGCCTAAGACCCTATAAATAATATACAATTATTGTATCGGTCGTGTTGAATACGTAGGACTCTAAATTGGTGTATTGAGGACTGCAGAGTATATACACTAATATCAACAACCACCACACCATCCCTCAATCACTAGCAATTAATTCAATTTCCTAGTTATTTGTCTGATTTTCCTCCCACTTTGGGTTCAATTTACGCAGTGTTTCAACCTTGAAAGTATGAATTGGGGCACTTGTATATGTTACGGGCTAATGGCGGGTAGGTTGAAGCTACACTGTTTGGACGCCATTTCCAAAGTACACCCACCGATTTCTTGCTTACTATTTTCAATAAGGCACTTCGGTGTTCTCCCTTTTACACTTTGCCTCGTAAGTTTTGAACCAATTGCATACACAACAATGTCAACAAATACCAGAATTTAACACTCCTTTTTTTTTTGAAGAAGAATTGTTTTAGATTTTCTAAGTAACTATTAAAATTATTTTTGATATTATAAATGGCAAGTTTACGTATTGTGTTACAATGATGCACATTTTTTTTTTATACTCGAAAATGTCACAAACAATTTCGCCATCTTCATCGTCTCTACAAATTTACAATGTGTGTTTAGTAATTAAATGATTGCAACCACAAAATTTGGATTTTTTTTCTTCTCAATTTCTTACTAAGTATGGAGTATAATTTTTCTTGGCCTTCTCAAGGATCTTAATCGTAGGATGGTAGTACTTAATTTCTATCTAGTATGGCATCCGTTTTTCCCTTTTCATTTGAAATTAGAGAAGAAATCAAGATAATATTAAATATCATTAAGACTGTATAAAATAATTTAAATTAATCTAGAAATAATAATATATTATATTAAAAAAAATGATATAAGTGGATTGAGCATTAAATAAGTAGTGAAACTTTAAAGTTCATGACATTAAACAATTAAAAAAACAACCAATAGGCTATATATCACATGAATAGTGATACTAATCAAACTTTTTCACCCAATCACACTATTAAACTAAAATAGTAGGATTCCAAATAAGAATAACATTTTGAAACTTGCGAATGGGGAAAATGGGAAAAACGAAAAAAGAATGGGAAAAATATGAAGTACATAAAATTTATATAATTAATATTTCTAGTGACTGAAACTTACACTTAACACACTATTTTAGAATGTTAATAATTTTCCACTTTCGTCGTAAATTTTTTATTTTATATATACACATGGGTTATGTTTATTTTAATTGATTTGTAAACCTTACACCTTAGATGTTACTAAACCAAAATATACTGAAGTAATTAATTAAAAGTAAAATGGAGTATCCATAGCCAACGTAAAAGTAATGAAATTAGAATATATAAAACTAAATCTATGAACAAAATCTTGATGATTTAATTGCTTAGTAATAAATTATCATATCATGACTACATTTGCCATTTATCATTTGAAAAGGGCAAAATACTTTGGCTCACCTTAGGACAACCGGCAAGGTGGGATATGGAGGTGGTTCTAAAATACTTTGTTGTAGTTTGAATAGATTATTAAAATTTTCTAATTATTATAAATCTGATGGAATTTGATTTACTCCCTGTTCAATAAAAAATTCCTATTTTATTTGATTTGTTTTACCTGTAAATTTTTTTCATTTGCACTTATTAAAAGTATATTTCAAAAATTCCCTTATTTTTATAAATAATATCCATTAACTTATTTTTATACTCCTTCCATTTCCTTTTATTTACCACATTTTTTTGCACAATTTGCAAAGCACATATTACACCTATAATATTTATAAATATGTATTGTAAAAATATAACATTTGCATATTAAAAAAGTAAATTTCAAAAAGAATCTAACAAGATTCCACATGGTTATGTTTTAACTTATATATATCAACGAAAAATCACATTTAAGTTTCTCACTTTTCAAATGAAATATTCTAAATAGGACAAATAAAAATAAACAGACGGAGTATAATAGAACCCTACCACAAATCTTCTATTAAAATAATTTACCTGTAGAAAATAGAAAAAAAAATTGGAATAAAAGAAGTATAATTAGGTACAATCTTTTTTTTGGAAATTTGGTCTTAACTTAAAAGAAAAAAAAAACATATATAGTCTATTATTAAGGATGGCAAAAACTGACTCAACCCGAAAATCCAACCCGAATCCGACTCGAAAATAGCAGGTTAGGGTTGAGATTTTTTATACAAACCCGACCCAAAATTAAATGGGTTAGGTTAAGATTGAAAATTTCAGCATGAAAATGACCCACGTAACCCGAAATTATTTTTTATTTGGATAGTCACCCACTCAGCTCAAATTAAAACCCTAAAAGGCAATTAAACTACTATTGTCAACTTGTCAGTTATTTCATCTCAACCTTAAAATTCTTTTTTTTTCAACCACTCTATTGAAAAAGCACATCTTAAGGGTGACAAAAAATAACCTGACCCGAAAATAGCGGGTTAGAGTTGAGATTTTCGACACAAAAAAACTTACATGGGGTGACACAAAACCAACCCGAAATTAAATGGGTTAGATTCAAGTTTAAATGGATCATGTTTGTTTGGGTTGGAAGATAGTACCCATTTACTACCCCTACCAATTCTACACAATGACCAACCATAATCCGTACGCACAATTTTTGTAAATGGTTCTTAGTTGGTGCGACAATAATTTAACATGTTGACATATCTCATGCATAGATGTTAAGGTCATCTGCTTCTATTCTTGTTTAGGGGACACGACACACAACTTTTTTTTAAAAGGATCAATACAAGTATTAGAGATACAATATCTAGCATTTTATCGAACCAATGAAGAAATAATAATAATAGAATAGACGTATGTATTAATTATTAAAACGCTAATGATTATGCTGGTGTGTATAATAAACTTGTCAAACCCAAGTAAGGTAGCTTTTCTTCTCGTCGAGTGCATGGCGGCAGACAAGCGCAAAGCACCAATGCCTTTCGTTTTACGTTATGTATTCTTCTTCACACAAAACAATTAATTACCACCTACTACTCTATTACTAGCAAACCCGTGGTATTGTAGACTAGTACTTGTGTACTTTGTCTATTTTAAATAACTTGTCGATCACCCTTCTTTTTTTTTTTTTTTTTTTATGCACATGAAAATCAACAATAAAATTAGTAAAATTATAAACAAAACATACACTAATAAATAATCATTATCACACAAAATCGCACAATCCAATTTTCTTCATTTCCAAGTGCAAACTTATAATTAATTAAAAATACTTAATATAATTCAAAATTTAAAATAAAATTACAAAAAATTATCCGAAAATTCCAATCAAGAACGGTGGGAGTATTATATTGGAAAAAAATACACATAGCAAAAGGGTTACGTTGAGCAATGAATTCGGGTACTAGACGACCTAAAACACTTGACCTATAAAATTCAATTGTAACCTTATATTTTAGAGTGGATCTTAGATCATCTTTAATGAGTATTTAATCGTTTAGTATTCCATAATACAACGAATAGATAATAGAAAGAGGAGTCACATGTGTAGGAATTCGATCAGTCATTGTATGCCCCACTTAAAGTGCACCGGCCTCCATCCTCCCTTTGAACCACCCTTTTCTTTTCCTTTGTTATATGCACATAGAATCCATCAAAAAAAACCTATTCTGTCAACAAATTTCTCGCCTCGCGATTGTCTTTGATCTATTGGTAAATTCAACATATACACATGCTTTTTCACGAAGCTTCATGCAATGCTACATTGATCAGATCTATATTTAAGTGCCATTTGTATCAATAAGTTTTTTAGAAAGTTGTAAAGGATTATCAAATATTTTTTTTTTTTTTTCTGATCTTATGCAATACTAGCTAGATCATCAATCATTCTTTTTAATGGTTAGTTAAATCGATCTATGTAATTACATAACTACAAGAAACGTGTTATGTAGTATATGTTGTCAGTTTGTCTCTACACCACTTGAATTTCGATATTGTCAAAATGCTGCATTATTGATTATTAGATCCACAAGCTAGCTCTTCTCCGGTCACAACACCTCGCCTAACCCTACGCTCGATCAGATCTTCTTGGAGCTTTTCTTAATTCATGCATGATATAAATTTTATTAGGATATTGAGATATCAGATATATATATATATTATAATCTTAAATATAGAAATAAAATTATAAAAATACTGTCTAATATATTTATATCAGGTATAAATTAGGAATTTATCGATCTTCTTGTACCCCTTGATTGTTAAAACAATATATATACATATATATATATATATGTATGTATATTTTGAATTAAAGGTAATCACTTCACGACTAGCTAAATTTTTTATACATAATTATTCGGCAGCCATGGTCGTAAGAATTAATAATACGGTGTCATGTCATTGTGCTGTGACGGTAGAGAAGCCACGAGATGGTGTTTTCGCGAAAAACAACACAATATGAATACGTGGTTTAAGTAGATAGATATATGTACTAAAATGTAAAGAAAATATTTCTATGATACTCCCTCTATTTCTTTTTATCTAGAAATAGTTTAAAGAGGAGGACCCTTAACGACTTTAAAAAAAAGTTTTCTGATTATATAACTAAAACCTTTAAAGTCATCTCACGTTTTGAAATTTATTCTAAAATTTTAAGTTATTCTAAATTTTAAGTTGTTCATTTAACTTTTTCTTTGTATCCTCGATCATTAAAATGCATGCCAAAAGAGCTACAACGTTTAGATGAATCTACAGATACATTGCGATAATTTCAATAAATTTTTTTGTATTCTATACAATTGTTTATAGTGACTAAAGAATCTGTAACGAAATTTAAAATTTGTAAAACATAAATTGGTATGTGTATTTCATAGTCTCAAAACCAAGTTTTAAGACAATATAGCGAATAAAATGTGATACTATATATTACAGCATGATTTAAATGATATCGGTGTCTAAAAACGAGCATTAAAAATAATTTCAATTACGTCTTTAATTTAATTCTTTGATTCATAATTTATGAAATGTTTCCCTTATAATATCATTCAATTAGAAAAACGAAACGGCTTTCTTTATTAATATCCAAGACTAAAAATATAATTTGTATTATCGCACCAATAGTTTCTGTAAAAGATTTTTATTGTTCCAGTTATTCATAGACAAATTTTTTTATATATATATAATGAGAGCCGCAAGCGGCAATGCAAAACTTGATTTCGACGGGATTTGATCCCAAATCTTACATATATACCACTCTTCAAAACTTTAATTTAACCAACTAATCTAGTTAGCATCCACATAGACAATTATTTAGTAACACAAAAAAAAAATTATTAAAATTATATGTTTCATACACATACAAGTATTACATGTATATATCATCTCGATCTCATAGTATTGCAAGTAAAAGGAATTATTGGAGGAAGTTTTGAATAGAATAACGTGACAAGGGAGTATGCATTGAATAGAAGCATGGGTTCAAAGCAACAAGTTTGACTCTTGGTGAACATATATATTTGAAGTAGTTTAGTAGCTTACTACATTGAATCCAACAATGAATTTATATTCTTATTTATTTAACCTAGGGCTCGAACAATTACACTTTGGACCTCTATAAAATCATCTTGTGGCATTCTTCAGTGTAGTACTCCGTATTATTCAATTCTTCTCCTTAATTGAGAGGTTGAATCAACAAACATACCCATCTTTCTCAGCAAACAGCAGATGACGATGCAGGTTATGTCTCCCTGTTTACTCTCACTACTCTTCATCAGCTTCTTCATCGTTTCTACGGCAACTTTCACAACTTCATCACTTTCTCACCATGGTATATAAATATATATATAGATAAATATATAAATATATGTTGTCCAAATCTTTTAATATTTTGCCATTATTTGGTTTCTATATGTATGTTCTTTTATATGATTTGCATTCTAGCTTGTTGGACAATCGTGCATGTTTCTGTCAGTACTATCTTTCTGAAGTAATTAAGTAGTTCAAATTTTTATTCATGTGTACTATCCATTTGATTACTATGCAAGTTATGTAGTGCATGCTAACAGATTCACAATACGTAATTTGGCAATACAAAGTCTCTACTTTCCAATGACATTACAATGAATTTTTTTCAACAGTGATGGTAAATACAACATCATCTCCAAATATGCATGTGCTACCATTTGTAAAAATTTCATCACCACCCCTTCAAACGTGGTAATAGAACTAGCTTACAAGGAATAAATAATTTGGAGTACTTGGGAATGAACAAATTTTATTAACAAGGACATTGCCTTGGTAGTACTTTTTCAAGAAAATACTTATAAACTCATCTTAAGCCTTATCTCCTATACTTAATACATGACATTTCACATATATATAATGAATTATTTTTTACTCAAAATGACCAAGTTATTTTTTTGTATATAGTGCGTTGAATCTTATCACTTAAAGACTTAAATCCCTTCTTATCCTTCTCATTTTAAGCATCATTATATATATATATATATATATATATATATATATATATATATATATATATATATATTATTTTCGATAATAAGTTAGTTAAAGTATGTGCTTTGACTGTATGTACTTCAACTGATACTCCAGTGTTGTCAAGGAC
The DNA here is from genome assembly GCA_026401315.1 of Dysphania ambrosioides. Taxonomy (NCBI): domain Eukaryota; kingdom Viridiplantae; phylum Streptophyta; class Magnoliopsida; order Caryophyllales; family Amaranthaceae; genus Dysphania; species Dysphania ambrosioides. The sequence goes on along the minus strand of CM048664.1, from coordinate 22,119,274 downwards.
AATTTGTCCATTTTAAATTATGTGAGGTACATAAGACATTCTAAAACTTATCTAGTATTTGTATTGCTACAAAAACAATTATTCCTTTACTAATGCTTATCGTCGACTACTTGAATAGTGATTCCGTAATGGACTCTATGTCGTTTATCAACAAATCTATTCAAAGTTAAACTGCTACCTATTTTATTAAATTTTTTTTTTTTTTTATCATCGATAGGTATTGACATACTCCGTATATCTTATTTCAAATTTCTCTATTGTTAGCTGAATTCTTTTGATTTCCATTGGTTAGATGGATATGCATCCCGAAATAGAGATTTCAACATGCCTTCGAAGAATGCAAAGGTATGATTTCAATTACGTCGATCCTCATAATATGCAGTAGTTTAGCATAAATTACAAGAATAACAAGATACATCATCCATGTACAGAGAAACAAGAAACAATAGGTTTTGAGGTAGCACGGAAAAGTACGTACTCCGTATGAGCATATACATTCTACTCCCAGTGGGTAGTCACATCAATTATACTATCATTTTAGTCATTTAATTAGTATAACTCAGTTGCTACTAATTAAATGGAAAATTTCCTAATATATATTCGATATAATTATATTGGGGTATTTTTGTAATTTCATTTCTATATATATATATATATATAATATGAGTTTCCGTATTTTTATAACTTTTATATTTCTATATTTGATATAACAATACTTATATCTAATATAATAATATTTATATATAAGATACAATATCTTAATATAATTATATATCATGTATGAATTATATCCTGTGCCTACTATCGTCACATATAGTTATATGCACTTATTACGCATGCAGTTGCATATAGTCTATGTATAATATGGTATGTGGCTATGCGCATATAGCTCTTACGTACATGACTTGATTTTATCAGGTAACCACAAAGCTAGCTAGCGCCTCAACTGATAAGCGAAACAAGTTGGATGGGGCGACGTTTAACTGGACGACGAAAAATGCTGAAAAGTTGAAGAAAGTAAGCCTGGAAAAAGGAGAGACTTCAAACAAATCATCGTCAATAAATAATGTTGTTACCAAATGCGACTATGTATTAAAAGTTTCATCAAAATCAGTATCCTCGTCGGTAAAGGGAGCTTCAGGAAACAAAGGATGTCAAACACTTGGAAGAAAACTTATACCAAGTCAACAAGATATGGATGCTTTTGTAGCTTATGCTGATTACCGCGGACCGCAACACCACCCACCCAAGAACAACTAATTAAGGTTACGTACACCTTAATCAAGTAACTTAAACTTAATCCATATAAATGCGTCATATATATATTTTTGTTTTTGTTGCACCAATAATTAGTGATATTATAAGAACCCCCACCATGAAGAAATATAAAAAAAAAAAAAAAAAAAATTAAGAACGTAGTATTCCTATAGTGGTTTGTGTTCGTATTTTTGTCCTCCAATTGTCCGAGTTTGTAATAATCATATAATGTATACGTATGCCAAGTAACAAAATGGTCATCACCAAGACCTAAGTTTTCCTCAAATGTTACTCCGACCATTTTTGTATTAATTGTATGCTTCCAAATTTGAATGAACAAGGTCAAATCTTATATATACTTGATTATTATGTTTGCATGTATGATATAGACTAGCTTAGTAGAATGCTAATAAAAGAGGGTATATGCATGTGTTTAAGTGTTTCATCTTGAATTATCTAGCCATTTCATTGGCTGGTTCTAGTAGCGCATGATATGGCCAATGCAACAAATTAAATTGGCCTCATCAATTTTATCAATTGTGAAATTGAGCCTTATTAATATTTTAGGGCGAATCTCCTAAGAAATTGTTGACATTTCTTTAATAAAAAAGTATTTAAAATGAAAAAGATGAGAAGACATCCCTAAATTCCCCGCATGATATTTTACGTATACATAGTAATCCTTTTTTAAATCATATTAACCAAGTAAAACAAATTCCACTTATAGTGACTCTTTTTTATTGTTATAGTGAGCTTTTTTATTGTTAAAATAACCTTTTTTTACATGAAATCTCGAGTGTTGAATCTTACCATTTGAAGGGTCGGGATGAATAAGCCATCCTGCTACTAATTCGCCCGTTGATTTACCCAGACTCTCGACTTGCGCTATTTCAATGCCACGATTTTAACTGAAAATTGCAATTTTGAGAGCATCCATTGAAAACCATGGGAACTATACTACTAAGTTATCGAAAAATTCCTAATTTATACCAGATATAAATATATTAAGGGTATTTTTATAATTTTATTTTTATACCTGAGATCATGATGTCTATACCCAATATGTATTTTTCTATATTTTTATATCTTCTATATTTCTATATCTGATATATAATATTTATATGTGAAAAATTAATATTATAATATAATTTATATTAGATATGGATTAGAAAAAGCTCATAAATTATGTCTTATTTAAGTGGGGGCCTGGGCAGGGTCCATAATTCATTTGCATTATGCTGGTGAAGTTGAACCCTCATAAACCGACGGTTAGTTAAAGACCCATGAGTTTTTAGACATACTCCCTCCGTCCCTAAAAGATCGCCCCAATCTACTATTTGGAGTCAAAGTTCGAAAAGTTTGACCACAAATTTTTATCATGTTATAAAAAATAATATATTCAAGTGGGATCTTGTTGGATGCATCTCAATGTAAATTTTTAAAATATCAAGTTTTTATAATTTTTTGCCTTACGAATTTGGAGAAAAAAAAAGATTAAAGCCGTGAATTGGAGACCGTAAAAGTCAAACTGGATCAATCTTTTAGGGACTGAGGGAGTAATATTTTAGATATAGGTCAATGAACTTTTAGATTGGACGTTGTGTCTTAATATAGGTATATGTGTTTCAAATATTAGGTCAATAAATCTCAAATTAAACATTATATCTCGTATATACGCTAATAATCCTATATAAGATGTCAATTCTCCAATTTTAATCAATAAGTCTCATATTTCAATTCGGTGGCATTAAACACAAAGGTAAGACCATTACATCTAACATTTTTTTTACTAAACTTAGTTAGTCGATTCTTTGATATCGTCTTATGTCGTTGCATTATTGAATAGGAATAAAAGAAATGAGGAAAGCAGCTAGTCGAGAAGTGGTCAAATCTTCCAATTTTTTTGGGTATGTAAGAGAAGTTGTATATGAAAATGGGTGAAAAAGAGAGTAATTAAATGGCACTAATAAAGCCAAATCTTTTAATAATCCAACGAGGCCTATAGATAATAATGAGGTAGGTAGTGTCCACTTAGTGATAAGTTAAGTCCCCACCCCTTAATCATTTCTCCACCACACCTAATTGAATATCAATTATCTTCGTGTCCCTCTTTCGCTCTCTTTAAAATGATCACATTGGCGTTTAGGTAAAGTACTGATTTTGGACACAAATGGAGTTGAATATATAATCTTCCCATACTTGATGATAGGCCGATATATTATTTGCATGCAATACAAATTACTAAGAGTCTTTCATATGCCTAAAATCGAATATTATATTATCATCCTCAGCTGGCATGTTTAAGGTGTAACCCTACTGTGATTATTATTATTAAAATAAGTGATATTTTTTTTAAAAAAATTTAACCACATACAAATTAGTAGGAAATAGACCTGTGTATTGGGTTGGGTCAGGGTTTGGATGGGTCATATGTAAAACGGGCTGGGCCAAAGAAGATGCAAAACAGGTCAAGTTGGCTCGGACCAAAGAAGATATAAAACGGGTCGAGTCAGACTGGGCCGTATGAAAAGAGTATAGTTTTATCTATAGAGGATGATAGTTTGTCTGTATCACTTCTAATTTTTGGCAGTGGACCATTGACAATTAAATAGAAATCATTCATTACCTGATAGTAAGTATTCTTATTGAGTTGAGCTACACGTAAGCTATTTGGACTAGACTCGGCCAACAAAGCTTGACTTGATTGGACTTGACTCGAAATCAAACTCAACACGACAAGTTAATGAGCCAAGTTGAGCAAATCGAAGCTCGACTCGAAAAGCTCGTGAGAAGCTACAATTTTTATTTATAGTATATATTTATAGAAAAATATACTTAAGATATAAAACTAGAATAAAATAAAAGATGGTTTGATATTAAACCAAAAGTCTTACATTAAATAAAAATGAAAGATGGTTGGAGAGAATTTTACATATAAACTCAAAGTCTCGCATTGGAAAAAATGATAGATGGTTTGAATCAATTGATATATATAAACCCAATAGTGTTTTTCGATCACCTAAAACAATATCAAACTTATTAAAGCTAAAACTTAGGCTTTTTATTGTGCCAATTTGGGTATAAGTATTTAAGCTTATTGAGTCCTAAACGAGTTGAAAACGAGCTTTAATCGAGCATGAGTTTGAAATGAGTTTTAACCGAGCTCGAGCTTGAAACAAGTTTTGATCGAGCTCGAGCTTGAAATGAGCTTTAATAAAGCTCAAGTTTGAGTCGAGCTAGATAATTGAGTTTTCGAGTCGAGCTCGAGCTTCAATTTTTTAGCTAATGAGCTTTCCAGCTTGAGTCGAACTTGAATTTGAGTTGTCGAGCTCAGCCAAACTTGAGTTTGACTCGGCTCATAAGCACCCATTACTGGGAGTGTTTAAAAACCTTGGAATCTATTGACTTTTTATTGACCCAACTTGACCCATTAAAGACCCAATAAAACATGACCCTTTAAAATACCGACTCATTAAACCCATAATTGATTATAGCCTTTTACAAATGGGCCGGTTAAATGTCCTTAATGGGGGACCCTTCCATTTAAACATGTCTAGTAGGAAAATATTGAATAATGGAGGGATTATTTAGGATAAATACGTACTCCTCTGAATAATGAACAATATTATCATCAAATATGCCAAATTGCTAATACTAATAAAAATCAAAGAGAGAGTAGGCAATATGTCATATCTCATGATTCTATGGGCCTCAATTACACCCATCTTTATTAAGTAATATTTTTGTAAATTAAACACCCAAATAGTAGGTATTAAATAATCAAATTTGAACAGCAATAAATAGGGCAAAAGAATTAACAAATTGCATAAAGATGCTTGACATAAATTTATGCATAAAATCTATAATTGCCTTCTTAGAACCGATAATCACTCTAACTAGAAAATTACACCAATCATTCTAACATGTCCTACTAAACGTACGCTCACTTTCCTCTTTAACCCCACCACAAAACTTCCCTCTATCTTTGCCAAACATACAAATTTCTCAAAAACCCATAATTACAGCTCTAATTTCCATATTTTACTACTGAACTACATGTAATTTTTCTATTTAAAACATAACATATGATTTTTCAAAGTCATTTGTGATAATATCAAATGTGAAATTTTTTTTTTGAAACTATGGGGTCTGCAACATCATCAATGGCATCAAAGTTTGCCTTTTTTCCTCCGAACCCGCCAACTTACACAGTAGTCAGTGATGAATCAACTAAAAAACTCGCGCTTTCGAACGTTCTTAGAAGAGATGATGTGGATGTGTTGAAGTTGTGTACAAAAAGAGGCAATGAGATTGTTGCTGTTTTTGTAAAGAATCCTTCTGCTTCACTGACCATCTTGTATTCTCATGGTAATGCTGCTGATTTGGGTCAGATGTTTAACATCTTCTCTGAGCTTAGTGCTCATCTTGGTGTTAATATTATGGGGTTAGTGTCACAATTGATTTATGTCATATAATATATGCTGATGGTCTTATAAATTGGCATAATCTATGGTGTGATACGTTAACTTTGCAGGTATGATTATTCTGGATATGGGCAGTCTTCTGGGAAGGTAATAAGATTTTTGTGATTATTAGCCTGTCTGATAAATTCAAATGCTAAGCCATACTCGAAACTAGTTTAACTTTTGTTAAATGCTTGATCAGCCAAGTGAGCAGGACACATATGCAGACATAGAGGCAGCATATAATTGCCTTGGAGAAAAGTATGGAGTGAAAGATGAACACCTCATTTTATATGGACAGTCTGTAGGGAGTGGGCCAACTCTCGAGTTAGCTATTCGTGTGCCTCGGCTGAGGGCTATAATCCTCCACAGTGCCATCCTCTCCGGCATTCGTGTCATGTACCCTGTCAAGAGAAGTTACTGGTTTGACATTTTTAAGGTCTAGCTTCTACTGTTATTTCCTATGCTTAGCTTCGTGCGTTGCAATAATGTCACTGTTACTAGCCAACTTTTAACCAAACGTAAGGGATATTCTAACTTTGGTGTTACTTGTGTGTGTGTTTGTAAATCATGCTGCAGAACATAGACAAAGTTCCCCTTATTAACTGTCCTGTTCTTGTTATCCATGTAAGTGTAGTACCGAATTTTACTCGTATTTAGACCCTAGATTCCTAAGAAAAGCTGAGATTTGATGTTATTATCTGACGTTCCATTTCTCTTTCGAGTTCTAAAGGGAACGGAAGATGAAGTGGTGGACTACTCCCACGGCAGAAAATTATGGGAACTGTGCAAGGAGAAATATGAACCATTGTGGGTGATAGGAGGAAACCACTGCAATTTAGAGCTTTATCCAGAGTACTTGAGGCATCTTACTAACTTCATTTCCGCAGTTCAGAAACTAGAACCACAGCGAGATATTGTAATTGATTCCGAGCAAATAAAATCAGATTTGCTAGGAACTAGTAGTGATGCAAAAGAGCTTAGTTTTCGGTCAAGTACAGACCAAAGTGAAAAGTCTCATTCTCGGCTAATCATTGGGCAGCGCGACAAGTTTAGAGTAAGCGTTGATGGCAAGGAGAATCCGAGGTCCAGCAGTGATCGGAAAGACAAGACAAGGAGGAGGAGCTTTGACAGATCAAGATCAAGCAATTCTAGGAACAGTCTGAATCCAACTGAGAAGCCTCGAAAAAGTATTGATCGGTAAGCCAAGCTAATGGTTATTATATATCATGTTGTGCACTTGTACTAGCTACCAGGAAAGCATAGCATTACTCAGTGAAGCTTTTCCTGCTAAGTTTTAATTTGTGGTTTTGACAGGTTAGGAGACATGGTTAGGTCAGTTGGGTTATGCAACGTTGATTGTTTCAAACAAACTGCAACCACGGTTTAAGTAAGTTGATCAGGAGGCTTTGAATTGAGGCTCACATATATATTGTTCCAATAATATATATGTTCAAGGTATTTCATTTGTGCATGTACTTATACAGTCTCTTACAATCCATGTATGTGTATAAAGGCAAGTTGGTAGAGACATTCAGGGGGTTGTAGTTCCTGATTGTGTGGTACTTAGAGTTGATTGGAACATTCTTTTTACTCATTATGCAATAAGATCGTACAACATTGATCTTTGCTTCATTCCTCATTTCCTCATACTAGATTATGGTCTTGCTCAAAAACTCAGGAAACCTAACTCAAAAAGCACAGTATCTTCAGTGAATATGGTCTCTTAGAAACTCCAACTTGACGCATAAACCGACTGCGGCTTTCCTATGTTTCTACTCATCGATATCTTAGACGTATAGGAACACACATGATAACTGCTAAGTAGTAAGTACGGAGTTTAAAGACGCCAAAATACGGCTCTATTATCTCTGGTTTTATCACAAAATTTCACTTCGATGTAGAGCTACGTGTTGAACTCCAGGGGTGTCAATTTGGGTTATTGGTACGGGTTTGGTTTGGTTCTAATAGATTCAGTATTATCGGGTCGGATTAAAATGTGTTGTTAATTATTTTCAAGTTGGTTCGGTTCAGTTCGGGTCAATAATCGGATCAGGTTTAATTCGGGTTTGCATGGTTCGGGTTTCAACAGCTCAGGTTCAAACATGTTAAGATGATTTATTTCAGGTTTGATTGGATTTTGAGGTGATTTCAATTTGGATGGGTTAAGACAGTTTATTTTGGGGAATTTCGAGACAATTCGGTTCGATTTATTATTATTTTACATTTTACAATTATGTCGTAAATCACATTTTACAAATTAGCTTTAATTCATTATTATTTGAGATTCTATTATACGCTTCTCTATTCTATGATAATGATCAGTATTATTAGGATTGTGATTTTACTTTGAAAAATGTCCTCACAAAGCACAATATCTTCGGTGAATGTGGTCTTTTAGAAACTCCAACTCTATGCATAAACCGATTGCGCCTTTCCTATATGACAATTGCTAAGTACGAAGTTTAAAGAAGCCAAAATATGTTTTCATCTCTAATTTTACCGCAAAATTTCACTTCGACATAGAGCTACATTGAACATTAAGCATAAGAGTATAAGACACAACTCATAATTTGAACTCTCCTTCAACAAGGTAAGAATTGGTAAGGAATAAAACAAAGAGTTGATAAAAAATATTGTGTTATCAAACTTTATCAATAAATTGAATAATAAGGAATGTGGTAGTCATAAGTCTCATAGGATGACATATATCCTTCAATATTCACTTGTTCTTTGTCATGTTAAACAGTGATTTTTTTTAAAAGGGATGAACAAGATAATTTTCGAAGTCGATGGAGTCATGAAGGGAGTTTAATTGATATTTAGTTTCAAACAATACAACTCTTTCCCTATTTAGATAAAGCTCGACCCAAACCTAACAAACCCAAGATTAACTCAAATGAATTTTAAACCAAATACGACTTGAAATAAACTATTCCAACAATAACAATGACAAAACTAAGTCTTAATCCTATAAAGATGAGGTCGACTATATGAATCAGGAATCTATCACGCTTGATAATCTACAAAAATGTTCCTCCTCTATTATCTCCAATTTAGAATCATATCATCTTCTAAACCTATTTTAGATTTATCTCTCTTGTCTCCTTCCATTTATGTTATCCTTTAACGTTCTCGATCGTGTTTGAGGTTTCCAATACCCCAACCCTACACCTTCCTCACTGGTACATCTATCATTCTATTGTTCAGAGTCTAAGATGTTTGAACCAACACAAATTATTCTCCTTTAACCTATCCTAAATATTCGCTACTCCACCTTTATTTCAAAAATTCATATTTCTAATTTTATCCCTCAAGGTATTCTCACACATCCGATCCACATAAACATATGCATCTTTGTGGTACTCATCTTATTAACATCTCATTTCTGAAAGTCTTATACTTTGACCCATACAATAATGTTGGTCTAATTAATGTCATATAGAATTTCCCTTTTAACATTGATCAAAGGTACACTTCGCTCACACAATAGTCTAGTAGATGCTCTCCATTTGAATCACTAAGAGTTGATTCTATGGGTGACATCTAATTCTATTTCTCCATTACTTTTGAACCATTCCTAAGAATATGAAATATTTGTTTATAGGCAACTCATTTCTATCCAAAGTCACACTTCTCCTAAGAATTTGAAATATTCATTTATAATCAATTCCTTTCCATCCAAAATGACACTATCTTTACTTTGCCTCCCCCAATACTAAAATGATCATAATATATGTTTTACTATTACTAATTTTAAAACTTTTAGATTCTAACCTTTGTTTCAAATACTCCTACTTAGCTTTTACCCCCTTGGTACTCTTATAGACCTAGTAATATTATCTATAAAAATAATAAACACCACGTTATCTCATCTTATATTAACCTTATTAGTTTATTTATAATCACAAAAATGAATTCTTAGTATAACCCAATTATAATAGGAAAGTCCTTTATCATTCCGTCATAACTAAAGATGGAAATGGGTTGGGTTGGGTTGGGTTGGGTTGGATTCGGGTTGAGATTTGTCAACCCAAAATCCAACCTGTTTATTAAATGGGTTAAAAATTTGAACCGAGCCCAACATGCTATGAGTTGGGTCAACCCGAATCCAACCTATTTAAAAAGTAAAAGTCTTATAATTTATAATTTTCTAAGTTATAAGCAATGCATAATGAAAAATCTCAAATCTTAGCATAGTCTTAGTACAACCAAATTGAAAAGTTTGACAATACGTTACAACTCCATAACAATAGTTTAGTGATGAGGCAAAGTTTTAACATAATAAAAGATAAATACATTGACACTTTCGGATTAGGAGAATTGAGAAGTGAGAAGAGAAGAATTGCAGAAGATATGAAGAATTGAAAAGGCAGAATTGCAGATTAAAGATTAGAAAGGCATAACTACTAAGGTAATCGGTTAAGAAAAGAGTATTAGGGTATAATTAACTTGATCCATAAAGAAAAATTGAGCAAAACCAAACCCAATAAATAAACAGTTGGATCGGGTTAAAATTTTCAACCCAACTCGACTTGTTTATTTATCGGGTTTGGTTGGATTGACCCATTTAAATAATTGAGTTGGTAATGCCAACACAACCCTTTATAAATGGGTTGAATTGATGGGTTGTGTTAATTTTTGGAAGCTCTTTCATAACTTCTAAAAGTAATGAACTGATGGCCTTGAAAAGCCAAAAGAGCTAGGAGGTCTTGAAATGAGGAACTTGGAGCATCTCAATCTATGTTTCCTCTTCAAGCAAGCATGGAGAATTCATATGATCCCCTCTTCGCTGATGGCTCTTGTTATCATTGGCAAATACAAGAAACTTCCCATCCTTGACATCGATCAAGGCTCCTCAAGAACAAGATGTTCCAATGTGTATAGAGGTCTTCTCACCTCTACTACGAGACTGAAAGGGGGTTTAAGTATAAGATTAGGAGGTGGGAATAATATAAGAGTTTTGGACGACAATTGGCTCCCTTCAGGCGCGACTGTGTCAAAATCCAATAATGATAATTCTGCCACCTCTCCTACAAGGGTTGCAGATACGATTAAAGATGGAGAATGGGATTCATCGAGAATTTGGAACTTATTTGACAAAAGATCTACTGTTCAAATCCTTTCATCTCATTTTTCTAGATTAGGATCTCCTGACTCCATTAGTTGGAATTTTTCCTTTTCAGGAGCCTTTTCAATAAATTAGCTTTCTTAGCAGAGATTTTGAATATTTGGTTGAAAACTTTTCTTTTAATCCTGGATTCTGGAGAACGTTCTAGAAGATGAAAATCCCAAGCAAGATCCGACTCTTTCTTTGGAAAATCATCAATAATGCTTTACCTACAAGAGTGGAGCTTAAGAAAAGGAAAGTCCTAGTCGACCGTCTCTGCGCCTTATGTAATGGAGAAGAGGAATTTGCCTCTCATATTTTCAGAGAATGTAGTATGTCAAAGAGGATTTGGGCGGCCTCTAATCTATGGCTCTGATTTAACGGTATGGAACCACCCATATCTCATTGAGTAGTCGACTACCTTCAACTGTTCTATAAAGGAAAAGAAGATTGTTTTAATAACTTGTTGGAATTCTCTCTCATTCTCTGGAGTATTTGACTTCATAGAAATGAGATCATTTTCAATTATTCTATCTCTAATCCAGTAAGAATTCTTGTCATCCAGAACGATTGGAACTCCGGGATCTTAGGATCCAAGACTCTCCTCACATGCAAATCTGAAACTCCAAGGAATAATCACCTAAGTAAGATCCTCTTTTGGAAGGTGGGTTCACTTCAGAATCGGCAGTGCTTTATAATGGAAGTGGATGGAGCGTGGAAGAACTAGAAACAAGAAACAATTTCCAAATGTCAGATGTTGGAATTGGTTGGGTGATGACGTGATGTACGTCAATGGTCGGGTCCACCTCCAAGGTGCAAAGAAAATCTAGGCCTCTTCACCTCTCTAAGCAGAACTGGTAGCTATCTGAAAAGCCTTGAAGCATGCCATTTCAATTGGTCCTGCGTGGGTTGTAAGAACAAATTGTCTTGGTGTAGTGAAAGCTCTCTACAAGCCGGATAAAGCAAACAAAGAAATTCGAACGCTCTTAGATGATGTTCTTTCCTTCTCAAAAACTTATATTTTTCTATTTTGTATTAAAGTACGAAAACAGGTATGCAACACCACTTAGTTATTTCTAATTTTCCCGAAAAAAAAGAGAACTTTACGATAATGTTGATGATGATGTGGGAAGCATCTCCACCTTACAATCCCCCACACGCAACGGTCCAACCAACTACCCCAAATATTTCTCCTCAAAATTGTCAATTTGCATTACATTTCTAGAACCCTCTACGCCTTCCTAAAACCCTCAACAGAGGCACACACCGGCAGAGGGTTTTCACTTCTCTAGTCAATCTACACTTATCTTAAACACACCCACTTTCTCCCTCCTCCATGGCCCCTGTTCTAAGCAGAAACATGGCATCTGCTTCACTGGCCCTGCTTCCATCGTCTTCTTCATTCATCCTAAAAAACACACACAACAAGGTGTTGAATTTGAGCAGCAGGTTCTGCCCACATAATAAATTACCCAGAAATTGTCCTAAGTTTGGCGTTTCTAAGAAGTTTCAGATAAAACCCAGTGAGTTTTCTGTTCGTTGTGATGCTGCTGTTGCGGAACCCGAGGCTGCCCCTCAGGCTGAGGGTGAGAAGTTTGAGTATCAGGCTGAGGTGGGGTTCTGTTAAATCTCGTGTTCATTGGTATAGTTAATGATTAGCCCTTAGGGTTTCGTGTTTCGGTTTATATTGTTGTTTTTTTTGGTTAATTGGATGGAAAATATAGAATTTTTTTGATTGGGGTTTTTGGTTATTATGGTTACTCTTGGTAGAATTTTAAATTAGAAAAAATGTCTGAATTTTTGGGTTGGAATACATGGAAATGAGGTTTTGATAATTAATTATTATGATAATTAATTATTAAGATAATTATGGGATGGAAAAGAAGGATTTTGATTAATATGTTATTGTGATTACGCTCACTATTGCTAGAATTCGAAATTTTGAAAATTTTTGGATTAGAAATGAGGTTTTCGTACTAAATTAACATGATATTTTATCATTCTGTAGTGATACAAATGGGATGGAAAAGATGGGTTTTGATTATTGGTTGCTTGTTGCTAACCTTACTATTGGGTCAAGAAGGTTTTTCAATCCGAAATTTGATGGAGGGTTCGAATTTTAATTAATATAAATTTGTATGTTTAGATAAGATTCAATAGGTATTGTTGTGATTGAAAATTGGTGGAAGTTTTGATTGCAGGTGAGTAGGTTGATGGATTTAATCGTTCACAGTCTATACAGTCACAAGGAAGTGTTTCTTCGAGAACTCGTTAGGTTTGTTTCTTTCATTTTTCATTTGATATTATAAATTGTGCGTTTTTCATATGACATGTTTGTTGAAGTTTGTAAATTGGTTCACAGGGTCACTAATGTAAAGCCATATCAGTTGAATACTGTAATGAGCTGTGCCTTGGTGGCTATTTGTGTTGTTAACAATAACATCAGTGCTTGCTTAGTCTCTGCTTTTGTGACTGGATTATAATTTTGTTCCAAAAATTTCCAGCATGTTTCTAGACCTTATCAAAGTGTAATCTTGTTGCTTCATTTTGTATTTTTTAATAGATTTAGCTATATTTTGTTTTGTATGTATCTTTTACATTTCTAAACTAACATAGAGCGAGTTTAATCTTGCTCCATTGAGTAGGAAGAAATAAATGACAGTAAGATTTGATTATTTTGTCCAGTAATGCTAGTGATGCTTTGGACAAGCTTAGATTTTTAAGTGTGACCGATCCCTCTCTGCTCGGGGAAGCAGGAGAGCTTGAGATACGCATCAAACCTGATCCAGATAATGGAACAATCACAATTAGGTATGTGCTCATTATGTCTATATGCTGCAACTGCATAAATGAATTCATTTCTGAGTTTTGTTGCATCTCAACCCTTAGGGACACTGGTATTGGAATGACGAAGGAGGAGCTTATTGATTGCTTGGGAACTATTGCACAGAGTGGCACCTCAAAGTTTCTGAAGGCATTGAAGGTGGTTGGAACCTTTCTTTTGATATAGAGTTGTATGTTGTGATTGAACTAATTGGTGCATAAAAACATAAAACCTTTACCGTGCTTCTCATAAGCTTTATATCCGGAATTTTTCAATTCATGTGTAGGAAAACCAAGAGCTTGGTGCTGACAATAGTTTGATTGGACAATTTGGTGTTGGATTTTACTCTGCCTTTCTGGTTGCAGAGAGGGTATGGAAATCTTAAAAATTATTTTGTGGCTATTGCATAATGGAATAATTTAGGGGACAGCATTTTAAACTTGGAACTGTCCTTATCATCAGGTTGTTGTGTCTACAAAGAGCCCAAAGTCTGACATGCAGTATGTCTGGGAAGCAGCAGCTGACAGTAGCTCTTATGTGATCAGGGAAGAAACTGACAATGAGAAGCTCCTGAAGCGTGGAACAGAAATCACATTGTATCTAAGGGTATTTTTATTTCTAACATATTGAAATGCACAAAAATTTGTCAAGGGAATTAGTTGTTTTCATGTTTATGTTAAGAATGATGTGTGTGCTCTTTGCATTTACTTCCGTGACCTCTATAGTCAGCATATTGTGTAGGAAATGTAAAATTGTCCAGGCTAGAGTGTATGTATGCCCATCTTTTATGCCAAAGTTTTTTTGATGGCCTAAACCATTTATTTCTGCAATTGCTTTGTCAGCCATGTGAAATATGCATCATCTCAAGTGTTTGTGTGTCTCTTGCTTTGGAGAAAACCCTAGGCTCGTCTTGCTCATCTATATACTAATTGTTTTCCATTTTCCAACTTCCTTCAGGCTGATGACAAATATGAATTCTCAGACCCTGTCAGAATTCAGAATTTGGTGAAGAACTATTCACAATTTGTTTCTTTCCCCATCTACACATGGCAAGAAAAATCAAGAACAGTTGAGGTATTAAATTTTCCTTTGCCATTCCCCGTTAATGTTTTATTAGAAGTACGTAATACAACTGCTACATGATTACTTTGTTTGATTTTCATGATGAATGGACACTTCTCCCTTCTCAAGTCACTATTGGTATTTTGTGAACCTTTTTTGTCAAGTAGTGAATTCGACTGATTGAATTGGATTGTCCTAAATCCAATATACTTTAGACTTCGAATTTTGGTGTCAAACTAATTTACTCATTGAATTGACTGAATTGGATAATCCCAATTCTAATACGTTGTGAATTCTGAATCATGGTGTCAAACTTAACTTATTTTAAAGATTTGCAATATTAATTTTATGACAACTTTTCCCTCAAGTCCTCAATACATAATATTTTTTTATGTATGACTGCCGAGGCCTTCTAAAGGCTCAAAATCTGAGATATAATCCTTCTGGGTTTGATGGCTAAAATTGTCCATGGCATAATGAATACTCGCAGTTTGAAATTTTTTTATTGCCAAAAAAAAGTTGAATTAAACTGGAAATTTGGCTTCTTGATATTGAATATGAAATTTTAGATTTAAAACAAAGTTTCTGAATTCCAAATTTCCTAGTGATTCAGTAGATTTGATATGTGGATCTAGTTCAAGGAACTTACACTGTTCTACCCCTACTATTGCAGCACTTGTTTATTTAGGGTACCAGAAGCAGGTGGACTTCTTTTGCGTTAATTTGTTGAAATTAAGTTGCTCTTGAGATTCTATTTAATTCTGCTTCTCAATACTGTAAATTATGCAGATCTCTTCTGGTTTCTTTCTCAAGTAACTGATTTTTTTTTTCGTGGAATTATTTTGCTCTTGTCTTCAAATAGTCGAGTGCTCTGTAATCTTGTTCAAATTTGGTTACTCATCATAGTGATCAAACCATCAGAATCTTAGTTGCTGTAATAGGATGTATTTATACTTGTTTTGAAGAAGATTTGATATGGTGTAAATTGTCTTTGACCTTGCAGGTGGAGGATGAAGAAGAACCAAAAGAGGGAGAAGAGAAGAAGAAGAAGACTGTCACTGAGAAATACTGGGACTGGGAGTTAACAAACGAGACAAAGCCTATATGGGTGAGTGCATGCCTCTCCTGTTATGTGTCCTTCATCTACATCTGTGAATTGTGCCAATTAATTTTTGTGCAATCCCGCTGTATTAGTGGAGAAATTGGTGATAATGCCTTATGAATCTATGCTGTAGATGCGAAGTCCTAAGGATGTTCCAAAAGATGATTATTATGAATTTTACAAGAAGACATTCAATGAATTCCTGGACCCACTTGTATATACTCACTTCACGACAGAGGTATGATGCAACTAATTTTCCCTTTCATTTGTGCTTCAGTTGATTTGGAACTGGCCATTAGTGTAATTGTTGATATAATTGGATGTTATTCAGGGAGAAGTGGAGTTTCGAAGTGTTCTCTATATCCCAGGGATGGCACCTATGAATAATGAAGATGTTATAAGTCCTAAGACAAAGAACATACGGCTGTATGTAAAACGAGTATTTATTTCGGACGATTTTGATGGTGAACTGGTTGGTATTCTCCACTTGTTTCTTAATTGCCACTCTTAATAAATTCTCATTAGCTAAGCAAGTGTGGCCCTCTCAAAGATTGTACAATATGTGTAAATACGTGAGACTATTTCTTTGTTCATGCTATTTGTTAGGATTGAATTCTGTAGATCTCTCAAGCACAGTAACTGATCTACATTAGGTTCATATTGCTTTTATTAGATTTCTGTATTTACTATAATATTTTTTGATATTTGTTAAAAAAACATAAGAGTAGATGTTTGTTAATGGATTTTTTAATTAAAGTGAGATGGAGTTCCAAGCGTTCACCATAACTTGTTTTGTAGTAGGGGTGGGGCTTGTGGATAGTTTTCAAGGATTACATGCTTGTCAGGCAATGTGGATGAGTACTTATGTTTGGCTTTCATATTTTTATTTGATCTGCAGTTCCCTCGATATTTGAGCTTTGTGAAGGGTGTGGTGGATTCTGATGATCTTCCTCTTAATGTTTCCCGTGAAATTCTCCAAGAGAGCAGAATTGTAAGGCCTACTTCTCAAATTTGTTTCATGTTTATTGTTCATTTGTTGGTTCCTTTATATATTTGTAGTATGATTAAATTTGGAATTCATGAACTATTATTGTTCTAATCTTGATCTTATTGTGATACAGGTAAGAATCATGAGAAAAAGATTAGTAAGAAAGACATTTGATATGGTGCAAGAGTTATCAGAGAGTGAAAATAAAGAGGTTAGTTGAACTCCAATGTCATGCTCTCTTTTCTGTTTGCTGAAGGCTTTCTCTCAAGTTGCCTATATTTGACTTGGTTTAGGACTACAAAAAATTTTGGGAGAACTTCGGTAAGTTTCTCAAATTGGGTTGTATCGAGGACACTGGAAACCACAAACGTATCACACCTCTTTTGCGGTTCTACTCATCAAAAAGCGAGGAAGACTTGATAAGCTTTGACGACTATGTTGAAAACATGGGTGAGAACCAAAATGCTATATACTACTTGGCAACAGACAGCCTAAAAAGTGCAAAGACTGCTCCGTTCTTGGAGAAGTTGATACAGAAGGGTATTGAGGTATGTCTTTCTGGAGGAACTGACCTACAAATACTTCATATGAATTGATTGACTAAGATAAGAAGTATGACAATTGATTTGTTTCATTTTGATGTTCCATTCCTGGCTTATTGGATGGAAGCCTTTTCCTCTTGATTGTATCATTATTGATGTTGATGTTTCTCAACTGATTTAGCAATGTTTTCATTGACGATCACTGTTACAGGTTCTGTTCTTAATTGAGCCAATAGATGAGGTTGCCATCCAGAACCTTCAGTCATACAAAGAGAAGAAGTTTGTTGATATCAGCAAGGAAGACCTGGAACTTGGTTAGACTACTTTCTCCAGATCTACTTTTTGATTTTTCTGTATTATTGAAAGGTTATGTATTCAACATGGTAAAAGTTTTCCTAAGATGATCTATTATTAACCCAGGTGATGAGGATGAAGTAAAGGACCGGGAGACAAAACAGGAATTTAATCTTCTGTGTGACTGGATGAAGCAACAACTTGGTGATAAGGTTGCAAAGGTCCAAGTCTCGAAACGACTTGCCTCATCTCCTTGTGTGCTTGTTTCTGGGAAGTTTGGATGGTCAGCAAACATGGAAAGGTAGGCCGATCATGTTTTGAGCCTTCTTGCTCTGGAGGTTGCGCTATCCTTATGTGCGTTGAGTGTAATTGTATTTGTTGTGCTCCTTTAGGTTAATGAAGGCACAGACTCTTGGCGATACGTCAAGCTTGGAGTTCATGAGGGGACGGAGAATATTAGAGATCAATCCTGATCACCCCATTGTCAAAGACCTTTATGTAAGTACACTATTTCAGTTCCTATTCACAGCTACAAAATTGGGGAATGGAAAATAAATTAAAATTCCCTCCGTCTCTTGTTAAGTTTTCTATGTTGGGGGGGGGGGGGGGGGGGGGGGGGAGGGAAGGGGGAAGGGAAGGCCTAAGGTATAGATTAAGGAGAGTGAAAAAGTTTGTGGGTGGATGTGGAGCTCAGCTTCAGTGAGAAAGTGGAGGAAAAAACTTACTCGAACTAGTAAGACAAGACTCAGCACTTGATTGCTAAAAAGCTGAGCTGTGAGATTTCTTCATACTGCTTGACATTTCCATATCCAGGGTTTGCTGTTGCTGCAATCTCCTTTTAGTGTTGAGATTAGATTGATTGCTGAATGGTATTTTAATTTTGTGCATGACTTGACTTGCAAAGACTTCATCACATATGATCTCATGTTTTCCAGTATGTACAACTAGGTGAAGAAGGGGTTTTGGGTCTATGATGATACTGATTTTTTTGGTTATAGTTTGGTTTATGCTGACTGTTTATTTGATTTTTGCTGCCTGCAGGCTGCCTGTAAGAATGAACCGGACAGTACTGACGCCAAAAGGGCTGTTGACCTCTTATATGAAACTGCACTTGTATCCAGTGGATTCACGGTAAATCACAAAAAACTAGTTCAAGTTTAAAATTTGGCTTTGTAATTTACATGTGCTTGGTTATAACATGCTATGTAATGTTGGTTGCAGCCTGACAGCCCAGCTGACTTAGGAAACAAGATCTATGAGATGATGACGATGGCCCTTGGAGGGCGATGGGGAAGATTAGATGAAGGAGCAGAAGGCTCATCAGAAAACAATCCATCGGAATCTGGTGCAACAGAAGAAGCTTCAGATGCTCAAGTGGTTGAGCCCTCCGAAGTCATAACTGAGAATGACCCATGGCAAGATTGATGATTGTAGTCATTTTTTGGAAGACTGAACAATTTTGCCACAGAAAATACTTATTTGTGGGGGAGATGCCTTCCGTGGAATCATGGCAGATGGAAGGGATAAGTAGACATGATAGGGTGTGGTGCATTTTAGTCAACCTTTTTGAGGGAAATGAATGTCAGTGCCTTTCTTGATAAGACCATATTACCGTTGGCCAGGGTAGTGATAATATTCTAGAAATGATTTTAGATTTATTACTCCTATGTGATCGTTTACATATGCGGTATGCCTGTTTACGAAAGCATGTGTAGTTTTCCTAAGAAAATGAATTACCATGAATCAAAGTGCTGTCTCAATGTCTTCATTCTCTTTTAGATTGAAGCATACATCACCTGTTACGCTCCCCATACTGCCCATACGGGTCACAAAGACACTTTTAGATTACTACGGGTAGTACTAGGCTACTAGAGTACTGCTACTGCAAGCTAATACTGCAGATTAGCTATTGCCAATTTAGGACCTAAATGTTTTCAACAATTTTTCAAAAAAAAGTGGTTAGCGCATGCTTTATTTTTGAAAAATAAAAAACATTAGTTTCATTCTAAACCTAGACCTTGTAATGAATCCAATAAGATTCCAAAGTAAGAATGTTGAAATAGAACCGTGAAGTGTTATTAATGCAAAAGTAGCAACCAAATCCATTAGATTAGACAGAGCCAAGTCATATTCAAATATGGATTTGATTTATATCATCAAAATCTATTACAATATACTCCTTTTGTTCTACTCTATTTTCCCCATTGTATAAAAGTTGATTTTTTAAATATGGACTAAATGAAAAACATCAAGTCACTTTTCATTAACTTTAAGAAGAATAATTATCATATACAAATGTAGGCTATAATGATGGGTAATTGTGCAAAATAGAGTTGTCTTCCTTTTGGCTCTCAAATTTTCTAGTCAAAATCCAACTTTTAAAGTTTCCCACCAAAAATACAAAGGACTAAATAATTCAAATTACAACTGAAAGTTTCCATAGTAGACTTTACAAATGCCAAACCCTTTATAAAGGACCACCATAATTAATTACAAGTAGCTAAATTCTTAATCCACATTTAATTTCAAAAGACCAACTTGTTTCCCAATATAATTTGTCATCATGGCAAAGAGTTTTCTCTCAAATACACATCATCATAGAGAATAAGAATGCATGAGCTGTCTTTTGAAGTTCTGTTCTCCAACATCAACGGGACCAAACCCGATAACAAACAGAATAAGGCATCAACAATGCAGGGAATTGGTGACGAGCTGTCACTTGGAGGTTTTCTTCAACATAACCTCATATGCAGCCCCTTTCAAGGACCAAAGATAGGAAACAACGAAACACAAAGCCAACAAGATGTAACAATGAGGCTTCAAGTATACCAACAACCAGCAACCAATGAATCAAATACACTAACATCATCAATCAGCAACCAACAACTACTCAATCAACCAGACAAGATGACAAACATGAATGAAGACCAAAGACAACTATGCGTAGGCCAACTATTCCATCAAAGTAGGAACTTGAAGTTACTAGTTGGTTGTATTTCAAAAGTGTCGAACACATTCAAATGCAGCAGATGGACGATTCAAATATTATGGAGAAAATTTAAGAGGAGTGTCAGATTGGACCAAAATCTTAAGCTTTCCAAGAACTACACTGGAAGAGTAGAGAGAAAGCCCAAACCACTTCAAGTAGAAAATTTAATGGTTGCACCTCTAAAGAACATAACAAACATTCGATTGTTGGCAAATCCTTGAATCTAAGTAAGAGCAAAGCACACAGGTACATCAAAAGAGGTATGATCAGAAGACACTCTAATGTAATGAAACCAACACTGACTCCCATAAACAAGCTCCAAAGGCTCAATTGGTGTATGTCACATCTCATTAATGTCAACACATGTCCAATGTTTAATGATATGTTTGATTACGTGCATGTTGATGAGAAATGGTTTTGAAGACAAGTCAAAATTATTACTTAGCACCTCAAGAAGTGGAGCCTACAAAATGCTAAGTCAAAGAGGTTCATCATAAAAGTGATGTTCCTCATAGTAGTGGTAAGGCCTAGATTCAATGAGGATGAGAGTTGTCTGTTTGATGGGAAGATTGGTTGCTGGCCATTCACTAAACATGTGCCAGCACAAAGAAGGAGCATACATAGAGAGGCAAGAATAATAGAGACAAAGCTAATTAAGAAACATAACTAAAGAAGTCATCAAAAAAATGTTCATCAACAAACTCATACCAGCAATCAAGTCTAACTGGCCATTAGGAACAAGTGGCAATATCAATATTCAATAGGACAATGCAACACCACATATACTCAACACATATCTAGATTTCCAACATGCAACAAATTCAGAATATTCAACTGGACAATGCAACACCACATATACTCAACACAGACCCAGATTTCCAACATGCAACAAATTTAGAAGGATTTCAAATAAAAACCGGTAGCTCAGCCTCCTAACAATTCAGATACCAATGTTTTGGACTTGGGCTTTTTTAGGGTTATACATGCTATATAGCAGCATGAGCAAGCACCAAGGAATATGCACAGACTCATACAAGTTGTGCATAATGCATTTGATGTTTTCCAACTAAGGCTACTGAACCATGTATTCCTTAGTTTGCAGTATAGTGGAGATAATGAGAAAGCATGGAGGTAATAATTTCAAATTACTACATGTTAGTAAGCAGAGAATGAAGAGAGGTGGTGTGTTGCCAACTTCAGTACTGGTGCCAACAGATTTAGTAGAGAAATGCTTAACATCAGCAATACAACAATATGTACACTTAAGTGGAATGGCATTGACAAACAACAATGATGAAGATGGAGTGCAGATGCATAATAATGGGGCATACATGGCACAACAAGAAGCAAAGGACATGGATGCACAAGAAATGGATGAATTATTAGAAGATTTACATATTAACTAGAAAATACCATATATTATATATGCAATATGTCAATATTTTAAATGGTTTTAGTAGGAAAATAAATTTCATTTAAAGTAGTTGACAACATTGTAATGCTTAAAATGATCAAACAGTCAACATATATACAAACATGAGTATTAGAACAAAAATGTAACATTTCAATAAGTATAAGAACTATATATGGTGGCATATAGCAACAATTACAACATAAGAGCAGTAGCACACACTCATTTAGTCATAGACAACTTTATCATCATTGAGAATATGTTTCTTAGATATTGATTATATTTCATAGGAGTAAGTGTGTTGTACCCTAGTTGCATGCTACCATATATGCCTCATCACATAGTTCACGACTTAAAGAAATGGCAAATTGTCTAAATGCATCATGTCAAGTAATATTCTAGGCGCACTCCATCATAGAGGACATATATGCATTAATTACCTATATCAATGAACCAATTTAGTAGCAATGGGGCAATTTAGTGGGACAGAGGGATTTTGGACTGAATGACATTCAAGGACCAGAAGGCCCCTAGTACCCATGCTCTAAAGCAACAAAATCACACTAGGAAATAACTAGTACCACACCAGAATCACCATATTACCAATATCACCCAAAAAAACAACAAGGAACTAAATCACAAAGGAACTAAATCACACAAGAACTAGCCTTAGTACTATATCCCACAAAAACAACAATCACCATAATGATCCTATCAGTAATCACCATATCACCAATATCACCATAATCACCAAATATTAGAATCACTATATCACCAATCCCACAAACACAACAATCACCATAATTCAAATACAAAATCAACATTTCACCAAATATTACAAACAATCAAATACATCAATCACTATATCACCAATATCACCATAAAATCAAATACAACAATCACCAATATCACCAAATATTACCACCAATCACCATATCACCAATATCAACATAAATGAAATACAACAATCACCAATATCACCAGCAATCTAATACCATATTGCCAATATCACAATAAATCAGTCCTACACCAAAATCACACCACAATCAACCTAGGTCCAATATCACAGGAAAACATCAAGAACCATAAAACTTAAGCATGAAACCACTTATAATGAAACAAAAAGCATGAATCAGCAAGGAACTAAAGCATAAAACTCAAGCATAAAGAATGAAACACATAAAATGGAAATAAAGCATGAAACTCAACCATACATCATGAAACTCATCAACCATAAAAGCATGATCCAATTAAAACAAAACTTAAGGCAACTTAAAATCATTAATTCACAAAAATGAAGAGACATGTATTAAGTTCAGAATACCTCACCCTAGGGTTTTTTGAAGTACAGAGGAAAAAGCATCTTGAGCATGTCATGATTAGGTTTTGGTTTATATCCAGGAGGTAGCCATTAAGAATCAGCAATTGTTCCTCCAGTTTTGGGCTCAGCCTGCCCATCTCCAATGTCAGGCTTCGTCACATCCAGATTCAACCCATTCTCGTGACAATAGATCTCGCACTCCAACCTCCTCTATGCCCTCATCCTTTGTCTTCGTCAGTACTCAAGAGTGGACCAGATCTCCTTCGAAGTGTCCAAGACAACTAATTGAGGTTTTTCCATAGGAGGAAGGGAGTTTGAAAACTGGGACATGGTAATAGAAGTTGTGGAGTATGGATATGAACATGAGTGGGTTGTTGGATGGTGGGGATAAGAGTGTTTTTCAGGGATACGATCTGATCGGAGTTAGGTCATCATCATAAGGGGTGTGTCAGGGACGAATTCATCCCACTTGTCACCATAATCACATCGAAAATCTCTGACATGCTAGGTGGTCGAACCGAACAAGACACGAAGTCAAACACAATAGGTTTAAACCCAAAAAAGTGAAAACCAGAGGAGTGTTTAGAATAAAGGTGGGTACAAGTGTAGAGCTGTCAACAAAACATACACCAAAATGATCAAGAGGAGACGAGGGGAATTATGTAGTTATTGTGGAAAATGGTACAGAGACGAAGTAGATCTAGAGATAAAGACAGCTGCAGTGATTAGAGTTAGAAAAGGGAAGGAGTTATTAGTTCATACAGAGGAGTGCAAGAGGGAATATAGCCCATTAACCGGAAATTAGAGACTTTTCATTAGGCTTAATAAGTTATCACAACATAACCAAATAAAGAAATGGGGCAAATATATTGGGACAACTCAAATAGAATAATGGGGCAAATAGAGTGGAACAGAGGGAGTATATTTATCATTTAATTTAAATAACTTTTAGTAAAACTTTTTTTAATTTAGTTTGGTTAATTTTGTCACGGGGTGGATTATTCATTTTAGATAAGTTCATTCCCATGATAAAAAGAATTTGATTTTTGACTATTTTTTAAAATAAAAAATTTGATAATTAGGCCTTGAAGGCAGCACACCAAACAAGTTGGTTACATGGGTCGGGGCCTCAGTAGGTGGGTTTCTCTCGAAAATTCCGGGTTGGATATTTCATAACGGAGAACTCGGAAAATATAGAATCACACAAATGTATGTGGTACAATCTTAGGTTTAAGCAGGGTTTTGGCGGCTATCCGTCCGAACGCCGGCCGTTTCCTTCATCTCTCTCTCCTCTCCCTTAATCACCACCTTCGTCACCCCTTTTTTCCTCAATTTAGTCACAACATTCATCCTTTCAACTCGTCATTTCTGGGTTTTATTCAATCTGCCGTTTTATCTCTGAAAACACAACCTAAAATGTGGAGAAAAACCTCAAAAGTTGAGATTTTGAGGAAGATTCGGCCTTTTGGAGAGCCCAAACCCTTCTCGAATTTCCCAAGATTGAATGAATCATCAAAATCTAAGCTCTTTTTAGGGCATAATGGGGTGAACCCCTGGTCTCCATTGTTGGGTGTTGTACAAAATGGGGAAATGATTTCACAAATTAGCAACGTGGGTAGTTCTAATTTCATGTTTTCTACAAACCCTTTTGGAATTTCTAAGTTTAATAGTAAGTGGATGAGTAATTGTTACGCTTCAGCGGCGGCGGAGATTGTGACTGCATCATCTGAGGAGGATGATGAGGTTCGAGAACTGGTGGATCAAATTAATAAGCTGGAGAGGGAAAAGGTGGTGCCTTCGAGGCAAAAAGAGGCCAGATATTCGCTTGCTGGGATGACTCGTAGGAAGTACACTGCACTCAGGAAGAGGCAAGTGAAGGTGGAGACTGAAGCGTGGAAGGAGGCGGCGAAGGAGTATCAGGAGTTGTTGACTGATATGTGTGAGCGGAAGCTTGCCCCTAATCTGCCTTACATGAAGTCGTTTTTTTTGGGTTGGTTTGAGCCTTTGAAGGACGCTATTGAAAAAGAAAAGGAGAAGAATAAGATAGGGAGAAATCGGCCGCTTTATGGGGAGTGTTTCGATCAGTTGCCAGCGGATATGATGGCGGTTATTACTATGCATAAGCTTATGGCGTTGTTGATGGCTGGTACTTGTAGTGGTACTGCTACTGTGATCCAAGCTGCGAGCCAGATTGGCGAAGCTGTTGAACAGGAGGTATTGCTCACTTTGTAGCTCTGAATGTACTTTTTCCATTTATACTCACGTTACTTTTTTGAATGCTTAGACGATTTATTGGAGTATTTGTGATGAATATGAGTTTTGTTCATAGAATGACATTGTGTTTTAGAATCATTGAAATGGGAAACCAACGGAGAACTTTAAATGGAAGGAACGCTGTAGAGCAGTAAAACTATGAGATTACTACTTTTCATTTGTTTGGGTGTTTGATGTGGATAGCCTTTCGAATGTGATTGATGTGGAAAACTTTGTCAGATGTGCTTCAGTAAGTGCGTAGTCTTTTGGAGTTTGATCATAGCAGTTATGATGTCTGTGACTAAGTGAGAGTGACTGGTTCTAAAATGCTTTATCTGTGAAACTGGATTGGTTTCCCCGCATGTCCATAGTCAAAGTCTGAGTTATCCCCCTTGATACTCTAATGAGAGCAATTTTTTTAGTGTTAAGTGCTAAAATTTGTTACGGAAATGTCAATACGTCTTTCACTGATCAGCGTAAGCTAGGTGTCTTACAAACTCTAAAGGATGGTTGCAGCTTGATACCATCATACTTTCATAGTATGTGTTGCGGTACAATTTTGGGGTTCAGGACTGGGTACTCAAATTTGTACAATTAGTGAATTGGGTATGATCAGTAACAGTTGAACTATAAATAATAAGAAGAATAAGTTCAATGATTATGGTTATTGGCTAGTAAAACCAGATCGCAGGGATCCAGCAAATCAGATCTTGTTTTGGGACACACGAGTCCTGTTCCTAACCAGGGTCTGTTCCACGTTCCAAGTAACTCTATTCATACAAATCCCGTTATGGTGACGTAAGATGGTACTGCTTCAACAGTTGGTTATAATACTGTGAAGGCCCTTCCATTTTATCTGTCAATCTGTGCTTGATAGAGGTTGCATAGTGACCTGTTCCAAATTTATTGTCCGCCCTTCCGTAATTTTTAAGAAAGGCTAGCTTGTTCCATGTATATAAGCCAATCCAAATTCACTTTCCTTGAACTAATAACTGCAAGTTTAGCAATTTCGATTAGTGGGTTTGGAAGAGGAAAGGAGAAGGAGGTGTTCTCGAGAAATTCTTTGATTGCTATTTGCTATCCTATGGACTATTTTGTTGGAACAGAATGCAAGGATTTTTAGGGAGTCACTGTTTTCCCGCATATGTTATGGGTTAAGGTTTCTTTGTTAGCTTCCTTGTGATATCACTCAATTGGGGAGTTACAAAATAGTTACGCTGATTTGTAATTTTTTTGTGTGTTGTTAGAGGATATCTTGTCCTCTAACTGTACTTCCTCTTTTACTTCAATAAATTTTTTTTTCTTATAAAAAAATAACTGTAGGATTAGTAATTTTAGGGATGTGCATAAGTCACATAAAGTACATCTAGCTGACCCAGTTTGATGTCTTTCAGGCTAAAATTCGAAGATTCTTGGAAAAATCAAAGAAAAAACCTGCATCTTACGACACTGGTGAGGATGATGAAGCAGACTTGCAAGAGAGGCTTGCAAAGAAGGTGACAAATTTATTGAAGAAGCAAAAAGTTCAACATGTTCGGAACATAGTGAGGAGACTAGATGAATCAAAACCTTGGGGCTTGGAAAACCATGTAAAGGTTTGTGATTCTTCCTTGAAGAATTTTTTTTCATTCCTTATTTTTTTAATTGATCATGCTGCATGTTTCTGAGTTATTGTTTCAGGTTGGGAGCAAATTGATCCAGCTATTGATGGAAAATGCGTTTATACAACCTCCAGCAGATCAATTAGCAGATGGTCCACCTGACATTCGCCCTGCATTCTCCCACACACAACAAACTTTATGTAAAGAGTCACAGTAAGATTTAGTTTTAATGCTTTCCAAACAGGCTACCTTCTCCAAGGGAAGAGGAAAAGTCAAATGACTTATTTGTCATTTTGTTTTTCTATTGAACAGGAAGAGGAGATATGGCATTATACAATGTGATCCTCTGGTGCTCAAGGGTTTAGAAAAAACAGTGAGTAGATTCTTGTTCCCAAGTAGTGGGCGCAGTTGGCTTTACCATTCTGCCCTTGTTGGCATATGATGTGCAGAACTGATACTTTGTTTACATTGTTGAATCAATATTTATTATTATTTATTAATGTTTTGAGATGGTTCAATCAGGCTAGGCACATGGTGATTCCTTACATGCCAATGTTGGTCCCTCCGATGAGCTGGAAAGGGTATGCATTCTGAATATTGTGGTTGTACCTTATTTTATTAACTAGCCTTTCTTGTTTTGTAATTGTTTCTTCGTTCAATCTTGTACCTTATTTGACCTATTCGGCATTACTATGCTGATTATGACACAGCTAATTAAGCAAGGTGGTCCATTGGCACTGTGCTATCTATTTTCATGTGCAAGAATTGGGAACTTCTTTCTTAGGCCTACTTATTAATCACTAATGATTATTGATGCCCTCATCTCAACTGCATGTTCTGTCTCATGCTTTTGTTGGGTATGGAGGGAAGAAAAAGGAGATTATGCAGGATGTTGATTAATTTTGGATTACACTTGATTGTTTCCTGGGGCATACATATTAGTCAATCTGTTAAACCTTATGTGCTTTGGTAGGTATGACAAAGGAGCATACTTGTTTCTTCCATCTTATATTATGCGAACTCATGGATCTAAGCAGCAAAGAGATGCTCTCAAAAGGGTTGCAAAGAACAGTCTGAATACCATTTTTGAGGTTTGAATGTTTTTTTATTCTTTGCTTTATTCTTTAAAAGAACCTTCTTTCTTGTTTTTTCCAACTTGTTTACCTTTCTTGTGTCTATATAGTAGTCATAGTTTGTCACTGTGATTCAGGCTCTTGATACACTTGGCAACACCAAATGGAGGATCAATAGAAAGGTACTTAGTATCACAGACAGGATATGGGCCAGCGGTGGTGGCCTTGGTAATTTAGCTATCCGAGAAGATGTAAGTTTATCTTGCAAGAGGTTTTTGTTGGGAAGGTGATTTGCACTCATCATTGCTAATGTTTATTGCATTGCAGATTTCTATTCCAGAGGAACCAGATACAGATGATGATGCGAAGATAAAAAAATGGAAATGGAAAGTTAGATCTATCAAGAAAGAAAATGCAGAAAGGCACTCTCAACGTTGTGATACAGAACTCAAGCTAGCTGTGAGACATTTCCTTTGTTATGCCACCATTTTGAAATAGTTTAGATACTCGAGTATTAATGCCTTTTTTGAGGTGGTTGTAGGTGGCCAGAAAGATGAAGGATGAAGAGGGGTTTTACTATCCACACAACTTGGATTTCCGAGGTCGCGCTTACCCTATGCACTCACATTTAAATCATCTTGGTTCTGATCTATGCCGGGGAATCCTAGAGTTTTCAGAGGGCCGCCCTCTTGGAAAGTCCGGACTTCGCTGGCTCAAAGTACATCTGGCGAATTTATTTGCTGGTGGTGTTGATAAATTGCCCTATGAGGGCCGCATAGCATTCACAGAGAATTGCCTGGATGATATTTTTGATTCTGCGGATAGGCCTTTGGAAGGAAGACGCTGGTGGTTGACTGCAGAAGATCCTTTCCAGTGCCTGGCTGCATGCATAAATCTTACCGAAGCATTAAGAAGCTCATCTCCTGAAGACTATCTATCACATATTCCTGTCCATCAGGTACTTCTGTTATATGGAATCAAGATTAAGCTTCAAGGAGTTTATCCATCATTTCTTACTATAATGGCTTTTAAATTACACATATATTAAAGATTGACATATTTTTTGTGGGTTTTCTCGTTTGCAAGGATGGCTCTTGTAATGGTTTACAACATTATGCTGCCCTTGGAAGAGACAAGGTAATATGCCTTCTGTTGTGTTATCCTGCATGGTTTCCTTTGTTTTGGTTTTGGTAAGATTTGGAACTATAGAATCTTTTTTTCTCTGAACATAGATGGATTTCATGCTATTTATGTGAAGTAATCCTAGAAATTGATTTATCTTTGTTTAGCTGGGCAGGTGTAAGCGTAACCATCTTTCTTTGCTATACTGTGTAGATGTTCTGCATTAAATGTTGAGGGTTTAGAAAACAAATTTAGGCATATGATCATCTGGGAAAATCATATTTTGGCTTGAGAACTCTAAAAATGTAGCATACAGGATCGTGATGAATATAAGTGTGATTTTTTGTAACTTAATAATTCAAGCATAAAAGAAAATTATTATGTTAGTATCTTGGGTAAGTTGGAGTGCTGGACAAAGAAAAAAATAACACGGAAAATCGGCAAGGAAGAATTGAAGAAAAACCAAAGGAAAAGAATACTCGTGAGAGTTGTGATGAAAATTTTCTTCACCTAAGTTATATGCACCCTGACTCCTGTCATTAGGCTGCCAATTATTGGCTGGTTTACCTAGGAGTACAGGCAATGTTCTCCTTCCTGCTGTGCTCATTCCTCTTTAAGCAATCTAAAATCCAGGAACTGCAATGCCTGTGATGCTGGTGTTATGTTTCCATTTACTGATGACTGTTATTTGTTCAGCTGGGAGCAGAGTCTGTGAATCTTGTGGCAGGGGATAAACCAGCTGATGTTTACTCTGGGATTGCTTCTCGGTAAGTCAAACACTCTTGATATACTATGGCAATGATCAAATTCTCTGAAATACAAATTGAAAGTTTTGTGGTCTGATATTTTCTGAAAGAAGAAAAAAACAAAAGTCCAAATTAAAATGACTTAGTATTATCATCATGAGGTGCTATTCAGAGATGTTAGTACAGCTGTACAGGACTTAGGAGTAGTTGTGTGTTCTCTCTTTAAACTCATTTGCTATTTTCCTCTTGTTGGAGCCGGCATATTATTTTTACAAGCTTATGTCATGTTATCTGTAGGATATTTTTCATGAATTCGGACTGATGGCATTTGCTTCATTTATGACACTACTAACCTGCTTTTGGATTTTGTTCAAACTTCCTCTGTCCCGTTTTAATCATAATGATTTCCTCTTTGGAAAGTTTCTGAACTTAACTTGTTTTTGCTAAATTTAACTTATGTTTACTGAACTATTGCTTTTTCCAGACTCATCTATTGCTAAAATTAACTTATTTTTGCTATACTCATCTTATTTTTGCTGATCTTAACATATTTATGCTGAAGTTAATTTATTTTACTGAAACTGATTCAAAGTGTAACGTTACTTTATTTGCCCAATGCTCTCTCTTATAATTGCTATTCAATTTCTTCCATGCAGAGTTCTTGAAATAATGCGTAGTGATGCTGAGAAAGATCCTTCTACTGAACCTAATGCAATCCATGCAAAGCTTCTGTTGGATCAGGTATCTTCTTCTTCTACTTTGTCTGCCTCTTCCCTGTTAGGTTTTTGTAGAAATCTTCATTTGTGACATCAGGTATGTAAATTTTATGTTTGGTTATGATGGTTTTGGATAATATGTTCTATCTTATCTTTATAATTTAAGGTAACTCTTGAGATGGCATCTATATTTGGGAATTCCCTTTACACACTTCAAGACAATCAGGAACAGATAAAATTATGAGTACAAAAGAGTACACATTCCTATAATATGGATTACAGAATAGAGGAAATCAATATAAGAGATATGCACCCAACTTACTAGAATTTTATACCAGAAAAGAATAACAGTAAGAAAAGGCTAGAAGTCAAAATAAGAAGGAAAATTCTACAACTATGCAACAATCTAGGAAGAATTTCGCAACAAAAAAAGTCTTGGAAGAATTAAGTGATGAAATATTGTTTATAAAGTGAAGCTAAGTTTTATTTAATAGAAACAACGTGACTATCATCAATCTTTTTTATTCAGTTCAGTTATATAAGTTGTTGCTCTTATTATTTATGTGTAATTATACATTTCTCTAAATAAATAATCGTTTGATTAATACCTACTCATTCTATGACTATAACTTTTTCACAATGTAGCTATTATTTGTTTTAATGCCTATTTATAAATTAATTTGAAAGTAAAATAAGATTTTGAACATACCTTTTTTAATTTCATTCACACATTTCTTGCATTTGGAATTAGTAATTTCTGTGCTTGAGCTGATGATATTTCTATATTAGTTTTGTATCTGATAGCCTGGATTAACACTTGGCTGAATTTGATGCAAAAACCTAGGTGGATAGGAAGCTGGTCAAGCAGACTGTAATGACTTCAGTTTATGGTGTCACATACATTGGTGCTCGTGATCAAATCAAGAAAAGATTGAAAGAGCGTGATGTAATTAAAGATGATGTTGAGATGTTTGCTGCAGCGTGCTATGCTGCCAAGGTAAGTAGTTGCAATTAAGGCATGTGTGTTGCTCATGTTTTAAGTTTCATCAAGGGATGACAACTTTTGATCAATGTCATGTTTTACTTTGGAACATTGTTTCTCACTTGTCATCCCTTTAATCTCTTTATGGGATTTTGTGACTCTGTGGTACTAATGTATCATTCATTTTTCTAGTTGTCCCTAGTAGAATGTCTATGCCTCATGTTGTTCATTTCTGCCTTTCAACTTGGGAAGGGAGTAGGAGTAGTTGAGGCGCTTTTTCTATTTTAATCTTCACACATTGTGTAGCCTGTAAAACTCTCAATCTTGTAGAGTTTTGGAGAAGTTGGTCACTCTATTTTTTTGGTTGTGTAATTTTTTTGGTTACTGCAAAATAGGTCAAGCATTGAGGAAGACAAATGCTGCTTATACAAAATCACTATAAATACTCACTGTCAAAGCAGGGTCAGATGTCTTATATGATTTGGTCAAAGCTCCAGATGTGTACATTGTGTTCTTTTCTGTGCAGTACAACTTTTTAGAGGATATAGTTTTCTGAACGAAAGCTGAGTTAGAAAGGATTAGTAACTCAGGACTTTATAAAGTATATAGTAAAGAGGATGTATAAATTATTGATAAACTATAACATTGGTCTTTACTTTGTAGGTTTATTCATTTTAGTATGGTATTACCCCCTATAGTCTGCTCATACAACTTGTTCAGTTGATTAGTTGTTATTTTTTCCATGTATCTTGAGATTGTACCCCATTAATTTGGGATACTTCTGTGAACGTTTAGAATGTTCATTTTTTGTGAATTTTTTTCCACCTTAAATGCCTTTCTGAAGTTGAAGTTTTGCTTAATATTCTTTTGCATGAGCAGATCACCATGACTGCAATGGGAGAAATGTTTCAAGCAGCACGAGACATAATGGATTGGCTTGGTGACTGTGCGAAGGTTTGTGATCTTTGACTTACCTATCTACTACCCTTTTTATATACAAGTGAATATAAGCAACAATTTGACAAAAAAAAAAATTCCTGTTTTTAAAAAATTCTGCGGATTACCTGCCAAGCAAAAAGATTTTTTTTTTAATCTGTGTTTGTAGACTGCCAGCTTACTGAAATTTTGTGCTGTGTGCAATAGGTAATATAAAAGTCTTTATTGACAATCCATGTAATTTTGCCTGTGAAACAGATAATATCATCTGTAAACCAGCCTGTGCGATGGACAACACCCCTCGGACTCCCTGTTGTTCAACCTTATCGCAAAGTTGGAAGACGCCTTGTAATATTCTAAGCTCCTAAAATCTGTCTTGTACCTGTCTTGGAGGTTTGTCTATATTTCTCCCTTAACAAGCTGTTGATATGATTGCAGATCAAGACTTCTCTACAGGTTTTGACTCTTCGCTGTGATACTGACAAGGTAAGTTTACCCACTAAATAGATACAAACTTGCAGTCTTGCAAAATTGCAAGTGATCATAGTTTCCAGTTTTTCTCTTGCATTAGGAGAAATTTCACTTAGGGAGCGTGAGGTTTGGCCAAATTCCATATTGGGTACCCCGGAATTTCAACTTGTTCCAGTTTGGGTACCTCTAGTTAGGGTAGTTCTACTTTGGGTACCCAAGGTTAACAACTTGTTTCATTTTGGGT
Source organism: Dysphania ambrosioides (assembly GCA_026401315.1). NCBI lineage: Eukaryota > Viridiplantae > Streptophyta > Magnoliopsida > Caryophyllales > Amaranthaceae > Dysphania > Dysphania ambrosioides. Next base: position 22,085,767 of record CM048664.1, on the reverse strand, counting down.
ACCTCTCCCAAATACCATTGACTTTACATCATCTGTTTTGTGTGGCACCAACTAATTTTTTCTTTTCTTCTTTTTTTTTTGTGAAAAAAATGATTGATGGCTGTGATAAAAAGGCATGATAAATTAAAACACAAGTTTTAGAAAAGCTCTAATATATCTAATATTTTCTCAATAAAAATTTTAAAAATCAGTATAAGTTACTTTAAAAAAACCACCCTGATTTCAAAAAAAAAAAAAAACACCCTTAATTTGAAAAAAAAAAATCCCAACAATTTTCAACAAATATATAGAACTACAACTTTTAGTAAGATAAAAAACAGACAACGAGATCTATGCCATATAACAAGTTGTTCAAGGTTAACATTATAAAACAAACGTAGTACTATGGTCTTACAAGTATACTAGTTGTTTTTTCGTTAGTAATGACCTCAATTAAAAACTATTGCACACACTTTTCACCCACGTTTTTTATTTTACTGATCCAAGAAAAATGTAGCAAAACATTTTTCATATATACTACAGAGTGAATGACTTCACAAGCTTGTTCATACCCAAATAACATTTTTTTTCTGTAAAGTTGTCATAACCTTCAAATTTTTATAAAAAAATTAAAAAAAAGTTAACCAGTGTCATGTTAACAACTTAACGAAAATGTTAACAGTGTTAGGGAGAGGTCCCGAAATGGAACGATTAGTATCTTAGATATCCAAAGGGGAATTAGCCAAACTTGAAGTGCCCAAAACAGAATTTGGCCAAACCTTTAGGCTCCCATAGTGGAAATTCTCCTAAATCTTAGGTATCCAAAGTGGAATTACCGAAAGTTGAGGCACCCAAACCCAAAGTAGAAATTATCCTAATTTTAAGTACCAAAAGTGGAATCTCCCAAACTTGAGGTACCCTAATGGAATTTGGCCAAACCTCAGGCGCCCAAAGTTGAAACTCTTGCTTTAGTTGTGTGCTTAATTTTGGTACGAGGTTGAGATTATAAGTTATTTATTTATGCCAGATTATGAGCAAGCGTCAGAGAACAGCATTTCCTCCAAATTATGTCCATTCTCTTGATGGTTCCCACATGATGATGACTGCCATTGCCTGCAAACAGGCTGGGTTGTGTTTTGCAGGTTCGTTTAGTATGCCCAACTTCCACACTATCTGTATTAAGGGGATTTGTTTGTAGCTCATTTTGACTATTTGTTCTACCCCATTCTGTAGGAGTTCATGATTCTTATTGGACACATGCATGTGACGTTGAGCATATGAACCGGATCTTAAGGGAGAAGTTTGTTGAACTCTATGACCAACCTATACTTGAGCATGTAAGTATTTTTGTTTCATGATGAGCGTTCTTTTGCTCCACAAAGCTCTAATTAGAAGTTCTTTCGTCTTTTTTGTCTCTATATATTGGGCTGGTATGAGTGGGAGATAAAACAGTTTTAGAGAGTTTTTTTCCCTGCCTTAATACTAAAAAATAAACTCTAGCAAACTAAGGTTCATACATTGGACCCCTGGGACCTGAACTTAGGCTGAGCTTTGGTTTGTTGCAACCTACTTTGGTATATTTGCTTTTCAGTAACGTATTCCTAAATTACTCGAGGAGTGTTTGTGTGCAGTTGTTGGAGAGCTTTCAAGAAAATTTCCCAACGTTAGAATTTCCTCCTATCCCCGAACATGGAGATTTTGACTTACGGGAGGTTCTGGAGTCTCCTTATTTCTTCAATTAATCTGACGACAGGAATACCATGATTGATGTACATAGCCTTCTCCTGATCATCACCAAAGAAGATGATGGGCCAATTAAAGAATTTTTGTTATTCATGGTTCATTAATATGGAAGGAAAGGTTTGGATCCCACCCTCCTGAATACAAAATTGGAGATGGAATACAGGAAAGAAGTCTCTGTGGACCATCTGCCTGCATATTATATGATAATGCAAGTATATGCTGTATCATGGACCAGAGTTTTTCCTCCGTGTTTTATTGGGTGGGAAACCTGCTTTTTGTGTACTTGAGCCTAAGATCAAAAGGAGAAACAGGGAGAACTATTTCATGGCAACCAGGAAAGAATCCTGGATGGCAGTTGCAGTAAAAGATCCCGCAGCAGTTGTGCTGGATTCATCAGGCGCAGCTACAAGATGGTGATGCAAAATTCAACTTTGGTGAGAGCTTCTTCAGTTGGGTTATTTTTGTAACTGATTGGTGATGATTTATTTATCGGACAATACACAGAATAAAGAGCGGTCACATCCATGAAGGGATGACTGTATTCATAGATTCATACACGGCTCAGTGCTCTACTAATGTGATTATATGAATTCTTTTCACTCTCTTTGATTGTTTGTAGGAAAGTTTCTATGAGTTGTGTAGGATGGAATTGTATAAACATAATCATGTACTAAGAATGTGAGTTTGCTTGAACATCAAGTTGTTGCAACTCTTGACATGTGATCTTACTTGTATAGTCTTTAGTACAAATATGATTATGGTATAAATTTTGTTTGACTATCCATTTTCTTTGTTTCTTTGCCCATGGGTTATGGTAGCTCTAATAAATCACGCAACATCATAGCAATTAGACATGTGCACTGGGATGGGTTAGGGCCGGGATGGGGTGGGTCAAAGAAGATGCAAAACGGGTCGGGCTGGGTCGGGGCAAAGGAGACCTATAACGGGCCGAGTCGGGCCGGGCTATCCAAAAGAGAGTATAGTTTTTATATATAGAGGGGGGTAATTTACGTGTATCACCTCTAATCTTTGGTAGTGGATCATCGACAAATAAGTGGAAATAATTCGTTACCTTATAATGTTTAAAAGTTTTGGAAACTATAAGTCTATTATTGACCCGACTTGATTCATTAAAAACCCAATAAAACATGACCCTTTAAGAGACCGACTCATTAAGCCCATTATTGATTAGGCCCTTTTACAAACGGGTCGGTCAAGGGTTTTTAACGGGCCCCTACCCATTTGAATAGGTCTAATAGCAATGTACTATGGTTTCTTTTTGTGCCTCAAATTCTCTTTACCATGAAATTCATCGCACAAATTACTATGTCATTGGAGAAAGTTGCCCTTTGATTAAAGGAGAACTATAAATTTCTGTCTCAATTCTAAGATGTCACATCTAAGTTGCTCCAAGGGTTGTGCTTGTCGTTGAAACAGTAGAGGAGAGTTGATATTGGATGTTCAAGTTTTTCAAATGGAAGCAGGTAAGTGTGAAATTACATGAAATCGACTTATATAGACAGAACATTGTACCTCTATATTCCACTTGCATAATTATTTTCTTTCTCTATTGTATACTTTGATCTCATCCTATCTCACATTTTTTTTTTTTTTTTTAATCTATATCAATCTCCCATTGCTTCATGAAGGTAAACCCCTTGATTCTGAATCTGTCGTGAAAAGGACATGTTGCTTAATGTTTCTTATACTTGCCTTGTTTCAATTATCAATTACGTAGTTGATCTTTTTCATTTGAAAAGGTCCAAACATCCCATTTGCAAAATCATTTGAATATTAAGTTCAATTATATACCCCCTATTAAAAAATCCTAGCTACTTTTCCTCTACTCCTTTTCTCTCTAAGTTTCATGAATCTCAAAGTTTATTAGGTTGGAAATTTGGCTAATTCTATCCTCTCTCATCATTTAGTTAATGTGCATACTGCCCAATTTCAATATAAGTTACATTAGTTACGTGTAGTTAATTCCTCTATGATAGGATTGTTCCAATTGAGTATGAGAATAAGTATTGTTGAGTATTAATAAAGTGTCATAAAATTAGTTTGTTCGAAAAGAATCATGTAGTTTTTGGAATGCAAGCAGATGAAGAAGATGGAAATTGACCTCACGGCCGCAACAAATAGTTAGATCATCTCTCTGAAAAGGCTATATATTCCAGCACTGTGTCCGAGAGATATCCCACAATGCAAATGATTCCTTCGTTTGATTCAATTTGTTATGTATATGTTAAATTCGGAAAACTTGTTTAGATATCATATGACTATTTATTAATGAACAAAACTGATATAAACTCTAAGATTCTTGTACCCTATTTTTGAGTAATTTTTTATTTTTAAAATTGAAATAAAGGTACTTCATACTCCTTAGGGTCATATAAGGAGGTTTAAAACTATTTAATATCTTATATTCGATCTTTGTAGTCCTTAAAAACGAGTTATGACAATTATAGGAAATGGGAAATTGGTTAAAATGGGTGTTTAGATTCAAAGTAGTAGTATCACTCCAATTGTCTAATATGTTATTGTAAGACCCATAGTAAACATATCAAAGTGTCACGTCTGAAATTTTATAAGGTGTTCAAATTTTGAAGGTCATATACATTATTTTTGAGTTTTTTTTTAAAAAATATGAAAATGAAATAAAAGTATTGGATGGTTTTTAGGGTTATATGAGAGGATTTGAAACCATTTAATACTTCATATTTTTTTTCAAAGGCTTTAAAAACTAGTTAAGGACCCAAATTTAGGAGTTTAGGAAACGAGTTGCAATGGGTGTTTAGAATCAAAGTAAATGTTTCAATTACTCTGAAGGCCTAACACGACCCTCAAATACATGGTAGGTATATTAAGGTGTTTTCTTATCAGGTTTGAAATTATCCAAAAATAAACCCATTTTAAAGGTTTGTACATTGTTTTTGATATATTCTCAAAAATTTCCTAAAATGAAAATAAAGGTTCTCGATACTTCTTAGGGTTATATGAGAAAATTTGGAATTATTCATTATTTTAAAGTTGATCTCCAAAGATCTTAAAATAAATTTAGGATCCAAATATTGGAGTTTAGATATCACTTGATCGAATGGGTGTTTATAAGGTTGCAATCATTCTTAAACCGTAATATTACCCTATGAGACTCATCATAATAATAGTAAGGTTTCTCAATGAAATTATTCAAAATTACATAATTTTGAAGATATTATAAATTACTTTTGAGATATTATTGAATTTTTTTGAAAGTGATATAAAAGTTCTAGATGCCTAAAAAAAACTAGTAGAAGACTTTAGGAGGAAGTAATTATCAAGGATGAACAGAAAATAGAGTAAAGAAAAGATATATGTGCTCAGTAAGAATTCCTTGATTTGAAATAATTTTAACGAGATATTTCAAGTTTTTGTTGGATCAAGATTTTTGAGACATCGCCCAAGAATATCATGCTACTCAATATTCACTTTCATCATGAAAAAATTATACTCCATATAAATGACTAATTCTTATAGGGTCTAGACAGAGCTACAAAAATCAATACGACTAATAATGTAACATGTGTATACAATACTTTTTTGATAGTGTAAAGGAGATTTAATCTTAAGTATCAAGACTTAATTTAATTTTTCATAGTATATATTTCACCCACTAAACTATTCAGCATCCACAACTTTAGTGACTAATGCATATGTATACTAACTCTAGTATTCCATTTCTCTAGACAACACGACTCCACACCTAAGAGCATGATGGTTAAAGTCAAACATACACTTACCAGGTTTCCTTGCGCAGTTCTAGCATTCAAGTCAAATAGGATTATCCTGCTCTAATTACCAGATGCAATCTATCCCATTATTCATGCATTTCTATTATTGACACTACCCAAACAGTGAGCGAGTTTCTAAATTAATATGGTTAATTTAGACTTCTCATGGTAGATGTTGCCCTTAATGATACACCTGACTGCTAAGTACTCCGAAGATACGGCACTCGGTAGGAGTGCTTTGTCTCTTAACTAAATTCCTTAAGGCGTGAGGGTAGGAATGACAATGGGTCGGAGTCAAGTCAGACCTAGCAAAGTACGAATCTGATCCATCTAGTTTTCGGATCTTTATCTTAGATCCGAGTATGAAGTCGTAAAGTTCAAATCCGACCCGATTACTATTTTCGGACCTCCGAATCCGATCCGATCCATCAGACCTACGTTCCGTTATAATCCGACAAACCAAAAGTTGAACCCAAGTTGGTTTATATAGCTATGTTCTCATTGCTATTACCAACTATTTTCGATGTGGGACACTTAAGTTTTATGATAAAACCTCCCTTCTTCAAGGAAATATAAAGTTTTTCTCTCATATTATTTCCTATATTTTCTTAATGTGGGACACTTAAATTTTTTGTAAATTTTTTATTTTTCAATATAGGGGTTTATAAAACTATTCTCTCGTGTTATCTCTCAATTTTTTTTAGCATGAGAGTATGAGACACTCAAGTTTTATGATAAATCCTCCATTTTTTAATGTTGGGGTTTATAAAACTATTTTTATACTATCTCTCTCAATAATTTTTTAATGTGGGATATTTGAATTTATTATAATGCTTCTCTTTTTAAATGTGGGAATTTATAAAGTTATTCTCTCATATTATCCCCAATTTTTATTTCATGTGAGGACACTTAGTTTTATGATAAAGACTCCTTTAGGTTTCTTGATATAGAAGTTTATACTTAGTTTCTTATACTATCCCCACTCTTTTTTAAATGTGGGACACTTAAGGTTTATAATATTGCCTCATTTCTCAATGTGAGATTTTATAAAGTCATCCTCATACTGTCTCCTAAAAATTTTCAGTGTGGGACACTTGAATTTTATAATAAAACCTTCATTTTTCAATGTGGAGTTTTGTAAAGCTATTCTTTTATAACATCACTCAATTAGTTCTTCAATGTGGGAATATTTGAGCTTTAAAGAGTGCCTCAAATTTTTAATATATGACACGTTACTATATCAAAGATAAGGCAAAGAGCTTAGCAACCTTCCTCTTGATAGGAAAAAAATAGTATGCCTCAAAAACAATCAAGGAAGAGGGAAACATACACTATCATAGACAATAAAAACATAATTTATACTTTATATATATAATTTATTTGACAAATTAGAATAATTTATTGTTGTCTTATCAAACTATTAATATTAGTCGATGACGATGATGATCAAGTATATATTACAATGTGGATTATTAAGATTAATGGATAGAAATAAGAAAAAAAACACAATAATATTTGACAATTTTCCATCATTGTCAACATTTTAAACCTACCGTTTAAGTAAAAAAATTATTTGGGAGAAAATAACATAAAAACTTGCTAATTTTAGAATTAATTTTAATAATACATATTGGATAAATTTCTTCAATTATGTATTCATAATATCGTAAAAAACAACCTCTTAAGAAAATAAATGAATACGCACAACACTTCATATTATATATGTTGGTAAATCAATAGTAATAGTAATATACCCATCAAAATATTTCTTTATACTTGATACTAGTTATACTTTTATAACACCACCTTAGTGAATTGGCTAGGTAAGCCTACTCATGATTTCATTCTGTTACTTGCTTTACTATCTTTTTTATAGAATACATGCAATAACTTTTATAAAACATTACTAAAATAGTTTAAGAGTTAAAAATTACAAAGTATTAAATCAATTTTTTTCAACTAAAGTCTATTGTTTAAAATTTTAGTAAATAATTACAACTTTAGAAGTTAGTCGAGTCTCGAATACAAGATAAGACATATAATAAATAACGGTTAAAAAAGAAAGGAGGAGTATATTTCTCAAATGCAACGATGAAAAGAATAATAAAATTGTTGGCCAATTCATTATAAATAAATAAAAACAATGAACGTGTAAATAAGAAAATAATATGGAAGGTAAGAAGCACACATAGCCATTATTATTACTTGTTATTAAAATAAGACTATACTAGTTGAACTCTTTACCATGTTTGATTGTTAGTAAAAGCATGTGTTGATTAAAGTCATGTATAAAATTATATACTCCGTATACAAGATGAGAAACTAAGTTAAAAAGGGAAAAATTATGTAAGTTTTATCCCACATTTGCGGTTAAGAAAATGATAAAAAAAAGAAAAAGATATAAAAAACAATGGTCTTCTTAGATAAATTTTGATCAAAATAAAGCTGTTAATTAAGCCTTAATGCTATATAATTGGCCTTTTATAATTAAGAAAAATTATTTTACAAAATGAAAAACACTAGTAATAAAAATTAATAATTAATCAATTAATATTTTTCATATAAATAATAAATAAAATTTAAAATATGAGATGGATTTTATTCAGATTGGATGTGGATCATATTCGGTTAGATGTAGTACAAGATCCGAGTTTGATCCATCTCCTATTCGGATTCAGGCTTTTTTAATCGAATTCGGACTTGGGTTTTTTTCAAACAGGTTTGGATCGAACTTTTTCTTTCCGATTGAATTGGCATCCCTACTAGAAGGAGTACTTAGTTTTATACAATCGAAGGGCAACCCACTATTATTAGCAAGGCCAAATAAACTTAAGAACGAGTCTTGCAAGATATAAGTGTAACCGTGTAAGGTGATGAGCCAGATGACTTATTTGTAGAAAAGATAAGCTTGATCTTATCAGATAGAATCAACAAATAACATTAGTAAGAGATAGAATTTGATTATGATCAGAATACAGGAAAAGATAGATATTAGCATAGTTTCAAGCTAGTTGAACTATGTAACACAAGCTACTATAAATACAAATGTACAAATCGAAGCAATTAATCAATGAAACAGTTTTTCCTTTCAACCATAAATCAAAATATTGTAATTGTTTTGGTATCAGAGCCGGCTTCTTTGAGAGAGTTTTTTTAGCCCGATTTCATCATTTACCAAGCCTTACCTGTGAGGATGAGTGACCCACCGAAAAACTCGAGTGAAACTATCGTAGTTATGACTCAACTATTGGAACTTCTAGATAAGTTAGAAGTTAAGCAACAATAGGAGTCAAGAATATATAAGTGGTCCTCTCAACGTCTCGGAGAAATTGAGTACCCAAAACTACTCAAAGTGGTCTCGGTTAATGCTAATGGGGATCGAAGGGAGGGGGAGGCTCAAACACATCATGAGCATCCCACCATCACCTGACACCAAAAAGCACGCTAAATGGGCTTAGAAGGATGCAGTGGTCAAAATGTGGATCGTGGAGAACATAGAACCAGACCTAGTCAATCAATTCTTAGATTTCTCAACATCAAAAGAACTATGGGAAGGCATCAAATCATTATACAGTAATGGTACAGATGGATTACAAATATTCGACCTCACCATGAAAGCAAACACACTCAAGTAGGGCCGAGAAATAATAGAAGCCTACTATGGCAAACTCATAACGATCTGGAAAGAAATAGATCGTAGAATGCCAAATCCCATGAAATGCTCATCACCATTCACAACAAATTAACATAGCAAACTCGTCTATACCAGTTTTTGGCTGGTCTAGATGAAACACTTGACAAAGACAGGAGGGAACTAGTCAACCTAGATCCACTACCAACCATAAAAGCAGCGTACAATACCATACGAAGAGAAGTTTCAAGAAGGGAGATTATGAAGACAACAATACCTTCTCACTTACCTGTAGCCGACAGAATAGGAGGAGGTCTCACCGCAAAAAATCGTCCAGAGAAAGGAACTTACCGGAGGAACGAAGAAGACAAGTCAAGCCTCAAATGCTCACATTGTGGTGGCACCCGAAAAACCAAGGAAGGATGCTTTAAAATCATTGGGTATTCGGATTGGTGGACAGATAACAAGAGGAAGGGAGCCAACAGAGGAGGGGAGGGTAAGAACCAAGGAGCGGTGTCCATGGCCCTAGAAGAAGAACGGAAAAACCTAGAGAAGAGAGGGGAAGAACAACGGCAAAGAGAGAGAGAGAGAGAATATAGGAAAGGTACGGAAAACAACAACCCTAAAATCCCAAAATGCTCAGCGGACAAGAGATAGAGGGAAGATAGGGAAGGTAAGGAAAACGAAATCCTAAAATTCCAAAGTGCTTCCCAAAATCTAACCTAGCTTTGACCTACCGGAGCCCAACACCAAGTACAAATTAACCCGATTTTGTTCAAGCCCAAACATTAACCCTGAAAAAATCTTAAGTACAAATTAACAGAAAATTAACCCAAAATTTCGGTGGATATTTGAATGTGGAGCAACTGATACTATGACTAATGATGAGAGTGACTTTATGGAGACTGTAAAACCCTTATCCAAACTGCAAATGGTAAATGTATGGAGGTTGCCGGTGTAGAAAAAATTAAAGTTGGAGACAATATATATTTGAGAAATTGTCTTTATATCCCAGATCTATCCTACAAACGTTTATCTATCAGTCATCTCACAAGGGAATTGAGGTGCAATGTTATAATTACTTCTGATTTTTGTGTTGTGTTGGATGCTCAAACTCAGGCAATCATTGGGCATGGTGCTGAAAAGGATGGATTGTACTATATTGATGATATCTCCCGGCAAGGTACAACAACAATCAGTCATGGTTCTATTGAGGAACAACTCCGAATGTGGCATCGTCGATTGGGACATCCGTCAATAGGGTATTTAGAACGTCTTTTTCCTTCTCTGGCTGGTTCGAATCTTGGATTTGACTGTAAATCATGTTTTCTTTCAAAAAGTCATAAACATAACTATCCTAGGAGTAGAAGTAGATCTAATAAACCCTTTCACTCAGTACATTTTGATGTGTGGGGCCCTGCTCTTGGCAGTTATGGATTTATGTATTATGTTTTATTTATTGATGATTGCACCCGTATAAGTTGAATCTATTTCTTAAAATATAAGTCAGAAGTTTATGATGTTTTTGTTGAATTCTATCAAATGATTCTTACTCAATTCCATACCAAAATTCGTGTTCTCCGCTCTGATAATGGGGGAGAATACATTAACCAGAACATGAAAACCTTTTTTTTTCTAATCATGGCCTTATCCATCAAACCACATGTCCTGATACTCCGTAGCAGAATGGAGTTGTAGAACAAAAGAGTCATACACTGCTCGAAATGACCCGAGCTATGATGTTTGAATCCCATGAATCTCTCGGAAATGGGCATCAACTGCATTTGCAAGAGTCTCAGGTAAATAATCCTAACTCTGAACCCTTGTTGGAAACTGATGACATAACCTTTGAAGATCGATATGAAGTGATATCATCTGCCTCCTAGAAGCACAAGAGGGATTACTCCAAAGCGATACGATCCCTTATATGAATCCTAGAAATCTAAGTATCCAATTCAGAGTTCACCCAACAATAATATATCTTTTACAGCCGCAACCTTTAAAGCGGCCTTACATTTTGAAAAAATTCCAACTACAGTTGAAGAAGCTTCCAATAGTGAACATTGGAAGAAAGAAATGGAGGAAGAATTCAATGCCCTTACTAGAAACGATACATGGGAAAAGTGCATAATTCCCAGCAATAAGAAGGATGTAGGTTATAGATGGGTTTTAAAAGTCAAGTACAAATCTGATGGGAGCATCGAACGATATAAAGCTAGACTGGTGACAAAAGGATATACACAGGTGTATAGGATAGACTATTCCGAAACCTTTTCACCTGTGGCAAAAATTGATACAATCAGGGTACTATTCTCAGTAACAACCAATAATAATTGGCCGTTATATCAGTTAGATGTAAAAAATGCTTTCCTGCATGGCGAAATCACATAAGAAGTATATATGAAAGCATTGCCAAGGCTCTCAAGAAGTTTTCTGAAAGGTGAAGGGTGCAAGCCCAAGAAGGCACTATATGGGTTAAAACAATCTCCAAGAGCATGGTTTGGTAGATTCACATTGGTCATAAAGAAGTTTGGCTTTAAACATAGCAATTCTTATCATACTTTGTTTCTAAAAAGGAAAGGTGATCTAATAACATGTCTCATAATCTATGTAAATGACATGATTGTAATAGGAGATGATGAAGAAGATATCAGTGATCTCAAAAAGAAGTTGTTTTAAGAATTTAAAATGAAAGATTTGGGGAGGCTTAAATATTTCTTGGGAATTGAAGTACTTAGATCAAAGAAGGGTATCTTCATTTCCCAAAAGAAGTACATACTCTATCTTTTAACAGAAGTAGGATTAATAGACTATGAACCTATAGATACTCAAATGGTGATGAATCATGGATTGTTGATCGATGAAAATGCAAAATCTACAGATAAAACACAATACTAGAGATTAGTGGGTCGATTAATTTACCTATCACACACTCTTCCTGATATTGCATATGTTGTGGGAGTGGTCAACAGGTTCATGCATAGACCTCAAGTTCGAAGCTGTGTCTAGAATTCTCATATACTTGAAGAGAACTCCTGGTAGGGGAGTGATGTTTAAAAGGAACGGTCATCTAAATCTGGAAGCTTACACAGATGCAAATTGGGCTGGTGATCGAGATAATAGGAATTCTACTTCTGGCTACTTTACCTTGGTTGGAGGGAATCTTGTAACTTGGAAGAGCAAAAGGCAAAAAGTTGTGGCAATGTCAAGTGCTGAAGCGGAATTTGGAGGAATTGCAAAAGGAGTTGTTGAGGTTCTCTAGCTAAGAAAGCTCCTAGGTGAGCTTGGATTTCCTCCAAAAGGAAGTTGTGATATCTTATGTGATAATAAAGCAGCGATAAGTATATCTGGGAATCCAGTCCAGCATGATAGAACGAAGCATGTGGAGGTTGATAGACACTTCATAAAAGACAACCGGGAGTCCAAGATTATTGATCTTTCGTTTGTTCGATCAAATGAGCAAATGGCAAATATTTTAACTAAAGCAGTAGGAGCTGATGTGTTTGAGAAAGTATTGTGCAAGTTAGGAATTGGAGATCTCATTACCGAACTTGAGGGGGAGAGTAGAAAAGATAAGCTTGATCTTATCAGATAGAATCAACGGATAACATTAGTAAGAGATAGAATTTGATTATGATTAGAATATAGAAAAATATAGATATTAGCAGAGTTCTAAACTAGTTGAACTATGTAAAATAGGCTACTATAAATACAGATGTACAAACCGAAACAATTAATCAATGAAACAGTTTTTCCATTCAACCATTAATCAAAATACTATAATTGTCTTTGTTTGTTTAAGGATTACATAAGAGTTATTTTGTACTTGAACAAGTTATGAGATAATAATTAAGGTAGTATTAATTTTTACATAGTTATGACACTAGTGAGAAGTTGTAATCTTTTTTTAGTGGTAGTGCAAAATCATAGACAATCAGAGAGAATTCTGCAGCCAACAAAACAAGTCAGCTGATAGACTTTGCTCAACCAGGATGTGACTGAGTCAAATGAATAAGAATCAAATAGCAGTTAGTCAGGAAAGCAACATCAGGTGACTGGTTCAAGAAAAACTCTTTGTAACCTTAAGAAGCATCTCAATGAATAAGAACCGAATAGCATAGCAAGGAATGAGAAATTAGGCTCTGAATACAGAAGGCCGACAGACGCCATGTCCACAGGCAACCCCGATGAAGTTCTGGTAAGAGTTTTCCTCTCAGGTGTTTCTTTTATTTATGCAAAGCTTCTTTAGTTATTCTGCAGTTCACCAAAATATGTAAGGCGCTTTGGTTCAGAGTTAGGATAATGAAAGTCTTGAAAACATATATAATACGCAGGGAAAGTGTTGATGTAGGAGTTGAAGGAATTTGATATATAGATTGTCAGAAACATTAACTCCTTACCTCAGTTTTTACTTTTTAGAGGGTATCGAATGAACTTTATACTTCTTTTTCTTTGTCGGCTGGAAGAGTTCCGTTACTTTAACTTCTTATCCAAGAAAAAATAATACTTCTGTGTTGCTATCATGTACTGAACTTCGCTTACTGTTAGAAATTTCAGAGTAAGTGTGAAAACACACGTTATGAGATGATCAATGCCAAGTTAAACCTTTAAATGCCACAAAGACAATATGATCGTGGAAGGATGATAAATGAAACTAAAAAGAAAACACAAACTTTTATAAAGCTAGGACACAAAAACAATATTGATTGACAAACCCTTATAAAGTCGCTTTTGTTAAGTTGAGGGATGACTTTTATTGTATTAAGAGGTGATTGTACAATGTACAAAACCTTTTCTTTTTTGAACTCGTCTCGGCCTTGATTATTTGAAATCGTGATACCTTTTGGTATAAGGGTGACTTTTGTTGTATTAAGGGATAACTTTTGTTATACGATGGGTAACTTTTGTTGGTTGTTTGATAATCTTATTTCCTAAAAGTAAAGAGGGAGGACTAAGTTTGAAATGTCTGACAAGGAAACCGAAGACGATACAACGGAAACATCAGAACAGGAGGAAATTGCTGGGAATAAATGACGAACATAATTCCCCTCCTTGTTCGCTTCATCCCAAACACCAGCCTAAATATCACATACCACCCCTTTTTTCAAGCGTTCATAAATATTGTTATATAAAAAGCAAGCAGAAGTTTTTTCAATATGGGAAATGGTGGGAGATAAGAGAGACTAAACTCATCATATTTATAACATACAAACGACATATGAAATCATACTTACTCCGTTATATAACGCTTTTTTTTCTCCATGTCTTCAGTCTGATGGAGAGGGGAAGCATGTCATGAGTGTTTCCAAACAATTGCTGGCATCACTTTCAGAAATAACAGCTGCTATTCCAAGTGTTAATGTAGAACAGAACAACATCCTTACCATTGGAAGCTATTTATACCGTACTTCTTCAGCCATCAAGGAGCTTCAAACACCAGAGAATAGCCAAGCTGATGAAATTGATATTCTGCAATCTCTATCTCAAAGCTGTGATTTGGCAAAAGGCATCTTAGGAAAATTTTCACAAAATGGGCAGACCATTATGGACCATGAAGTGAGGCACATGATAAAACAATTTGAAGAAATTATTAATCATATGGGTCATGACTTGAGCTTGATACCATCATCAGCATTCCAGGATGAAAAATATGCAGAAATCACAATCTGCTCACTCTCTGAGGAGATGAGAAAAGCTCATTTTGAGATTAGTTCAGTTCAAGAAACCAAGCCCAATATACAGAAAGCAAAGCCATCTTATGAAGAGGATCTCTCAAACGTGGAATCAATACCAATAGAGTCAGATCTCTACTCAACCAGCATGATTGCCTCCTCAGAAAATTCTCATGTGTCAGATATACCCAATATACAGAAGGCAAGGCCACCTTATCAAGAGGATCCCCCAAATGTGGAATCAATACCAATAGATTCAGATCTCTACTCAACCAGCGTGATATTCTCTTCCAAAAATTCTCATGTGTCGGATATACCACAGCTAGTGGCAGGTCGTAGAAATACAAGTCAAACAAACCGTAGACATAGTGGAAACATGAGTAACAGATTAACAAGAACTCTGACAGAAGGTGCTAGCCATATGGAGCCCATGTATAAGAGTTTCATCTGTCCTCTTACACACCAGGTCATGGATGACCCGGTGACCATAAGTAGTGGAGTGACCTATGAGAGGAGAGCAATCACAGAGTATTTTGAAAATTTTGGAAACTCGGAAGAACTTCACTGTCCTATGACCAGGGAAAAGCTCCAAAGCAGGGCTATGAGTCCCAATATAGCTTTAAGAAATATTGTGCAAGAATGGAAAGACAGAAATGATTCTGCTCGATTCAAAGTCATCCGTGCAGCATTGTCCATAGGCAGTTCAGAGAGTATGATTCTTGAAGCGTTGAAGGATTTGCAGAACATCTGCCAAAGGAGTCCCGAGAAAAAAAAGGAAGTGTACAACATAGGAATACTACCACTGCTCGTAAGGCTCCTGGAGTTTAGAGACAGAACAGTGAGATGTGCTGCATTGGATATGATACGGCTTCTAATTGAGGAAGATGAAGCAAAGGTATGTCTGTGCTGTTTCTTCTCCTCACTCCCCTGAAAGATTGATTTCCATTTTATTACCTATATTAATCTGACATAACCAACAATAAATCGAAGTTAGATCTAGAAACCAATGTGAAAGTAGCAGCAAAAGGACAGAGGAAAAACTACCAGCCAAAAAAACACACAAAAGAAGTAAAATTTAGCTGCAAGGAAAATCGATGTCCAAAGCTCTGGCCTCATTGAGAGAACTTCCTCAATGGAAAAGAACCAAATGATACAATTGTCATAGATACTTCTATATTCAATTTCATAGTTTTTGACTTGCAACACTTGCAGTTTAATGCACAACACCAGCTCAAAACTTCTACACTAAGACTATTAGTTATCAATTTTACTAATAGTGCTGCATAAGCAGGAGCAAATCGTGAAGACACCAGTAATATTTGCAACAATCAAAATGCTGTCCAGTAGCTACCAACCGATAAGACACGCTGCACTATTACTCCTGATTGAGTTATCCAAGTCTAAATTTCTCTCAGAGAAAATAGGCTGCGTCACTGGAGGAATTCTGATTCTTATCCAAATCAAATACAACAGATCTGTAGATACCTTTGCTTCAGAAGCAGCAGATCAAATTCTGAGAAATATGAAGCAGTGTCCCAAAAACATCAAGTTTATGGCAGAAAATGGATATTTGGAACCACTTCTTAGCAATTTAATAGAAGGTAAAGCCCAATATTTACGTCTCATTTACAGGAAATTTTCTCTTGTGTTTTTCTGTGGAAAGGAACATTTCGGACGTAGTCCTTACATTCTGATGAAATGACCTAACTATAAGAAAAATCTTGAAACTATGAGCAGGGTCTGAGGAAAGGAAGTTGGAAATGATGACCTACCTTGGTGAAATAGTACTCGAAGATGACAGCAAGACTTATGTGGCGGAGAGGACATCTCCTGTACTCATCCAAATGCTGCAAAATGGAAATCCTTTGACTAGAAAAGCTGTCTTTAGAGCCCTTGTTCAGATATCCTCTTACTCTGCTAGTGGTAAGATACTAGTAGAAGCTGGAATCGTAGGAACTATGGTTGAAGAAATATTCACCAAAAAAATATATAGCGAACCAATGGATTCTCTTGTTGAAGCTTCGGAAATTCTAGCAAATATCCTTGAATCTGGGATTGGATTTGAGAGCCTGACAGTAAACAGCCAAGGCCACACCATGGTTTCAGGTTATGTTGTATTCAACATAATTTACATGATAAAAAATTCCACCCCAGATGATTTGAATCTCAATCTGATCAGAATCCTCTATTGCATGGCGAAATCTGAGAAGTCAGATAAAATAGTTACATCTGCTGTCAAGGAAAGTGAAGCAAGCTACACACTTGTTGAACTCATCAACAACCCAACTGATAAAATTGCAATTGCTGCTATCAAACTTCTAACTCTACTCTCATCACACATAGGGCATTTGCTAATTGACAGACTTTGCAAAACAAATGGCCAGCCTGAGGGTCTCATCCAAAGCCCTTCTGATCCTAGTCATATAACTGAAAGGCAAGCTCTGTCAGTCTCATTTCTGGCTAAACTTCCTCATCAAAACCTCACTCTCAATCTGGCCTTGCTTAGCAAGAACACAATCCTTGGAATCTTACAATCAATAGGTCAAATCCAAGAAATTGGAACAAGACAAAACAGGTATGCCAGTATATACTTGGAGGGGCTAGTGGGTATACTAGTCAGATTCACAGCAACATTATATGATTCTCAAATGTTGTTTCTGGCAATAAACCACAGTCTCACTGCAGCGTTTACTGATTTGCTAACAGAAACATCAAGAGATGAGGTATTAACTTTAGCTGCCACTGGATTAGAGAAACTCTCAGCAAAATCGATACATCTCTCAAAGCCACCAAACTCGCCACAAAGAACGCCAAAGAAGTTCTTAAACCTTTTCTACCAGCCCAGGTCTTTAGTCTTTGGGTCACCAAGGAAAACCAAAGTAGAACTTTGTGTTGCTCATAAAGGTGTTTGCTCCATAAAAGATACTTTTTGCTTGATTGAAGCAGGGGCGATCCAGAGACTCTTAGCTTGCCTGGATCACCAGAATGTCCAGGTGGCTGAGGCTGCACTATCAGCATTATCAACGTTACTGGATGATAAGGTTGATGTTGAACAGAGTGTAAAGATGCTGGATGAGATGAATACTACACAACGACTGTTAAGGGCAGTGAGATATCACAAAAATGAAAATCTGTGGCAGAAAGCATTTTGGATGATCGAAAGGTTCTTAGTTAAAGGTGGGCAAAGATCTTTATCTATTGTGTCACAGGACAAGTTGTTTTATATTACAGTGGTGACTGCTTTCCATCATGGAGATGCACATACAAGGCAGATGGCAGAAAACATTCTACGGTACTTAGATAAGATGCCAAGTCTCACTGGCACCTTTACCACTTAATTTTTGCCTATGGTGACTGTCAATGATATGTTATTGTAGTTTATAGAGAATAAATAGATGCCTATCCTAGAAAGCAATTGAATGATGAATGGAAAAAAAAGGTCTGGGGAAGAAATTTGTATAGACTTGAGAGACCTAATTAGAGGTTTATTTTTCTTATGCATACAGAAAAATTAACTACTTTGAGTTGGCGGGTAACAAGCCAAAATGTTAGCCAAACTTTCAGTGCTGGAAAGGGATTCTAATAATTATACTTTGAAACAAAAAAAAAAAATCTTCAATTTGAGAGATCAAGATTGGTAAAAAATACCAGAAGTAGAACTGAGACCATAACTCCTGCTTACAGTAATGCATTCGAGCTCTTTCATCAAACAACACTTCAGCTGAAAAGGCTTCAAGCTACTAGAGGAGTCTTTGATCAGTAAGGGCCATTACAGGCTAGTTTGCTAAGTCTACAACCTCTCAACTTAAGTTGCATATTTTCAAGTGAAATGTTTTCGCATCTTAGAAAGGGCGAGATCTAGTAGGAAAATAGTCTCTAGGACTACAGTGAGGAGTGTTGAGAAAAAACAAAAGCATGTATATTTTTACAGTGCACCTCTAATGGTCATAGCAGATTATAATCACTGTTAACTGTCCATACAATGTACCCATCACAACCCCATGCTTCTGATAAGACTCCTGCCTAGAGTGATGTTCAAGCACATACGGCGTTATCAAGTAATTGCAGATATGTTTTCATTCGAACCTTGACTGGAAAGACAATCAAAAGAATTACTACTAGCCAACTGATAAGTAAGGTCAAGTTTTACCACATTTGATGTAGTCCATTGAATCCCAAAGTTGATAATAGTGGTTGATTTATTATGACAGGATTAAAATATCAGCATCAAAATAATGTTGCATACGTCCCTCCCTCCTAACCAAAGAAAAGGAGAAGAGAATAAATGAATCACATACCCGTACCAGATTTTCCTTCGGCAACATGTTCCCATTTATCTTTGGCAGCATAGAGGCTGGAAAGTAAGACATAGCCTGCAGGGTGTTGAGGGTCTAGTTCAAATAAAGAACCAGCAGCCCATTTTGCAATTTCCATGTTTATATAAACTCTACATGAACTCAGGAGTGTACGCCAAGCAACTGCAGCATGGATGTAAAACAAAAAAAAATCTCTTGGCTTCCTCTAACCTCCCTACACGACTGAAAAGATCAATCATGCAAGTAAAATGATCAGAAGTCGCACCTACATCGTGTTTTTTCACCATCAAATTAAAATACTGCTTTCCTTCTTGTACTAAACTTGCTCTGCTACATCCTGAAAGAACACCAACAAAAGTAGCTTCGTCAGGTTTAAGTCCATGAGAAAGTATTTCCTCAATGCATTGCTTCACGGGCCTTTCCAAATTGGGCATATCCAGACATGCAGTCATCCCTGGCATTCATCTCCATGAAAAACTTAAAGGAATCTTCAATAATTCCACATCTTCCACACAAGGTAATGAGTGCATTGGAAACAGCAACAAAGGATAGTAAGCCAGACACTAAAGCTTGAACATGAAACTGGACGCACTCTTCCGAACAAGCTAAATCAGCACACGAGCTAACAACACTTCCTAATGTAATGCCGTCTGGTTCAACTGAATTCTTTTCCATCTTGAGGAAAGTTTTGATAGCTTCCTCAGACAGTCCAGTCTTACTATAGCCACTACCATTGCGGTCCATGAGACGGTATTCTTGTGGATCATGTTCTTGAATATTGTCCTTGAATATTTTATGCAACTACACTGACAATACATGTCAAGGAGAGCACTACCAAAAAAACGTTCCCTTGATATACCTGTCTAACTATATAAGCATGTATCTGTTTTCCTTCTTTCAAGAGTCCCATCCTCCCGCAAGAGGCTAAGACATTTCCAAAAGTAAGATCCATGGAGAAACCTTCATCCCGTATCTTGCTCATCAGCACAATAGATTCCCAGTCAAACCCATTTAGAATCTTTATCAGGCATACTATGCAACAAACCCCACAACTCTACAAACATCCCAAGAAGCGAATACCCTGCCATCATAGTACTTCCTCTATCCCATAAACTAGCCCCATTTTCTTATATGAGATGTCCCAAAAAGATTACCCCATTTCCAATTTCGGTAGAATTTTGATAAAAAAAAAATCCATTAATTCCAAAATCTAACCCTAAATGCCCCCTCATTTACTGCGTACTAGCCTCTCATCCCTTATCTCTCTAGAATCATCTCTAACCTACCATCCTTTGTTTCTTGTATTTATCATAGTAATCAAACAAAATAATTATAAAATTATGACAACTTATTTTGTTCATCAACTGTAGGCAAACTTTAGGAATGGGGTCTTTTCTCTTTAGTCTTAAGTTATCTTTATGCACGCATTTAAATCTTGAACAATAATGCCACCACTACATTCCTCAGTAGCCATAATGATTTTCTTGAACATTGAAGATTTAAAGGTGTAGCAGCGTTCTTCAATGAAAGACTTCTAACCACTATCTCAAGTTATGCAGAAGGAGATCGGGAAAAAATTCGGACGATTGTCAAGTGTAGCGGTCATCATAAAATGAAAACAAATTTTCATCATTCCTATATGTTATACAAAGATGTGACTGCAGTTAACTACAATTTGTAGGAACTAAAATAATATATTCTCATGCAAACACATAAATAGATGGTCAATTCTTCATGCTACTACTTATTATACTTCAAACGAACCAGATAATACAAAAAATATCAAGTAACAACTAACAAGGGAAAAGATAAATAAATTTTACACTTCATTCCAGAATGTAATGTGAACAAAGATCTGTGAACGCACTACTTCTGCCTCCCTGCATCCTTACAAAAGCTACGGAAGATCAATAGCTCCATAACTAGCAGTCTAGCAGCATGATTTTCTGCATCTTACCACCATTCTACAGACTGTACATCAAGCTAAGCCTCACCTTATCCTTCACCATATGCTTGGTTGTGCTAAACCATTCAAAAGAGTTAATACATTTTCTTCAAATTTTAATTTACATAGCATCAAAAGCTCGAAATGAAATCTGTCCTCCAAGAAACACAGTTGTTGGAGATATATGACTTGAACTTTGAGGTGATGAGTTGGAAATTCTTCACGCTTTTTTAGATCATAGTTTCCCTTCAAAGTCCGGCATCCAATGTCTGGCAAGAGTGGAAGAGGAAACTCATATGAGCAGCATTCTAATGTTTACATTGATGGAAAGTTTGCTTGAGCTCAGATATCAAGATTCAACTTTCATTTGACCAGGTGACACAGAACCTGTATATATCAGAGGGAAATTTCAGGCAAGGAGAATGATGTGAGAACAATTCCAGGAAAAGTAAAGAGTTCTAACAGTTTGTTTCTTGGTTATCAATGAGGGAAACGTCATTGAAACCCATCTGCACTACATTGTGAAGCTCTCCATCCCATACATTAGGTAGCTGTTACAACGCATACAGTTATAATAAGAAACTTCAAGAAATGTCAAAACTAGCATCATATACTTGACAGCCAAAATAGATTTCTCAAGTGACCTCTTTTGTGTAATGGGCTGCAGCAAAATTGAGTCACACGACAAAACAGTGGGCAAGAAATACCTGAAGACCGGATTCTTTGAACCCTCCTCCCATATTTGGTAATTGCGAATTAATCACCCTCCTCAGTATATCAGAAGTGTTTCCAGCATCAGATAGACCAAGAGGCAAAATGGGTGGCTGAGTTTGATTTAGGGGAGGGTAGCGCATTGGAATATCTGGAGGAAATGCAAGACCAGAGGAAGGACCAGCTCTTGCTGAAAACATCTGTTGTGAAATATACATATAGGCATGCAGCATCAGGAAACCAGCTTAATTATAAGTTTGTCCACAAATACATGCTTCATAGAGGCAAATTAGCTACTAAAATCAATTAATTATTACTTACATCTTTCGCAAGAAGACGCTCGATATTGAAATCCAGACGAGGATTAACTGTAGCTAGTTTCATTGACAAAAACTGGAAAAGAAAAAAAAACACAGAGCCACAGTATAAAGAAACTTAAGCCATGATCAAGATGTGTGAACCAAACACTTAGGACAGCTGGAGCATTCATGCATAATAATACTGATACAAAGTTCATCTAGCAGAAGAAAAAAAATTCAAAGCATTTTATAAGTGATGGAAACAAAGACTTAAAACATTGTTGTATCTACAGAATCAACTAAAAACTGAAAGGTGCACTAAACAAACAAATATCAGTTTGAAAGATGAGGTAAAAATCATGAAAAACAAATTTGAATTCTGTACCTCAACCTGCCGCTGTAATGATTGTACATAGTTGATAATTTCATCTAGCATAACTGCTTTGCCCGTGACCTGTGAAATTGAGCTTTAGTTGAGAATTCCAAAACATGAAATCCACAGGATAGTAAGGTCCAGAGATTACCTTGCTGCAACCAGGAACAAGGTCTTGAAGAAATTTCATCCTCTCACTGATTTTTTCTCTCCTAACCTATTATCAACATAAATGACCATAACCAATAACTACAAATAAACTTAAAAATCCTATTAATACAATCACCTAGGAAATCCTTACCCTTTCTGCTAGACTATGACTGTTTGTAGCCTGCCCTCTTCGTGCTCTCACATGTATGTATTGTCCCTTCACTGAATCAGAAACTGGAGAACTCTGTTTAACATTTTTTCCATTAGACTTGTTGCCAGTTGGAGTTGAATTCTGCTCTCCCTTCTGTTGAATTTCTGAGTTGTACTTCCTAGCTTCACCAGAATGCTGATGGATATCAATGGATTGCTCAGTCTCAGCATCCTAACGTGAAAACAGAATGAAAACCAAATGATAGACAATAACCAGAAAAGACTAAGACATAGAGTGTCTTCTGTTACCTGGTTACCCCTTTTTCTTTTATTTGCACCCACGGACTTCGCTGCTAAGGGTACCCCTTTCTCTTGGGCAACACCATCACTATACTCAGGTTCTTCAGAGTCATTTCCAGACATAGAAACAGCTTGCTTGACTTCATTATGAGACCTTTCCACCATTGCCTCATTCTTGGGTGAATTCCCTTCTATGGCCTCATGGTCTGGAGGCAAGGTACCATGACTACCATCCTTTGAGGTTTCAGCTAAGCTTGCCTCAGATTTTTGAGGATGTGTACCAGCCATGGTTTTTACGGCATTTCCAGTCAAGACCTCAAGTGGACCTTGCGTAATTGCACCCCCTCGAATATAAGGACTATCAGACTGGTTGACGCCCAAAGAATTCAACATATCTCCAAAATGCCCCCCGCTGAAGCTAGAAAACCGAGCAGCACGCTCAATGAAAGCAGAATCAGAAGGAAACTGAGGTAAGCTATGAGGCAGCATCCCTGACATGCTAGGCATAAATAATCCGCTTTTGAGTATCGATAGTGGATCAGAAATACCTGCACCAGAATGAACATTCATTTCATTGAACCCTAAGGGTGCTGTGTTAACAGAATTTTCCCAAACTGTTGAACCATATGAATCCACCATAGAACTTGAAGAACAGGACGGACCAACTGCATCTCCACCAACAGCCATAGGATTCCCACTTGACACTAAACCCATCGACGAATTAGCAAAATTAGAAATGTCATAACGCCAATCAACAGATATACCAGATGGACGGTAGCTCAAGGGTTCTTCACTCCTTTTCTCTAGTTCTGATTTATCCTTATCATTCATATCCATACCAACTTCAACTTACCAACAAAAATACTATCGATTATCTCTCTATTTCTTTCCTTCTTACCTACACTTTTCAATCCTTCAGCCTTTTCGGGCTTTGTTCAATGGTTCGAAATTCTAGTAAAGGCAGGAGAAAAGAACCAAAAACCGCGCAAACTCACAAGAACACCAATTCTCTAATTGAATTTAGATCAGAAACCTGAAAAATCCAACGACAACCCACCATACTTGAGCAGTTATTTTCCAACAAAACAGCCCATAATCAGAAATCACATGAAAAAAAAATACAAAACTCATTTCAAATTAAACTGAAAAAAGCAGGAAAATTTAAGAAGGGAATGACAAATATTCCCACCCCCCATCACACACACATAAACCAAACCAAAGTGAATCTCAATTAACACAGAGAAGAATTGTTACTACTGTAGACTGATGTAGCAAAAAACCAGAAACATGAAAAAAAAAAAAGAAAAAAAAAAGTATGTCAGGTACCCACTTCAATCAATGAAGTGAAAGCAACATAGCAACATTAAAACCCAAACCTTAGTGCACCCACTTCTTGTACTAAAATCACAACCCAAATGTTAACAGCCAAACACCAGCTTCCCAAAAAAGCCAATGACTGAACTAACATGTACACCAACTAAAATTGGTACCTCCCCAATTTAATACCCAATTCAAACTCCCAGAAATTGCAGGAAAAAATACAAAGACTCAAACTTTAGTCAATTTGTACAAAGTCATTGATTTCAACATAATAAATATCACCCATGTTCAATAATTTTAACAGAAATTCAAAAATATCCTAGTCTGAATTTTACAGAAATCAACTGAATGAGGAAAAATAAAAGATACCCATTCCAGATTCTGAGCTACGTTAAGTATTCTGACCTCCATTGAAGCTTTTTACTGAAGAAAACTTTATTGAAATTTGGCTTTTTAGGGCTCCAAGTTATACAGTTTCTTCTTCAATTCTTCTGTTTATATGAATTTTTTTTTTTTAGTCTATGCGATACCCACAAATTGATTTTTGGTGTATTAACGGTTGTGTAAATAATTGGTAAGAAAGTTTGAATCTTTGTGAAAATTTGTAGAGAGAGAACGAAG
Source organism: Dysphania ambrosioides (assembly GCA_026401315.1). Taxonomy (NCBI): domain Eukaryota; kingdom Viridiplantae; phylum Streptophyta; class Magnoliopsida; order Caryophyllales; family Amaranthaceae; genus Dysphania; species Dysphania ambrosioides. The sequence goes on along the minus strand of CM048664.1, from coordinate 22,060,787 downwards.
TGAAGCTAGAGAGAGAAAAGGAAGAAGTGAAGGCAAAGGTCCTGCATTTATACCCACGCCTGCATAAAAAAGAGAGCTCTTGATGATTAACCACCGCCACTGCTACTGTCAACATTATTAACTATTCTTTTAAAGTAGTTTACCTTAACTAATCAAATTGATGTTAGGTAATTAATAATGATATGTAAAGCCGTAAGAGCTAACTAGTGTTGTCGATGAAACGTGTAATTGTAGTTAAAAAGTGAAAATTAAACAAAAAAATTAATCCCTCCATCTCTGAAAGAAAGTTTCATTTGACTTTAATGGTCTCCGAGACACGAATTTAAACGTTTTTAATCTCAAAATTTGTAAGACAAAAAATTATGAAAAATTAATATTCAAAACATCCAACAAGATCTCACTTGAATATATTATTTCTTATAACAAAATGAGAATATGTAGTCAAATTTTTTGATATTTAACTCAATTTTTAGAATGGGGCTTTTTATAGGGACTACTTAAGTTCAATTTACAAAATAAAGAATGTTTTTTGAAGGGTTAGATTTTACTATGTAACAAACAAATAAATTAGTGATGACATACTCTTAATTTTGATGGAAATTACTAGGAGTATATATTATCTATATAACTAGGAAAAAAAATGGGTTGACAAATGGGTCAACGGGGATATTCTGAGTTGCCTTTCTAACATTTCCCTCTCTAAAGCTCACAACCTTAGAGTCAACGACTTCCTAGATGAAAATTCTGGGGAATGGAAGATAAGTAAACTTTTCAATGTTTTTGAGAGGAACACAATACAAAACATCCTTAAGATGGAAACTCCTTTGGCCCAAAAAGGCGATTTCATGTAATGGTTACATCATAAGTCAGGTAAACTCACCGCAAAATCTTGTTATGCATTCCTCCAAAACATGAAGTTAGCCACTCTCAGATGTTTATTAAGAACCCCCTGTAAAGACTTCTACAGAATATTATGGCACATTCTAGTAAAACTCAATTGGCTAATGTTTTTGTGGAAACTTTCATATGAAGGTATTCCAGTTCTGCATCAACTCAGGATAAGAGGCATTCTAGAGATCCACCCCCTATGTTCGGAATGCGGGAAGAGAAACGAGGATGTAAACCATGTATTCCAAAATTGCCCATATGCAAGAAGTATTTGGTGGAGCAGCTCATCAGGAATCTGCTCAAATTCTAATGTAAACCAGTCATTTTAAGACTGGTTCTCATTCCATATCCAACTGTACTATAGCATGGATGGTCTTCATAGCTCAAGGTTAGTCCTCTTCATAACAACTCTTTGGGCCCTATGGATCTCTAGAAATGAATGAGTGTACAACAAGGACAGTATGAATGAACAAGAGAGCATGGATCAAATTTTGAGCAACCTGACAGACCATGGCTCCTTTTCAACTGAAAAATCTAGAGCCCCGCGCTTTCTTCATCCTGCAGAGGATATTTTATCAAGACCCCCTGGTTTCGACATAGTGTATATAGGCAAATCCACTTCGGAAAGGGAAATTGAAGTCATTATTCAAGTAGACGGAGCTTGGAAACATCAAGGTGGATACGCAAGTTTTGGATGGGAAGTGAACTCAGCCAAAAATTTGGACAAGGTAGGGGAAGGAAACTCCTCACAAGGATTTGCATCATCGGCAACTATGGCAGAGGCCCTTGAATGCCAAAAGGCACTCCAATGGTGCAAGAGGAAGAACTAGAATAGAGTCCCTATTCTATCTGACTCGGCTCTATTAATCTCACTCGTACCTACACTAGCAAGACCCTCCAATCATCAATTTAGGATATACTATATTAATAATTAAGAGTCTTGGGAATCCTTTGATCTCTATAATATTCATAAGGTTAGTAGAAATAGAGTCAATAAAGCTCACTGTAGAGCTGCTAGTGCATAGCACAATCCCAACTTTTGCCTAGATAATTAGATTATGTATTTTAAGTTTGCTCTTGATATGTAAAAAAAATAGAAAAAAAATTAAACTACTCTTTAAGAAACAACCTTTTAAAAATAATTTGGCACAATGAAACAAAAACCAAAATTTCCTTTGCAACTTAAAACCTTTAAATACTCGACATCTCTAGTTTTATCTACGATGTTAACCCCTCCCCCTTTTATTTCTCCCCTCTTCTTTTATGTGCATGAGAGGGGAAGGGAAGAAAAAAAAAGAGGTAATAGAAAAAGGGATATGTGAATTTTCCGTCAAAGTTAATGCTAAAAAATGAGAGCCGGCGTATAAAAAAATGACCTATAATTTCTTCTTTAATAAGTTTTGAGTTTGATTTCATATCATAAAAAAAAAATAAAAAAATATTTGTCATAATATCTAATTTTTAAAAGATTATATCTAGCCATTTTTCCATATTAATATTACTAGCAATCCCATAAAATTGCTGCCTATGTCTTAATCGTGAAATGGATCATTAGATTAAAAAAAAAAAAAGAGGTTAAACTAAATTCTAATTGATTGGACATTTGCAGTGCATATGTATTAGTAGTGTAAATGAGCTTTAGGTTATTAAAAAAGTGGAGCTTTAGGTTATTTAAAAAGAAGTCTAAGAATGGTAGTCAATGTGATAATGCTATTAGCTGTAGACTAGCAACTGACAGTGCCAACTTTCACATATCGTAGATTTTCTGTAATTTTATGGCATTGTCCTTCATTAACCCATCTGGGGAACAGGGGAAGCACAGCTATTGTCAATTCTTTTAGTTCAATATTTGTTTATTTGGTCAACATACAAGGTCTTGACCATCTCCGCCAAACCCCAAGCACGCTATTTTTTTTGTTTTTTCTTTTAATACATAAACAATTTTCTATTCTTTTCTTCCCTGGTTGGTTTTTGCATTTTATTAGCTTAAATCAAACTTCGTCGATACAGAAAATTAAAACTCAAATTTCGTTAATACCATTACTTTGTGTTACCAAAAAAAAAAAACACTGTATACACACGAAACATAATAAATTTATTGTGTATTCAATAAAAGTAACTCCTTACTATTATAAAAGTTACCTCTCATGCTCTCAACACATCGTATGTCTATTTTATCAATTTTAAAGGGTAATTTTTGTTATTTCAAGGGGTTATTGTTGACACAAATGTGTATATAATATTTTGTGTTAGTTTTATTTTATCCAACCATATCATCAAGTGAGATAGATTATTACATGCCCGTTTAATATGCATAAATTAAAAGAAATTAAAACTTAAATTATCTTTCCTAATATTTATCATAAATCAACTAATCAAGTATATAGGAGAAAACCAAGACTCAATTACTTCACCGCTTCAACCACATCAATTGCGTCACTCTCCGTCCAAATATTTGTCTCCAAGTCTCCGGGCCATCGTAAATTAGACAATGCACCTGGTTACAAGGGAAGCATGGTGCACCTGTCTTACGTGGCAATGAAATCACAAGCAAATAAGAGAAAATAACATTGGGGAAACGACAGGGGTTCAGTACATTGGAAAAACAAGTGAAAAATGACAAAAGTATGGATGTAATGATGGGAGATTAAAATGGTTATGGGCAAACTTTTGAATTTGAAATATATTTGCACCTATATGCACATATTTCCACCCTATTTTTTTCTGTCAAAATTTTCCACTCCAATTTTGATAATATTTCAATGTACATCTTATATAAATTTGATGTACATAATATATCACCTAAATGAACATAAATTTACTTGTCAGAAATTGCATATGCATATTTCATGATATAAATATGTACATTGCACATCAGAAATATGTACACTTCACATCATTAGTATGTATATTACATACATAAACTTTTCAATAAACATTTTATATACGTACAATGTACATATATGTAATCTCAATGTATATTATTTTCTGTATGGCCCAAACTTATATAACTGTCAAATGTACATATTCCTCAACTTTAATGTATATGATATAGATTCGTATTTTTCATAACGATGTAATTCGGTTTACAAGTACAATTTTGAACTTTAAATCATGGGTCATTAATTACTCATAATGTATATTTTTCACAATTTAAATATATATCAAATTATGATATATGTCACAAATATTTGACATTACACAAATAAAATACAAGTACAAAGACAAACTTAAAGAATTACTCGTTACTAACTCCAATTTTGATACTATTTTAATGTCCATCTTATATAAATTCGATGTACATTATTATATGTAACTTCAATGAACATAAATTTTTTGGTCCAAAAATTACATGTGTATATTTTATGATAAATATATGTATATTGCACAGCAGGAGTATGTACATTGCACGTTAGAAGTATGTACATTGCACGTTAGAAGTATGTACATTACATACATAATCATTTAATGTACATTTTATATAAGTACGATGTACATAATTTGCAATCTCAATGAACATTATTTCCTTTCTGTCAAAGTTTCAATGGATCGTAACAAGTGTATCACGATTTTTTTTTTTGGGTTTGAAATCAGAGTTTCACTGCTCTGAGTTCAATGGAGGGAAAGAGAAGAGAATTCTTTTTCAAAAAAAAACCTTGGAAACAATGAATGCCTGAAGTCTAATGCTATGGCCATAATTATCTGCTCTAGCTTGGCCATAATAATAGCACTGGCAATTGCTCAGTGAAATGACGTTTCAGTTCCAAAAGGCAAAATACTGATTGTTATGTGGGGACAGTGCAGTTGGGTTGCATGTTGTAAATGCCAATTAATTTTGTACATTATTCATGCAAATAATGTACATTTCATGCTGCGTTTTATTCTATAGATACTGCGTTTTGGACCAGGTACACCCGGGTGCATTGTCCACCCATTGTCTAGCCACTGGTAAGCCAAAATGAAATGCAAGAGCTCCAGCAATCTCTGAAAGCATATCTTCCATTCTTCTCTTCGCCACTATCAACAACTCGACATTACGTAATATTCTCCTTGTTTCTTTTTTTTTTCCTTTTCATTTGGAATCAGGGGAGAAACCAATATAATTTTACATGAATATTAACTTTTATATTTTTAAAAAAATAAACAATTAAATACAAAGATTATTCCTTGTTATCATGGTTATATTAGTTAAAATAAAACTATCAAAGAGATAAAAAAATTAGAAAGGAAAAAGTGATAGAAGTATGTGAATGATGAAAAAATTTAGACTAATGATGATAAAATAATAATTTATAAGGATAAAATAGTAACAAAATTCTGTCTAAAATAAAAATAGATCCAGAGTGAGAAGAACTTTATAAAATTTTCTAATGAAGAATATGGCAAAAATAAAAAGAAATGAAGGAGTATTAACTTATATAGGATAGTGATTATTATGGAATGGTTTCAAAAGGCTTGCAAAATACCACTAAATCCATTCTATGATGTATTTTCTCAGTAAGGTTGGCTGATGAGTGCCACAAATTAGAAAATTCCACTTATGAATTAAGGGTTCATTTTATACTTTTGTTCGTAAGTTTAGATAAAATAAATTCAAACAAAAATAAGCTTAAATAATTAAAATAAGTTTAGATAAACTAAGTTTCGATGTTTGTTTTGTTGTTGCAGCTACATCGTACAGCAGATTTCAGGTGAGGTGGGTTTCTCATGCACTTGCTTCCTTTAGGTTGTAATTTATGTTTTGAGCTATGACATCTTTATAATCTACCAAAAAAAAGTTTAGATAAAATAAGTTCGAGTAAGTAAGTCTTAGTCGAAGTGAGTTAAGATTATTTTGCTTTTTTCCAAGCAACATCATTTTTTTCACACAAACTAAGTTGAGATAAGTTTGAAATTTTTTAGACAATTTCAAAATATTTTTCTGGAAAAATAAAATTAGTTTTAGATAAAATTAAGTTCAAGACGAAAAAAGCTGAGATTAACTACATACAAACAATGAATTTTCAAGAAAAAAATTCTAAAAAAAAGTATTGATAAATTAAGTTTAGACAAAATAAGTTTAGATTGACTAAATTCAAATATTTTGTTTGAATTTTCTAATTTTTTTCTAAAATAATTAAATATAAGTTAAAAAGAATGGACCCTTAAAAAATCATGATCAAATAATAGTTTTAAAGCACTTTTTTTCATTTGATATGAAAAAAGCTCATGGCCTAGAAAATAGGGAGTGATTGTTGCCCTTCCTTATAATGCTATTTATAATGCTTAAAATAATTAAATGAATAAATAAAGTCTAGTTAATTGGACTCTATGCCTAAAGTCCAAATAACCTAGATGAGTAAAAAAAAAAAAAAAAAAAAAATTGGCATATGGGAGAGAGTCCAAGGTCTCCAACCACCTATAAATCTATAACCAAAGGTTGATTCTATCGCTATTATAAGTACATGGATAACTCTATAAACTATAGGGAAACAATTTTAATTAGCAAATTCATCTATCTTATTTTCATCCTTTGCTAGCCACAATATACTAATTTTTTTGGCTAATTCGATCCTCATTGTACAATGCAGATCGAACAACCAAAAACTATTGTTTTACTTATTTTTCTCTATCTCTCTTTCCTTCTCATTTTAGATTCTTAGAAGCCATGATTAACATTATATAACAACCAGTTATACGCTTGTATTAATATACATCCCCACCTAGACTTTTCCTTAACTTTTTCCACCGTTTATACCGTTGCAAATTGGAGTTGGTGAAAAAAAAATTAGTCGAATTTCTTTTTACTAAAAAATTGTTGGCTACTCTTGATGCCATGGCTTTTGCTAACTCTTCTTCAGCTAAATATATAGTCTACGTACCATGCATTGATACAAGTAGAGGTGATCATCGGTTTGGATCGGACTGGACCGAACCAAAGAATAAGACCAGATCGACAAAATCAGTTCAAAACTTGGATTGGATCAATTGTGACTTTTTTCCCCATTTGATAACTTTTATACTCCCTTTGTCTCTAAAAAATTGCCCCAACTTGACTTTTATGATCTCTAATACACAACTTTAAACTTTTTTTTATCTCCAAATCCGTAAAGCAAAAAATTATGAAAACTTGATATTCTACAAATTTACATTGAGATCCATCCAACAAGATCCCTCTTGAATATATTATTTCTTATAACATGACGAGAATTCGTAGTCAAACTTTTCGAACTTTAACTCCAAATAGTGGATTAGAGCTTTCTTTTTGGGAAACGAAGTATTAAAAAATCAAAGTTTTACCTAGTACACTAGACCGACTACTCCCAATTTTCTCTCTCTGGAAGGAAGCCAACATGGCTCCACCGCTAAACCAGCAAAACCCCACAATTTATCGGCGGCCCAAGCCTTCATCACTCTTCTCAGTTCGCCAGCAGGTTGGTTTGTATTTTCTCTCTTGTAGGCGTTGCAGGTTGGAGCGTCGCTGCTCTTGAGTTAATACTCCAACTCTTTTTGTTTATAAAATAGGTTGGTGCTTTCATATGTCAAAGCATGGTCTAAGCTGATCGAAATTTATTTTATGTAAGTTTAATATATATTAAAAAAAAGATAACTTTTCTAAAAAAAATATATGTTTAAAAGAAGACGATAAAAGCATGAAAATATTATTTATTGCCTAACATGTAAGCCTATAGTAAAAGGAGCCATAACAATATAACTTTTTCGAATGAAAGGAGAAAATCAGTCAATTTTTTTTTATTTTTATACATATTTTTTAGTCAAAAATTTGTCTGGTATAAAATTTGATTTTGAATCAATTTGGACCCAACCAGACCCAAAATATATTTTTCAACCAACCTAACGTAAATCCAATCCGGTCGGATCTATTTTACACATCTGAATTGGTTCTTGCACACCCGTGGGGCCGTGGATATATAAGCCATGCACCTATTTATATGAAGATTATTCCTATCTAATTGGAATAGTGACTTATATGTCTTGTTCTCTCAAAATACAAAAAAGAAAAAAGTCATCCTTGTTGTCCTTGATTATTTTCTTTCTTGATAATCTACGAGCCTCACTTCTATTTCATTGTAAATAAACCATGGTAGGTCCTTAACCAATCCAACATGCTATATAAAAAATAGGATGGCAAACTATTAATCTAAAATTTTATGAGGCCCTATTTGTTTCAATTAAAAAAAATTAATCACTTTTATTCAAAAAAAAAAAAAATCAGTAAAAATAAGTTTTAAATAGTACAACTCAGTAGCCTCTTGCATAGAAATAATAGCAAATTAGTAAAAATAAGTTTTAATCAATAAAGCACAATTTTGATCAATAAAAATCAATTTTATTCAACAAAAATAATTTGATCAGGTCGGAAAAAATTAGGTAGAATATAAAAAGCCTAACAACTCTAATAGGAGGGCATGCCAGGCCACTAATCTGATTCGCAATATAAGCAGCCAGGAACATCATTTTTCCTACATAACAATACTAGTTTCCGCTATTCAAAATTTTTATATTGAGCTACTATCTAGCATGAAAGAAGTATAATTGAATTTTAGGCCCTATCATTTAATAAGATTATAAATTGGAATGAAAACATAATCATTGAGCAATATTTTACAATGAGTTTGTGATTGTGAATGCGAATTGCTAAATAATGGCCGTAAATCTCCACATAACACCCATAAACTAACTTTGAATTTACTCTTCTTCCTTTACCTCTTTCTTTAATTGATACTCTAAAAATTATAACACCATCTAATGTCGAGACGACCATATCGGATACCTGAGGGAGGTTACACATGGTGGAGGAGGGTAAATTAAAAAAAAAATTAGGGTGGTGTCTAGGATGAGAGTCACTACCATGATAGTGGCATCTTGTATGGACGCTGCCGCCATGGTGGTGGCTTCCAAACCGGAAGCCACTCCCATGGTGTGACCCCTTAACTTATTTTCATTGGATAAATTTAATAATAATAGTAGTAGTAACAATAATAATAGTAGTATTAAGAACGTATTATTATTATATATTATTTAAATTATAATAATTATTATGTAAAAAATGATAATAATAATAATAATATAATTATTATTAATGTTGTTATTATTATTATTTAGATAATTTTAAAAGGTTTTGCATAATTATGTATTTGAAATAAATTAAATATTATTATTATTATGGTTATTGGTTATTTAGATAGTTATAGTAGATTTTGCATAATAAGGCCGGTAATCAAATTATATGAAAGTTATTACTAGCAATTTCATAATTATCAAATTTAGTAGAATTATTGAATGTGATTATTATAAAGAATTCGTGTTAGTAGATTTGAGTTTGAAATATTCATCAATTAGAAAAGTTTTTGCGACTTTCAGAAAGTTATCCAATTATTTAAATATTTCACTAAATAATTGGATCATATATTATTTGCTATTAGAGTTATTTGAGAGTTGATTTCGGCTGTTAAACTTGTATTGAGGATGTTGTTTAATATTAATTTGAAAATCAACTGTCGATAACTTAGTAGTCCAATTAATTTACAGAGAAAATTCTGCCAAAATTTATATAGAAATTGATTTGAAAAAGCAAATGTCGATAACTTGGTAGTCTAATTTATATAGTAAGCTTTGCCAAAATTTAAAGAAAAATAAATTAAGATTACTGTGTAAAAATTATGATGCTAATGATGTTGTTATATAACTAACTTTTTATTTTTTAGATGCAATTAGGTACCTTAATACCAAACAGGTGCATGGAAGAATGCCCCCCTCGAGGATAGTTCAAGGCCCATGCACCTATGAATAATTATATAAATAATAATAATCAAACCTTATTAATGTTGAGTTCAAAATAATTATTAGTATGATAAATATTATTATTTTTATTAGTAAATGGGGTTGACAGTAATAGTAGTAGTTATAATTATAATTATAATTATCTGGTTATGTTTGTTGTTGGTGTTATTAATTATGAATATTTAATAAGGTAATTGAAATATTAATAAGTATTGATTTCATAAATCAAGATAGTTAGTAGAGTCGGACGGAGATTTGATGGACAACTATGACTCCCGTGTTAAAAATTGTGGTTAGGATAAACGATACCATACTTAAGTAAAGCAACCTGTAACATAACATTCCTCTGCTTCTCATAGAACGCATTGTAGATTCGAATTCCCAATTCACCCCATCACAATATAACCAACCAGGCAACCACTCATTTCTGGTACCAAGTTCGTTCGTAACTCACACACTGATCCTAAATTGTATAACTTCTTATCTACGTACACGCCATGCACTTTGAAATTTAACATCATATGGAGTGACTAAAAAGCAGTGCATATGAAGGTGCAGATCAGGGTTTCAGTCCTGTAGACCAGAAGAGGGTCCCAACGTACATTTGATGAGTTGACTCGTGGTGTATAGAATGGTTAAATTAATTAGAAAAAGGAAAAAAGAAAGAGCAGCTTAATAAATAAGACTCCATTAGTCCAATAAACATATGTATTAATCACTCATAAAACATATAATCTAGTTGCATTAGGTTTAACTTAGTATCTGCGAAGTAGTAATGATGTTCATGTCATTATTAGTTGGCCTTGGGACTTGAACTCACACTTACCACTGCCTTATTCAAATTTATGGAATCTCACCCACACTTCTCTATTGAATTCATTGCCCCTATTTTCCATATATTTCCTTGTACACTGCGAAAATCATTTGGGTAGAGATTTTGTATTTTTATTTTTAACTATAAAAAATAATCCAGTATTTTATGAGACAAATATCCACATACATTTAATCATATCCGGTTAATTGAGTGACTTTCTAAGCATACATTTTCCTGACTTTATGCATGAAATTACTATTTTTCTCACTACATAAGAGCTTATGTAGCATATAACTATCAAACATATTATACTGATTATTATTATTATTTTATATTTTTCTATATTTTTATTTTATATTATAAGGTTAATTTTCATAAATGAGGCATTTTGAAAAAAATAATAATTGGAAAGTTTAATTAGTTTAACGTGCAAATGAAGGTCAATCACTAGTTTAAAAACCCATTATTTTAAATGTATATATACTATGACTTGTATGTTTGTTTGGTGTACGTGCCAACCAAGTCAAGTTACTACACGAATCATCTATTATATTCTCTTCCTAATTTATGGTTTTCCTTTAAGCTCATCACAAAGTAACGCACAATGGCTAAATAACAGTCATGGTTTTTCTTTCATTTTACAAACGAATGAAAAATTTTCATTGTTGACACTAAGGTAGATATATTCTGTGTATAGTTTCATATTACTTTGATTTATTATAATTTTTTTTTTTGAAAAGTCATATTACTTTAATTAGTACGTGTTAGTTAAACTATCAATTTGCCAATTAGTAAAAAGCCTAGCTAATAGTCACTAAAGTATCTAAAAAAGTAGTCAATGAGCATAATAATTTAATTAGTTTTAGAGTATATTTAAGTAAAAATCGGTAGAAAGATCAATTTCTATTGGATCTATGAAAATACGTCATACTCCATAGTTCATCCTTACTATAGAAAACAATAAAAAATACATTCATGGCCGACTAGACATGCAAATTTTTGTGTTTCTTAAATGTAGTTAAAAAAAATAATATTATTTTTATACTTAAATAATATTATATGTAATGTAAATAAATTACTTGAATCAGAGAGGTTGATGAATAATAAATTGAAGAAACAAGTTGCAAATGTTGTTTGAGACCTATTGCATGCATGTTGGACTGACTTATGGGTGAATTTAAGACAATTCTATATCTAGTACTCGGTAATATTAAAGTGCACTATACAACTAGCTTAGGTCTATATTCATCTTTATGACTTCAAGGTAATGATAAAGTAAAAGTTCTTGCGTTGTGAGCCACGTACTCTCCAAAACATACATACTTGTATTATTTTCTAATTCCTTGAGAGAACTCAAAGATAAATTCTAGTATTAAAACACCGGGCTTCTTCGGTGTTCTAATTTTTATTTCTAACCTTTCTTTTACAAATATGTCGAAATTTAACCCCCGTTCAAAACAATTTAGAAAATTAACCTTCGATTTAGAACCGTTGTCACTGACAACGGTTTTAATCCTAGTCAGCATTAACCCTTTTACCTAGTCAGCATGAAACCGCTGTCAGTGACAACGGTTATAGTGTCAGCATGAAACCGCTGTCACTGACAGCGGTTTCTCTTTGGGCCAGAACAACTGGAGAAAATTATATTAAGTACATAGGCTGCTTAAAACCGCTGTCAGTGACAGCGGTTTTAACTTTATCTGAAACCGCTGTCACTGACAACGGTTTTATGTTGACTGGGTAAAAGGGTGAATGCTGACTGGGATTTAAAACCGTTGCCAGTGACAGCGGTTCTAAATGGAAGGTTATTTTTCTAAATTGTTTTGACCGGAGGTTAAATTTCGAAATATTTGTAAAAAAAAGGTTAGAAATAAAAATTACACTCTTTGGTTCCTTCATTGGGAAGCAACATAATGGAAAATTGGAAATGGTGGGGTGATGACTGATGAGCCAGATTGATGAATCATGGAGTACATAAACCAAACGAGCACCCCCTCTTTCTGGTACTGATCGGGGAGGAGGATAGACGGGTTTGACAAGCTCTGCACTTTAATAAGAGGCTATGGAATGGGCCCACATACTCTCAAGATATGTTTATTTTTAAAAGGGGTATTACTAGATATATGGCACACGATGAAGCGTATCAATGTGCTGGGTAGATAGCTCGAACAATATGTACTAATTAAGGTTATAAGAGAATAGGTTCATGAGGCCCATAAGATAACAAATCAAAATAGAATTGTTCCTTAACCATTACTGTGCTTACATACTCTGGTTTTAGATGATGTTAAATCAGTTGTAGTATTAAAACAAGCGAGTGAACGAAAAATCATAGCGACAATCAGTTCCAATACTAACTAGGTTAGAATGGAGGTCATTAGAGCTAGGGATCGGAGTATAAGCGAGTATTCGACTATATATGTCACGCTGTTACTCACATAGCTAGCAATAGTTTAGACTACGTTTTCTACTTGAATTATTTACATGTCAATTACTTCCGAGTAGAGTGGTCGATGAGAGTACGGGGATAAATTACTTTCTTGTACAAAATCATTGCATGAAAAGAGTTCAACAGTTGGGATACGGTCCAAGGGAGAAGACAATTAAAGAACACACCTACTGCTACATCATGTTATCTACATATAACGACGGGTTAGGGCAGTGGATCCGATTCCTTCAATTCGTACTACATAGTGTACATCTCAAAAATTAGATTAGATTAGATTAGATCAGATTAGATTGAATTGTAAGGTAAGGAGCCAAAACAGACGGACCAATGGGTGTATGCCACGTATTAGAGTGTTCTTTTTGTAAAAATTCGCATTGATTGGAGGCATAGGTTTTGGACTACTCCATGTAAGGTTTGACAGAAAACATTAGTTATATATATATATATATATATAGTGATGGCTGTTTCATGGTTGGCATGGCTCTTCTTTTGGGAAAGCTAAAGGAAAAAAGATAGATATTAATCCAACATTAAACCTTAGCTAAAATATCACCACATACTTTCTCTGATGCAAATTAAAGCAACATGGGATAAGAGGTTGGGGATTCGAGATCTCTTAGACAGAGTTTTTTTTATTTTTTTATTTTTTTTAATATTCTTAGTTTTCCTCTTACTTCCATCTTTCTTGCTAAATACATTGTTCTACTATGTGGCTCATATTATAAAATTGCAAACCAAATTAAATTCTTTGGTGTGAATATTTTACATTAGAATTGAAGGAAATGATCGCAAACCATAAATGACAACAAACTTTAATTATTATGAAAAAAATCTTGATTATAACAACAAATCTGATACAACTTATGAGTTGTACATGGATATTTGACGAATTTATAGGATATTATAATTTTATAATTTTTTAAATGCATCTGGTGTTGTTTTATTCATTTGAGAAAATAATGAGTAAATGTGTAAAATATAACCTTAAATGTATCCACCTTTAAATACACCCGTATATATGTCAAATATTTACTAGATATAGATTACGTTGCTAAAATAATATATTACAAACTACTCCGTATTAAAGACTAGTACTACTATAAGAATTTCAATATGAAGCATCAATTGTATTCAGAATTTGATAATTTGGTCATGATCGATACAAGCCACCATTTATATGCAAACTCTAGAAGATTAAACATATGTATAAGTTGAATTTTCTAGTAATGCAAATATAATGAGCCTACCTACCTTTTAAGTGTTGATAACCCAAAAACCTAATTGTGGTGATTTGGTTATTGGTAATGTGAAGTACCAATCACCAAAAGTCCAAAACGTCGCAGTTAATATATACGTATCATCTTTCTCAATTAAGCAAACTTACCTAATGAGAGCTACTTGCTAATTCATGGAATTTACTCACTTGAGGTTTACAAATTAAGTGCACTGATGCACCGTTGAAATTGTTTCTCGAAATTCCACTTTACGTATCTATATTTCTACACATTATTCAAAAGATATTTGGTTAAAGCATCTATATATTACAATTTATACGAACAGTAATTTATACAAACCGTGATGTGTAACAAGCTTTTTTTATTTTTTTTAATCTTAAAAATAGTGTCCAACTAAATCCAAGATCTAAAGACTAAATATTCGAAAAGAAATCCATAGCAAAATGTACACACTTGTCAAAAATACATTGTCAAACAATTAACATTAGTTGTTATAAATCTTACAATGTCCATACATGCCACGTCTCTAGAGGAAAGAGACAATACTGTCATTACTCATTAGATGTGTGGTTTCATCAAATCTAAATGCAAATAAAGTGGCTATTACTCATTTTCTTTAATTTAAAACTACTCAAATGTGAGTGTCCATAAAATAAAAAAAAGTAATCTGGAATTGATAGACATTTGTTGGGGGCCCTGATCCATTTCTTGTTAGAGCCTAGCTACTTCAAAAGAGACCCACATCCTAGGTCCAACTTAGAAGAAATATCAAGCCCAAATGAGGTTTAATATTAGAATAAAGTGGTGATAGTAGTCGGTGTTCCTTTGACTTATAAAGTGTTTATCTCAATGTTCTTTCTCGAATGTAGGATAACTTATATGTAAACGATAGAGAATAGTTTAAGTAATAATAATTAAAAAAAAACATCCATTGAATAAATTGGATTATATTAGAGAAACCAATAATTAAAAGAATGGTGTAGTTAGGTGGGGATGTCAGCTGAAGCTCTAAAAGGCAATGATAATAAGGTCACACGTTTAAATTTTTATGAATTTTATGCAAACTTTTGTATAAAATGCATTGTCCATTGAAACACCATTATGATTTTTATGTTGTACAGAATTATTGTTTTGGTGGTCTTTCACTGCTCTTACTGCTGCTTTTCTACTATATAACGTAAAAAGTTTCATACAAGTTATTTTAGGAGTATATAAAATTCCAACTTTTTCACGAGAAGATACTTAGTGAATAAGAATTCTCTCTCTTTTTTTTTTTTGTCTGTGTTTTTGTGAAAGTTGCTGAGCCACGCGAGACCCTTCTTTTCAACCTAATGAGTTTGGTAACTTTTTTTTTTTTTTTGGGTTATTTACACTTTCAATTCGTTAAGTGACAATTTCCATCACATATTGTTTAACTATACAAGATAATACATATGTGCTAAAATTATATGATTATATTGTGTGCATTAGAGGCAGTTCAGGGCAAGAGCAAGATGCTTAATAGAACAGGAGCCCAAAAATTTGAGGAGTCTCAAAATTCAAATATATTTATATTAGTTTTGTATAATAACATAAAAATGTAAGAGTAGTAGTTTGATTACGTACTAGGTAAGTTCCATGCAATACACGATTTGATAATAAATTACTTTTGTAAAATATTTTAATTATAAGAATATTTTCGTTTATTAATAAAAACTTATAGGTTTTATAAAATTACCGTAGAAACTTTTAATTGGGATAATAATTTTTATCATATTAAATAAAAAATTATTATAGAAAAAGGTAGAGAGGAAACATGAAATAAAAGGAAAAAAATAAAGGTAGTTTTAAATGATTTAGGAATTTATATAGTCACATAATTTTCTATATATAATTTTTTTCAATCTAATATTAATGTAAAGTAGAAAAAAGTAGATGTCATCATCATTTAAAAAAGGCAGAATTTTTTTATAATAATTTGACACGTGTTAAGTATGACATCAGCAATGGTTTTGTTTTAGTAATAGTTATAGATGCTCTAGATGAAAGGTTTCAAGTTCAAACCTTTACTCCAACAATTTTCTTATATTTTGGGAAATAAAGTGGACAACCTGATATGAATTTTTTTTATCTCATAAAAAATAGGCATTTAATTTATTAAATAAAGGACTCAATTTTGAGAAGATATAAATCATATGTAATTGTTGTCTCGGCCTCGGTGTGCATGGTAAAGTAGCACTAGAGTGTATAATACTATAATAGACACCTCTATTAATAGTGATACTAATGAATGGAAAATTTATGCAAAATCACGTGTAGTTTGTTTTTAGATGTTTGACACTTTTATCTATTGCTACTCTTAATTGCACTACCTAGTACCTATGCTAAAATGTAGAGATGTAGGTATGTCTCTAATTTCGTGTAGTCCCTGCACCTCTCTGTGAGTGTCTTTGAGACACCCTGCAAGGGGAAACCTATATATATTGTTACAAGATCGCTTTAGGTTTCCCTTGTTTGTACCAATTTTGTAGATGGAGAAAGCATACAAAAATGCAATAATACTAAAGGTGGGAGGTCCTAGGCATAGTTTAGCTGATTGATGTACATTTGTTCTTAGTCTTGCTTTATATATAGCTTTAAGATTCAACTCTACTACAAAAGTCAAGAGTGATTTTAGACCATCCAAATATGCAAGAGCCAACCAACTTGGTTCACTTTCAGACTTATTGGTGCCTATACCCAAACTAACTAGTTGGCCATCTCATTTAAACTTTGCAAAATTTCACATATGCCCAAGTTACTAAGACTGCCTATTTAGCTTATTTGAATAATTTGTGTATGAGCATAAACCTTGTTTTCTCCACCTTAACAACTTCAATAAGTGTAAATTTTTGACTTGTAATCATCTATTTTAATGAGTGCGTACATTGACTTTATCGAACAAAAATAATAATGAATCAGTAAAAAAAATAGTTTTTGATCTATAAAAATTTTTTTGCTACCATTTTAAACTGACAAGCCCAATGATGGAACAACTTTTTTATGCTTATCACGTGTCTTACACGTGATAAGATCATATATATGATATTTCACATAAAAAAATGTCATTGTAACAATGAAAAGAGTCACTACAAGTGAAGTTGTGAGCGTGTTGACCATGAAGGTGTGATTGAAAAGCTAGAGCCACATTCAAAAGTCAAGGTGTTCCTCTTGGACTGTTATATAATTCCCAGGTGGGGAAGTGCATAGGACAATTGGCCT
This sequence comes from Dysphania ambrosioides, assembly GCA_026401315.1. Lineage (NCBI taxonomy): Eukaryota > Viridiplantae > Streptophyta > Magnoliopsida > Caryophyllales > Amaranthaceae > Dysphania > Dysphania ambrosioides. The sequence continues at coordinate 22,043,377 of CM048664.1, read as the reverse complement.
ATCTCTCGCACCCATCTTGTAATGATCGAGCTTTTTAGCTGTGAGAACTTGGAGCTTTTACCTTCACCGAGTAAATTGTCTTGTCTGAAATTGCGTTTACTTCGTTGTAGAAGATGGAGTATATGAAGTATACAAGTAGCAACACTAGCTCTGACATCGGAGAAGAATTCACTACTTGCTCTGACATCAGAGAAGAATTCTTTCCCTCGAATTTCTTAAGATTTATGGAGTATTAAAAAGCTTTACGAAATGTTGCAAGGACCTGCAGCCAACTCATATAACGTCCCTAGGAAGAGATTAATTTAAAACAATCAAGTTAGTTCCAAAAGCTTGTTCATCACTTGGCTGATGCTTTTAATCAAGGGCTATTGGAGTATGCACACTGATCTACAATGTTTTTTGGTACCACTGGAATGGATTCAGTTGATCACTATTCGACCAATGTCCATTCTAAGCACTTCGAAAGTTCACAGGACTAGTATGGCTTTAGAAGATGAGGTTCACTAGGCAGCTCAAGCGTGTAAGTAGCATGAAATGCTTTTGTTAGAGCTGTTTTATCCAAGCAGCCTGTAGTTATTATGAGAGACATGTAGCTTTTTAAGTTATTGAGCTTAAACTTACGCACATGAAGAGTACCTTTCAATGAGTAATTGGACCCTGCACCCAGGTGCACAGTGAGCATCGTGCACCTAGTACAAAACGCATGGACATTACACATAAAACGCAGGCAAATTGACATGTCAGTATAGGCAATGAACATCCGGGTGTAAAACAATGAACATTGGCGCTTTCAAAAATTTCCCCCCACTAAGTGTAATGATTACGGTTGGATTTCCTACGCAACATGACTAATTCGATTTTCCATGCAACACGTTCCCCAATACCCAATAATTAATTTTTTTTGCCTTTGAAGTGTATGTCCAGTGCCTTTGAACGTAATGCGCATTGTCTTTGAACATAATGTAGTGCCTTTAAACATGATGTTCATTGCATGTGAACGTAAATTCCATTGCCTTTGAATGTGATGTTCATTGTCTTTAAACGTAATGTTCATTGCTTTTGAACATAATGTTCATTGCTTTTGAACATAATGTTCATTGCTTTTGAACATAATGTTCAATATTTATTTTAATAAATATGTATACAATGCGTATACGTTCCCAATGCAAAAGTTTAGATTTAAAAATAATATTACAAAGTTATCTGTGCTTTTTTTTCCCTATGCGCAAATAACGAAGCATTGAACATGACTATTTCGATTTCCCATGCAACATGTTCCTCATTACTCAGTAATAATTTTTTTTTTTGCCTTTGAAGTGTATATTTAGTGCCTTTGAACGTAATGATCATTGTCTTTGAACATAATGTCCAGTGCCTTTGAACATGATGTTCATTGCATGTGAACGTAAATTTCATTGCCTTTGAACGTGATGTTCGTTGCCTTTGAATGTAATGTTCATTGTCTTTGAACGTAATGTTCATTGCCTTTGAACGTAATGTTCAATGTTCATTTTAATAAATATGTATCTAGCTTGATATAACATGTTCATTGTTATAATATACGATTTTTAGTGAAGTAATATATGATGTTCAGTAGTATAATATATAATGTTCATTTTCATAGTTTGTGTACAGTACGTGACCTATTCCCAGTGCAAAAAAGAATCGTGCAGTATTAAATAAAAATAATAGAATCTCAATGCTTCATCATTACAAATCAATGCTCCATCCTAATGTATTCTTTTTGAACTGATTGTTAACATTTCGTCTAGTTCACTCAAGTGATATAATATGTTCATTGTAGTAATACTAAATGTTCATTATCTGAATACATCATGTTCATTGTCAAAAAAAATTCTTCACGAATGTTCCAACTTCATTTTCATAATACTAATGTTCATTCTTATAACACTTAATGTTCACTAGATTAATATTGTATGTTCATTACTTAAATACAATATGTTCATTTCCAATATATTTAAACATAATGTCTACTATTCTCAATGCAAAAAGTTTATATTTATCTTGATATAAAATGTTCATTGTTATCATATATGATGTTCAGTGCAATAATATACGATGTTTATTGGTATAATATATAATGTTTGTTATCATTGTTTTTGTACATTGCGTGATTATTCCCAATCCAAAAAAATCAGATTTTTAAAAAATTTTGGGACATGTACTACTACTTTGCAAAAATACTTATGCTTTTCCCAATTATAAAATTACTTGCATGGGGAATAATAAATATGACATATCCCTAAGTTCATTGGCTGCTAAAAGAATGTTAATTCATGTTCATTTTCTATGACATTGCTGCGTTTTATATTCAATGTTTGTGCGTCTTAGCCCTGGTGCACGATGCTCATTGTGCACCCGGATCCATAATTTTATTTGCGCCTTTCAAACCTTCCTAGGAGGGAGGGGAAGTGTATTACTGATGCATATCGATGTTTAGCTAGTTGTATGGTTGACTGGTGATTTCTGCACTTTTTTGGGTAAGTATTTGAACTTTCCCTCACCGACATGCCTGCTCTAGGACACTTTAAAGACGAAGGGAAAAAAAATGAACCACGGCCTATTTCCAGGTTGTGCTGCAATGTTTTGTTCCAATGCTTGGAGAAATAACTCAATTCCCAAGTACAAACAAGCTAGATAGCAAGTTTCCAAAAAAAAAAAAAAAAAAAAAAGAAAAGGAAGCTAGATAGCACATAGCATATTCATTTCAGCAACACCCTTGCATTCAAAATGTGGTGAGAGTATAACATCATACAAGGGTTACGCCTTTACTATCTGATTGGCTGATATACATTATAATAATCTACTCTTAAAATTTCTATCCTACCTACGCGAAGGACAGGGGACTGTGGTTTGTGGTGTGATGAAATAAAATTTGTTTAGAAAAAAGGAACATACAAGATGGCCTTCATTATTGTACAATTCCCTTCTTCACAAGCATATCATACACTCGATCAACTTTGCTTGGATCAACCTTGAATAAGCAATGAGCATCTGATTTCTTGGAAATATTCCCCTTCATTACTTCAATAGATAGTGTTTCCTGCATGTTGAGATAATGTGAAGGTAGTATCCTGATCTCCTTACAAAGCCTTTTCTCCTGTAAAAGCGTAAAATGTTACAACAAAAATAAGAGTAATATGCCTATTAGCGAATAAAGATTACAAATAATCAAACAGAAACAAGGAAACTCATTTTGAGGAAAAACCAAAGAGCACATAAAGACATTGATATAGGGACAAATAGGATTTTGTTAACAAGGATTAAAACCAATAAGAGAACTTTTTATTAAAGAAACGAGCTTACATTCTCTGAGAGCATATCTGCCCCTGGGAACCCAGTGATATCCCACTCATCTAGGGCACTAGTCATAAACGATCCTGTAGACATCGAAACTGAGTCCTTACTGATGAAGTCTCTATTATGTTGAATTGTCCTCATCAATACTTTACCACCTGGACCAGCCTCAGCACTCTCTCTCAATTTGCGGCTGTTTTCTTCTGCTTCAATCTTCCTCTTCCGTCCTAAATATCGCTCTGCCTCAGCTATTGTGCGACAGCCAGCAGCCCTAACTTCCTGTTATGATATAAATCTAATCAGTTCCAAAGCTTAATATACAATTTACAGAACTATTTGAGAAAATAATTCAGCAAATGGTTCTGGTTTCAGTGCTCCTAAACTCTTTCAGGTGTAGAATCCCAGTGAAACAAGTTAAACTTATTCTACTTCAACGGAAAGTATTCGAAAAGAAAATTTTGACTTAAAAGAAATCAGACACTCTTTCAACAACCAGAAATTAAAACCTTATCTGCCTACTTGGTTTGGCCACTACAGAAACCAATGGAAAAACAAGGTTGTATACAAGCGTCACATTGAATTTATGTTCAAAGAAATCAAGAATGTAACTTGGACCTGAAGATCCTGTATTCTTTTTCTAATCCGACGTTCCTCAATGACAGTCCGCAGCAGCTCATCATGCTCTTGCTTTGAGTGAAACCGCATAAAAACCCTATAACGCAGGCACAATTCCTTCTCTTCAGGATTCAAATTTTCCTCAAAAGGATCCGGATACAGTAAATTCCTTTCAAGTACAAAATCCTTCCTGCGCTTCCTCTCATCAAGCCTGACATAAATGATCAACCCATGTCACTTAGAAGTTGACAAAACTAATCAGGCACCAATCATATGGATTAGAGACAACAAGAATTTTTAGAATTAGCAAACATGACACTACCAAAACTGCACAATGAAACCAATAAAGAATGTTTAAGCTATCTTACATAACAAAATTAAGAAACTACAAGAGAGGCAAAAATGCAATGGACCATTGGGATTTAGTTGCTGAAGTTCGTTGCTATAGGAAGGTAAACCAAGGCAGTCTCAAATCTGTTTTGTTTGCACTGGCCAACAGCCTATTCAAAGACTTCCATGCATGGTTTCAACTCTTAAAATATTACCAGAGGACAAAAGTTACTAGTACACATGTGATAGTTTCTCATATACACCCATGTGTAGGTACACCCAAGGGTAATTTTTTGCTCATTTTAAAGTCAAATGAACAAAAAGCTTACCATATGAGTAACATATACCCTTGGATGCACCTAGCTCTAGATACACCTCGGTGCATGTTAGATGTTCTAAACATGTGACATGCTAATGACACTAAACATCTAAAATAAATAAATAGGGAAAGCACTTGAATGACTGGATGCCACTGAGTACAATGATTCTTAAAACACAAAATATTCACTCAACACCTTCACCTCATTAGCCAGATAATATGAACCTTAAGTTCCAAAAAAAAGCACTCAAACAACCATAAATGTGCAAATTCAATGCATTAATCAGGAATCTTAGATTTAAATCACAAATGGCAAGTAAAGTAGCTCGTACTCAATTATGGCAGCATATTTCCATAATTTTAGATGAGAATTTTTTTACCACTAAGAAAAGTCACACCCTAAAAAAAAATTAGTGACAACCTCCGAGAGTAGATTCGCAAAACTCGGAGCTTCAATTCACGTTCAGCTTCTGTGTCGGTATCTTTAAATTCCATATCTGCCAGTAACTGTTCAGCATCATTATCATATTCTATCTCAAACTCCTCTCTCTTGGGATTGTAGCCACATAAATCTGTAACTGGAGGTTTCTCATCAGCAGACGTTTTAGGTTTCTTTTCTCCAACACTCCTGTCTGGGTGAGAATCTGCTACACAACCATATCAATGAACATTTATAAGAACAGTCAACTACAACAATCATAGATACTACTTTTTCTGTTATCAAACCTTCAACTTTGATGCCATCAATCACATCCTGGACTGAAGTGGCATTTGTTGGCTTCTTACCTGCCCATGGCATTGCAGAACCAACACCAGAAGCAATGATATGTCAGAAAAAAATAAACCCACACATAATTTGAGCATTACTTCATACATTACCAAGGAACATAAACTTGAGACTATTAACACATACCAGCCTGTGAGGACTGGCTACCTGAAGCTTCTTTATGTGGTCCTTCAATCCTTCACATAAACTAACAGTTAGAAGATAGACAGTATCCAAAAATAAACATCGAGAAACTTGGCAGAAACAGGCCATACTTTACTGTTGCAGAAAATATAGATTCTTCTTTCAATGATTCTTCGGTCAGAGCCGGACCAGAAGCGGTAAGAAATGCAACATACAGAAAATGAAATCAATAAGGAAACTTGGAACAGAACAAAACAAAACATCTTTCAGCACTACACAAAAATATGTAGGATATTCAACAGCCTAATTGTTCACGTCAGAAATTTCTTTCCTATCTCCTTTAAATACTACTAAATCTTGAGATCACGATTTCTGAAAACACGTGAATCAAGTGATCATTAGTCACAAACCTTTTTTCAGGTCACTATGTTCCTTTGCCATAGCAAAAAGTTCCTCTCTATTTTTTCCAGCAACATGAGACAGGTCCTGGATATAATGATATTGAGATTGTGGTAAGAAAGTTTAAACAAGGGGAGTATTTAGGTTAAGAAATTTATATTACCGGAAGCGGAAAACAAGGAGAGTTCATGTATATATTATTATAGTGATCAATGCATTCTGATTTGCTTTTTGTTCCTACATGCTCTGCGACTTCAGCCCAGTTACCCAGTCCATACATTTCGATTCCCTGCACGTATGGAGAAGCAATGTTAAGTAAATATATTGCACGCTGCCAGACTAGTGGTTCGAAACATTGAAGCATAATGAATAAGTTCAGGAATATAAGAATACCTCGAGGAGCAATGACTCCTCATCTGCATTCCAATCAGGACATATTAAAGGGAATGATAAGCTATCCTGAAAAAGTGAGATAGTTCCAGTGATTAAACGTACAAAGAGATGACCAAGTTTCTAAATAAAGTAAAAACATGAAGAAGAAAAAAAATCAAATTTCCCTAAAAAAGAAGACCAAATAATTTATTTTTAAAAGAATTAATCAATTACCATAACCCTATATGGATGGTTGCTTTTGTGAGGATAAACCTCAGCACCAACGGAAAAGCATTCAACACAGAGGTCAAAATCTGGACACATAACGCATTTAATACGAATCTTTCCTGAAATATCTTTAGTGCAATAGTTACAGTGATAAAGTGCCTTCTTCCCATCATTTAAACCTTGACCTGACACATTGAGGATGAGAATTAGCGAAATGGTACAGATTAATCGGGTATCAAGTGGCCAAAATGTACGATCCAGATACCTGCTGTTACAGATTCTAAGTTCTCTACACTTGAGGTAGCCCTTTTCCTCTTTGATCTACAAAATATAACCAAGCAGTTCTCAATATTATGGACATACAGAAGTCAAATTATGACAACACACCTAACTAATTAATGAGCATATAATTAGCGGTCAAGAAATGGAAGACAATAACAATGAAAAACCAGACACACCAGGACAAGAACAGAAGTAGACAACTTAGGATTGACAGAAGCAAACTAATAGGAAGTATTAAAAATAACAGCATCTCATATGAAAACACAACTAAGGACCATATGGCCTCATTCCTAGCAATGTCATTACATTATCCCCACATCCTCCTACTCCCTCCTCAACTAGATCTAGTTCCATAATTCATTGGCCTCATCCTCTCTTCCACAACACCATCAACATTACAAAATATGGAATGTTCCTACTTCCATATATCCAAAAATGTCTTCTATCTTGGACTCGAATACTTCATGGAGTTGATTAATCTTAACACAAAATCACAACGTTGATCCACCATCTTTTCTGCAAATTTTCTTCTCTCTTAATTCCCAAGGCACTAAATGCTAAATTACCAAAAGCTTTTCCACCTTAAGAAATCCCAATATAGTATATAGGATAGCATGTATCATTTCAAAGCTCTTGATTAAAGACAGATCAAGGTGTGATCAGATAAAACCTCCAAGAATGGCATCAAATATTAACGCTTTAACTCCTGTCCTCAACACCACCTCTACTCTCTAAAGAGAATTAGTCAAAACATTGCAATGGCATTTCTCAGTAAATACTATCAATTATCAATGTCATCATGATTGACATCCTAGTGTTTAAAATTCAAACCTAGGATCATAATATCCTACAAATTTGCAAAAGTAATCATAATAGTAACCAATACATTAAATATCCTTTACATTTAAAGCTCCAGAATATCAACTTTTTGAAAATAAGATAGCTATGCCATAATGTAAAAGATAGTTAAAACCAAAAATTAAATCTTAGATAAGAACAATATACAGAATTGCTTAGTAAACAGTGTAAGTGTAAAAAGAGAACAGTGAACAATACAGAGTACAAAGATTACAGTGAACAATATCTTAACAATCATTTTATTCTTTTAAGAAGAAATCTGTAGAATGATACTGTTTAAAAGAAATCACTAAGCATAGTAACTCCACCATCCTCTTTAATTATTTCTATTTTGAGACACCCCAAAACAATAGTCCACTCTTCAAATCTACTACATCTGTTTTCTTAAATTTTACTGAGTAACAGAACCCAAGAAGAACTCAAACAAGGACCTATCTATTACTTTTAGGAGGACAAAGATGAGAGATAAGGATTTACTGAATTATTAGGGTCCACAAGGTACTTAAGAGATGATTAAAAAAATGAATAAAAGGTTGTTATAAAGGAAGAAAAAGAGAGGTTAGAAGGACTCTGAAAAATGGACAACAAACAATTACTAGAACTTAGGAAAATGGAGGTGGTTGCAAGTTGAATTGTTAGTATTCCAATATTTGTCTAACAATTTCCATTCATGCATGAACCATACAAAGATGTTAGTTTTTTACAATTGTTCTCATCCCCATTATATACTAGTTCGCACACTTACCTTAGGGAAAGGATTATTACCCTCTCATTTGGTCCCACTATATCCTTTTACACCGCTTTTCCATTGGAACAACAATAGAAATACCCCACTTACTCTAGTAAAATCTTTTTCTATTAAATTAACAATTGATAACTCTACAAGTTATCTTCTAAAACTTGGTGGCCAAATAAGTGGGCAAAATAGTCTAGGACATAGTTTATAAGTTAGCAAGCATAATAATTGTATTCTAAGTTAATTTTTTGAAGATGTCATCTACAAAAAGCAGTCAATGTAAAACAAGAGGATAATATAAAACTATTAAGTGTGAAATTATAAAAAAATGGCAAATTATTTTAGAATACCGTGAAAATAACATATCATAAGGTCTTATGATTTGAAAATCATATCAAGGTCCTAATGCTGTAGAAACTAAATTGGATAAAAAGATTCTCCTATAAATCAAAACCAATGGCATTTCTTTAAATTGTGGCACAATTTGATTTTAAGATCCATATTAGAATCTTGCTGACCATGTCAAAAAAAAAAAAAAAAAAACCTTGAATCATCCTAAATTCCAATCCAAACCCATTCACCTCTCCTCTCCACTTAGAGAACAGGAGAGCAAAGAAGTTCCAAATATCTATAGCTAGCTAAAAATCAAACGTTCCTTCTAATTGATTCTTAATAGAGAATAATATCATGATGAAAAGAACAGAATTCTCATACACACTGTTTAAAGGAAACATTGACCAATGAGGACGATTCAAAATGACAAGTTGCTTTACAATAAAAATCATAGACAAACCTTTCAACGAGACCATCATCCAACTGATGATTTGCCGTACTTATTTCTTGCTTTGGATTCATGGAGAATGAATAACAGGAGAAGGTTCTCAAAAAATGTCTTTAAATTTGTGCCTTACCTTAGCCCACTAATAGTACTTCCCTTAATTTTATTAAAAGAAACAAAAATAATTGAAACCATGGAAACAATAATTAGGAGGATTTACTTAATGTCTATATACTTTTGATGAATCTTAAAAAGGATTACAGCACCAATAATGAATAACATCAGAAGTGCTTTCATATTCCAACTCCAACAACAGTAATTGTGGATGAGAAAAAAGTATATATTATAAATCACGATGTGGAAAAGACTTAAAAGGTAAAACAATGTACTTTTTGACAACAATGCCCTTCAGGATTTCTACCAAGCATCTACTATGCATACAAGGAAAAGTAAGTCAATTTGTCCTAAAACAAAAAAAAATAATTAAAATGTATATAACTCTTTTCTGCCATCCTATCATCGCTATGACCCTTGAAATGAATGAATATACTAGTCCTCCTTGTCCACTAATAATTAAGCATAGAACTAAACTCCCATGACAAAAATCTAGCAAAGCCAAGATTCTTGATCCTAAAAACAAAAAACAAGCTCCAAACTAAAACAAAACAACTCTCCTTTTGTCAACCTTGAGGTGAATTAAATAACCTGCTACAATCACTAGGATAAGTGCCCATTGGTTCAAGTATAAATTATTCAACTCTTATAATAGCAAAAGCGATATTTAAAAGGTAATTAGTTAGACGAAAAAAAACACCAACTTCAGCATCAAAAACCTTAAACCAAAGAATAGAGGGTTCATTATAATCGGGAAACTCAAGAACATTTTTCAGAAAAGTTAAGTAGTATGATAGTAATACTAGTCCGCCTCAAACAATATAATGTTACAACTCATCAACTAAAATTATGCCAAAGACAAACAATTGCATAGCCCTACAATTTCTTTTCATAAGAAGCAACCCCCCCCCCCCCCCCCCCCCCCCAACTAGTCAAATTTGTTTCCAATATCTATAACTCCATTTAACTATATTGGTACAAGTCCATACCAACATTACAAGAATAGAGAGTCACCTGACTATTTAGCAAAGCGCAATGTTATCTCAAATCGAGGGACAATACGAAATGAGGCTTTAACTTATCTAACTCGCGAATTCTCCTCAAATATCTCCATCAAAGTCCCTTGTGTTATTATGGTTAACTCTAACAGTGGCATGATACGTAGTAATTGAAGGGCCTCTTTAAAATCAAGCAATTGAGAGCTACAACCCTAAATGTGCTAGTAGAAAAAGAAGTCAGCTAAAACAAGATTCAGGATATTGGGCCTCCTATTTAGGTAAACTTAGTGAGTTGCATGGAATGTCGAATGCTTTCGTTGACTAAGATTGATTGGTGTTCTAAGATCCTCCAATATGCCCTAGGCAAAAAGTTTGGTTTCTTTCCTGCATTTCTGATTCTATAACTTCTCAACACTAGTATCATAACCCATGGGGATCTAACACACGGGTTGTTTCTCTTTTCCTAAGCATCCTTTGACAACTATTAATTTGTATGAGTAGTAGAGACAAGGCCATTAAAATACAACTTTTTCAATACTTCTTTTGTTAAGAGATAATTGCTTAATGGTTTATTCAGATGACTATTGCTTAAAAGAGTAATCCTATCCAAAATTAAAAGTATTTAATATTTTTAAGATTAAAATAACTACAGCCCCATTTCTCCTGAAAGAAAAGTATAAATCATTTACCCAAATAAAAAACACACACCCACAGTTAATTGTTCGCACAAGATTCACTCTACTTAGCCACCTATATTCCTCTTTCTATACCTCATGCACAACAAAAATACATACCATGTATTCCAAGGGCAATCTCACTCTCACTGCCAAAGAATATTTTAAAAAATCTAGTATCCAAATTAATAGGAGTAAAAATATTTCACCATCTTTAAAATATTAGTGTTGAGATTTCTCTAAACTGTTATAAACTATAAACTAGAAACTCAAATTTAAAACAACTACAAAAAAAGTATCCATATCAGATACTTGACTAGTTGACTCTTCAACATGGGTAGAGAAATATAACCAAACACTTCAGTTTGATACATACTCAGAAAGGGCTCTAGATAAGAATCATTAAAAAAATAATTAACAAGTCAATCTGAAAAATTTAGGTGTACTTGTAATGTAAAAGACACATGCAAAATTTATGTTCGAGGATCTTGTGTCCTGAAACCATGTCTAGTTATAGTTAGATTGTATCCCCATTTATGAAACAATAAACCCTGGCTGGCTGGCATGTCACACACATTGACACATAGATTATGCACCCTTACCATAAGGAATATTTTAAATTGTTTGTATAACCATTGGGTGCGGCTAAGGAAAGGGAAGGAAAGCAATAGAAAAATAAAGAACTACTAAAGACGTTGTTACCACCATCAAAGCGTTAACACTGTTGCTTGATGTCAATTCCAAGTTGTTGAATTTTTGTATAATAAAGGTTGGGTTATAACAATATCTGTGATTTACATGAGGATGTTTTTATATAATTTTCTCTTATATTTATTTTAGCTCTCATGACAGTGTCTCTACCCAAAAAATAATCAGGATATTGATAATGGATGATAAAAACAATATTCAAGATGTCTGGTAGCTTGCATATACAAAAGTGTACACTTTAACATATTGCCTCACATAAAACACATTGATATACTTTTAGCAGATCCTTTTGAATCTACCTAACAAAGTAGGAAGCAGACAAGATATGGGTGTTTTGTTTTCCATCCATATTTCACAAAAATTCATTGTAGCGAAAATGAAAAGAGATCCCAGTAATCCTTTTCCAAATTACCACCACTTATGATACAAACAAAGGAAATTGGATCCCTTCCTTTTTTCCCCACCAAATTCTTCTATTCAACAACTTTGTCTCACATAATTTCCTCTTTCCTCCCTTTAGGTATTCACCACCTCCCCTACCCTTCCCTCTCCTCTCTCTCCCTACTCCACCCCCTCCTAATATCGAATCCAAACAAAGTGTAAGTTAGTCCAAGAAAGAGAAGTTCAAGCAAAAGATGCAGCAAACTCACTAATAGCCAATAATGCATGGAGAAGAAAAAACTCCAAGAGTCAAGGAGGATAAAAATGAATAAGCATACTTGTCCTAAAATAGGGTAAAGACAATGAGAAGTCTATTTCAAAAATCATAATTAAAAACTTGGATGATGGTCACATGATACAATTATCAAAGGAAACGGAAGAAATATAGATGATAGACAGCAACCTATGATAAATTGCGTTGGTAGTCCAAGTTGAAAGCTCAAAGAGCAACATGTGTACAGCAAAGTTAAACGTCATCAACGAAGAATGTAACCAAATGTGCTACTCTACTTATGTGGTAACCTCATTATGGATTTGCGTAAAATTTGAGCATAGACACATAAATCTCTCCATCAAATAAAAAACAGTCACATATCTTTTAGGCTAAAGACAAAAGTGAGTAAGAACTCAGTTTTTCATCAGGCTAAGGATCTTCAGGATGTTTGGTTCAAAATCAGCGAACGGCATTTTTTGCCCTTGCTTCATGACATTGTTAACAGATATTTGTTGCTACAATATTAAATACTTTTAACGAAGTACTACATTATAACAATTATTCCATTTTCTTCACATTTCCACACCGCTATTTAGTTCCTTTCCATCCTATTATCAAATTCGGTAACACACATCAAGTCCCCAACATCAAATTAAAACTCCACCCATCACTGTGACCCCTTCCATATTCAGTCCTAGCACTTACATTTCCAAGAAAACATCATAAGGAAACAATACTGACATAAAGGACTTCTCCTTACAAATAAACCCTTCAATTCAAACAACACTTCACAAATTCCTTCCACTAACAATAACACATGCAAGTTCACTAACAAAAACCCATCAACCAAACAACATAAAGACTTCAAGTTTCATCTTACATTCAAATTATCACAAAAATACATTGCAAATTTTTTTAAAAATAAATAAATACAGAATTAGGGGGGGGGGGGGGGGGTTACTTAAAAATTAAAGGGGTTTTACGGCAGACATACTTTTGGGTAGGATCATCCTCACTCGAACAAGGAACTGCACGAGAACGACCCATTGAAGGGTATCCAACGGGTGGGCCCAACTGAAAATTCATGTAAAAATGAACCAAAATTTAAAAAAAAAACAATTAGAATTCAAAAGAGTTGAGCAATGAAAGTGAAGAAGACAACCATTAAATTACCTATGCGAGAGAGATTCTGGAATTCGGTTTTCTGGGTATGTTTGAATGTAAAGGAAATCCTTTGTTGTATGATTCGCAAAAGAAAGCCCTGAATGTGGGTTTTTTTCGAAGGATGAAGGGAAGACGGCCCCAATAAATTGGAGATATACGGGGTCAGAATTTGGTAAATTGTATAGAATAATACACCAACGGCAACTCGAGTTTCTCCGATCTTGTTCTATTTACCAAATTTTAATTCGACTTGAATTACTTTTATAAAAATTTGTCTTTAATTGATGTTATTTGCTCCAAAAAAATAAACTTTTGAACTGATGTTGATTATTTTATTTGAAGGGATGTGAACCTATGTTAATTGATTAAACTAATTGTATTGATTATCTATGAATTATGCATTGTATGTTAATTTACTAAATCAAATTAAATTCTATCAAATTGTTAGAGACTTGAGGGAAAGTGTTAAACTATACGTCTATACATATCTAATATATAGAAATAAAAATAAAATAAAATAAGATTAATCCTTCTAAAATCACTAATAAAATATTGTATTAGCAATTAAATTATCATCTCAAGATAATATTCTCTTTTTACGTTCATCCACATTTATTGAACCCTTTTCATTACCAAAAATACATACTTTCTCTATTTTTATATACTTGACTTTTTATAATTTTTATTTATGTATAGTTAGAGATATTATAAGTTTAAAATATGCATTAATAAATATATTTTAAAACTATTGCAAGTAAAATACAAACTACTCCCTCCGTTCTTTTATGTTCTTACCATATTCCTCATCCGGAAATTTCAATTTGTTCTTCCCATTTAGAATCTTTCTATTTCAGTCATTTTTTATTTACTAAAATAACCTCAGTTTCCCAACGAAATTGACAAAAATACCATACGAATTGACAAAAATACCCTACGAATTGACAAAAAAACCTCACTTACCCTATGCTACGTACCCTATGTCACTCAATTGCATTTACTGACCTAGTCATCCTCGTAAACTCCCACTCATCCCATTTACTCACCCCTCTTAACATTGCACTCATCCCAACTCATCCCATTTACTTACCCCTCTTAACCGTCCTCTACCTTCCCCCTCTCTCATTTCGGCAGTTTCTCTCAAAGAAATTCAGATCTCTTGTAGTATGGCCTAGATCTCCCTCTTATTTTCACTCCACAATTCTCCCCTCATTATCCTAATCAAAACAATACCCATTTTGGGGGTTTTCGACGAAATCGACATTCATTGGCTCTTTGGTGGTTCTGTGTTCGTGGACCGATTCCTCTTCAAATTCCTCTTCAAATTCCTCTTCAAATCCTATGATGAACTATCCTAACAAAATTCGGCCAAGAATGGATGGCATATGTTCATATGGCCATCAATGCTCTTGTTCAGATCGAGGGAGATCTCATTCTTATAGCTTGGAACTCCTTCGTATGAGCCCTAGTTCCATTGAAGCCGAGGAACTCCACCAAAAAGCGTTGGAGGACGATGCTGTCTCAAAATTCAGGCCTTATTATGGGCCGATCTATCCTAGCGATGTTCCGATCTGTCCTAGCGATGTTATTGACCCAGATCCCCCGTATTACGGTCCATTAACATCTCCACCAAGGTCCCCTTTGGTTTATAGGGCTCCTGGTAGCCATGGTCTTGATTCGAAGGTCCACTACGAGAATCTCGTAGTTCCGGACACTCCCGCGCACATCATTGCATCTAGAGATTGTGCTAACCCTAAAGTGCGTAAGCCAGATGAAAATCTTGTTGTGCAACGCAACC
Organism: Dysphania ambrosioides; assembly: GCA_026401315.1. Taxonomy (NCBI): domain Eukaryota; kingdom Viridiplantae; phylum Streptophyta; class Magnoliopsida; order Caryophyllales; family Amaranthaceae; genus Dysphania; species Dysphania ambrosioides. The sequence goes on along the minus strand of CM048664.1, from coordinate 22,028,124 downwards.
CTAAGACCGTCCATTCCAAAGCGAAGTTATCTGATCTCTTCTATCAATAGAATGTCCCCTTCGGATGTTGTCAGTTTTAATAAAATATGTCTCCTTTGAGTTTCAATATTGTCCAGAAGTTGATTGTTCGAGGTTGGTTTGTTTGAATACTGTAAAGTCCCTCTCCCCTTAGAGAAGATGATTGTTCGAGGATTTTAGTTATATTGGCTAAGAAGCCATATTGGGAATTGTTGATTTTTTGTTTTTCCTGCAACTGTGATCTGTTGTAGGGCTTGTTTGTTTAATGACTTGTTATTAGCAACTGTTTTGGTGTTGTTAGTATGGTTAGAACATGTCCAGTATGATTTTGCTTAGTTCAATATGGTTAGAATATGTTCAGTATGGTTAGACGTTTGTGTTATTGTGAACTTGTTCAGTGTTGTGACTTTTGTTGATGGTATAAGGTGTTTTCGATGACATTTGGGGACAGAACTTGTTCAGTATGGTTAGACGTTTGTGTTATTGTGAACTTGTTCAGTTTTCGATGACTTTGCTCAATATGGTTAGAATATGTTCAGTATGGTTAGACGTTTGTGTTGTTGTGACTCCCATTTTCTGATTTTGTTAGTTTTGACTGTCATTCTGATGTTGTTAGTGCCATTTTGTGATTTTTATGATTGTTTTGCTTTTATTGTCATTTTTGGGTAATACGTTTATGCTTTTGGTGGTTGTCGTCGATGATGAAATGTAAAATATTGAGTTAACACCTTATAATTACCTTAAGCAAAAGATGCCATTAGGAATCAGTTAGTACTAATTGAGCAAAGGCTAATAGGTGACTTTTGTTGATGGTATAAGGTGTTTTTCGATGATAGATGGGGACATTCTGAGACGTTTGTGTTGTTGTGACTCTCATTTTCTGATTTTGTTAGTTTTCACTGTCATTCTGATGTTGTCACTGCCACTTTTTGATTTTTATGATTGTTTTGCTTTGATTGTCACTTTTGGGTAATACGTTTATGCTTTTGGTGGTTGTTGTCGATGATGAAATGCAAAGATTGAGTTAACACCTTATAATTACCTTAAGCACAAGATGCCATTAGGAATCAGTTAGTACTAATTGAGCAAAGGCTAATAGGTGACTTTTGTTGATGGTATAAGGTGTTTTCGATGATTCTATTTTCATTTTCTGTCATTCTGATGTTGTTCCCTGCCATTCTGATTTTGTTAGTGCCATTTTAAAATATGTTCAGTTTGGTTGTCATTTTTGTGATTCCATTTTGGTGTTTGTCATGGTATAAGTTTGTGATTTTTATGATGTTTTTCAGTTTTCACTGTCAGATGGTATTCACATTGTACACTTAGATTCCAACAAAACATTCTTATTCATATGAAAAAGTGCTTCTGTACATGTTTCTTTGTTTTTATCCATCAATCCCAAAAATCTCATTAGCGTACTCCTCCCCGTGTACCAACTTCATGCATTCTTTGACAGCCCACTTTGGTGCTATGACTTGTTCCGATAACAAACCATCATCTTCTAATTGCCTCTTCTTATGATGTGGTACATCATAATAATTTGAGCCTTTTGCTTTCAATATTTCATTCAATACGTATTGCAAAGACATCCACACAATACTTAGAGTTTTTGGATGTAACTCATTGTATGCTTCCTCTACCACTTCAACTAGTTGCTCAATTGTCCTCGGCATCTTCTTGTGCATAAGTGATTGTATACTTCTGAAAAAACCCAAGTCTAAAATGTTGCAATCAGGGCTGTTTGGTGGTTGCTGTACGAGAATGAACGTAAAATCATCTTGTTGGTAATGTGCTTGCCATTCTGGATCATCTTGTGTAATGTGTGCTTTTGCATTATCTTGTTGAATGTAAATAACTTTGTGCCCTTCATCTGGCCACTTTGCCTTGATCGCTGGTAGAATGTGATTGATTAGCATGTCCCTTGTTGCTGTCTTGTTAACTGATTCAATGGGTTTGGTTTCAATAGTCCCCTTTTGTCTTTTTTTTAACGATCTCCTAGCTGCAACTTGTTCTGTAAATGGAAAAATGCCTATCTTTCCATTAAATATGCATTGACCATCTTCATTCCATCTTGGTCTTGCAACACAACCCATGAACATGACTTTAGGGATAAATTTACTTGATTTTCCACACCTATATGGCTTTGGCTCACCTTTTACTAGATAGACTTTCTGTGATTTCTTTGATAAATAAAGCCACTTCTCGTCAATGTGAACAAAATCGTACATAGTATAATAAGTTGGGATGGTTGATAAAGTTTCATGTTGAAGTAAACTTAGCACGCAATCTAATCTTACCAATTTGTTTTCATCTGAAATTTCTGGGTGCATGGCATTTGTGTGTGGCTTCAAAGATCCTCTTTTGATCATTCTCCAAACTGTGGATGATGCTAGATCTAACTTGCTTGCTAAATCTCTAATGCATGTTCTGTCCCCCATGTGAATGCTTGTAATATTATTATATGGGACTGTTACTCTCTTTCTTCCACACATATGGTACTTGTTATCCAAATTGTATGGTTGCCTTGCTGTCATTTGTTTCTTTGCTCTATTCCATAATGAGCCAATTGTTCTCCTACTGTATCCAAATTTCAATGATGTTTTGTTGATCTCCCCATGTGGAAGAGTACCTGAAATAGTCTTGCTTATCAAATGCAGCATAATCTGTTGCCTCATTTGATTGTTGAGCCTCGGCTGATGATGATTTGGTTGTTGTTGGGTATGATTAAATTCTACTTGTGGAGATGGTGGTGGGTTGTTGAGGTCAAATCTTTCAACATTGGGCAGCACTAAGTCCCCTTGCTCCCCTTGCTCCCCTTGCTCACCTGGCTGTTGGATTTCAGCATCAATTTGAATGTCTTCAACACCATCCGCTTCTTCACTAGGAAATGGCTCATAAAGTGAATATTGCTCAGCCTTGAAATCGAAGTGTTCTTCCAAGTCTGAAGCCATTAGAGGCAATGATACTCCTGGAAATATTACTGAAATTTTTTTTGTTTTTTATTTGTAGAGGAAGAAATTTTTATGTAGTGATTTTTTTTGGCTATGCTCCATTTGTGGAAGTCCCATTTGCTGTATTTATAAGAGCAATTTTAATTGGGATCACTGTAGCTACAGTGATCCGAATCACTATTCATCCATTGGTTAAAAAATAGGAATAGAGATCACTGTAGCTATAGTGATCCGAGACACTATTCATCAATTGGGCAAGTTTTTCTGATTTTTTTTAATGTATTAAATGTACTTATTCATATCCCCAATGTCATTTAAAGCTATTTAAGACTATAATCAATTTTTATAGAATCTGATTACCTTTTTGTTTAATTTAATTTTTTTTCCAATGGAATCTAAACCTCAATTAAGTTTGCCTTGGCTTCTTCCCAGATTCTAAATGGGAAGAACATAAAAGAACGGAGGGAGTAGTATGTAACCATAGCACGATATTAAATTTGGTAAACGAAATTGAAAAAGTTGGATTATTAACATAGAATGTAGACTGAATCAAAAACATTAAGAATGTTTAATTTGATGATTTAAAGTTATTCATATATTGCTTAAGATAGTAAAATTATTCCTCTTAGTTATTTTGAAGAATTGCTTCAACTCTTATTTCTTCATTCTCTTATGTGAAAGCATGTAATATAAATATGACCGAATTCATTAGACGCTTTTGTGCTTATTCTTTTATGAATATGTCTCCATATTGCTAGTAATGAAATTAATTTTTGTATTTATCTTAATAAACTAGACAAATTTTAGACTTACATTATCAGGCTATTAGCAAAGGTTTGAATATAGGAAGTTTTACAACCCATAACCCTCTTTGTCAAATGGCGTAATACACTTTGTTGTCTCTAATTTTTACTGGTACTTTAAATTTGTAAAAAATATGAAGTTAACATTTTACTTACAAAAATATATTGTAATATTATATTTTATTTATACTAGGGCTCAATGTTGTTGCAAGCTAAGCAACATTTTAGGCATTTATAAGTCTTCATTAAGTGTCATGCACATGAATCATACTAAAATTGACAATCTGATGTCAATACTTAATATTGTCGTCCATACCCTAAAATATTTAACCTATTGGAATAAAAATTAGCTAAAAGGTTTTTACTCATGCATAAAGAGATTAATAACGGTTGCATATTTTTATTTCTCACATTGGTTGTCACTGAATATTGATCTAAATATATCCTTTTTGGTTGGAATAACATCTCCATAATAAAGATGTTATTTTTTCTTGATGTACTTGGTGAAAGTAATATGTTTTGTATATATCCATTTGTTGACACTAAATTTTAATCTTCTTATTCTATTAATAATTTACGGTGTCATTTCCTCTCACTCTAATTGTGCTAGTGAACCGAGCATTTTTTTTATTTTTAAATCAATGGAAAAAAAGGGAGTAATTGCGTTTTGAAGTTTATTAACTAAAGAAAAGTATAAATCAGGTAATATTGTTAAATTACTTGTACGACCATTTTTTTTTATTTGTCAAAACTCGTTATAATACACTAGATACATATACTAGTATGTGGTATGCTCTGTACTTTGTATTACCTTTTTGTTCCCCAAAAATCTTTCCGTATAACTAATCCCCTTGCAAATAATAAAAGATTTACAAAATAAATTAGTATGAAATACCTCATGTAGGTGCTAATTGACCTTTAGTATTTTTTTTAATTAATGTGTCCTTTGTTTTTTTTACAAACTAAACCTTCGCAATAAACAAACAAAATATACAAGAATGAAGACAAAAGTAATACTCTTTATTAATACATATGAGTTTGTTACAACATACAAAAAAATACAAATCATGTGTAGCTTCCGACTAACTAACTACAACCATACTCAATTATAGCAGCATCAACGCCATTAATAAAACCACCAACGCCATTAGTAGCACCATGTATAGTTTTAGCATACGAATATTTTCTTCAAATCGAAAATCTTGAACTTGGTTTTGTTTGTTTTGGAACATGGTGTTCGAGAAAATTAGAAAAATGAACGACTTTGAGAGAGGATAAAAAGGAAGTAGATAAGGGTGTGTGATAAAAGCATAAGGGCGATCCCCTTTTATAAAGAAATTATCCGGATAATATAACTTAACCCTAAATAATATAAAAAAAATAGTAGACGATTATACTCCTTTATAGTTTGTATAAACTCCTACAAAAAAAAACTTATTTTGACTTACAACAATCCGATTTCTAAAATAGTTATGTTTTAGGAAGTTTAAGATAGAATAAAGAATTCGCCAAAAGTATTAATAATTAAACTCTCATTAAAAAGGTGGTAAGTACCTACATTACTTTGTATTTTATTTAGGCAAAACTGTTTAAATATTGTACTATCAAGATCTTATTCCTAACTTAATAAAAGTAAAAGGTGGAGACACCTTATTTTTCAAAACCATGTTGTACAAATTAGAGTAAGCCATCGAGCTTGATTATTCTCATTAGATAAATTTTTTTTTAGCCAAAGAAGTTTGATTAACAAAAAAAAAACTATTTTGTATTGTCTTGTAAATTAAAGCCTATCTTGCCCTATTTTAGTTCTTGATAATAGAGTTGCGTACTATACGATAGTCAAGGTAAATTTAGAAGGTTAAGAAAAATCATTTTCCTTAAAATGTGTTGCTCTACATATATCCTCGACATAAGAAAGAAAATTCAGACACTCTACTTCTTCAATTGGTGGCAGCCATAATCTGATATCTTTTTCCAAATTTCAGTTCGAATCCCTCGTACTGCTTCCCTATCACTTTATATCCATAAATTGTTCCCTCGGCGAAATGACTATAAGATTTTTCTGCCGACAAGAGTGAGAGCTGTATTTTAGAACATGGAATGTGGCCTATCAGCTTCCTCGAGACTCAAAAATACAGTATCAAGCTTTAAGACCTTCATAATATGACGAAAGCAGCACCTTATTCTCCTTAAAATGCGTTGCTCCCTTTTTCTTCAATCTGTGGCAGCCATAACCTAATATCTTTCCCTAAGTTTCGCTTCAGACTCCTCATGCTACGTCTTTATCCCTTTATATCCATACATTGTTACCTTAACAGGATCTCAATGAATGTGAGATGTTTCTGCCAACAAGGGTGAGAATTGCCATTTTTTTAGAAGATAAGAATGTGGTCTACAACTTTATACAATATCATGTTTCTGATGTATTCACAATATCACCCATGCACCCACTTCTTTACGTTGCCAAAATGCTTGAAATCTAGTAATGGGTGCATAACCTACATTATAATAATGGTTAGTATGACAAATTGAATACGTGAAAACTAAATGCTTGAAATCTAGTAATGGGTGCTTAACCTACATTATAATAATGGTTAGTATGACAAATTGAATACGTGAAAACTAAATGCTTTAAATCTAGTAATGGGTGCATAACCTACATTATAATAATGGTTAGCATGATATCTAGAACACTAAAAACAAAAGACTATAAATATCCTTTTTGTCTCTAACTCCACACTAACAAAGGAAGTCAATGACATTTTACAATTGATTGCAAATACATTTCCATTGAAAACTCATGGCACTCGTAGATATAACAAGGTATTCATTTTTGGGTGAAAACAGTTGAATATTTTTATCATGAATATACAGTGGCATTTTAACAGTTATCATTTTCTCGTTGAAGAAAATATTAATAATAGAAAATCATGCATTTTAGCCATGTTCATTTAGATATTCATCCACCTAGTCCCTAAAATAACTTTTTTTTAAATGCACAAACTTTAAATTCTTAAAATTTGCTAACTAATCCCTCCCTACTATATAAATACCCCACAATTTAACACTTAAGGGAGAGAAGAAAAGAAGAGAAAAAAAAAGAAAGAAGAAAAACTCTCAAGATTTCTCTACTCACTAATTATTAGAAATCCTACAAAATCAATCTAAAGTTTTCTTTCTATATAAAAAAAAATTAAAAAATTTCTACTTACATTTACAGCTTTAGTAATTTCTCATTATTTCGACAGAACAAAATTATCATCAATCACCTTTGCTAAGAAAAAAAAATTGTTTATAAGATAGCTACTTCTAATTCAAGGTACGGTTCTTAATCTCCAGTTTACTAACGTTCATTTTTTTGCAGGACGTATAAATGGGATAACCAAGAATTAGGTGCTTATTAGCCCATAATTTTTTCGGTTATTCTACATTAGAAAACCGACCCTATTGGTGAGGTTATAGGAACCGGAGAGATGTGAGAGTTATATTTTCGTATGATTGCTCTTCTTTTGATTAGTTCTTTTATATTCTTAGTGATCTGCATAATCAAGTTGGTTAATATAAGGAAATCAAGGATATGAACTCAGTGTATGATCCTAGATGCTCTAGCCAAATAAAACAAAATTTAATTAACTTAAAAAAAAGAAGAAAACATGCAAAATGTATACACTAAATAATAATTAGACTAAAGTCAAATCAATAAAGAAGAGGTAAAATATCAAATAAAATAATGAAATTAAACGTGGAACTTGAAAGTATTGATATTAATTACTTTTGTTTTGTATTTGTACTAGTGTTGTGGTTTTGCTAATGGAAGAACTATTCTTATTTCTTCCAAGGAAATCTTTTACCCAAAACGTGTTCTAAATAATGTCTTTACCAAATAATGGTGGCGCATACACAAAATCACATCTAAAGCTCATACCCAAAAATCACAATACTTAGACTTTAAAACCCAAATAAAATCAAGAGATCAACAATGACATATTTTGCGTGGCATCGAGGGATAGCCTTTGTTTCACCTAATTTCTAAGAATTTGAGCAAGTATTTGATTACCCCAGAGTTATATGTACATGTCCAAACTCCACAGTACCCACTATCGTATATGAACATTTGACGGGAGGATTGAGACTTTTTTTTTTGTTATTATATAGCTAGGCCATTTTTTTTACTATCTTGATTATTTTCTAGCCATCCTCGTGCAAATTTTTTTTTTGTTCAACCTCAAAAAAAAAATCTTAATCACAACTCAACCTCATACGATTTTCCCTAATATTTAAATCAAAAAAGGTTTTCTATGTAGTTGGTCTAATCTTATCAGATTTAAGACATCAGCATTCATTACGTAGGCTCTTTTAAGAATTTGCTATATGTAGTACGTAATTGGTCTAATACGGCTTTTAACATTAAATTGGAAATTGTGGTTTCAAATGTGATATGCATTATATTTCAAGTCTAATAAAATGAGATTTATAAAAGAAAGATATATATCTTTCTTGCTAAAAAAAATGAATAATCAATTATGTGCATGGTGAGTACTTAAGATTAAGTCATAAAATATGGGCGACCTAAGTTTTAAATTCAGGGTCAAGATCAGGAATTCGCTTATAAAAGTTGATTTTTTTTTATTAAAGATCATCAAAGATTAATAAATAATAATTAAAGATATAGTAAATTATTACCTTGGAGACAAAGCCTAACGAATATCATATTTCAAGTGGTTGATTATACTAAGCCTATCAATCTACGAGATCCTCTTTTGAGTGTAATCATACACAAAAATGAAATTATCAAGTGATAATTCCAGACATCATTCTAATTCTTGCAAAGTCGTCAACTAAGACGCAATTTATCAAACAAAAGTCTTCTTCAAAAGACTATTGTGGTTTTCGCTAATATGGCAATCACCTTATTTGGGGTAAGATTGTTAAGTGAATAATTCCATGTATCATTATAATCCTTATAAAGTCGTCAATTGAGACGCAAATTTTTATTGATATTGAAACTGAGGTGATTACCTCATTTCAATTGGATTGCTTTAACCTTACGGGTGAACTCCTTTCTAAACACATTTTGAGATCAATAATGCTCTACTACTTATCAGACCAATCCTGAATCATAGTAAAATTGGCCATTTTTGAAATATGATATTCAGTCGGACTACGATGGTTTTGATCCGTGAGTGGATTCAAAATCCCACGATGATCGGTACGTAATGCAACTTCAGTGTTCAAACCTACCACACATCAATTGCAATGTACGATTTGGGCATAATAAACTTTGTACGCTTGATGTGTTTAACAACATTAAATTATGTGCTTGTTTTCTTTTTTTAAAAAAAATAATAAAATAGCCGTAGTCCAATTAACGAATAAAGACAATGTACCAGTAAGAGCCCGTTTTGTAAAACGGAAGAGAAGACGAGTTCCAGGCGTTCGATTCTCTTAACCTAGACTCCGAACCCCTTTTTTTTTAGATCAGTCTTTATTGGGTACACGCACATTTTATGAATCGCACTCGTAGAGGCAATTTATAAAATGATAAAGCAAAGGAATAAGAAATTTTTAAAACCGTCCTTATTCGGATAAAAATAAGGTGGCGACTTTGCAAAGTTGATCACGCAAGATTAAATCGTAGGACTCTATCGATTGATCAGTAGTCGATCGAGAATCGGGTGCAACACCATTATCAACGTACCTGTATGTATATTGATGAGTTAGAGTTATTGTAGTAAAGTAATATTTATTTTGTAAATGAAATAAATATTCTTACCAGCCATGTAATCTTCAATATGTTCAACATATGGGTTAATGAATAACCATGTTCTCTCAAAAGTAGATAGATATAAGCCTATATTGAAAACATGTTATAATATTTCCAAATGCTTTATATAGAATAATAATGTCATGAGATTTTAAATTACTAACTCTCACCATTTTAGTATCCTATAGTAACTAAAGATGAGGGTAATACATGTACTTGATTTAATTCATTGAATAGTTGGTGTCCTTGATTAGTTGTAACCATATCCCATAAGGTTAGTCATATAGTTTCTTTTCTGCATTAGAGAGTGAAATAATATTATAGGATTTCTCATAATATGTAGAATGTAGAATCTAGAAAAAGTTCTATAAATAATTTTTTTAAAAATATACCCTTACTTTGTGCAAAGTAATACATCTCATACCGGTGTTTGTCTTCCTTGGTCGACCAGTCGCACTTCAGAAACATATATCACCAATCCTATCACATCTGCATAATAATAGTTTAGTTAATATTGATGTGACAAAAGTAAAAAAATAATGCTAAGATATTTTCTATTTCATACCAATATGTCTAGGGTGATCTCTATTGAAATTATTTGGTACATTGTCAAAATCATTGAAATTGAAGTTGTATGAAGTTGTGATGGGTATTGTTGCTTTATTTCATACCAATATGTCTAGGGTGATCTCAATTGAAATTATTTGATACATTGTCAAAATCATTGAAATTGAAGTTCTATTTCATACCAATATATCTAGGGTGATCTCTATTGAAATTATTTGATACATTGTCAAAATTATTGAAATTGAAGTTGTGATGGGTATTGTTGCTTTATTCATCAACTTTTTGTCCTCTAAAATCCTATATTATTATTTAAGGCATTAGTTGAATGAAGTTTTGATAGGTATTGCTTGCAAGTCTCAAACTATCTCAACATCCAAACCAAACATAAACAAAACAAATAAAGGAGAAGAATAGTATGAATACTTGTTGTATTAGTGAAAATAATTCAGTTAGAATGAAGTTGTGATGGGTATTGTTGCTTTATTCATCAAATCTTTGTCCTCTATAATCCTATATAGATGGTATTGGTTGTGATAAGTCACAACATTTTATTGGTGTGATAAACCTAATTTAAACTAATCTCAACCAGCGGGTTACCTAAGACTTTTATTCTATAACTAAGATCTATCAAGTTCGCCTCATAGTAAGATAGTTCATCACCACGTTGCTAGCACAGCTGAGCAGATGCACAGTTCAAAGTCCTAATTTTAATAAGTCATCATTCTCAAGAGATATACTTGCCAACAAGAAAAGAGAAGAGGAAATAGTCATCAGCAAATCACCTCAACAGGCACTATAGGACCACCGACAACCCTCTTTAAGTAATCTAAGTTGTTCACCTAGCTCTAGCTAGCCAATGGGACATCGAGTCACTGATTATTACGGGCAATCCCAATAGATAATAGTCTCAACGGAATCCTTCCAAAGACAACTCAGACCGCCTTGCAACAAACTTCGAAGACAATGACTTTATAGGCAGTAACTGGAGTTCTTACCAATCCAAGTATGATAAACAATGGATTTCAATCACAAATCGATCCCCATTTCTCTAATCAACAAATATAACAAAACCCAAAATTTCTAGTCTTAGCACACACATACACACACAGTCACACATCATTCGAATTTAATATCAAAATTCTCCAATCCAACAAAACTAAGAAAATGCATCACAAATTACACAAGCGTGTTGGGTTTGACAAAGAGATAGTAAATTTGATATCTGAGATTTTTATTTGTATATCTGAGATAATAAATTCAATACCTAAGACATTTATTTGTATATTTGAGATAATAAATTCAATACATGAGACCTTTATTCTATAACAAAGATATACCTAATTTGAAATGAGTGTGGGATAACCTTTTATACTTTACCAATGTCATACCACTCGGCTAATGTGATGGTCTCATCCAATATTTAATACTTTAGTATAGAACTCCGTTTTCTTATGGTGGTTGGCTATGCAGTTAAAGATATTTAAGATCAAATTTTAAAAGGTTAATGGATAAACATGAGTATTGCAATTTGGAGGCCTTAATGTTCCCACTTCATTCGCCTACTGTTATTAATGTTTAATTTATAAATATAAATATTGATTTCCACCACAATATTACAAAATCCAAACCAATGTGTACTCCCTCCAAAACTATTTTATCCTTCCAAAGAAAAATAAAAATCTATATTACCATGGATAATTAAAAACAAAGTTTATCAAATATATTTACGAAGAAATTAGCACATTTAATTTTGACATCTAAATTCTGACATACACTTGCTCAAAGGAAGACTCAAAGTTGGTTATAGTTGCCTTTAATATGCTTGAAGGCTTGCTGCTAATGATGATCTTTTTCACTGGTCATGCATAGTAGAAATGAAGCTTGGAAATATTTGCATTTAGGCAATGTAATCATGATAATTTTGCTCGTTCTCATGATGTGAGCAATTAAACCAAAAATATAGTCTTGAATGATTTGCAAATAAGCCTCAAAGTACTATGTTAAAATGTTATCATTTTTTTAATTACTTTACCTAGAGACCAAAGACAGCACAACATCCATAAAACTAAATAATCAAAAGTTAGGAAAAATAAGAAAAGGAAACAAAAAGTAGATTGTAGTTATAGCCTAAGATAATGTTTTCGTATTCTACATCAACCCAATTAAAAACGATAATATAGTTATAATGTATTAATATGATCTCTTATGTATTCTACATTTTTATTTACCTACTCTTATTCTATATTATTATTTAAGAGTCAAAGTGAATATGGGGCCTCTAAACTCAAATCTGAGGCTTTTCGTTGCTTCAGGTGAAAAATTAAACAATGAAAAAAGTGAATCTCTATCTATCGCCCGTATTTTGTACGCCTTTTACCAAATTTTCCCTTATTCTATATAATATTTATTTATCTTACTTTTACTCGTTTTCACTAATTATTACTCACTTTTGTTCACTTTCACTCTTGGAAGAGCGTAACTCTTAGCTTGGGCATTCAAGTGAGCGTTTTTTTTCGAAACCTTATATATTAAGCTCATGTATATGCACACGTAAAGCCACTAAGTCGTTCAATTCGCAAAATAATCCAAATAAACTTCAAAAGGACATAACTTTAGTTACAAATTTTCAAACAACACACTTAAAATGGATGGTTCCTCCATGGAAGAATCACCTAAATTGGATAGTTCCTCCATAGAGGAACCGTTCACTTTGGACGGTTCTTTTGCGGGAGCGTATAATTTTTTTAACCTATAAGGTTAATATAGTCAAACAATATGCAAAATACGTATTTCTACATGTGATAGGTAGAGATTTACGAACGATGTTTAGAGATTCACTTTTTTTTGTCAAGTTTTAACTTCTTTACACTAGACTTTGGCACTGGCCGTATCGTGCGCATCTACCATCTTGATGTGTCGTGTTGTATTGTGTTTGATATCTGAAAATTAGGCCCATAGCCTATCTTGGCCAATTGCCTCGTTGTGTCAAGTCGATTACTGTGCCTATTTATGAATTATTTTTAAATTTTTTAGTACTTAATAATTTGGAATGATTAATTCTTTCCATTTTTTTTTGCATAGATTTAAAAAAAACTTAAATTTTAAATATTTTCAATTGTGTATTTGCAAAAGTTATAAAAAGTTGATATTTGAAAAATATACATTGAGATGAATCTTTTAAGACCCCATATGACTATATTTTTTCTTATAGATTGGGAAGAATGCATGGTCAAAATTTGACTAGAGTAGTCACATCGGACCAAATGATATGAGATTTGGGTACAAAAATAAAAGTGAGAACCGAATCAGAAAAAATAAAGTTCATAAGTTTATGATAGTTTTTTCCATTCAAGTAAAATCTTGAGAACCTCATTTCAACTCTCCCTCTAGCCATGCCATCTACCGCTTTTGTTAGTAAGCTTCATTCTTTAGTTTTGCATTCCAAGAGCTTTATTGAAATTATAATGTTTCTTATGTTGCACAGATTCATGCAGATCGGTGCAACATAATTTACTATAAATTACATGATTTCTCATTTTTTATACTCGAATTCGTATTCATGTAACATAGGATTTCATTGCAGCTGTTAACTTCATTAGCCATTTGAATTGGTTAGTTTTATATAATTGCAGTAGTTAGAATAATTATTTAAGAGTTTCTTAGTTTGTAATGAAGAAATGAATGAGAGGCTTGCTTTTATTTTTAATAATATCAATTTGGTAGATTGGTGGTCAGGTATTAGTAACAACTAACAAGGATAAGTATATTGTCTGTCGGTCTATGTTACTTTGATTTTAGGAGTGGATATGGGTACATGTCCAAATGCACTAATTCAACCTTGCACCCGGGTGTACAATGCTCATTATGCACCCAATGAACATTCTGTACAAAATAATGAAAATTGTCAGTTTCAAAATTTCCCCCACTTAGCGCAATGATTATGGTTGGATTTCCCACGCAACATGACTATTTTGATTTCCCACGCAACACCTTCCCTAGTACTGCTTAATAAATTTTTTTTGTCTGTAATTTATAGAATTTTCTATTTTATGTATATTCATTACTAATGTTCATTAGAGATAAGTTAACTGTTCATTACAATTGAGTATATTGTTCATTCTGTTTATATGTAATGTTCATTATATGTAAAGTTTATTACGTAATTTTCAGTGCCTTTGAAGTGTATGTTCAGTGCCTTTGAACGTGATGTTCGTTGCTTGTGAACGTAATGTTCATTACCTTTGAACGTGATGTTCATTACCTTTGAACGTGATGTTCATTGCAAATGAATGTAATGTTCATTGCCTTTGAATGTAATGTTCAATGTTCAATGTTCAATGTTCATTTTAATAAATATGTGTACAGTACGTGTACATTCTAAATGCAAAAGTTCAGATTTAAAAATAATATTACAAAATTCTTTGTGCGTACCTTATCCTAATATGCAAATTATGAAGCACTGATGATTCACCTGGGAAATAATAAATATTACGCATTTCAGTTTTTATTGTCTTGTAAAGAATGTTCATTCTATTCAATTTGTGTGAAATATGTTAAGGTTTATTGCTTTTATACAGAATGTCCATTCAAGTTGTATATAATGTTTATTTTCGCAATACACAACGTTTATTTCCGCAATATTTTCTTCACGAATGTTTCATGTTCATTTTGATAACTAATGTTCATTGTTATAATACTTAGTTCATTCGCATAATATAAAATGTTCATTACAGAAGTACATAATGTTCATTTTAATACTTGTGTACAGTATGTGTTCATTTTCATAATAACTAATGTTCATTGTTATAAAACTTAATGTTTACTATATTAATATTGAATGTTCATTATATAAATACAGAATGTTCATTTTTTAAATATGTGAACAGAACGTATACTATTCTCAATGCAAAAAAGTTCATATCTATCTTGATATATTATGTTTATTGTTATAATATATAATATTATATAATATTTAGTGGGATAATATATAATGTTCAATGGAATAATATATAATGTTCATTTTCATTGTTTGTGTACTGTACATGAACTATTCCCAATGTAAAAAGTTCAGATTTTTAAAGAACATTGGGACCTGTACTATTATCACTGCAAAAATAATTCTGATTTTCTCAATTACGAAGTCATTTACATTGGGAATAACGAATATTATACATCCCAATGTTTATTGTCCTATAAAAGAATGTTCATTATGTTTATTTTCTATGCCATTGCTTACATTTTATATGTATGAATATGCGTTTTGACTCGAGTACAAAATGATCACCGTGCACTCGAATCCATAGTATTATTTGCCCTCTAAATGTTAGACTATTTTGTTTAAAGTCTCATTTTTAATGTTCCTAACTATGGTGTCTGGTAATCGCATTCTTTTAGAAGTGTCTACGATCCCATAAAAGGAGTATTAGAATAGTACTTGGTGATATAGATAGAATGTGCAGGGAAATGCTGGTTGAATTCTGCCTTAGTGGTATGATTTTAAAGAGAGTGATGGGAGTTGGAATGTCAGCCTGTTAGTGTGCAAGCACAGGGGTTTGCATTAGGGTTTTTAGAGTTTCAGGTGATTGCTAAGATTTATTGCAAAATCTATTATGATGTTTCGTTAATCATCTTAGGGTTTTTGTTTTTTGTAATAGTTTGATTGAGGGTACAATCCTGCAAAATGGAAGACGATACTATGATGTCTGTTCACTCGACAGTCTTCAAGGAGTCCGAAACTCTAGAAGGAAAATGTCTTAAGATTCAGGGATATGATTTTAATCAAGGGGTTAATTATCCTCAGCTTTTGAAATCATTAATCTCCACGGGTTTCCAGGCCTCCAATCTTGGAGAAGCCATTGAAGTAGTCAATCAAATGGTTGGTACGAGTTTTTAATATGGAATTTCAAATTGAGAACACTTATGTTTTACTCCGTTTAATTTTTGTTTTTATTTGATTTTCCGGCTGCTGAAGCTAGATTGGAGGCTCACAGATGACTTACCTACTGAAGATTGTGGTGAGGAGGAGAGGGATCCTACCTACAGAGCATCTATGAAATGCAAAGTGTTTCTTGGGTTTACCTCAAATCTGATTTCATCTGGTGTTCGTGACACTGTTCGGTATCTTGCTCAACATCATATGGTGAGGGAACAGAATAACTGTTGATTTGCATTCTTTTATTGTACCATTTGTATTTGGATTACATGAGTTGATTTGTATTATCTCCACCTTTCTTGATAGGTAATTGCTTTTTTGCTTTAACACTTTGCTAATTTCTGTTCCTTAGTAATTTTCTGTAGAGGCCTGTTTTATGTGTGGTGAAAGCTATATGACTTGGGCTGTTCACTCATTTTAGTATTTTCCAACTCTAATATGTATTTTACATTCAGTTTACTTAACTTTCTTAATATTGTTGGGCTGATGGACACTTAGAAAAGGGGGTGAATTGGAAGTGTAGTTTCAAAACTTTGTGCGAAAACATAGATTGAAACTCTAAACGGAACACACGAAAGGAATACGAGAGAATTTTAGCTTAGAAATATTTGTGTCAATTCAAAGGAAAAACTCGCTCGGGATTTTTATACTTTTCGCTTTATGGGTAAACCTAATAAACTCCATTAGGTCTTCTCTCGACTCTCTCTCTTTTCTCACTTTCTACTTTGGATATAACTCTAAGTCCTACAAAAACTATTTTCCCCTTAGTACAACTTTATACTAAAATTCAAAAGATTACAACATGAATAAGCTATGTACAAGGTGACTTAGATGATTAGAACAAGACTTAAGACTCTTAATGTCAACTGACTTAGAGTTTAGTTTTCTTTCAAAAACTCATGTGTGAGCACTGTCACTTGTATTTTACAAAATGAGAAATAAAGTTTTTTATACTGTCTAGCATGGCTTCCTTACCTAACGTCTTCCATGATACAAGGAGAAAGTACTATTGAGTAGGTGACTGTACAAGCCTTGTTGTCAATAAAGCATAGGTAAGGAAGCTTTGCTGTGCAAGTTTAGATTAGTCAACTTTTGACAACAAATCTAGGAAATCATGATTTATGGAAAAACACATCTTTTATGATAACTTTAGTTACCTATTAGGTTCAACCTTAGTCAGCAACAAACTATATTGTAAAGATATTTCCAAAAAGCATTTTTTCAAATCGTTTAAAAACAATTTCTAAACAAAATGCTTTGATATTCTAAACAAGTGGCCTTGATGTTCCAACCACACAAACCACCCTTATACTTACAGAAAGCCTAATGTATGCTCCTACTTTAGACTTCATGAATTCCATGGCCTGAAGCTTCCCCTTAGAAGCTCTAGGCTGAATGCCTCCTTTTGGAACTTGACCATTTAATCTACTAGAACTTGGACGTAAGCTCCATATATAACTTGATTTGATTCTTTTGTAACTTCATATGACTTGGTGCATTTGACATCTTTTTGGCTAAGTAATGATAACCTTAAAAACACCATTGCTCCTACTCTGGAACTTGCTTCTTTGGCCTCCACAGTAGTTAAGACAAATGAGTATTAAATGTGTTTACATTGTCATCACCTAAACACAAAGTGAAACAACAAATATACTTCTGTATTTTTTAGCAGAATAAGAGTACTTGTTCATGCACTGGTCTCTGAGATCCTTGGTATTTGTTTTTTTTGGTGACGGCAAAGAGAGGCTGGAAACTTGGGTGCAATTTGTAGTCATTGTCAATATACTCATTTACTTGTGGATTCCTGGATCAGAAACTTGTATTATTATGCCAAACATCTGCTTGATGGTTATCATATAGTTGTTGGCCTTAAATTAAGTGAGTTAACTGTTTGATGGCACCTTAGTCGATAAGATTTGAGAACTTCATTTTAAGTCTATAATTTTCCATATGCTTTGGCTTAGATCGATACTATTTTGGGTTTTAGCAATCTTCCTTCACTCTTAAATTCGCAGCCGAATTTTTTGCTCAAAAATCAAAAGCCTCTTTTTCCTTAAAGAAGTTTAAGCCATTTTTGTCATATATACACCTGCAGGTTCATGTGATTGTTACTACTACAGGTGGTGTAGAAGAAGATCTTATTAAGTGTCTTGCTCCTACATATAGAGGTGATTTTTCTCTACCTGGAGCTCAATTACGTTCAAAAGGGTTGAATCGGATTGGTAATTTGTTGGTTCCCAATGACAACTACTGCAAATTTGAGGATTGGATCATTCCAATATTTGATAAAATGTTAGAAGAGCAAAATGTAAAGGTAATCTGTTTTTTGGTTTATTTGGTGAATAAAAGAATAGCTCTATGTTCTTCAAGATGTTTTCTTGCTACTGTTGTTTGTCATATGTATACACGGCTTCCTTCACTCAATCAGGTTGTATTGTTGAAGTCCTTTTCAGTGTCCCCTCCCCAACATACAAAAAAATATATAATATAATACTTTAGCGTAGGTGGTATACTGCAATACAGTACTTCCTTGGTTCCACTTGAATTGTCTAATGTCTACAGTTGGTAAAATTTTAGGCTGAGCCTATTTGAAGGAAGGTTTGTGAAAAAAGTGTATGTCAAATATTATCAATGCATAAAGTCCTGATATTTAAGGCCAGTGTTGCACTGCTTTATCAGTGCAGTGTTCATGTAATTCAATGATTTGGATGGATATGTTCTACAAAGGAAGTTACTGGAGATTGTTAAGAGTTTTGGACAGCTTTATGAATCACCATTATGCAGGACAGTTCACTTTTCTCTTAAACTTGGAGCATCCTTCTATAAAGATATATATGGGATCAGTTTGATCATCGGTCATCGTTGGTGTGATTCTTAGATTCACTTTTAGACTTTCAATTACCACCCTTGCATAATTTCAGTGCAGGAAGGCTTCAGTTACTGCTGCCATCTGGTCCTGTTACTTTTTGGCAGAGTCTGGTTCTGTAGGTCACAAAATCAGTTTTAGCTGTATTTCAATAAAATGTGCGTGGTCTTGCTTTTTTATAGGTGGGCTTAGGCTGTTTATGTCCCATTTATGGTGCAGACTATGCCAAAGATACCCTTTGTTTCAAGGAAAAAGTCATTAAGTAGAATTATCATTTAAGTGCAATTTGTTCATGTTTGTATATTGTTTAGAAGGAGTTTGCAGAGTTGAGGGACATTGAAATATGTGCATATCTATCTGTTACAGATAGTTTCCCTTGATGTTGAATCAAAGTCTTTTTTTTCCTCTTATCCTCGGATTTGGATCGGCTTCTCTCCTTGAGTTTGTTGTCCAATCTCTCAATAGGAACACTGTTTCATTTTATGACATTCCCCTTTTGAGTTCTGTTTTTGATCTTTTACACCGTTTCTTGCCGTCATCTTCTGATTTTTTTGTTTTGCTTCTTATTTTCTCATACGGTTTGAATAATGTTTGCAGAAGATTACTTGGACGCCATCTAAGGTGATTGCTCGTTTGGGAAAAGAAATAAATAATGAGAGTTCATATCTTTACTGGGCATACAAGGTGAGTTTTACTGCTTTTATATCGTAAAAGCATATGGTTTTAGAGTAAAAAAGCAAAGTCAAAATTCATGCCTGGTATCCTCTTATTTTTTGTACATGTAATCATTGTACTTGTCAAAGAATTGTTTTTATATTCTGAAGATTGGAATTTGTATCTTGACTCTCGTCATGCATATAAAATCAAATTAGCACGTAGTTCATTTTTTGTTTCTGCTGGTAAAAAACTCCATGCTCAAGCTGTCCACTTATTTCTGTCATTCTCCAGAACAATATTCCTGTCTTCTGCCCTGGTTTGACTGATGGCTCACTAGGGGACATGTTATATTTTCATTCTTTCCGCAATCCAGGTTTAATAATCGATATTGTGCAAGGTTTGTTAATACTGATTCAGCCTGTTGGTAATACTTCTTATTTTGTTATTCTAGTTAGCAATCAATATTTTGTTTGGTTGTGAGCAGATATAAGGGAGATGAATGGTGAGGCTGTTCATGCGGCTCCTAGGAAGACTGGCATGATTATTCTTGGGGGTGGGTTACCAAAGCATCATATTTGTAATGCCAATATGATGCGTAATGGTGCAGACTATGCTGTATTCATTAATACTGCACAGGAGTTTGATGGGAGTGATTCAGGTGCTCGTCCCGATGAGGCTGTCTCATGGGGAAAGATTCGAGGATCTGCCAAAACTGTAAAGGTATGCCTCTTCCTTCCTTTCCTTGCTAGCTGTGCTAGGGTTTCTCTTTTATTGTAGCCAGCGTCTGCCTTTGTTTTGGACGCATCTGATGCTTGCATTCTCTTGCAACCAGGTGCATTGTGATGCCACAATTGCTTTTCCTCTATTAGTTGCCGAGACTTTCGCTGCTAAGAGAGAATGTTCAAGCTGAAATCGTTTTCAGAGAGTTGCCATTTATTAAAAATTTATTAGATGATGCAATTTGGGGCATACTTCGATACTAACCTGGATTTCTGTGATGCTGTCAACGGTCAACCCAAATACTTGGGGACCTAAAGTTACCTGATTTTGGCATGATTTTCTTAGGGGATGGGGTTATTGAGTGCACGGCTGTGACCTTATTGTGCTGAGATTATTGTGATAACTGATAAGATTAATTTGACACTTGCTGAGTATTCCTTCTATCCCCTTTCTTCCCTTCTGATTTTATTTGAGGTTTGCTTTTAAAACAGATCATGTTTCAAATGCAATGCCAATGAATATACTGATTCTTTGGTCATAGCATTTTTGCGTTTCTACTATTTCGGAAGCTATGGATAAACTCGGTTTTTGTGTTAATCAGGAATTGTTGGTCCTGTATCATTGCACATACTTGTATAAGTTTTCACACGATGTTTTAAAGCATTAAAAGAGCAGTCTAGTAAGTATTAGTGATTGTATGCTTCGTTTCCCAAAGATAATCTTTGGATGGAGAAACTTTTAGTACAAATCAAAACTCATCCTCCAATGTTTTAAAACATGGATGATGTGTGATATTTTCATAATCAGTTTCTGGCACACATTTTACATATGTATGGTCAAGGTCTCATCGTTCAAGGTCATTTATCTGTCCAAATTTGAGCAGCAGAAAGTCGGAGATGCCTTTTATGTCGAGGTAAGGGGAAAGCAGACAGTAGAGGTAGATCAGGAAAAGGCAACGATGGACTGCTTAGAAATGGAGGGATAGGAAAAAAAACTCAGGAATTTCTTTCAATTGCTCATAGTTACTGGCTGCTACTTGAGATTTAGTTGGAGATGAAAGTTTTTTTTTATTTTTTATTTATTTTTTTATCCTTGTATAGTCCTGTTTACAAAGTTAAAATATTCCGTATAAGTCTATCACTACATCTACCAAGTGTAAGAAACTTGCCAAATGATTAGTTACAAACTCATAGATTCACCTATTGCTGAAGGATGAGCCTTAAAATGAGCTCCAAGATTGAAGTTGCTAGGGAGGAATGTCCAGAGTTCCATTCTCTTGGCTCAGTTGGAACATAACGTGGCTAAATTAGACGCCAAAAGTGTCTATCCGCCTATTGATGGCTTGACTTGATACACTTGAGTTCAGACTTCAGACTTCAAGTTGAGCTCGCTTGGTGAATGTGATTAATGTGCATGCTCAATTATTCTAAGTTTTGGCAGTTGCAATTGAACTGAGAAAAAGAAACAGAATGGAGGATGGGCGCAGATTGTTGGGTGTGTAAATGTGTAATATCACCGATAGACCTGTTCAAATAGGAGGGGTATGATGCCCTTAATCAGTCCGTTTATAAAAATCTAATTTGGTCGGTCTTTTAAAGGGTCATATTTTATTGGGTTTTTAATGGGTTAAATCGGGTCAATAATGAGTCAATAGTTTTCAAGGCTTTTAAACATTGTTAGTTGATGAATTATTTTCACTTACTTGTCAATGGTCTACAACTAAAGATTGGAGGTAATATAGACAAATTATCACCTTCTATAGATAAAAAATTGTATTCTCTTTAGACAGTCTGGCCCGACTCGTCTGTTTTATATCTTTTTCACCTGACCCAACCGGCCCATTTTTCATCTTCTTCGGCCCGATCCGTTTTGCATGTGACTCATCTCGGCCCAACCCCATCTAATGCACAATTCTAATCATAGAGTGTCGTGTGTGGGATGAAGTTTGGGTTCATTTTAGGGGCAATTACCTCGACAAAAACCACACCCTCAAAATGATGGTAATTACACTACAATCATATAAAATAAGATCTACCTAGATGGACAATACCTCTAATCGAACAAAGAGTGGACAGTGCACCCGCTCTAAAAAAATGTACATTACATACATGGAAAACATACATTACATATATGGAAAATATACATTTTTTTTTAGCGGGTACACTTCCAATCTGCGCTAATCAAAATGTTAATATTACTATGAAGGTTTCTGGTGAAACTATGAACG
Organism: Dysphania ambrosioides; assembly: GCA_026401315.1. Lineage (NCBI taxonomy): Eukaryota > Viridiplantae > Streptophyta > Magnoliopsida > Caryophyllales > Amaranthaceae > Dysphania > Dysphania ambrosioides. The sequence continues at coordinate 22,005,619 of CM048664.1, read as the reverse complement.
TTTCAGATAGTACATACAATCAGAAAAAGAATGTGTATTGGACTAAAAAATGCATCCGGGGTTTATCAGTGTGGCGGTGTGACCGTGTGAGGTCAAGTTGTGCTGATAAATAAATAAATAAATGGTAAAGTTCTGTAAAATATCAAGGAAAGTCGGTCTTCCAACCATATACAGTATTCAAATGAGGCATGCTACAACGCCTACAACCAGTACCACATGTAATACCAGTTGACTTCTTTTTGTAGTTGACTTTGTACCAAAATGTGGAACACGGCGTACATTGCGCATCAAACCATTAACTGAGGTGCATTATAGATTTATAGTACACCCACATGGTAAGTTGATAGTACCCTGTATTTTCTTTGTCAAAAGAATAGGAAATTATAAGGCAAAAATTATAAAAACTTAATATTTAAAAATTATGTATTGAAAACTAATACGAAGCATCTACTCTCTTATTAAACGATTTTATATTACATAAAATTAAAAAAGAAAAAGTAAGGTTGCAAATCACAATTTTGGTCTTTAGTATAATCGGGTAAAATTTTCAAAATATTTGGTATACATATGAAAAATTTAGTAGAATTTCTATGGTAAAAAAAAAGCAACAGTGAAACGAAAGTTTACTTTGGATTTCTTCTTACTCACAAGTTTAACCAACATACAAAAAGTTCCCAAAAAGTCTATTCTTATCTAGTGTGAAAATAAATGTCAGATCACGTGGACAAATCTTCACAAGCAAAACTGCAAAACTTCCATTCTATTAAGTAAATACTATATATTATAACGTATAATATAAGATATGAAATCCCTCAAAATAATATTTATAGGTAGTTCCTTTGGCGAGTCCATAGCTGTTTGTTTTATTTTTGGCCAAAAACCATCAGCAAATTAGTTTTACCAAAAAGGCAACTAAACCACAACCGTCTCATGCAAACCGCTTATAAATGCACCAAATCCCACTAATTATCCCCATTACACGTTGGTATACACCATCAAATAAAATATATATCATGGCTAAAGTTTTCTTCCATCTTCTTGTTTTCATGATCTTCCTCATCATCATCAATGGTATGTCTTTCTTCTCTACTTTCCTCATGCTTTTGATGAATCATTTCATTCTATTTTCTCAAATTTTCGTCTCTAATTTTGACCTTTTCCTTTTTCTTCACTTCCTTGTCTTATATAGTTTGTTACCTCAATTTTTTAGTTGATTAGAACCAAATTTAGATATTTGTGTGTTTTAACAGTTATCCTGTTTTTTTTTTTTCCAGGGTTTCTTTTTCATTTAATCATGAATTAAATCATGCAAACTTTTAAATATTTTATCATACTCATTCTCTTCGTCCAGAATTTTTTTATTCCATCACGAAACTCATCAAACAAAAGTTTATTGTATGACTACTACACCCACAGACCCACTAATCAATTAGTAGAACAACTATACAACATACATGGTATTACCCACTAACCAAGTATATGAATTCTTAATGTTGCCGTTTTCAGATGGATAATCACATGTATATATTTTTCTTTAAATGTTAGCGTAAGCGTACGAATAGAAAGATGTGAACAAGGACGTGTGTATTATTGTATACTATTAAGAGACGGAGGGAGTATTTTATATTTTGTTTAGAAGACCGTATATAATTGCATATTGTACATTGTTAGGCGTGATGTTTGGTAGCATCCCAAGAGCAGAAGCCATAAGGCACAGGCAAGGCAGCGCGAAGACCATACAAGGAGAGCAGAAGATCGATTGCTCGTGTGATAAATTTTGCGATCCATTTGCTCCAAGAATTGATTTGAGATGTAAGAGTTCTGGGAAATGTCAAGAAAAGTGTAACCAATTTGGTGGCGTGTTTCTTTGCTCCGTCGAACAAGGCTACTGCAAATGCGCAATGGAGACATGATTACTCAACCGTTGACTTCCTCCTTTAACTGTTGTACTTAACACCCAACCCCTTCTCCTTAGATAATTATCTGTATTTTCATATTCACAATCATTCCTTTTTTTTTATTTTATTTAGATGTATAATATAAGAAGAATTGTATTTATTTCGCATAAAATATCCTCCTGTCGGTTCTGATGTATTTGAATTCGTAGTATAGTTTTTTTGGGCAGAAAGTATAATAGACATATCGATCGATGAGAATACTTTTTGTACTTTTTACCTTAAAAGATGTCAACTAAACATATTTTGTTTGATTATTATTCTCTTATTTTTATAATTTTTGTAGCAATAAGTTTTTTTTTTTCTGCGAGATATCGACAAGTTCTTATTTACCTTTTACAAAAGGTAATGGTACAACCAACACCAATACCATCTTATTATAAGAAGGTTCGGTCTAAATTATTCACCCGATGTTTTAATTTTTACCTATATAATAGGAAGGGTTACGTTGGTCTAAATTATTCACCCGATGTTTTAATTTTTACCTCATTTTTATTTATAAAGTTAAATTTTTAAAAATTTGATTATAAATTTTTATTATGTTATACAAAAACAATACATTCAAGAGTGATCTTATTAAATATAATAAAAACATTTAAAGTCGTTTATTTGAAATCACGAAAAGTCAAATGTAAAAAAAAAAATCAAATAAGAAAATTTACCAAGAATACTAACAAGTCTACACTAAACACACCCAGTTAGTCCATGTTTTGTTTAAGGGAGTCTGCTATAAAATCAGTTTTTCGCCCCTTATATACAATGCTTATGCATGGGATAAACGTCGAAATTAACGAATAGGGTTTAGTCGTTTAGAGAAAAGGCAGTCACCACGGACCTGGACAACGGACCACCATTGTACTGCCCCGTTTTACAACATTTGTAGTATGATTCAATCACTATTGAAGAGTTCAGAATTTAAGATACATGATGAAATCTTCTACTTGGCTCTCTATATAGCCGTCACCTCCTCTGTTTCATTGATCTTCATGTTCATTAGAGACGAGACGCACATACAAGTATACAGCAGATTCTTCCCAAGAACGAAGAACATCAACATATGTCGCATTGTAAAAGTTAACAATCATGATGCATCACGTTTGAATTCCCAATAGTATCATTGTATTATTTTGTTTTTGATTTCTAACTAGTACCAGTAAACTTAATGATTTATAACTATCAACACATTATTGTTAAGCTAATGTTATCAATTGTTTACTTTAGGTTCAGTTATATTAGATAGTACTAGATGGTACCATTTTGATATTGATTTTCGCAATAATATGCCCTCAATTTCGTAAATTTTTTCCTCATTACTATAGCTATACAGAACGAAGAATAATATTAAGTTGATGGCGAGTGAGTTTTTTTTTTCTTTTTTACTTTAATATAAGGAAAGAGAAAAAGTAATATAGACATGAGTATTAACAAATAGTATACTCGTGTGGTTGGATAAGTAAGAATAAAATTGTCATTTTTAGTTGCCATAAAATAAAATAAAATAGAAAAAGGAAGAATTTTGTGGAATACCTTTAAACAAAAAGTATGAAAAATTTTGTGAAATGGAGAGAGTACCTCTTGATATTTTGACTTATCATTGGTGCCACTATACTTTAGGCTTTAAAATTGTCTCATTAATATATTGTTATCAAACACTTAGGTTAGGTTAAGTGGTTATCCACATAAATTAGTAAAAAGAGGTAAAATAAAATTCTCATAAAAAAAAGAATTGTTTGGGTGATTACATAATTTTGAATGTTTATTACCTTATTAAATGGTCTTAAAACTAATCTTTGTTTTTAAAAATATAATGAATCAATAAAAGGTCTATCTTTTTTAGGTATATATCTTAACCTTAATGTTAAATAAATTATATTGTAAGCCATTATTAGAATTAACCTAATAAGTTTGGCTTTATAGCTGAGGGAATAGAGGAAAGTCAGGAAACAAGTGGCTTCCTATGTAACTATGTAAGGCCTTCTAATTATTGCGAGGCAGTTAAGATTATGTAACATTTAGTATATATTTAATATTTATATTCTCTATAGTGAGGTAGCTTAATTAATTGTTTGAGAAATTTATTATTTTGTTCTTCTGTCATGAGTTACATATATAAGCTTCTTGTTCAGTTGTTACAAATTAATTTAAAAAGGGAATTTATTCTTCCATTTTATAAATTAGTTTATGAAGGTAAATAACCTATGTTAAAACATAAATATCAATAATACAGTAATAACATTAATAATCATCATAAATTTTGGTATGTTAGAGGTGTATAGAAAAACATGTACTCCTTATACCAAGTTGTCAAAAAGTTAATAGTAAAACTAAACACTATTCCCTCCATCCCCTAAATATTGTCCCGAGTACGAATTTTATTTTTTTAAAGATATAATAGGAAATTTTTGTGAGGACAACCCAAAATGGAAAATCCTTAAGAGAATGAAGCAATTTTTTAGGGACGAACCAAAATAAAAAATAGGGTAATCTTTAAGAGACGAAGAGAGTATATTTTAACTCAACCAAGTCCAAAATCGCACTTTAGTGGCAGTTATTCGTTAAGGTGTTTTTATAAAGTTCTTTTCCTTTATACTTTATTCTTTTTATGATAATTAAAACGACTATTTTATGTTTCTTTTATCGCATCATATAAACCCATTTTAACTATTTTTACAATTTCTCTCTATTTATCTAAAAGTAAAATAAATGACTCATTTATGTTAATTTAATATTATTTTTTAATTTTTTTAACTAAAGTAATTTGAAATAATTGTATAAAACAAAATACTCTCATATTTATTTAACTCAATAAAGGCCAAAATAGAGTTATTGAGATCCAAATTTGTAGTTTCCCAAAGCCGGATTCCGGAGGCATATAACATGCAGTTGTAAAGTGGGCCTGAAATGAATACCCATATCCACTAAGCATTGTTAACGAATACTCATTTATTGACTAGCCACCAGCCCACTCAAATGATAAAAAACCAAGCAACAAGTTGAGACAAAAGCTCACTTTAGATGTCAAAAAATCTACAGCTTGATTATCTTATTTGTAGCAATGGTTGATCGAAATCACTTATAACTTAACCAGATCTAACTGCCCACCACCAACAATATTATTAATTTTCCATGAAATTTACCAAAATCATTTAACATGAGTTGACTACCACCAAGTTTACTCTCTCTATTTTTTTCCTATGTAAAGAGAACCACAAGTGATAATGCAACAATTGAGATAGACGATATTTGATCTCAGGTTTTGGATACCATCATCCAATACTTTAACCAACTAACCTAATTGACATCTATAAATTTACTTTCTTTATATTATGATAACTTGATAAGTCCTTTACAAGTATGGCACATTTGATCGTGTATCGCATTATCAATGCAACAATTTGGTCCATGCCAAAATAAAATAGAAAAATAAAACCCTTATCATCACAACCATCATAATCTTGATGTGGGGATGTCTCGACTACTAATTTTCTTAAAACATAGGAAGTTATTTCATTAGGGTGTCTTGAGAAGTCAATGAAGAATTTGATTCTTTTGGATTTAACCCGAAATTGCTATGATTTATAATTAATATGCAAATAAATCTTTCATTTTTGAAAAGAACTGAATGTCCAGCAAACCACATAATCTCCACTCCACACCGTTGTAATTTTAGCAGTAGCAACCAAACAAGGTTTTGCTTGATTTCAATCAAGTTGTCAAGATTTTCTAATTCATATCTGATATATATTATATCAGAATATTGAGATATCAAATATAGGTATTGTTATATAATATATAAATATTATTATATCAGATATATGTAGTGTTATATCAGCCTATCAGGGTTAGAAATATATAACAAATTACAGAAAAACATATATCAAGTATAGACATTATGATTTTATATATAGAATTATGAAAATGCTCCTTAATATATTTAAATCATATATAAATTAAGAATTTCTCAAATCAGAATAGAATATGTTTTCCGCTGGTTATTCTTACTGGTGTAGAATGTAACGTTTTATGAATTGGCTATTTAGCTCTTGTGTCTTGCTTCCAATAGTTTATGTTATCCACTTGTCAATTTCTTGCCAAAATTAACTTATTGTTTTTCTAGATTGTTATTAGCTGACTTGACTTAATTTTGTTGAGCTTTTTTTTTTTTAATTTTACTAAATTTTATTTATTTTTACCAAAATTTGTTCAATTAAGGTGAAGTGAATAGAGCATTAAACTAATTATGTGACAACGAACTCCCATTTAAAGTAGTAATCTAAATATGATCAATTGATCATAAAGAAGCAATATTAGGATCAAAGCAAAGCAGTTATACATAAAGCGATTTGTTTACGGTGTTGAAAACTTTTCACGTTTTATTATTGCAGGAAGCTGAAATTTTGCGTTTATTTAGACAAGGATGTACTTCCTCTTAACTTATAAATAGGAGAAGAAATTTGTTTGCTATATAATATAATTAAACATGCATTGCCCTTATCTTAAATAACTTCCTTTTGAAGGAAGTGTCATCAACTGTTATGCACTTACTAAATATATATTAGGATCGTTATGGAGATAATAAATTCGGTTATTTTAGTATCGTAACATTTTGCTAGAAACCATTTGCGATATGTGTGTTTAATGTAATTAGACCCACAACTAATATAACCGGATCCTATGAGATCACATAATAAACGCTATATGATACCTAATTTGAGTAAGATTAGGACTCTATGTGATTGAAGGTCATATGAAATATACAGAAAACCCAAGGAGAAGCAAAGTAGCGTACTAGCATATATTTGTGGTTCTTTATCTCCGATCCGTTCGATAGTTGAAGCACGCATTAAAGGTAAATCTAATAATTTAATTAAGGAAGGGATTAATATATGGTTTATGATGAAGCATATTTGATGCTGATATTACTATTTAATTGAAATTGTTTCAATTTTTTCGGTGTTCTTCTAAACCCTGAATTCGAAACCAATCAAGAATGAAAATATGATTTTTAAGCATGATTCAGGTACGAAAAATGCTCTATTATGATTTGAATTGCATTTTATAGAATTAGATTGTTAAATTTGCGTGAAAATTCGAACATAAATGCCTAATATTACTCACGACATCAAGAACCCTAAAATCTCCCCCAATTTGATTAATTGGTATGAAACTTGTGAAGTTTCATAACTAATCAATCAAAAACTGTAATTATGTGATAATTACACGTTTTCCCTCTGATTTCAACCCCAAATTTTAACAAAAAATGCTCGAATTTCGTCCCAAAACTCGTGCAAGAAATCGGGCTTTGGCAGCGGCGTTGGCTTTGCTCTGGAAGCTGGCCGACGACGGGGAAGGGTGGAATTGGTTCGTGGCTCACCAGCGATCATGATGGTGGGTCTCACTTCGTAAGGGTCGCCGGAAATCGTCGCCGGCAAGATCGGTGGCTGCAACGTATGTTCTTGTGCGTGGTTTTGAGCTGCTGCACAGCAGCCTGTGCGGGCCACGACGGGCACTTGGGCTTGAAGCCCGAGTGTGCATTAACTATATTAGAGATCATATTAAACATAAAAAAAAGGGTTTTAAGATTGATTTAGGATTGTTTATTAGGATAAATAAACTTGAGTGTGAAAGCCTAGAATCCTAAACCCATCTAATTGTGCAATTAAAAGTTAATGTCATATATTACTCTAATTTAATTAAAACTAAAGAAGTTAGGATAATTAGTAAATTAATTTGATTAATTAACTAATTATTCACAAAATAATATGAATCATTTATGTGATAAATGATGCATGTGTTATTTATTTTGTTGATATGATTAATAAAATTAAATAATGAATGCGTATTTTAATAGAATATTGTATTAATTTAAATTATTAACTAATTTTATTAATGTGATTAATAAAATTGAATATTAAATAATTTTAAGTGTTAAAGACATGGTTTTTAATTTTAATATGTTGATATTATTATTTAATTAGTTTAAATATGATTTTTTTTATTAATTCAATTAATAAAATTGAATAGTAAATGCTTTTAAGTGTTAAATACATGGTTTTTAATTTTAATATATTGATATTATTATTATTATTATTTTATGGCATACTTCATTGTTTTGAATATGATTCGATTTTTATTAATATGATTAATAAAATTGAATAGTAAATGCTTTTAAGTGTTAAAGGCATGTTTTAATTTTAATATGTTGATGTTATTATTATTATTATTATTATTTTATGGCATATTTTGTTATTTTTAATATTATTTGATTTTATTAATGTGATTAGTAAAAATGAATAATATATGCTTTTAAGTGTTAAAGGCATGTTTCTTAATTTTATTATGTTGATATTATTATCTATTTATAATATGCGGTATTATAATTGTATGAGGTGACTAGTATGACCCGAATTAGTACGATTTGTGCTTCATTATGCGATTTTGTTGATTAGATATGCGTATTGTTAATGTTTTTTGTAAATTAAATACGATCTGCGTATCATTGCCCATTTTTGTAATTAAATTATTTTAATTAGCATTAAAATTGCAAATGTAAATGTATTTAATATGAAAATCGAAGATTCAAGATGAATCAAGAATGACAATCCATGAATGAATCAAGAATGACAATCCATGAAGAATCGAAGATCAAAGATATGAAGATTAGATTTTCATAGGATTAGGGGTTATACTAGGACCACATTTATTGCGTTTATTATTATGAGTTTTGATGACTCGACCTTGATGATTATTACTAATGTTTTATCTTATGATGGAAGTAAAAAAAAAGGTTGGTCATATCAAGTGCATGTGCAAAGATATTATTTTATTATATATGCATGAGTTGCATGTTCTACAAAAGCAAAAGCAATGCAAAATTTCTAGTTTTCTACTGAGCTTCCTTCTTACGTGGAGTATTTTTGCATGGAAATTTGGTTCTCCTTGATTCATGGGTTGAAAAGACCAAGTCTATTTTATATTTAAAAAGTGGTTGGATAAAAGCATGTGCTCATCAACTTCAAATAACCTCCTTGATTCATGGAATAATTTTTGAAAGCCATCATTTTTCTATTCTCATTTGCTAACAAAGTGCAAGGATTTTGGTTAGGGATGGCAATTCAATCCGAATCTGAACCGAGTCTGATTCGAAGGAAAAAGTCCGATCCAAACCCGTTTAAAAAAACTCCGACTCCGAATCCGATAAAAAAACTCCGACTCTGAATAAGAGATGGATCGGATTCGGATATTGTATTACATCCGACCTGATTGTGATTCGAGTCCGATAGTCCGATCCGAATGAGTAGTATTAAGACTAGTATTAAAAAAAAAAACCAAATATAATAGCCCAAAATAAAAAAATTAATTAAACCATGGTATTTGCTTGTGTTGTATAAATTTTTTTAATTTACTTTATATGTTATAAAGGAATTATAGTATTAGTAATGAAATTAACAAAAAAATAGGTAAGAAAAAATTAATTTTTGGATCGAATTCGGAGGTCCGTCGGATCGAATCGGATTCGGCGAATCGGATTCGGAGGTCCGACGGATTCAGTTTCGGAGTCGGAGTTTGCGGATTCGGATTCGGAGTCGGATCCAAAATTAAAGTCCGCGAACTTGTCGGATCGGATTCAGATTTTGTTGGATCCGCTCCGACTCCGATCCATTGCCATTCCTAATTTTGGTCCTTATTTTGTGGAGAAGGACATGCGAATGTGAAGACTTGGAAGCTTGAAGAATTTTTCTGTTGCAGATTTTGTGGGTTATTTAAATGAGTCAACAACAACTTTTCAAAAGCTGAAAATTCTCCAACAACATTTCAAGTGCAACGGCTATGTGTCTAGCTCTTCTATAAATAGTAGCTGAAGTTGGAAGAAAAATGTACAAGCCTACTCGTGTGAAATTCTATCAAGCTCAGCAAAAATATTTTTTTCTCTAGCTCTTCGTTCTTCATTGTATTTTAGATTGAGAGAAAAGAAAAGAAAAAGTATATCAATTGTTAAGAAAAGTGTGATAAAAGAAAGAATGATATACTTAGAATAAATTTATAATACTCAAAAGTATCGAAAAAGTGAGATATCTTTTTATTTCTAAGATCTGAGACGCTAAGGTGTAGTAAGGGAAGCTACGGAGTAGAAAATAGTTGTGAGATTTTCTAGGGTTGCTTTAGGTTTCTAAAGGAAGAAATAAAAGGAGTTAAATCCTACGGGTTGGACACCCTAGGAGAAGACGTAGGCAAATTGCCGAACTTCGTAACAAATTCCCGTGCCTTGACTCTCTTATTTATTTGCTTTTCATACATACATTTTTATCTATTTTGTTTAAATTGTTAAAATAGTTACAGCGAAGTCAAAGTTCAGAAATAGACTTTGAAACATATTTCAAGGCCTTGATATTCAATCGTTCTCAAAGTTTCAATTCCGCCCTTGAAATCCATTGCAAGACTTTGAGATCCCAACTGCGAAATACTCTATTCAACACCCCCCCCCCCCCCCCTTTTCTAGAGAATATTCGATCCTATATTTTTCTCCTATTGATTCTTCAATTGGTATTTAAGCAAAACTCACAAGAAAAGATTTAATCATCTGTGAGGAGATATGAATTCGATAGGTGATGGAGGCTTCGCTTAAGGACGTTCATCAAATCGTCCCCCTTTGTTATGTGGAAATAATTTTGCCCACTGGCGTTTCCTAATGCAAATGTTCATAATTGATTAAGATCTTGAGTTATGGGAGATTATCAAGAAAGGACCAAATGTTCCTATGAAGATAGATGAAAGTGACGTTCCTACTTCAAAAGAAGATGGCGATTTCACTCAGACGGATTTGGAAAGCATCGCAAAAAATTATCGTGTTATGAACTGGATTGGATGCAAATGAATTCAACCGAGTTTCTGCTTGCAAGAGTGCCAGAGAGATATGAGATAAGCTTGTGGTTACATACGAGGGAACAAGCCAAGTCAAAGAAACTAAGATAAGTATTTTCCTTCGTCAATATGAATTATTTAAAATGTCTAGCAATGAAAGTGTGAAGGAAATGTTTACGAGATGCACACAAATCGTGAACAATTTGGATTCTCTTGGAAAAGTGTTTACTAATGAAGAAAAAGTGAGGAAGATACTACGGTGTCTCCCAAAGTCAAAATGGGGTCCAAAAGTGATTGCAATCTAAGAAGCTCAAAATCTAAGAACATTGCCTTTGGATGATCTACTCGGCAAATTGATCACTCATGAAATGTCCCTCAATGAAGAAGATGATGAAACAGCTTCATCCACAAATAATCTAGCTCTTAAAGAAAAGAAAGAAGAAGCTCCAAGTGAAGATGATGATAGCGATGATGATGTTACTCTCATTGCTAGAAGTCTCGCCAAGATCTTGAAGATGAAAAAAAACTCATCTAAAGGCAGAGACAACTATCATCCAAACAAATACAAAGGTAAGTCTTCTAACCCATTGAATAAAGTTAATACGCTAACTTGCTATGAGTGTGGTGTAACCGACCATCTAGTGAAAGATTGTCCTTAACGAAAGAAGAAGTCATACTCAAAAAAGGACTATAAGAAGAAGACAATGGTTGACTCAAACTATGAGCTTCTTCTTTCTTTGCTTTGAGAGCTATATTATTTGTAGATGAAGTCGGTTCACCATCTTCTTCATTGAGGGACATTTCATGAGTGATCAATTTCCCGAGTAGATCATCCAAAGGCAATGTTCTTAGATTTTGAGCTTCTTCGATTACAGTCGCCTTTGGATCCCATTTTAACTTTGGGAGACACCGTACTATCTTCCTCACTTTCTCTTCAGTAGAAAACATTTTTCCAAGAGAATCCAAATTGTTCATGATTTGTGTGAATCTTGTAAACATTTCCTTCACACTTTCATTGTTAGACATTTTAAATAATTCATATTGACGAAGGAAAATACTACTTATCTTGGTTTACTTGACTTGTTCCCTCTTATGTAACCCCCAACTTATCCCATATTTCTTTGACACTCTTGTAAACAGAAACTCGGTTGAATTCATTTGGATCTAATTCACAATAAAGCAAGTTCATAGCATGATAATTTTTGGCAATACTTTCCAAATCCGTCTGAGTGAAATCGTCATCTTCTTTTGGAGTTGGAACGTCACTTTTATCTCTCTTCATGGAAACCTTTGGTCCTTTCTTGATAATCTCCCATAGCTCAAGATCTTGATCAATTATGAACATTTGCATTAGCGAACGCCGGTGGCAAAATTATTTCCATAGAACAAAGGAGGACAATTTGCTGAACGTCTTGAGCGAAGCCTCCATCACCTATCAAATTCATATCTCCTCCCAGATGATTAAATCCTTTTTTGTGAGTCTTGCTCTGATGTCAATTGAAGAATCAATAGGAGAAGAATATAGGATCGAATATACTCTAAAAGGGGGGGTTAAATAGAGTATGACAGTTTTTCGCACTTGGGATCTCAAAGCCTTGAGATGACTTTCAAGGGCGGAATTGAAACTTTGAGAATGACTGAATATCAAAGCCTTGAAATACGTTTCAATGACTGTTTCTGAACCTTGACTTCACTGTAGCTATTTTAACAATTTTATACAAAATAGATAAAAACGTAAGTACAAAAAACAAATAAATAAGAGAGTCAAGGCACGAGAATATGTTACAAAGTTTAGCAATTCACCTACGTCTCCGCCTAGGGTGTCCTACCCGTAGGATTTAACTCCTTTTATTTCTTCCTTTAGAGACCTAAAGCAACCCTAGAAGATCTCACACCTATCTTCTACTTCGTAGCTTCCCTTGCTACACCTTAGCGTCTCAAATCCTAGAAATAAAAAGATACCTCACTTAAGTATATCATTCTTTCTTTTATCACACTCTTATAAACACTTGATATACTTTTTCTTTTCTTTTCTTTTCTCTCAATCTAAAATAAAATGAAGAATGAAGAGCTAGAGAGAAAAAATATTTTTGTTGAGCTTGATAGAATTTCACACGAGTAGGCTTGTACACAATTGCTCAAGCTTCACTTCTATTTATAGGAGAGAGAGACCCACACCACTTTTGAAGAGAGGATGTACTTGGACAAAAGTAGCCGTTGCACTTGAAATGTTGTTGGAGAATTTTCAGCTTTTGAAAAGTTGTTGTTGACCCATTTAAATAACCCACAAAAAAGCAATAGAAAAATTCTTCAAGCTTCCAAGTCTTCACATGGGCACGTCCTTATCCACAAAATAAGGAGCAATCATCCTTGCACTTTGTCGGCAAATGGGAATAGAAAAATGATGACTTGCAAAAATCATTCCATGAATCAAGGAGGTTGTTGGACTAGATGGGCACATGCTTTTATCCAATCACTTTTTGAATATTAAAATTAGACTTGGTCTTTTCAACAATAGTTTATCCCATAAATTTAGGAAAGTTATTTTCCATGCATTGTAGTCCACGTAGGAATGCATCATCAGTAGATAGAATTTGCTTCTTTGCTTGGCTTTGCTTTTGTAAACCATACAACCCATACATATATAATAAAATAATATCCTTGCTCATGCACTTGATATGACCAACCTTTTTTGACTTTCATCATAAATAAAAACATTAGTAATAATCATCAAGGTGGAGTCATCAATCTCCCCCATTACCTTAAGATTTATGTTGCTTTATTTCTGTTATGATTTCACTAATAAATAATCCAACATAGTAAAGTTAGGAGTATTTGGAGATGGATATGAAGGTAGGGTAGTCGATGGAGGAGGATTTGGAGATGGAGAGGAGGCTAGCTAAAAAATTGAAATTGAAGAAGGGGAAGTTGGATGATGGTGGTGATGAGCTTGATGAATTGTTTGAAGGTATTCCATCTTTTTATCATTCATATGGGAAAGAGTATGATATATGTGATGGGAATGAAGGATATGGTTTACTTGAGAGTAATGAGAAGAAGAGGAAGAGAAAGAAGCTCAAAAGTTGGAGAGTATACAAGATTACATACGAATACGAAGACGGGTGCAAGGTATGTCATTATCTTTTATCTAGCTTTCCTTTGCTTTCATTTATTTATGAGTCCTGATTTTCCTTCCCTTTACTTCAGGTCTGTTAAACAGCATGTCGGAGTCCAACTTGGAGTCGATTACTGGAGAAATTTTCTCATTATTTCAGGTAATCCATTTTGGTTCAAACAAATTGTAACTGAATCTTTTTTCAGATTTTATTTTTTTTGTTTATAATTAGCCTGCGAGGATTTATAGTTTTAAAAATATGTTCACTAAACTGCATGCTGTGCTCATGTGTGTCAAATGGATAGATCTACTGATATAAATCTATTATTTTGGCTTCCTAACAATAGGACTCATATAGGAAATGATGTAATTGTCTCATTCCAGAACCCTTTTATAACTTTACACTTTTTCCATGTGCACCCTCCACAAACTACAATGCGATTTATGCTTTAGACATATGATATTGTCTGCCTTATATTTTTCTCAGCGTTAAAATATTTCTACCCAAATTTTCTGTCAGGCTATCATTTGCTTTTATTCAGCGTATTGCTGGTTTGTCATTGTTTTTAGTCTGTCAGCGGAGCTGTTACATCACAAATTATCAGTGAAGAGGTTTTGGCTTCATGTGCTCAAGGTCCTCAGGGAAATGAACAGTAAGATATTGACCTTCTAGATTATCACTGCTTTTTATTCAATGTTTCTTGTATTGATGTTCATTTGTTACAATGATTCTGGATGCTTATTGAGGAGAAAAATAATCTGAGTTATATAGGAAATATCAAGGATAGAGAATTATGTTCTGGTAGTGGCTTCTATAATGTAACAGGTTGTGAACTTTGTGTAGTCATGTTAGTTGATGCATTGGTATCACATTTGCCTGGGCCCCCTAAATGCTGGGAGGATCCATACTTTTTGTGCTTGGTGTATCCATTAGCATGCATGTTGTACTTGCTGTGCAAGTTGTAATTCTGAGACCCATTTTTCTGTTGCTTGGTCTTAAAAATGTCCCGAATACACAGTTGCACAATACCCATTGACATTCTTGCATCTGTTGGTCCCTATTAATACCCTTGTTGCTCTGAATAGCAACCCGCGTCATTAATATCACACTACTTTTTATTAACTTTCATCATCACAGCCATAGTCACTCATGCTCAAGCCTCACCTCCTTTCCAAACTCATGCAGTTCCTCACCAAATCAACCCTTGAGCACTATCAACACTATCTTGTAAGTGCTGTGTGATGATTCCCACTGTTTATACTCTCTAATTTTCTACCATCTCTCCCATAAATAAGGAAAAGAACCATATTTATATAAAAGAATGAAATTTACTGTTGGTTTTCTTAATTTTTTGGGATTTGGTGTTCTCATGACTATTGTTGGTTGGGTTGTTCTTTTGTGGCTTAATCCATATTTATATAAAAGAATGAAATCAAGTCCATTAGTGTATGAAGATACTGCATTGAATGTGGTTGAACTGATCCTGCAAATCAATTCCTAGGTAGGCCCCAAAGAGGTAATTTTGATCCCGAAAGGAAGACCTTGTTGCTCTTTATCTTTTCTTGGCTGGTCAAGTATCTTGTTCCCATTTGATGATGGGATACGTTAATATTTTGATTTTCTTCATATCCTAAGTTCTTTTATACTAAATGGATAACACAAGAGCATTCACCCCTTGCCCAGAAGACTGAAAGCTTACACTATGATATGTGAGGTATTTTTAATTGTTGCGGGGTTTAAAGAATTTACTTAACAAAAAAGGTCAAAAGGAGTACACATTGGCATAGAATAGATAAGGAAGCAGCATTGTTGTGGTAGGCTGGTAGTAGCTATGTGTGTTTTGGGGATGAACAAACCCCTGGAAAAGGTTTGTTGCTTGTCAAACTCAATATATATACCTTAACAAATACTTCGATTGGTGTTAGATAATCACAAATAATATTATGTTACTATAACCTAGTAAGTTAGTTGTGTATCTGTAAATGAGTTATGGCATTTATATCTTATTGAGACTGCGCCACCATCTCTTGTTGGTATTATGGTTAATGGTTATACATAAGGAGTTCTCATGGCAATACAATATTCAGTTCCTTTAATAGAGCTGAGCTTAATGAAAAACTAGCTACTGGGAGAGGTCATCTGACCATATATATAAACTAATAGAGAGATGTAAGAAACCTTAGCTCCAAGTACAATAAAACTCCAGGCCTCCAGCCTTTTGCTTTCTTTACTTGCACTTCGGTCACCTCCAAGTCTCACCTTTTAGCCTTCATAGATCTGCCTTCTGCTGTGTACTTGCTTTCACAGCAACTTTGTTTCATTCCTTGTGTCGCTGTTGCTTGATTGGAACTCTGTTGTTGATTTATTGTCTAATTTGCTTTTCTACTGTTTGGTTTTCTTTGGTGGATCCTAGACCATTATTTGCTGCCTCAATCTCGCGTATCATATGATTAGAAATAAATTGCTCCTTTTTTTTTTGGCTTTGATAAGTATCTTAAGATCTTTACGTTTTCAGTTTCAGTTTTTACTCTGGTTTTCTAGTGTGTTTTTTTTTTGTTATTCATGAGTCTGATTATTGTCTTGCAGCTTGGAGGTTTGTCTTAAAACTTAAGTCTGGATTTCTTATCCTCTATTGCATACGCAGCTGACCCATCAAGCGAATTTTTTGCCTGGGTTGGTCTTTTGGTGTTAAGGATAGGCAAAACCTTGGAAATCATGGTGACTCTTGTTTGCATTGTATTTCCTCCAAGCTGTTGCTTCAGAGTTGAGTTTGTTGCTCTTATCACATGAACAAAATGGGGGAGAAAAAGCTGATAGCGAAAGCTGTTAAATCAACTATACTTCTCTATATTATGGATCATAGTAGCATGTGTGAGAAAATTTTTATGCTTCTGTATATTATGCTGCTGCTGATTTGACACTAATATATGATGTATGAAGGTATGCAGCAGTGTTTGCAGCATTTGTAGCTGGTATGGCTTGCATGATAGGAATTGACTTTGGTGCAAGGGTCATGGAATCCTTTGCAAAGTCTTTTGAGGTACTTGCATTGTGTCTTTGTTTTGAAGAATTAGAATAATTTCATAAAGAACCTAGTTTCTAAGTGTTTTCACACATGGTGAAGTAAAGTAGATATGATACTGGTACAAGTTTTCTATCTTCTTATTGTAATATTACCTCAGTCTCAAAATATGTGCCCTTTTTTGACAAAAAAACTCTCAAAATAAATGGTTAAAGGGGCCAAAGAATATAACAACACAACAACAACAAAGCTATGCCTTAATTCCAAAAATATGGGTTAGCTACATGAAGCGAAAATCTATTTTGCGTGATCCTTCACAAAAATTCTCCTCCTACATTCTCTCCTATTTAGAGGCACATCTTCTTCCAAACCTATTTTCTCCATATCTTTCCTAACTTCCTCCATCCAAGTTATCATCGATCTTCCTTAGCCGTGTTTGAGGTATCCATTATCCCAACCCTCCACCAGCATATATCGTTCGATGTTTAACATGCCCAATCCAATGCAACTGATTTTCCCTTAGCTTATCCTCAATATTTTCTACTTCCAAGTTTTTTTTTTCTTCCGGATATCCACATTTTTAATTTTGGCCCTCGAGGTGTTTCCTCACATTCACCTTAACATACACATCTCTACCACACTTATTTTTTTAACATGCTCCTTCTTGAAATCAAACACTCCAATCCATACAATAATGTTGGTCTACTTATCATCCTTATAGAATTTCCCTTTTAACCTTAAGGGTATACTCCGACCACACAATGGGATGAATACTCCATACCTTAAGGGGCAAATAATATGACAGGAAAATAATATGAGACCATAACTATGTGCATCTTGTTGGCTGTTTTATGTCTAATTATTTTCTTCATGTTAGGTTGAATTCTCCAAGGAAGATAGTATATCCCTCAGGAATTTGATGCTTCTCCTCTCCTACTTGTGCATATTTGGAGTATGCTCTAGGTAATTACCATGTTTATGCTACTGGCTTCATATATGCTTCTCATGTTTGAGGGTTGTTTTATGGGATTGATTGATTTTGTGCTTGTAGCTTTATTTGATACATGCATAGTTGCTTTACTCGTCAGAATCAAAATATCTCATTGTTGTTGTTGTTCGTGTGTGTTGCATGGACACTTTGGGTGTTACATGAATAGCATTTGAGTGAGGGTTTTATTTTGAATGTGTTTATTATGATTAAATCAAACTTCTCACTATATCAGATGTGTTTGTGCAATGAATCTCTTGGAGCACTTTGCATGCTAAATTCTTTCTTTAAATCTTTAGGAAAATTCATGTCCTTTCTTGAGTGCCTTGCCTCTTGAACCCATTAGCATTAGCTTTTTCTGTTTTGGATATGGAGTTTGGCTTGTCTGTAAGGACTTGATGACTTTAAGTGTCTACCTCACCTTTGGCAGAATTTGGTCGTAACTTGGATTTTTGATATGTTTTCTACTTGGAGTTGTTGTGATTCTTATGATTATGCTTTGATGATATCTACCTTAGCTTTAAATAACCCTGGCTTCTGCATTAACTTTTCAGTGACTTGATATATGATTTTTTGATCAAGCTAACCAAACAGCTGGCAGAGATAGATGTCTCTACCATCGACTATTTTACAATGTAAGGACTCCCTTTCCTAGTTTGTATATACACAGAACTACTTACATGTGTGCCACGCACACGTGTGTGCGTGTGTGTGTTTATAACATCCATTTGGAAAATATGGAAAGGAAGTCCAAATGGAGGTTATATTTATATATATAACATTCATAGACTTCCCAGTTTCTCACTTGTCATTATTAATACTTTCTCTATTCCCCAAATATTGCAACATGGGTTAGTGAACAAGATTTTAGATGACTTTGCAGCCTTAACGATCTTTCTTTAAACTGTTGTTAATTTCCATTCAAATTGTTGTTGTGTTTCTTGCAACTTATAACAGACACTGATGCATAAGTGAAATAAACTTGTCATATGTCCTCTAACAAACAGGTTGTGGAATGAAGTTGCAGGGAGATGATCCTGCTGCTCTGAAAGACTTCAAGTGTTCAGAGTAGAGTGAGTGAGTTAAAGACTACTTCGGGAGATGCTGAGGTGGCTGCACATAGCAAGAGAGTATGACTTTATAGCCCTTTGAATTAGTGAAAGATCGCTTTGATATGATGCTTCTTGGCGTCATGTGTACTAACTTTTGATATGGTGCAGATGGAATTCATGCTTGAGATTATATGTGACATCAAGAATAACAAGAAGCGTGCTAAGGAGGATTCTTCACCACACGCACGTATAAAGAAATGGTTGCAGAAGGTTTTTTCCCCTACAAATCTGAAAGTTACATTCTACTTTTCTTTTTCTTCTTATTCCCTCAATCCCACTAAGTTTGCCCCATTTGACTTTTTATGGTATCTAAAACACAACTTTAAATATTTTTATCTCCAAATCTTTAAGGCAAAAAAATATAAAAACTTAATATTCTAAAAATTTACCTTGAGATATATCCAACAAGATCCTACTTGAATATATTATTTCTTATAATATGATGAGAATTTATGGTCAAATTTTTCAAACTTTGACTTTATAAATGGAAATGAAGCAATTTTAATGGGATGGAGAGAGTAGTTGGTGTATGTATTATATAAGGAATGAGAGTTAAGATAACAATTAGGACCCAAACTTGAAATTTTTCATCAAACCTCCAGCAGCTGATGGTTGTTTCTTCTTATATGAATACATCTATTACTATATATCAAAAGAAATCCGGAGAGAGCATTTTGCCTCCAAAATACTCAGGAATATTTTTTTTTAATAAAAAGCATTAGCCAAAAATTTTAATTTTTAACATATACCATGTCATCCAAAAGATTCAACTGAAAGATTCTATTTCAAATAACCCATATATCAAAATAATATACAGTTACTTTATTATTCTTTTCAATTAACCAAGATAGCATAAAAATATACTGCTACTTTATTATTCTTTTTAAAATTCATATTTTTTTTATGTTTAATATTTCACTTCCTGCATGTTTTACAAGTATAATTCTTGGCTTCTTTTAATTTTGTTTTTGATATGAGGCTTCTTTTAATTAAGTTTGCTGCAAAGAAAAATTAGAAGATTGTCAAAAAAATACTGGGTATGTAATTAATAATTTTGCTCCAAAATGGTTTACCGTGATAAAATTCAAGCAGGCGTAAAAAAAGTAATATCAATAGACATTTCTAAAAAAAGTATAATTTTTATGGATTTGAAAACAAAAACATTATTTCTGTAAGAAAATCATTATTAGTTACATATATCAGAATGTGAGAGGAAGCAAACAAGTTGATTTCCTAAGAAATGATGGAACATAGATACAAATGCTGTAAGGCTCACTTAGATGTTGAATTCGCACATCCAACAGCGGATACTATGTAGACGATGAATAAACTGATGCTAGTGTTCCAGTTATTAATGTAATAAAAAGGTCACATAAGTATTTGGTGAAGGCACCTTATTCTTTAGTGTTTTAGTTGCTCATCTATATCACAAATGTACGTTAACTGTATCTGGCAACCATAAATTTAATCTGTGTATGTTTATAAGCTGTCCTCTAATTTGCAGCTAAGAGTCGAGGATATTACCCTCTGGGAAGTCAAATGGAATATGCTACTTGATCCCAAGAAGAAAGGACAATGGTGGATTAAATCTGGGGACATAACTTCTCGAACAGCAGATGCTAGCATAGTCGCTGGTAAGATGGACAAAGAGGTAAATGAGGCCCAAAAGATGCTAGAGCTTGCTGCCAAACAAAGAATGAATACTGATACCAGGAGGGCAGTTTTTTGTGTTATAATGAGCGGAGAAGATTATGTCGATGCATTTGAGCAACTGTTGAGCTTGAATCTGCAAGGAAAGCAGGTGCGTGCCTAGATTTCCACTTGGCCCCAGAAATAATTTTGAACTTAATCTGTCAATTGTTATTCTTGTGCTTGGCCTTTGGATTTAAATTCAGTTCATGACATTTCGCAGGATAGGGAGATTATGCGAGTTCTTATTTGAGTGCTGTCTGCAGGAGAAGATGTTTAATAAGTACTATACTGCTCTTGCTTCTAAGTTGTGCAGTCATGACAAAAACAACAATTTTACTCTACAGTTTTGACTTCGATCTTAAAATAATCTCCCCTTTTTTTAAACCTCTTGCTTGGAAGTGTTTGATAGGCATGACAGCTCCAGAGGAAGCCAAAGCTTAAAATGGAGTAAGGCAATAGTTTTTGGTATCAAGTTAGAGGCACAAGTTCATGCTAAAGCAACCATTATAAACTGACCAAAGGTCTATACAGATATAAACGGAAATGCCCTATCTAGGTAGCTGGACAGGACACTTGAAAATTAGATGCTGTGTGAGACAAAGAACACAAGCATGTCTTAACTTCTGTCTGCTTTAATATCTTGCAGTATTGCCTTCGGGACCATTTGAAAGAGCTGGAGTCCATGCCACTGATGAGATCAATGCACCTGGCTAAATTTGTTGCAGAGATGCTTGCAAGCTTCACTCTATCGCTTGCTGTTTTGAAAGTCGTTGATCTGATTGATGCCTCTCAACTTACTGCAAAGAGGACTATGCATTTTCGGAAGCTCTTCGAGGCACTCTTCGGGTTCCCAGATAATGTTGTTTATAATGTTTTTACACGAGTAGCCATCACCCCTGAGCTGGAAGAACTACGCAATGGCCTGGAGTTCTTTATCAGAGAGTATGTCATAACCTTCAATAAAGATGTTGCTAAAAGGTTCAAGCTTGTTAAGAAAGCGCTTAACAATGCCGAAGGTTTGTTGATGTAGACTTAATTACAAGTTGCTGGTTTTTTTTGGAAGGAATTGATGACTTCTATTAAAGTCTGATAGTGATCTTTCCTTGACTGGCTGGTGTGACTCGGATTGGGCTGCTTGCCCTCTCACTAGACGATCCTTATCCGGTTGGTTAGTGCTTTTAAGACACTCCCCAATAGCCTGGAAAACAAAGAAACAACACACGGTGGCTCGCTGAAGCTGAATATCGCTCCATGGCAGTAATCACCTGTGAGATGAAATGGCTAAAAGCCTTGCTTTTGAGCTTAGGCATTCAACATCCACGTGTTATTCCTATTCATTGTGACAGTCAATCTGCTATTCACCTTACCCAAAATCCGGTATTTCACGAGCGTACGAAACATATTAAGGTTGGCTGTCATCTTGTTCGTGATTCCATCCAAGAAGATCTTATTTCACCGGCATATGTATCGACGTCCAATCAATTAGCTGACATATTTACAAAGGCATTGGTCAAACTTCAATTTGATTATCTTTTGGGCTAGTTGGGCATTTTTTACCCAAGTGTTCCAACTTGAAGAGGGTATTAGGAAAAGATAATTAGGATATCTTTTCAATATCTTATCTTTTGGCATAAATAGATATAGTTTCCATATTGTTAATCTTATCTAAAGATAGTTCAAGATTCCTAGGATTGTGATCTTAGGCTGCAAGGTTGGTTGTATAAATATAAAACTTCATTGGAATAAGAAAGCAACTTTTGGTCGTGCATAACTCCAAGTTGCCGTGCGTAACTCCTAGCAAAGTCCAAATTTTTCAAAGAACTTGGAAAGGCCATGATTTGCTGATGCAAACTGACAATTTCCAAGGATATCTAGAAACATTTGAGTAGTGGGCTATGTTGCTAACTTTATCCAAAAATTGAGGTCACTTTAAACCGTCCAGTCTTGTGTCAAGTTATCCCTGACAACTGTTAAAAAATCTTTAACGGAATTTCCCGTGATCTATTTCCATGCAAAGGGGGTATGGTAAGATAAAGAAATGTATTGTCAAACTATACACATTCTTGTTGTACATTTTTCCCTTCTCGCGTTCGTTTTATTGTTTGGACTAGGTCGCATTAAGCGTCGATTTCTTTACTCTAATGGTGTTCTAAAGCACTGTTGGCATCCCAAACCACATATCGTTCAGCAGAGTTTTGTGTTTCAGTACCTGACCTGTGAATTTCTTATCATCTTTGTTTGGTGAGTTCACTAAGCTGAAAGAAGGAGCTTGTACAGGTTCACTCATTTTGGGTTGCTGGGCAGGAATGAAGTTTTGGGAAACTTGTAAAGCATTGTTTGCACTAGAAGATCCTGCACAGTTTTATCAACATTATCACTAACGCATAAAACTGCAGTAAATTACACAAGAAACCACATACAGTTTGTTAACAAAACTTGCAAAAGAAATAAATAACTATGTTGTCATTGGAACCTAGAGGTCAAAGTTCCAATCGCTGCTGGCTGAGATCCAGTTGTAGCGGTGGAGAGTGGGAATTCTCTTTAAAGCTCCCTTAAAATGAGTTTTCTTTAGGCTTTGAGAAAGTACAAAGTGGGTCCACATGGTTGATACAATCAAGGCATTAGAATAATAAAAAAGGCAACCGGTTATAAGGCTGGATATGAGCCGAGCTAGCTCGCGAACTACTCGGGATCGGATCGCCTAAAGCTCGGCTCGAGCTTGGAAATAGGCGAGCCTGACTTTACAAAAGCGAGCCACGAGCTTTTGTCGAGCCGAGTCCGAGTTCAAATTTTAAAACTCAGCGAGTCACAAGCCCGAGCCCGAGCCCGAGAAAATATCTTCTAAAATTTGCTTCTACATTAAAACTAAATCTTCCTAAAGTGACAACTTGCTTTTAATCTTCCATGGCAAGTCTTCTGTGTAAGCATGCCTTTGAAAAAGTATTTTTGCAGTCATAGTTAATGGTACACGCAAACTGTACAAAGTGGCAATGGGTACTTGAGTATTATGTACTAGATTATCTTGAGTTTCTCCAGTGCAGCAAGCAAATGTCATAAACTAGTATAAAAAAATTTACTCAACACTCAAATGAACTGCACTGACCAAATACTTCAAAGTTTTTTCTAAGAAACAAATTTTCAAGTCAGTGTTTTCCTAACTTTTTTTAAGACCTTGTATCAACATGTAATCCTCTTTGTACACTACCTTGAGTTGTATTCTTTAAGAGTTTAGTACTAAGGGGAAGGGTTAGAGTATGCTTGTATGGACTTTGAGTTAATTCAGGGAAGGAAGAGAGAAAAGAGAAAGGAGTGAGTGCCAATGAGCATAGTGTTTTGAGTGGAATACGAGTAGAGAGAAGAAAGTGTGTGTTCCTAATAGAGTGTATTAGGACTTTCCCTTTAGTGAAAGAGTTGCAAAATCCTGGAAAAGGGTTGTGGTTTTCCTTTGTGATTACACGTTTTTATACTCATTCTTATATGCATTAGTTGCGGGTTTTATCATAATTTCTCCATACATTTAACCTTTTTGAGCTAGTATTCTTTATATTTAGATATTGCTCTCATTGGTTTGTTTTCTTTTGATTTTGGTAGGAATTGGACTCGATTTACTAGAGGTTCACTTTGATCGTGACTTGTCTTGTTAAAGGCAGAAAATTTACGTATAAGAGAGACATAGCAGCCAGCTCCACAACTTGCCTGTAGACGTACAACTCCCTCCATAACCATCCCGTGGCCAATTCTCTATGCAAAGATACAAGAGGTAGTGGCATCTAGCTCCATGGCTTGCGCATGGACATATGACTTCCTCCACTGCCCACCCGCGGTGGCCTTTGTTATGCAAGGAATGAAGACGATGGTAGTGAGCTCCACGGCTAGCCTGTGGCCGAAAGCTACTCTCCACAACCCTCTCGTGGTGGTTGCTAATTGCTATGTTTTGGGCCATAAGTTTTGATTTGTTTAGAATCCGAAACCTACTATAAAAATCCTAGGTTAAATACAGATTAGGGGGATTTTAGTAGTGAATTTTTATCATCATTATTTTTAGAGTTTTATGTTCTTGTGCTATCTAGGGCTCCTCCAACCTTGTTCCATTGAAGATTTATCAAAGTTTCTATTAATTCAAGTATTTTATTCTTCACTTTATTTTCTATTGTTATTGTTATTATGTTCTTTTTAATTAATCTAGCGTTTATCTAATAAATATGTGTGAATAGTTTTATAAATCTAGTGTTAGGCTGAACCTTAATATATGAATGAATGCATCATTTGATCCCCAATCTCCTCTTTAATCAATTTATTATTCCTCTTTATTAGGGTTGGTGTTATTATCAATAATTAACTAGAGATAGTATTGTTGAATGTGATTAGGTTTACGGCGAGAGTTGACTCCTAATTGATTTTAGAATCCTAATCAAAAGTAAGAATAATTATGCATGAGAATAGTTAGTTGTTCTTGCTAGGACTTATAGGATGTCGTTCTTAATGTCTTTAATATGTTAGATACCATGAGAATAGGTATAATTACATATTGGGGAAGCTATTAGTTGATCGAGAGGTACTCTTAGTATTTGTTTTAGGGAGCATCCGTCCTGGGGAATATTTAATGATTTGAGAGTGGAAAAAAGGGGTATTTTGATGCATTGATTTATATTAGTGGGGATTCCTAATTCTAGTTGTTTATAGTCGTAATTGTTTTCGTGCTATTTTTATTGCTGAATATTCCGTAGTTAGAAATTAATAGTTTAGATTCTTCATCGTTGAATTGGTTACTTGTTTAGTAATTACTCGAGTCTATTCAACTAGTTGAACTTTAGTCTTTTGGGATTCGACCCTTACTTGCCTTTCTACGTAGTAATGGTCTTGTAAGGTCTATTTTTGTTAGGTGCGCGACACACCTATCACTTTGGGATGGACACAAAGGTTTACACGCTAAAAAATATCCAAGTTTCTTCCTGCGTATTCCTTTCACTTTCTACGTTGCAGTTTTAATTTCCGCAAAATAAGTCCCTAAATTACTTCGAATTCAAACCCCCTTCTTGTAAGTACTCATCCAAACAACAATCCTTAATATTCCTTAGCTACCATTTCCAACAAAAACAAATTAAAGCTAGATGACATCTACCATACTACATACAAATTTAACAATACCTTTAAAATTAAAATATTTATATGAACATGTTCACAACTTTTACAAGGTTTATACAATGCCAACTACCTAAAAAATAATAATATGAAGCACTAGTAAGAACAATTCATTCCTTCCTTGATCAATCAGGTCATATGGAATATACATAAACCCTAAAAAGCATATAACCTTAAACCTACTAAAAACCCTAGCGATCCTAAGAAGGAGAAGCAAAATGGTGTACTAGTATACACTGTGATCCTAATGCTTCTCATTTGTTTGTCAATGGTTCACTACCAAAGATTGGAAGTGAAATAGACAAACTATCACCCTTCATAGATAGAACTATATTCTCTTTAAACCAACTCGACCTGATTTGATTTGCACCTTCTTTGACCCGACTCGACCCATTTTGCATATAACCAATCCTGGTTCTAACTCGACCCAAAATACAGGTCTAGTATTACTGAATTAGACCTCATGAAGGGCTTGCTTGAAACTTCAATGGTGAAGAAAACTTGTACAACCTACACAAAAGTTGCTAATAATCAATATAGAGCTCTAGATCCCAGGGAATTCCTCCAAGATCTAGAATTTTGCTGTAAAGTGAAGGTAATTTTACATGGGTCATAAATGATGTACTTGTACTCAAAGATTAGGTTAAAGTGGAAATGGTTTTATCCAAAAGATAATTGTTCTTGTTTTGGACTAATAACATGGTTTGTATGGACTTGGTATAAGGTCAAGTCCAATACTCTTCCAATCATGTACAAAAACAAGTTATATATATATTGTTGGTTACTAGCTCATGGACAAGTCCAACTGACTTTGAGCGCATAACTTCAATAATAGACGCAGACGAGGATATTTTCATATTACTTGTGGTACCACATGTAGACAATATAGCATAGGAATTGCAGGAAACAATACTTGGCGCGGTGACCAAAGTTTAACTCAGTAATTAAGTCTCTAATTTTCAAACTACAAGTTATACTAAGCTTTAATGATAGGCTCATGCTAATTAATGAGGGGGATAAGATTAACGTGGTTATCAATCACTACACATGGGGAACAACAGTTAGCAATCAGATCTGCAACATAAGCCAGCCAGGAGGTCAAGCATCACTTATATAAAAAAAAAATACTATAATGATTAATAATAGTATATTAGTACTTGTTTTCATACCTGATAGGCAGGTTTGTCCTTTGTGTACTTGACGAGAAACGCTGAACAGCAACTGAAGTAAGTTAAAACCTATTACACAACGATATCGAAAAAGATACTACTAAAAATCCATACTAAATGTGGTTTTTGGTTGATTTATATTGGGTCTTATTATATTCCTCTCTACATATAATTTTTCATTATTTAAATTTTATATATTTTTATATTGTTAAAGCTATAATATGTGATTTGAAAACTATACAAAAAGCAAATATGACAAATAAAAGTGAACCGAAGGAGTATGAAATAGTGTAGAACTAATTTTGTAACTCGAGTGTCAAACAAAATACTAGGGGTAGCAAAAAGTAACCCAACTCGAACCCAACCCGTTTATATTGGGTTGAAATTTTCAATCCGATTAATTAAATGGGTCAACCCAACCCAACCTGATTAATAAACAGGTTGGGTCGGGTTGAAATTTCCAACTTGATTTCAATCGGACCCGACCTGTTTATTTATTGGGCTTGATTTTTATATATGGGTCGGGTTTAATTAAAGCAGGTCACTCAAGTCATAATTACTACTAGTCAACCCTAATTTCTACATTCTATTTGCATTATGCAGCTCTGTCTATGCATTCTTAGTCTTCAATTTTTCATTTCTTCATGCCTTCTTTACTTGTCAGTGCTCTTTACCTCTTCTTCACTTCTTAGTGCTCTCTACTTCTTCTTAACATATTATCAAACTTTTCAATTTGGCTGTATTAAGATTATGTTCAGATTTGAGATTTTTATTTTGCATTGCTTAAAACTTGAAAAATTATAAACTTAAATTACTTTTACTTATTAAACAGGTTGGGTTGGGTCAACCCAAACTCATAACGGGTTGGATTGGGTTGAAATTTTCAACCAATTTAATAAACAGGTTGTGTTTAGAGTGATAAATTTCAACCCGAGCTCAAATGGGTTGAACTCAGACCCAACCCAACCCATTGTCACTCCTACAAAATACATACACCATGCCTGTAATAGACAATTTCGTATGGAGTTTTAATAGTACTACTCCGTATGACTTTTGATTAATGAATGAATTTTTTATTTATCGAAACAATAAAGTGTAGAACCGTTGGTAAAATGAAATAAAGAATAAGATAGAAGAAAGAGGGGCAGAAATAAAATTACGGTGCAAACTTAAATACGGCTCGTGAGTAGTAAGGCATGTGGCTAGAGGTGGAAGTGCGGGGTGGGCAGACGCAGTGAGAATTACTCATCGTGGCATCGAATTGTGGTTAGATTCTATATAAACCAAACCGTCCATTAAATGCCATTCTAATTCGTACGGTACTGCCTCTTCCCAACTTCCATCCAGCCTATCACTCCCACTCACTGTCTGCTTCCTCCAAATTTTACCTTATCACGTCATCGTTTACGATTTTGAGATTTTCTCGTTATTGTCATTAAACTGCGCAAATATTTATTTATCTTATCCACAAAATATTAGTAAATTTACTTCAAACTTTAAACGTTTGGAGTAAATATTTTAAAAAACTTGTGCCCAAGGGTACGTAAAAAGACGAGGTAATAATTATGTATTATTTTATCTATAAATAGTCCCTATAACCAATCTATTTACGTAAACATAAACCCTACTTATACACATAATTACATTTCTATTATAACTCGTTATCTAGAAGGTAAGACCGTAGGAGATATTCATTTAGTCATATTACTAAAAATTTGATCTTTATAGATTGGAGCAAGTTCCTTTAATTAAGGATACTCTTACAATTTTTAACGATACGATGTAAATAAGTTGAGAGAAATCAAATATTAATTTCCTCGTGATTTTGATATGTATTTTCAAATTAATACCATACTAAAATTTATACTAAATGTTTATATATAATTTTCATTAATTCAAACTAGAATTTTACGTAGTTATGAATAACATTGGAGAACAGCGTTCAAGTTCTCTGTTGTTGAAACTTCTGTTTTACGAAGTGTTATGCAAATAATACGCCATTTTCTAAATAAAAGCCTCATTATTTTGTTGGGCTTCAAGAAACCAAATGAAAAGGACATTACAGGAATATAGTAAATAAGCTTTTATGATGAAAATAGTAAAACACGTTTTGCACTTCCTTTCATTAAAAACATAGGGGGGTTGGCAGTAATAAGTAATAACACACGAATTAAATGAGAAGAAAAGGCACTGAAATTTAATTTTCCATTTTTTTTCTCTAAAGAATAAAATAAAGTACTAATCTTTTGTGTTACTCCTTGCTGAAGGGGATTGCTGCTTGAATGTTGGCTCTGTTGATACCATATTAAGATCGAGAGGAATGTGATGAAGTTGAGAATTGCACGTTTTATTATCAAAGACTTTGGTCTCCTCATTTTATTTAGATAAGTTTCAGGAAAATAAAAGTAAAATTAATTTAGAAAAAAAAATAGAGTAGATATAACTTAAAGTTCGACAAAACATGCAGTAAAATAATAATAATAATATTATTATTTTAAATAATAAGTTTCAGTAAAATTAATTCAGTCATGTATTTCTTTTACATTATGTTTCAAGATTTTTTTTTTTGCGCCATGTAATTATTACAATTTTTTTTTTTGTTCAAACATACATGTTGTAATTATTTTTTTACATACCCTGCCAAAAAAAATATTTTTAGGAAATTTATCTGATAATTTAAAACCTACTAATGTTAATTAATTCAAATTTCAATGTTATTAGATCTCAATAAAATTGCTAAGTTAGCTAATAATGTTGCTATATTTCCAACTCAAAATCTTGCAGGATATAAAGTTGTTGAATTATAATACACACTCCAAAATTTTCATGATCGACCTAATATATTTTTATTTGTCGAGAAGAAAAAGATTATAAAAAAGGAAATTATTTTTACACAAGGTGGTAGGGTGGGGGTGAGCCATTTATATATAGAGGCCCATCCTCCAAACACATCTTGCTACTCCACACTTATTTTGTACTCGTGTAGAGTGACCTACACATCACTACTAAGCCAAGCAATATGGTGGTGTCGGTGTGTAGTAATAATTCTAGTAAAACACTTGCTCATCTTCACTTAGCCGTCATACTCTTGTTACTAACAATACTACTACTACTCCTTTCATGCCAATCTAGATTATTGCAGCTCGACTTTGAGGACACCAAGGAGCTGCAGCGGTTCAACAAGCTTGACGGGTTGCCTAATCTTAACACTAGACTACTGCCCGCTAGCTCTTCATTGCCGTGCAAAGACAGCGATATCTTTAGTTGCGAGGCGAAATGTGAAGCATCAGATGGGTGCCAGTTTACTTGCATTGACGACGTTGGCTTCTACTGTCTATGCTATTGTGATGACAAGCAATCGGAGCAGTTCGACGAAAAGCCCGTCTCGTTGTTAGCCGCTATGAGGTAGCTGCTAGCTAGTAGTGACTACTGCTGAGTACTGACTAGCTTGCTAGCTTAGTGTGCTGAATCTAGGAGCTGCTAAGAAGTAAGATCTACTCGTAAGAAGCAAGCTAAGAAGTACAAGGGGCAAGAGATTAGTATACAATTTGGTAAATAAAAGTCTTTTTTTGGCTTAATATAATAGTCATCTTTACCAGGAATAATGCTACTCCTGTCGCTTTACCAAATTTGTTTCCATAACATTAGTACGTTACTAACCTGAGGATTAATTAGGGACGAAGGGAGTATCAAATTTGTCTTCGTGCATATAGATTATGTAAATATAATTTTCATATTTGGGCTTTTCGGACAAGAGCCATTCGGGTAATAATGTATGATTATCAGTATTAACATGGTTTAAGTACTAGTTATAAATCTTATAATGTAATTTAATTCCACCATTTTGATGTTGTTAGTTACTAAGTAAGATCTTTGGAATAGTCTACTTAAGAAAACTATAAAGGGAAGTAGTTGGATTATTAATTAGTAGCATTAACATCTTTGGGACAGCATCTCAAGACCACTACCCCACTATCAAGCTTTAAGATATTTCTATTGTCCCATCAATTTATTGACCATTTTTTCAATCTCAATTTGTAACTTCACATTTCTAAGAAAGCGTTGATTTAATAATTCTTAAAAAAAAAAAAAAAAAAGTTGCAGACTTTACCCCTTTTTCTTTCTGAAAAGTTTGCCCTTATTGTTTATCTTTAAACGCCAATAATTAACTTATATTTCAACATGTTTTAAAAAATATAACAAGAATTCGCAATCTTTTTTCATAATTTATCTCTTCTACAATAGTACCTAATAATTGCATCAAATGATTTCAACTACTATATCTCCAATTCTTAAAAATTTTTTACTGTCGGTTTATACTTGTATTCGTTTATAATATGAAGTGGGGAAAATTAAAAGATGTTTATCACATGAAATGGGAAAAATTAAAAGAGTTTGTTTTACCTTACAAGATATTTTTTTCATTATTTTTTTATTCTTTATATTAATTATGTTTTATATTTTATTGTTAAATTTCGATTATATATTCTTCATAATTTGTAAAAAAATATATATAATTATGTAATATTTTGACTTCATATATATAATTTATAAACACTATAAAAAAATTAATTTTGGAATTTGTCGTAAAATTAATGCAAAAAATAACAAGTAGAAGAGGGTATAGAAAATATGGAGTAAATAAAAAGGGTAATACTAGTGTTGTAAATAAGTAGTTTGAAAAGTATGTTAAAATCATTGGTGAATTGTTGTTAATAATACTTAAAATATGTTTATTCTTTTTATTTTTAGCTTCCTATTAAATCTATTAGTAAAGATATTTATTTACTTGAGGACGTTTCAGTAGGTATACATGAAACGGCTAAACCAAGCAAATACAATATAAGGTACAATTTCAGGATTACTAGTGCACTAGTTACGTTTTCCGAAGATTACATATGGAAATCTCGTCAGAAGAATACACAAATTCATAAGCCTTGTATTATTCCCAATAGTCCAACATCCTGGTAACCAGTCAACCAGGTTATAATATATCATTCCACTTTTTCCAAGCTTTACTCATGTCTCTCACTAAAATTTTTATTACCTTATTAGGATTAAGGAGGTGCTAGTTTTATGAGTAGGAGATTTTTTTAATTCATACCTGATATAAATTATATCAGAATATTAATATTTCAGATATAGGTATTGTTGTATTTAGGGATAACAATTCAATCCGAATCCGATCCGATCTGAAAGAAAAAGTCCGATCCAAACTCGTATAAAAAACCTCCACTCCAAATCCAATAAAAAAAACTCCGACTCCGAATAGGAGATGGGTCGGATTCGGATATTGTATTAAATCCGACCCGATTGTGGTCCGAGTCCGGTAGTCCGATCCAAATGAGTATGTAGTATCAAGGTTAGTATTAAAAAAAAGCCCAAATATAATAATCCAAAATAAAAAAATTATATTAAAAAAACCATGGTATTTTCTTGTGTTGTATAATTTTTTTTAATTTACTTTATATATTATAAATGAATTATAATATTGGTAATGAAATTAACAAAAAAAAGGTAAGAAAATATTAAATTTTGGATCGAATTCTAAGGTCCGACGGATCGGAGTCGGAATTTGCGGATTCGGAGTTGGATTCAGATCCAAATTTAAGGTTCGCGGAATTGACGGATCGGATTAGGATTTTGTTGGATCCACTCCGACTCTAATCCATTGCCATTCCTAGTTGTATTAGATATATCTATTGTTATATCAGATATATAAATACAAATAATGTAAAAATACATATAAACTCATATAAGGTATAGATGTTGCGGTCTCAGATATACAAATAAAATTACAAAAATACCCCTAATATATTTATATCGAATATGAATTATAAATTAATTTCTCACGTAAATGGATACATGCAGCTGTTTTAAGGGAAACATTGTTAGTTGCTCATATTGTTTTTTGGATAATGATAAATATACTTTATTTATGCTTTAAAAAAATAATTGCTTTAATTTAGAAATACATGATTCACTGCTTTAACGTTTGCGGCTCTCTTTAAATAAAAGAAATACATGATTCACTTGACCACCTCTAGTACATTTAATTGGTAGTAGAATCCAATATATCCATCATTTTTGTTTCTAAGTTGCTTATAAAAACTGTATATGTATTTGGTATGCATATTCCACTTATAATAACCTCTTATAGTCAGCTCTAAAATATGCATATGTCATTATTTTAAGTTAGTAATAATGTTTGTTTTCCGATAAAAGTTGCCATTTACCAAAGAAAAAGAAAAGAACAAACTTTAATCACAGTGAAGGCACTAAGGGGTTGGTGTTGTCGTATGAAAAATGCATGTTTAGGAATACATAACCAAAGTGAAATCGAGTACCTTTTCTCTTAAAAGGGACGAATAGTGTAATGCTACCGACATACGGCCCTACTCGATCGGCCAACTTATCACTACTACGGCACTATCGCTATTCCCTATCAATATCCTGACCTTAGGTTCTATAACTTATATTATAAGGGATTTTATATAATATCTAATATGTAGGTGAGATGTGGATGATAACTAGTTTAGTCGGTTAAAGTTTTAAATGTGGTATTCAAGACCTGGAATCGAATCCCGTCTACATCAGTTGTTGCCTTGTCATTTACAGCTCATTTTACATCAAAATATATGTAGGCGAGGTTAGACATTAAAACATATAACAAGTGTTCTGCCAAAAAAAAAACACATATTCAAGTGGCCCTCGCCTCTCTAATAGAGAATGTGAGGGCATGGTATATCTTTGTCGATTACTAGTCCTTGTATTTTCACGAAAGAGAGACATGATCGCAATTTGTTTCTTGGTCTGTAACACTGATGTATATGAACCTACTAAATAAAGACTTACAATAACAAGCTTGAACTTTTTTTTAAAAAAAGGGTAAATACAGCCCCTAAAATGCTAAAACTTTTACACCGTTTCAACTAAATGGATGACCACATACATGTTTATCCATGATTTGATGCATAGATCACTTATAGTGTTTTAAAAAAAAAATAAAAATTATTAATAAAGAAAAAAATAACCATTGTTTAGAAGAAAATAAAATAATAATTATGGAGGTAAAGGGAATTGAATACATCCCGAATTGCGTGCAAATTTCATTCAAGTAAGACTCTTTACCATTGATCCATTTTAATTAATACGATAGAATTTGCTTTAAAAAAATAAAAATATATTAATAAAGAAAAGCAATAACTATTGTTTTGAAAAAAAATAATAATTCAAGTAAGAGTGTAAGACTCTTTACCATTGATCCACTTTAATAAATAAGATAGAATGTGCATATTATACTTATATTCCTTTTATTTTTAATCTTAACATTTAAAAAAGTAGGCCTTTTTCCTCGGGCCCTAGGCGACTGCCTCAGTCGCCCCACCCTAGGGACGGACCTAATTGGACCTTGAGTGGCAACTTTTCTGAGAAGAATCTCTTACGAAGTATTATCTATCATTAATGTGAGGCGATCATTTGTAGAGATTTTTCAATATTAAGATTATTAGTGTATTTTACCGAAATTCATTAATGTAAGATGGTTTGTATTATAAACATACTCACAATATTAATTCATGTCAGTCGAATATCGATTGATGTCCATTTTTTTTTACCATAATTACCTTTAGATAAGGGTGCTTGATTACCTATGTTTGAATTTGTGATAGTTAGTTTCCACTCAAGCCTTGACTAAATCAATAAAGGACTTGCTCTATTTGAGTATTTTATCTTATTTTTATTTTACTTTACCTGAACTTGTTTTGTTGTATCTATCCCATATTTTCAAGGTATTTTAATAAGTATTTCTAACATATTTATTTAATTATATACTATCTTCTTAAGTATTTTGGTCATTTATGAAATGAGCTAACTAAATGATTTTTGAGGGAAAATGTAATTGAAATAAAAGTAGTTTATGTAAGCTAATTAAAGTATTTATTTTCATAAATTACTTTACAAAATCCAAATGCTTTATAATTAATTGGATTTTCGGAAAATGATACCTAAAGATATTTTGGAATCAAGAGTATGTAATATTCTTGTATAGATCAAGATCTTTGAAAGAATTTTGTGTTTTAAAATTAATATTTGATAACAAGATAACTATATAGGAATATTTTGATTTGATTTCAAGAAGTTCCCTAAACTAACACTCTCATTGATTGTGCATCAAACATCTTTTTCTAGTTTTAATTAAAATCCTTTCCATGATGAATTCACTTTCTAATGAACCTAAACTTTCCTTTCCTTTCCTTTAATAAACTAAATCTAGTTGATTTCCTAATATCTCAATTTTAGTATACCTCACCTAAATTCTAACAAGCCTTCTTTTACTTCTTGCTCGCAAAACTCTCAAATACTCAACATACTTTTCAAGACATACAACACTTCGTCTCCTCCATTTTTCATGAACCACCCTTTGTTGACACGTGTGAGTCCATATGCTACCTTCTCCTCCTTGGCACCATCTCCGCTCTTGATTCTCTTACTGTTTTCATAATCATTTCACTTGAATTGTATTGATTTATAATTGTTTTGAATTTATATATTGTTTATAAAATTAAAATTTTAATTTTTACTAATATAAGAAAATAATTATGCATGATTGAAATTATATTAAAATTAGTTGCTAGATTGCATACTAGGTATTATTGTTTGACTATAGGAGTTTGATCAAGGGAATCCAAGTGCCTAGTAGGGTTTATATTTTAAAGGAATTAAAATATGTTTATATGGCTTGATACCTTAGGAATGCATGTTTTTTATGAGTTATGATTTTATGAATTAAGGTTTTAAAGCATGATTTTATGAATTTTTTTCATTATGGTATATTATTGGTGGATGGTTGATTATTTGGATTTTGATAGAAGATGATTTTTTAATTAATGGTATTTGTACAAGGTCAAATATTTGAAATATTTTGGTAAATATTTTGGATTAAATTTCTTTATGGCTGTGTGGTTTAAATAGTTGAAAAAACTATATTTTGGATGGATTATCATGACAATCGAATGCTTTTGAAATTATTTTTATTGACTTTAATCATTGGTCATAAATTTGAAGGTCGAAAAATAATTATTTTAGGTTGTTTTTATCAATTGTGAAATTAAAAATTAAGAAAATAAATTGCCCTTGATTTTATTCATTGGAACATGAATTTTAAATATAATTAAGAATATTTTCAAATTACTTTATGATTATTAAAATTATTTACGAGTTTATCTCATGTTATTAAGGGGAATTATCGAAATCATTATTGGATTTATAGAATTGAACTATTTTTTCAGTCAAGTTTATTTTCATTGTTATGGAACCCAATGATTATTATTTTATACTACATATAATATTTATATAGTACGTCTAATCCACAAGACACCCAAATGTATATATTATGTAAAGGAGTTACAAGTTTGGGAGTGGGAAAACCTAAAAGTTTTTAAAGTTAAAGTTCATAAGTTTGATTACTCAAGTATTAAGTATTGAAATTTATTGTTTGTTATAAATCATTTTATTCAAGATTATTCTTTGAATTCTTTCAAGAACTTACATTAAGCTTATGAAGTTATCAAGAAAGTTTATGAATCAAAACAAGTTTGAAATGAGTTGAGTTGAGCTCAATTGCTTTACAATATCATGCCCATGTATGTACTCTATTTTTATTGATTTATATATCTTATTTGTTTTGACATTGGTTTTATTTTTATTGATAAATATATTAATCGGTTAAGCTTACAATAAGTGAACATCTTCCTGAAGGGTTGTGTGGAGAGAGTTCACGTAGTTATGAGTCTTTTGAATATTGGTTTTGATATTATTATTATTATTATTATTATTGATCTTTTAATAGGTAGTTATGACAATATAGAATACACTTAGCATTACCCTGCGTAAAAAGTTAATTATATAGTTTTTATTGTCTTACACAATCACATTACAATGACATTCTTGTATTTTTCCAAGTATTTTGAGTAAAATATTAAGTTATTTCAAAGGAGAAATATGTGGGTATTACATATTTTTATGAAGGTGTTTTTCGCAATTTATTTTTGCTAAATTTATCTTATTTTACCTGAACTTATTTTATTTTTGTTGAATTTAATTTGTTCTTTCTAACATATACCAAAATAAATTGAATAGAAAGAACCCTTAAGCTTATTTGATTTTATTTTTAACTGAGTCGATATTGAGTACCTCAAAATGTGAATTGTCTTGTCTAGGTAGTATTCTAATGTAGATAATATGGTAAGACATATTGCTTTTTATTTTTTATATTACTCCGTACCTTATAGTAGTTAGATTTTCATGAGTTTTAAGTCGTATTTCAAATAGTTCAACAAAACTCGCTAGCATCTCGAGTAGAGCTAAGTTCAATATGAGCTCTTTTGAGGTCCTTTTTGACCATCACTTGCAAAGTGTAACATAGTCAATAAAAAATTGTCTTATCTCATTAACCCTACTTACAACAAAGAAATGCATCAAAAGACTTTTTTTAAGGAAAACTAAAGAAACAGTTCAGTACATTACTAATTCCATCGGGAAAAAGAATAGCCACTGTTTCAAGAGTTAGCTTTTTGAGAGAGTTTCAAGAGTTAGCTTTTTAAGAGAGAGTTTCAAGAGTTAACTTAGTACAGCAAAGAAAATTAAAATTTAAAAATTATGTGACATATATCCCATAAAAAGCTAATTATTGTTAAATAAAGGCAAAATAAAGAGTACATGTAAGAATCTACGACAGTACAATATCATTTGCCATTCAGATTTCCAATTATTTTTTGTCGAGGAATACTGACCTCTTAAGTATCATGCATTGATGGTGGAAGACAAAGGCAATCAAATTTACTGCATAAAGCAGCTTCTATTCATTGATGAATAATGATGCTTGTATACAAGTAATAACTTGTTATAGAGTTTACAGTAAAGTCCACAATTTTTTTTTTTTTGAGAAATTATGATGATGATTCATGTACTTTTTCTATATATCCAATGCATCTATATTTTTGTGAAATTGTAAAAATTTGATTTATAGGGTTATAGTAAAAATATAAGATCGAATATCGTGTACATCATTTGCCGCATGTGGCTCTTTTTATACGAAAAGGAGGAACTAAATAATTTAAGTACTGTCAGTTTTAAGCTCATGAACTACTAACTACACATAGTATACATTGAAAAACATGAATCACATCTTTAACTAAGCTGTACCGGTGATCCTAGGGATGACAACGGATATTAGACCCGACCCGAATATGTTTTTTAAGAATTAGTGCTATTGATTAGGGTGATGAGTACATTCTTTTATACTAGTTTTTGATAATTTCTTGTTAAATTGAAGAAGCTTAGGATAACCTAGTACATAGTACTGAGTACCTCTTGCAACTTTGAAGATTATGTGTACCATCAACTAATGTTAAAGTCTTTACTGCAAAATGCAATTTTTAAAGGCATGATTGCATAGAGATTTGTCGTGGAGAAATTAAAAAGCAAGCCATCATTTTTAAAGGATTTGTATTACTGCAAAAGCATGTTTAGAAGAGATTTTCTGATCAAAGTAAAATCATTAGATGTCTCATTTTATCCATTAGCTTAAATTAGTTTCCTAAACATATTTCTAAGTGGCTGATAGTTATTAACTGTTTTTCTTTTTAGTTTTCTTATGCCTTGATTGTATCAAACCTTGTAGACCCACTTGTATTTATACAAAGCCTAAAGAACACTCATTCTAAGGCAGCTTATACATACTTCCACTCAAAGGCTTCACATGAGAATTCTCACAGGACCCCACACCACTACAACTGGAACTTAGTTCTGCAGCGACTAGAAGTTGAACCTCTAAGTCCTAATGATAACTTTACTTGAGATTTTGTTCGCTTTATAAATTTTGTTACACTTGACATCTTCATGTCTAAGTGTGATTTTCTTTTGGACACCCTTATTTCAACTCTGGAACTTGTATTTAGGCCTTCACACAACTTAGAACAACAAACTACATCAAGCGTGTTTGTAGTGTCATCACCAAAACATTAAGTGATACAAAATTTCTACATTCCAATTGATTCTGATTGATCAAAGGCAACATCAGGTCGGAGAAGGGTTCTAAAGAATATTAGTGAAATATGTTAATAATGATTTCTCTAGCAATTGCAGTTTCAATAGCCAATCCTTTGATTTTACCTTTCCCTTTTGTGAACTCATTACATTCTAGTATTCTACTCCCCCAATAATTTAGAAAATCAACTCTCGTTCAAGACTATCACTGGCATCAAAGAGAAGAGTTAAAGATTAAACACTCTAACTCATAGAGTATGAGTTACATACACAAAAAAAGGTGGTCTCTAACTCTCATGGTTTTGTTCTAGTAGTTCAGTGCTGTTTTGCTTCAGGAATTGAAGATCCCTCATATATAACTTTATTGCTTCTCTTAGTTAATGGTTTAGGCTCCACTGGAAATTCACCATCCTCACTACCTTCAACCACTTTATTAGCTTTATTTTTTATGATTCTTTTGACCTCTGGTTGTTGAACAGTAGGGAAGACGACCCTAAGAATAGTAATAAGTAACTTTCATCTTCATCTTCTATCAAATCCTTTCCAAGGCAACAGACATATATAACATCAAGTGCTTTCTCGGCTCGTTATTGCATTGGGATTATAGGTGCAATAGTATTTAGTTTAGCTCTTCTCTGTAGGGTCACTCACAAAATATCATAGAGAATAAACATGATATGCATCAAGACCTCACTATGTCACAAAGAGATATGGTCTACAATTAAAAGTGAACTTTCAACTTCAACTCCTGTCCATGAGGTATACTGGTATATTGTCAATCTCCAAGTTAAGCTATAGTTTCTCATTTGTTTTAATCACTAAAATAAACAATTAACTCATGACATATAGCACAAATTTATATACATATAGGTCAAATAATACTTTTGTTCGTTCAAGTGTTATAGTGCTAATGCGTTCCCACAAGGGAAATAAATATTCTTTCCAAATTTCCTTTTTCATTCATGCATCAATGATAGGATATTGCATTTTACCTCAGTACCTCCCGTTTCAGACTATAAGTAGACTAGCAGCATTAATTCAAACTACTCAATCTATCCACACACATGTAAATGACACATATTGTAATGTGAAGGAATAAGAACGATTCAGTTTCTTCATTGCAAGAAACAAAATTCCCCTTTTCAATGATTGGACATCATTCTTGAACACTACTTATCTAGTAGTCTCTCAGTGATAAAGTTAGGCAACAAGACAATAGGGGTATTTCAAACACTGCTTAACTAGTCATTTAGAAGATCTTGTTGTAGTCAAATGTAAATAACCATATAGTATAAAATTCAATGAGTTTTGGGGTATAGTCAAAGAGTTGGAACACTAATTTCTATATTACAAGTAAGGCTACATATTAGACTCTTTTCCATTATAGAGTCTATGCACTTATAGTGTCATGGAACTCATGTTATTTCCTATATCTATAACCAACAAACGATTAGAACCAA
Organism: Dysphania ambrosioides; assembly: GCA_026401315.1. Taxonomy (NCBI): domain Eukaryota; kingdom Viridiplantae; phylum Streptophyta; class Magnoliopsida; order Caryophyllales; family Amaranthaceae; genus Dysphania; species Dysphania ambrosioides. Next base: position 21,965,053 of record CM048664.1, on the reverse strand, counting down.
TCTATTAAATGAAAATATCAACTTTTTTTCCACACGTGATTTAGTTTAGTAGCTTTCTTAGTAATCCCAAATTCCAAATCTCATCTAACTTCCCCACACTTATTAGGTTGTGCTAGCACAATCCATAAACTTTGAGTTAGGGTAACTTAGTGATAGAAAATGGTCAAATTCCTCAAGAAAGAAACTTATATACTTCATACAAACAAAAAAGACTCTATCTCTCTTTATGTGATTATACTATATCTTTGTTTCTTTACCAATCATTCAATGCACTTTAACGCACAGGTCCGAATGGCAATAAAACCTTGTCAACTTTGCCCACAACTTTCATGAAAACAATTGCCATGTAAAAACTATCCAACAAAATATCACTCAAGACGAATATTCAATTAACTTCACATAACAGTATCATATGATCGTATCTTACAAGCTCACTAACTACCCCGAATGTTTCAAACAATACGTTTCACATCATGACTCAAAATTCCTGTACTCATCAACAATTAGTTGTCACATTTTATCCCAAATAAAAACATGAAACACAAAAAAAAACCATGCATAAGGTCAAGGAATCTTTATCTTCTCTCCATTACTTAGTTTATGTTTTGGTATATCAGAAGATTCAGACATAAAAATTTCCTGTAATAAGTTAAGGTGATAATTTTCCACACATTCTAAAGTTAGTATGAACTTTATCAAAGGTAATGTGACACACAAAGTACTTCATTGTTTGGTAATGATAATATTCGCAAACCTATTTGACGTTTGTTGTATTGTGTGAAGGTTTTTTTATTCGTGTTTCGGAGTAGAAACAAGAGGAAGATCAAAACCATCAAGCAACAAAGTCAAATGAGATTAAGCCTTGGATCAAAGAAGCAAATGTTGATTAACAAGTTCCAAAGTAGGAACTTCTATTGAAGCAATGCTGAGGTAGCTTCAAGATGAGAGGACATAATGATTAAGTAGTATTACTTAGGATTTGTGTACGTAAATAGAAACTAAGCTAATTGGAACAAGCGATATATTAAGCATAAGAAATTAAATCAAAGTTCCTTTGTGTTTTTAAACGTATAGTTGGAAAATTTCAGCAAAATAGTTTATGTGATTTTGTGAAAACCAAATTTCCTAAATTCACTCTAATTATTTTGGTTGAGACTTATCTAATAAACTAATATTGTTATTTTGCATGGAAGTTAGAAACGTGGGTTTATAAGATAAAGCTTTGTAATCCTAAATTTTCTCCAACTTTAGAGGGATATTATTTTAAACCACTATGTTTTAGCAAGCCATGCACGTTTTCAATTATCATGCCCTTTTGATCAATTGAATTTGTGAAAAATACTTTATTTAAATCACTATGATTTTGGCTAAAAATTAGGCATGTATGTTCAATCCCGCTTTCCATTTTGCACGGCATTAAGATAAAACCACAACTTCAATTAGTGGACATAAACTTCCTAATATTAAGGAAAGCATGGAGATAATGGGGCATATGTATAACTTTATAAAAAGACTTTGATTATTCACAAAACATTACACTGACTCAGATACTTAAACATTTTCTTGAGAGAAAATATATTTGCTAGTTATTCAAGGCTTAAAATCGTAAGTTCCTTTCAGCCTAGTTCCAAAGTCACGAAATTAATTTTTTATTGAAATTTTTGAGTGTAATACTGAGTTGTATAAGGGAGACAGGATTGAGTGATCTTTTAAAAAGACTTAGAGTTAATTCTTGAGAGAGAAAGGGGTAGAGTAAGAGAAGAGAGCAAGAGAGATAAGAGAAAGGAACTTTGGAACTCGAGTTGAGAGATATAATAGATTGTAACTAAGAATTGCCCTATTAGGGAAAAGAGTTGAAAGATCCCTAGAGAGTTGTGGTTTTTCCTTTGAATTGGGCACAAAAGCTTTCGACGCTAAAAATCTCTTGCGTTCCTTTTCAAAGTTTGTTTCTACATACAAGTTCCTTTCATAATTCAGGAAAAAGTTTCAACTATCTTACTCTTCCGATTCACCCCTTTTGTAAGCGTTCATACTCGGTATTAATTTTGGACGGGTCACTAACAACATAAAAAGTAGCTAATGAAAGTATTAAGGGCAAGAGAATTTCATGGAAATACAAATAAGAAACACATTCACTTTCCTCTTTTTCTTTTGTCATCTTAGCAATAAAAGTTTGTTCTTCGAACTCAATATCATTTGAAATACAAAGGTGTGCCACACCCTCCAAAATTTCCTCGGATTTCAGAAGACCAACTCCAAGTGGTGCTAACCAACAGCAAAGCAGAACGTATAATGGATTAGTTGCCTGCACACACCAAACCACAATCGCCAATTAAGAGCATTGCACGAACAAATAAAGCTACAACTAAAACCTTTAGTCCACTTTAAGTTATCACATTAATGTGACAACGTAACCATTCAATTAAAATGTTCAACAAAGGAAATATAACTATATATTATAAGGTTGTGGCATAACATAATCAAATTACACTATCAACGTGACGATTATTAATTACTAGAATTCAGAACCGACAGAGTAATAAAGAAGAATGTGAACTTACCCGGTCACGACGATCTTGGAACTCATAGAAAGCTCTAGAATCATTGACAGAACACTTATTACCAACTCTCCTTCAAAGTCAATGATATCCCCAAGAAGCCCTCCTTCATCATTAACTATCCTGGCAATGAGCCCAACAATAGGTAATAAGCCTATCACTATGTTCGCAAACTTAGAAGTTGGGTTTGTATTCTCAATATATGCTTTGATTACTGAGATATTGAGACACCCATTTGAGAGGTTTGAAGTTGGGTGTATTCTGAATTTTCGAGTGTTGATAGAATTGTTGATAATTTGATGGAATGTTCGGTTGGGGTGGGAGGTGACGAAAGTGGTGGTGTAGGAGTGTTTTGCTGAGACTTGGGAAGGAGAGAGAGTCACTACCATGGATGGCTTATGTTTGAGAGGTCTAGTGAGCTCCAATTGGACTACTCTGCATTAATATAGGTGTCTACACAAGGTAAAAATTTAGGGAGTACTTAATACTTCATATTGCTTACAGGATGGCATAATTAGGAGTCGTCGAACCATCCAATCCAATTAAGATATGAAATTAAAATCCATTCCAAAATGTTGAACTAAACACCCCATTATAAAGGTGTTGTAAGTTAAATTAAGCTCCTTTTAGTTGTGGGGGGATTGATGTTTCTTCTCGAGTAATTGCCAGAACCTATCACCAACTCCGTATATGGCTATATGCCTATATGGGTTGAGAATAGATATTCCATTTTAAATATGCATGCAATTATACTTTTGCAGTTTAGTAAAGTTTAATGAAAAACAGGACATCATTTTAAAGGGTAATTACCTCGTGTGGATTGTTTAAGAGAGGCAAGTCAATTGTGCCATAATGATCTTTTGGAGGACAAAGTACTCTAGCTAAACTAGTATATCAACTCAAAAAATAAAAACGTCTTAAATGTGTATAAAGTGAATTTCGATTCTATAATCATAGCATGATCTTGCTATAAACGGAATAAACAAAGCAAGATTCTACAAAAAGCTGCAACTGCATTTATACACATTTCTTAGTCGACAAAATTAGCAGCCGTAAGGGTAGGTTTTTAACAGCCAACAGGAAGTATAGTATATCTCCCCATTTGGCAATATCAAGCTATAACAAACGGAATACTCACAAAAGGTCTCTTCAAACAAAGTACATTAAAACAAAATTTGTCTACAATTAAATCAAACAAATAGATTGGAAAGGAGGATTTCTCCTCGCATGTACTGAAACATCTGAGATGCCTTAAACAGAAATTCCACAACATATGAGATGTATCCTCTATCTCGGGAAACATTTTTTATGACAGAACTTGAAAGTCTAGTCTTGTGGGCTTGCCGACTCGATAACGTCAAACTACATCAGTAATTTCAGAAAGTAGCTCTGAAACTCCATGTCCTTGTAAACGGATTTCATGTCATTTTCTATGATTTGAGAAATTTTATGTAGCACCGCAATGAATAGGAGTCTAGAGTTAGCTTACTTTGCATGTTGCAACTAATCCAGCACATTTTTGAAGTTCCACACTAGCTTGTTTTAGTCAAAAACTGTCTCACCAGTCTAACAATAGCAAGAGGATTTTCAAAGTGAACAGCATGTCCACAATTAGGTACTTCAACTGCGTCATGATTTGCAGTCTGACCTATTTTATTGCTGATCTCCTGACTGATACTCTTGAATTTCACATCTTTTTCTCCAACAATAAACATAAGAGGTATCTTGCAGTGTTTCATGTCTTCCCATAGCGACCTGTTAACCAAAGAAAAAAAAAAATTCAAACAATGTGGCAATGCAAGTAATTAGAAGAATTACAAGCTGCTCCGGAATGCAGCTTATTTGTACAACTTTATGCAACTAAATGTGACCAATGTAAACATGTACTTTGGAAGCTAAGGTAAAAAGTTAACCAAATAAAGCAAAACGCAAATGACAGACTGAACATAAACAGAAAAATGCAAATGCATTCATACATTAAGGGTGCTTAGCACTTCTGTGAAAGAAGCAAAGTAATATACCCACAAGCATTCAAACTTCTTACACGCATACATACATTACATATACACATCTCTGAGAGTACAAAATTCACAAGTGCATAGGAAGGAGCAAGGGGTAGTTAACCAGATTTTCCCCTGAAATTAATGAAAAATATATATCCCCAGCATAAGATCCAAGGGATTATAATAGCTGGCTTGTGGGCTTTTCTTACAAGACAATGAACCAATAAGTCATAAATGACAAAAGCTAACTCCAAACCTTTAAGAGGGCCAATAATTTCGATCAATGAATATGGACACGAAAAGTAAGGCTCTGTAAGCTTCTAATATCTTTAACATTGATAGAAATATTGTTGGACCTAAATATTAGTTCTGTATGTGTGTTTTTTTTTTTTTTTTTTTGGGGGGGGGGGGGGGGGGGGGTGGCGCTCATAGATAATACAACTTACGGTTGCCTTCCTATACTCAAATCAGACATAGCTTTTGCAAGACCATGGATATCATGATGCTCCATGCGACTTGCTACAATTTTCTCAAAACTTGGGTGTTCCCTGAAACTGTAAAGCTAACTGTGTTAGAGATCCTGGAGTTGCTGATTCGCAGCATCCTTCACATAATAGGTTAATGGAAAACTGATCAAAATTTTAGAATCTAAAAGAGAGCTAGATAGTACCTATTCCACAAATCACCATGGTACCAATTTTCCAGAAAAGGCACCAAACCAAAGGAGATGAGTGAATGTGCACGAGAATCATCTTTTGCTGCACGGGTCCTTCTCTCCATCTCATCTTTCAAACCAGGACTTCCAGAAATCACTATAGCTCCGTTAATCTGCCAAACAGTTGTTACTATTTACCAGCTAATAAATAAAGCCAACTCATAAATGAACTTAAAGCTCAATGGAGATACCTTGCTGCCGAGTCTCAATGCCATGTATAACGCTATCCTGGATCCCATAGAGTACCCAATAAGAGTGACTTTTCCTGTGCAAATTTTATTTATCACCTGGCTCAACACTGTAGCAACTACTTCAATTGATAAGCATTGCCCCTCTTCTGGATTTACACGATCTTGTGATTGTATTTTTGATCTTCCATGACCAGGAAGATCAACAGAAAAGCATTTCGCAGATCCTGAGAGAGCATTCATGATTGGGGTCCAATCGTCACTAGTTCCCAGGAAACCATGAAGAAATAGAAGTGCATTACCCTGCATGCAGTATTCTGAGTTGAGAAAAAGTATGATGGTGTACAATGAATCTAGATTTAAACTTTCGAAAATCAATGATTAGTTGTTCAGTGTGGAATACATAGAGACATACTCCGTGCCTACAAGCTAAATTTGAAGAGGATTCAGAGCAGAGTTTTACAAAAAGACGCAAGAAAATTCACCAAGTTCATCTCTAGACTTCAGTGGCCATTATCCGTTTCTATCATTGTTTATGCTTCAAAGTTCAAACTAATGGTTGTTTATGCTTCAACGTTAAAATTAATGAACTGAATAAAAGATGTAAATGATAAAACAAGAGGATGGGAGAACAAAAACTCCATACGTACATCTCTACTTTCACCCATTTCTTGCACCTTGATCTCATATGAACAATCCTCTAATTCCACGCCAAGTTGATAAGTAAATATTTGCTCTTCAACAGAACTTTTTAAGATAGCATTGCAGTTAACTTGGAAATTGCGGAGGACATGATCAGCATTGTCGATAGATGCTCCTAAATACATACTCTTTGGCTGATGGCGAACGATAAGTGGATCAAGCGTTAAGTCTTCTTTAAGCCATTTGTATGTTCCTAGACCATGGGCTACACATATTGCTGGTTTCTTACCTAGCGCTCGAGATATTTCAGCACTTTTCATCTCAAGATAACATGCAAACTGAACATAGGAAGACAATCCAAGACTTGTTTCAAAGGTTGCACTCACAACAGCCAATTTTCCCTTAATATGGGCCCACCATGCAATTGTTGATGCATTTTCAAAGCCTCCAACAACACTTGGCTTTATCACCTAATATATGAAAAACAGCAGGTTTAGTAGAGAATTGATAACAAGAGAAAAACTTAACAGCAAATTCAGCAACATCTCATACAAGCTAAAGAAAAAACTTGTTTTGCATCCCAGTTGTACACTAAAGAGCAAACAGCTTTTCAATGAACCACAACAGGATGAACTTTGTTATTTAGGACAGCAAGGAAGAAAAACAACTTGCTACAAGTAGGATTCACAATATTTGCAAGGGGACTCAGCAAAGGGAAAATTATGAGGCAAAATAGAGTGGCAAACCATGATACCTTCATTAATAATCAAGAACCACCATGAACTTACAACAAGCTTCTGGATACTTGAAAATTAGTTGCATTTCCATTAAAAACATCAAAGCAATTGCATCTGATTGAAAGGTTATGTGTTTAGGTCTAACAAGCGATTGTTGAATTTAAAAATCATCCCAAAGGAAGCTAAGCACTAATGTACTATGAGGGATGATGAAAAAATGCAAACAACTTGTTATGCCCCAGTTTAGTAAACAAGAGGAAACAATCACCAGTAAGTTTGTAATTAAAAACACAAGTATAATACAATGTGCCTGAAACACTGAACTTACAAGAGCCACCACTCCTGGATGTGTGAATCTAGCCAAAGAATCATGAATATTTCCTTGTATATTATCAATGGATTCATCTAATGCAACGGGCAAGCCAGACTCTTCACAGAACCTCAAAATATCATCTTCACGCTGTACAGGTTCCTGAAATGAGTGAAGATACAATGTTATAACATCAATAAATTTCATCCTTGGGTATTCTTAGCTCGAGAGAAGGGATTTGGTTCTACGACAACTACAAAGTAGAAATATTTTAATTCAAAGATTTTCCCAAGTTGATGGGCCGGCAAAGATCCAAGTTAAGAAAGAATGAAGGGCAAACAAGCAAATGAAAAAAGACTGTCTCTTCAACATTTCAGCATAAAAAATAACTAGCAGTTGGATAGAAGCTTATGAGATTTATGGACGAGCTACTGTGAATCAGTGCTTAAAAGAGTGTTTATCTTTTGCCCTCAAACAAGCACCAAATTCATTTATTGAAGCAAGGAATTTACGACCCCAATAGGCATACCTCAATGTATTGCAAGCCACAATCCTTGACAAGAGATCCAAATACAATAGCCTTTTCATAGGTCCATTTACGGTTAGCATCCACACGAATTTCAACCTCAGAACCAATCTTTTTCCTGATTTCCCTTATAACTGCAGCATCTTCCCTGGGATCATCTCTGCGAGCCACCTGTGAAAACTATCTTACATCAGGTCTCAGAAACCACAGATTAAACTGCTGAGTCACAGGATAACAGCTGTAGATACAACATAAATAAGTGAAAAGGAAATACAAGAATCAAAATACTATAATACCCTAAACAATTTTTCTCCTTTAACAATAAAAATTAATAAAAACACCTCCAAACAAAATTGTGCATAAAAAATTCAAACTGTATCTCTTGAGTCATCCAAATACCATCAAAACACATTTTTGTCAAAAATTTAAAACATAACTATAACTCAGAATTCCATACTTTCCTTACCTTTATTTTAATAGCACGAAATCCTTCTTCAACAAGTTTGAAGACAGTATTTGCAACTTCAGGTGGACTCCCTTCAGCATCAACAAGGGCACATATATCAATGTTAGCTACTTGCTGGTTTTTGAAATCGCCTTGATGTAGTTGAGGCCAGAGTATACCAAGCAAAGAACACTTTTGCCTTGCAGCTATAGCATTCAAAGTAGCCATCTCTAGGCCACATCGAACACTTGGGAAAATAGAGCGGAGCTGCAAAAATAGATTAAAAAAGGGATAGTTTAGTTTGGTTAGAGACCCTTAATACCTCAATCAACAAAATTTCAAATATGACCCAGAAAAGGCTTATACAATCACAAGTCCTTTGAAAAGCAATAGATTGCTTTCTTAAGGTGTCTTAATGCATTCTGCAAGATCCTAGGGGCTGGCTTGCGAGGATCTGGTGGACAACTATATATGAAGCTTCAGTGGCTGTTGATTATGTGTGAGAGATGATAGCAAAACGATTTGTATTGTATTGTAAATGTAATCTGTAAATTAACACAGAAGGAATGTATGGGAATTGTAATATTGTATTAATGGCATAGCTCATTGTACAAGGTTGCCTTCTTTTGAGAGGAAGGGCTCTCCAGTTGATTCAATGTATAAAAATCTGGTGTCCCCCAACTTACTCACAAATTCTATTTAATTACAGATATTCTCTCATTCCTCCAACCATATTTGATTCCCTCCCCCTGACTATATTCTTTTTTGTCTGCCATACCCCTTCTTAACACTAACCAACTAATTACTTATGCTCCATGCTGTCATCATTGCTGTGAGGTTGTCTTCCCCTGCTCCTTCTCTTGTACGTTGCTACAATCGGAAGCCTTGCCTCATTCCCTGCAATACCCTTCCCCACAAGACTCACCTTTTCCCCAAGGTGGAAATCCGGAAATCGCCTGTCAATGTCTACATAGGATTCCCATGTTGCCTCACAATCAGACCCATCTGTCCACTTGATCAAAACTTCCTTAATAACCAGTTGCTCTTGCTGTCTGTATCGCACTCCTAAGACAGATTCAGGACACATCTCTAGCACCAATTCTGCTGTAAGTTGCTCAGGTAAAGGTGTTGTTGGTAAAGTCTGCCCAAATGCTCGCTTTAATTGTGAAATGTGGAAAACAGGATGAATGTGTGATCCTTCAGGTAACTTCAGCTTATAGGCTACAGCTCCCACCCTGTGAATAATCTGATATGGGCCATAAAATCGAGGAGAGAGCTTCTTATACCCCCTTCTGACCACTGAATTCTGCCTATATGGCTGTAACTTCAGGAAGACCCAATCCCCTTCTTCAAATTGACCCTCCCTGCGCTTCTTATTCTCAAATGACCTCATGCAATCCTGTGCCCTCAACAAATGAAACTTTAAATCTAACATGGCATCACGTTCCATCAATAGCTCTTCCACCAAAGTTACAGCAGCACTTCCAAAAGTGAAACGTATCAAATGAGGGGGTTCTCTCCCATAAACAATCTGGAAAGGAGTATGTTTAGAGGAAGTATGGAAGGAAGTTTTATACTAATACTCTGCCCATGGTATCCAAGCAGCCCAAGCCTTGGGTTTGCCATTTACAAAATTGAACCCCCTTGCAATTCATCAAGCAGCTCGTCTATGACTGTGATTGGAAACTTATCAGGGACCGTGCTTTTATTGAGGGCCCTGTAGTCGACACAGAATCGCCATGAGCCGTCTTTTTTCCTTACTAACAACACAAGGCTCGAGTAAGGGCTCACTGATGGTTGAATAATGCCAGCCCTTAACATAACACAAACCAGCTTCTCGATCTCATTCTTTTGGCTATGAGGATACCTATAAGGACACACATTGACAGATGAGTACCCTCCTTCAAGACAATAGCATGCTCGATCTCCCTCCTAGGAGGCAACCCCTCTGGCATTTCAAAGACGTTGCTACACTTATTCAATGTAGACCGAAGAAAATCTGGCACCTCGACTCCAACACATTCCTCTGCCATTCCAGACATCAAATTAAGTTTAACAAGAAAACCTCCACCCTCCTTCCTGAGTGTCCTACACATCGCCTTTAATGAGATACCAGTGCATCCCAAGGATGGATCCCCTCGAATTGTGACCTCTTTTTCCCCAACTCGGAATTGCATTACTTGAGTTTTCCAGTAGGTGGCTACGGTCCCCAACTTCTCTAACCACTGTACCCCTAGGATCACATCTGAGTTGCCTAATGGGAGGGTTAAAAAATCCTCCACCACTGTGATATCCGGCAAAATCAACTTGACCCCTTTACACTCCCCTTCCCCCCTGCACCGTTTCCCCATTACCTAAGATGACTCCAAACCCCAACGGACCAGATACAAGAAGCCTGAGTTCCTTAGCTTCCCTTGTTGCAATAAAATTATGAGTGGCGCCAGGGTCAACCATGACCACCACCCCTTGCCCGCGAATTTCACCCATTAACTTCATAGTTTTTGGGGTCGTAAATCCCATAATTGAATTTAAAGAAATTGTAAGAGATGATACATAAGGTTCTGAGAGTGTGTTTACTTCAATTTCCTCCCCTAATGCCTCACCCGATTCTGAAGTGTCTTTGTCATCCTCTACTACTAGCATCACACTAAGTACGTTTACAACGGTGCCCCGAGTTCCATTTTTCGTCACACCGAAAGCAGAGCCCTTGCTCCTTCTGTTGAAGCTCTCTTTCACTCACCTTGAGGCCTCATTTGACTTCCCTTCTGAGACACTGAAGTATTGAGATTGGTCGTGTTATGATTTTGTGATGGGTGTGATGAATAAGCTGGGTTTGGGTAGGAACGTGAAATAGAGTGGGTGACATTTGGCTTGTGAATGGCCTACATGAATGGTGTGCTGGTATTGGACCCCTTAGACTCATACCACCGACTCGGCCCAATCTTAAGCTTATCTTCTGCTTTCAACGCAAACTCCATGCTATCATCCAAGTTCACGGGGTTATGTAACCTCACCTCTTCCCTCGTGTCCTCCCTTAGCCCGTTCAAAAAATGCCCCATAGCAATGGCCTCTAAAACACCTTTTAACGGCGCCAGAAGTTCTATAAACCTCCTACTGTACTCCTTAACCGCCGAATGCCCTTGTTTGTGTGCTAACCACTGTTCACGTAGACTCCCCTGGGAGGTTGGTCGAAATTTTTGAAGGAGGAGTCCCTTTAACTCTTCCCATCGCTAAATCCATCTCCGCCGGTGTTCCCATTGGAACCAAAGTAGGGCGTCGCCTTTTAGTGAAACAACCGCAACCTCCAGTCGATTTTCCTTATTCATACGGTAGAGATGGAAGTATCTCTCTGCTCGAAGAATCCATCCCTGAGTTGACTTCATCAAAGTTGGGTAACTCCGATCTCTTCGATCTCCAGTTAGCCATGAATTCCATGGAATGTCCTTCAACTGCGTGGGATTGTTGAGGATCATCCGTGTGAAAGGATTCCACGTTAGTATATAACCCCGGAGTTTGAGTTACCTCTTACGTGGGTCTCCATCCACCTCTTATTTTCTGGGTATCCAACCGATTGCTCAGCGTGGCTAACTCGTCTTTGCTGGGCTGATTTCTTGATCACCTCATTCATATACCTTATAAATCGTTGCTCCATAGATTCGAGAACCGATGCAAGTGTCATCATGATCTTCGCATCCAGAGAAGCAATTTCAGCATCCATGGCTTCCATACGTTGTGCGTTCGCCATGGGCGCCATTATACTACCAACGGAAATACCAACTCTGATACCAGTTTGCAAGATCCTAAGGGCTGGCTTGCAAGGATCCGGTGGACAACTATATATGAAGCTTCAGTGGCTGTTGATTATGTGTGAGATGATAGCAAAACGATTTGTATTGTATTGTAAATGTAATCTGTAAATTAACATAGAAGGAATGTATGGGAATTGTAATATTGTATTAATGGCATAGCTCAGTGTACAAGGTTGCCTTTTTTCGAGAGGAAGGGCTCTCCATTTGTTTCAATGTACAAAAATCTGGTGTCCCCCAACTTACTCACAAATTCTATTTAATTACAGAGATTCTCTCACTCCTCTAACCGTATTTGATTCCCTCCCCCTGATTATGTTCTTTTTTGTCTGTCATACCCCTTCTTAACACTAACCAACTAATTACTTATGCTTCATGTTGTCATCATTGCTGTGAGGTTGTCTTCCCCTACTCCTTCTCTTGTATGTTTCCACAATTGGAGGCCTTGCCTCATTCCCTGCACATTCTTCTAAAGAATGGTACAAAGACTGGACATGAGTTAAGGAGTGCATTGCGTAAGTGTATGTAAGATAATATACTGATTATTACAACATATAATGTTGGATGACAAGGCTTTTTGAGCTACTTTACAACAAATATGTTTAGGGTAAAACTCCCTTAGAATGTTCATAATAGAGCCTATTTGCCACAACCTAAGCAAATGCTTGAACAGGGTTGGTTCATCAAAACACCAGTGTTGGTCCATGAGCCATGCCTAGCCAGATGAACAGTGTGGTCCACTGCCATTTCTGGTAATATATGGGATGAGGGTTAGTAAGGCTAAAAGAATAAAGTTTGAAAAGAAAATGGAGGATCCTAAGAAAACCAAAAAAGAGAACACTGCCATCTTAATCTGACAAGGCACAAGAGTTGTATTACAAATGTAATTATCTGTAGAAGTTCGATGGAAGAAATGAACAAATAAGAAAGGGGGCAATGGAGTATACTATTAAGATGATAGGATACAGTTGCGGATTGTAGAATTGATAAGTAACCACTATCAAAAGACAGTTTTACAGATGTTTAGCTAAAATTACAAAGTTGAAACATCAGAACTAGAAACTCCTCTTTCTCAAGGGTAAATATCTCATCCCATATTTGGTTTATACCATAGTCCAGTCACCTTTATGGTAACCTTTACTTCTACAACTTTCTCACGGTTACTATTCAAGGTTTTTTCAATGAAATTATACCTTGTCAAAGTGAGTACCTGATGTTTGAAAATGAGGTCTAGTGCAGGCAATAAGACGTTAGAAGTCAATATGCGAGTAAAGCAAAAGAGATAGTCTTATTTTTTACATTTCAGAGAGAATCTTAAAAAGTAAAATAGTTGGAAGAAGAACATGCTTCATTTTTTAATAATTTGGCTTTTGAAAATTTAAGTGCCTTTTTGCCTTAAGTCCAAGCGTTGTGGCATGCTTTCACACATTGCACTTCATGATAAACATCGTTTGTCATCCATACCTTTTTTTTTCTTTACATTCAGCAAGAGATTTGAATGGATAGGTTAATACCAGCATTCAAAATATAACGGCAACTACTGAATATCTTACCGGGACTCCAATGACTCTCCATATCCACACAGAAAACGACTCTCTTAACAGGGGAAGCTGAGAACTAAAAGTAGCTCCTTCAAGGACATGAAGAAGGAAACGCAGCTGTTCTTCAACATCTTGCAAGTTTTCATCATGAATTTCAAGGGGCGCAATCTGTTAAGAAAAAAAATACAAGACTTATTATATGATTTACTCGTAGCTTGATTATTCTGAGGAACAATCTTTTAAAAACAATGTTTTCTCATATAAATATAGTTTAATCATAGAGCTCACCTCACCAAACCCAATACTTCCATCGTCAAGAGTCAAAGCTAAAATGAAGCCATGTCTAACAAAAGTTGATGGAATTCTGGTGCTAACAGAAACTGAAGTTGGTGGGGCAGCTAAGCTAACTCTGAGGCAACCATAGATGAGATGTACATCAACTACTGAAAATATTTAGTGACAAAACCCTAACAGATTTAAGTAGTAAAACCTCACCCATACAGCGAGTACTCCAATTTGGCGATTTTATAGAAGAAATCATTCGTAGATTGTAGAGGACAGAGTTGAGACAGAGTTGTGAAAGCATGAGATGCAGCTTGAGCAGAATATTTTCTCAAGAGACTATAAGATAGATGTGTTTGTCAGAATGCTTATGCGTCAGAAAAATGGGTAATCGTGTAAACAGACGATGACGAAACTAACCCATGAAATGCTGCATTACTTTTGATTGTGCCTGAAACTTCGATGATACAATCTGTCTCAGCCTGTTGAGATGTTAATAGAGCTTCATGAAGTTCCAGTTTTGTCTCTGTCAACAAATGCTTCACACTGCACATCCACCAGTCATGTGAATCATACAGTTAAATTACAACAACACAAACAAAGAGAAAATAAAAATAAAAACTGAAGCAAAGGAGAGCTGAACACGGTGCAATGGTAAAGGTCACATCAGTCTAAACATACAATAAGCCATCGTTAAATTATGAGTTGCTGCATTTTGTTTTTATTCAAAGTGCAATAAGAGTAGACTCATCAAGAAATTTCCAATATGTGACAAACATAAGAGATCATCGACCCTTCCACTATTACATCAACAGAAAAATGGAAGGTGAAGAGAAAGAGAAGTAAATCATGTGAAATATAAAACTACCCTTACCCATGTGCAGCACACAGCTCACTGACAGAAATGCGATGATTACAATAGAAATACTTTTCCAAAATTTCAGAGTCAGTTTTTTCCGCTATCGGAAGGAAACTGAAGATCCCACCACCACGATTGTTGATAACAAGTACTGTCATAGGTTTCCGGCCCATCCTACAAGCACAATTTCCATATACCAAATCATTAACATTATGGCATCATTAAGCAAAGCAATATTGTCAGCAAGTTATCAACCTATAAATCAGATATTAAATAACACCAATAACAGTGGTCAACAACTCTATGGTCAGGATCCAGTTGCTGGAAGGATCAAGTATAAACCACAGATGAAGGAATAGTAAAAGACAAAAAAAGAAAAGTTCTCCAGGGAAGAATAGGACCAAGATTTTAACAAGAGGTCTAAGGATCACAAACTATTTGTTGGGCTGGTATAGGACCTAAACTGATGTTTAGACCACACATTGGCAGAAGGGTGTAAGCAAACAGCCCAAACATGAAAGGGATAAGTTGCGTCCTGCATCACCAATTCCATTTGACCATACCAGTCATGGCCATGCTAAAGTTTAGCCCTTTTACAGCCTAATTTTGTGGAAATATCTTCCAAGGTGTTTGGGGCAGCTGAGAATCTCAGAGTAGAACGTAGAAACAACCGATGAGTATGACAATGAAAAAACAGACAGGTAATCATATATAAATTTATATGAAAAAAAATTTAGAGAACAGGCTATGCTAGACCTCCTTTGACTCCAAAAAATTAACAAATTTTCCAAAAAGACATTGAGGAATAATAGCGGTGAAACTTATACTTGTTCCAACTTGGCAATCAGTGGGTTATATATATACATGAGGCTGACGAAAATAGAATGTACAACCTAGAAGTGATCATGTTCAGTTCCTGTACAATGAGTACAGACTTTTTAAATAGAAAAATGTAAGTTTACGCATCCTTAAGATCCCCATAGATATGAAGTCTGATGAACTACAGCCTATCTGTTGAGGCCAACAATACATTTCATTTGAGGTACAAACATGAGTGCCTTCGTTTTAGTTCCGAAGAGAAATCCTACAAGTTATAAATTGGGACACTTGGAGCACCATAGCCTACAATACTAATTAAAAGGCAATGGATGAAGGACACAAAACTTAAAATAAAAGGTTAGAACTTTAAGATCTCTTCATCTGGGCACTTTGGAGCTTCAAGATCAGGGTATGTTGTAAATAGATTGAGTTACAGACATACAAACAAACTATTTGATGCTTAATTTATCATCTCTATCCAATACTGGCATGATAAGCTCCAGCACCACAATTTTGAATATGAAATGTTTTTTTTTTTTTTTTTTTGATTTCAACGAGGCAAAAGCCAAATATGAAATGTTAAATGCTATTAGTAAGATGTTTCCTAAAAGAAGGCAAATCAATTTTCTATTTTGGCTACCACCTTTACATACTATACCAACAGACCCCAAAAAAAGAAAAACATTATTACATTTCTTAGCAGACATGGTAGAATATATTGACAGCATTGTCCATGCTTTTGGCAATAGGGTAGCATATAAAAGCAATTTCAGGAGTTGAAAACTAATACCTTGAACTCAAGATTGCCAAACCATTTGTATCATGAAGAAAAGAAACATCTCCAATTATACACAATGCCTGAAATAATGATTGAATGTCAATGATATCTACTATATTATCAGCAAAGCAGTGAAAGAATAATAATGCACTTTATTTTATCACGTAGAAAATTTTTGTGGCTGTCGAAAACAGATCATGTCTAAGCACAATCATCATTTAGCATAGACAATATTTGTTCAAAATTCATTAACTATGGTTAACTAAATTTGCTGGTTCTCTATTATCTTAGCTAGTGTAAAGTCAACAGATAAAACTACTGTGAAACCACATGTACACTTTTGGTTCAAAAAAAAATGGGGAACTGAATGCTCCTAGCTAAAACAACCACCGTCAATTATAATGTATGTTCACTTCTTAATCATTAAAAGCTGTGTACTTCAATTAATTCTTCACAAGTCCTACATAATTTAAGAAAACTAACTAGGCACATGTGCCGCAAAGCTGTAGCTGCAATGAGCAACAAAACATAGACGTGATGAAAAACAAAGATATATTTACTCTTTTCTTGCATCCAACAGCAAAACCAACGGCTGTACTCAGCAAACCATCAATACCACTAGCTCCCCTATTGCCTGCTATGTGTATCCCTTGACATGGTAAAGCTGACAGAGATGTTTGGCCTGTGCAACTTACAACACCTTGAGAATACATGTCTGCATCACGTATAGCCATGCTATTTCCTATGAATAAAACAGTCTCAGAGCCAACTACTTCTGAAATTATATGTGCAACATGAGGTTCAGTCAGCGAGTACTCTGAGCAGATTAGAAATGATAACTCCCATGCCACCTGAAAAAAAGCATCCAATTAGTGCATAAGAAAATACAAGGCCAAGGGTACGAAATTCAACAAAAACGCCTATTCATGTCAGCACAGGAATGTAGGAAAAGACACCAGTGTACATGTTTATGAAGCAAGATATCTTACAATTGGTGTTTCAATCATTAGAAAATTCGTTACAATTAGTTTGGCCTCGTACATGTAACATACATGTTTGTCTTCATTTCTTTTGTAACATGTCAGCACAGGAATGTAGGAAAGTGACACCGGTGTACATGTTACATATATGTTGGTCTTCATTTCATTTGTTCCTTATTTGAGAGGGACATCCATTCCTCCATCTTTCTTGGCTAGTAACCACAACAGAAACAAGCCCTTTCAGAGTTTCACACTCACATATCAATGTGCCAGTTTAGTCAAACAGCCATAGCTACCGTGTGTGAAGGATCATGTTGACAAGGATGCTTGTTTCCATATTTGAACTCAATTTCAAGCAGAAAAGAGAAAGGCAAGTTTTGCAAAGGTAGATTTTAAGAGTTGATAAATTACCACTGAATTTGCAACTTGCAGAAAATTATTCCATTTGCTGTTTGTATATGGAAAGGTGCCTTTCAATAGACATCCAGTGAAGTGAGAGATAGTGCTCTGAATTCGATGTGTCACGATGTGTGAAGGATCATGTCGACAAGGATGCTTGTCAACCATTATATACGAACATGGGAAGCAGTGTTCCAGAAATTGAGAAATCCTTTTACTCGTTATTCTGCTCCCAACCTGCAAAGACAGTGATGTAACACAATTAAAAAGACAGTGAGAACCATGACTGCATGAGCCATATGAATAGTGTATTAAAACTAAACTAATTATGATTACATCAGACATCATAAGCCTGACTCTATATTATTACACAAATGAAAATCTCGGGGATCAAAGATTCCTTATGGACCTTCCTCACTTCCAATTCATTCTGCATCCATTTTTCAAAGTTCTACTCACTTTTGCTTTATTCTATAAATGGCGACCATTTAATCCTTTTTTCTATTCTATACCCCACCTAGTGAGACTTATTATATTTGTAAATCTCTTACTATCATCTCTCTTTTCCAAAAAGTAAAAGTACCCACATGGATGATATCCTGATGACTTCTCCTTGGTTTTGTAGCTATAATTGGCGAGTAGAACTTTGGTATCGTAGGTAGTAGATAAGTTGACTTGTTCTTCTTTTCTAATCATGAAAATGACAAGTACCATAGCATATACTAGGTTAAGACTCACGCTCAAAAATGCCCATAAGGGAATAAACCAGTGATCAGTGAAATCCTGAAGAGACTAAAATACTACTTCAATCATCTAAATTGAAAAATCAGTTGCAGATACTCTGAAAGCAAAGCGGAAAATGCAGCCTACAGCAGCTTTTCAATTTGTTCACATTTCACTTGCAAAAGTTGTTGCTAAAATCATAATAAAGAACTGTTCAGCTACACCTTCCAATAAGTTCTACTATGATGACTTCATATCAACAATAAGATAAGTCTTTCCCTCTAAGAAAACTGTATACCTAGTCCCAGAAGCACCAGAAGGTAGGCATAAAAGAATTTAGTGAGAGTTTAGACGCTGGAGAGGGTCCATAGAAAAGCTACAGAGGAGAAACGAAAGAGTGAAAAGAGGCAATGAAATAAGAGACAAAAAGATCCCGCTTTCTGGTATACAAAAGCAAAAAAAAGACTATCGAAGAAGACACTATAATGATTACATAAGCAAACAGAAGAATCACCTGAATAATTACATCCAATTCTGCCCATTGACTATCTGCGTCACAGAGCAGCACATGATCAAAGTGGTCAATAAAAACTAAATTCTCATATTCACGATAAGAAGTTAATAGCTTTCTTAATCGTAAGCCTGACAATATATCTGCAACAATAGGCCACGAAAGATGTTGCGCTAATAGAAGAGCTGCCCACATTTCATCTTTTTGGTGTATGGCACCGACTACTAAAAGTCCACGCTTGCTATTCTTGATCACCTTTTCAACCTCAGGCGCTGAGACATAGGAATTCTGTACACAAGATGACTGCAATTTGATATACTTAGTAAAAGGTTGAGTACTTGAGATCCAGGAGTCCAGTTTGTCTAAACAGCTTCTCATCCAAATCTGGGGACTATTTTCCAATGGTTCTCTAAAAGAACAATTGATATGAACAGGACCTACTGGTGAACAAGTAGCCCAATAGACAGCAGAATCAATAGTTGTGAGAACCATTCTTCCTGTGACTTTATCAGTGGGTGCTGGAAGATTGAAGAAGAACCTCACGTATGAACCAAAATGGTTCACCTATAAAAAGTGCAAAGATATGTTGGATAATTCTTTAACATGAAATAACTGGGAGCTGCCAATCATTCATTGCTGGATGTGGTGTTATGACAGAATAACTGACCTGAAATAGCCAATTTGCATTTGACTTAGGTCATAAAAAATGATGGCAACTAGAAAAACAGAGTAAACATCAAACATGAATTTCAATGTGAACCTATACAAGGGTGAGGTTAAGTAGGCATGCTATTGTTTCAATAAAACGCTTGATATTATGTAAATGGGTGAGAGGTCAGAGGACTAATGCATGGTATGAAATGTAGCACTTATGTCATATATGAGCTTTAAATATCAATCCTTACTCTTTGCTCTAGAGACTGCACAACTAAGCACACACATACATTGTTCTCATCTCACTAACCTACCCTCACCCCAATAACAAAGGTAATGACACGTTTATGTCACTGCCGCCTTTCTAGTGCATTTTTCAAGTTTTCAGGCCCAAGAAGCATCTATACCA
Organism: Dysphania ambrosioides; assembly: GCA_026401315.1. Lineage (NCBI taxonomy): Eukaryota > Viridiplantae > Streptophyta > Magnoliopsida > Caryophyllales > Amaranthaceae > Dysphania > Dysphania ambrosioides. The sequence continues at coordinate 21,945,168 of CM048664.1, read as the reverse complement.
TGATGAATGAAAAAAATTTAAAGGCACAGCTCTGTACTTAATTTGTTGTAGTATGCACACAAAACAATCATACCCATCTACCTACCTATATACATGTTTTTCTTGATCAATATTTTTCCATATTTGTCATTTATTTAAACAAGAGCCAAACAGAAATGGAAGGATAAAAAACCCAAAGGATTAGACATTGACATGATTCCCAATAGGTGAAGCTTTGCACTGCATAAGTTGTGCTTTTGTTAAAAATATTTATTTAGGCAAGACTCATGGCCCGATGGCCATGATGCATTGATATACATATGAGCTCATTCAATGGCAATGATGAGGTCTAGAAAGCCATACGCCCTCTACATAAAGGAGGGTGGTCATTATGAAATGAAGTCGCCACATAAAAGTAAGTATAAGAAACAAGTCATCTTGTTTCTTCCATCAACGGCAATAAAATGAAGTTGCCACACAAAAGTATAAGTAACAAGTCATTTTGGGACTAATAGGCTACTAGGGGCCTGATTTCCACCAAGTGAGGCAAAAGAAAGGAAAGATGAGAAGAATTCAAACATTAGCTGCAGACAAACCAATCACAATTTATAAGGCAGTCTAGAACATAAGAGAAAAAGAAAAGCAATAGTTCAATGGTTTAAAAAAAACCAAAAGAGCTAACTGCTCCCTCTCATGAATCACACAATATTCTCATAATCTCTACAAGATGACTACAATGAACACAACTCTAGATTAAAATCATATGTTACCAGAAAAAGGTGCATACATTTATAGTATAGTACCAAAGTTTTGCTCCAATGTTCTGTTAACAGTATCAGAAAACAAAGAAAATTATGTTTTTAGCATTAAACAAGGAAAATAGAGCTAACACAGATGACATTTGAAACAACAATCATATTGCAGAGGTCAACACATCCCAAAAGTGACAATATTTTATCATTTAAGACTACATCAAAGAAACAAATAGAAGGAAAACTTATATATAATTTATACTATTCTGTCTCATATTCATGTCACAGACCTGATCTATTGCTTGATTTGCTCCAGCCGCATGCAATTCTGAAGGACGATCAGCAGTTAGTAATACAAGAGGTACAAAATCTTGACTAGCCTCCACAACCTATTTGGTAGAGAAACATCAACATTTGCCCATTAGTGATTAGGAAAAGTCCAGGACCAGCCCATTTCCAACTACAACTAGCTCATGTCCCCTTAAAATTAATATTCAAACAAACTAGAGTATAATGTTCAATATATTCATAATTCAAGGTCTTAAAGCTGTAAGTGCAAAATTGTTGTGACATTACAAATATAGCACTTTCTGAAGAAGACAAAGCATCTAAGAAACACAGCACAAAGTCACATGATTTTGAACAACTTACAGCAGGGTAAAGATTGGAAACTGCAGTGCCAGACGTTGTAATAACAACAGCAGGTATCTGAGACCCTCTGGCAAACCCAATGGCATGGAATGCAAGTGATCGCTCATCATAACATGCAATACAAGTTATGCGAGGATGAGTAGATGCTGCAACGGCAAGAGGAGACGACCTTGATCCTGGAGCTATACAAAAATACTAAAATAAAATGAATCAGTCATGTGCACACCATTGCAAAGAGAGATGGATGGGATATTACGCACCGTTAAGCCAAGGCGAGAGCATTCCTCAACTATAAGTGATGCCCAGACAGAATTGATATTGGCACAGTCTTGCAGGATAGAACTTGTTACACTGGTATCATCCAACTGACAATCACAAAAGGAAGGTATAGGGTTATAATACTCAAGAAATATTTGAAACATTATTAGTTCAACATAGTAAAGGGAAAAACTTCAAACCTATATAATAAATTTTTTTAATCCAATATTATTGTCATTTTAGAATTGTTATACTAATTCAAAAAAAATTGTTGTTTTACATATTTATAAAAATGAGTTGACCACTCTTCAAAGTATAATTTCATGTAACCCTTAAAGGTTGTATGACTGGTATCAAATAAATGTATTTGTAAAGGATAATTGAGTCATTGTGAATGAAATCCTAATTCATGTGTAAGAGACTAGAATGCATGATTAGGATAAGGAGTATGTAAGCAATGGTCGAACAGACAAATATTCAGAAACGACTGTCTGACTAAGGACCAGAAGGAAACCTCACTTTTGAAGTCCACAACCATAAGTCCATAAGAAAGAAATCCTACTTAATGACATCTTTGTATTTTATTATAATATTACAATTCAGTTAGATAAATACTCTATAACTTGTTTTTGGTTAAGACTCTGAAGAAACTGAGTATACTTCACAAATTAAGGACTTGCCAGATATTGTCTATCCTGGCAATGATTGAGATTGCCAAAAGAGGTTGCATGCAAGCCCTTAAACCCTCTGCAGAGAAAGCTCTATGAGAATTGAATATAATAGGGTTGGTGAAACATAGGGTACGATAGCTGGAGGAACCAAAGAATCATATGGTTATATAGCTGGGATAAATTATTATGAGATGAGAACAATCTAGCATTTGCAGCTTAACATTAGGTCATCCAAACCTTGAATGCATCATGTTTGACCTGTTTTATTCCAAGCATGAACTGTTGTCAAGTTACACAACTTCACACTCAATAACACTTGAATGATGAAACAGACACTTACTAGTGACACTAGTCTTTGATAATCGATTTGTTAAGACTTGTGATATGATAGAACATTCCTGATCTACAGGCCAAGCAGAGAATAGGAAAGAAAATGAAAGTAAAAGAAAAGGAGTACGAGATTTTAGTAGCATTAGAGGCAGATCCAGGAATATAAACTTGAAGGGGAACTTTTCAATACAATAAACTAGATAGCAGACAATGTTCCTAAGTGATCAATGGATCAATTACACTTGACAATATAAATTAATATTTTATGGTTAGCAAGTTAGTCATCTCTCTTTTAAAAGAATTTCATGATACCATATTTTACAAGTGCTCAAAATTCATTCTAAGAAAATTATTTGGTTTTGGTCATTAAAATAAAATAAATGATTATACTTTACCAACTTATAAAAAGTAGCTAAGAGAAACCATAGGTTGCACTTTTAAACGATGAGAATAAAAACAAATAGAAATATCAAGGGCATTTGGTTACATAGGGGTTTGAACCAAGGACCAAACAGTGGCATGGACTCCTAAGCAAAAAATTCAATCATGCTTCACTTATACCACTAAAGCAAAGCTTGAATTGTCAAATACTGTAAAGGTCAAACAAAAATAATTTTTTGAGGGGCATGTGCAACCCAGGACCCCACATGGCTCTTTTCATTTTGAGGTAGCATTACTGTTTCGTTTTTATACCAAAATCAGACTATCTTCTCAGACATTGCAAGGTCAAATAGTAGGAGTCCCCACCCCCTTTATCCACACTGATCCAGGAACTACTACAGAGGGATTTGGGCAATGTCAGCATTTGTCATTAATTTTTCTTGAGGATGTCACATACTACCCATAATGTACAAAGCCAGAAGACTATTTTGACCTGTTTTGACACTAACCAAACTCTCCATAATCACAAGGAAGAAGCTACATACTACAGAGGGATTTGGGTAATGCCAGCATTTGTCATTAATTTTTCTTGAGCACATCACATACTACTCATAATGCACAAAGCCAGAAGACTGCTTTGACCTGTTTTTGACACAACAGAACCAGACTCTCCATAATCACCAGGAAAAAGCTACATACATCACAATGCTCTTGACACCGCTATAAGATGGAGCATGATGAGAGACATTACAGAAATTATTAGAACCATATGTTCCTCAGAGTTACAGGGAAATAACTTCAACCATATAAAGCCGTCTTGCTACGTAACTGTTTTAGCAGTCTAGATTTCAAAAAAAAAAAATACAACTACTCCACTTCTTAGAACATTGATTCAATAAATAACCAAGACACATTGCATTAATAGATAAAATAAGAGTAATATACCATATTTTTCGAAACCGCAGTCTTTTGGGAAAGCCTTATGCAGAACTGACTTGAAGATGTGACAGTTTTCTGCATCCAATTTGAATCATATTGATCAGTTTTAAATTGAAATCTTCAAAATCCACTAAACAAAAAAATTAGCCTTAGCCTCAATATGCAGTGTCATGAAAAACATTACCAGGAAGAAGGGGATACCATTTCCACAATACTAGCAGCATTATTGCAACTTCCCAAAGATGGGGCATCCACGTAAACCTTTTCAAAAAAATGATGAAAATTCTCAGAATACATAACTTATTTAGCATTTCAACTTACTTTAGCTGCACTGATGTCATACCATTTGCAAGTTTTCAGCCTCAACCATGTTGAAATTTTTTACAGTTGGCTTCGTCATGTTTGCACAGTAGGTCTCCACCATAGCTGGTAAATAATTGGTAGCCTAAAAGAGGCCAGAAAAGGAAAACTGTATTAAAAAAAGTACTGAAAATTTTATATGACGAACTCTAAAATATGCACATGTATTAACAAAATAAGGATACTTTGATAAGCCCTCTGTTTCTAAATAAGTGAATCACTTGCCTTGCTTGTCCATTTCAAAAAAAGTACATATCTTCTAAGTATCGTTACCATTTCAACTATTCTATCATCTCTCTCCTCTACCATGGTCCCCATTGATTATGTTTACTGTTTCTCTCCCTCGTTGACATAATATTTTTCGTGATCCTCTCTCACATCAGCACCTTTTATTGGAATAAATAATCTATCCACTTGCCCCACTTTCACAACATAATACTACAATCCAAACTCCTAAAACTATGAGCTCACAAAAGTGATGCACTTATTTTGAAAGGAGGGAGTATTCAAGTAAAACACTAACACCCATTTGGCACAAGATCACAAAATGAGATAAAGATAATAAATTTTGTAAACAGTCATTCCAAAAAAAATTTACAAACTATATTATTTTCAGACCCAAAAGAAATTGAGCCTTGCCCTTGAGCATTGAAGCCTAAAGAGTGAGTAGCAATACATAATGACAAACCCACAATCAATATATAAAAATAATGTAGAATGTTTCTGAGTCTCATAGCAAATAACAATCAACATCAAGGTTGAAATTAGTCTTGAATTTCTCATGTGAAACTCAAGTACTAATCAACTACACTCTTCCTGTTTTAAATTGTTAAAACTGAAACCTTGACAGGCTGCTTTCATATATTTAGATCCTTGAAAAGTAGTATTGTGATCCTAAGCAGCAAGAAAATTAAGAAAAAACAAACAGCAAGTTCTGTGTATCTAGGGAGGATCATAGAAAATCAAGACGTACCTGATAGAGAGATATCTCATAAGAACAAAGAGCTTGCTCAAAATTACAATAAAAAGAGTCACTCCAGACTAGCATTCCAGCTAATATGCAGAAGCCTTCACATTCTTTCAGTTCTATCTAGCAAAAAAAAAAAAATATTTCCATGTTATAGATGTACTTAAACGCCACATGTTAAACAGGCAATAAATAGACAACAGCATACTTATCCTCCCAAATTGATTAGATTGGACATTCAAAGAGTATCATAGAGATGTATGACGCAGAAAGAATGTCACCTGAGGAATTATGAAGTAAAATGAACCAGTATCATGCTTCATAAAAGATGATCTGACATCATAATTGCCACCTATAAAACCATACGCTGTGATATTGAGTGAATCAACCAATAGATATCTGCAAAAGGAATCATGTTTTTGTTCCACAGTGATTTCTAACAATTCAAAAGGGTAAAGCCTTTTCCAGTACTGAGAAACAAACTCATACAAGCCCTAGCAGAAATTTAGAAACTTGGACTCTCAATTGGTAAGATATACCTCAAATATATTACAGGTAACAAGGCTATTTATCAATAGACGCTGAAGAATATAAATCTAAAGGGAGTAAGATGAAAATAAAATTTTTGAACCAGAGTGCCAAGCCTCTTCAAGGGTCACCTCAAGAAGCCTCTGATACAACACTATTGAGTGTGGTGTATCAGAGATTGTAGCAAAGAGAAATGACCCTGGACTGCTGGAGGAAAGAAGTCATACGATTTTCAATGCCTCGCACCAGCAAATATGTTGACAGAGAACTTAGTCTCCGATTCAGAGTATGACGGACAATAAATTACCCTTTTAAAGAGAGAAAAACAAAAAATATTATAACAGCATGTCTGAATAATGACAGTGCTAGAACTACCCTTAAAAATTAAGATGATTTTAAAATCTTATTTAAAAATTAGGAACAGAGCAAACAGGCAGAAACCACGAAATAAGAAAAGCTAAGAGCCTGACTCACTTGTAAGGAAACACTTAATGATAGTTCTGATATCAATCTGCATCATTCTTTAAACACCAATAAGTTGACCCAATTAATGATTAGGTTACTTCTATTGGGAGAAACCATTAGGTCCAACAGTCCAACACAACTCAACCTTTAACAAATCTGAAGCTAACTGACTTCAACAGCAAAATACAAATATCAAGAGCATGGAATAAGAATAGGTATTGATCACTAAACAATTTCTATGTTCCTCTACAAACTTGATTATTTAAGTTTAAGGCTTTCCCAAATACATTATATTATGACACAGGGTTCATTGCTTCCTAAAGCCTCAGGCGCTACAGGTGAGCTTCAAAGAATGCAAATGCCTTGCCCCTATTGCCTTAGCACCATATTGCCTTCGGCACACATTTTCCTACATGGGATTCAATCCTTCAAATCTTACATAACTTTGAGCATACTCCATTCAAAATCTCATAAGGTCACCTATTCTATACAAGAGCCTAAAACTGCAAGATCCCTAAAATGTACCAATAACAACAAAAAAGTCCAGCCTTAATCCCAAAAAGATAAAATGTGCTGAATAAACTGAAAATCTATCTCATGTGATCACTCACAAAAATCCTCCTCCTCCATTTATTCCTATTTAGTACCTCATCTTTTTCTAAACCCATTTTCTCCATATCTTTTTTTTTAATTACCCTCCACAAGTCATCTGTGGCCTTTCTCGAACTCATTTGAGATCTCCATTACTAAAAACCATCTGCCTTCATTAGTCTCACAAGACCACCAATGGTAACAGATTCTCCCTAAAAGTACCATTATAATACAAAAACCTTGAAAAACTTACATCCTCTAAACCTCGTAGCATGGAGGTAACCACCAATTGAATAGCATAATGCAGAAGGTTCTCTAGTAAATGAAAACAAGTTACTCTTCATACCCCATATATTCCTCTTTATTCTCTCCAAAAATACCATGGAACAAAACATGCCTCACCACAAAAATTCCCCCTCATTTTAAACCATGGAACCAACCTTACATTAAGTCAGAGAAAGCTTCATTGACTTCAAATATTCAAAAATGGCTAGTAGCTGTGAGCTGTCCCTGAGTAGGAGTGAAAAATGGTCACCTAACAGTGACCTAGTAGCAATAAAGACTGTGACCACACCCATGGACATATATAAAATATGTAATCTCATAAGAGATTATTGTTAATCTCATCCTTCAATTTACACCCATACCCAAATTGACACTCAAAACCATCCACACTATCACTGAAACTAGTAATCAAACTCTTTTCCCTAGTAGCTAATACCAAAACTTTTTTTTCCAATTTTAGTCCATAACTAATGTCACCAATAATCTCTTCATCCTATATATTCCAAAACACCAAAACTATATTAGGCTTTCATGTATCAAAAAAACTACCTCCTAAAAGCTTTACCTTACTAATACAATCAATCAACATACAAACTGTACGTGGGCCAGTATTACTAGGTTTATTGTTGTTGCTTTTCCAAGCTATTAACTTGAAAAGAGTATGCACAATACAGAACTTAAACTAGGAGTTATCCACAGACTGATCCGAAAGACTTCACATAACATAAATCAGAGAGACCCACAAAGTCTACCTTCTAAAAGAGTTCCAATCATCAGAGCTAGAAGACGACTGTGTATAGGAAACTGCAGCTCCAATACCAAAAACCCCATGACTCTCTGTGAAGAAATCAGTCTCGCGAGTCGGATTCTCTGATTGCTTGGACAAATAAAACAGAGGAAACACTCCTGATGACTCCGGCTGACAACAGAACCAGTCCAAAGCATTCGCACTAGGAGGCACAGCTACCTACAAAATCAGGTCCATAATTCCTTAATCAAACAAACCAACAAAACAATGCAGTTTCCGAAACCACACACTCCACAGAAAATTTACAAATTCAATATTCAAAGATTTCACATTCTCCTTATTAAAAGTAGCGGCAACGCAAATAATATAAATATACCTGAAATCGGATTAAACCGCTATCCGAATGAGGAGGATTGAGCTTGAATTCCTGGAGTGCGTCCATCAAAGACACAATTCCATGGTGCAATGTCAAAGCAGGCTTGAGGATTCGAGTAGTAGACGCCTCGATTACTAAATCGCCGCCTAGTGAAGCGTCATCGGAAGGATTGAACGAGTTGTTCAGAGTTAGCGCCCGAGTGACATGTAAGGTGGAAGGTAATGCATTGAAAAGGGGGTTCTGAAGGAGGAGGAGGGAGCGGAAGAGGTGGGAATTCGAGGAGGAGGATGGCAGTTTGGGGAGCAGATTAGGGTTAAGGAATTTGAAGAGTTGGGAGGGTGGAGAGAGGGAATAGGGGTGGATAATGGGAGTATTCAAGTTCATGGTTGTTGCCTGCGGGAGTGGAGTGGAGAGGTCTGTGTTCTGTTAGGAGATGATGAAGAAGGTAAGGGTTGAGTTTTGTGGATAAGGGTACGTATTGTAGATTTGCAGCCTTGTATTAAATTTTTTTTCAAGAAAAATTGAAGTGCAAATTTTGACCCATATAATTTGTAAAGGCTAATTTTTTTTTTTAATTATGTTTGTATTTTAAAGACATTCTTAACTGCTTAGAAGTTGTCACTCAATTTCATTTTTTCATCTTCCTCTCTCTTCCTCGTTTGACTTATTTATTTTCCTATATTTTCCTCATTCGATTCTTCTTCAGATTGTGTCCCTTTCCTTTCAAAATTTTTTTAATTTCATTTCTATTCTCCTTAATTTTTGTTTTATTCCCATCAATTTCTATTTTATTGCTTCATTTTTCATGGTTTGCATATAAACCCTAAAATCATCCCCAATTTGATTAATTGTCGCGAAACTTGTGAATTTTCATAATTAATCAATCCCAAATCGTAATTATATGATGACTATAAGTTTTGCCCTTAATTTTATCCACAAATTCGATCAATTGTTGCTTGAATTTGCCACAAAAATAAGTGTTTGTGCGATTTTTGTGTGCGGTGGTGATTGGCTGGCCAACTATTGCTAGTCGGTGGTGTGGTAGGGCGGGGTGTAGGGATGGGGTTTCCTTGTTATGGTTTGTCGGCAATTGTTGTCGGCGAAGGCATGAATGGCAGTTTCCTGAGTTGTATTGCATTGTGACCTGTTGCGTAGCCGATCATTTTTTCACTAAAACCTTTAAAATATAAATACATGCAAAGGTGGTATTTTAAAAAAAAAAAATAAAGTAAAAGTTGGCCTTTATGGACAATACGGGTCAAAGAATGTATTTTTCATTTCAAATTTCTTTATATTTATATATATATATATATATATATATATATATATATATATGTATTACCATTATAAAACTAAATTTTTTTTTATTTAAGTGGATCTTATGGAAACAATGGTGATCATTGGTTCAAACTTGGATCGAATAGTCAAAAATTAAAATTTTAAGACCTTTAAACCAAATAGGTTATTTCAAGACTTGGATTAGATTGAACCTATAAGATTGGTTCAAAATTAAGATCAAATTAGTTTTTTGACAGTGAAGGATTGAGCCTCTTGCGTATAGTTTATGTATTTTTTAATAATTGAAGGATTGAGCCCTATGTTTGATCTTGTTGGATTGTTTCTTGAACATATTGAGCCATTATTACTTATTAGAGCATGATTAATCTCAAGTCCTTAGACTTATTGGGCAATGTTAACATGATATATGTCTCACCTAATTACAAATCAGAACAAAAATACTTCTTATATATTTGAACGTTAATCGGAATAGGATCTAACAAAGTCTTAGATTAAGTCGACTCTATTAGAGCATAGGTTTTAGCTAAATTTTATTTTATAAAAAAGAGTCGCAGCAAAAAAAAAAAACAGATATTTTAGATGTATATAGAATGTGAATGTGGAATCTTAAGAGAAGACCTCCCCAATCTTGTTATAACACTTCCGTATAAAAAGAATGGTGTGTTATTTTAAGGTATAACTATAACCTACGTTGTAATATATATGTAACATTCTTTACAAGGTACTGTATATAGTAACATTTATACAAATAATATGATCTAAATAGGGTAATTCTTTGATTCCATCTGTAACGCTTATTAACAATTCTAAATATTAAATAAAATAAACTTATACTACAGTAATAAATAAAAAAGCAATAAAAGTATGGAATTGATATGCACAAGCTTTTTTTATTTCCAAAAATCAAATAAATATATTACATAATCTTGCAATAACAAGTCCTAAACTTTATAACAAAAAGAAAAAAAAAGGATAATACATAGGAAGAAACTATAAGTCAATTATTTATTCATAAAAAAAGGGTATACACAACAAGGTCAACTACTTGGCTTCATTTGTTTACCAGGTCCTACAAATTGAATATGTTAGTGGATATCAACTAGCTTAGTTGGCTAAAGTCTTACATGGTAATATTCAAGACCTGAGATCAAATCTCATCTACATCAGTTATTGTCTTGTCGTTTGCGGCTTCCTTTACATTAAAAAAAAAATACAAATTGAACATTTCAAATTAGTGTATATAAATAAATAAACCTATGTACTATGTCGAGAATTTTGGTAAAGCGAATTTAGAAATAAGAATGCTAGAACTTGATATTGTATCTTTGTCAAAAACTTAAGTTCAAATTCATTTGTATAAATAAAGTGTCAAGGAACATAGCATTAAGAGCTCATGAAATACCATTGATGTTAGGAAAGGGCTCTGGGCTCTAATGTTTTGCTTACTTAAAAAAATGTGCTATATGTCATGTCAATATATGTAAAATGACTGTATTAGAATCAAATAATAATAATTAATAATTAATAATAATAATAAAGCTTAATAAGATATTTCTTGAATATGAAAAATGGTCTTTATTGAGCCTTAGTATACCCTAATATATAAAATTTCATTAAGAAATTAAGAGGTGATTGCAGGCTTGAACAAAGCAGCAAAGCCAAGGCACACCTCAGCCTCAATCATAGTTCAAAATTTGGGTAAGGAAAGGGAACATAGAAAACTTCTTATTTTTCAAAGGAGTTCTTTCTCTTCAACAAATTCCTAGTCAGTCACATTGTATGATCTTTACGACTGTTATTATCGACAATTAATCATGGACTTTTTCATTTAAAAATCCTAAACTCAGATCCCCATTACAATGAGACAAGCCCTTATGTCTTCAAAATGCTTGAACTTAGACATGCATAAGAAAATTTACGACAAAATGATGTTGATCATGATAACATATCCAACCAATAATCCATCTAACTTGAAGGCTAGCTGAAACTACGTGAGCTAAAAAAAAAAGCTTCATAGAGAAGTACACAAAGTAACCTAAATGAGAATGAGTAAGAATCACACATTGGTGCGTAAATATATATTAAATAACGCACCAGCCTAGGCCTGGATACGAGCCGAGTCGAGCTCGAACTTGAGAAGCTCGTGACTCTCCTCGCCTCAGACACCTAAAGCTCAGCCTCGGGCTTGTGACTCACAAAGCTTTAAAATTTAAGCTTGGTTCGACAAAATCTCGCGGCTCGGCTCGGCTCGGCTCGGCTCGATATAAGCTCGTCGCTTGGCTCGAATTCACCGAAAACTTGTTCGAGTAATTTAACTCGGTTCTATTTTAATATTATTGGTTTCAACTAAACTCTTAATGCCGAGTCTTAGCCCTATATATATAATTAAAGCTCACTTAGGCTCGTCGAGCCATCGAGCCTGAATTGTCTAAACTAGAGCTCTTGCTCGCTTTTGTAAAGCTCGGGCTCGCCTAATTTCGAGCACGAGTTGAGCTTTGTACGATCCGATCCCAAATAGCTCACGAGTTAGCTCAGTTTATATCCAGCCCTACACCGGCCACATCATAAGAATATTAACTGCTATAAAAATCATGAAAAAAGTAGTAAGAAAACAACATGAACCTGATGCAAAGAAGTGAATGATTATGACCAAAATCCAAATGAATCATATAAGTCCACTAGTCATAATCCAATCATCAAAATTATAAGAAAGATAGAATGTGAAACATGGAAAACAATTCTTCCTTTAATTTATTTCCTTTGTCTTTCTACCTGCCCTGCTTAATGACAAGGCTGTTCAAATATCTGTTTTGGTCTAGTTTTGCAGCAATCATGAACAAAACAAGGACAACTACTCCGTACAATAGTGCTTATAGTTCAGTGGAAGTTGGCCATGTACGGACTAAACACATGTAAATTATTTTCACCTACCATATATATATGAAACTTCTAGCTAGTGTTTGAGCAACGTGCAATGATAATCAGCCAAACAAGGCATAAAGAAACCGGGCGGCGGTGTAGTGGAAGATCCGGGTGAAGTCGAACTATAGAATTCAGTGAGTTAACCCTTAAAATATAAAATATGGATAGCTAGCTCTATCTGTGAGGATATTGCCCCTTCAAATATAGTTTTAGTAACACAAAATTTTGCCCTTTCAGATTTGCAAAAGCCCCAAGTTTTAGTGTGTTTGTGTTGTTGACTTCATCTACACACTTCAGTAAAAGAGAAAATGGCATTGTCATACGGAGTGTTAATTAAACAAATATAATCCACCATAAAGAAATTAAAAGCATTTCGACTCTTTTATATTCAGTAACAAAAGTCTCACCTGCCTCTCCATTGAACCTAATTTATGCTGTACTTGATGAAATCCTTGCTCACTTTATTACTGATTATCTGAAAATTGTTACAATATTTCCTTTCTAAGAAATGAAGACTGCTACGATAACAAGAAACTAGTGTCGTCCCTGAGGTTAGGCAAAGGGTGTGGTCGTCTAGGACACAGGGTTCGGAATGACCCAAAAATAATTAAAAAAATTATGATTAAATAAATATAAAAAAGTCTTAACTAAAATTTTAATGATAATTACTTTAAACCATTTATAACATTAAGTTTATGGATTCTTATAATGAATAAATTTAGTCTATTGTTAATCTTAATCTTATTGTGTCATATAACTATTCTTATATTTCAAATTTAAGATTTTATTTTTAGTTTTTTGATAAAATATAATCAAAATTTTATCTTAGTGAATATTATGTATAATGATAATGATATGTTTGTATGTATTAACATTTTGGATATTAAAATATATACTATATACTATATATAAAATATATACTATATACTATATATATGCTCTGGCATTAAAGTTGGATTTTCGAGTTTTGCAGCTTTATGATTTGCTAAATATACCTTTAATATTCAATAAGACACCCAACTATTGAAGGTTATAAGTATTCTATTAACAATTATTTAAAAATATCATCATTATTCTACCCTATTAGATTAATTTGCTTCTAAAAAAAATATTGTTTTACTAGTAGACCTAGTGTGTACCTTTTTTTTTAAAAAAAATTCAATTATTTTTACAATGGCTAAATTATTTTACGAATGAAATTAGTAATATAAAATAAAATAATTATATTATATATATATATATATATATATATATATATATATATAACCATGAATTACTACCCGAAATGGATAAGGAAACATCCATTATTACAAACCAAAATGGGAAAAATATGTTATATTCTTGGTTGCATAGATCCATAAATAACATACACGATAATGATTTGCCATGAGAAGGACGAGAAGGGATTTTTATTCTTCAAGTAATAAGATTCAACGCTTGAGATTTTACATAAAAAAATAAAATAAAGTCATCATAACAATTAGAGTCACTACAAGTGGAAAAAAAATAACTTAAAATGCGTTTTCATTATTCTCATTTTAAGTCTATAAATACGTATACTCTAATAAGTGGATAAAGTTATTAAAATTAATTACATCATTGATGCACTCTATAATGAGTAGATTGTAGTATTCTATAGTTAGATTTCGTAAGCATCTAACTTTGTTCCTCTTTCGAGCTGAGGTCAGCCCACTACTACAACCCTTGATTCTTGTCTTATAAAAGAACCCTTGTATTTCTAGTAAGCATCCCTAACTCTACATATATCATAGAATCTCAACTCGATCGAATATCAAGCTTTAAACCAAATATAAGCCATGAATAAATGTAAGATAGAAGAATTCAACCATATGGCCTTCGAGTTTCAGAACTCGTTTCCATCCAACTTTAGCCTTATAATAGACAACTTACCTAGTAATAATCAAACCTCCATCAATTTCCATGAATTAGACCTTCAAGCTCAGTACTTGAGTTGCACTAACTCAACATCAAACGAAGCCGAGAAGCAAGGAGAGCGTCACTTAGATGAGAGGAAGCACAGGAGGATGGTTTCGAACAGAGAATCAGCTCGGCGCTCAAGGATGCGGAAGAAGAGGCAGATTAGTGAGCTGTGGTCGCAGGTGTTGCGGCTCAGAGGTGAGAACTACGAGCTTCTTGAAAAGCTTAACCACGCATCTGAATCTCATAATCAGGTTGCTCAAGAAAATACCCAACTCAAGGAAGAAACCTCAAACCTTCGACATATGGCAACATGCATGCAACTTGGCACTGATGATTTACATGAAGCTTTGAGAGATTTAGAAGATATGTAAAGATCGCCTAGAAGTACATGAATCTAATAGCTAGCTTAAATTGCTGGGGTGTGCATTATATATCATTACCCCTGCACTATTTATTTACAAGAATAAGTCATGAATACTATGATTTATATTATGCATTATGATTTACGGAGTATGATTTATGAATACTTATTGTTTTTATTTTTCCAATAAATGCGATGTTAAGTAACGTATTAGAAGCTTAGAACATGAAATCGTGAAAGTAATAAATATATAAACGTACTCCTCTCTATTCTTTTTCCTTGAATGTACCACACTTCCATTGGTGATTGTATATTAGAGAAAAGTTAAAAACATATCCGATATAAACTTATATCAAATTTAAGTTGGACTCTTTGTAATTGAAATTGTACTAATATAAAATGAAATTTTATCATTAAAGTTGTATAATTTTTCAACATTTTAACTCAAGAATCTTCTAAATGAATATCAAAGAAAGTTTTATTGATAGAATATAAAGGTATTCTTACTATTAGAAATTAAATTATTACTATACCCTTTGATATATATATACATTGTATAGTATATGATATAAATTCGGGCATCCTCCTTTATATTATGATGCACCAATTCAAAAGTTTTGTCAGTGATTTGTGAGGGATTAGTGAAGTCGGTAACATTGATCTCTATACATAGTCGCTATAAATATAAAGTCCTTTGGCATATCAAACATTAATGCACATAGTTGTGGATATGATTTTAACTATAATAATTGGATCTTGAATCACATGTAAAAATCATTTGGGTCGATTTTAGATCAATTCTAGCTCCTTAGGTTAAATTTCGATATATGTTATTAGTTACCCTATTATAGTAAACTAAAATTATAACTGAATTTATTGACATTCAATTGGATTACAATTTTTATCAACCAACTAATTTAATATTATGTAAAAATTATTTTTATATTAAGTGCGTGTTAGGATTATATAGGAATTGAAGTAAATTATCGTGGAAAGTTGTTTCCTTTGTGAATTCCTTAAGAAATTTCATGCTCTTATTTGATTGGAGTTTGGATATTTTGATTTCCTACAAATTGACTCGAAAAATGTGACTTCACCAAGAGGAGGATAGACAAGCCAATTAAATTTTCATGTCCCACGAAAAATCAAACTTTTTAATTAAGAAAATTTTATTTCGCTCTTTTTTTTTATCTTATATATGTCAACCAAGCAATATAACAAATTAAGCATATATAGGAACTTCAATTTCTCCCTTTATTTACTAGCAATCAAACAAGTAGTAAAGAATCGACATATATAGGTTGGTTTTGCTATGTTTATCACAATGGCAGTGATTCTCTCCATACATATTGGCTGTACTTGTAGGTTATAGTAGGAATATGCAAAGGAATAACGCAAAGGTAAATGTATCACATCATTTGATGAAAGATCTAGAGGGGAATAATCAATACAGCGACACATGCATGGTTAATTAAGTACATTATTTTATATAAAGCAAGGTAAACAATGATGCAATAATTAGAAGATTGAGATATCCTTAATTTAATACAGAATCTGTATGTATACTATAAGTGGATTGAGATATTTACAAACTTACGTAAGCTTATGAAAGGGATACATAATTAACTAGTAGCACTAAATCAGTTACCACAAGTTCATATATCAACCACATACATATATTCTATCGGTTCTCTATAAATTATCCTAAATATGAATTTTAATTATTTTAAGATTTAATAGGAAATTTTTTAGAGGTCAATCCAAAATGAAAAATCTTTAAAAGAAAGGAGCAATTTTTGAGAGATAGGCCAAAATAAAAAATGGGTCAATTTTTGAGAAACCGGAGGAATAGCCACTAAAATTTAAGCCTTTAGAAATGAATATTAATGTGTTACGAAGAGAGCGATTGTCTGTCTATTATATTTATGTGTACACCGTATGAAGTGCAACTATACAACTCTTACCCATCCAATAGCGTAGCAGAACAGGAATTAGGAACATTAGGCCAAAATGAACTTATCCTGTTTGGTCCAATCAGTGTTCAAGTAGATGAAGACACGATGGTGATGTATCAACGGATAAATATATAGTCCAGTTACAAAATAAAGCATGTTTGATTGAGGTCATTCTTAAGCAATTACGTCGAGCAACACCAACAAACTTTCCTAGTTAAAATTTTACTCATGTTTGGTTTGTATTCTTTGTATCATCGAGGGTTGTAATTAATTAGAGATTTTCTTAATTTATACCTAATATAAATTATAGTTGGATAAATTATATCAGGATACTGAGATATAAGATATAACTAATGTTAGGGGTGTGAATAAACGGTTAACCGTAACATTAAGCCTTAACGGCACGGTTAACCGTTATAACGATTATTGAAAAAGGTTAATCGTAACTGTACCGTTAAGTAACGGTAACCAATAAAGCGTCCAACTCATAATTGGCGAATTCGAACGGTTAACCAGTATTTAACGGTACGGTTAATGGTTAAACGCTAACAGTTTCAATCCATTTTTATATGCTTGTAAACATAATATTGTGAAATTATTTGTATGATTTCTTAGCTCATTTGGGTATTCTACAATAGTAATAACACATATTTATACATGGTTTGCATGCATAAAAAAAACTTGTGATATTCATTTATGTTTTAGCCTTTTAAGTTTAGTTTTTAAAAAAATAATAATAACGGTTAACCATTACAAAAATTTCATTACCGTAACTGTAACCGTTAACCTTTAATATGAACCAATTATACACGGTTAACAGTTACTGTTATTTTGCACACCCCTAACTATTGTTATATAAGATAGAACTATTATTATATCGGATATAGGCATTGCTATATCAAATACAGATATACAAAAGATATAAAAATATAGGAAAATATGTATTAGGTATATACATTATGATCTCAAGGTTGAGAAAGAAACATTAAAAAATTCAAATGGAAGGGATATTAAAATTATAACATCAATTGTTCTTTATGTGCTTTTCAAACACACATTTGCTTGTACATTTGTCCAATATAGATATGGAAAAGTTTTATTTTATATAGGATATTTTCAAATATTTTGCCCAAGACTCCTAAAATATTAAAAACGACAATGGTAATTGATTTGATAATACTTGGTAGTTTGTACTATATGCACTATATGTACTGGTACAACAAATAAAAAATTATTGAACAAATACTCTTATCTAAACAATTTTTTTTTTATCAGAAGCTACTGTCAACCACCTTTATAATTGCCAAATGTGGTGCTACAAATAATTTTCCTTAATGTAAGTGGTGGTATATGTCATATATATAGATTTATGTTTATATGAGAACCATCTTTATAGTGATGACTCTCATCATAACCATTCATTTCAATGAAATCCGGTGCGTCAATTCTAATTAATATACATCAACTTTCTTCCTCCATTTCCCATCAACACCCAACCTTCCTTTTCCCCATCAATACCCAGCCTATCTTTCCAATCAACATCCCGAATCCCTTTTCCTGTCAACACGCACTCACCCATCCTAAGATCTGCCATATTGTTGTTCGATTTCATCTCAATTCCGTCAGCCGATTAACACCTCGTGATTTGTATTATTAAGTTCTTCTCTTGAATCTTAAGGTTCTGAGCTGGGAAGGTCGATAGAGACACGGACGTATGTCAAGGGGACTCGTCCGTGTGAAAATGAAACTCAGATTATGTTATCTACTTTCAGTTGACACATGGAAGTGTGTCTGGGGAACTTGTTCATGTGAAAATGAATATTAGATTCTCTGTTTCCCGTTGACACACAGACGAGTGTCTCGGGAACTCGTCTGTGTGAAAATTCTTTCGATTATTGTTTTGTCCATTTGCGAATAGATAGATATTTTTTTGTCCATTTAGGACAAATGGAAAAAATTAATTGTCCATTTGAAATGAACAAAATAAATTTGTCCAATTGAGTGGTTCTCACCACAACAAAGATTCATGACATTCTAAAAAAAAGTGATATTTTTTTTAACTCATAGTAACCAAGTTATTTTTCCGCATATAATGATCATTTTCATTGATATAGTGACTTTTTTATACATGAAATCTTAGGCGTTAGACCTCTTACTACTTAAAAGGTAAAAATCCCTTCTTATTCTTCTCATATTAAACATTCTTCTCATTGAATTCTTCTATATACCTAATTACCCAAAATACTTGGAAGAAGACTTTCTAGAGTCCAAGACTGATCAACATCGTCCCTCTCTTGTTATGAGTATCAAATTTGTAAGCAACAAAGAGAAGATAAAAAAGATACAAATAATTTTTTATTTTTTTTTGCCTTTCAACTTGACTTTTTTTTTTTTTTTTTCTAAAAAAGATACAAATGATGGCATACATACACCAGGCCAGGTTCAACCATACTGAGCCACCTGAAAGTTCCAGTCTATTGTCACTATTTTATAAAAGCAAAGCTTTTGAAGGGAAAGGAGATGTGAGTGTGAGTAACTAGAAACTTCTCTTTCCTTTTTACTGTTTAATCTAAGATGTACGCTCAGGGTGTGCTTAGAAAGAACGCAAATATCAATTTGACCCTGTCTTGTATGATGTCAATTTAGCATTCTCGAAAATGCTCAAAACACCAACGAAAACAAAGTCGGGTAGGGCCGTAAGGTGTGAATACAAACAATGTCGGAGAAGGAAGCAAAAGAACAATATAATCACACCTTTAAAACAATAACACTATTGCATTTGCCTAGAAGGTAATCTACTCGGTAATAGAGTAAAACTACATGGTTATTGTATAGATTTGAGTCACATCCGTCTATAAGAGAGTTTACTTTACAGAATTAAGAGACCTTAAACTCATATGGCTATAAGGGAGTAATCTCTCACCTTTATGTAGTGGATATACATTCCTCTATCAATTTATCGATGTAAAATACCCTTATGTAATGTTTTATGGGTTTAGAATTTCAACACAATATGTCATTATCGATGAATTGGATTCGGCCACTTACTTAATACGAAGTAGTATCTTGCAAGGTGACTCGTTTCTTCCTTGGAAATTAAACATCCAAATTTTAAGGAGATTCTCTATGAAATGGGTTATGAAAAAGGGCGTTGCTAGCAACATGGACGTATTGTATTCTCAAGATGACAAAATTATGCAAAGGTTAATTGAGAAGCATCGCATGTGATACGTAATCTTTGATTTTCATGATGTTCTCAAGTCTCAACAAGATTTTAGGGATTCTTAGCTATTAGATTTGAACCTCAGAAAGTGAAAATGACTTTTGGGCCTCAAATTTGAAGGTCAATCTATTTTGTCAATATTCTTTTGATTTTGTTACCATTGTTTATGATACGTACTGCTACATAACTAGTATCAAAAAAAGAGGGCCATAATAGCATTGCACTGTGCAAGACACATGCATTTAAGTTATTTTGCTTGCTATATTTTAATTCATAAAGTTTAAATTTAAAAATTTAATAAATTTGAATTTTGACAACAAGTATTTAAGATGTGATAAGACTACCTTTTGACAAATCAAGAAATGCCAGCGGTAGCATTAATAAAGAAAATATATACCCTGGGGTATTCCTCAAGGATGTAATTCACATGTCTAGTTTTATTGGGATAGATGACTTTAAATTTGCATCAGGAAGTACAGTGACTTTTGTAACCTTCTCTTTGATTTGGACATTAATCTAACCATATTGACATACAAGTCAAGCTAAAAACACATATAGGCTTTTGAGGTAACTATTTCTTGATACTCGTAAGTGGCTTCAACTCATTCAGGAATTAAATGTTCTTGTTAAACATGAGAGTAATTACACATCGCTTAAGAGTAAGGGTTTTGGGTTCGGTTTATCGGTTTATGGTTGATCGGTTTTTTTAACGATATACTGTCTTTAGCGATTTGGTTCACGTCGGTTTAAAAAATTATCGGGTCAATTCAGTTTGGTTTTTTTATTGCGATTTCTATTCGATTCAGGTCCTGATTGGGTCGAGTTGTAATTGGCTCGGGTTGCAATCGATCGGTTTGAAAATGGGTTGTGTCGATTTGAAGCGGTTTTCAGGTCAAAACAGTTCGGGTTGTAATCGGTTCGGGTCATAATAGATTCGAGTCAAAATCAGTTCGAGTCATAATCGATTCGGGTCATGGTCGATTCAGGTATTATTCGGGTCGGGTTGTAATCGATTCGAGTTGATATTGCTCGGTTTGAAAACGGGTTTTGGTTCAAATAGGTCATACTCGATTTAGGTTGAATTAGGCCGATTAAAAAATAGACCTAGTGTAAATGTGTTTTCAAAGTATATAGAAGTAAAGAATAAGACTTATGTGTCAATATACACCCCAAGTGGAACTTTTTATGAATTACAAAATTAGTAAATTATACATTACTCATATATTCCTATGACTCTTATGAGTCGTATCATGTAAAAGTTCAGATTAATAAGAGTGCAAGACCATATTACAATGTTATATTAGAAATGTTTTTTGAATGATTTGAACAGTTGAACTTAATAGTTGAGAGCTTGAGATCTTCAAACGGATGATATTTTATGTATATATAGTGACCCTTTTTTAACTCATAGTGACCAAAAAAAAAATTTCGCATATAATAACTATTTTTATTATTATAGTAACGCCTTTTATTATTATAGCGGTAATTTTTTATTGTTATAGTAACCATTTTTTACATGAAATCTCTAGTGTCGGATCTAATCATTTGAATGACCAAATCTTTTCTTATTCTTCTTATTTTAAGCACTCTTCTCTTATTTTAATCATATATATTACAATTTATAAGCGTTGTCATTCTAATACTCTTAGCCAATTGTGTTTATTTTATTATACAATCAAGGATGTCAAACAAGCCAACTCATAGTCAATTGTAATCAATTCTTAATATTCTATGTGTTAAACTATACGATAATGTGTAATTAATAATATATTTGATCAAGTATCTAAACATAAGTGTTGAAAACCGCACTGAGTATTGTTATAAAGTTGATTAACAATATTATTGTGTTATCCTTATTATAACTATTATTTAAATAAGTAATGAGAATCATGAGATTATTATATATGTATATCCTTTTATTGGTTTACCCTTAAGGCTTGAGTCACTAATGAAACTAATAACATATAGTAACTTTTAACTTAAGTCTCATAGATCAAATGCTATTATCGAGTAGTCTAGTACACTATTATGCAACTACGCTCATATGAGTCATATCTAATTAAGTTATTATGAACTAATCCACTAGTAAACTATATCATTTATATGTTTACAAGATTACGACTATGTTGTGTAAACATAAACTGATATAACTCATATAAGCATATAACAAATATGTAGTTGTATAATACTTCTAATTGTATGAGATGAAACGTCGTTTTCATGTAGTACAATTATTAAAAAAAAATCAGATAAATTTATGTCTATTGTGAATTATTTAGTGACCGAGTACTTAAAGGTTATTTTAGTAATGTAATATGTTTAGTTGCATATTGTAATAATATTATACTTCTCCCATTTTTTATTAATCGTAACGCTACGGTTTTAACACTTGCCGATGCAATGTAATGTTCCAGATTTGTTGTGCTGATTTTTGTGACTATCACTATTTGTTCAAATCCTACCATTTTACTAGCTTTGTAATGGTTCAATTCTACGCTATTACATAATTATATTATCTAAGAAAAGACTCTCAAAGTTAGGTTATAATGCATAGAGTGGAAGAATAACATACATATCAATGTATGTCATAATTAGATTAGAGCTAGATGGAAAGATTATTTTCAAGGAATATAAATAATATATCAAATATTCAAATGCGTTAAACAATACAAAATGTAGAGTGAAGGTAAGGATTTTTAAATGATTTGGTCATAATGGATTACGGGTCTTAAACGATTCGGTCATAACTGTTTATGGGTTGTAAACGGTTTGGTCATAACGATTTACATGTTGTAAACGATTTGGTCATAATGATTTACGAGTTGTAAATTATTTGATCATAACGGTTTACAAGTTTTAAACGGTTCAATCATAACGATTTACAAGTTATAAACGGTTCGGGTTTATTGGAATTTTTTGGGTTTTATTGTAGTTTTATCATTTGACATGATTACTTCTCTCCCTGATCTTCTAGTGATCAATAATTGATGAACATTAAAGGATTAATTTCCTTATTATGTGAGTGAGTACGTGAGTGTATACAAAATTAGGCTCCAAGGAGTTCGCAATCGATAATAAACAAATGAAAACTCTAACTAATAGTCCTTCCATTTTAAATTTCCTTAATCCCTTGCTCTCATGTCCTAATGCTCTCATATCAATCCAAGTTCTATTATAGATTCACGTAATATGTCACAAATACCCAGCCTAGGCCTAGCTAATTCACGTAATATACCCAGCATTCTGTTTCGTGGACTTAGATTCACGTAACATTGCCTCAAACTTTAGCTAATTCACTTAATATACCATAAATACCTAGAATCAAAACACCCAAAATTCACGTAGCATCAAAACCCTAGAAAATTTGCGAATCCAATTGAACCCTAAAACCAAGCTAATTTGCAAAAAATATTTTTAAAAAAGTGTACAAACCTCCAAATGTTGAAGTGTATAATTAATGCTACTTCAAATCAAGATGGTAGAGAGAGGGAAACGAAACAAAAGTTACAGTATTAGCTAAGCCACATCCATGGAGTCACATGCGAGTGGGAGAGAGGAGAAGGGGAGAAGGGGCCTTGAAGTACCGGTATAATGGGGAAGGCAATGTGAGGGAATGAGAGTGGGTAGAAGTTTATGGGCTTCGAAATTAGGCTAGTAGGTGCTGAAAAAGTTGTGGAGGATTGGGAGTTAGGGTTTATGGGTTCTTCGAAGAGGGTTAGAGAAGAAGATGAAAGTTCTAATGAGTGATTTCGTGAGTTGTGTACTGATCTGTGTGCTCGTGAAATATGAAATACATAGTTATAAGTGCTACGGTTATTCTAACTAAACGTAGCACTTATAAACTACAAGTGTTGCAGTTATTTATAAAACCACATCACTTATTCTAAGTCCTGTGGTTTTTAAAATAACTGCAACACTTGTAGTTTTAACTATTGTGTTTATTTATAAAACCGCAACACTTGGAATGAAGCTATATCTCATATCATTTAGTATTTCAAATTTTATATAGCTGCAACATTTAAGCCGAAACAATTAAATAGTTTTATACTAGTGTAATTGTCATACTTTCTTGGAGTCGAAGTGCTTCCTCACCAAAAAGGCCTATTCCTAAGTCAACGTAAATACATGGAAGATTTGCTTGGGAAAGCTAACATGGCCGAAGCAAAACCAGTCTCGACACCCTTCACTCACCCATCAAGTATAGGGCTTTGGTTGGGAGCCTTCAATATTATCTTTGACACGTCTCGATGTTGCCTTTACTATCAATAAATTGTCGCAATACATGCACAAACCCAGTGACTGTTACAAACATGCGATTGATTTGTTGATTTTATCTTCACTGATTCATCCAGAAAACTAACCTGATCATACGTGAGAATGAGGAGCAGCAGAAAGCAGAAGAGAGAGAGCAGGAGAGAGAACAGAGAAGAAGGGAATGCTTAATGTTTATTGTATTATTATTATCTGTTACCAACTATGTATATATATATATATATTTATATTTATATATACTTACTGTAATACATAACAAACTAATGTTGACTATACAATTCATAACAAACTAGTATATAGGAGAATCTTTCTAGTTAGTTACACCGTTTGCTAGTGTACAACATATGAGCTAGAGCTGCATGCTCCTGTTTTATCAGATAGTCCAACATCCCCCCTCAAACTTGGCTCTGTGTAAAATAGACCAAGTTTGTCAAGTGAATCACGGAACTGAGCAGAGGGAAATATTTTGGTGAGAACATCAGCAATCTGAGAGCGTGTGGGTAAATATGTAAGTTGAATCAACCCTTCCAACACCTTTTCTCGTGTAAAATGGCAATCGATATCAATGTATTTTTTACTTTCATGAAACACTAGGTTCTTGGCAATATGTATTGCACTTTTTTCATCACAATGTAACACTACAGGTTGAAGATCAAGTATGCCAAGTTCTGTCAAAAGTCTCACCATCCATGTAATTTCTGCAGCTGCACTTGCCATGGCCCTGTATTCGGACTCTAAAGAAGATCTTGATACAGTGGGCTGCTTTTTAGATTTCTAGCTGATGGGAGATTCACCTAATTGTATCACATATCCAGTGATTGACCTTCGTGAATCAGGATATGATGCCCAGTCTGAGTCAGAGAAGGCTTATAGCTTTAATTGTTATGAACCCTTCAACAGAATGCCCTGACCAGTAGAATGTGCTAAATAACATAGTGTGTGTTGCAAAGTAGACATATGAGACGTTCTTGGTGATTGCATGAACTGGCTTAAAGCTTGTACTATATAGGATAAATCGGGTCTTGTGTGAGTTAGAAAATTTAGTTTGCCAACTAATTTTCTATACAAGGAGGGATCATCTAGTAGTATCCCTTCATCAGCTTGAAGTTTCAAATTAATGGGCAATGGTGTAACTGCTGCTTTGAAAGTTTTCATTCCACATTCGGCCAATAATTCTTTCATGAACTTTCTTTGAGTAACTACAATACCTTGAGGCAAACGACTAATTTCCAACCCCAAAAGAAGCTAAGATCACCAAGATCTTTAATGCTGAAACATTGATCTAAATGAATTTTGAGACGATCAATAGTTCCAAAATCATCTCCTGTTAGAATTATATCATCAACATAAATGGCTGCAATAGCTATATTACCATCTGATTTCTTGATAAACAATGAGTAATCAGTTTTACTCTGTTGAAATCCCATGGAAGTCAATTCGGATTGCAGTTTGGCAAACCATTGCCTAGATGCTTGTTTGAGACCGTATAATGACTTTTTAAGTCTGCAAACTTGTCCCTTTGAGCAATTAACTCCTGGTATAGTTATGTACACTTCTTCATGGAGATCCCCATGAAGAAATGCATTCTTAACATCTAATTATAACAATTTCCATTGTTTGCTTGCTGCTATGGCCAGTATACTTTGTATTGTTGTCATCTTAACTACAGGAGAAAAAGTTTCCTCGTAGTAAACACCATACTTCTGATTGTATCCCTTAGCCTCTAACCTGGCCTTAAATCTTTCCAGGGACCCATCTGCCTTGAGCTTAACTTTAAATACCCACTTATTCCTTATGGGTCTTTTGTTAGCAGGTAAATCTACAATATCCCAGGTCTTGTTCTGATTTAAAGCACTCAACTCTTTTTGCATAGCTTCTAGCCATCTAGGATCTTGACATGCTTTACTATATGAATTCGATTCCTTGTATTCCGAGGATAAACTGATGACAGACTTAGATTTGAGTGGCAATTTGTTGAAGGTTATCAGATTACACCAATGAACATGAGCAGAATCTGAAGTTATATTAGCAGCTTGACAAACATAATCACTCATCCATAATGGTGTTTTCTTTATTCTTGTAGATGATCTTGTTGAAGGTTGAATAATATCAGTGTCTGCAAGACCCCTATTATAAGGAATTCCAATACTCAAATCCTACAATTCGTTTAAGGAATTATGTTGTTGTACAGGTACAGCATTAGTAGATGAGTCTTCCTTGCCTTGAGATGAAACATGAATAGGATAACCTTCTGTGAAATTACCCGGGAAGATATGATCAAAGTTCTCAATAGGAAGAAGAACTGAAATGGTTGAGTAGATAAAGAAACATACTTCATATGAAAAGGAAAATGCCTCTCATGAAAAATGACATCCCTACTCACAACCACCTTGTTTGTGGACAAATTGAGAACCTTATACCCTTTCTAAGTCATTGAGTAACCAAGGAACACCATAGCTTCTGCCCTTGGATCAAATTTACTCCTGTTTGGTTTTGGAGTTGAAACGAAACATAGACATCCAAATGTCTTGATGTGATCAAGATTAGGAACCTTACAAAACAATCTCTGGTGTGGAGAAATGTGTCCCAAAGAAGGCAAAGGCATTCTATTGATCAAGTGTGCTGACATGAGACACACTCTCCCCAAAACTTCTCTGGCAAATTGGCTTGAAAATAGAGTGCCCTTGTTGTTTCCAACAAATGCCTATGTTTTTTTTCAACAACACCATTTTGTTGTGGTGTATGACTACAACTTGTTTGATGTTCAATGCCTCCTTTCTTGTATATTCTTACAATCTTCCCCTCACATAACTCTTGCATTATCTGTTCTAATACATTTTATTTTGCATTAAAACTAATTTTCAGCAAAAATGATGAAATCATCAAGTATTTGTACAACATCACTTTTATGTCTTATCATGTGTACCCAAGTGTGTCTTGTAAAATCATCCATAATAGTGATGAACATATTAAAGCCATTATATATTCTATGTTTATATGGGCCCCATAGATCAACATGAATGAGCTAGAATGGTTTGCAAGTTTTTATTTCACTTTTGGGAAAAGAAAGTCTGCACTATCTAGCTTTGGGGCAAACTTGACAGATGTGATCCACCAGATCTTTATCACCAACATTAGGTACTACATGTTTTATTAGGCTAAAAGGCATATGACCTAGTCTTAAGTACCAAAGCTTAGCCGAATTATGTACAAAATAGTTAAAGGAAGAAACATTATTTTCCAATAAGGGAGCAACATGGAAGGACTTATCTTGAGTTTAAATGTTGCATCTTGGCCTTGAATTTGCACCATCATCCACAGAATAGTATAGGCCAGAATAGAGATCACTAAGAACATTCTCCTTCCTCAAGATAGGATCCTGAATGAAACATGAGTCAGCATTGAAACTGACTTTGCAATCCAGATCTTTGCATAACTTATGAATGGAGATCAAATTGAAGTGAAATTCTGGTACATATAGAACATTCTTGAGACATATAGATTTGTTTAATTGAATGTCTCCAACACGTGTCACTAATACCTTTCTTCCATTAGGTATAGTAATCTTATTATCTTCACCTTGTAAGGGTCTATGATTAGCAAATAAAGCTAAATCATGACATATATGATCGGTGGCTCCACTGTCAATTATCCAGCCACTATGAAAATGAGAAAACAGGCTGAATTTACCTGCTGCGTGTGTTCTAGCAGTAGAGATTTGTTGAGGAGAAGCTTGTGAGATTGGAGATACATCTTGCTGCTTTTCTAGCAAAGAGAGTAACTGACTATATTGTTCTCGTGTAAATGTTACAGTGACTAAATCATCATTTTGAGTTGAATTTTCTTGATTTTCATCCAGCTGAGATGTATTGGCAAATCTTCTCTTGAAGTTTGAGGGATAACCATGTATTTTATAACACCCGTCTACCGTGTGCCCATTCATCTTGCAATGTGTGCACGTGAGATTGAGATTTCTTTTATATCCTGACACAAATCTGTTATTGCCTCTATCATACTGTTGTTGTCTTTTATTCATTCCAAAATTCTAAGATCTTATGGCATTACCATCAAACTTCCTTCTCTCTGCACTAAAAACCATTCCATCTGACTGTGAGTGAGTCATTTCACTAAGTTCCTTGTGCTTCTGTTCTTAAAGTAGCAATCTGTATGCTACATGTATCTGAGGCAGATGACTCATCATTAGGATATTACTACGGACTTGCTAAAACTTGTCATTTAGCTTCATAAGAAATTGAAGCAACCGTTGATCCTACTGTATCTTCATGAATTTTGCACACAAATTGCATACACAACTATTACATTCACATGTTGGAATAGGATTTACATCATCTAACGCATCCCATTTCTCCTTGATTTTTGCAAAAAATTCAGCAACATCATCATTTCCTTGATATATCTTGGACAGTTCTTCCTGTATTGCAAATAATTGGGTAGAGGATATTTGCCCATACCTATCCTCTAAATCTTTCCATATCTCACTTGCATTCTTATAGAAGAATACACTCTTCTTTGTGATAGGTCCTAACGTCCATAACAACCATCCTATTACCAAATTGTTGCACCTCACCCAAGCTTTAAACGTATCATCAGTAGTGCTTGGTTTAGGTAAAGATCCATCCGCCAACACCATTTTGTTCTTTGTTGTTAATCCAATTATCATTGAACGCTTCCATGAGCACCATCAAAAACTTCAGATATAAACTTCTGATTATTATTATCAGACGGATTGATGTAATAGACACTGCTAGGATCTTGAGTTAATTCCATCTTTTCTTTCACAAATCGCAATGCAACAATTTCAAGATATCTCCAAACAAGAAATCCACAGTCCAACAGCTATCAAGAAGAAAATCCTTGAATTATGTTTAATCAGGATAAATGACAATGTGATTGTGATCGATCATCAACAGAACTCCAATTATCATCACAATCTACTTCAACCTCAAATTAAACAACAACTAACTATCAATTAAGAACGATCGCAACACAGATATTGCAAGATCTCAGAAGGAAAATGCGAGAAAATAAATCTCACACAAAATATTGAAAGAATTTGAGCTGAGGACACAGATCAAAATTGACCTCACAAGAGAACACAAAACTGCTCTGATACCATGTTACAAATATGCAATTGATTTGTTGCTTTTATCTTCACTGATTCATCCAGAAAATTGACCTGATCATACGTGAGAATGAGAAGCAACAGAGAGCAGAAGAGAGAGAGTAGGAGAGAGAATAGAGAAAAAGGGAATGCTTAATGTTTATTGTATTATTATTATCTGTTACCAACTATGTATATATATATATATATATATATATATATATATATATATATATATATATATATATATATATACACTGTAATACATAACAAACTAATGCTGACTGTACAATTCATAACAAACTAGTATATAGGAGAATCTTTCTAGTTAGTTACACCATTTTCTAGTGTACAGCATACGAGCTAGAGCTGCATGCTCCTGTTTTATCAGATAGTCCAACACTGACTTGCACTGGGCAGCTCTCAAAAGACTACTACGCTATCTAAAGGGCATGACACAGCATGGCATTATCCTTCATCGAGACTCACCTTTACACTTGCATGCATACTTGGATGCTGGTTGGGTAGAGGATCATGACTCTTATATCTCGACACCGGGTTATATTGTCTACCTTGTCCGCAATCCTTTGTCCTGAAGCTCAAAGAAACAACGAGGTCTTGCTCGATCATCAACTGAAGATGATTGCCGAGATGTAGCTTCAGCAACTACGGAAATACTACTCCTATCCTTGCTCTTCGAGCTCCGCATTTGTCTAGTACATACACCAAGTATTTATTGTGACAACCTAAGTGCTACTCACTACTCGGCTAACCCAGTGTTTCACTCACGAATGAAACATCTCGCCCTAGCTAGCATTTCACTTTGTACTATGAAGTTGTCCTTGACATTCTTTCATCTTCCGATCCGCTTAATTTTGTTAACACCCAATAGCCTTCTAGACTCTACAACTTAATTTCTGTACACAAGTCTTTGCATTGTCATATACTCCCTGGTCTCTTAGAGATTTTCCCGTTTGACCATTCTTTATGAGAGTTCTTTTGTCAAAACGGGTCAATCATTGGGGGGACCGGGAGTGATAAAAGACAAAGGCAGGTGAAGATAAAAGGAGAAAAATAATGAAACTTGGCGCGCCATGAAGATTTCCCCTACACTTAGATAATCAGCTAATGCCACAATAACTAGTTGACAATAGTATATGTAGGATAGATAATGACTACTAATAAATTACAGCGTCACATAGATTAATTTCCTGTTGTAAGTGCGGAATGAGTCATGAACTAGTACACAACAAACTTTTGGCGTCATCATCATCACTATTTTGGTTCTATCTTAAGTGACATCGATCAGTTCTCATGAGGGGCAGTCGTACTTAAAATAAGGATTACATAGTTAGTTCGGAGCCTGACTTAGGGATAACAATACATTAACCGACAATAAAGAGGATCATTAATGCAGTGTCCAATGTGAGGATTTTTCAGCAATAATGTGGGTTGTAAATGTTAATTTATATAAGAGGTTGTTTGGATCAACATCTGATATATACTACTCTTCAAGTATTTATATATTCGGGAGTAAAATAGGTTTTTTCTTTTTTTGTGAAATTGTAGTACCCTACTTGAAAATAAAGTTACATATGTTACATTCCAAGTAATGGTCATGCCTAATTCGAGAAACAGCGGCCAATCCAAATATACATGATGTAGTCACACTTAAATGTCAAACTCTAGTCCAATCTGGAATGATTTTTAACTTACCCTTCTAAAAAGATGCATCTACGACACACAAATGAGAAAATTACAAGAAAAAGGTAAGCTTTTTAACGTATGTACAATTTTCAAAGTCTCTAAGATCAGATTCGATTTGCTCGTGTTATTTGATGAGTTTTTTTCCTTTCAAAAAATAATAATAAAAAGATGAATGCATGACAATGAATCATATTTATTATTTAAAGGTATTGATGTAGCAACCATGCAACTAGTAAAAGCACAACTAGATGACTAGAATTATATTATAAGGTCATGTAATTTGCATATATGGACGAAAACGCTGATAAAAGTAAGTAGTAGTTGAACACTTGAACACCCAAAACATGAACCTAAGCTAGGCCAAAAACAGAGGACGACGTCTGATCAGTCACTGTATAATCCAAGTCATTGATCGAACACGACTATTCGACGCGGTGAAAGGTTATAGAAATAACACAGATCAACGACATACACAAAAGTTGCCCCTTTCCTTGACAGAGAAGAATTGCTGATCATATCAATTCAGCTCAGCTCATGCAAGTGTACGTCTTTAATTTGTTTGTGAGTAGAATAAGAAGTGGCCGCCATTTTCGAACTCCAACACACTCATAGTTCTCATTTAACTTTTTCACGATTTTCAACTTTAAACGTTTTATCTCCTAATTTATAAGGAAAAAAAATTATAAAAACTTAATATTTTAAAAATTTACATTGAAATATATATGGTAAATCTCAATTAAATATCTTATTCTTTATAAAATAATGAAAATTTATAATTAATTTTTTCAAACTTTAACTTTATATATAGAGATTATATAGAAATAGTGTAAAAATTAAGGTACAGACGACGCTTGTGTCTTTGACGCTAATCTATTTGCTTTAATATTTCTTCTTTAGTCCTTTTTTACTAGCTGTACTTTTTATATGTCGACTTTCCAGCTATCTCAATTATCATAGAAGAAGATTGAAACTTTTTTGACATTCAAATTTCAGTGCATTGCATGCAACAAAATCTGAATAATTTTTTATTGGTGTTTGAAAACAATTGTAGTGCAGGATAGGATTAATTGCATCAGTTTCATTAACAATACTGCTAAATTTCAACATGTTCTTAGCTTTCCAGTATGTTTCGATTATTCAATTAAGTAGGGATGGGGATGGTCTTGCGCCTTAATTATGCAATGTGCACAAGCTTTATGTAAAAAAATGCCAAATTGTCAAGAAAGTGGTATTTTCTTCAAAGTTTTTGACACATATTCAAATTAAAGATATTCGATTATTCCATACTATTATCTCAAAGAAGTTTTTCACCATTACTTCGATCAATTGGTCAATTGTAAGGTAGACTAGCCTGATTAATATATACCATTCTATATTGGTTGTAAAGCTGTCAAAATCTGACTTGAACTAGTAAAATCGAACTGTTCCGAAAAAGAACCGAACCGTTAAAAACCCATTTGTTGAAAATTGAAAACCGAATCAACCCTATTAGATGAAATCTGAAACTCAACCGAGCTGTATTTTGGAAAACCGTTAATGTTCGTAGCTATTATCAAGCCGAACCGTTATAACCCGAACCGATAACATCCAAACCGAACCTTTGTAAACCAAAATCGTTAAAACCCAACAAAAAACCGAAAAACCCGAACCGTTTACAACCCGTAAACTGATATGATCGAACTGTTTAAAACTCGTAACCGTTATGACCGAACTGTTTATAATCCATAAACCGTTATGACTAAACCGTTTACAATCCGTAAACCGTTATGACCGAAACGTTTACAACCCGAAAACCGTTATGACCGAAATGTCTACAACCCGTAACCCGTTATAACCGAATCGTTTAAAATTTGTTACCTCCACTCTACATTTTGTGTTTTTTAATACATTTGAATATTTCATATATTATCTATATTCCTTGAAAATGATCTTTCCACCTAGTTCTAATCTAATTATGACATACATTAATATATATGTTGTTCTTCCACTATAAGCATCATAACCTGACTTTGAGATCCTTTTTTTAGATACTACAATTATGTAATAGCGTGGAATTGAACCATTACAAAGCTAGTAAAATGGTAGGATTTGAACAAATAGTGATAGTCACAAAAATCAGTACAACAAATTTGGAACATTACATTAAAAGCACCTAAAGGCGCTAAATCAGTACATCAAATCTGGAACATTACTTTCCACCGATAGATAAAGACATGACTACAACTTGCTTTAATAATACTCACAAAAATAAGATCCACAAAAACTATTGATTAATAATAATACTAAGTTGGGACATTACATTAAAAGCACCTAAAGATGCTAAATCCCCGAAGTGACTGAACAGCCAAAGCATCACAAAAATCAGCTGCAAGCAAGTGAGAGTGGTAGAGAAAGCACATAAATATCCATCAATAAGCATACTAATACATGCTGCAACATCTATCCATTTTCTCTATAAAGTAGCAATTAAGATTGCAGATTAGTCACAATTTTAGGAACAACAATTAAACATCAAATCATATTAGTCACTGCGTTTGAATTGATCCAAATTTAATTTATTGATTACATTTCATACCATTTTGATCATAACCAACACTTTCAAGACCACATGCAACCAAGAAGCAATAGAGCAGCAAAACTAAGGGTGGCAAATGGATCAGGTCGGGTCGAGTTCGTGTTCGGGTCATCTATTTTTGGGTCAGCTATCCCCCAACCCAAATCTGATCCATTTAAGTTTTCGAGTTGAAAAATCCAACCCAAACCTAACCCATTTAATTTTGGGTCGGGTTCTTGTCAACCCATTTAAGTTTTTGTGTCGAAAATTTTAATCCTACCCACTATTTACAGGTCGAGTTTGGGTTAGTTTTTGCCACCCCTGATATGTGGTTATTCAATAGAGTGGCTGAAAAAAAAGAAAACTTTTAGAATTGAAATGAAATGGCTAATAAGTTGACATTAGTAGTTTAATTTTCTTTTAGTGTTTTAATTTGGTCTTGGATTTTAGGAAGAATGGGTACTGGCCAAGTAAATTTTTTTTAATCTACTTAATATAGTTTGGTTATAAGGTTGGGTTCGGGTTGACCCGACCTGATTTTGACCCAAAAATAGTTTCGGGTTACGTGGGTCATTTTCGGGTTGGAAATTTCAACCTTAACCTAACCCATTTAATTTTGGGTCGGGTTCGTGTCAACCCATTTAAGTTTTTGTATCAGAAATCTCAACCCTAACCCGCTATTTTCGGGTCGGGTTCGTGTCGGATTTTCAAGTCGGGTCAATTTTTGTCACCCCTAAGCAGAACTAGCAAATAGCAGAGCAGCAAAGTTAGTATCTTTCAACCTCTTTCTAATATCATTTTCATCATAGAGGTTGGTGGAACTAATACATACTACATGAAAACGACGTTACATCTTACAACAATAGAAGTACTACATATTTGTTATATGCTTATATGAGTTATATCAGTTTAGTTGTACACATCACACTTGTAATCTTGTAAACATATAAATGATATAGTTTACCAGTGGATTAGTACATAATTACTTAATTAGATATGACTCTATGAGTATGTGACTATTATGAGCATAGTTACATAATAGTGTACAAGACTACTCGGTAATAGCATTTGATATATGAGACTTAAGTTAAAAGTTGCTTTATGTTATTAGTCTTATCAGTGACTCAAGCCTTAAGGCTAAACCAATAAAATGATATACATATATAATAATCTCATGATTGTCATTATATATTTAAATAATAATTATTATTAGTATAACACAGTAATATTGTTATTCTACTTCATAACAATATTTGGTACGATTTTCAACACTTATGTTTAGGAGCTTGATCAAATATATTATTAATTATACATTGACTGTGTTATAAAATAAAATTGGCTAAGAGCCTTAGAATGACAACGCTTATAAATAGGTAAAAGTTAAATAAGAAGGGTACTTAAAATGAGAAGGATGAGAAGACATATTGACTCTTCATCTTCTAAATCCAACGGATGATATTTTACATATACATAGTGATCCTTTTTTAACTCATAGTGACCAAATAAATTTTTTCACTATAATGACTCTTTTTATTGTTTTAGTGACTTCTTTTATTATTATAGTGACTCCTTTTATTATTATAGTGACCATTTCTTATTATTATAGTAACCATTTTTTATGTGAAATCTCTAGCATAGGATCTTACCATTTGAAGGGCCAAAATCTCTTCTTATTCTTCTTATTTAAAGCAATATATATATATATATATATATATACATATATATATATATATACATATATATATATACATATATATATATATACATATATATATATATACACACACACATATATATATAAGAACTTTATACTTATATAAGAACTCTTGTGTATATAAAAAAAAATAACATTCTCCCACTGTTGATTATAAGATCTAATGGCCCATGATGTTTCAGCTTTTAATGGCAAAAGTGGAATTTATTAGAACTATTCTATACTCTAACTACCAATGTACAACATCTTTCCTCTATATTTTCAAAACTCATGATGTACGTACATGACCTTGTTTTTCGTGATATTGGAAACTTTCATCTTCTGAAAATTTATTCTATTGTTTTAAAACTTAGTACAGATTGTTCCAAATTTCTATTGTTCTAAAATTTAGTACTTGTGTTCTAAAATCAAAACCCAAACCGAATAGAAACAACAATAAATAAAACCAAACCAAACCAAACCGATAATTTTTAAAACTGACCCGAATCGAACCGCTAAAGAAAGTAAACCCTTAAAAACTAACCCGTCAAAAACCAAAAACCAATAAACCAAACCCAAAACTAAACTGTATAATCAATTGACACCCCTAATTATTTGTAATAGATGAGTTCCATTTCTAAACCAACCTCGAGAATAGATCAAGGTTAAGTCCCTCAAACTTTTGACTTCTAAAGTTATATCAAGTCTAGCTCTAAAATTTGAATCCGATGCCTTTATATAGGATGACGACTATACTAATCATCTTAATAAATTTCGATTATTTTTTCTCGTGTTTTAAAGTTTCTTAAATAAATTTAGATGGCTACTTGTAGCTTTTGTAATAAGTCTTTGGTTACACAAGTAATTTCAAGCCACCACAAAAAAAAAATTTGAACAAATCTAGGGCACCAAAACCAAAATGATTAGGCCATTAGCCCCAAACCAAAATGGATGAGAAATGTATTCAAGTATTCTCTTAGAAATAGGAGTTTTTATGATTTGAGTCAACTTTGTATTTTTAATAGCTTGATTTGAGTCATTAACATTTTAAATTGATCTTGAATTTGACTGAGTTTTGACAAAGTTGATATCGAGTAACTTATAAATTATCTTATTTTTAATCTTGATAACACTCTAGGTTAGTGTAGAGTATATGTTGAATTTAGGCATATTGTATATTATGAACATAAACTTATTGTCAACTCAAATCGTCAACATCAAGTTCCAATTTGATTCAATCTCACTCTAGTCTAACTTTTATCGAGTCAACTTCGAATAATTCGGGAGTTGTATCATCTCATTAACACCCTTAAATTGGAGGATTAAGAGGCTGAGCTACATACGCATAAAGGAATGAGGCTTAGTTTTTTAGTGGGGAGATAGTCATTGTAGTGTGTTAGTAACATAAAACTATTTAGTTAAATCAACAATCGAGATTTTTTGTTTTTTGTTCTATTTATATCATTCATTAATTTTTAAGTACACCTTAATTTTTGCAGGTACATGTAAGAACCCCCTTATATGAGAACATTTTGCCAAATAAGAACTAATCTTACACCATACAACCCCAAAATCCAACGGATAAGGTTGAGAGAAAAAGAATGCAAAAGTGTAAATAATGACAAAACTGACACACTTCTTTAATTTAAAAAAAACTGACACACATTTTCCCCATTTCCAGAAATATACGTAGACAAAAATCACTTTTTGCAAAACCCTAGGAAAAAGTTATACTTTCTGACATCATTTCAGCTGTAATTTTCTCTAACACATCTATTCTATTGTTCTAAACTTTTGTTCTAATGTTCTACACTTTTGTTCTAATGTTTTAAACTTCTGTTTTATTGTTGTAAAAATCTTTTTTGTTGTTCTAAACTTTTATTCTATTTTTCTAATGTTCTAAACTTCTATTCTATTATTCTAAACTATTATTCTATTTTTCTAAACTATTGTTCTAATATTCTAAGCTGTTGTTCTATTATTCTAAACTATTGTTCTAAACTTATGTTCTATTATTCTAAACTATTGTTCTAATAATGTTCTAAGCTTTTGTTCTATTACTCTAAACTATTGTGCTAATGTTCTAAACTTTTATTCTATTTTTCTAAACTTATATGTAATTGTTCTAAACTTTTATTCTATTGTTCTAAAGATTGACACATATGTTCTAAATATTTATTCTATTGTCTAAGGTTTAATACTGATGTTTTAAAATTTAATACTAGTGTTCTAAGGTTTAATCCTAATGTTTTGAACATTAGAACAAACGTTTAGAACAATAGAATATAAAAGTTTAGAATAATAGAATAGAAGTTTAGAATATTAGGACAATAGTTTAGAACAATAGAATGGAAGTTTAGAACATTAGAACAATGGATTAGAAGTTTAGAACATTTGAACAATAATTTAAATTAATAAAACAGAAGTTTAGAACGATAAAACAATAGAACAGAAGTATAAAATAATATAACAAAAGTTTAGAATATTAGGACAATAGTTTATAACAATAGAACAAAAGTTTAGAACATTAGAACAAAAGTTTAGAACCTTAAAATAGAAGTTTAGAACAATAGGCAAAAGTTTACAACGTTAGAACAATAGTTTAGAATAATAGAACAGAAGTTTAGAACGATATAACAGATCTGTATAACAATAGAAAAAAAGTTTAGAACATTAGACCAAAAGTTTAGAATGTTAGAATAGATGTTTAGAACAATAGGCAGAAGTTTAGAACATTAGAACAATTGTTTAAAATAGTAGAACAAAAGTTTTAGAACATCAGTACTAAATTTTAGAACAATAGAATAAATGTTTGAAACAATCTGTACTAATTTTTAGAATAATAGAATAAATAATCAGAAGATGAAAAGTTATACGTATATCATGATTTTTGAAAAATTAGAGGAAAGGTGTTGTACAGTAACTGTGAGAGTACAAAAAAGTTCTAATAAATTACACTTTTGCCATAAAAAAGCTGAAACATTTTGTGCCATCAAACTTTTCTAATCAACGGTGAGAGATCGGTTCTCATCATGTTCTAAAAGGTTCTCATATAAGAGGAGGGCTCCCCTATATATATATATATATATATATATATATATATATATATATATATATATATATATATATATATATATATATATATATATATATATATATATATATATATATATATATCTGTGTGTGTGTGTGTTTGTGTATATATGTATAAACAAACACGAAGTATAATAGACTAAAAATTTTGATTTTTCCCTATGTTTTCTAGGGGAAATTTGAGTTGTTTATTATCCACTCGAATTCCACCTAAATTGAGTTTTGACCTAAATTTTAAGCAAATCAAGTTTAAACTATTCACAAATAACTCAATTCAGTTAATACCCAAGTAAAAAATATGGCTAAATTACTTAGAATAGACCACCATATGTTTTAGGTATCCATAGGCTATCCAAGCCCATCTATAAGTGGATATTGTCCATATTTACTAGGGATGGCAATTCAATCCGAGTTCGATCCGATTCGAAGGAAAAAGTCCGATCCAAGCCTGTTTAAAAAAACTCCGACTCCGAATCCGATAAAAAAAACTCAAACTCCGAATAGGAGATGGATCGGATTCGGATATTGTATTACATCCGACCTGATTGTGATTCGAGTTCGATTGTCCGATCT
Organism: Dysphania ambrosioides; assembly: GCA_026401315.1. Classification (NCBI taxonomy): domain Eukaryota; kingdom Viridiplantae; phylum Streptophyta; class Magnoliopsida; order Caryophyllales; family Amaranthaceae; genus Dysphania; species Dysphania ambrosioides. The sequence continues at coordinate 21,906,172 of CM048664.1, read as the reverse complement.
GAATGAGTAGTATTAAGGATAATATTAAAATAAACAAATATAATAACCCAAAATAAAAAAATTAAATAAAAAAATAAATAAACCAAGGTATTTGCTTGTGTTGTATAATTTTTTTAATTTACTATATATGTTATAAAGGAATTATAGTACTAGTAATGAAATTAATAAAAAATAGGTAAGAAAATATTATTTTTTGGATCGAATTCGAAGGTCAGACGGATCGGATTCGGAGGTCCGACGGATCGGATTGGATTTGGAGGTCCGATGGATTCGGATTCGGATCCAAAATTAAAGTATGCAAACTTGTCGGATCGGATTCGAATTTTGTTGGATCTGCTCCGACTCTGATCCATTGCCATTCCTGATATTTACCATCTTATCCCAATAAACCACTTACAATTCACAATAAAATGAAAAAAAAAAAAGTAGATAGAACTACATGAATCTTGAGCTATACACCTACACGTGGAGAAATAAGAAATGGAAACGTATTCCCCAAGAACAGAAGCTATTGTAATGCTTTGATGCTCGTAGAACTAAAATTTCTAATCTTTACATAGCATAACTTAGGGTTCTGACTTTACAAGTATCAATGAACTTTTAATTCTCAACTTGGTAGCTAGTGGACTACGACCTTAAACCCTCACGCAAGCGCAACTAATAATGGGAGTGCATTAAACTAATTTTTTTTATATATAATTATGCACTCTCCATAATCCGCATTAAAATAATCTTAACCACTTGATTACTTTCACACCAAAATCATCCACAGAATTTGCAAAAAAGAATATGGCAGATTAAATGGGATAGATTTATCTAACATGAGATGTAATGTTAGTACTATGTTTAATTAAGAATAATTAGAGGATTAGAACCATGACAGTGAAATGTTAGGTGATTATGAACTTATCCTATTAGAATAATTGACTTGGAGATAAAAAGTTATATGATCTCAGCAAAAAAAAAGAAAGAATTGAAAAATAGATGAGAAACTTGTGGCTGCTCAAGTGACATGAAACTGAGGTGATACATAGTTATGGTAACAGGCAGGTATCTAAAGCATTATATAATTCTATTGATATTCTGATGTGAAGAAGATTCATATTGTATAAAAATTTGTGGACTGAAAGCATTTGCGTGGGACTCACAGTTTGGCATCAGACATAATTTGATAAGAAAACTGAGCACTTAAAAAACTGGCAACTTCTTAACGTTGCCGGCTTAAATTCTTTGCCTCTTTAGCACAGATGACAGAGACTATAATTAGATCGTAATCTAGTGAACTTGATTCCAATATTCATATGCGTTGAATACATTGATTTTATCTTGCAATAGATATGGAAATATTTTTTGATTGTGAAGATAAAGATGATTCTTAAAAGTAAATTAACGAGCAAGCATCCGATCTTATACTTAATTTATGGAATATCGATATATAGTAACGAGGAGTTTCTAATTTATATCTGAAATAAATATATCGGGGCACATTTTTATAATTTCATTTCCATACCTGAGATCATAATGTCTATACCTGATAAATAATTTTTTGTATTTTTATATCTTCTATATTTCTATATCTGATATAAAAATACTTATATCTGAAATCTCAATATTCTTATATAATTTATATCAAGTATGAATTAAAAAAGCATCTATAGTAATACTCCCTATGTCTCATTTTATTTGCTACATTTAACTTTTCACGGTCTCCAATACACAACTTAAAATATTTTTTTTCTCTAAATTCATAATACAAAAAATTATGAAAACTTAATATTCTAAAAATTTACATCGAAATGCATCCAACATGTTCTTACTTAAATATTTTATTTGTTATGATATAATAAAAATTCATGGTAAATTTTTTTAAACTTTTACTCGAAAAATTAAAATGTAGCAACTAATATGAAACAGAGGGAGTAGTAAGGTACTTAGATTGTTGTGATATTGTAAGAGCAATAATAGAAGTTTGCCTTAAGACTCAAGGATATATTAGTGCTTTGCTGTCTTAAGGATTCTTACACAGGTGCGCTTGATCTCAAAAAGCATCAAAATCTTTGCAAGGAGCATCATGTACCTAGAATATGAGTTATGCATCTATATATTAGGGATTTATGTGATATATGTTTAGTATGTTTAGGTCGTTAATAATAACGTGATTTGGGTCGTGTCAAATTGGCGTGTCGTTCGGGTATTCTTGCCTAAATTTTTTGTTGTTCGCGACCTGGCCTTCGGCCCACTCCACGGATAATGTGTCGTATCACGACCGTACTTGTGTCGTAGCGTGTCAAAAACATGTCTACTCAGCTCGCATGTCGGCCTAGCCCATGCCAAGCACTACTCACACATTCTTCATTTCTCATCTTCTCGGTGGCCTATCTCTCTACTCCACACTTTATCTCTCTTAAAAATATTTGTTATAGCATAACAAATTTAGCTAATGACAAACAACTAGAAAGATAATGGAAAAAAAAGAGTTAAAAAATGACAAGAGAATACAATTAAAAAAGTTAATAGAAGTAATTGATTTTCAGTTCAACCAAACAGCGGAAAATATTTAAATGTAAAATTAATTTCCATGCAACCAAACAACGTAAAAGATCCATGAAAATAAGTTTTCCACCGTAAAAAGTTTTCCATGAAAAACCATTTTCAGCTAAAACGTTTTACACCCTACTAAACGGAGGCTAGAAGTGAATTAGTATTGTTGTATATATACTAATGTCAATGATCGGTAGGGAAACACATTACCCTAAAACTTGTCAGCCCCAGCTCATAAAAAGGCTTATACATAAAAAAAAAAATGGCCTAATCCAGAATTCTGCAGCAGATCTTAGGACAACGATAGAAAATGTAGAAATATTTTCTATAGCTAGGTTTTAAAAATATCATGTAAATATAATTTTCTCATTATTATGTCTTATATTTTAATGATTAAGGTCTTCCATCCAATAACGAGAATACCTCAAATCAACGGGATTAAGGCAATATAATGTTTCATTTGTTTGATAATGGCTATGCAACATCAAATTGTTGAGTCGAGGAAGATCCATCTTATCAGTGACTCCCACCTTTTGATAAGTATCGTGCAAATAAAGATTATACACACGGTAAGAGCTTTACAAGAAAAGAGAAATCTTTTTGACATGTGTACAATTTTCAAAATTACCAAAGACCGGGTTTGATTTGCCTCGTTGCCTAGCCAAATCTAATAGACGTATTTTAATTTCTTTTAGTATTATTTTTTTAGTGTTTTCTCTCCTCAATGTAAAAAAAAGGTCGAGTTGATAAAGAAAAAACAAGAGCAACTCCTTTACCAAACTTTTATAAATTATATTTGCATGTGGAAAGTTTGGAAGACAGGAAGTGAGCCAATTAGGCAATGGGTCATGCCGTGAAGGCTAATAATCACTCGTAACTTTTGGGTGCTAAGCAAGATTTTTGTGGTTGAAAATCTAAGATAAGAAAAGCAAAAGGTAGGTAAGACTAGTAATATATTATTAGTGGTGTACGTATATTATTTAATTGCACTTGTGGATGAGTTTGCAGCCTCAAAGATTTTCCACAACTTTTTATTGGATTACAAGTCCTCAGAGTTCTTCTGTCTGGCTATTATTTGTCCAACTGTTTTCAGTGATTGTTGTTGCGGTATCGAAATGGATGATGGCATAATATATGGAGGAAACCTTTTGATCTCAAGTCTTGAGCGTGAAAAAATAGGGCACTTAAATCACGTTTGGAGGTGTTTTCAAAGAAACTATCTTTGAAAATAAAACTAGTACTTGTGATGGTGTCGATGGAAGTGGTTCTGAGCATGTGCAGGGTACTCGATTGTAAAGAGTTTTAAATTTGAGGAGCCTTAAAATTCAGATATATTTATACATAGTATTAGTTTTGGTTGAAATACTTATGCTCTACATGAGAGGTTTCAAGTTTAAATCTTTATTTCAACAATCATCTTATATTTGGAAAATAAAGTAGACAGCCTGGTATGAATTTTTTTATCAAATAAAAATTTGGTATTTAATTTATTAAATAAATAGTCAAATTTTGAGAATTTAAACACGACCCCATAAATAATATGAAATTATTGTATCGGCCCTAAACGTTGATAACTTCTGTAAAGATTGTCTAGTGACCATTCCTTAATATGGAATAAGGTGGCTTTTTATAGGAAATCCGCTGTATTAATGGTTGTTCTTGTTCATGACACATTAGTTGTTGAATATTGGCTGGTAGATACGAAGTATATAAAGTCTTTAGGTTTTGTTAAATAGAGTTACCTCCTGTTAGAAAACTAAAAGAAATCGGTTGCCTAGCACGTAGAAAGTAATAACTCTTTTAGCATGGGAGTCGTAGGGAGTTGAATATTATATCTAGAGTGGTAAAATTTTATACTAGTAATCTACTATAGTATAAAAAAAACAAATATTTTGGCAAGACTTATGCATTCATTAATCATTTTATATATGCAGAATATTACTTGTGGTATCTACCGGTATATTTTAAAAGTGAATTAAATGATATCTTAATTAAATTGTTATATAATTGTAAATGGTATCACTTCTTATATAAAAAAATAAAAATTAATGTAGTAATTAGGTAAGTGTTACTATGTGGTAATTGATATATTTAACTTTTCTTCTTCTTTTTCTCATAAAAGATCATGAGAATGAGATAGGGGTGAATGTAATGTTAAACCCATACATACATTTCTATACCATTGGATATATAAGAAAGTTGAAATTCATAGAGAAACAATTGAGAAGATAAACCGTCATTATTTAAAACTATCAAATAATTATGGGTGTCGGACATTGCTCAACTGTCATTAAATTTTCCTAAGTTTCTTTATATACAACTTTAATTGCTATTATTAATGATTTAATTACAACCATCAATACATAATTAATTGACGGTGATATATGAGTTTTTATATAGAAAGAGTTCTTATATAACATAAGAGTTCTTACCTTATATATTTAGAAATGGGATCCGGTAAAAACTCATATGTTATATAAGAATCATGCATATATAAAAAAAAAACCCATCTATTATCATTAATAGTTGATGTATTGATGGTTGTGATTAAAGTGTTTGTAATGGCAAAGTTGTATATAATGAAACTTAAAGAAATTAATTGGAAGTTAAGCTATTTCCGAGACCCATGATTATTTGGTAGTTTTCAATAATGACGGTTTATATTCTCATTGATTTCTCGACCAGCTTCAACTTCTTAATTATTTCTCTGCGAATTCTTAATTGTGATCAAATAATATGTTCTAAAATTCGGTTCGTCTATATTTTGCAAATTCTCAATTCTCTAGGAACTCTCATTTGTATTCATTCAAAGAACCCTTTTAGAACAATAGAACTAAATTTTGGAATAATATAATTAAACAAAAATTTAGAATAGTAGAGAAAAAATTGAATTAAACTAAATTTGAAATAATTGAGATAAAATCAGAATAGTAAAACTAAACATAGAACAATAGAACCAAATTTTAGAACAATAGAATTAAATTTTAGAACAATTGAACTAAACAAAACTTAACTCAATACAATTGAACTAAAATTTGGAACAACAAAATAAAAATTAAGAATAATCAAACTAAACTTTAGAACAATAGAATTGAAATTTGGAACAATATATTTTTAAACTTCAGAACATTCGAACTAAACATTAGTACAATAGACTAAAATTTTGAGCAGTAGAGTTAAACTTCATAAAAGTAGAACTAAACTTTAGAATTATAGAACAAAATTTTGAAACAATAAAACTAAACTTTAGAACAACAGAACTAAAATTCGGAACAGTAGAACTAAACTTTAAAACAACAAAAACAAATTTTGGAACAATAGAATTAAACTTCAGAATAATCAAATTAACTTTAGAACAATAGAAATAAAATTTGAAACAGTAGAGTTAAACTTTAGAGCAGAAGATATAAACTTTAGAACATTAGAACTAAAATTTGAAACAATAGAACTAAACTTTAGAATAGTTTGAATTAAACGTTAAAACAATAGATATCAAATTCTGAACAGTAGAGAAAAACTTTAGAACAATAGAATAAAATTTTTGAACAATTGAACAAAAATTTGGAACATGAGAACTGAATTTTAGAACACCTCAACATGATCAAAACTTTCATTCTAAATTATCAAATTTTAAATAAAGGCTAAATAAATATTGCCACTAATTAAATGTTGCTAATTAAATATTGCCAATATGAGAGAAAAAGTATTGTACATTGTCAATTAGAGTACAGAATAGTTGTAGTATATTACACTTTCGTCATTAATTGTAGAAGCATGTTGGGCCATTATATTTTGGTTTGAGATGGATTCTTATATATACATGAGTTTCTATTGTTTGAAAGTAATACTAAACAGCATATTGTTTGAATTAATGCTTGATAGTATTTTTAAAAAAAAAAGCAAGTTTGTCTCTGTTCCCTAAGAATAAATTATCTTATTTTGAACTTTCTTTCAAACTATTCCCATTTCGATAAAATTCTTCAACACAGCAGTTTTTTTTTTTTAATTTTTTCACACATGTTCTACATACAAATTTTTTTAAAAAATGGTAAGAAATAAAATAACTACCACCCACAATTTTTTTTTTTCTACAAACTTCTTTTCCAAATTAGATAAAACTATATTTTCATTCCTAACTCACCAAATCCCCCACATTTTTGGAAACCCTAGCCTCAAGCATTTGTTAAAATAGCAAAATTTCGTCATGAAAGTGCAGGGGCAAGTATCTAAAAAATATGATTACGCTGAATATATGCCGAATTAGTTAAATGGAATACGTAATGATTTAGTGTGAGAGACATTAAGACAATGTGTCGAAGGTGGAGGACGCTTGCGGTGAAAATACCAAAGTCATAAGGAAAAAAAAAAAGAGGGAAAAGCCACAAAAAAATCAACGAGACAACACTTTTCCTCTTTAACTCTCAATAGCAAGTAGTGTAGCTTTAGAAAAAAATTTGAAAAAAATAATGAGGTAATATATCTAACCAATCTTTATGAGATATGAGGCAACTTATATCAAAGAAGTCGTGATGATTACAACACAATCAAATGAAAAAGAAAAAAGGGCTTACGTAGGTAACAAAAAAAAAAGGCTGGTCTAATTTTTATAATTTTAATTTAAAAATAGTTTTAGAGAAATAAGGCACAATTTTGTAGAAGAAAAAAGTAGATAGAAAGACATCATAGATTTAGATAAATTATATATTTTTTAAAAATATTATAGAATAAATATGTGGGGTTTGATTGTATTTATAATTTATATTTAGCATATCTACATGACTATATAATTCTATTAGATTTTATTTTTAATTTATCAACATATTTTCTTCAACTTTACTTATTAGTTATTAGTATATAGGTTTGTCCTAGATACAATATAGGTCAAAATATTACGTTAATGTCAATTATCAAACTTTTTTCCAAAAAAGTTAATGAAAATATACTAAATTCATATTTTTACAAGTACATGCTAATATTATAATACTAATATTATAGAGAGAATAATTTTCTGCTGAAAGGTCATCTTACAGTAAAATAAATAAATAAACCCATAATTGAGAAGTCAATCAATATACAATTATTTTTGAAAAAAGTATGCAAAGTAGTTCTTAAAGTTAAAACAAGTGCAGAATCTGCGGAAATCAATATACGTGGCATTATTTGTGGAGTAAAAAATATTGCAAACTCTATAATTCTCCCTCTATCTATCTCTTTTTTATATGTCTCCCTATTTAAAATGTGTTACAGAAAATGGAAACAATGCAGGCGCTAAGGACTTGCCGGCCTCTGGAAAACTATTTACTTTGCCTTTTCGAGTGTGCGAAAGTTCATGTAGATTTGCTTCCATGTACCGCTTTTATCGAAATATACATATACAAATATGTAATACAATAGCCAAAGTTGCAAATGCCAAATGACCATGTCCAAAATTATGTGTATGTAACCGACCATTGCCTTATTTTCCAACATCATAAATCTACACAAAATTTGGTTAAGCATAAAATTAAGTTACTACTCATTAGAAGTACGTTCATCTACACAATATTTGCATTTAAACGCTTCAGCTAAATTTTTATGGATACCATACATTATTTGAAATTATTAATTACATTAAAATGACCTTAAGCATGAATTGTTTGAGCTCTTAATTAAGCTTTAAAACAATTTAGGGTCAAGAGCTCGACGAATTAAGGGCTAAAACTTGGCATTTATGGCTTAGTTGAAACCAATTTTAAAATAGATTCGAGCTTAATTACTCGAACAAACTTTCGGTGAATCCTAGCCAAGCGACGAGCTTATACCGAGTCGAGCCAAGCTGCGAGCATTTGTCGAGTCGACCTCGAGCTCAAATTCTAAAATTTGGTGAGTCACGAGCCCGACTTTTAGGTGTATTTTTGGGCTCAACTCGGCTAGTATCCAAGCCTAGTTGGAACAAGGAGTACGTGCTCATGGGAGTAACGTACTAAGCCAAGCGGAAGTCAACAAAAAGAAATGTTTTCAAGTGATGCAATCATTAATGGAAGAAATCACGTTTCAAGTCGATCTTCTAGAGGAACATCTACGTAGTTCCATATCTAGCTGGAAAATACGAATAAGTTGCTGAGCTGAAACTTCAAGAAGAGCTACCAAACACAGAAACTAAATATATGAGTGTATTTTATGATTTATGTAAGTGTTTGAGTGACTTTAGTAGCTGCTAGTCTCAAAGAACAAGTATTATAAATGTGGGATAAAATTTCCTCTTATGTTTTAATAATAATCTTACCGGAGATTATTTAGGTTTTTAAAGAAAATGATTTTATAAAAACTAATCTTGCGTTTTTGTTTTCATAGCTACCTAAGAGTATGCTTTAAGTGGTTCCTAAAATCTCTTTTAAGATATTCTGTTTAAATGTGAATCTTATTCTCCTAGTAATGGATATTTAAATATTTTTTAACATACAATAAAATAATTTTTTTTTATATAGAGAATAAAAAATTATAACTATGAGAATTTTTTTTTATATAATTTTATAATTTTATAATTTATACGACTTGAAAAATAACCATAACAAATATTAGAAATTATAAGTGTCACAAAACCCCAACCAATTTGTAAGACCAAGAGTGCTATATTCTCATTCTTTTTTATCACCAAAAACATTTTTATTTTATTTTTCTGGCAATTTTAAAGTAACCCAATTGTCAATTCCAAAGGAAGCTAAATAATAAGAACTTATTTGCTTTAATCAAATTGCATATTCTTAATTAAACAAAGACATGGAAAACAGGTGGCGAAGCAACAAGTTGATCAACAAATGGGAAGATGGGTTGCCTTTCCAGTTTCCAATGTCAATACCTAAACGCATTCAGTTTACACAAAGCTAAGACGCCACAAACGTAATTGCATGAAAGCTTCCATTTCTGGCACCTTATTCACCTACCATTGTCACTAAGAAGACAAATATAAAGAGGGCTAAGCTAGAAATATGTTTGGAATGCCTCACATTGGTAAATCACTCTCATCACTTTGCGCTGAAGATTTAGGTACCATTACGTACTATCTGCTGTGATTATCCAATTATTATAACTCCGTTAAGCTTTCTTCCTAGCACTAGACCACTAGTGATCATCTCACTCATACAAATTAATGCATAAACACATTAATACTTTTTCAAAACTTAATTAACCCTTCTTTCAACAAGAAATATATTGTGTATATACGGGACACAATAAGTTTTCGATCAAAGTGATCTTTCAATATAACAAAAATTATCTCTCAGCATAACATATGTAAACCTTTACCTCCCAATAATATCCATTTGCATTTAGAAATCATCTTCATTAAGTGTCATCTCTCGTACAGTTGATTTATCACAGTACAATAAGTCTTCAGACATGAATAATACAAGTATATAATATTTTTATACTACTCCATCTGTTTTTTTCTTATTATTTTCATCTTTTTACGCAAATTCCAATGCAAACTTAAAATTCTAATATCTATAATTTTGCATTTGTGAAAATTATAAAAAAAAAACTAGTATTTAAAAAAAATATATATTGAGACAAATCTATCAAGATACCAAATGAACATGATTTTTCATTTAAATTGGGGAAAATTCATAAATAAAGTTTGACTATATAATTTATATAATGTTCTAAATAGGAAAAAAAAAAAAGTATACTATATGATCTATATAACGATTCACCTTATAGATTTTCTTCCTAACACAGGTGTATTCGCATAGTATATTAGTATGCAAAGTTTATATAGTATAAGAGGCTCCAATCATACATGCTATATCGCTGTAAGACAACATCAAGCAAAAAAACAGCATCCCTTTTTTCATAACCTTCGACTATTGGATAAACTATCTTTTAATAAAAAACAAGCACACGCATATTCATTTGCTTTCCAATTTGAAACACGCACAGACACATTTTTACGACAACTATTATATTTGCTTGCGTAAACGTGCGCCTTCCTCTACGTTGTGCTTGAGCGTCGTCGGTCTTTGCCTATAAATACCTCTCTCTCTCAGAGCTTGCTGCTCCATTACCAATTATTCATCATCTTCACAAATTCATACACCCTCAAATTAAAACGTACTCGTTCTCATATCAGATCAGATCAGATCAGATCATATCACATCTGAAGTTTATTATATTACGTTGCATACTATACGATATGATGCATCCAAGTGAGATAATAGGAATAAACTATCTAACTTCCACTCCCGAAATTCCATTCCCTTACCAATTCTCACCCAGCTCAAATTTATTACAGCAGAACAATCTGCTTCAGCTAGCATCAACTTTGATAAATGATAATCTTATTAGTGGATCATCCTTCACAGCTTTTCCATCTACTCAAACTTTGTCTCCTGTTTACATGAGCAGCAACTCAACATCAGACGAATCCGAGGAGGTACAGCACAGTAAGATCATCGACGAAAGGAGGCAGAGGCGGATGATATCGAACAGGGAATCTGCCCGGAGGTCTCGGATGAGGAAGCAAAGGCACTTAGATGAGCTATGGTCTCAGGTGATTCGCCTTAGAAATGAGAATAATAACCTTATTGATAAGTTGAATCATGTATCAGAAAGCCATGATAATATCTTACAGGAGAATGTTAAGCTTAAAGAAGAAGCTTCTGATCTTCGTCAAATGATTACCAGCATGCAGTTAGCTACTACTTACAATGGTTTGAGAGATTTGGAAGATAAACCTTGTAGTACAGCTTATCTTGGAGCTGAATCTTCCAATCAATCCATAACTAGTTCTACTACTGATTTACATCTGTAAAATATATTACTCTTTTGTATGTTAATGTTAGCTAATATGGGTGCATGTAACTGTATAACATAGCCTGTATTTAACAGTTTTATTTTTACCTTTAGTCCCCCTGAGCTTCTCCTATAATACAATTTTCCAGCATCAACTATCAAGTAATGCCTAAGCTCATAAATCCATGTTGGCCTGCGGAATGAATGAATGATCACTGTTCTCGTAATTTTATACCTGATATAAATATATTAAGAAATATTTTATTTATAAAATAAATAAGTGAAACCTAGCTAATTAAAATTTGTAGGATTCTAATTTTATATTTTTCATATATGAGGGACAAGATTATGCATATTGCAATGTTATTAATAAGATTTTGTAAAGTATAAACCATATGGGTAAATCCAACTTTACTGTGTATTCACCCTACGCCGCGTAATTATGTTGGTGGCAGGCAAAGGAATTTGTAAGGATATGATATGATACCGCCTACAATATTCATCTGGAATTATTCCATTTTTTTCTTTTTGTGTATCCTCATCTATTAAAAATTTGTTATTATAAGAGTACGTGTTATAATGGATAATCATTATGAACATTAATGAATAGGAAATGTTCCTATGAAACAACGATGAACTAATTTAACGCACTTAGTGTATGATAATCTACCACTCAAAACTACTCAAGACTTGAGTATCGATCATGGAACGTTAAACAATGTATACTTGAATTTTTCTACTAGGAATTTAATTTGATCATCCCTCTTTTTATGGTTGGGAGAAAATAATAATTTGTGAAAATGGATAATTAATACTACATCGTAAGCTAGCTTAGGTCGCTTTCTTTTCTTTAAGTCGTTTCAAAATTATATACCATTTTATGATATTCTTATTAATACAAAAAAAAAAAAAAAAAAAACACTTGTGTACCAATATTTTCTATTTTCCTCAAACATTATCTATTATTTAGCAATTAATATTTAAAGGACAAACAATAACACGATGTTAATTAATTTAAGTTATAAGTAATTTGATACAGTTTAAAAAGGGTTTTGGGTTCGAACCCTAACGCATACAAAATCCCCATTAAGAACTCACCCACCACAAATTAAATATGCAATACGGGATCATGTCTTTTAATATTTGCTCCATTTTAAATAAAAAGCTCTCACAAAAAATTACGTGATATATAATTGACCAGTTGAGTTCAGGTGTGGGGTGACATCAGGCCCACAAAAAGTCAAGAGTGGTTGCACGCAGTAAGATGAGCAAGTGGACAAGTGAGGGTGGAGGTGCTGGTGATAGTGGCCTATATAAAACTAACACTAATAATATTAATACTAAGGACGTCTACTACCATAACAAAACTAACAAGCTAGCTTAGCTAAACATTTTGTTTTAATAAAGTTCCCACTACCAGTGCTTTGAGAGTACTTGATGTGGTTTTTCCTTTTCCTGATAGTATCAATTCCTTGCCCAACGTCACCTTGCAAAGTAGCAAAAGATATTGTTACAAATTTGGATAGAATTGTTGTCAAATACATGTATTCTCTCATTTCTAAAGTTTTTTGTTTTTTAATTTGATTTTCAAATAACAAATTTTATAAACTTTCACGATGAAATTTTAAAGTTTTACATCATCTCAAGTATCCGAATAATAGTATCGTCAGGATTATCAGATATTTATTATACTATATTTTTAGTATAAACACTCGACTTCTCCTTTTTTTTGGAAAAAGAGTTATGTATGTAAAGTTATTATTATAAAATTTTAAAAAATTAAAGATATATTTTATAAAATGATTATGTTATGTTTATATTCGTAAAATATTTATAAGAATATTTGATTTAATTATATTGATGAAGAGAATAAAGGATGTCCCGAAGTCTCTACTACTATTATTGATGATGTCTTTGTAAAAAAAAAAAATGCTGATATCTCTACCTAAGCTATGTGTGCATTGCTCCAATGATAAATTCTAAGAGTCTCCTGGCCCTAATGACGAATGACAATTTAACATTTTTTGCCAACCAATTTGCATCGGTCACCAACACTTTAGATCAATTATTTCTTCATTGAAAGTCATTGCACCCCTCTGGCCACCCCCACCTCTCTCCCCATTGTTGTGTGGTCTACCAATGCAAAAGTTCCATTAGAGTCGGCCCATGCATATTCATGCATTCATTTTGCCACTTCTTTGTTTTATTTATTTTCATATTTAGTGTATTTCTACTTTACTTTAATGTAAAGTTTCGAATTTATTTGAACGTATTGCATATAGTAATTAATTTCCCTTGGTAGCTCTTAATGGACCTAATCTAGGCTTATTTCGCCTTAACTTACATAAAAAGTCGTTATAAGTCGAAACAAGAACTTTTCACTACCGATTGTATAAAATATATGAGAGACAGATGAATCCCTTTTAAAGAATGGGATTCTATTTTGTTTTTTCAATGTAGGATTATTATATATATGAGAGCGATATAAAAAAAAAAGCGCATTTAAAATGAGAAATATAAAAGGGGTAATCTTTTTAATAAGTGAGAAAGAGAAAGAGAGATCTATGAACTTATCTTCATCTTATGGGAGAAATTATATGCTAAGAATTAGAGCAATGGACTAATAAAGGGTACATTTTCCCATCTTCTTCTTCTAGTTCTTTTTCCACCATTTCTAATTTATCGAGTAAGCTTGACTTCTTCCAAGATCAATAGAAGACGATCTTATCTACGTGATAAACAAACACCAAATGTTAAAGATTCCATTGTAAATGTGGAGTGAATTTTAATTGACGTACGTGTCCAGAAGTGATTTTCAGTGACGCGAATGGTATAGTGTCATATATGACACATGCAACGGTAACTAAAATTACTAAGAAATTCATCCTTTTTTCAAACCACGAAAAGTATGAAATTTTCACTTTTAATATTAGGATGTGAAGAATATACTTCGTTTATCATTTATTAATAGTTTGTCATGATATATATATATATATATATATATATATATATATATATATATATATATATATATATATATATATATATATATATATATATATATATATATATATAGGTAAAAGTTAAAATAAGAAGGATACTTAAAATGAGAAGGATGAGAAGACATCTTGGCTCTTCATCTCCTAAATCCAACGGATAATATTTTATATACTCATAGTGACCCTTTTTTAACTTATAGTGAACAAATAATTTTTTCACTTATAATGACTCTTTTTAATATTGTAGTTACTCTTTTTATTATTATAGTGACCATTTTTTATTGTTATAGTAACTATTTTTTTACATAAAATCTCTAGCGTTGGATCTTACCATTTGAATAAAAATTTAAGTATTACATTAGTATTAGACATTAGTATTAGACCTTAGAATAATAGAATAAACATTTAGAATATATGTGTTAAGATTTAGAACACTAGTACTAATTTAAAACATCAGTATTACACATTAGAACAATATATTAAAATTTTAAAACATATGTGCTAAGGTTTAGAACATTAGTATTGCGTTTTATAACATTAGTAGAACATCAGCTTGTGTTCTAAAAGGTTAGACTATTGTTCTAAATATTAAGTCTATTGTTCTGGGAATGTATTCTATTATTTTGAAATTTAGTTCTATTATTCTGAAATTTAATTCTATTATTCCAAACTTTTGCAATATTGTTCTGGATATTAACTCTATTGTTCTAATTAGTAATTCTCTTATTCTAAGGTTAAATTGTTATGTTCAACTCTATTGTTCTAATTAGTAATTCTCTTATTCTAAGGTTAAATTATTATGTTCAACTCTATTGTTCTAAAATTATTATCTCTTGTTCTAAAAAGACACTATTGTTCTAAATAATAAGACTATTGTTCCAAGTTGTTATTATTTGTTCTAAACTTTTGCTACGTAGTTTTAAATATTAATTGTATTGTTCTAAAAAGTGATTATATATTCTAAGGTTCGATTCTATAGTTTAATTTTGTTGTTTGTATGTTTAGTTCTATTGTTCTAATTATTGTATTGTTCCGAAATTTAATTTTATTGTTTTAAACTTTTGCAATGTTGTTCTGAATATTAACTCTATTGTTCTAATTAGTGACTATCTTATTCTAAGGTTCAATTCTATAATTCAACTCTATTGTTCGTGAGTTTACTTCTCTTGTTCTTAATATTAACTATAGTGTTCTAAAAACTGACACTATTGTTCTAAATAATAAGTTTATTGTTCTACATTGTTATCTCTTGTTCTAAACTTTATTTCTTTTGTTATAAACTTTTGCTACGTTGTTATAAATATTAAATGTATTATTCTAAATATTAATTATATTATTCTAAGTAGTGATTATATATTCTATGGTTCGATTTTATAGTTTAACTTTGTTGTTTGTATGTTTAGTTCCTTTGTTCTAAATATTAACACTAGTGTTCTAAAAATTTACACTATTGTTCTAAAAATGTATTCTATTATTCTGAAATTTAATTATATTATTCCAAACTTTTGCAATATTTAGTTATTTTGTTTTAAATATTAACACTAGTGTTCTAATGTTTCAATATTGTAATTTATTGTTCTAAATATGTATTTATTTTATTATATTTATTCAATACACTGCTCATAATGTTTTAGACGTTATACCTATTGTATTAGCAAATATGTCTACTGTTCTAAATAATATACCTATTGATTTACAATACTAATCAATTATTCTATATATTATACCTATTGTTCGAACATATTATACCTATTGTACTAAAATATAATTCTATAGTTTTAATTATTCTATCTATAGTTCTAATATGCATATTGTTCTAAATATGGGCAATGTTTTAGGCATTATACCTATTTTACTAGCAAATATGCCTACTATTCTGAATAATATACCTATTGTTTTAAAACACTAATCTATTGTTCTATGTATTATACCTATTATTCTAATATGTTTATCTATTGTCCTAATATGTTTACCTATTGTTTTAACATAATATATTTATTGTTCTAAATATATAATTCTATTATTCTAATTATTATAATTATTATTCTAATATGCCTACTATTCTAAATATGTGTAATGTTTTAGGCATTATACCTATTGTACTAGCAAATATGCCAATTGTTCTAAATAATATACCTATTGTTTTAAAACACTAATCTATTATTCTACATATTATACCTATTGTTCTAAATGTTTGTCAATTGTTCTAGCAAATCTGTCTATTGTTCTAACATACTATACATATTGTTCTAAAGTATAATTCTATTGTTCTAATTATTCTATCTATTGTTCTTATATGCCTATTGTTCTAAATATGTGTAATATTTTAGACATTATACCTATTGTACTAGCAAATATGCCTACTGTTCTAAATAATTTACCTATTATTTTAAAAGTACTAATCTATTGTTCTACATATTATACCTATTGTTCTAATATGTTTACTTATTGTTCTAATATGTTTGTCTATTGTTCTAGCAAATCTGCCTATTGTTCTAACATAATATATCTATTATTTTAAATATATAATTCCATTATTCTAATTGTTATAACTATTGCTCTAATAAGTTTACCTATTATTTTAAGCCTTAAGCAAGAAATACTACGACCAATGCATAACCCATAATACTACGAACAATGTTCTATTGTTTACCTATTGTTCTAACGTTCAACATAATTATTAAGCAAGAAATACTACAACCAATTTATAAACTGCTCTAATAATACTTCCAACAAATACGAATACCAATTTTTACAAGAAATAAAACATGTATGTTATGAAACCCGTTTATCAAATTGATAGAATTAAGAAAAATTCAACAACACATCAAAGTTATGAAGAAAACAATACATTAACCTTTTGTAGTTCAATTTCGAAAAGACAATGAAACATTACCTATTATTTTGAATAGAATATAATTCGACTAACTATTGAAAAAACGGCAACAACCTTCTGCAATTCAATTACGAAAATAAAATGAAACATTACTTGTTATTTTGAATATAATATAATTCTACTAACTATTGTAATCTATGGAAACTACTGATTTTTAGGGAATATAAAAAGACTTTTAGGAAACTACCCAATAATCATGGGACCGAATATTTCTCAACAACCAATTAATTTCTGAATTTTTGATATTTGCTACTTTGCCATTGATGTAGTTTAATCACAGCTATCTAAATACACTAAATTAATGGTATTAGATGAGTTCTTATATAAGAAGGGTTCTTATATAACTAAGGGGTTCTTACATAATCCCATATATATATATATAAGATATATATTAAGTCTTTCATTTGCTTCAGTTAAGTTATTATTATTATTATTATTATTATTATTATTATTATTATTATTATTATTATTATTATTATTATTATTGGTTGATCAACATATAGGTGTAATATGCACTTATATGATTGTTTCAAATATAGTGTTTTTTGAAGTTATAGCATGTTATATTGATGGAAAATAAATTAACTTATACTTTTATCCAAAGTTTAAATTTCATATTTAAAATTTTTTGTCATTATGTATGTGATTTTTTTTCTTCTTTTGATGCATGAAATACCCTTTACAAGTGGATTCACAAGAGTGTGGTTACTATGTCAAGCGATACATGTTTGATATAGTTCAAGAACATCATATAGTGATGATCTTACTAAGGTACTTGAGATTTATTTGCTTCTATATTATAATTAGATTGGAAGGCGAGTGCATAGTACTCATTGTACACCTTGATAAAAACGCAAACATTTTAGCACAGAATGCGATATCATTTAATACGTTGTATACGTAATGTACACAAGCTATATTATATTGTACGCGAGAAAATTAAAGTTTTCCACCAAAAATTAGTATTAATGTTTTGTAAAAATAAATGATGAAGCATTGGGATATTATTTTTTTACGTTAGAAAAATATGAATAATAGACCTATTAAATTCTATTTATTTTATTAAGTTTGCATCATATTTTAATTTCTCTCGATTTTCATTTTAATTTATTCAATTCCCATACACTTGTACATTGTGAAATTAACATGTTTCAACCATGATCCTCATATATCAAAAATATTATGTACATTATATGATATGGATATGTTCATCATTTATAAGGGAGTTGTATATTACAAAATTATGCGATTTACATTCGTGTCATTATGATTATAATATGCAAACTCATATTTTTTATGTACATATCATTTTACATTACACAAAAATTTACTGTTTACTAACATGATAGATCTTTAATGTACATTTCTTGTAAATTAAATGTATATCGTATGTATTTTCAATGATCATAATATACTATATGTTGAAAGAAGAAAAATAGAAAAGTCACTGTATCCAGGCGTTAAAAAAATATGGCAGTATGCAAAATAAATAATAAAGCGTTGAAAAAATAAGAATATGAAACTTTTGGCATTCCATATGTTTTATTTTAACCCTGTCCTTTATGGATTCCATTTTATTTTCTTTTGATATTTCATTTCGTTTTTGCTTGGAGGGCGATTTCAATGTACATCTGTTATAAATTACATGTATATTTGATTCGATAATATTGAACATCAGAAATATAAATAATGTACATTAGTGTTGAGTATTTTGTACACTAAACATCTTGGCACACAACTCTCAATGAAAATTTTCTAGCATATGATATTTAGTTAAAAAGATTTACATGTAGATTTGATTTGATTCTAATGAACATCACAAATATTTTGTACATTAAACATCTTGTGCATAGATTTTGCAGTGAGTATAAAATATTCATTGTAATTACATACGAAGTACATTGAAATTATGTAATATGTATATTGAAGTTGTATCATAATTTATGTACACAATATTTAAATATATAAGTACATTTTCTTCGTGTATATATATGTACATTTACAAGAATAATATATACATTTAAGTTGTGAGTAATATACATTATAAGTAATATTGGAAACATGATGGAATAGTCACTAATGTAATTGCATACTGAATTCATAATAAACATGACATACACTGCATATGTATGTAATGTATATTTTCTGTACATATTTATAAATTTTAAAGTACAATGATATCAGAAGACCAGCATTAATACATTGTAAAAGTAAATAATGAATCATTGGGATTCTATTGTTTCCGTTGGAAAAATAAGAATGACGGTTCATTTTCAAATTTTAAATTAAATGTGGCAGTCAATGAATCCTTTTTTGTGGAAAGCTTTAAATTTATCGTGTACATTATACTACAACTTAATATATATTATACACTTCAAACATTAAATGATGTACGCGTAATTAATGCTTTCTTGGCTTGTGTTTTGATCCGGGTGCACCAAGAGCATGTTGCACTCGTCTGCACTATCTAGACAGGCGAGTGCATATGTAGCTTCACATGTAGATGTAAGCCTATTCTTGAGACCTTTTTGGTTTAGTCTTGGGTTAAAAGTTTTTGGTTTAGATATAATTAGTCAACCTTATTCAAAAGATTGATGTGGAATGACATGAGATGATGATGATGATGAACAGGTTTGAATTCTTAGTTAGGACAGTTCAATTACAAGAAAACTCTACCAAAATTCATAAAATATTTTAAAATAAAATCCAAAAGTGATACATTTTAAATAACTTATTATTAATTGTGTTGGAATTTTAAGATCATGAAATAAATTTTTAAAAAAAGTTCCAAATCAGCTACTAAATCTTAATTATTTTACAAAAAACATATATAATAACCAATACCCTAAGAAATATCAACAAATCTGTGTGCAAACACCACAACAAATTTCATAAAACAAGATCTGTTAGACCAATGTCACATCCGAAATCATTTTTTTCTTGAAAACAAGATTGTCATATGCCTACTTAAGTTCCATCGGTTGATCGTTGTTCCTAACATGGTCATCATATATAGACGAAGACTCCACCTTGATCACTAACATTTTTAATCTAAATAGCGTCAAACTTAAATTGAAATAAAGTTTGAATAAAATTCCAAGTTTATTTTTGAGAAATTTCAAACTCTAAATTAATTTCAACAAACAGTGTGCCAAATCTCGTTTTTTCAATTATCCATCATATACAACAATCATATTCTTTGTTTAGCTTTGATGTAACTTTTTATTTAGCTTTGGTAACAATACATAATATGTGATGTAAGACCATAATAAAAATGTAGAGGTAAGCACTAGGGGAATGAAATTTACAAATTCACAAATTATTTATATAATTAAAATTTAACATTATCAACAAAACAAGGAAAACAAAAAAGAACTCATTTCTTGAATAAAATAAATTCTTTTATTTATATATATATATATATATATATATATATATATATATATATATATATATATATATATATATATATATATATATATATATATATATATATATATATATATATATGTTTCTAGTTTTCAAACTCATATACTCCCTAAAAGAAGAAAAAGTTAAAAATAACTCTAGCATTGTTCATGGGGAACATTATTCAAGTTATAAAGATATTACACTTTTTTATTGAAATTATCATTATTACTTGTGGTACTAAGTATTTTGATTAGTTACATTAATAAAGAAGACTAATCACACACAAAAAGGGAAACAAAATACATTTTATATGAAAAATAAATTCCTTCCTAAAAAAATGAAAGAAATACAAAACAAATATAAGAAGGACAAGAAAGATATAAAACCACCAATTTTGGACAAGGCTAGAATGTAACACTAAAAAATACTTATAATAAAATTTTCACACATGAAGTATAATGCATCATGCGATGAGAGCCCATCTAGTTATAAAAAAAAAAAAAAATTACTCTTCAAACAAAAAAAAAAATCAAAAGTCATATTAGATTGTACAAAAAAACATGAACTAGTCAAAATTTGTACGAGTAATTTTATGGTGAATATAGCCTTTCTAATTAGATCAACTAAAAGTGGCAGGATCATCTCAAACTCAAGACTTATATAGCAAATATTTTATAACTTAACTACGACCACATTATATTATATGCTGTTACAATTTTTATATATACTAAATGTGGAGGCTTTTTTTTTTATTATTTTTTACGAAAGTAGTTATTACATATACTAATTTTCTATATATACTAAATGTTGAGGCTTTTTTTTTTTTATTGATAGGCAGATTAGACACCGTGCAGTAGCCCAACTTGAACAGGATCTTAGCTGGGCACTTATAGTGTTCGTATAAGGCTACTACGTACTAAATATGGGTGTTAGTATGCTCCTTCCTACGTATAAGTTACTAATTGACTTCAACCATATATATGTCATGGTAAAAATGATGTAGAATAAGTTATGACGGATTTGACTTTAAGTTATGTAGTACTATCCAATTGGACCAATTGTCCATTTCCCTCACAGGCCCAAACATTGGGCTTTTAACCTTGTCAGCCCACTACTCCTTGATTCTTCAGTCTACATCCACTAGATTTACAGACGAGAGTATACGACAGTGTCCTCACTCCTCAGGACAAGAATTTTTTTGTATAATAATACAAGTTTTGATAAATGCTATGTAAATTTTTACGATTGTAAATATGTTTAATATAGAATTCGTTTTAAAATACTTACTAAACTTACGGCGTTGACTAATGTTATTATTTCTTAATTTCACTAATAACAAATATCGATTTTCCATTATTTTATAGCAATAGTATATACACTACATCGTCTACATGTCTCCACAATCTCCATATCAGATAACTTCAAATCAAATGTTCATATAAGCTCAAAAAGTTATGGTTCAGTAATATTTTATTCAGCATAGAGCGAAATTTAAATTCATTTGTGTATAATTTAATTTTTTTTTTTTTTATGTAAAGTAAGACAACTTATGTAGACGGTATTTGATCTCGAGTTTTGAATACGACGGCCCTCCAAAACTTTAACCAACTAATTTAGTTAGCATCCACAATGCAATTTAATTTGTATGTAATAGTTCAAAAAGTTTACATAAGTTCAATTCAGTGCAATACCTTACAATATAAGAAACCGAGTAAAAATTGAAATAGAGCCAGAAAGCATAAAGAAGTTGAGTGCACCCTTTTGGTGCTTACAAGTATGAGAGTTAGGAGTATTAGTACGCACACTTGCATCGTCGTTGGCCTAAGCAGGAGAACAACATATCCAAATAAAGTTTATATATGACAAGTATCAACTATCAAGCTTTACTTCATTAAGAAAATTAAAGAAATGAGATACTCCAGAATTGGAAGAATTACAAGACAAAGTAATTATACTTTTGTTAAAGTCTCTCTTTAAGGGGTTATATCTCCCACAAAATTGTCGACAAATTAGGATGATAGACCACTTTCATGGATCCTTGATGTCTTGAGTGTAAATATAGTCCGTATGATCAACCATAGTGCTGTTCAAGAAGCAATCATCTTCATTGCAACCCTCTAGATTGATGCTTGATGCCTGCTGTATATGAAACAGATAAGCTTAAAACAGACATGGGAATATCCGAATATGGTATGCTCAACTCACCATATTATATACAAGTATATGTATTATATATAGAAGCCATAGAATGATATAATGATATATGGTATGCTCAAGTCACCATATTATATACAAGTATATATTATACATAGAAGCCTATAATGATATATGGTATGCCGTATGCTCAACTCACCATATTATATATATACAAGTAGTTGTCATATCAGTAGTTCAAACTAGGTGAATGTGACAATGAATTCCAGGCGAAAGGAGTATGTAATATATAGTTGGCGTGTTAAAAAAAAAAAGATTAGCAAACAGTTAGTAACTCACAAAATTTGAAGTTTGTGGGCTGACTTCTCTAAGAAGAAGTCGTGAAGCTTGAACATTTTGGAGACAAGAGAGTAAAAGTAGGGCAGAAAAGAAGGCTATGAGGCACTTAGCCATGTCTTGACGAAGGATTTGGAGAGTGGGAGTGGAAGATTTGAGAGGAAGAGAGGGAATATAATTAAAAGATAGGAAGTGAGAGACATTTGTATGGGAGAGTGGGCAGCAAGAGATGAGTTGCATGAGATATTAAAAATGGGGAGTGAGTTGGTGATTGGTGATTGGTGGGGAGTGAAGACTAGGAATTAAATTCAGCATTAAAAAAAAAAAAACCTCGGAAATCTAAATTCATACAAAAAGTCAAAAGTATCATCAAATTACCAACCAAGGTCAATCGCTGCATGCTACGCCTATAAATTAAATCTTAGCGTCCCTAGGAAACATCATCTGTTTATTCTTCAACGTTATTGTTGTGAGCTGTTCAATAGTACTACAAATGCTTCAACTAATCAATTCACATAGGATCTCCACTTGTGGAAAATTGGCTAAAAAATAAGGTGAAGTTTGGGTGGTGTGTGAAAGTACTTTGAACTCAAGTATTTTGTGTGTACGTAAATTATTTTGTGATAAAGCTAAGGGTTAAGACTATTATAGAAGTGGTTAGTTAAAGAGTATTCTCGTCCAAGATAATTTAATACTAGTTTTGTAAAAAAAAAGAATTAAGTGAAATGCTCTTTGGAATTATTAAGTGTATCCTAATGATAGTTAATGATTGTGCAACTCTTACAATCTAAGGATGTTGGAGCATCTAAAAATAGAACAAAAGTTTAGTTATCGAAAAGGTTGTTACAACCTAGAAAGAGTTTTTTTTTTTTTTTTTGACATATAGAAATTGTGTTACTTGTTATAATTATCGAATTTAAATGTAGTTAATTTAGAAGGAATAGAAAATCAAGCTTGAACATCTTCAAGTGTTATATTTACCCTTTTTAAATATATGTTCAAAGGTTACGAGTTAAGTTGACCTAATCCGTTGTTGAGTTCGAATTAACCCATTATCATCTCATTTGCAAATTTTCCTTTAATTTCTAACCACTTAACAGAGTAGGTGTTTGTGGTTTTAATGTAGGCGATGGATCCAATTTCCGAAATCAGACCAATAGTTTAGTTAACATTATGTTTATTTAGTACTTGTATTAGTTTTTCAACATCTACTTATATGGACATCTTCAACTCTTAAATCAACTCTTGAAAAAGTATAAAAACACATTTACTGCAGTCAATTATAGACAAAGTGAGTAACTTTAGAGCTATGAAATTGACTCAACTTATAATTCTTGTTCAATTCCAATGGTCAAGTTGCAAATAAAACAATGGTTAGGGAACGCACTTTGGTTCATGCTAACTGCTAAACCTAAAATGCTTCAAAGATTAGCAATGGTTTAAATTTCCAGTTCCATCCTCATTGCAAGTCAACTATCCCATAATAGAGGATCCAATGGCCGCTGCATCCAATCTTCTTTAAAGTTGTTTTCTAAAAAGAAATATAACTTAAAAGAAGAATAGAAGTCCTGTTTCCATGCCATTTCATACCTTCCGGAAATTCGAAGGAGCTATACTCTACAAAGAAAAGGAAGCAGATCTGCAGAGGCCAGTAGTAGGTCTTATTGTGAAAGAAGGGTCCATATGGGGGTACTGTTTACAGAAAGGGCATCAACTCCCCGATAGAAGTGAATGCCTGCCTCCAATCAGTAGTCAAACACAATGTTTGTCTTCTTTGTTATACTAAATAATCGTATAACAAGTCCAATGCGCCATCTCATTCTATCTGATCTTCCCCGACTCAATAAAAGTCCAAAAGACTGAGGCGACTGGTTAAAGCAAGCATTATTTACCATGTATATGTGAAAAGTGAAAACAGCACCAGAGTGATGCAAGTAATTGAAAACAACAATACGATGATACACCATGCGGGATTGCCAAAATTGTATGTAACTATGACAGTAGCACTAACAGTTTGGTAGTTTCAGAGCGCCATTTCACGGCCTGGTTAGACAAGGAGAATGTCTTCTTTTGAATGATCTTACACTTGGAAGTTCAATTAAAATATGATCTGTGTTCTCCTACGAAAGAAAATTGACGATCAACTCTTATCAATTTGGTACTATCATAGTATCAGCACAATCTGCTAACCAACAGACCAATACTTGTGCATAGCAGGATACATAAGCAGGAACACAGGGTACAAAGTACGAAAATAATGTAATGATAATTTTAACAGGAACAGAAGGCAACCCAACATCTTTTATTTCTTTTCAGTACAAGATCTTAAGCAAAAACATATTTGCTAATACCACTATGATACACACATGAGATCAATAGTTCAACACATCAGCGCACAAATCATAATTTCTGACATTGGATGTAGGTAGATATAGCAATGAACTTCACGCTAAGGAGCTCAAAAACAATCATAGATCAGCAGATTCAGCACAATATATATGTCCAACTATGTGATTTCACATTCACTCCCAGCTTTATGTTGCCAAAATCACTCAATGCACCTACGTCAACTATGTAGCTTGGTCAGAACTAAGGGACTACTTACTTCCAATTTCCGACTCTCAGCTAAAACTATTCAGATTGATTATCAACTAACAGCGATGGCAATTGTCCTTGCTCATTGTTTTCTGTAGCATGGTCAAGAGATTCTGCAGGTTGCTCTATGTGCTCGTTGTTCTCTGGCTGAAAATTGATAGGAAACTTAGTGACTCTCGGCTTATCAGCCAAAATATTCCTCTGAACTCTATCAACTAACACCTTCTGAGGTGGTTCTTCCCTTAGCTGCTCATCATCATAATCATTGTTAACATAATATCCTACTCTAATAAATTCCTGTCCCATGTATGAGCATGTTAATAGCAGCACTGTGACTCCAATTATATCTGCTTCACAAATTTTGGATGGATCTGGTGGGTCAGCCTGGCATGAGGAACACAGAACATCAGGTATGATGGCATATTTAAATAAAAAGTAACCAAAACCAACAATTAACAGCATGGGAATTAACCAATAACCTGAAGAACAAAGCGATAATTGCCAACATTGACTGGTCCTACAAGAACACTTTCCAAGAGCTGGTCATAAGTCTCATCTTCAGCTGATCCAACATAGATTAGTTTCCACTCCAGATCTGTAATAGGAAAAATAACAGCAATAATATTGCATAAAATATGGTATGTTGATGAAAACCACCACAGAGCATTTTAAACCAAGAAACACATGACACCATAGTTTTGGCGTACAAATAAAATAAAAAAACCTCAGGCAATAACATGTTTTAGACTCATATTAGGACATATTTTCGTATAGATTTAGAGCATTTAGAATTAATATTGCATGATTTTGACTTATCTTAGTTCCAATATCCTTTTCATGGGTTGTTTGTCATTTTTGAATGACTTTCATATATTTTAGGCACCTATAGAAGGACATGAGTATCGTGGTCCAAGGATGATGTAAAACGGGTTTAAAAGTTACTCGAAATCTGATAGTACTTTACTAATTTGACCATATCTCAAGATCTACAAATAACATTGACGTAATTCCAATTTTGATGAAAATAAGGCTTCAATAGTTCTCAAGATCTACAAATAAGACTGACCTCAAGACTGAAGTGAGGCATGTCCTTGTCTCGTCAAACTGGCAGGATTTCTTTGCAGTACTTTTCTATTTTAGCTCAAACTTCTCTAGATTATTAAATATATTCTTAGCAATATAATTTGGAGACGGACTTAAATCTAGACCTAATTATTCATATTTTTTTGTCAAGGACACACTTCTATTACAGTAAACCCTAGTATTCCTAGAACACTTTATTTCCTACGAGGTTTCTTTTTCCGATTTCTGTTATTGATTCAAGTAATATCTTTTCTTTTGTCTTCATCTTTATCTCATGTTTCTTCTATACTTTGTTTAATTTTTTTTAGTTATGCTAGAGTAGTTTATTAATCTAGGGTTTGATTGAACTCTAGACATGGAATTAATTATATGATTTGTTTCTTTAAATTCGCAATTTTATTGTTTATTTGTTAATGCTTAATTGTTTGTGCTAATTCCAATGTTAAATTAAGGGGCTAATTTTCATTGTTCATTGTCTCTATTATGACGGGAGACAAATTTTGACGGATTTGAATATTTTAATTAATCTCCATAAGAGTAGGTAGAATGAAGTATTTAAAAATTAGGATGTTTTGCTTGATGTCTCTACATTACATGATTCCAAGGAAGTAAGTATGATTACATGATAGAGAAGTAATAGGTACTCGAGAGAGGTCTACGGTACTTTTTGGAGCGCATCTTTTCCCCGGTAAAACTTGCCATTGCATTAAATTGTACAAGCGAGAATACTTGAGTTTAGATGTTTTAGTAATTATTAATCCTAGTCATAGATAGGTAGTTCACTAACCTCACTATTTAATTTGACTTAACCTATTATATTCATAGTAATAGTCCCACCTTTTCTGCGGTATTCAACTCTTACTTATATGGCTATATCATGGAAAGAATAGTCAGGTTTTTTTTGGCATGCACGGGACAACCTCATCACTAAGAACAGAAACCATAGGAACCAAAGTGCAGACTCAAACCTAACAGTAGGAATACATAGGCATTTCTTATTTCTACCAATAATGCAATCATCCAAAAGTAAGTCTTACCACCCTACTTGTAAAGTGCACATATCCCATCGCAAAATATCAAACAAAAGACCAAGAAGTTCTAATCACAAACATTTTCTTATCAGAAGTATTTCGTGATTTGGTTAGTTAGGGTCCAAGCAATATAGAAAAACTCGAGTTCAAGGAACTGCCAATTATCTCAGAATTTTTTGAATATCCCGCTTCTACTATACCCAATGGGACATGCTAGTTGCATCCCATGCCTCCAAAAATATTAGATTCTATCCAAACAAATAGAAATTAGGCACCTTTGATCCAGTTTGTGGAGTGTGGCTTAGCTAACTGAATGTTCAAATTACACCATGAACTGGTATTATAATTATAATGATTGAATGTTACACTAGGGAACCAATCACATTCTGGCCTTTATACTCACCCACGGTATATCAATTCTCATGTTTTTTGCTAAGTTCCACAGACAGCCAGACTCACATCAGAGTATTGGTTAAGGGTTCATGTTCGAATTTACACATAACATTACTCAACATAGACATGAATACACTTTTGTCCTAAAAGTAGGATAGGAGTACGAGCATGCAACATTCTTGTAACAACTTCTATGATCCAATCCCACAGATGTTTGCAAACACAGATGTTTCGTGTATGCCAATCCCACATTGACTGAGGATTATCATATGAATTTTTTTTAATCTCCCTCCCAATTTTATATTTCCTCTAACCCACAATTGAATTGCTAACTATACTATCAAGTACTCCATATAAACACTCAACCGTCTTGTATCCTTCAAGGAGGTTCATAAGTAGATTATTCATGTAATTAGCATATCAATAACTGAGCATCAGAAAGACAAAATAATTGAACCACTTCTTGATTCTGTATATTGTCAAACTTGATCACAAAAACCACAAACTTCAAAGCAAACAAAGTCCTAAAAAATATTCATCAAACTGCAGTATCATCTATGGAACCAGCACACCTACATTTGTACTGTTCACATATTAAAATGTACACAATTACTGATTCCAAGTCTTCTAAATAGTTTCTAAATTCAAGAACTAAACTTTTTCTCTATTACTAGTTAACCTCAATTTATATTAAACTACTCCCATTTTCATCGGCAATACTGAAAATCATCTCTAGCCTACAACTTAATGCTCCTAAACCAACTTCCGTTCTGACTGCAGTATTATCACCGTGGAAATGAATATCAACAACATACAAAACTCAATATGCAGTCACTAATTCAAAGCATATAGAGGGGAAGAAACATACCATCTTTAAGAGGCACCAAGCACTCATATGAGATCTCAAACTGAAATGGACGGAGAAATGGTGCTGGATTATCCAAGATGGTCACATTAGTGATGTTGACAGCACTCATTGCATCTCTTTCTTAACTGAAAAGCAGCACAGCAGTAAGAACCTCATTGAAAGTTCTAAAACTATGACGAAATACATTTTACAAACAGAAGAAAAAACAGCAACCACACAAAAACAGAAAAGACAGTGACGAATATAAAAGCCGAACTTAATTCTAAATAACAATGTTGGTACTTGAGTCAACAAAGAGTGTTTTGTCTTATACATACCAGCAATGGCAATGTATCAATGTATCTATCTAGCCAAAGATATGAAGTTCACAAGCATAGCTTACCTACGAATAACAACATAGCATTAAGATGATCGATCGCGTTTACAGCTAACAGTTTCGATCCTAAAGAGTGTAAATTTATTTAAGGAAACCCCTAAATCGTTCAATAGTCATCAATCGGCGGTTATATGATGCGCAAAGATAGCCATTAGCAAACATTATACTAAATCACGTATCATAATTCAGCAAAAACCTAGGGTTTGCCAACAAGCATCAATCGAAATGCAAGATTTTGAATTCAGTCCATAAGTATAACTCTCAAAACAAACAAAGTCACAAAATTTCAGTAAAAACCTAAAAAATTACAGAGGAAACTACCACAATATTCAAAGTAAAAACAATAATAGCGAAATTCCGGAAATTGAGAGTAAGAAAAATCCAAAATTAAAAGGCTAATTATTATCTAACTGAAACCCTAGCACCGTAAATACTAATTACAACTTAATTTGAACCAAAGATGTTCGAATTGAAGTTAATAATGAAATTAACAGTGAAATTAGAGTAAGGGTTACGGAAAAGTGGCTGAATTAAGGTGAGTTTGGAGAATGACTAACCTGCGAGTACGAGCCTACGAGGGAGGGGAGATGAAGAGTTGGTAATTTTGTGAATTGCGAGAATTCGGGAAGG
The DNA here is from genome assembly GCA_026401315.1 of Dysphania ambrosioides. NCBI lineage: Eukaryota > Viridiplantae > Streptophyta > Magnoliopsida > Caryophyllales > Amaranthaceae > Dysphania > Dysphania ambrosioides. Next base: position 21,876,090 of record CM048664.1, on the reverse strand, counting down.
AGGAAAACTCGGAGATCGTAACTCGGAGCTCGGAACTCGGAACTCGGAAGTGGGAGGGAAATTGGCAGCGCTTTTTTTTTTTTGCTCTTCCTTGCTTTCAAAGGCTTATAATGCCTAAGCCCATTCCTTCGTATTGGGCTTTTCTAACATTTAAACCATTCAAAATTTCTTATATTTATTGGGATTTAGCTATATATATTTAAAGGTATCTTTCAAAAAAAGAAGGTATATTTAACGGTAGCTTTCAAAAAAAAAAAAATTATTTTTGCTTATTTAAATTTAAATGAATTAAAGTTAACTTGACGAGCAAAATGTATTCTATGGTGCTTCTACATGGATATACATTTTTTTTTTTTATTTTGACATCGGATACATCGATATACATGCTTCCATAGAATCAATCAATGTGTTAAGTGAATTGAATTTTGGACCAATTTGATTTTTTTTCAGATTAGTTAATTCATTGATTTCAAGATGAGTGATTTTTGGGACTTAATAGGTAAAGTTAAAAAAAAAAATTCACAGTTTCCCTTCATATGATTTTTTGGCAAAATTAGCAGGCCAAATCCTTTGCGGGAATTTGACGAATTGTAGATATCAAAAAAATACACAATTTTAAAAAAATTTGTGTTGTACAGAGCACCGTAACTAAAGTTACATCCCTTAAAATTCGTTTGGTAGATCTTCTAATTCACAAATCGAATAACTTAGCGGTTTTACGTGTGCATACATAAGTTTAAGTAAGAGGTTAAAAAAAGTGGCAATTGCTTGCCTGGCCTAGGTGTTACATCCTTTCGAAAGTAAAATTATATAAAATAAGAGCAAATTTGGTAAAAAAAAAAAAAATTTGTGCAAGATAAATATTAACTTGCGATATATAACAATGGCATGTACAAATAACAAGGGAGCGGACTGGACTAGGACTCTAGGACTCTAGGAGTTGGCAAAGTCCAATCAAGTGAAATTCAGTGACACACGTACTACTTCCCATGTTTCTCCTTCAATTTCTCCATCTCCATTTGTTTCTTTGTCAATGCGGCCTCCGTTTAACACTCCAGCTCTTCTATCTTCACTTCAAAGTTTAGCCTCTCCTCCTCCCATTCCTTCTCTTTCTCCCTCAATTCTATCTTGTACGCGGCATTGGAATCCCCCGCCTGAACTGATTCTACTATATTCAAGGGACGGCCTTCTACGATGTCTGTTGGAGCCCATCTCTACAGCTGTATGTGCTCTGGTTGGTAGGCAGTAAAGTTCCTCACAGTCCGGTTTTGAAATTAAACTAGCACCCAAGATCTCCACTTAAGGCTTCAAACTTGTTCCCAGACCTTATATCGAGATCAAGATGCCTCCAATGCCCACTTTTCACCGGTAACTTGTGAAGACCACGCATGCAACTCATATACTTGTATCCCATCGTCCATGTCGTAAGATCCCACAAAAAACCTGTCGGATCGGAGTGCAGGAGTTCAATGTGTAGGCTGCCATTCCTTTCGCAGTATGACTTTCCGGGAATAATGAACTAACACTGAATAACAAATCAATGTTAGAGGTCGAACAGTTGCTCCGAAGATAATGACTACACTCTAGGAGGAGTAAGTTAAAATGGAGCAAGAATAGAAGTGACGTTGAGAACTTGAGATAGGTGTACTTGTCCTCACTTGGGAAACCTTGTATCCATAGATGGGTTGCTACTTGTATTGCACATACATACACGTACCCATCCATTTGTTCTTGTGTTGGAGGCTTCCAAAACTTTGACCCATCTGTAAAACTCAGGTTAGATGGACCCTTCACATGTAGTAAACACTTATATAAGTATACCAAAAACGCTTGTTAATACTTAGATGAGTGGTTGACCCTTTTATTTGCTATTTCGTATTGTTTACATTTGTATAGGTGGCTCGTAAGCCTAGTTGGAGTATGTCTTAGAGAACCTTCTTCCTTGTAGTAATGGTTAACTAGTTTTTGACCAAGTAAAGTATGGATACTAGTCTATTTCTTTATTTTATTATTTTACTTATATTAAAATATTTTGATTCGAATAATATTAACTTGAATCTTGTTAAGTGAGATTGGGATAACATGAACAATAAGGTCGTATAAAGTATTATAAAATCCAAACCTCTAATTGCCCAATTTTAAGATAACACAAAATGAAAATGACATGAATTTAACCGATACGATCTAATTGGCTAATTTATATATAATTGAAATTGATTTTTCTCTCATGAAAAATCTACAACAGTTTTGAATAGATCCAAAAATAATTTAATTCAAATGGAAACAATTTAACATTTATCTAAAACGAAAGCCTTCTTACCCAAACGGACCCGATTCGTTACCAAATCAAAAACCTTCTTACCCAAACGAACGCCTTCTTACCCAAACGGACCAGACCTAAGCTTCTTCTCCTTGTCCTTGTTTTGGTAAACACAAGTATATCAGATATTATTTATCAAATAAATATCTTGTATCATTACTATGTTTACGGAATATTATTCCTATATCTTTTTAGTTTCTATATTTGACTTTTTACGGTTTCCAAAATATAGTTTAAAATAATTTTTTTCTAAATTAATAAGATAAAAAATTATAAAAACTTAATATTCTAAAAATTTACATAAATATGCATCTAACAAGATTTCACTTAAATTAATATATTATATATTATAGCATAATTAGAATCTATGATTAAAGTTTATAAAGTTTGACTCCCAAAATGAAAATATAGCGAGTAATAAAAGACAGAAGAAGTAATAATTTTCATAAACACTTGTCATCTTTCCTCTCACCGCTTATCATTAACATTTTTATTTTTCGATTCCTTTTCAGATTAATTATAAAATAGTAGAGTTTATAATTTAACGCTCATGCCAAGAACACCACCCAGCCCTTCTGTTATTTTATCCATTTATTTTTTTGGCAAGGGAAAATCAGAAAGAACTAAAATAACTAAAGTAGCCCTCTCCTAGCCGAAGAGCTAGGAAATGGGCCTTACAGACAATTTGTTTTCCTAATTTTATACAGAATAGAAAAAATAAAATTTTTTGAGAAGGAAAGGATATCGAATTTTTTTTATTTTTAAGATTTTTTTTAAAAAAATTTTGAAAAATAAGCTAATGTTCAAACTATTTTAAAAAATAAGCCGAATTTAGGGTCGGACTAAAAACGCTGCCTCGGGCAGCGTTATACCTAATAAAAAAACGATGTCCTGGGCAGCGTTTTGCATGGGGCTGAATTTGGATGGAAATTTTGGGTCATATGAAAACGCTGCCCTGGACAGTGTTATAGGTCAGGAAAAAGCGCTGTCCTGGGCAGCGTTTTTTCTCAGAAAAAAAAAAAACTAAAAAAAAAACTGGGCCTCAGTAAAAACGCTTCCCTGTGCAGCGTTTTTCTTTTTTTTTTTAAAAAAAAAAAACTTAAAAAAACTTAAAAAAAAAAATTGGGCCTTAAAAAAAACGCTGCCCTTTTCTTTTACCTAAAATGCTGCCCCGGGCAGTGTTTTCCTCTGACCCAGAATTCACCCTAAAACCCAGCCCCATGCAAAAAGTTGCCCTGGGTAGCGTTTTTTTTTAAGCTAAAACGCTGCCTTGAGTAGCGTTTTATTTCCGAATCTAAATTGGCTTATTTTTGAAATTATTTTAAACAGTAGCTTATTTTTCGAATTTTTTAATTTTTTTGGCTCAAAAATAAAAAAAAGTTCAAGGATATCATCCACAAGTATGCTGATTTCTTTGGCTTCTTTATCCAGATTGCAAAGAGCTTTCACTACACCAAAGAAATCAGTTCTTATAAACCACACATGACCAACAGAAATGACATGCTTTAAGCTTTCCAAATAGCTACTAGTTTTACTTGGAGAGGTGAAGATACCCAGATTTTTTCTACACCTTGAAGGTGGACCCAGCAATTGATGTACATCACCCAATCGATTCCGCCGTCTGACATTTGGAAATTATTCCTTGCTTTTTGTTGTTTCCACGCTCCATTTGTTCCATCATAAAGCACTGTCCATTCTGAAGTGAACCCACCTTCCAAAAGAGGACCTTACTTACCACGGAATTTCAGATTTGCATGATGGGAAAGTCCGGGATCCTAAGAGCCTGAAGTTCCAATCATTCCGGATGGCTTGAAAACGATCTTGTTTCTATGGAGCTAAAGACTCCAAAGAATAAGAGAGAATTCCAACAAGCTATATATTAAAACAATCTTCCTTTCCTTTATAAAACAGCTAAAGGTAGCCGACTACCCAATGAGATATGGGTGGTTCCATACCGTTAAATCGGAGTCCTAGATTAGAGGCTGCCCTAATCCGTTTTGACATACTACATTCTCTGAAATATGTGAGGCAGATTCCTGCTATCTTTACAGAAAGCACAGTGAGGATCGACTAGCTAGGACTTTCCTTTTCTTAAGCTCCACATTTGTAGGCAAAGCTTATTGATGATTTTCCAAAGAAAGATCTAATCTTGCTTGGGATTTTCATCCATTTAAAAGTGCATATATAAAGGTCAGCTTCAATAATTTTATTTTTCTATAGACAATATAAATGATATGGTAGATGTCGTGGTAGAGAGAAATGTGTACAGAGTATGAGAGTGAAAATGGCAAAAAAAAAAGGAGTAAATTACTATTAGATATTTTTACCACAGGGATATTAGAATAAATAAAGAAAAAAAAGGATAGATGTGATAATAAATATCTAACTATTTTCTAATACTCCGGTAGAATATAAGAGGTGCGGTCGTGGTCTTTTCATTTGCGCCCATAACATATAGTATATTAATTTAAGTGAAATCCGTCGTACAAAAATTATCGAAGACGATGAATCCTTCATCAGAGAAGAGTGATCAGCCATGTGTTGATTACTTCTTAGGGATCGTGGCTCGAAGTCGAGTTCTCTTCCCCTCACAAAATTTCTGTATTGGTTCATCTGAAGCCATAACTGAGTTTGATATTAACAGATCTATACTGGAGGCTGGCGAAACAGTCCAAATTGGCGAGGTACTTACGCCTTTGGACACCAAGCCGGACACCTTGTCACTTCCTTCAGTTCCTGTGCAGGTAAGCAAAGGAGACTTCGACGGCGAACATTGGTGGGTGATCACGGTTGCAACAAGGAAGAGTAATGGCTGGGAAACTGATGTGAAGCGCATCATTTACTATGATCATGAAGTTCGAAGCCGTCGCCTGGTGATCGGTGACAGGATTATCTCTGTGCCTTATGTTGTTGGAGCTGAACTCAAGTTCAAGAATTCTTTCGGTTTGCATTTGATTCATGGGGTTGGAGTTAGATTTGCTTTCTTTCTTTGAATATTTTACTGGAATCATTGCTGCTAGCTTGAAAGAATAACACTCTCAGTGTGATTTTTTTCCTTTTGCAATTCCAAAGTTGGGGTGTGTTCCAACTCTTGCCAGTTGTATTGTACGATTGTCATTTACAGTAAGGTTTACGCGTGACTTTGTATTTGGAATTGCTACAGTCCTAAATTCTATTAATTCGTATTAGTTAAATAGTGAGGGCCTGAGAGCACTATCGACAGTGAGTAAAATTTTCCCCACGAGTAAAAATGGTGAATAAAATGAGTGAAAAATGCATTCCGCAGTGGTTACCCATCCCATGAGAAAACTCATGAGGAAAAACTTCAGGTTGGCCCCACATTTTTTATTCCGTTTTACACTTTAACGGCTATTTTCGGCATTTAAACAATTTTAAAAAATATTAAAAATCACCAACAGTCATAAAAAATTATAAATTGACACCCATTTTGCTATATTTTTCCACAACTTAAAAAAATACATTTTCCTAATTAAATTCGTTTTTCACCATTATATACTTTCCAACTGTTATCATACACATTTTTTTTTTTGCAAATCTTCGTTAAGGTAAATTATTTTGCTGTTATTTTCATAAAAACGATAAGAAAGACATTAGTTAAGACGTTAATTTAAAGCGATTATCAAAAGTGATAATTATTAAAAAACGATACTGTTAACCGCTAATTAAAAACGCTAATTAAAACTATAATTATTAAAAAACGCTAATTAAATACGATAATAAAATAAACGATAGTTTTAAAAGGCAATTAAAAAACGATTATGAAAAATGATATAAAAATGCGATAATTAAAAACGATAATTAAATACTGTAGTTATGAACGATAATTATAACAACTAATTAAAAATATTAAGTACATTACAAATTGATTGAAACGCTAACTATGCAATAATAACATAAATTAATTAATAACGATATAAAATTATTAATCATAATCATACATTAATTAGAAAATTAAGTAAAATTGGTGAATATGGAAGAGAGAGAAAGTGTGGTGGGGTATTGGAAAAAGTAAAAGAGAGATTGGTGAGGAGCTTTTTTACTCACAAAAAAACTCATGAGGATAATTGGGTGAGATGAGTGAGAAAGTGGTTAGAGAGAGAATTGGATGGCAAAATTTTGCCCACTGTTGATAGTGGTTTGAGAGGACTTGTCATAGTGCCTTCGGAATTCCGCCTAAGCAGCAAGTCAGAAAGAGACCCAAATGAAAATTTCTTAATACTCTGCCGATAATAAATATATGTATATCAGAATACATACCGACTATTAGGGACTACTACCTCCTTCCTTAATTTTTTTGCTTTGTATGATTTTTCACAATTTTTAAGATATACTTTAAGACGTGTTTACTTTCAAATTCATAAGATAAAAAATTATGAAAATTTGATATTTTAAAACATCTCATTGTTACGTATCCAACAAGATTTCACTTTTCAAGCGGTAAAACATCCTTTCTACCATTTTAATCTCATTCACAATCTCTTGCATGGCTTTGAGAAGAAAACATAACCTTTACGTTAGCCCGAAATCCGAATCATATTACATGTGTAATTATATCATATACTTCAAAAATAAAGATAAAAATAAAAATCTACGTGGTGAACTTGAAAAATTCAAAATTTTCTATGGGGTAAAGAAATATAAACAATTATACAAAGTGATCTTGTAGTTTAACAAAATAGATTAGTATAAAGTAACTATTTTCAAAAGGCTAACATGCCCTAAATGGCTCATTTTTGTTAAATCTAACCACATGGTTACTAAACTACCCCTATTTTAGTTGTACCTTATCTCTGCCTTCTAAACCACAATATTATCATTAGGAACTATAATTAGGTTGTGTAAAACACTGTATGTGGAATGATTTCTATTGATTAATATATAAAGCCTTATAATATTGTTAGCCCTGACCGTATTACGAAATCTAGGGAGATAAGTTATATAAAATAATATCTTAAACATATAATGACCTTATATGGAAATATAATATTCACTACACCTCAATAGTGAAAATGTTAGCAAAGTGATACATAGAAGGAACATAGTCCTTAATGAAAACATACATTGCAAATTTGCAATGCCTCGGTGCTTTGCTTTAGCCGCTGATTTGGACCGTATGGCCTGACGCTTAGAAGACCACCACACAAGATTGTCTCCCAAAAATAATTAAACAACAATAACCTAAGTGCTAAGTCTAAGGAGGAGTGTGAAAACACCCATCCCAATCAACATTGGTATGTGTAATTGATAGGTTGTCGCTATGCCTATGCAAAAATATTTGCTTAGCTTGCGTTAACCACATGAAACAACCATTAAACAAGCATGATGATCATAGAAGGAAAATTCAAGACTCAAACTGTTATCAATCGATCTTTCCTTATTTGCAGATACCGAGTGAGGCTAAGTAAATCTCAGGGGAGAGACTTCTAACCCTAACTAGTTCCAACTCCAACTAGTCATTAGATTATGAGATCGAACATCTATAGTGAGAGTAAATGAAACTCATTCTTCCTCCTCTAGCTTCTTGATGATGATCCAATTTGATTTAGTGGGTGATTGATGGCTTATAATGATGAGTAGTGACTTTCAAGATTTCACTCTATGGCTCCTACTCCTCCTCTTTTGCATTCTTTCTTCTCCTCATGCAATTTCCTCCTCGGTATTTAGGAACCTAAGTAAAGAAAGAGGAAATCTCTCCAAAACATAGAAACTAAGGCAAACAAAGCAAGACATACCTAGATTGATACAAAACTACATGAAACATAAGGTTAGTTGACCTATATGATGTAAACCATGATCAATGCAATCGTAAATATAATGCAAAAACGCTTTAATGCATCAAATTGTAGCTCCCAAGGAGCATGCATACAAAGACACACTCTCTATTGTACCGCATAACCAATATCAGAGTGATTAAAAGTGAGGTACTAAAGTGCACCCGTTGATCTTAGACATGAGGACCCAAAATGGCACTAAATTTAGACTTGGTGTCCCCAAGAATAATTATATGTTTAGGGGAGCCCCTACCTCTCACTTCTCTATGAAATTAAGTCCTTAATCTTATATAATGTATCCTGACTACCCTCCTTCATCTTATCTCTCATGTCATTAAGTCATTTAAAAGAACTGAAAATTGATCTCGTGGAATTGATCGCGATGATTTGCTGCTGGTTCTCAACTATTAAATAACACAAGTGAGAAGATGGGCTAGCTATTACTTCAAGTAAATTATAAGAACACCATGGAAATAGCCAACTTGATAATTTTACAAACTTAGTCAGAGAATCAATAATTATCCTTGCAATTTTAGTTATATCATCATAAGCTATGAAGATGAATGATTAGATTTGACATTGAAGAGAAGATTAAAGTCTTCATCTTAATCCAATCTCATTTGTTCACTACAATTCGACCATGATTCAACTTATGAATCTGACTAAATTTATGGTATGTATTTCTTGTGAAAATGAGGCCAAGTGTATTGAAGGTGAAGAGAACAAGGACATAACTTTTTTTGGAGGAACTTAAGTAAATACTTAGGATCCATGACACAATCTAGCATGCATTACATACAAAGTTACTGAATTATCACAGACAACATTTTTGCAATTGCTATCTGAATTAACTCCAAAATATATCTTAATTAATAATCTCTTCTTCTACATTTTCCCTCTTCAAACAGAACTTATGCAGCCCTTTAATCTTCTTCCTATATGCCGCTCCAACAAAATTTTCTAGGCCTTTAAACATGCATTCACATTTATCAAACACTATTATGAGACTCTCATCATCAATAAGTCTACTAAAAGACACCAAATTTTGATTGAAATCAGAATGTCCAGAACATTTTCCATCTTATCTTTAGTGTTAGTCTTACCACACCAACTGAATTGTGTTACTTTGTTCCATGTCCCATCAGGTAATATTACACATATTTTTTGATCACTAAAAACAATGTATTTCCTATCATGTGATCTGAAGCACCCTGAGTCTACATTCCATAATTTTTTTTTTTAAAATATCATGAAAAATAGTTATAAATATATGCCTGCAAAGTTGCATATGCTAGCTCCTTTGCCTTGTGTGTTCCATAATTGTTGGTTGTGTTGGAAAGCCTACAACACTTCCTGTATAACAGCTAAGATCAAGATGCTATTAAGTTTGTTGTTGTTGATTCTTGATGCTTCATACTCATCATCAAAAGGCGAGGCGATTGTCTCTGTTGTTTCAGTAGTATTCACTCGTAGACAGATTGTTTTGTAGCAGTTCCCAGAGATCTTTCTTTAGTTGATAGAGTTGAGGTGCAATTGTTTTTCCATATCTCTCTATCAACTCAAGGTAAACCTCTCTTGCAGACTGTATGGAGTTCAAATTAAACTACCAGCAATTTCATGATTAAGCTCTTACCATTTTAGTAACAATTGAACTGTTTCTGTATCTCATCCGCACTTTGAGTATGCTTTTGATGCTTCCCTTCCAGAATAGCAAGCTCGTGCTTTGCATCAAGAGCTATCTTAACGTTTCTACTCCATTTCAGATAGTTGTTTCTATCAAAGACTATGCTTCCCACAAGAGTAGAAGCATTCTCATTCACATACAATGAAAAGAGGGTCCCTCATAAGAGTTTAGATTTGATGGTTCTTTTTCACCCATTTCTCACCCATTATGTGCTAAAAGATTTGATTTTTAAGCTCTGATACTGTTTGGAAATTTGGCAGACATTTGTCAAATTCAGGTCTTGTATAACAACCTGCTTTGGTTGTGAAGATGGCTAAATTTTAGGTTTTTACATTGATGTTTTGCACAATGTTGCGGCTGTATGCTCCCTCTTGGGAATCCTGACCTAGGAAAAGTTAGCCTATATACAAACATGTGACTGTGACTAATCTTACAAGCAATTATGCTAACGGAACAGTTGGACACATAGAACACTAGCAAACAATAGAAAGAAAAGCATATAATGTGACATTCAACAAACTATTTGGTATTGTAACAAAACTTTAAATTTTCATATTTGAGGGACACCGCAGAGAGAAATAACTACAGTTATATCGAATGACAAGTCAGTTTGAAGTATTACTAATACGGAGTGGTGCTTCCTTGTAAAAGCCAACAGAGTCTGTAACTCAACCTTCTCACCCATGGGAGGATTCCATATTCAATAAAGTCTAGTGGTGAAAATTTATTCCTTATATATATCGTATAATTTTTGGCCTTTAGTTGATAACTTCTATAACTCCACCATCATTGTTACATTGTTGGTGAGTCTATACATTCCATACAGGTCAAACAGTCTCTTAAACAACACATTCAACTCTCTAAACCATCATCTACATGAGATGGATAGCATAACCTGTTTCTGTGCAGTCAGTCGTTCGTCCTACAGATTTATTGCCACTGGTTACCCTGCAGGTTAGCAGCTGTTTCATGCTATGCTGACAATTGGCTTCCTATTGTCTCATAATGCATCTAGCAGAACTGTGAAACCCAGAGTAGCTGTGCTATCTGTTATCAGGATTTCAATCAGCACAAAAGATCTTCACAAATGTTGGGTTATTGGATTATTCGTGTCCGTTGTGAGAGATACGAAGCAGAATTTAAGATCAATCTACCCATTCCTAACCAAATTCGATTCTTTTTTGTCAGGAGTCAGGACTGCCTCAGTGCCACTATGGATGCTTCAACAAATTATTGTTTTATCCTATGCTCCCAAAAATGACTACTCAAAAGCCATGCCATGCTAATACGGTGGAACTAAGGCCGTCTCAAACAATTTGGTGGTCCTGTGCTAATGCTTATGATTAGGTTCACAGAAATGAAAAAGACAGGAAATTAGGAAGCAATTAGAATTAACTATATGATGTACAGTACAGAATTTACAGACACCATCTCTGAAAACAAGATTAAATGTTGTATTTGGAACACTTTTTGGCAACGGACATAAAATTTCAGACATCCTCATCTTTCATGTACAGAATACAGTATTAAATCATCTCTTCCTATTCTTTTTCTGTTTCCTAGAGTACACCATACCTCTAATCCCATCAGGGTCCGCAACGAACCCCAGCGGCCTATAAAACCCAAGAACACGAGGCTCCGAATACAGCGCAATATTCGTAATCCCCTTCTGCAACAACTCCTCCAACATCCTCTCCATGATTGCTTTCCCTAGTCCAACCCCTTGAAAGTTAGGATCAACAACGACATCCCAAATGATAGCATTGAACACACCATCCCCTGTTGCTCTAGCAAAGGCCACTGGCCTCTGTGTTTTACTGTACTGAACCCATATAAGAGAGTCTGTGTGATCAAGTGCAACTCGTATCTTATCGGGGTCCCGTCTTGGGAACCCCACGGCTACAAAGACAGAGTTGAGGTGGTCGAGATTAAGGCCGGCTGTGGTGCGGTGGAGAGTAAAGCCTTCGGACTCGAGGGCGGTGTCAGAAATGCTGTAGGATGTAGTAGGGAGCTGAGCTGATATGACTGGGAGTGTTACTCTTTGAGGGTGAGTCTTGGTTAAGCGGAGGGAGTGAGATGGAAGGGGTGTGGAAACAATGCCAGAGCGTAGCAGCATTGTATTTGGCTTCCACGTTTGGGTAGCTAAACAGAAGTATGGTTGGGAATCTTGGGATTGAATGGATTGGGTATATGTGTTGAGAACATGTGGTTGTGAACTTGTGATTGTGTTGTTGCGTTGTAGACTTGTAGACTTATTGTGCGGTTGTGCCCAACTGTTTGCGGTAAACATTTGTGGTGCTGGTGCATATTATTTCCGGGAAGATTTTGGGTAGATATTCTAATAGAATATAACAAGATTATGTGTGGCTAATAAAAGTTTTTTTAATACAATAAAAGTTATCCTATAATACAACAAAAATCACTCTTACAAAAAAAATCACATATCAATGTCGGGATATGTTATAAAAAAATTGGGTGCAATGTTGTTTAAATGGAGTTAATTATTAATTAATCAGTTTTGGTTAAGTTGGCCTGACAATTTTATTAAAGTCCTCATTAGCAATATACTTCTCAACTAGTCCTTATGCTTCTTCGAAATGGACCATGATATTCCTTATTAGATCACTTTTGAGACATAGTCTTCAAAACACTTTTCAGAGCATAGAGAGATATACCCTACTCCAAAGTGGGAACAAGACAACACCCTGATTAATTTGCCCAATGTATTCTCGCAGATTCTAACTGGGTTCTTGCTTGATGCACATCAACTCAACATTTGACTTTATCCTACGTTTTCTGCTGACAAAGTGACTTTTAAACTAGTTTTTCAATTGCGTGAAATTAAATATTGATCCAATTGAAAAACCGTTAGAATAATCCTGGGCTACCACAGATAAAGTTGTTGGAAAATACTTGCACCAAGTGGCATCGGTATACTGGCTCAAGAAGAGCTAGCCTTCAAAGGTTTCAACATGATGTTAGGGGGTCACCTTTGCCACCATATTTAACATGATTGGGCAGCTTTACTTAGGCTAGAGGCTTTCTCAAAATCTCTTCCAAAGAAGGAGACTTAGTTAGGAGTCTAACAGCCCATGATTGGGTTATTACTGATGTAGACGTCACACTACTCTGGGAGCCCAATCTACTAAGCACCCTCATTAGGAGTATGCTGTCTGCGTACAATTATCCTCTACCTCTATGGTCAGATGGCCCCACATGACTTCCTAATCGCTTTGCAACAGACCTTTTAACTCCAGACTCTTGGATTTTCTCATTATACTCAGATCTTCTATAGGTAGTCCTTGGCATGTTGGACTCCCCACTCTGGTAATAAGCTTCATCACCAGTAGGTATTGAAGATTCATGAAAATTTCAGTGATGTTACCTCTTTCGCACGCTTGTATCTCACATGGATTCCTCCTACGTTAAATTCAAACAGGTGCATGAGAATACCTAGTGTGACTTTCTTTCTTGATGGCCTACCCCCTTTCTAGACTCGCCTAAATAGAGGTCAAGCTTTCTATTTGGTTTCATGGTGATCACCTCATGAGCCTTGCCATGCCTTGCTCACTATTTGACCTATTAGAGCCCGTTTCTTCTGATTCTTCCATATCCTCAGTGGCTGCCAAGAGTACCTTAGCCTCAATAGAGGTGAAATTCTTGCATTGATCCCTTTAGGCGTTAGCTCATCTCCAATAGGGGTGGAGTGACCTTGGTCCTCTCCCTTCTGCCTAGCTTGTCCACCTCTGTTGGATGGCTCCCTTACTTGATGAAGACTAGGGTTCATAATAAACAGAATGCTCTTGGCCATGCTAACGTGGGTTGAGCTTCTAAAAGCATGCTTTTGTAATCCTTGAGAGGACCTAGTGATTACAGAGTGTATGATATGATAGAGGATGCCAAATTCGAAGGATTGGTTGAAGCTTTAAAGAAGAATGCTACCATGGGAGAGTTGTTGGCTTATGGAGACACGAATCTTCTAGCCATCAAAGGGGAACATTTGCATGTGCATGATAACATGCAAATGTAAATGAGGATTGGTGGACATAGGGAATAAGTTGGTTTTGCCTATGAGTTTTCTCCCATTTCATTTGATAGGGTTTTTCTCATTTTAGGCATAGGTGTGTTTTGAACTTTCCATTTTCAGATTTTATGATTCTATAATGTGTGGAAGCCATGGAGGTGATGATTGATGGAAGGCCTTGATCAAAAGCTAAAATCTTGGAGTAATTTTCGAAGATTGAAAATTTTGGCCAAGGAGGAAAATTTTAAGACAAGGGGAGGTGCTTGTTACAATGAGATGTGCTTATTACATCTTATCGGTGCTTTATTACGACTTAAGTGACATGGCAAGTGACATGGCATGGGTATGGACGTGGCTACACACATGGCATTGGATATTTAGTGTTTTACTTTAAATAAAATAGGATTAGAGTAGTTAAATTGTAATATTATCTTTTTAGGTAGGATAAGATTCTAATTAAGATAAGATAGTGTTAGAGTTTTAGTAGGATTATGTAATAAATAGGTGGCATTATCCTATTGGTTATTAGGAGTCCTTTTAGAAGTAGGAGGCCTAGTCATAATATGATTGAAACTCTCAAGCTATGGGTATAAATAGATGTGCACCCAAGCTTGGAAAAATCAGATTTGGAGATTCTTTTCTATATATTCTTCAATAAACTTAGAGAGTTTGTTGTTTTTCTTTGTGTGTAACAAAGAGTTGTGAATTGGTGCTTAAAGCTTTAGATTCACGTGAGGAAGTGTAGGAATTGAGGGTGCTTTGCTTTAATCAATTCTTAAACTTTCGCCCTAGATTTTAAACCTTTGGTGCGTAGCTTTAGAGGGTTTTCTATCTAGTTTTATCCCTTTTGTGTGGATTAAGGTTTCAATACCTAGATTCACATCAACTTTTGGTGCTCTCGTTGAGAGGATTCGAAGAATACTCAAGCAATATGGATTCCAGTGGTGATGATGCACACGAGATGCCACCAGGCTTCAAAAAAGGTTTAACCTTACAAGAAGCCAAAGCCTTGTGCATGGAACGCGAGTTGAAGGAACTGAAGGAACGTATGAATGAGCTGTTGCAAATCGTGGGGAAGAAGGAAAAGTCCTCAAGCAAAGGTAAACTCTCTTCTCATGAATCTAACTCTAGCGAAAGTGATGGTGAATCCAGTGTTAGAAGCTCAAGGAGGCCTAGCAAGAGGGACCCATCCTCTTCAGGTGATGATGAGGAATCATATAAAGGGCGTAGGAGAAAGAGTTTAAGGGGGAAAGAGGATCAAAGCTTGAGACTTGAAATCCCTGAGTTCAATGGCAGTTTGGACCCAGATAAATTCCTAGATTGGATCCGTAGAGTTGAACGAATTTTCAGATATAAGGACTATGATGATCATAGATCCTTTAAGGTTGCTGAACTCAAACTCACTTCTTATGCAAGTTTGTGGCTTGAAGGTTTGCAAAAGAAGAGGAGAAAGGAGGGGCGTTCCAAGATCTCATCTTGGACAAAACTAAAGAAGTACATGCAAAAAAGGTTTGTTCCTCAAGACTTTGAACAAAACAATTTTATAAAAATGCATACTTTGAAGCAAGAAAGGAGGTCTGTGGAGGAATACTTGATGGAATTCGAAAATCTAGCCATGGTGTGTGGGCTAGAGGAGAAAGAAGACCACAAGGTGGCTCGTTTTGTGGCTGGGTTAAATGACCCAATCAAGGAAAAGGTGGAATTACAACCCTATTGGAGCTTTGATGAGGTGTGTACAATAGCAACTAGGGTTGAAAGGCAAACACGTAAACCTAGAGGGATCTTTCGATCATTTGAAGCTAAAGGGGTGCGTGAGATGTCTAATATGAAGCCTAATCTCGAGAATTCCATAAAGCCACAATCTTTTGGGAGAGATAAGGGAGGAAGTTCGAGGCCCCCTATGGGAGATCAACGAACTTGCTTCAAATGTAAGGGACAAGGCCATATCCAACGGGATTGTCCCCATGCTAGGATTGCTACTACTCGGAATTGGGAGGAAGATGAAACCTTTGAAGAAGAGGAGCATGAGCTTGAAGAGGAAGAAGGTAACACATCTTTTGAAGTCCTAGAGGAGGATGTGGAGGAGGTGATGCCAGAAACTAGGGGATCTAGCCTAGTATTGCGAAGGGCATTGCAATCCAAGTCCTTACCATTAGAGGAGAGCCAAAGGGAGAAAATCTTCCTCACAAGATGCAATGTCCATGGAAGACTATGTGATGTGATTATAGATTCAGGGAGCTGCACTAACGTGGTTTCTACACTCTTGGTGGACAAGTTGGAGGTGCCTACTCAAATCCATCCTCAACCATATAAGCTCCATTGGCTTAGCAAGTCAAGTGACGTAAAGGTTAGTAAACAAGCATTGATTTCGTTCAAAATTGGCAATTATGAAGATCAAGTGCTTTGTGATGTTTGTCCCATGGATGCGTGTCATATTCTCTTGGGAAGACCTTGGCAATATGACAGATTTGTAAAGTTTGATGGAAGGACAAACATATATGTTGTGAGGAAGAACGCACAAGCCAAAGCATTTGCTTTGAAGCCTTTTATGGCTCTAAAAACTCGTTCTAACAAAGATAATGGCAAGGGAGTGTTATTGGTGGATGGAAGGGAATTAGAGAAGGATGCGAATGCCAAGGTTGACTATATGCAAAAGCTTCACACCCAAGTGAGAGCAAGAATTGAGAAGGTCAATGATATCTATAAGGCTAGAGCTAACAAACACAAGACTCAACATACTTACAAGGAGGGAGACTTGGTTTGGTTACACTTGAGGAAGGAAAGATTTCCTAATCGACGTAAGAACAAGATTATGCCTAGGTGTGATGGTCCATTCAAAATCATCAGTAAGGTGGGTGATTATGCATATAAGCTTCAGTTGCCTAGAGACTATGGAGTTCATGCCACATTCAATATAGGCGACTTAGCACCTTATGTGCCTGATGATCAACTTTGAAGTTTGAGGACAAACTCTTTTGAAGAAGAGGAGGATGATATGATAGAGGATGCCAAATTCGAAGGATTGGTTGAAGCTTTAAAGAAGAATGCTACCATGGGAGAGTTGTTGGCTTATGGAGACACGAATCTTCTAGCCATCAAAGGGGAACATTTGCATGTGCATGATAACATGCAAATGTAAATGAGGATTGGTGGACATAGGGAATAAGTTGGTTTTGCCTATGAGTTTTCTCCCATTTCATTTGATAGGGTTTTTCTCATTTTAGGCATAGGTGTGTTTTGAACTTTCCATTTTCAGATTTTATGATTCTATAATGTGTGGAAGCCATGGAGGTGATGATTGATGGAAGGCCTTGATCAAAAGCTAAAATCTTGGAGTAATTTTCGAAGATTGAAAATTTTGGCCAAGGAGGAAAATTTTAAGACAAGGGGAGGTGCTTGTTACAATGAGATGTGCTTATTACATCTTATCGGTGCTTTATTACGACTTAAGTGACATGGCAAGTGACATGGCATGGGTATGGACGTGGCTACACACATGGCATTGGATATTTAGTGTTTTACTTTAAATAAAATAGGATTAGAGTAGTTAAATTGTAATATTATCTTTTTAGGTAGGATAAGATTCTAATTAAGATAAGATAGTGTTAGAGTTTTAGTAGGATTATGTAATAAATAGGTGGCATTATCCTATTGGTTATTAGGAGTCCTTTTAGAAGTAGGAGGCCTAGTCATAATATGATTGAAACTCTCAAGCTATGGGTATAAATAGATGTGCACCCAAGCTTGGAAAAATCAGATTTGGAGATTCTTTTCTATATATTCTTCAATAAACTTAGAGAGTTTGTTGTTTTTCTTTGTGTGTAACAAAGAGTTGTAAATTGGTGCTTAAAGCTTTAGATTCACGTGAGGAAGTGTAGGAATTGAGGGTGCTTTGCTTTAATCAATTCTTAAACTTTCGCCCTAGATTTTAAACCTTTGGTGCGTAGCTTTAGAGGGTTTTCTATCTAGTTCTATCCCTTTTGTGTGGATTAAGGTTTCAATACCTAGATTCACATCAGTGTACATTATTTACCATGGTGTTGCTGACTTAAAATATCATTGACTTTGTTTTTAAGAAGTAATACTAGTTTTTGAGGTGGTGGTCTAAGAAGACTCACTATGATGCCTAAGTTAATGATTTATTTTAGGATCAAGTGTTTGCCTCATAGTTTGTATTTAATTTGGATGGAGTGAACTATTATTGTGGATCGTCCATAAGTCAGCCTATTGGGCTTAACCCAATAGGCTATGTGCCTTGTGTAATAGATGGATTGCAGATTGGCTTGGCTAGGCTAGGCCTGCGTGCCAGGAGCTTGTCATAAGATCCAAAATAACTTATGGCTCATGAAAGATAGGCTAACCTATATAGTAGAGAATTAATTTTTTTTATTTATACTTTTTTTTTCTAAAAATAAAAAAATCATACTAACTTTAACATTCAAAGAGCAAGATTTGCAATCTAAAGAAAGAGAAAGTTGAGAAATTTGAGAGACCATATATACAAGGGGTGAAAAATTGTGATTATCTAGACCAAGATATGGAATATCAAAATAAAGATGGACTGAATATTGCTTATAAAAAAAATGAAGGAGAGAGAGCAACATGGTTGGGTATCTTATTCTCCAATTAATTTCCCTCCCAAGTCTAAAATCTTTTGAGCCACACTATAGCCCTTGGAATAATGATCATATAGTCTCTTCTAATTAGGGGTGTCAAATATGGTGGCAAAGCCGACCCCCTAAGATCATGTTGAAACCTTTGAAGGCCAGCTCTTCTTGAAACTAGTATACCTATGCCACTTGGTGCAAGTATTTTCCAACAACTTTATCTGTGGATTGTTCTAATATTTTTCACAGGGATCAATCTTTAATTTCACACAATTGGAAAACTACTTTAAAAGTCACTTTGTCAGTAGTAAACGTAGGATAAAGTCAAATGTTGAGTTGATGTGCATCAAGCAAGACCCCAGTGCGTCTACGAGAATACATTGGGCAAATTAAGCAGGGTGTCGTCTTGTTTCCACTTTGGAGTAGGATATATCTCTCTATGCTCTGAGAAGTGTTTTGAAGTTTGGACCTCAGAACGTTAGAAGTGATCTGACAAGGAATATCATGGTCCATTTGGAAGAAGCATGAGGACTAGTTGAGAAGTATATTGCTAATGAGGACTTCAATAGAGTTGTCAATCCAAAATCCTGAAAGAATGAAAAATTAGCTAAAGCAAACTCCAATAAGGGGAATGTTAACAAAGGCAAGGATGGTAAAGGAGGTGACAAGCATTACAATACAAAGTATGAGAAGTACATTCTACTCATCATAACACCTGTAGAGATGTATGACCTATATAAAGATGATGATTAGCATACCAAGGTGTTAGGCAGAAAAAAGAAGAAACTTTGTGATTTACTGATTTCCATGGATACCCAAGCCATTCAACTTAAAAATTTATCAACCTGAAGAATAATTTAGGAGATCTGATCAAGCGTGGATACTTTAACCTATACAAGGCCTAGGAGAAGGAGAAAGAAGGCTCTAATAAGTCAAAGAAGATTCATTGCAGTCGTGTGAAAAAGACAAGGTCAATAAGGTGATTTACATGATCTCGGGAGGGGAAGATGACTTAAGTGAGCAGAAGGCTCACCTACTCTAGTTAAACTTTCCAAACATCTATGTAATCAAATATATGGCTTTTCTTGATATTCTAGTCATGACATTCATGCCTGAAAATTATAGGGGAGTTGTTTTCCACAGTTAGATCCCCTTATTTTACAACTAGACATCTACAAGAACTCGATTTACAAAGTCTTGATTTATGGAGGAAGCTTTATTAATGTTAGATATAAGAGAACATATAATTAGATGGACTTAGATGATAAACATTTAAACCTTTGCACATCCTAATTATGGGGTTTTCAGGGGATGCATTCATCTCAGAAGGCAAGATTAATTTGCTGGCAACTATTTATGTGGGGTCAGGCGAACAATGAAGTTAGAATTCTTGGTAATTGATGGCCCATCATTGTAAGTACAATGCATTGATGGAACGAAATTTTATTCAAGAAATTGAGGGTATTGCTAAACACATCACTAGACCCTCTTATTTCTTAGAAAAAATAAGAAGGTTGGAAGACTACATGGCAATTAAAGGGCTGCTAAGAGTTGTAACTTGGTCAAAACTAAGTAAGCCCCTCCAACTCTAACCCTAACCCCAACTAATAACAAGGGAAAAAGGAGTATGAAGGGTGATGGTAAGCTTGCGAAAGTGAGGAAAACTAAAGATGAGCAAGAGTTCGATGCCATGCCATCAAAGAAGCCAATGGCTAAGCCATATATAGCGTGAAATTGAGTCTATTATGTTGGAAGAAGGAACATGCAAAACTGTTCAAATTGGAAAGGATTTGGATCCCTACTTTAGAGTTAATATGATTATAATGTTGAGAGAATACCAGCTGCATTATCTGCATCTTATATGCCAAGATTGGATCCAAAATTCATATCCTATATGCTGAGCATTAAAAGAACAGTTGTGGATAAATAGTGTCGCTGGAGAAGTTCATAAGAGTGTAGAAACTCGAAAGCAAGAGGTTTATTGAGAAGTGAATAAACTGACAAAAATCCGTTAAAGTCTCAATTTATAGAAGTGAGTAGCAACGTTTCGAATTCGAAACAACCATACGCTTAAATTACGGGCACTTAGGCTAGATAAAGGCTTTGAAATTCTCTGAAAAGGAACATGAAGTTAATCAACTACTCTCACCAAAATGGCTATAGAGATTTGATGACTACTCAACTTCTTCAAGGAATTTCAAAATAATTTTTAGTCTCGGTGAGCCTGCCAAAAGAGATATTGACTGTTATAGTAGGAGCAGGTTGTAAACTGGTTCTAGCTTGACAACTTAATTAGCATACCTAAGCTAAGGTTCAGACGATTAATTCATATGAAAGGAATATTTATTCAGCAAAATCATACCCCCCATCTTTTGATAAATAAGCAGGTCTAAGGACTAAGGTGTGTAGGTCAGCCCACTTGCCATGGGCCATAAATCATTTTGGATCTTTTGACGAGTCCATGACGCATAAGTCCAACTAGTTATTAACCAATTTTTAAATAAGACACATAGCTTATTAGGCCAAGCCCAATAGGTTAACTAATGAATTATTCACAGCGATACATGGTAAGCCTATAGTCTAATCTATCCTTTAGCACTATAAATATCCCATTATAGGCTAATAATAAGGGTATTTAATTCTTCATTCAAATATACAACATTCTCTCTAAACATTTATTGAGAAGCATCAAAACTAAACACAAACTCTAAGGCAGGCAACTCAAGGATTAACTCTATCATTCACCAGCAATCCAACAAGTATTATATTTTTTCATGTTAACTATCAAGTAACCATTTCGATACTTGGAGAAAAATAACTACTAAAATCAAGAAGTTCATATATGTTTTGTTCAACTTAGTTACAATATCTAGTAAAATATAATGAAAATAAGTGAACAGTATGCATCCAAACTAGAAAAGCTATGTTTTTTCCATGTGATTTTTACTAAATTAAAATGATGATTCTGTTTAGTTAATTTGGTTTTCATTGTATTGAAACCATGTTTCATGATTAACTTGTACTCATATTATTTCTAATATGACATTACTTCATAAATATTGAAACTAATTTTGAATGTTTCACTAATGGATCTGTATTAGATAATTAATTGAATTTACTACTTAATACTGAGTAATCAAAACTGAAATTTAGTGGTTGAAACTTATTTTAATGGTTAAAGTAAATTTCTATAGCTCAAAATTCACTTTACTCAATAAAATAATAGCAAAATAATTTATGCATGACATGAGGTATATCCGTCGTGAAATCATCTATCACCTTATGATCATGATCATAAGAATAAAATAAAATAAAGAAAATAGAAATGCCAAATGTGAAAAAAGCAGCCAATAAAAGGGCAGCAAACGTAATTTGGCGTTCAGCATGAAGTAGGTGGTTGGTGAGATAACTCAGGGCTGCTCAATTTTGAGAGGGGTGCGTGGTTGACTGATTGGTCCATTATTGTATATTTGTATAAAAACAATGTAGTATACCAAAGTAAACAAGGGTTTGCCAATTTTGACCTTTCTAAGAAAGAGGGAGGCAGCACCCTTCACCCCTCTCTTCACTTCTATTTAATCGTAATTCCAACATTTGGTTCAACATCATTCAAATTCAAGATCTTTTAGTTTTTTCACAATACCCATTTCCCTAATTTTTCTGGGTTTCGTTCCGTTTTGATCAACCAATTTGACCAGGTATAAATTTTATTTCTTTGTTGTTTGCATTATTTTTTTTAATATGGTGTTGATTGATGAAATGATTGATCTGGGTACTTGTATTTCTTGTTAATTTTGTGTTTTTATGGTCAACTATGTGACTAGTGAGTGTAAAATTATCATATTGTTTGGAGATTTCGAGATCCACTGTGATATTCAGCTTGTTTGATGATCATTTTTTGGGTTGGTGAGATGACTGGCTTGATTTAGAATGGATCTTTGGATTGACATATGTATTTGTTAGATTTCATAGAGGTTGGATTTGAAAGTGATGGAGGAAATTCTAGTGCAAAGTTGGATTTTTTTCCGGAGTTTCTGATGGAATTAGCTCATATTCTGGGCTTTATTTTTTCTGCAAACTGTGTAAGCTTTTAAAAGTTGGCTGCTTTTGTCTGATTAACTCTTTAGAGTGAAATATAGAACTAGGATTGGGGTATTTTTGGTGGATTAATTTGATTCGTTAGGATATACTCTTAAAATCGCGCTCTTCTTATTTTCTATCAGTGTCAAGGAATCAGCTTATTGAATGTAGTTGGTGTTCATGGGGATCATGGCATTGGGTTTTTATCAAAAATCACAGCTGTAGATGATTGGTGTAATTTTGGATGTATAGGAAGACGTCTGTATTTAGCTTCCATCTGGCCTGATTTTGTGATTTTAGCAAGTTGTATGTAGAGTCGAAATCATATCTTGCTTGACATATCCAGACAACATGCTTTGTTTGTTTTTTTTAACCATCAGATGGCAAAATAAAATGTTTTTGGGGATGTAGGAAATGATATAAGGACATTGGTGCATTTTGCTAAACATTTGTGACATAAGGTAACTAGTTGGTGTTTTAAGAAATATTTATGTGTTTTAATTGTTCAAGCTATGCTGCTTTCTGATATGCTCCCAACCTCCTCTAATTAGCGTAATGGTACTAATAGATTGGTTCCAATTTGCTCGTCATATATGTGATTTAAATACCACTGATTAGCTGATTGACTAATCAAATTTATTTGTACCATTCTGTGTCTAATTTACTCATTTTCTGTTATCTATATTTAACGTTCAATCATTAATGCTATATTTGGTTATTAGAAGATAGTAGATGATATTAGTATATATTGCATTATATCAGAGATTTTCAATCACAGAGTTGATTGTAGATCAGCAATTGCTTTCGGTTGTATTAAATGACTCACTTGGAATTTTGTACATTTTGTTCAAATAATAGCACATGGTAAAGAATTGAAAGTATATACGAGGGATGATTGGGTGGTTACGCAATTAACGTAAATCTACTCTTCAAATATGCTACTCTCAGAAGCATATGGAAAAGAGTAGACATAAATCAGTTCTTTGAATTCACTCTCTACCATATGTCACCAGATTATAGATTGACTAGGTAAATTTACTTTTAGGGTTGAATTTGAATACATTTGTTTTTCTCGTAATCTACTCTTCACCAAGGAACCCCTGAATTATGTTTCTGACCTTATAGTTACCATCTTCTTTTATGATATCATCTATGTTAACTGTTCTTCAATCTATCTTCTGCTCTCTGTTTGATGTTTATATCTCCATCTCTTTATAAAAGTCATGCCTTGATAACTAACAGTATTTTAATAGGTATAAGTAATGGCTACTCCAACAAGAATTGGTTTGGCTGGTCTGGCTGTTATGGGCCAAAATCTAGCTCTCAACATTGCTGAAAAAGGATTCCCTATTTCTGTTTACAACCGGACAACTTCAAAGGTTGATGAGACTGTGGAACGTGCCAAACAAGAAGGAAATCTTCCTGTGTATGGTTTTCATGACCCTGAATCCTTTGTCAATTCAATCCAGAAACCCCGTGTCATAATTATGCTCGTTAAAGCTGGGGCTCCAGTTGATGCTACCATCAAAACTTTGACTGCGTATTTGGAGAAGGGAGACTGTATCATTGATGGTGGTAACGAGTGGTATGAGAATACCGAGAGAAGAGAGAAAGCAATGGAGGAAAAGGGACTGCTCTACCTTGGAATGGGAGTTTCAGGTGGTGAAGAGGGTGCAAGAAATGGACCCTCTTTGATGCCTGGTGGTTCTTTTGATGCATACAAGAACATCGAGGATATCCTTCTTAAGGTTGCTGCCCAGGTTGATAGTGGCCCTTGTGTAACCTATATAGGCAAAGGAGGTTCTGGCAATTTTGTTAAGATGGTTCACAATGGAATTGAATATGGTGACATGCAGTTGATTGCAGAGGCGTATGATGTGCTGAAATCAGTGGGAAAGCTCTCCAATGAGGAGTTAAAGGAAGTCTTTACGGAGTGGAACAAAGGAGAGCTTCTTAGCTTCTTGATTGAGATTACAGCAGATATTTTTGGAATTAAGGATGACAAAGCTGAAGGACATTTGGTAGATAAAGTGTTGGATAAAACTGGCATGAAAGGTACTGGAAAATGGACAGTTCAACAAGCTGCTGAATTATCTGTTGCTGCCCCTACCATTGCATCATCTTTGGACTCGAGATTTCTCAGTGGTCTGAAAGAGGAAAGAGTTGAAGCTGCCAAGGTCTTCAAAGCTGGAGGGGTTGAGGCTACTCTCTCTGACCAAGTTGTTGATAAGAAGAAATTGGTTGATGATGTAAGGCAAGCCCTCTATGCTTCCAAAATATGTAGTTATGCACAAGGAATGAACTTGATCCGTGCAAAGAGTGTTGAGAAAGGATGGGACTTGAAACTCGGGGAGCTTGCTAGGATATGGAAGGGTGGATGTATCATCCGTGCTATATTCTTGGACCGCATTAAGAAGGCGTATGACAGGAATGCAAACCTTGCAAACCTTCTTATTGATCCAGAGTTTTCAAAGGAGATGATTGAGCGTCAATCTGCTTGGCGTAGGGTTGTCTGCCTTGCTATCAGTTCTGGTATCAGCACCCCTGGTATGTCCTCCAGCCTTGCTTACTTTGATTCGTATAGGAGGGAAAGTTTGCCTGCTAATTTGGTCCAAGCCCAAAGAGATTATTTTGGAGCTCACACCTATGAAAGGGTTGACATGCCTGGCGCTTTCCATACCGAGTGGTTCAAACTCGCTAAATCCAAGATCTGAGTTGAGATTTGTGGTTCCACTCCAGCACACTGTTAAATGTAATAATCAGCGTGTGGGCTTGACTGTGCGTTGCATTCTATGATATTTATTTGTTAGATATGTTTTTTTTTTTTTTTAATCTTGATAAGGCATTTTAATTTTGTTACAAATTCCCTTCTCTTTGGCTTTCATTTCGTTTAGCTTTGAGAATTTGAGTTCCGAATGTTCTGATTTTTGCTTGCTATATCAGTGCCAGTGACGAGACCCCTTCCTGTTTACTCAAGGCATCTGAGTGTTCACCCTATTACGGATTATTTGATACGATGGTTTTACTCCGTTTAATTCACTATTTTCATTCCTAAAATTTCGAGGATTGATTGCTGTCGAAAATTTGTCAGAAAACACTCTGCGTTACTAAATTATATTTCATTCTCCATGTTTTTCCTTACCAAAATCTTAAATCTCTACTTTCTTGGTGTGCAGTGTGCACCCTAATGTGATACAACTCCTGTTTCATCAGGGGGCTTTTCCTAGTCCATCATCTATAAATCTTTAGGTTAACACCATTGCAAGTTTAAGTACGATGAATTTGTAGTTACTGAATACTGTCTGAAGAGTTTTGGTACATCGGTTCCGGCCCTCAGTTTCCAGGCTTATCCTTTGATCCCCCATCCCTGTCCTAGGAAGGGCTGTAGTTTACCTCACTCCCGAAAAAGAATAGAAGCAGAATTCTGCATACTGATGAATTATAAACGTGAAGCCAGAAAACTGGCATTCTGAAACTCAGAAATAACACCTATTAATATTAAAAGAAATATTGAAGGATAAGATGATATGAGGTTGATTCAGTAACAATTTGTGCCTAAAGTTTTTTTTTTTTTTTTGTCAGATTGAGGGTCAATTTTACCATGTAATTTATTGAATTTTTTTTCCCAGAAATTCAATATTCTCTTCTTCATTGGTTTATCCTCCCAAAAACAACTAAGGCTAGTGGGTAAATGTATACTGCTCTACTTTACATTAGGGCCTGTAGTTGATGGTAGCAGATACCGGCTGGCAGGTCAATAAATTAACTGTTGTTGACTGAGGTGAATTCAGATGTGTAAATTTATAAATAAATGTTCATACAATTATTTACGGTACACATTTTTTGGCTCTTTCAGTTTTTCTTAGGGCAATCAATTTGCATGAACGAAGACTATAACATATAAATCAGCTTTCTCAGTCCTGAAGCCTGAGCTCTGCTTTCTTATTAGAACAAGGCATCAAGCATTAACCATGATAAGAAGAGGGTCTTCTTGTTTCCTTCCGTTTTCTCATTTTCGTGTTAAGGTACAACTTTGTCTAGAACTGTATCAACTAAACTACTCCGTAGATGATGCTTGCATACTCTTTTTTCTTATCCATGATTTCAGTTAAGGATGTTCTAATGCCTATACCTTTTCCCTCCTAGAACTATGATTTTTTTTGTTAATGAGATTTGGGGAGCTGCTAGGTACTGAGGATCTTCTATCCAATTTTTGCGTCATATTATTGCCCAATAGTCATCCACATTTACAAACAATACCAAAAGATCCGTAAGTGTAAGATGATGTGTATCATATGTATGAATGAAATGCCACTCGTTAATGATGTTGCATTTATCTTACCCCTTTACAACTACTGATCCCCCCCCCCCCCCCCCCCCCCCCAGACTGAGATTTTCAGATTTTTTACTTCTGATTAGCTTGTCTTTATACATGATTTATTTGGTTGTGTGGCTGGCAGCAGATATACACTTATCTGAACCTATATTGTGGGAAAAAATTTAGGTGATTTTTCTTACTCACAGCAGTAATAAACGAAGCTAGGTGATGAAGGCTATAGCAGCTGTAGTAGTAAATGCACTGTTGATCTGACCTGAACCTAAAGTAGGCAAATCACATATAGGCAAGCCTTGCAGCAGTAAATTACAAGCGGCTGCATCTTCCTATGCAATATGTGGTTATGGTTGGAAATTTCTGTCCCAAATTTCCAGCTGTTATAGACATGTTTAATTTCTGACAGTCCCCTTTCTTCAGTTTCAGCTTTCAGGGTTGCGAAGTCAGACTGTCAAGATAATCCATTTTTATGGCGTCTGATTCATTCATTAACTACACATTGCTATATTATCTGCTCGTTTAGCTTTAAGAAATCAGTGCCTGATTCTTAATGCTAGAGAATTTACGTAATGAAGTAGAATCAAGAATCTATGAACATGTTGCAGGGTCGAATTCTCAACATAAATATTCAACCAAAGTAGAATTATCTTCTTAATTAAGGAAAGATGAGAGAGTATTAATGATTTGAAACACTTTTTGGCCCCTATTAGTTGCATTAGTGTTCAGCATATAGCGCCACTCTTTGACATTCACAGGCTCCTAATAATGTCAAATTTTTCGATGGTTTTCTTCAACAAGCTCACTGTTCATGGAATTGTCCATTTTCTGTTCACCACTGATTCATTTGTTAGTTTTGCTGTTTTTGGATTTTTTTTCTTCTACGAAAAAATCTTGGATATACACAGGATAAGATTGTTGTATTTCAATAAAAGTTACCCATCAATATAATAAATATAAAAGTTACCTATTAATATAACAAATGTTAACTCTGTATCTTGTGTGCAGACACGATCTTTTACCTTTTTTTCCAATTCACTTCGTATCCCAAAAGATTCATTTAATGCCCATATCACTTTTATCTTAACTAAACACCTGCTACTTCCTTTTCCCTTTCTTTTTTATTTATTTCCATCAGCGATATTCTTTTGAATTTCAGGAGGGGTACGGTGTAAATAAGTTGAGTCGATTACAAACATGTTGGTCTTAAAATTAAGGCATGACTCTCCAAAGATAGAATGATGAGTTGTTGCCCTCTTGCTTAATTGTGATTGGTGATGTTACTTGAACAAGAGGCACATTTCCACATGCTTCAAATTTGCTGGAAGTCCATTATTGATGTCTTTGGCAGATATATTCATGTGCCAATTCATTCTATTTTCCTAGAATACATTAAGTTTTTGTCCTACTCCATACATTTGCACGAAGCATTGGGCAGTTAATCTACACTTTTTAGATCATGAAGCATGAAATTTTTCATGAAATCAACCCTGTCCTCGTGTCTATATGATTATGCTGATTTGAAATAGTGTAATAAGCCTACTGTATAATTGAATAGTTCCCATGAATCAGTTATGTTACAATTTTAAAAGATAATCAGCAAATATATACTCACTCTATCCTTTAATGTTTGTTTTCTATTTTGATAAAAAAACTCTCACAAAAAATGATCAAAAGGGACATATTAAGAGAAAGAAAAAGTATATATATGTAATTTGAAAAAGATTCTAGTGTATATGTTGAGTAGGACCCTTTAATAGAAAAGATTCATTGTCAATTTTTAATTAAAATGTAAAATTCATATTCTATCATGTTTATAACATCAAATGCCACGTGCATGAATATAATTCTGCACATGAACCCTATCTTCTTATGTGCAATATTTCCAATTTCCCTCTATACCAAATATTCTTTGCTTCAGGGCATGTTAAGGATGATGAATCCTGCCAGCCAAAACAAGGGAGTTTCCCACAATTCAAAACATTACAGCATGTCAGCATCATCACCTCCACTACTTTTGGTTTTTCTAAGGGGTAAAAAGTTTTATGCATACAAAATGTTGCTGTCACTAAAAGTTCTTTTATTTTCTGACTCTGGTTGATACTTGATAGGGAGTAAGTAATAACTCCCTCCATCTAGGACTAATCACCGTGTCACCCCATCCTCGAAAAATTATCCCATTCTAACAGAAAAGCTCTCAAAAAAAGTATTCAAACGAAACAAATTATATGGGACGGATAGAGTAAGAGATGCTACAACCGCTAACTAGGTCCGCTACGTTAGTGACTAGACACTATCTCAAGGTGGCGTTACCTACGCTTGAACCTCTTCATTAAGAGACATCCACATTAGTTGTTGCACTTGTTGTCGATCGATGTATTGCAATGTACTTTGTGCTTAAAGGTCTCCCTATCTATTTGGTTGTTACAGTTTACAAACCCAAATGAAGAATAAAAGAGTGAATCTAATAATGAAATAATAATAGAATATCACATCAATATGAATTATGCACCCCAAAATCCAAAGTGAATGCCATCAGATCATACGGTAAACACACATTCAAATTTGACCACGTAGCATAATTAGAGCCGATGCATAACTCGTAAATCATCCACTGCACAATAATGGTGACCCGACCATGTTAGGTGTGAAGCCATACCGTACTAACTGAAACTATTTACACTGTTTATACCCAAAATGATAGACATCGATTAGAGAGTGTCAAGGAAGAATTTAACACAAAATGAGAGAGAGATAGAGAGAGAGAGAGTTGAAGCTGATGGTATTTCCGAAGGACGGCATGATAATGACCAAAAACAGTAAGAAAGTGAAAGAGAAGGTATTATTATGACTAAAACGACACTAGGAAAGTGAAACAGAAGATATCACTAACCTTCCCCCCACGATTCGATAAATGTACACTAATAAATTAAACGAGTTAAAATTAAAACGAAACTGACTTGCTTAAATAACAAAATGAAACTATCTTATTCGTTTTACTTTGTACTTTCCACTACGTGTTTAGTACTCCCTCCGTCTCTTTTTATTACTTGTTATATTTGACTTTTCACGGTTTTTAAGACATGTTTTAAAATGTTTTTATTTCTCTAAATTTATTAGATAAAAAATTATTAAAATTTGATATTCTAAAAATTTATATAGAGACGCATCTATACTTGAATATGTTATTTGTTATAAAATAATTAGATTTATGGTCAAAATTTATAAAATTTGACTCCCAAAATAAAAATTGCGAGCATTAAAAAGAAAAACGGAAGGAGTAGTAAAATGCTCAGGTATTAGCAGCACACAAGCCGAGGGAAAGAAAAAAAAAAAAAGCAGTGTAACGCCCTAAATCCTGATACATAAAACTGAAGCACACACATATCATATGGAATGAAAGAATTACAGAAACAGAAAATCAGAGAAAAAATGGAAGCTAGCGAATTGAAACTCCTGCTGGCTGGCTGCTGTTAAACAAAATTAGAGGACAGATGTGCAAAAGTAAGAGGGAGGATGAAAACATAATAGGATAGGAAATAAAAGTTCCCTACAAATTGGGTCTTAATCTGACCCTTCCTGAATTTATACCAACTCCTTACTCCCATCTACCTAATCTAACAAGTAAAATAACTAATCTGGTTATTATTTGTTACCTTTTCTTTGTTTCAGAACTAAAGCAGTACTACTTTGTTTACTTGTTGTCTCCTTCCCTTTCCCTTTCCCATACTTTGCTGCTGTATTCTTCTTTTCATTCCTCTCCTTCACCGCTTTGCTAGACTTGTCCCCTTGATGATTATATATATGATGATGTTGGTTTCCGGCCTCCGCATCATGGTAGTAATGACCTGGACCTGATGACGCGTCCGAAGCAGTGGAGTCATCATCATCATCATCCTTGTTTTTATTACTGTACTTACATGTATGACGGTGATGATGTGGATGACGACGATGATGAATGCCATCATCATCATCGTCATCGTCATCGTCATCAACACCACTGTTGTAGTTGTGATTCTGGCTTGGATCAATATATTTGGTCCAGCCTGACTCGTTACTGCTACATTCTTCTCCGCCTTCCATATTCGCAGTAAAGTTGGAGACTGTATAGGGAGAGGGAGAGGGAGAGGGAGAGGGAGAGGGGAGAAATAGAGATACAAATAAAAAAAGGTGGAAGGCAGAAGAGGAATGCGTTTAGAATTCAGACTTCAGAGTCTAGAGACGAGAGGATATATATCATATGACAAATTTCTAATAACAATATCAATATTTAACATAACAATAATTATATATAATATAATAATATCGGTGTATATCTAATATTTCAATATCTTAATATAATTTAATATATGAATTAGAAAAAAAACTCCAGTAAAGTTTCCCTCTGAAACGAAAGAATGAACCAATACAACAGCAAATGGGTATCAATGTTTGAACACATGCATGGCCTTTAAAGCTAGCTTACTTACATTGGGAGTATGGTTTGACTTGTTCCCAGGATTTAAGTCCTCCGCCTGGCACCCCTATCACCCCATTTATTCCGTCCTTTTGGTTGTGACCTTTTCTTTATTTTGGTCTTTTTTCTTCTTCTTTAAAATACCTATTATTATTAGCCACTCACTTTTACTACAAATATGTGTTTATTGCCTAATTTATGTGGCTTATGTCGTGTAGGACACTACTAGCTAATTACAATGACAAGGTCTTCTCTTTAACCTCATAAAGCTAATCCGATCTTAAGTGAATCTTATTTCATGTATAATGGCATTAATTTCTCCTAAGGCCATGCTTGGATTGAGGGAGATAGATTAAGGAGGTGATAAAAGTCAAACTAATGAAAAATAAAGGTAAATAGAGGTGGTGATAAGGAATGAGGTGGAAAGAAAAATATTTTAGTGGTTATATAAGGAAGAAGAATAAATTAGGAGATTGATTATTACCCTCATTATGATGGTAATAACTATTATAGAGGTGTGGTGTGTATCTATTACCCCTAAAATGAGGGTATTAGTTCTCCTTTCATCATAATACTAACACTATATTTATCTTATAATTTACTTTCACTAACCTTGTTTTTCATTACTTTAACTTTTATTACTCCCCTTGTGTATTACCTCCAATCCAAGCATGCCCTAAGAAGATACGTACTGACTACTTGATTATTGCTTTAGAGCTAGTGGATTATAAAGATCATGTTTAATGTGTTCATGGAATTTCTGTTTGTTAGATTGAATAATTCTCCATGATTGGAGTTTTCTCATTAATCAAATATATATAGTAAATGTATGTACAACCTAAGTATAGGAGTCTTAGTATATCTAAATTACAAGGGAGAGTATCTTTTCAGAATATTTACAACATAATATTGACATATTATCTATCACATCCCTAAAGTCAAAGCGGGAGGAGGACGAACTAGACTGGATCTAAAATCTATAATCAATTTTGTGAAAATATATGTGTACTGATAAGAAGAGGGTACATATTTTACTTTGATAAGACCTAGTGCAACCTTATTGCATACAAAGTGTATGTCCAATTCAATGTGTTTGGTACGATGATGATGCATTGGATTACACGATATAGGTATATAGCAGATATATTATCACAACCAACCAAGGAGTCTCGACGCATTGGGCAATGAAGTTCTAGGAGTAGATTCCGCAACCACCAGATTTCGGCAACAACATTTGCAATCCCACGATACTCGACTTTTTTGGCATTGGATCGAGACAAAGTGGTTTTTCGTTTAGCAAACCAGGAGGCCAGATTAACACCAAATAAACACAATAACCAGAGGTGAAACACCGATTTGTATAGATGGGGACCATGATTTAATGTCCCCTTGATATATCTAATAATGTGCTTAAGAGCATTGTAGTGAGGCTCCTTGAGGGCATGCATAAAGAGGCAAATCTATTGAACAACATAAGTAATGTCAGGCCTAGTGAAGGTAAGATACTGTAAGGCATCCGCAAGGCTACGATATAGCGATGGGTCACTCATGGGCTCGCCATCAGGAGCTCCAAGCTTTGCCTTAGTGTCCACGGGTGTTGCGACTTATTTGCAATTGTCCATCCTAGCCCTGTGAATAATATCTATGTTGTACATGTGACGGATATTTCCAGAAAGTAGTGTAGCTTTCCCAAGACAAACATTGAGAATTCGGACTTAAGGAGGGCAATAATATCACACGTGAGCCGTTTTGAAGATGTTGTGAGAACAATGTCGTCAACATACAACAACAGATATGCAACAATCGTGCCACGACGCAAGATAAACAATGAGGTATCACTTTTGCTGCAAACAAAACCAATATGTAGAAGGTAAGTAGCAAACTGTTGGTACCAAGCCCGATGTGCCTGTTTAAGGCCATAAAGAGACTTACGAAGCCGACAATTGACGAATCTCGGAGGCTAATGCATATACACCGTTTCTTTAATTGAAATTCACAGAATAATGGTATAGGCATCCTCACCAAGGCATGCGTTGGAAAACAGACTTGTTCAGTGGAAGTCTCAGAGAAGAATTTTGGTGCTACATCAAGCTGTGAAGACAAACCTAGGAGACTTGCAGTGGAGGTCATTTGTTAAGAATTGCCGTCAATAAAACTTTTAACAATTTAGAGTTAATCCACAATGACAAATTAAGAATTGTTCTTTTAGCAAATGTAGTATGGGGAATATATAAAGAAACTTGACATATTATCTATCACTATTTTGCTGGTGATTTCTTTAAGCCTTTGTTATACTCTCTTTTATTCTTTCGATTTTGACTTAACACAGTAGATGCTTTTGTCAACGCATATATTCGACTATTAATATACTTAGTTATGTATAGATAAAATTTTGATATCATGAAGGTACTCATTGAAATGAATTAAACTAAACATATGACTATGTTTTTCTTGTATGTTAGAAATTAAAATATTTAGAACATTCTATCTAATTTCAAGAGTTTCAAGATCCCAAATGTGAAGAGCAAATGAGACCGAATGGTGTATCATTTGTTTGTTTCACCTTTTGCAGCTCTAGTGTTTTACATTATACTCCCTTCGTTCTTTTATTTTTATTTTTATTTTCCCATTTGAAATTTTTAAATATTATTTTCATTTGAAATATAGGAATTCATTTATTTTTGTCTAATATTGTCATTGGGTGGAGTTTTTTTTTTATTGTTTAATGCCATATACTATAGAAATTCCACTATTTATTTAATATTCAACCCACTTGAATTATTTTTTTAATAATCTGTAGAATATAATCTTATTTTTAGATTAATTTAAATTATTTTCATAAAATTTTAATGATATTTAATATTTTCTTGGTTTTATCCCGGGTTCCAAATGGAAAGAAAAATTAACGGCATTTGATATGCTTAAAATGTAAAAGTTGAGAATGAATAGAACAAGATTAATTTGTTGCAAATATATATACTTTTTTCTTTCTTAAATGTTTTGAAGTTGGACTTTTTTGTAAGACTTTGACCATTATAATTTTTAATTATATAATTGAAAATAATTATTAAAAAAATAATATTATGAAATTATATATTAAGATCAATAAAACAATAATTGAACTAGTGACTTATAATTTTATTTATGAGTAGTAAAATATGGTCAAAAGTTCAAATATAGCCAAATTAAGGCAAAGAAAGTACTATTACTTACATACGACTGATTTTAATTATTAGTATTCCAACAATTTTTAAAATTATGAAATTTATATAATTTGACAAACTAAATTTGAATATTTTCATGTAATATTGGGAAAAAATATAAAAAAAAATACTTAAGATATATGGAGTGAATAAAATTAATTAAAAATTAGTAGTACTCTTTTCGTTCTTTTTTGTCCTTCTATTTTCCCCATTCGAAAATTTTAAAATATTATTCTCATTTAGAATCCTTCTATTTTAGTTTAATATTGTGATTGGGTGAAAAATTTTGGTTGGGATCGTTATCCTTGTGATATGTAGCCTATTGATTGATTTTTTAATTATTTAATTAATTCCATTAACTTTAGAAATTTCACTACTTATTTAATGTTCAACCCACTTGCACTGCATCATTTTATAGAATCTATTCTTTTTTTAGATCAATTTAAATTATTCTTTTTTTAAAATTAATTTAAATTATTTTAGTTTAATATTATCTTGATTTTTTTCCTGATTTCAAATGGGAAGAAAAAGAAAGAATGGAGGGAGTACTATTTATAAAATTTGTTGTAAATAATGCCAACTTTTAATCTTTTTATGCCAAATGATATACTTTCTCTAATTTCTTTTCTTCCTATACTATTTAGAATGTTTTTTAATTTTTATAATTAAATTTTGATTATGAACTTTCCCCTATTTATTAGAAAAAATACAATTATATGGGATATTAATAGATTTATCTAAATGTATATTTTTTAAATATTAATTTTTTTTTATTTTTCAAATACAATATGAAGATATTTAAGCTTGTCTTGAATTTAAAAAAAAAAACAAGAAGAACAAAATAGTAATGGAGGGAGTATACATTAGTGATTAAAGTAGGAATATTCTAGTTTCCATTTAATCTTATTGTTAGTTAATACATAATATTGCAATACTCTGATTGAGATAATATTTTATTATGATAAAAATAAAAAATTAGAGATAAAATTGTTAATTACCTTATCAAAATTCGTTTATACTACCAAAATGTTAAATCACTAATAATAATAAATTAAATAATGTAATCCAAATTTTTTAATTAATTAACCAAAACAAATCTAAAGTTGACCAAAACTGTTGATTAAATAACCAAAATTAATTTTGGTGAGATCTATTAATAATTTTATTAGTTAAAAATAATATACTTATAATTTAATAACCTTTTAATAATAAAATAATATCTCAAGTTAAAATATTCTCTTATATTACTTGTTGAAATTGAAAACTAATCCTCATTTTGTAACCTGAAATTGGTCTTATTGTCAAATAAAAAAAAATATCATTTGATTGGAAGTAGGGCAAATCTTCAACACCCCTCCATTGTTGCAAAAATTGTCTTTGTTTTTCAACTTAACGGAAATAGTGTTTACTACTAAGTACTAACTGAGCTTCTTTAAAATAAACTACGGCTATAAATGGAGATAAAGCTAATACTTAATAAGTTTATTGAAGCTGAAATGACAGTAGCCGAAAGTGATAATGTGCTGAAATTAAAGAGGTTGTTGATTGTATGAGTTTTTTTTGTGTAGGATTAGCTGTTTGAAGAGCTAAATTCTTCGAAAAAGTTTCGACTAATTAAAAAAAAAAAGATAGATAGATTACGTAGAAAATTTTAAGACCTTTTAATTGCGATGGTACTTGATGTAATATCTCAATTTAAATCCATTTTAGAACTTTAACTTCTATTTAAGGTGCTTGTTAAACCTGCCTAGTAATTTTAACACCATATCATTTGAGATAATTTAATTGGAATTAGTTCCCAACTATAGAAATATGCCGTGTTTAAGAACATAATTTGACATGACCTTAAATTGAAATAATCGTACTCTTATAGAAATTAAAAAAATAAAGAAAAATTGATCCTAAAAGTTCTACCTTTGTCCGGTCTTCTCTTAACAGTCATACCTTTTAATTAAATAGGAAAAATCCGACATTTTTAACCTTTCTTTCTTTTAACATACTTAATGAGTTGTATTAAAAGGTGATCAGCCAAAGACAAAGACATATTGGCCAACCAAAGATATCATAGAGAAGAGAAAAGCCACGTTTGACTTGCAGAACAGTTTTTAGTGATTTCATTAAGTATATTAAAAGAAGATGGGTTGCAATGGTCGGATTTTTCTTAGTTAATTGAAAGGTGAGATTGTTAAGAGAAGACCGAGCAAAGATAGGATTTTTAGAATCAATATTTTCAAAATGTTATTACTCCGTATTAACTAAGCAAATAAAAAAGAATCAGTGTAAGAACCAAATCAAATAAATAACATGAACCAAATTAATATTACTCAAATGGCCCATTTGCCAAGGTTGGTGCAAGCTAAGCAATGACATGAAACATACATTTTTATTTTTTTTTAATCATTGACAATAGGAAGATATCAATGGTAAATTTATCACTTTTATACATTTTTAAGTCATTTATAATACAAAGTGTGTGGAAATAAAGTATTTATGAAAACACTGAACAATCACATAGGATAATATGCCCAGACATCACAGATACTTTCTATAATAAGATCACAAAAGTTCAAATAACTTCTATATTTAATCCTATAAGATCATAAAAAATTAAATAACTTCAAATGAGCTAACAAATGTACCAATAAATTTTATCCCTCCTAAATTTATGTAGTTTGTTTGTTTTGGTTTCATCCTCCTTGGGGTCAGAAAAGGGACACACATGGGAAGATAGTAACCATTTAACACCTCTGCCCACTATGCATTCAATGGGAAACAGTGTGTTGAATGCACCTTAGTCCCCTCTCCAAGACCCCAACCTTCATTTCCAACTGATGAAGCCAACTCATAACCAAAACCAAAAGAGAATATCAATTTAAAGAGGGGGTCAGTCCAATGTATGTCTTAAATAACACAAAATCTTATATATACACGGTATACAATAAAGTTATTATATCAAAATAAAAATCACCCATTAATATAACAAAAGTTACTCTTCAATGTTGATAAAGATTGAGATATGTTGTGTTGAGAAATAATTTTTGTTATATTAAGGGATAACTTTTAATAGGGATACAATAACCATATTGTATTTTGTCTTTTGCTTAAATAACAATTAGAGGTAGTAGTAATGGAGTAATAAGTAAGAAACAGCTAAACCTTAAGACTTTAGCATTGGGTTGGACTTAAAAATTAGCCATTCAGCATCCGTCATAGTCACCAAAGAATGAATTAAGAGAGGGAGAGCCCCATTTTCCAGCCTTTCTCCAGTGAACTGGCTGGCTCTCTTTGGCGTTTCTCAGGTTGGATGGTGGAGTATTTCTCAGGATGAGGTTGGCATTTGACACTTTGCTATCCCTACCTACCCTCCCTTCACTTTCATCTTTTATTTTCTAGTTTTAATTAAACTTTACTCATCATTTTTTATAATCCAAATGAATCAATTGTTTAAGCTCTCTATGCAAATGCTTTCAATTCCCTCAAATTTTGTTTTAGATAAGAATATACGGAGGATTATCTGTGGTTACCAAGAAGAGGCTATGTAAAAGGTTAGCTTTCTACTAATTTATGAAAAGAAACACTTAATACAAAAATCTTCAAAATTAAATACTCGCCATTTTAAAATCAAGAATCAAGTTTTATAAAGGTCAAATTTAATGATCAAATCGTCACAAATTAATTTTTTAAATAATATTTCAAAATGATATCGAACGTACTTACTCCCTCTGTCTTAAATTAGTTTTAAGACTTTAAATTTTATAGTTTTAGCTGATATATTGTCTGTTTGATTATCAATAAATTGTATTTGTATTGGAAGAGTGAGAGTGAAAAGACTATTATGGGTAGAAAAAGAGATGTTCCATAGACTTAGCATGCATGAGATTAATTATGGATGACATCGAATATGATGGACAAAACATGTATGTTCTTGAGGAAAAATCTATTTTAATATTGAATCAAGGTCAACTAAACTTAGGATGGAAATCAAGCTGTACGTGGGTCAAACGCAATAGGTTAGGTACTTCAGTACTTGTTTTGACAAGACTATGTTAGGTACTTTACACATAAATTTAACTCCTAGGTAATAAAATAGATTATTAAAAGTGAAGTAGTTAGCCTTTTCTTATGTACATTGACTATATTATCTATGAAAATGTTCATATGTCACTATTATATAATTTTCCTTAAGCAACATCTAAAAATGTTAGGTACTTTACACATAAATTTAACTCCTAGGTAATAAAATAGATTATTAAAAGTGAAGTAGTTAGCCTTTTCTTATGTATATTGACTATATTATCTATGAAAATGTTCATATTTCACTATTATATAATTTGCCTTAGGCAACATCTAAAAATGTTACATAAAATATTCAAAGTGTTACTATAAAACTAAAATAATACTTCAATGGATGATACATTTGTCTGTGTCACTTAGAGTTATGTTGTCATCCCGATCCGGTCTAACCCAAACTACTTTACAACCCAAAAAGTGAAATCCAAAATTCAAATCCGAAAATGGATTTATTACGAAATGAACCTGACCAGAATCCGACCTTTTCCAACCCAAATATTACCCGATCCAAAATGACCCAACTCGTTAACAACCCAACCCGATAATAAACCGATTAGTAACAATATGAAACCAATTCAGTTCAACACCACCTAATTGATAGCGACATTTAACTCAATTAAGACAATATGTTCAAATTCAGATTATTGTTGATACGGTTGAGAGTTATAAATCCTAAATATGCTATTATGTAGGATCACATGATTTTACTATTCGATCTGATTCAGCAATCAGATCCTACAAAATCCTTTCTATCAAAGTAAAATCACAATCCTAATTAGACTGACCATTGTCAAATAATTGACAAGCGTAAATAACAACTAAAGAATCATGAATTTGTACTGACTTATAAAATGCGATTTACAACATAATTGAAAAATGTAAAGTAATCATGATGAATTGAACCGAATAATCTCGAAATATCCCGAAATAAGTTATCTTAACCTTTCCTAATTGGACTCAGCCCATAGTCGAGCCAACTCAAAATAAACCGTCTTACTCATTTAAATTTAAACCTGGTCCGTTCAAACCTGAACCATTCAAACATGAATTGAACCAAATCCTAACAAATTAAGTAAATAACTGATTAAACTCAATCCCATTATTGATTCGAACCACACTGACCCATAAATAATTAACAACTCATTTTAACCTGACCTGATAGTACCAAATTCATTAGTATTGGATTGAACCCATACCAACAACCTGAATTGATCGACACCCCTAATGCAGTGCTAGCTATTCTCATAGGTAACACTTTTATAAGCTTATAGTAACACTATTGTAAGTGTTACTTTAAATACCCATTTAGGTAGCACATGTATCATTTTCAAAGTGTTAATATTATTTCTTATGTAAATTTTTCAGTTCGGTATTAAGCTACACTTTTTTCTATTTAGGTAGAACTATATTTTTTTAATAACTTTATAGTAATACTTTGTAGTATTATTAGTAAATTGATAATCATAACTAATAAATATCATAAATTTAATATGAAAATAATAACAAGACTAATAAATTAATAATGATAATAACTGAAACTGATATTCAAACTAGCAAGTTTATTCTATTTATGTACGCAGCACAAAAACTTAGTGCATGCTTTTATGCAAATGTCATTGTAAAGGAAATTCTTATTCAAGATCGCATAGAATAACATTATTATCATTTCTTCAATCATTTTGATCTACGAGGACGATAATGCGATTAACTTATTATCATGAAATAAAATGAAATACGATATATTAGGTGAGTCATAAGAAATAATTCATACGGTCTCCTAGAAATACCACTAGTTCAACAAGAAAATCAACAAATGACACATATACATGCTCAAAGTATTTATTTAAAAAAATTTCACCAATATCTCCTTGTTATTATGGAATATTTCCAAATTAAAAAATTGACTTGTACCTATTTTCAATCACAAATAATCACAGCCAATTGTAAAATGCTATACCACTTTAATCTTTCTGTCAAACAATCCCATTCTTCTCTTTCTTTCAATCATCCCCATTGAAAAACAAAATTCAATTCAATTCCAACAACTACCAATAATGATTACAATAACTATCAACAATTATTAACAACAGTAGAAGCATGACAACAACCCAGATTCCATCGACACAGTTCAAGAAACATTAAAATCAGTGGCAAAAAATTAGTGCTTTTTACAAACCTCCTCAGCAACTTAATTAGACAATGCTATGAAAAAAAAAACATGCTACCTGACAATCTGTAGTGGGAGAGGAAAATTTGCTGAGACTAACCGTTTTTTTTCTAGCCAAAAGCTCCAGAATGAATAACCAATCCAAAGCTGTACAAGTCATACATATCAATCTTTTCAACGAATTGGTGTGATCAAAAGTGTTGAGCATCTAGATAATCAAATGTGAACTCAAGTGGTTAGATGAGTTAGATCATACCATTAGCAGTAGATTCTGTCCATACACTTGCATAAGTAGCAAAAGCAGTCTAAGCTTGGTCGTTGTATGTCTCATACTCTCATTCCCATTCCCATTCCCGTTCCTAAGCTATCATTTTCTGTTATGACTTATAAAGATATAACCTCACAGTGCAGGCGTGACATTAGCACCATAATCTAACCTCCGCAACTTAGCTTAGTTTTTGCAAACCCCTATTAGTGTCCAAGAAGTTCCCAGAGCCCACTTTGCTCGTGGCAAGTACGTAGCAGCCAATAACAGTAAATGGGTTGGTGTTTAAGAGAATGCATAGGCTATTTCTGGCTTAACCGGCAGACAGCAAGGTACACTTATCTCAGCAAATTAAAGCCAAGCAGTCAAGCACCTAATGATTCCTGTTCCCA
Organism: Dysphania ambrosioides; assembly: GCA_026401315.1. Taxonomy (NCBI): domain Eukaryota; kingdom Viridiplantae; phylum Streptophyta; class Magnoliopsida; order Caryophyllales; family Amaranthaceae; genus Dysphania; species Dysphania ambrosioides. Next base: position 21,834,699 of record CM048664.1, on the reverse strand, counting down.
AATATGAGCTCCTAACATTTGATTTTCAAGCTCATATGTCCTGAGATAAGATTTTGGCACTTCATACAACTATATAAGTTGTTACATACTGTCTGAGGCAGTAAAGACTTTACTTGCAGTTCAAGTAATGAATGAAGAGATGATTGCTGGGAATCCTCTTAAGTTGAGTCTCATAGATCTCTTTAGCAAACAGTCTGCACGACAAACAAGGTTATTGGCCTCCGGGGTGGTGTTCCAAAGAAACTGACTCCGATGCCTAAGTCAATGATCAGACCAAGGATCTTATGAGAAGATATCTTGGATATGGAGTGATTGATCAGAAGGTTTTAAAGAATATTCTTACTAGCTTATGAAGAAGGAAGTGTTGATGTCCCTGAAAAGATTGTGTCTTTAATTTGTTGGATTGAAACAAGTCATTGTCTTTTGTCCGTAAATGGGTATTTTATGGGACCGGTGATGATGGAGAAGACTTGGATGTCCATGGTTGGGCCTAGCTCCAAGTGAGTGGATTCTAGCCCATGTTGCTCTCAAAATAAAGCAGCCAAGGGCTGGTGACTAGTGTTGGGCCAATATTGCAGGCCCACTGAGAATTGGACCTATACACGAGCCTTGTAATTATCTTACGGTGATCCCCAAAGAGTATTCCTACAAACATGGTAAAATGGTTAGCAACAGTTGATTTTTCACATAGCCTCTGGCAACAGGCGCACTGGGAAGTGGGAAGAATATAGAACACTCATAATCTTCCAACCATTACAAGTTTTACAACTCCCAAAGTCAGAAATGCAATGCAAGATACTTACAATTCTGTTGTAACATATCTAAATCAAGAAATGCAGCTAATCACCAAAGAATTGGTCTCCTCCAAGACTGCTTTGCTAGCTAGTCAAAATATGAGTACATTGTGAATCGATCAACAGTTTGATAAATGATAATAATCACATCACTCAAACGACTAATTATTTACATGGCACAAAACGAGTATCTTTATATCTGTATTCTACCAAACATTGTTTAAATGATACAGAAAGTTCACAACCTCTGTATTCTCCAACTCAATATAATCCAAGGAGCTCATACTTGTACTAAATATGAAGTCAATATTCTGAACATTCATAAAAACCATACCATTTTGACAGAGCAGCCCATTGAACACTATATAATGTGCGGCAGCGGATGTTGAACAAAGCAACTCAATGAGCACTAGCTTCTAATCAATTTCAAAATGGTGTTTTGGATTGCGTTTCGGTACAAGAAATAAGGCTTCAAAATTCAGTCTCCACAAACTTATATGATGAGCAGTAGGTTGAAATTGCTCTCGTATCTCACTGTGTTTTGTTACGTATTTGTGTTTAATTGCTTGTTAATCTTATTAATTTTCTGCTCATGTTTGTACAGGTATTTATAGTTACAAAAATCAACTAGTTTGCTTCTTCTTAGAACTCTTCTAAGGATATACTTTGACTATCTGTAAACTACTGATATATTAATCCTATTATCTAATATAAGATTATCTTATTTTTTCTGTTATATCATATTTATCTTTTCTACACTCCCCTCAACATCTTCAGAAATACCAACTCCTACTCCTTTTGTCAAGATATCGGCCATCTGATCCTCTGATCGACAAAACATAAGACTACTAACTTTTGACTCCAAGTTATCTTTTATGAAATGTCGGTTAATTTCCACATGCTTAGTCCTATCATGTTGGACAGGATTTTCAGAGATACTTATTGCCGCCTTGTTGTCACAATACAACTCCCAACTTTCTTCTGGGGTAAAACCAAGTTCTGATAGAAGCTTTCTTAACAAGAGAACTTTTGTTACTCCTTTTTGCAACTCCCCTGAATTTTGCTTCTGCACTTGACATTGCAACCACCTTCTGTTTTTTACTTTTCCGACTCACCAAATTACCCCCAACTAGAGTAAAATACCCAGATGTAGACTTCCTATCATCTCGATCTCCTGCCCAATCTGCATCAGTATAGGCTTGAAGTCGTAAATGGCCATTGTTTCAGAACAACACTCCTCGACCAGGAGTTTTCTTTAAGTACCTTAACACCCTGAAAATTGATTCTAAATGCAATACTTGGGGTTTGTGTATAAATCTACTTACAACTCCAACAACATAGGAAATATCAGGACGAGTGTGGGCTAAATAGATTAATATCCCTACCAATCTTTGGTACTGAACTTGATCTGTGGATGCTCCATTTTCTTCAATCTGTAGCCCGTGATTTACTACTATCGGAGTATCAACTGGTTTACAATTAAGCATTCCAGTTTTAGTTAATAGATTAAGGATATATTTTTGTTGAGAAATAAAAATACCCTTCTTTGACCTGAGCACCTCAATTTCCAAAAAGTGTTTCAGCCTTTCGAGATCCTTTATTTCAAACTCCTGGAATAGCTTCTCTTTCAGTTTCCTGATCTCTTCCTCATCATCTCCCGTGATGATTATATCATCCACATATATAATGAGTCATGTTGTCAAACCTCCCCTTTTTTTCAAGAACAACGTATGATCAGAGTTGCTTTGACAATACCCAAAACTCTTCATTGCTATTGTAAATCTTCCAAACCAGGCTCGTGGAGACTGTTTCAAGCCATAAAAAGCCTTTTTCAACATGTACCCTTCTCCTAGCAAGAAATTATGTGAGACACTCGGAGGAGGCTCGAAATACACTTCTTCAGAATTCTCACCATCCAAAATGCGTTTTTCACATCAAATTGATGTAACCGCCAATTTCTATTTGCTACTGAGAAAAGAACCCTTATAATATCAATTTTTGCTGCCGGTGAAAAAGTCTCTGAGTAGTCAATCTCCTATACCTGTGTATATCCTTGATTTGTATCTCTCAATACTCCCATCAGCTTTATACTTAATCATAAAGACTCATTTACATCCTACTGCCTTCTTATCCTTAGAAATAAGACATTTTTCCCAAGTTTCATTCTGGGTTAGAGCATCAATTTCCACCCTCATCACTTTCTTCCATTGCTTATGTTTAAGGGCTTCCTCAATAGTTACTGGAATTTTTTCTTAGTATATTGAGGTATTGAAGGCCATAGATACTTGGGACAGATTTCCCATAGATATGTTCTATACAAGATATCTCGTCTATTGCGTCTCATAAGAGGGATCATATCTCCTGGGGGGAATACCCCTTGTAGTTCTCGAAGGTAGCTCATATAGGCTTTATTCTGCTTCATTCACATGTTCTTCTTCAATCATCCTGTTCATTTCATCATTAGTAGCACCAACTTCATTCATAGGAGGAGAAGAATCATTACTTACCTCTAATTCTTGCAATTGTATGGGATACTCATTCTTGGTGGACACTGAGGATGGTACTAGGACTGGTTCCGACTGTATATGGTACGGTGGAGGAGCTCCTCCTAGATCTTTTCTTTCAACATTATCATAACAAGACAACCAACTAAGATCAACTCTTGTAGTCTCCCCCTAAAATCGAAGGTTGGGGTGAAAATAATCTTCCTCGACAAAGTCACAATCCATAGCAGTATACAAATGGTGTGAGGCTGGGTCGAGACACCTATAACCCTTCTAAGATACCCCATAACCTAAAAACACACACTTGATGACCCTAGGTTCAAGTTTATGGCGATTTCGTTTGGGAAGGTGTACATAAACTATACAACCAAAGACTCGAGGAGGTAATGAGTGTGCTAAGGAAATAAAGTTAAAACTTCGAAGGGTGTCAAGAGGAGTGTTGTACTTGAGGTTTTTGGGTAGGAAGGCGATTAATAGGGTACATTGCAGTAGCAATTGCCTCGGGCCAAAAACCTTTAGGTACACACGATTCTATCATAATAGCACGAGTCATTTCAAGGAGGATACAATTTTTTCTTTCTGCTATTCCATTTTGTTGGGGAGTGTTTGGGCAAGTGGTCTGATGTAATAGACCATGGGTAGAAAAGAAATTTTGTATATCATGTTTATTATATTTCCCTCCAATATCAGATCTAAGTATACTAATTTTGTCTGAAATTGATTTAAGATCATTTGATAAAAGGAGATAAATATGCTAAAAACCTCATATTTCTGTTTCATAAAATAAATTCAACTCATACAAGTGCAATCGTCAATAAACAGGACATAATACGCAAAACCGTGACTACCTGAAATCAAGGCATGTCCCCATACATCTGAATGAACTAAGTAAAAAGGTTTAGTGCTATGACTACTACCATTAGAATAACAATGTTTGTGACTCTTAGTGCAATAACATGCATCATAGTTAAGAGTCAATTTTGATTTAACAAAGGAAGGAAAAATACGTTCCAAATACCCTACTAACGGATGACCAAGACGATGATGCCATATTTTTAGTTGGTCTTCAACTGATCTTGAAACCCCTGCTACTCCATCCGTTTTTGGTTCTTTGTCCATGTAATAAAGTCAGTCCTTCTTAGTACCATGCCCAATGATCCTCTCGGTTTGAGCATCCTGCATAATATAAGAGTTAGTAAGACAGTGCGACCCAATTCTTTTGTTATATGACTGAAAGATAACAATTTATACAAAAGATTGGGTATATAGAGGCAGTTTTATAGAGACAGGCGATCTACAAGTCTCACAGACCCGGCTCCTTCAATACTCATGTATTCCCCATTTGTTGTTTAGATAAGGGTTTTATCGGGTTTATTGAGGTCAAAAGGTCATTTTTGTCATTTGTCATAGTGTCAATTGCTCCTTAATCGAAAATCCATTGGCACTTAGGACCTGCATGACAAGTAATACCAAGTTTGGGTTTTAGGTATTTTCCACACGGATTTTGGGTTATTTGGTGTTGGGCTCGTGACTTAACAAGCAACAAAGTGGGTTGGATTTTACGGACCAAATTGGGTGAGAGTTTTTTGTGGGATTGAACATGTAAGGAAGGAGCTAGGGTTTTTTTTTGTGGGTTTGAGTATTTAAGGGAGCTGCCTTTTTTTTGGGTTCTAATTTGAGCCTCTCACACTCCCTTTATCAGTCATGTCTCTCAAGGGTTTTTTGTGGGTTTGAACACGTAAGGAAGGAGCTAGGGTTTTTTGTGGGTTTGAGTATCTAAGTGAGCAGCCGTGTTTTTAGGGTTCTCATTTAGCCTCTCACACTACCTTCATTTGCCGTTTCTCTCTCTTCTCCCACTGCCTTCTCCTCCTTCGTGCCTCTTTCTATGGCCGTGGAAACCTTGCTCGATTTCTTTTCCTCATCTCCACTACTCGCCCCTTTCCTTGACCACCACTCTAGGTACCCGATTAGTTTGAAACATCATTCTTTGGTGTGTTTCGTCCCTCCACAGTGCGAGCATTTCTGCTTTGACTTGTCGTCCTCGCCGCTACACCGGGATGATGCCTTGTCTGACCGGATTTTTGTGGTCAATCCACTCCCCACTCCGTCTTCTATAGGTAGGTGAGGTAAGTTGGATCTCATCACTCCTCTCTGGTCATTTCTTGGCGTATGGAATTATATGCAGCATCTACTGTGGACAATGGTTCTTGGTTGACAAGATTCTTTATGTCCTTGTCGAAGATTCATCCAACCCGGCTAAGAATTGATAAAGCCGAGTTTGTTGTTGCAATTTGTTGTATATTGTGATATTTGTGGGACATATCATGGGATTAGGTAATCTTCTGTGTATTTCTTTCCATATGGTGACTAACTTGCTGTAATATGCTTCTATTGTGTTTGGGCCTTGCTTGATTGTGTTGGCTTTTGTTGCTAAGTCAAAAATTTGCAATCCATCCTTCCCACTACTGTAGACCGCCTCTATGCCTGCCCACAGTTCCCTTGTTGCTGTGAAATCCATGAATTGGTTTACCAATTTCGGATCTATGTTATCCACAATCCATGTTCGAACTATTGCATCACGTTAGTTCCAAAGGTTAAGCTCTTCAGTGTCAATGGAAGGGGGAAAGGATGTGATATGTGTGAGCCTCCCCCTTCCTTCGATCGCCATTAGCAATAACCTGGACCACTTAGCCTCCACTGTTATCTGGGTTCCTACCGAAATTCATCTTCTCTAGAATTACCAGTAGTTGAGTCATAGTAACATGGGTGTCACTTGGGTCTTTTGGGGTTCCCACCATTGTTCAGATAGGTTATCTTGGTTAATGATGATCAAACTGGAAAACCCCCTTTCGAATTGTGGTGGCTTTGATACCAAGATTGAAATTGCTCTTGTATCTCACTGTGTTTTGTTACGTATTTGTGTTTAATAGCTTGTTAATCTTATTAATTTTTTGCTCATGTTTGTACAGGTATTTATAGTTACTAGAATCAACTAGTTTGCTTCTCCTTGGAACTCTTCTAAGGATATACTTTGACTATATGTAAACTACTAAAATATTAATCCTATGATCTAATCTAAGATCATCTTATCTTTTCTATTTTATCATATTTATCTTTTCTACAGCGGTAACCTCAATCCTACATGCGAAAACATGTTTCCAGTTCTATGTGTATTGGCGTAATGCAATTTTTATCATGAAAATCATACACAACATAAATCCCTTCAGCATGATGATGCAGTATTACAAATTTTCTGATATTTGAATGTTCAGGCATATAAAAAATTGATAAACCAAAAATTGGTGCTCAACTTAAAAAAAAAATTGATACAAATTTCTCAAAACTCAAAACTACTATTACTTCGATATTTTTTTTCAACAATACAATAGAAAAAAGATAGTAAGTATAAAAGCGTTAGTGTTATCTTTAAGTGTTACCATTATAAGAAGTGTTACACTTATATTTACTAATATAAAAATTGCTATATGTTACTATTACTAATATAAAATGTGTTATATTATGGTGCTACTTAAAAGTAAGGTGTTACAAAAGTGTTACATAATATTTTAAGAAAGCTAAATATCTAATTGTACGTTATAAATAAGGGCTACCTAAAAACAGTTATGTAGTAGTTTGAATGTAGATCTTGGTCTAAAATAAATTAGAAAAATCAACACTCACCCCTTAAAGACGTAAAACCAAAAAATTTAGACACTATGCCATTGAGTTCTCTCTCTCTCTCTCTCTCTTTTTAATCAATTAAAGTTAATGTGATAAATTCATCTTAATCAATTAAAGAAGTAAAAGATAGTTCTCTTTTTTACTCATCCAATGCCACTAGGTGACAAGGTCGGGTACAATCAAGTGTATGTTCTCCTTAATAAATTCAACAAAAAACATTGGAGTTTATATATATATATATATATATATATATATATATATATATATATATACACTATAATAGTCATAAATTTAGCAAAAATAAATTTAACATTTATAATCACTAATTTATTAAGATGTGGGAACAAAATTTCAAGTAAAAATACATGTTAAAAAGGTGTACCCACTTCGTTTGCTCTCTATTCTCCACCCTATTTTCTCAATTAATTTACCCTATTTTCTCGATCCATCCAATAACAAGCCTTAGCCGCCTACCACAACTCAGTACTCTTTCTCTCATTTATTAATAGAAGGATCAAAGGTGTTTGAAGATCCAAATTCAATTGAAAAGAAAGAAAAAAGAGAACAAGAGATTAAGTGAATTCAATTGAAAAAGGGTAATTGATAGTACAATATAATCAAAGCTTATATTATTATTGTAGTTTCAGTGCCCAATTCTTCACTTTATGTGTGTAAAACAGTAGTATATGTCGACAAAAATCTTATAATTGACTAGATGATGATAATGTTCAATGCATGGCATAGAAATAGAGAAAGAGGAAGAGGACGAGGACGAGGACGTGAGTTTATACATTATCATCATTGTTGTTATTATTATGAGAGAATGAATGAAAAAGTAGAAAGAACTTTGTCATGCCACCGTGCGCATTAGGAAAATTATAATGATAAGGTATATATGTATGTCATAGCCTAGAGTACAATATTAATTGTCAACTTTAAATTTGGTCAGTTACATGAATTCACCAAAATTGACCAAACATTATTATCACTATTCCTTTTGGTTGCTTTTCTCCTCTATTTAGTACCTAACAATAATAACTAGGATTCTCATTGATGGTGTCTCTTCTTCTATCTATCTACTTCACAAGTAGCTACTACTACTTTTGGGATAAAGCCAAATTATATAAAACCATTTTTTTTACTTTATTTTTAATTTTAGTTTTGTGTGATATTGAATTGATTTTGACTCCAATGGACTTGATTAAGTTTGTAACCATCACAAGTCATCAACTTCTTGCTTGTTGCCAAATTATATTGTTAGGTTTCCTTTGGCATGTTTCTTTGTTGGCTAATGATGCATTGATCAAATGTAAAAAAAAATGATGCATTGAAGAGAAACACAAAATAAGAATAAAGGTAAGTAAGTAATAATTAAATTATTTGTTAGCATTTACTCCCGCAATTTTTTTTTTTACATTTGGTTTAGCATAGATTCCAAAGCATATTTTTAAATCTTTAAATATCTTCGTCTGTATGCTTGTAAAAAATTATAAAAAGTTGATATTTGAAAATTTTGTATTGAGACGAATATTTTAAAACTACAAATGATTATATTTTTTTTATAAATTAAGAAATATTTATGGTCAAGTTTTGCCAAAAGTTATAAATTTCAGAGGAGATGAACAAAAGAAAACAGATGAAGTACTTAATATGTTATAAGTGTGAAGTTTAATTTATTTGAATATGAATTTTTCCTTTTCTTGAATGGAGGCAATGAAAATCGAAGGTTAGAATGATGAATTGCATTCTTAGTTTGTCATTTTAAATCATTAACAGCTAGTTTGGAAGATAATAGCTAAGAAAAGAAGTAAAAAAAACTCACAATGCTACAAAGATGGGAACTAAAAACTATTCTCCCCAAAGAAAAAACTGTGGTAATAATGGTACGGTGACCAATGATTTTGTGGGGAAAAAAAATATTTCATGCCAATGTATGGTAGTGCTATTTCAAAATTAAATTCCTCAATTTCTTATTTGTCATCCATTAATGCTATAGATGTGATACTGAGTGATAAATGGCTCTCTCAATTGAAGAAAACCACATAATTTGGATGAAAATTATCACCATCCATCAATAATATTATACATAATCAAACTTATTACCATCTTGCAATTTATGTTCACTTATGAAACGGCGGTTGTTTATACAAAGATGAATAAATTATAATAACTTTTAGTTGCATGTTGTATATATATTGCCAGAAAACAATACATGTTCATCGATCATTTAAGAATAACACAAAATCTTGTATATACACGGGATACAATAAGATTATTGTATTTCAATAGAAGTTATAGACTCCTTTTTAAAACAAAAGTTATCCCTTAAAGTTGATAAAGAGTGAGATATGGTGTGTTGTGGGGGGTAATTTTTATTAGAACCATGTATATACAAGATCTTTTGTAAGAATACCTTAATATGATACCTTGGTATCTATTTCGTTCTATTCGAAGTTTTGTTTGGAAATGATGCTTAGGAAAGTTACCTAAGTTGAATTGTGTAGTTGCGTTTTTTTTGGCAGCGTGTGTAGTTGTGTTATTGTGTAAGTGTTTTCCATGTTTCACGTGTGTAAAAGTGCTAAACACATGAGATAATTTCATGGGTGTTCTCGAAAATTCTTTTTTTATGCTTAAGTTAAAAGATGTCTTTTGGCTGGCATTCAAGAAAGTAGTGAATGTAATAGCCCAAAAAATTATGTGTTTTAATTAAATAATATTTATATTTAATTATTCTAATTGTATATTAAAAATTATAATTAATCAATAAAATATTTTAATTTTATATATAATAGGTGATAAACCTATTATATACATAAAGTTTGGAAAGTTAAAATAAATGTAGGTGCTTTTTTTATCAATGTATTCAATGATTTTTTTTTTAAAAAAAAACCTAATAACTAGTTTATTATAATGTAAAGATCTATGATACAAGATTAGCTTAATTCGTAAGAAATGTGAATTAAGTGTTGAATTTGTATACAAATATACTTTCTAATATCTAACACATTATGTATACATGTATATTTACTAAAACAAGATAAAAATTAATTTAAATATGAATTTGAAGCTTAAGTATTAACCTTAAATAAATCACATTTCTAAACTTATAGTATTTTAATGAAGTTACTATTTCACTTATTAATTCCTTGAATACACATACTAAGTTTCATATTCCAATTTATGTGAGTTTTGAGTCTTTGGCTAATGAGAATAGATCATCAAGACTAGTGAGAAGGAGTATTGGATTATGAAGGTACACACCTGTTCCTCTACTTTGATTAACACTGAGTTGGTTTAGCATAGGGTTCCCATAGCTGGTATGAGTCCCATTGAAGTGAAGATTGAAGCTAAGTCCAAACGCCAAGAGGGGTCTACGTCCGGACCGAAAGACCATGCACGTTAGGCGTCAGCAATACCAATACAAAAAGTAGGTATAAAAACAAGTATATGTCTATAAATACTCAAGAAAGCTCATTTACTATAGGTATTGATTACACAAAACCCAACTATTTTCTTCTATTATCTTGTGTGTCAAAGCGTATATTCTTGTTAGAGCTTATATTCTTATATTCTTGTTTGAGCATTGACCTTGTAACCACCTTGAGGGCATTTAATATTTGTCTTGTAGGATGTACTAGACCAGAACTATTTAGGAGCATCGAATTTGGATAATCCAACCCTCAATTGGACACCCATAATAATTGGTGTAAGAAGGAGGGCTTGATCTGACTTATGAATCCTTGAGTGTAATCGAATCGCTGCTTTTGAAGATGGAAAATAATACGTCTTATAATTTGGGTCAACCTGAAAAAATTGAGTATGCTAGTACCCTTCTAACCTAACACCTAGGAAATCATTCAACCGGCCCCACGCTAAAACAAACTGGAGGGATAAAACCCCAAGGTCAGTCCCCACCTAGAGACGTCTATTGGTGGTTAGGTTACCTAACAATGCTTGGTAACTCCAAAACAGGTGGATAGTAGGGATGTCCAACCCTAGATACTAGCTGAAGAAGATGTTATATATGGATCAGTTTACTCAGGATCAGATGGAGACATCGACATGTATGTTATGAGATATGGAAAGAGCATAGATATATGAGAAGAAGAAATGGCATAGAGGGGGTGGGATGTAGAGATGCCTGTCTCAAATTTAGAGAGTGAGCTAGATATAGAATGGACCATGAGTCTATAAGAAGCCCAACCCAAGACTATAACGAATATCAAAGGTCGCCCAGAAAATAGGATCATCAAGCTCAGCTAGACATAACCAGATGACTAACCTTAGCTCCTACATCATCTCCATTTTCAAGGGAGACACTTGGATACCCAATGGAAAAGTTTAAGATGCCTACCTACAAGTACTATAGGAAAGGTAATCTTAAGGACCACCTAATAGCCTATCAATCACACATGATGTTGTAATTGACTAGTGATGACATTTAATTTGATGTAGAGTTTTCCCGTCCCATTTTTTCTTGGCATTGCTCAAGATTAGTTCAAGCGGATTTCAGAGGGTACAGTTAGCAGTTGGGATGTCCTTATGACTTTTTCTCGGTACACTTCACGAGCATTATGAAGAGGGAAAAAACTTTACGAGAGCTCATGAAGATGGAGTAAGGAGTGAACAAGTCCTTGAAAGATTTCATTGTTCGATTAGAGCTAAAGTGGTTAGTATCCCTAGCCTGAATTAAGAAATTGCATTTCTAGCCCCTTTAAAGAAACTAAGGGATAGAAAACTTAAGAGTAGATTAGAGAGAAAGATTTAAAGTTTGAATACTCAGGTCAAGTTTTGAATAAGACCAATAACTATATCAATAGAGAGGAACTCTTGAAAAGCACCTCTCTATTTGAAAAAAGGTGTAGCAAGCCTATTTAAAGGGAAGGAAATGAAGCAACATAGGGAGGATCCTAGGGAGAGAAGAAAAGATAAATGGATCGAAGATAAAGAACATAAGGAAGGTCCAATGGTAGAAGGCCATTTGAGTTTGGTTTACCAATTATGCCCCACTAATAATCACAAGAACAACGTTAAGTGGAAGTACATGTCCACCATCACCGCGAAGAGAAATTAGAAGTTATATTATGATTTTCTTCATGAAATATTCCATGTCATTGAAAATTATAGAGACCTAAAGGATGAAATTGGAGATCTTTTGATGAGTGATTTTTAGTCACTATTAGAATTGCAAGTGTACGACTGTTGTACTACAATCACAAGTCGTCCTCGAGGAAGCTAATATTAGGTCACTTTTAGTTCAATTCAACTAGATTACACTAAAAGAAGTTGTTTGATAGACTTTGTGACTACAATTGCAAAATTAACAAGGTAAAACCAAGAAGACTTGTGCCATTAATACATCCCCACTAACATGCATTAGATATCATCAAATACATCAACATCAATAATCAAATCAAATATCCCTTTAATCATATTAATCTAATTGTATTAGGTGTATCCCTCTTACTTTCAACTTTCGCTTCTTTATTAAGACAAAGGAGTTAATTAATCTCAGCCAACACTTCTCGACTAATTAATCCTAGTGATCAATTTTAAACCTAATAGACCACCCTTAATTTGACATATTGGGTGATGTTAGAATCCAATTAACACATGTTAGGATTCATATATTAACATCCTAGAAAGAAAACTACTCACTACTCATGATTAAAGCCATAGAAACAACAATATAATTAAGCATAAACTTGGAAATCATCAAACTATAAGGAAATTAAATAAAATAACAAAGAAGCAGTAACAAATAGGCAAGAACATAATCAACTAAAGAAATTAGAGAAGACTTACTTGAAATTAAAATTGATGATTAAACTAGGAATAAATTTTGAGTCTTAAATAACAAATAATATTTTTAAGAGTGAAAGATCTAAACAAAACTTTAGGTAAAACAGAGGAGAAAGAGAGGAAGAAGTGTTGCAAAAAAAAAAAAAAAAAACTGCTTAAGCCTAAGTACTAATCCATAAATTAACCTAATTGAAAACTAATTACTTATTTTTTTTCAGAAAAATAAAAATATTGGAAAGATAAAAAGAAGAAAAAGAAATCGTTTCCTTTGACTTTTGAAATGTGCCGTGGAGAATGCTGGGCTTCCTTTTATGCCGTGAATAATTCCAATAGCATTTTGTTATTATTTTTCTTTTTTTTTTCCTTTGATAATCTCGTGGGCTAATTTCCGACTAAAGTAGAATTATGGACTTTTATCATAAATACGTTTTGAATTTACACCAAAAAGTACGAATAAAACATATTAATCTTCTTTGAAGCGGGTATCTATCACAATATAAATCATCAGTAGCACAGCTCCAGCCACGGTGAGTGGAAGACTTCTTATTTGGGATAAAGCAACAGTGGGGATAGGGGTCAAGATCAGTATGAGCAGAGACCGGAAGGTCAGTAAGGAAGAGACTAAGGAGGCAGCCAGGACCAGACTGATCTGGTCCCAACATTATCCATGTAATCTCTGATGGACAGTCACAGTCAGTCCATGGAGGATTAGGGCGAGGAGCTAAGCAAGGGGTGGCAGAATGCAATCATACTACACTCCTTCACAACAAGATTTTTGGATGGCTAGAGCCTCCGTCCTATTGTGAATGCGGTGATATGATGTTCTCTCAAGACTACGCCCAAGGCCAGGCATAGCTTTCCCCATGATGATTCATTGAATTCAACATAACATAACGAAATCCATCGTTTCATGGTAGATGGGGATCATCCACCAGCATCATGTTATGCTGGTGGATGTTTCGTCTATTCGAAGGGAAGTATGGTAAAAACTTTTTCGTGATAAGTTAACTTGCATGATAAGCCGATACAATGAAATTATTTCTTTGTTTCAAGTTTTGAGAGTTAGTCTAGTCATATATTGTTATTTGTATTTTCTTTTTGAGTTTTAATAGTGTTTGTTTATGTTATTTTACGAGTGTATCTCGGATTATTGCCGAGGGTCACATTTGTAATCTTAAGCTTAGTTTTATGTTAGTTTTTTGTTGTGTAATTAAGGCTAATAATGTTGTATCAAGGACTTAGGTTCTTTATTAACAGTTAGAAAAGTATGTTGTTACATAGTCTAGTCTCTTCTCAGTTTTTAATACAACATTCCTTTCAAAAATAATTGTACTATTTTGACTTTTACGTTTGCCAATGCACTAGTTAAATTGTTAATATATTTGATTATACATTAATAACAACGAGACTAATTCAAATGCGTATTACATAATAACATTTTTTTTATATTATATATCAATAAAAAGATATATTTAAAGACAATTTATTAATAATGTATAAAGTATAAAAAGGGTAATTATTTTGAAACAATTTATGTGGAGAGCAACAATTTTTCATACACCTTGAAGGGTGAGTAGCAAGTTGTGAATAATTGAGCCAAACACTTTCAATAGTACAATCGCATAATGTAGCTAGCCACTTCTTTTTATAAAAATAACATGAATTGATTTACGTATCTTTTTGTTACCATAGCCCATAGTCAAGATGATGAGTTAAGATAACAATTAGGACTTAAACTTTTAATTTTTTCACCGTTTGGGACCTACTACTTGGTTTTGCACCTTTTGCTACCTAGAATGGATTTCCGATAGTTTTTTTTAACCATGGTTAAATATGGGGCCCATCCAACATCAATTAAATATCAAATCCAAAAAAAAGTAATTAATATAATTTAGAAGAGAACAATAAAAAACCTCCTCTATTTCTTTCAAGCCCAACTCTTCACCTTCCATGGTTGTTCGAAAGCCAAAATTCTAAAAATGTAAGTTTGTTTGAATTATGATCTTGTATGTTTTTCTGATGTTGTTGACAATTATTTTTCATGAAATTTCAATGAAAAATTGAATATTTTTTATGTGTTTTTTGTTTAATATTTAAGGGGTACGTTATAAAAGGGGAAGATTTAGTTTATTGAATCCGATTTTTTGATGAATGAAGTTAGTTAGTTTTAGGCCAAATTTGTAGGGGACAAGATAGCTAGCTAGTGAAGGAAGAAAGATTATGTTTGTAACCTATTGAAAGAGCTAACTTACCCAATAATTTTCTCTGACTATATATGTTGGATTACTTGAGATGTCATGGACTTGTCATTGAGCGCCATCTAAATATAAACCCGAGTTAAGATAAACTGACGATGATATACTTTCTACTAAAATCTATTGAAGGGTTTACTCAAGGTCAGCAAAGCTGATAATCTAGTCCTTTAAGCACTTGGGTTTATTGCTCCATTTTATTTGAATAGTAGTAACAAAGATTGATTGTGATTAAACTATATAATCATGCAATGCTAGTAGATGTTAGTAATATTGAGGACATTCTTTCATCTATATATGTTTGATTGCAAATTGCAGGTTTGTTGTTGGATTAAAAGCAAATGATGATTGCTCAATGGAGTTTGGACTTCCTTCATTATTTTTTTTTCTGAAATAATATATTTTTGAACAATGCATGAATTTCCCCTGTTATTTTTTGTTTTTGTACCCATTTTATTGTACTGTGAAACAACTTCATTGGATTTATTAAATGCTTCCAACAAAAATTTTTTCATTTATAATATAAAAATAAATTTTTTTGTTCTAACTGGTTGAAGTTGAGTTAACTAGTCGAAAAGCTAATTGCAGGTCCTTAAAAATGTCAAAAAAATTCTAGGTCCCAAATGGTGAAAACAATGAAAATTTGAATCCTAATTGTTATCTTAAGATGATTTACTCATGTAGCTTGGATTTTCTGACTCTTAACGAGTAACTAGCTAGTCACGAGTTTACCAATTTAAACTTTATAGAGATCAACATTATTTTACCCTTTAATGACCTCTAACATCTTGTAATTACATCGAGCTTTCCGCAAAGTACTTTATCTTTAGCGGAAATTGACCTCTATTAATGATAAGCTACCCAAATAAATCTGTTAACAAAGAAAATACCTCAAGCAAGACTTATTAGACTAGTTGGTACTATAACCGCCAAAGTTAGTCAGTCTAGTGATGCAAACACCAACAATAATAAGTAAGAATGTAGGAATCATGTTCAAGAATTGAGGGGGATGCTATAAATAGTAGTCGCAATAATAAATTATGGTTTTAGAAGATTGACTTGTCATTACTCAAAAATAGTGAGTAATAGTAGAGTATATTTGTATAAAATTTGAGAGATTGGAAAACTAGAACTTATTATTGGACTCAATCTATTAATTACTGAAACAACAACAATTTATTTTTTTAAAATAACAAACAGTTAATAAAGAATAATGATAACGAAGAAGCCCTCGATATCTATATTCTACACAATATTTTGCCATAATTATTTTACGAAAGTAGGCTATCCAAAGTTCCAATATTATGACCATAATTCACAGAATCTCAAAAAAGTTAGTGGAAAGGGATGAACAATGATCAGCTTTCCCGGAAGCAGGCAGACTAGTAAGGCAGCCACTTCTTCAACTTCACAATTCTGTAGCCTGTAGAGAGGAAATCCAGAGAAGAGAAGAGAAACAGAGGAGACCTCTGTCAGCCTTCTCCTCAACTCTTTGATCCCTCTGTAAATTTCCACCCTAAATCTGATTGTTTGGGATCATAAAATCCAACACCCACAAATTTTGAGTGAATACAAAAGATGGGGTTGATCGAATTAGTCACCTCCGTTGACTGGCACCAAGAATCCGATCCTCGTTCGCATGATTTCATTGTTCTTCCTCTTTTCGCTCTCTTCTTCCCTTCTGTTCGCTTCTTCTTTGATAGGCTTGTTTTTGAGGTATATATTTTCCCACTTTTCTTCTTCAATTTTTTGTTTTTAATTTCAAAGTTTTGTGCTTTTGTCAATTTGATCAACTTTTGCATTGTAGTTGGTGTTATGAGTTTGAATCATTGTTTACTCATTTGATTGTGTGGGCATTATGCTGTTTGAAATGTCAGTCTGACCGTCTTTTACGATTGCGCTATTGTTTGTTGAGGTAGAGATTTGTAGTGGTGATTGGATCTGGATGGGATAGCTTTACATTATGAATGAAATGGCATTGAGAGTTTGAATAATTGGAGTTAATGATGATTTGATTGTATTTAAACATTTCACTGTCTGATACACTCTTAGTGTATACCAGATTGGTTATTATATGATTGGCATTATTAGTTGGAATCGTTGGTTGCTAATCAGATTGGGTGGTGATTCGTTGTTTGACCGTCTGATACAAGAATTTATATTTTTGTTGAGGTAGTTATTCATCGTTGTGATGTGACGATCTCTACATTATGAATGGCTTTTTGAGTTGAAAACATTGGGTTAATAATTTGATTGAGTGACCATACTTGAGGATTGACCATCATACTGTCTGGTACTATAATTTGCTGGTTTTTTCAGGTTGTGATTTTGGCAGTTCACTATTGTTGTTTGGGCATCCAAATGAGAATGCCTCATTTGCCCAAGCTATTGAAGTGTTTGTTATTGAAGTTAAACTTTCTTAATTGGCCTTGGATTTTCAGGTGGTGATAAAACTATGGAAAGAAAGACTAGTCCTTATGAATTGTCAAGTGTAGGATTGCCTTCACTACTTCATTAGTATTTTAAATATGTTCTGCCAATTGCCAGACAAGGCGTATAAATCAATTACTTCATTAGTATTTTAAATATGTTCTGCCAATTGCCAGACAAGGTGTTACTTCACTTGTATTGTGATTGAGAGAGTCGGAGTTAAACAAACAGCCATAACTTATGCAAACTCACCTGAATTGTAGAATTTCAGTTACATCCAGCTGAAACCATTGCTTAAGTGGATGTCGCCGAAGTCTTTTTGCTACTGATGTGGGAATCCTATACATAGTTCACCAGCCTCCAGTCAATTAGAAACTTCAGCTTCCACCAAGTTCTTCATGGAATGAATTGATAACTTGTGCATCTGCCTTTTTTCCACTCTTGAAATGCCTTCCTGTAAGACATGTAGTTTTTCTAGCACATATTTGAAAAAGGGTAATGGTGCTATCTTCACTAGTTACTTGTACAGGAGAATACTAGATTGTATTCCATAGATGGTATTAGATTCAAAGAGATGTTCATCTTTCTCTTAGGTGTCCTTGCTTATGTTTTAATAGGATTATTGGCTAAACACCCACTCTCTCGTCATGGAAAACATAGTAGGAAACAATATGATTACCACCTATTAGAAAAAAGTCTATGAAGATACCAATACTACAATTCCTTTCTTAATCGATCTTGTCCTTTAGAAGCTACTTGGAGAGATAGTATGATTAATTTCCTTCTGCAACCATTTTTATCTCCGAAGCTAGTATATTTCTGCTGGATATCATGTCTAGAATAACCTAGTTGGGGTCCTCAATCATCTTTGCTTGAAAATTTATGTAGTGCTAAGCAGCCCTTTCTTTATTTTCCTCCCTTATTTTTTTTTATCTTAGTAGTTCTGTAATCATTCTTAGTCTATCTAGCAGAGCCACTAAAGATTCTGGAGTCATGGGTACTAAAAGGGGTCGACACAAGCACAATTGATGGATTCAATGCCTGGAATTAGGACAATAAGGATAGTTACTTACTAAGGATGAATGTGTAGTGGCAAGTTTGAAGTTCATGAATGTCAGACACAAAGGCTTGATTGATTTTGACTTTTTAAGGCCTTGTGGTCCCTTTATCTATTGCGTTTGTTTAAGCATTCTGCAATTGAACTTGTATTTGTTTATTTGGTGCAGAAAATAGGAAAAAGATTGATTTTTGGAAAGAATTATCAGATGAAAGATGCTGATGTTGACAGTAAAAAGAAGCTAAGAAAGTTCAAGGAATCAGCTTGGAAATGTGTGTACTATCTGTCTGCAGAAGCTCTTGCTCTTTCTGTAACTTATAATGAGCCTTGGTTCACCCAGACTAAATATTTTTGGGTGGGGCCTGGTGATCAGGTCTGGCCTGAGCAGAAAGTGAAGTAAGATGCTAGACCTGTCTTCAGTAGCCAATTTCTACTCAATGTGCCAAAGTTTAGAACTGTATGCATTTTCATCTGAACTCTATGCAGGACAAAGTTGAAAGGCCTCTATATGTATACAGCTGGTTTCTATGCATATTCGATCTTTGCACTTATTTATTGGGAAACAAGGCGTTCTGACTTTGGTGTTTCCATGGGGCATCATGTTGCAACTCTCATTCTTATTGTTCTATCTTATGTATGCAGGTATTTTTCTGACTGTGTATAGTTGACATGCATATTTGACGGAAAAAGTTGGATATGCTAGGTCATATTCCTTTGTTAATCATGTTGAACATACTTGAATGTTCTATTGATTTTACTGTATAGAAAGCGTTAATTTATATAAAAATAACTTTAGTTCGTAGCAATACCTTAGCTTTTGTTTGTAAAAAATAGGCTATTGTAGGATGAAGGAAAAGGTGGTGTAAGATACCAGTAGTTAGAGTTTTGTTTCTGGGTCGTGGGGCCATTCTCTTTCCTTCTTGTCCAAGGCATCAGCACATGTTTGAACTTTCTGCTCTAAGCTGATCCAACTTCAAATGCAGAGCAAACTAATGGTTCTTGATTTCTGTGATAAAGAATCCACACCCTTGCAACATTGAAGTTCTTTCTTATGATAATTTTCTCTTTTGGATATTCTTCTTGACAGTTTCCATGGGGAAATCCAGAAAGCAGTAGCTGGAGCTGCCATCTTCCAATTCACCTTTGGAGGAAAAATTCAAATATCAATCTGCTTGAGCTTGAACCTAAAAACGTTCCAATGACTATCATCTAATTAAATTTCTCGAACTAAACATTTCATGTAATATTAGTTATTTTTTTTTAATTTTTTATTAGGTTCCTGGCTGACCTCCATAGTGTAACATCAAATTGCTTTTGGAGAAGGAGATTTTGCTTAAACTTTGCAGCTTTCTCTACTAATTCCCTGATATTTAGTAATTGTTGGTATTTTAATTGCCCTGATAGCTCTTTTAAAGGTTAATGTTTTTTTGACCTTTTGAGTTTCACCAATTCATACTTTGCTTCAAATTTTTAGTTTTCTGGTTTTTTCCTTTGTGAAATGCCTTATTAACTTTTATGTATCTTCTGAAAACTGGTGTCCAGATTCTTGAAACTTTATGGGTGTAACTTTGAATTTTCCCATATTTTCTTAATACGCAGTGTGTTGCTCTCCACTTCCCCCTGCCTTTCAAACCTTTTACTTTGTTAAGTCTATGAATGGTACACTGTATACTTTACCAATTCCAACATTTTGGTTCTTTGACCCCTGGGAATTAGGAGGCTTAGGTTTGTGCTCAGAATCTTTTGGGATGTAAAGGAGCCAAGTTTTGTCTTTCTAGTAAGGCAAGATTCAATGATCCATAATCTGGGTTAGTAATCTTGAAATCTGGCACTCCCTCCGTCCTAATTTATTCGCTACACATTCCTTTTAGGACTTTCCGGAATTAATTGCTACACTTCCGTTTATGTCATGAAATATTCTGTTACCTCTCTCTTCTCACTACCAAAATTTAAGGTTCTACCCCTATCTACTATCTCCCATCATATCTACTTTTTTTGATGAAGTATCTCCGGATGACAGTGGGGCAGGGTGTAGGTTTGAATTTGGTGGGTGTTCGGGAAAATATGGGTATTTAAGTCATACCCATCATGGATAATGAGTACATGGTGGATTTGATGTCTAGTCCGTTCCCTACTTACCCGCCCTGCCCATTCCTGCCAACACATAAAAAATCCACTACTTTTTAAAGCCGAAATAGATTTATTTATGGCTTTAATCAATTTTTCAAGTTTTATTTGTGGTCCTGTAAAAAAAATATGTTTTTATTAAAATTAAGAAAAATATAGTAAATTATGGAGGTGGATAACAGGCAGGTAGTAGTGAGTGGGTATCCACTCGGTCTGGTGGAGTTGGTGTGCGCTTGTATCCGCCATGGGTGGTGGGATGGGTGAAAAATACATAAATTTTTGGCAAATATGAGTATGGAGGAGGGTTTACCTGTACTTACCCCGACCCATTGCCATCCCTTTTTGTAAAATTTGATAGTCAACCACAACTTATCTCCTATAAGTATGTGCACAGTTTGATTTAGCAATTAAATTGGAATGGATGGAGCAACTTTATGAACACTTTATCTTAAGAAAGGTTTCCTCAAAGTGTTTTGTTCTTCTTTATGTTTCTTTTGGGTGTTCTTGTAGTCTCACTGAAGCATCCTCCTCTTCTTATGGCTTCGAAAGCGAATGAGCTCCTTTCTTTGACAATTTTTTCTTGTTAATACCCCAAAGAGGAAATTGAAAAGACAAGAAAAGAGAAGAATTCTTTCTAGGCCCTGTTACTATTTGAGGAGTTCATCAATCTTGTGGGACAGCCTAACACTTATATAGCTGCATTTGTTTTGACGTAGATGAAGTGGAATTTAAGTATGACTTCATTAATGAGCTCAGTGCTCTGTGCTGCTGTTATAAACTTGTAGCATTATCATTATGAACTCAAGAGGGAATTTTCTCTTATATCTTAAAAGCATTGAGGATTGACTATAATACCGCAGTTACATCAAGCTATCTCAATATGAATATGGTGTTTAGAAATTTATTACAGTTTAGAGTACATTCTAGATTTGCTGAGAATGTAGATCTCATGCCCTCCGTACTTCTCTTACATTTTATGCATTAATGTATACAGATTTGCTCGTGTTGGTTCAGTGGTTTTAGCTCTCCATGATGCAAGTGACGTATTTCTTGAGGTTGGGAAGATGTCCAAATACAGTGGTTTTGAAGCACTTGCCAGTTTCTCTTTCATTCTCTTTGTGATATCCTGGGTCCTGCTTCGCCTTACTTACTACCCATTTTGGGTCCTGTGGAGTACAAGGTTAGGGACTTGACACATATGTGCAGTACCTGAAAACCTCTTGACCTATGATTGTGATCAAATTCCATTTCTCAAGGTTAAATAAGCTGGTTCATATGATTTTTGAAAAATTTCCTCTTTTTGGTGGTTCTAGTCAAGTCAACCATATTCTCATAATGGTTTAAATTTATATTCCTTGAGTTCTAACTTATATTGAGTTTCTCTTGAGCACTGATACTGGACTGAAGGCAGGACTACTTCTGCATCTCGTCGACTTCTATATGTTTTGAAATCATTTTCTTCAAGGGGATTTTTGGCTTCTGTATTGAGTAAAAGTACTGCATGTGCTTTGAAATTTTGACCTCCCTCAACCTTAAAATTTGCTATTCTGTTCCTGTTGCTGTTTTTGTTTTTGTTAATGCTGTAGTCCTTCTAGTTGTTTTTTGCTCCACAATTTCAGCTGCCTATTTTGTAGATTCTTCTGTTTCTTAATAATCTTTTATTGCGTAATTCTTTTCCTCCAAATAGTGAATTTGCGTTTTTCATGTCTGTATGCAGCTATGAAGTTGTCCTGACACTGGATAAGGAGAAACATCCTGTAGAGGGACCTATTTATTACTATTTGTTTAACACTCTCCTGTACTGCTTGCTTGTTCTTCATATTTATTGGTGGGTACTTATGTATCGTATGCTTGTGAAGCAAGTCCAAGCAAGAGGTCAGCTAAGTGACGATGTTCGTTCAGGTAAGCTTCTTACTAACTTTTTTTCTTCATTCTCTCTAACTGTGACCAAGCCATTGTGTAATTCATCACATAAATTTTGTTCAAACAGTAGTGTTTCTATGGTTTAACATTGATTGTTGAATACTTGTGGTGAGTGCCATAACTATTAACTGTGGACAGTTTAATGTTATGCCTTTTATTTTCTTCTCCAGAAACAACATATGAAAAAGGTTACCTTTCTTTTGGTGAAAAACAAATGGATGACAAAATTTATGATGCCTTGAAGCGTTTCATGTTTCAACCTCCAGATCCATGTTGTCATGCATTTAATTTGACGAAGAAGACAAGAACTCCTTGTTCTTGTCCTTGTCATGTTCTCTATCTTATTTTGTTCATTCAAGGTTCATCTTGCAATTCTTGCCTTGATTACATGAAGAAGATAGCGTCCTTTCCATTTTCTGTCATTTAAATTGTAGCCATTTAATATTTTTTACTCAGACAGATGTCGACATAAGGCATCTGATCAAAGATGGAATAGTTTAAAAAATGGAAATACTGAATGTATCAATGAGTATGCTATTGCATCTTTTTTCAATGCATGTGAGATTTGTATGTATGTTTCTGTGGCCTACTAATTAAGGTTTTAGGTTGAATGGTTTTTGATGGTATTTTAATAAGTACCATCCAGGGAAAGTAGAAATAGTATTAGTCCCTCCATTCATCTTTTATAATCCTATTTCCTTTTATAGATGTTCCACAAAGTTGTTCGTACAGTGAACATTTGCCATTCAAAGTAATTTTCAATGCCCATTTGCCCTTATTAATTTATTTTCCCAATCTTATCCTTATTTTCAACCCAAACACGCCCCCTTTGTTATCCTTCATCTTTTCACATGCTTTTGATTTTTTTGCAAGCCACCCTTTTTGCTTTTGTGTACCCATGTATTTTTTATTGGGAAAGATGGGGAATCTTATATATTTATTCTCTCGCTCTTCATCCATACTCCCTCTCTTCTCAGTTCTTGATTCCTTCCCATGTTCCACATAAGAACATAGAACAGGCGGAGGGAGTAATATGCGTAATCATGGTGGATATGTAAAGTGTTGATGAGCTGTTAAGAAATATGACCAGTTTCAATAAAAAAATATATAGGATTCATCTAGTTAGATTTCAGGTATTAGTTTTTTTTTTTGTATGAAACATATTGATGGTATTATTGGGTTAATGGAAGTATGTGATGATACAATCCTTTCTGTAAAGGTGAGGTGAGATCTCTAATACTAACTAATTGTGTGATGGCTAAAGTTGGATTCCCCTCAATCAAAAAGCTAATTGGTGACCGCATTTACAAGAGTAAATTTACCTTGATAACACCAACTAAGGCTTGGTGCAGGGAAAAACACCACCTATAATGTGGGTGCAAGGAGTAGCACCAACTATAATGTTGGGTGCATTGGGTAGCACTAACTTTTTTTTGGATGCATTAAATGTCAAATCACTAAAGATTTACTAGATCTTAACCTATCCTACCGCCTTCAAAGACCTTGTCCATACGCTTGTCTTGGCATCACAAAAAAAACACAAAGATTCACAAGAATATAGCATACTTTATGATGATATGTCATTGGACGCACCTAACATCATAGTTGGTGCTGCTTTGTGCACCCACTTTAGTTAGTTTTGTTCCCTACGCCCAAGGTATAGGCTATTTGTGTTGTTGAGGTCAATTTACCCAATCTATAAATGCTACAGGAGAATAAGCTTCTCTTTTTGGTGATTGCTAATTTGTCTTCAAAGTTCAAAAGCTCTTAAATGAAATATTACTCATTTTATATTTAATCAAGTAGTGTGATGTGGCTTTAGAGATGCTCTTATAATTATAGTGAATATTTTCTGTCTTGTATCATGTACTCATTTGATTCATCCTCCCATCTCATTTTGCTTTCCAGTCCGGAAACTTTATCCATTTCATTTGTGCTGTGCTTTGCTTGTAGAGCCACCTAAGTGTCTTAGTTTATGAATTACTCACAGCTTTTCACAGATATGTAGTATGTGATTTGGAGGCCCAGTTTAATTTTCATCTCTTTGGGCTTTTCTTCTGTTCTTCACTTTAACTTTTGACCATCAAAAGCATGCTTAGGAGCATGAAAGTTCCACCTTTAACTTATTTTCTGCCAATGAGCTTAACTGTTAATCTGGCAAATCAACTAGGATTAGTGTAGGAATCTGAGTTGGTTGACAAGCCATAGGTCTTGTATTGTATTTCTGAAGTCTGTGATCTACTTCAGTCAGCATTTGTTTCATATATTTTTCCTTTTCTATTTTATTTTCTGTACTCCCTCTTCAAATGTGTTTCTATAAATGCTAATTTGCTTGCCTCACATACTCCATAATTCTTTTAGAAGGTGGTCCCACTTTTTATGGACGAAAATGCCTCATCCACCTCTTTTCCTCTTACCAGTCCTTCAACTTAATAAACTGATCCAACGCCCTAATCATTCTCTCCTTTGCCTCCTATCTTCTGCTTCTGCACTTCCTTGGTCAGTAATGGTCACTAATGAGGGATTCAGGGGATCATAGTATGTTATTGACCTATCCAAGTTAGCTTGCTGCTGCCTCCACAGGACCTCCTTTGTTACTTCCCAGGTACCCCCATCCCCCCTCTCTCTCTCTCTCTCTCTTCCATCAATCTCTTTTGTTTCTCCCTTCCCTTCTTTCCACCCTCTCCTTTCTCTTTTTCGGTTCCCTCTCCCTTCTCCTGTCAAGGGTTTTGATGGACCTGGTAGCAAATGGTATTTTCTGAAGAGGGGGCAGCAGCAGTCGATAATGCAGCAAAATTCTGAGCATGCCCCGACTACATGAGCTTGCAACCAACCCGAAATGAAAAAAATTGTAGCGACAGCACATATATAGATTTACATCATACTTACGCCACAAAGTCAAATTTTCGTTGTGAGGAACTTTAGTAATAAAATATCAAATCTGTATGCATCACTAGTTTGATTGTCACAGTCCGCATTGATATACTGAAAACTGATTGCTATTGTTTCTCTTCTTTAGATTCTGAAGATGAACATGAAGATTGATCTTGATTGGGTTGGCATTAACAACAGATGTTGCAGAGACAGCACGGTATGTCCTTTTCCTTTAATTTTTTTTATTACCTATTTCTTCTCTCCTTTCTCGTGTGGACTTTGGGGAAGGATTGACCCTTTAGCTGTTCATTATCTTACATTATCCTTTTTCTTTGGAAACCATTTCCTTTTTTTGGGTACTACTTTTTGACAACTTACAGTTCTTTATATACAGGGCATACTGAAGTTTCTGGCCATATGATTTGCATATTTACCTGTTACTTAAACCAATGTAACCCTTGACTTGAGAGAATATGAAATGCTGCATTCAAGGGATTCATTTCTTCATTTAGGATTCTCAAGAGTCAAGACACACTTTACTTGAATCTTATATTCCTTAAGTTAAGCAATTCATAGCAATTTTTTGTTATAGATAACATTTTTGACACATTCTAACGAAAGGTATTTGAGTTATCAGCCATCTTGTGGAGTACTCATGTGTAGTATAATTTGGACTACTCTATGTCTCTCTGTATCTTTAAGTAAGTTTCTTCTATTTGTTATTTATATTACCGAGTCGAATGAGATTGATTGGACTATGTGTAAATTGCTAATGTCTCTATCTCGCTCTGTCTCAAGTGTTTATAAATATAGTGTAGCAAGCAGCTAAAAGGTTGGAATCTCATATGCATGTGTCTTGATTGAGATTGTTGTGAAAGAAGAGTTACCTTCTTAAGTTCAGATGGAAGATGCAAAGGCCGTAGTAGAAGGTTTGTGAACCAAAGAGATGTAGATTGAAAGCTTGGATTCTATATCACCAAGGAAGTCAAAAGGGTTTAGTTTCCTGAAAGAAGAGGGAAATGCATATTGATCTCGGATAGAAGAGTGTGAATGTATCTTCTGAGTTGGGTGCAAAACATTAGCTCTACCTGAGAGGTTTGAGGCATATGGTGATAACTATAGTTTTTTTTTAAACGGATGAAGATCATCAAGAATTATGACATTGTTTAATGAGCTTCATAACTGAATATGGAAGATGGAGGTTCTTAGATGTTCACAACTTCCTCTGTTTAAAATTTGAAATTAATAATTACATGAAGGGTTTTGAAATGTCTTAAAAATTCATCGTATTTCCTTGAATAATAGTTCATGACTGTCAATATGAGAGCTAGTGCTTGTAAGGTAATGAAGTCGGTATGATGATTAGTCTTTGTCTTCATTGTTGTTGAAGTCAGTGGGATGATTTATCTTGAGCTTCGTTATTGATGCAGCAGTGTTAATATATGGATGAAACTCCATATTAAATTTTGCCAAGGCTTAATTCTCATATTTCGGCAAAAACAAGCTAAATCTATACTATATATAAAAGAGAATAGGTGATTTTGCTCATAGGGCTAAATTTACAGTGTTCTTTTTCTTTTTAATTACATTTGTGTCGTTTTTTTTTTTTTTTCCTAAGCGAGGTTGAATAGCAATAGTCAAATAAACCTAAAGTTATACGGAGTAATAAATTACTTGACTGGTTTCTCGACTAGCTTAAACCAAACATTATCATTGTTTTGGGATCTATCTTGTATGAATCCCGAATACTAACATTTGTTTTTTCTATCGACAAAAGGCGATGCTGTTTAGTTACTTAAAATTTATGTAATGTAATATGGTGAGAGACATTCTATCTTTAAATACCTTTAACGAATTAACTCTTTAGAATTATGTCATAGATAAAGC
The DNA here is from genome assembly GCA_026401315.1 of Dysphania ambrosioides. NCBI lineage: Eukaryota > Viridiplantae > Streptophyta > Magnoliopsida > Caryophyllales > Amaranthaceae > Dysphania > Dysphania ambrosioides. Next base: position 21,807,368 of record CM048664.1, on the reverse strand, counting down.
GATTATAATTAAGTAATTGATCAAAATCGGACTGAAGCTCGATTCCACAGCCCTAAATAATTTACATGGTCTGCCCATAATGCCATCCATCGGTAAATGAAAAAGTAGAAAAAAATTATATGAAATAAAATAGGAATTCGAGCAAGCTTCATTTTTCCAGTCCCCCAAAACTACACTCATATTCATATGAAAGTGCTCTTCCAGTGCAACTAAACAGCACCGCCTCCTCCGCCCTCTGTACGCCTTCCACAACCGCTCCGCCGTTGTGAACGCTACCTTGCTTTAGGTACGCCCCTACCTTTAATCCCCTTTTCCTTCGCAATTCATAGTTACCTCAAATCAGAAATGCATCACTGTTTTGGTAATTTCGATCTGAATTTTTAGGGTTTTCAATTTGGAAGGAATTATTCAATCAAATAATGAAATTGTTGTAATATTTTTGTCGTGTCGTGAGAAAGAAGAAAGTGGGTAGGTGGGTTTTGATGTGTTGAATTGGGGTTCTTTGATTTTTTATTTATTTATGTAATTTATTTTAAATAACCTATGTTTAGGCTAAAATTTAAATATGTTGGTCCAAAATATTAATTTTGGGGATTGAAATATTGTAATATTTTGATTCGTAAACTTTATAAATGATTCAAATTATAAGGTCAATACATGATTTGTTCTTGCAAGAGGATGATATGATAGTTTCTTCTCCAGTAAGAACGTCAGGTTAACTTCAAGTGAGTGCTTGAATTTGTAAAGTTTGGAACATATCCTTGCCCGTAGCTGGGTTTGTTGATAAATAGGATGTATGACGATACATTTGGATGTTGTTAGTTGTTACAAATACTGTAGGATCCTTAGGTACAAGTTTTACCAAGTTTGATGACAATACCACTGATTCGAATAAGTTTTCCAGCCTTCTTTTGGAAATAAAGTGTTGTCTTTCTAAGATAGGTGACACCAAGGATTCGATTATTTTGTTGCTGTGCTGTAGAGTGTACCTTCGTACATATTATCTCGAGCCAAGAGTGTAGGACTAATGAGTACCTTAAGATTATAGCCTGATGTTAGCCACAAAGCCGTACTTACTACTGATTTTCTGTTAGCAGACTTTCAGATTTTTGAGATGTGAATAATGAATTGAGATTTTTGAAGAACATTTGAATGATAACCTGTATTGTTTTGTCCCCGGTCTTAGCTTGAAGTTGATGAGATCAATTCATCAACTAAACAAAAGGTTTTGCATTTTCCATAGATAATGTATTCGGCTGATTTTTCTGTGTTATTAGTAAGCATTCATCAGCCTTGATTCATTCTTTCATTCAGATGAATGAGAATTGGGATCAAATGTACTTCAGAGAGTGCATGTTAAGTGTGCGGCAAGGTATGTTTAAGTTGAGAAAAGTTTTGCTAAGTTCCTATTTCTCCATCTGATGAGCATCTGGTGTGTTGAATGGGATGTTAGGGAGGGCATCATTATAGCTCTTTATTGCATCTAATGACTACTATTTCTGTCTCATTTTTTTTTAAACTGTTCTTGAAGATATTGCAAATTACAGTAATGTAAGAAATCTGAAATGATACTGAGTACATATCTTGGTGATGATTAAATGGAAAATGAAAGAAAAAGTGTGAAAATGGTAATAAACGATGTTTGATTGTTCTTTATTTTTTTCCAACAAAAAAAAATTTATAACTAATAGTGGCAAGGACAGTATTTAGCATTGTTGACTACTTTTTCTTGAAATGCCAAATAGGAAGTATTATGTTTTCCAGATGGAGGGAAGGTACCTTTTTTATGTTTTGAATGAAGAGGGAAGGTATTTTGGACAGAAGGAAACAATCAATCACTAATCTGTGAGCATTGTTTCTTTCCAAAATATGAATTATGATTCTAATTTTGTGCTTAAACATGCAATGTCCCTTATCCTCGAACTCTTTTTTAGCTTGGCTAACTTTCCAATGTTACAACTTGCAGAGTGACCCCTTCCGTTCTAAGAAGGCATGGATGATGTGCTGACTGACATTCCCCCACCTTCACGGTTCTCTGATGAGGATCTCAACATCTTCACCTCTCCATCTCCTTCACTTCCAACTCCATTTATTGTGCTCTCTGATCCGTATATTAATGAAACTCTTCGTCCTTCACTCCTGATCTTTGCCGTGTCACCCCCCTCTCTTCGTATATTTCACCATGTGTCCTCTAAAAAACTCATAGGAACGCTCATCCTCCCGGAGATTCCTTTCTCTGGGAACTCCATTGCGCCATCATTGAAGAATAAATCCTGCAACATTTTTGCATTAAATGATACTGAAAATCTCGTCCTCCTTGTTTGTGTCCAGTTTCATGTACCTGCAGAGAGATGTCATGCTGTTTCAAAATTGTTGCTCACTGAAAAGATTGTTCCAGAGAGGGTATTGATCTTAGATTCTGTTCAGATACAAAAGTTTCGTGGCAAGTTATCAAGGGATGATACTGTGGCCTACAAGTTGGAGACTTCCTTGGAAAGAAAAGGGTTTGTTGAGAGCCCTGGGGGACCATCCCTTCTGAAGGGCATGGACTATTTCCCATCAGGAAGTGTGGTAGATGGTCTTGCAGCTGCTCTGTTGGCCCGGTGCCAGATCAGGAATATCCGAGGTAGTTTATGCGTTTCCTGGCCTGAATATGGTAAACCAGTGATGCAGTTGATTAAGTCTCTTCTGGTGAAGAATGTCTTACCTGATTTTGATTTCTCTTCTTCTAGCTATGAAGATGAGAATTTGAAATCTAGTTGGCCTAAGAATCCTCTGTTTGATACAGAATTGTACACCTGATGAGGTTCACTTTACTTGAATTAGAATGATGCTATATTTTGGTCTAGAAGACGGTTCTTAAAGGGAAAGATGATATGTTTTAAACAGTTTTGAGTGTTAGGTTGAAAATTTGTTACATTTGAGGCAATATTTACTGATGCGGTAGCCACTTGCCATTAAATGTTAATGGCTCTTGTTATGAAATGTGTTCCTTTGAATTTATTATGAATCCTATAACGCAGCTGAGTTGTTTGTGTGGTACCAAGTTTTATTATGTTGCCAATTACTGTTGAAATGGTGAATGAGGATTTTGATTAGTTTGGGGGAACTTGGGCTCTTGGGTGCCAAAACTTACCTTTAGCTGTAATGTTTGCAGCCCTTCAAATGATCATTTTGGCATCCTTCAGTTTCATTGCTTTCTTCATCGCTCTTTCTCTTTTCATGTGAAAGTGACTTCATTTTGGGCTGTTTTCTAGATGAAACACGGAAGTTTCAACTAATGAACAGTTGAGTACTAGTAGCACTTTGAATATGATAGGTAAAGCAAGATTACGTGAGTTTGCTTTAGTAGAACAGACAGGTGACCAACTTTCCTCAGCAGCTACGCAGTACTTTAGTCCATTACGGATAAATAATTGTTTCGCTATACGTCCGTTTTTTTGTAAAAACTATTACATTGACTTTCCAGAGAAAAACCATCTGCGCAAGTCATAATATTTTTGAATAAAAAAATATTGTATATACACATAACACATCTTAATATGACAAAAGTTGTCCTTTAACACAATATATGTCAATTTTTATCTACTTTAAAGGATAACTTTTGTTATATAGAGGGATTATTTTTACAGGGGATAATAATTTTATTGTGTTATGTGTGCTTTGTATTTTGAAATATATATTGCTCATAATGTCTTCAAATCTCACATTTCAAGCCTCTTAAATGGATATTCAGTACAAAATGTAAAAACAAACAATATATTTTTTTTCTATTTCAATATGTACACCCAATATATTGTACTTCCAAAGCTATTCTCATTTGTTTGCTCATTTAGAGTTAAAATAGAAATGAGTATGGATATATCGTGCGCATGGTACACCAAATTATACACGAGGTCTTCTTAATATACACCTAAAACATTTACTGATCTTAGCAAGAACATATAAAAAGATGAAATTGATTAACGATCTACTAAGTTGATACTCAGGCCTACTTTATTGGATCAAAAACCTTTTCACATAAACCTCATACGACACATGTCGAAAACTAGACAACAAAAGGACAAATGATTCAGAGTCTTCAACCATAACAGATAATCAACAATTCACTGTTTTCTAGTATTTTGTGCTACATCATAGTCCAGTTAGCTGAATCTTGCATCATAGTTGTTGGCTTACCCTCTAATAGGTTATAACTAATTTCCATGTTCCTCATTTTTCTTCCCTTTGCTCTGTTTCTCTTTGGATATGTTACTTGAGTTAGAGTGTTCCGACCAACCATAATATTAGCTGCATCTCCTCTTGACTTTTAATTTAGTTAGCTCCAAACACGGTTCTAGATTAGTAGAGTAATTAACATAAATAAATAAATGAAGTGGCTGCCATTCTTCATACTTAAATACTTCCTACTCTCACACTCCCTCTCATTCTTCCCCTACTCTCTTTCGTTTCCAGGACAAACTAAACAGCAGATTTCGAGTCTAAAATGGCGCGAACCAATGTTTCGAAAATTTTGGTCCTGTTGGTAGTTTTGCAGGCAATGAGCTTGAACAGTGCCGATTTCTTAAGCTCAAGCCCCCCTTTAACATTAGACTATTACAAGTCTTCGTGTCCTCTTTTGCCTAGTATTGTAAGGAAAGAGATGGAATGTGCTGTTCTTTCTGATCCTCGTAATGCAGCAACAATTGTACGTTTACACATGCATGATTGCTTTGTTCAGGTCCGTCCATTTCCAATCACCTTTGATTGCTTTTAAGTTTATACCATATTGCACAGGACAAGTTTGATGATAACAACTTATTTAAGAACTTTGTTTGTGACTTTGGATATCACAGGGTTGTGATGGGTCAGTGCTACTGGATGATACAGTAACGTTGAAAGGAGAAAAACAGGCTGGTCAAAATAAGCATTCTTTGAGAGGATTCAAGATTATGGATAGGATTAAGATGATGGTTGAGTCTGAGTGTCCTGGAGTTGTTTCCTGTGCTGATATCCTCACTCTTGCTGCTAGAGATGCGGTTATTCTGGTACCAACTTTGTACTAAAATTGTATTCATCTCCTGATAATATATATATATATATATATATATATATATATATATATATATATGTTCATTTTCTTTCACATTCAGCTTTATTTAATTTGTGGTGGATTTTGAAGGTTGGGGGACCTTACTGGGATGTTCCTTTGGGAAGAAAGGATGCTCGAAGTACTAGCCAGGAGCTAGCCGATGCTAACATTCCTGATGCTAATGAAAACCTTCTTTCCCTCATCTCAAAGTTTGCCTACCAGGGCCTCTCTGTTACTGATATGGTTGCCCTTTCAGGTCAGTCCGACCTTTAGAAAGAACTGTACACTTTCAGTTTTCTAGTTCCTCAGTGCCTGCTAATCTCTACTGACAAACTACAGTACCAAAAAAAAACTTGCTCAAGATCCCAATAAACATGAAATTAGTTGAAACAGGATCAAGATATCAAGCCTCCTTGCATAAATAGCTTTTGAGTTGCTGTCTATTGATTCTGTAGGTGCTCACACAATCGGAATGGCACGATGCGAAAACTTCAGGGCAAGAATCTACGGAGACTACGATATGACTTCAGAAAAAGACCTCCTGTCAGAGACACACCTTAGCAACCTAAGATCTGTTTGTCCAGCAGTTGGGGGTAACAACAATGTATCAGCATTGGACTATGAAAGTCCTAATCTTTTCGACAACTCGTACTTCCAAATCCTGCTCAAAGGTCAGGGGCTCCTGAACTCGGACCAAGAAATGTATTCTAGCGTGTTTGGGGTCCAAACAAGGCACCTTGTCCAGAAATATGCAGAAGATGCCTTGGAGTTTTTCAAGCAGTTTGCTGAATCAATGGTAAAGATGGGAAACATTACCAATGCTGATAGTTTTGAAAACGGGGAAGTCAGGAACTCCTGCAGGTTTGTCAACTCATTGAACCACTCTGAATGAGTTTTGGGTGTTAATTATGGACCTTGTGGCTTAGTTATGTGACCAAGTTTTAAAGATTACATTATGTTTGGAATCTGTTCACTATGAAATGTGTAAAAGATAGTTACCTAGTTCTAAAATTTTGATTATTTGTATTCAACCTTGTAACTGTCTATTATTTCTATTACTAAAAGACAACCGGGGAGAAATATTTTTCCTCCAAAAAGTCTTATCTTTATTGGTTTTTTATTAAATAATACGGAGTAAATCTCTATTTTTATTATGACTTTGGAAAGTATCTTATGTGAATATGTGATCACTTTCTTTTAATTTTCTAGGAAAGTACTATTCTTTCTATATTACTTCTTATATTCTAGTTTCAGATGAAGCTCATATAATATGTGGTTTATGTATATTTTTTTAATTAGTTTAGTTGTGTTACAATTAGAGATAAAACAAAAGATTAATTAGGAATGTAAACCCTAAAATGAAAATAATCAAAAAGTATCAAACAAATGTAATCCTTTAAAAAAAAGTGAACGATCATTCAGAAATTAGACGAAAGGAAATCCATTGTGGCTAAAAGCATAAATTAATCAATTTCATCTTTACGCCTAGATCCTTTTTTTTTGTTGATGCATAGTACGTCTATAATTTTATATGTCGATGAGTTGAGAAATATATCAGGAAACATTTCGTAATTTCATTTATATACTTGATATCATAATGTTTATACCTAATATATGTTTTTCATTATTTTTATATCTGATATATAATATAACAATACTTATATATGATAAATACTTATATCTGATATAATTTATTTCATGTATGAATTAGGAAAGTATTTCGATGATAAGGAGTAAAGGAGGTGTGATTATTCTGACATACCAAAAATATATGGAACGATATTCTGGTCTCTTCATTTTCAATAAAATAAGTACATAATGTTTATGTTAGGTCCAAAATCTATGAAACACGATTTCGGAGAGTACCCATTGTGGAAACAAATGATAAGTTTTAATAACGTTCCTTAGTTAACCAAGATATTGATTATTGAGTATCATTATCTTGTTTTCGATCATTGCTTAGGATAATTCTCCTATTATTTTGTACGCTCAATTTTGACTCCCCTTTTCCCTCTTTAAATTTCTTTAATTTTGTAGTTTCAATTTTGACACCCTTTCTCCCTCTTCAAATTTATTTTCAACATGAAAGTGAGTACTACATCTTCGCAAAATTAGATGTTAATTATTGTGTTGGAGAAAAATTATTTAGTGCATCTCATAAATATACTCTTAGTTATTAAATACTCCATCTGTTTTTTTTATTCTTCTCGTTTGGAATTTATAAATTTTAGAGATAAACTTTGATAATGAAAAATATGACTATATTCTACTCTTAGTTATCTGATATCCCAATTGCTAAAAAGACAATAACTTGGTTTATCACTATACAAATGTAAATTGGATTTAATGGGGCAAACTAGGACTCGATCTTTCTCTTTAAAATGAGAAGGATAAGAATACATATTGTCTCTTCATTTCCAAAATCGAATGTATGACATTTTATATACATATAATGACTTTTTTTTTAACTTGTAGTGACCAAGATATTTTTTCCCATATATAATAATCATTTTTATTATTATAATGACTCTTTTTTATGTGAAATCTCATGTATTTGACCTTACCACTTAAAAAGCCAAGATTTCTTCATATCTTTCTCATCTTAAACACCCTTCTTATTGTCCATTTAAGTGATAAGATTCAAAGCATGAAATTTACATGAAAAGAGTCAATATATATATATATATATATATATATATATATATATATATATATATATATATATATATATATATATATATATATATATATAATTAATAACTTGGTCAATACTTGTTAAAAAGAATTACTATCCAATATCATTTTTATTTTAACCACCTTTCTCTTTTAATCTTAAACCTACATACGAGGAGGATCTAATGAGATAAAATACTTAAAATGATAAAGATAAGAAGGAATATTGACTATTTAAGTGATAAGATTTAATGCATAAGATATAACTTAAAAAGATTGTCACTATAAGTCTATAACAATAAAAAGGTCATTATAAATAAAAAAAATTATTTGTTCAGTGAAAGTTAAAAAAAGGTTATTATACGTACGTGAAATGTTGGATCTAAGAGATGGCCAAGATGTATTATCATCATCCTCTTCTTTTTAAGGACTTTTTCTCATATAATTTTGATAAAGTTATTCTCACTTTGAATCTATTCTATTTTAGACAAATATTTTGTGACGATTTTATCATTAGAAAATTACTCAATCCATTTCTTTTTATTCTACTAGTTTGGAACAATATAAATTTTAGAGCTAAACTTTGACTATAAATTGTTCCTAATTTAGATGAAAAAACATATTCATGTGGAATCATCATAGATTCGTCTCAATGTATATTTTCAAATATTATTTTTTTTTTAATTTTCACAAACGCACAATTAATATTTTAATTGAGTTTTTAAGTTTAAAATTGGGATTTGCGTAAAAAGAAAATTGAAAAATTAAATAAAACAAAGAGTGTATAATTTTATTCTCATTCACCTATATTACCCCATCATTTACATACTTAAATCTCCTTCATTTACTCATTTTTTCCTTTCTAATGGTATTTTCTCTGTCTTTAATAATTTTCTTCTATTTTAACTCATGAAACCATAATAATAAGGAAGAATCTCTATATTTAATTAATTTTTTAATAAAAATAAAAAATTTAATGCTCATGTAAAAAGTGAAGGAAGTAATAAAAATTATATTAAAATATTTTGTATATAAATATATTTATAATAATAATAATAAAGGGTAATGCTAATATAACTATAATAGTTCTAGATATCATAATTTTTTACTTTACTATTGATTCATAAATATATAATTTATTACATTTATTATACATTATTAAAACATATTGGACCTAATTGGACTTTATTATGACTTTTTAGAACTTATTGGACCTAAAACTAATTTTTTAAGTGACGAGGACACACTCTTAGAGGGTAACCTATTTTATTTCCTTACTAAAAAAAGAAATATAATAAAAAATAGGACTATGAGTGTCCACTGTTAAACAGACTTTGTAAATTCACGAAACTTTAAAATTTGCTATGGCTTTCAATTGTGAATTATGAGAAAGATAGTGATTTTCGGGTTCGATACAAGGGAGCTATTGGAAGAAAGAACCTAATTGCAATATATTTTTGGAGTAAAGAGAGTAAGCGGAAAGTTATAAATGATGTAAACAACATTTGATTCCACATTTTGGGTCTAGTAGTAATGTAACTCATATTAACACTAAATTCATATTTTCTAATGATAACAACAACCAAAAATGAAGACATAATTACAAAACAAAAATATTTCATCCTTTTCTTTTTGTTCTTATTTGGAATCTATAAATTTTATAGCTACACTTTGACAATGAATTCTTCCTAATATACAAGAAATCAAAACATAATTATATAAGAACTTAACGAAAGCATACATGATATATCCCCCTACTCCCTGTCCATTTCATCACCCTCAATATACATGGATAAATATCATCTAGACCACATAACCATTTCTAATAATAGAAGAAAAGTTAAAGAGCAATAAACAAACAAGAAACCTACATTTATAATTTATGTTCCACACATATAGAACCTGTACCCTCAACCGTCCTTGTTCCTCTAGTCCTAGTTAATTATTCAAGTTGAAACATTAAACCTTCATATTTTTCCCTTTTTTTAATACCCAATTAAAACAACATTAAGCTCACCTAATACCAAGTGTATATTTTTAATTTCATTAAAAACTACTCCCTCCGTCCTTAAAAATTGCTTTATTTGACTTTTCGCAATCTCTAAAATACGACTTTAAACCTTTTTTTTATCTCCAAATCTGTAAGGCAAAAAATTATAAAAACTTAATATTTTAAAAAAATTATATTAAGATGCATCCAATAAAATCTCATTTTAATATATTATTTCTTATAACATAATGGGAATTTATGGTCAAAATTTTTAAACTAACTTTGTAAATACAAATGGAGCAATATTTGGAGATACGAAACGAACATAGATTATAATCCATCTTTATGATTTCCTTGTCCAACGCTTTAAATAGGATTCTTCTATTCTCTCGCCTCTTCGGCTTCAAAGCCCAATTTTTGCACCCTTTTTTTTCTCACTTTCCTCCAATTTCACCTTTTTTTTCATTAAGTGGTCAAATTATTTGCTTAAATCTCTCACAATATTATCATATCTTTTGTTCTCCCGGAAACAATAACCGTTTCACAAATCCCAAGAGTTTCAAACTTCTGAAACTCAACAGACTTGACTTGACTTGGTAGTGATTAGTAAATACTGATTATCCCTACTTTTTATTTTTATTTTCTCCTGTATTTGTAAATTGCGTAGTCTGGATTTTGTTCGTGTACTTCATTATATTATCTGGGTATGCTTCAAAATTTTGTTTTTTTGTCAATTTGATGGATTATTGGAGTTGTTTAGATCCATGTATATATTCAAAGTCTGTTGTTATTGTGATTCCTTTGTGAATCTGGGTGTGTTTATTTTGGTGAAAATTTATCTGGGTGTTTAATAAGTTTGTGTTTTGGTGCTCTAAGAACGTTGAATTTGTATGTTTGTGGTTTTTCGGATTATAGAATGTGGTTGTCATAGCAGTCTAATAACTAGATTGTTGTTGTATTTTTGTGATCACTTGTTGTTGCAACTTGCCAAGTGGGTGTCTTTTAGTTTGTTTCATGTGAATTTGTGTTCATTCATTTGTGAGTGTGCCATGATGTGCAGTTTATTCTGCATTTTTTTAAATATAAAAAGTTCAAAGAAGTTACATATATGCACCGGTCTCTGTTGTTTAGTCCTGAACATTCATGTGGCTTTTATGAACCAATACCTCAGATCATCCAAGGTAGTGAAGTATTAGCTGATGAGTGATTAAGCTGGTGTCTGTGACTTTTGTTGTATAAGGTTGGATTCTCATTACTCATGATATACGTCTAGCTTTCAAGTAACCGTTTTTAAATCAAATGTTCTTCATATGCGAGGTCATTCTCAAATCGTTACTCCTTTAATTTATTAGGGTTTTGAATGTTTTTGTTGCTTGGTGCTTATCTCAGGGCTGCAGGAAAGCCAGTTTGTGTCAATGGCTCAAGCTGGTTCTGATTCTGGGTCACATCATAAGAAGGAAGGCCAGTTAAAGGATCAAGTTCGATTAGTTAAGAGGAAAGATAATAGCCGTTATGAGATTGCTCCAATTACGACATCACTATCATTTGAGAAAGGATTCTTTGTAGTTATTCGTGCGTGCCAATTGCTGACTCGAAATAATGAAGGAATAATATTGGTTGGACTAGCTGGTCCATCGGGGGCAGGCAAAACCGTTTTTACAGAAAAAATTTTGAACTCCATGACAAGCATTGCTGTCATATCAATGGACAATTACAATGATGCTAGCCGAATAGTTGATGGGAATTTCGATGGTATGTTTATCTTTTACTACACTTTCAATAGAATGCCAGCATAAGTTTTAGAAAGGTGCACTCACTTGTTCCAAAATGTTTAACTGCTTAAATTCTTCAGGATTGGGTGATAGTGTCTTGGCTGTCTTAAATGTTTGTGTGCATTAGATACCAGATGTTTGTCTTGGTATTCATTTTAGGTTGAATGATTTTTGCTCTCACAGCAGATGACATGTCCAGTTGCTTATCGCTTCCATTCTATAATTCTGACACTAGTCATCTGGATGTGGAATGACATTTTGGTTCACCTTAATCTTCATTCTATTGCTATATATTGATCCTGCAGATAGTTACAATAGTGCCGCTTTAGCTATCTTTCTGTGTGCCATTTAATTATTTTATTACGATGTTACAAAGTGAATCATGAGCACATTGTTCAGATGTTGTCTTGTGTAGTGAATTAATTCTTTTGGTCTGTAATATGATGTTTGTAATCCGCTTTAGATAGCTAAGTGCTAGCCTAAAACTAATTTTTAGATCTCTTGTATGATTGAAACCTTCTTGTGCCCATTGTATGGTAGAGAATTTAGCTTCAGATAAGTCTGTAGATTTTTTTTCTTAAGCGCATGCATATAAACAATTATTAGGATAACTATCAACGATGATGTAAACATTTTGAGTCATCACTCATCAATGATCAGACCACCCTTTTTTCACAGTATTGATCAATAATGTTTGACTGGAAGGGGGACACTTATTCTTTGTTTTTATATCGGTATTTTCTGTGAACAGATCCACGCTTGACAGATTATGATACATTGCTTCAGAATATTAACGATCTTAAGGCTGGAAAGGAGGTCCAGGTTCCCATATATGATTTTAAAACGAGCTCCCGTGTAGGATACAGGTTTTTTCTTGGACCTTTTTATTTGGGTCAAGAGATATGTTATTCTTTTGCCAGGGTGATTCAGACCTGTGGAGTTCATATATGTTGGGGCTTCCAATCCTGTGATAAACTCTTTTATGATCAATCTTCTGATGTTTATATCTCTATGTCATTCTATGTTGCGACATCATGATGTGATTTCTTTTATTAAGTATGATATACTTGAGTTTGCTATCAGATAGTAAAGTGGCATAATTTCTTTTCTTTATTTCTTATAAAGCTTCACTGTTGATGAAGGGAACATGATTAGCAATAAATTAAGAAATTAAGATTTACTTGTATAGTGTTGCTGAAGGACTCAAGAGAACAAACCTGGTGGTAGAAAAACTAGGGTTTATGTTAAGATGTAATTGTCGCCACTGATTTTCTTGCAGTAGATCAAGTTTTGCTCTTGCTTTCATAACTCTGTTTGTAAATTGCTCTGTTTCTGCAGTATAGTCTTGCTTTATGATAAAATGTATAATGAATTTATCCCTCCTTTAAGTGACTACTTGGTACTTGCCTGCTGCTTTAAACATTGGCGCGTCCTATTGCTATTCTAAAGCCTAAACCTGTTAGATGATATGCTTCTGTCATATTGCGGCCCTTCCTTTCCAGTCCCCACTTCCCTTGGTTCCTGGCTTTTTATGTTTTAAAACTCACAACGATGCTTTTATTAATACAGGACAGTTGAAACTCCTAGCTCTCGTATAGTAATAATTGAGGGTATCTATGCTTTAAGTGAAAAACTGCGGCCTTTAGTTGACCTTCGGGTGTCTGTGACTGGTGGAGTTCATAATGATCTTGTTAAACGAGTTTTGAGGGATATACAACGTGCTGACCAGGAACCGGAAGAGATCATTCAGCAAATAACTGAAACAGTTTGTTCTCAGAGCCTGTATAATGCCTATATTTTGGTATCAGTTATGAATCTACATTTCTGAAGTATTGATATCTTCTTGTACAGGTTTATCCAATGTACAAAGCCTTCATTGAGCCAGATTTAGAAACAGCACATATAAAAATAGAAAACAAGTTCAATCCATTTACTGGATTTGATAATGCTACATTTATCTTAAAGGTAAATTTTAAATATCTGATGACCATTGGCATACTTTAGTTTATTGGATGCTGGACCTAGGCAATGCCTGGATATCTTTTCTACTTCTGTGTATCAGTCACTGATGTTTTTTCCTTTCTACAGTCGTTGAAGTCGATTCCGGAAGACCTTGTTAAAATTGTTTTGTCCGAGAATCTTAAAGAATCTGTCGAGCAGACCTATGATATATATCTTCTGCCGCCTGGTGAAGATCCAGAATCATGCCAATCATATCTCAGAATGAGAAACAAAGATGGAAAATACAATCTTATGTTTGAGGTCTGGTACTCCCAAGTTATTTATTTATAAAATAATTTTTTACAAAGATTAGCATATGTTTTATGTGCACTAGCAGTAGTTTGAGAAGTTATAGTTATGTGACCTTTTTTCCATCTTTATATGCTATTATGGGTTGGTTGTCAAAGTTTGCTAACAGGGAATAATTGCATTTAGGAACTAGATACAGATTAAAGATGAATGTGAGTTTTGTGACTTGTATGTGGAATTCTAGGCTAGAATCCTGTTTCCAACAAGAAAAATTGAGGACTTCAAATTTTGTTGCTTATGGATAGAATATAGTGGGAAAACCATTCAAAGTTAGATACTTCATTTGTCTCTCAGCGTCTCTTTCTGGGTTTCATCATTTTCTCAAGCAGAATAGTACGTACCTCTATTTGCATTAGATCATCCTTAAATAGAGAAGCTGTATTATGCTTTGTTGAAGGTGTAATGTGTGTTGCTTAGGTGATAGTTGAGAGCTATGTGACTCGGACTTGCCAAAAATGTTTGACATGTATATGGTGTCTGACTCAGATACGATCAGTTTTTTCTGGGTTTTATACTAGGTATTGAAGGACTGACATATTTGACTCGGTTACAACTTGGCTAGATAGGTTAGGGATCTGAATCACTTATGCTCATTTTGAGATTTCATAATGCTGCCTGGATCAACATGGTGCACCTTCCTTTTTGAATTTCTCACAAAGAGAATTCCTTTATTGCACAGCTTCTCCATTACTTTGGATCGTTTGACAGGGAGCTAAATGATGTGACAGATTTATATGCTAATAAGTGTTTAGAACATGCAGCGACTGTATGTATACCTTTTTAGCTATTGAATTTCATACTTAACAGCTGTCTCATAGTTGATTTCTGAAGTTTTTTCCTTGTCATTGGAATTTTTGGGATGTACATGTGTAATACAAGCTGGCGTGAGACTAGGATACTATTGGTGAACTGGAAGAGGAACGGGTAAAGTGCTACAACTTAATGAAAATATGAAATCAATGACTATCTGGTATTGGAGTTCGCTAGATATCTGTAGGTTGAATTTCTGATTGATTATGAAGGGACGTGACATGAAATCCTTTTGCATGGTGGGCTTTTCTTGGTTGATCCTTGGCAAAAGAGATCATTCTGGCATTTGCATGAGAACTCATTTTCTGATTTAGGAATGGGGATGAAGCACTGAAGATGGTTCTGATTTAGGCCAATATATGGGCATTTATGCTTTCTTTGGGCTTTTACTCTCCTTTTCCTGACTCTACTTCCCCCTCTTTATCTCAGCTGTAGATGTAGATAATATTGCTCTTGCTTTCTGAAAGGTGCTTGTAATTTTTAATGTGTTGAGAGACTAGATGAAACTGTTGCAAGGACAGAGAACTTTAGCATGGAAGCTAGGTCTCTTTGTGTATTAAAGAATTAAATTTTTGAGTTGTTTTGCTTAGGTTACAAATTGAAAGATATCATTTTTGATAAATATGCCCCTCTACCTTTGGAATAAAGAAAAAGAGGAAAAAGAAGAAAAAATGAAAATGCTAGTGATTGAATTGAAGTAATGAAATTATATGACGTTGCTGTCTTCTGTTGTCTGGCTGAAAATATAAAATTGAAAACCATCATCAATTTAGGGACTTGAAAATGAGCATAGTACATGGTATACTAGATTTTCAGATGTCTGTGAAGAGACAGTGCATGCAAGATTATATTACTTGTTATGTGATGCAAATAAGATTTTCTTGGAGGGATATCAAACATGTTTCTAGATGCAAAAGTATTTGTAATGTGCCTGAGGTGGGGATACATTGCGTCTTTTGTGATCCTGTCCAACGCAGCCACTAGGATGTGTGGAAACTTAAGATGTGTAACGGAAAAAAGTTGAGGACTATGGAATATTGAAAACTCTAATCCAACACTCTTGCTAAGAATTAAGTATAGATATATTGTCCTCTGGCTGGTTAGACAGTTTCACTTGGTCTTCGTCGTAGGACTTTTAGTTTCCTTTCCTTTTGAGGTTGAGTGCGTTTATTTTTCTGTTCTGAATTTTTTATTAGTTATAGCTGTGTGTATGATATCCTTACAGTGTTTCTGATGTGTGCACGTTAGCTACTTGAAGTAGATGGTATATGGTCACGAGTTTCTTGGGCATATGCACGAATTTTGCATGGAATTCTGATGTATTTTCATTTTTTCATCGTAGAATTCACTCTCCTATAATTTTTACAGTTCTCTCCAACCCTTCAACCTTGGTTATTTGGAAATGATTTATGTTTGATTAAGTCATTGTTCATTATTCCCTCTTTTTCATTTTAATTGTTCTGTTTGGCCCTTTTTTGCGAGAGCTTTTAGGTCAAAGTGGAGCAATTATTTCGAGACAGAAGGAATGTCATTTTTTTGTTTTCCCATGCAAAATGTTCTAATTTCTGTACCTGTTGAACATTACTTTGACTTTTGCTTCTGATGATTTGGAAATTTTACTGTGTTCCTGGATTTTCTGAATCATTTTACCATCTGAAATTTTGATGAGTGGAGATTTCTGAATTTTTTTTTTGGAAAAGATGAATCTGTCTTGATTGAAAGTCCATTCCTGTCTCTCTTTTACTTAAAAATATGTTGAATTTCTGGGGCTTGTAATCTTTTTTGAAATTTGTTGCCTGATGAGATAGTTGATACTTCAGGAAGTATTAAAAGAAAGTCCGTTCATCATATCACCCAGGATTACGTTTGAAGTTAGTGTGCGCCTTCTTGGTGGGCTCATGGCATTGGGATATACAATAGCAGCAATCCTCAAAAGAAACAGCCATGTGTTCACAGATGGTAGGGTGACAGTAAAGATTGATTGGCTGGAACAGCTCAATCGACAGTATATCCAGGTATAATTCAATGATTTTTTTGGTAATTCTATTTCACTAACTATGAATGTCTTCCTTTGACCATCATCCTCTAAAATTAGTTTGGTGAGGAAGAGAGATTAGTTTTGTTACTGGGAAGTGGGAACAGGGCAGGAGTTTATTTTAAGTAAAATGGTGAAGTCATGAAGCGAATTCAGTTCAGGATTCTGATCCTGAGGGTATTAAGCACTGTTTCTTCATTAGCCCCACTTCAACATATTATAAGAGGGGTCAAAGGGTCTTATCCCCAAACTGTTTATATGCAAGGGCCTGCAACACCCTTCGGTTTTTAAGTGCCATGTTGACCTTTCTAATTGTTGTTTGAGGCTGATCCAACCCTTGATTGTTATGCTGTTTGGATGCTTCATTTTACTTCAAGTACTCATGTCAGATCCTTGGCAACATGGGTCTGGACAATTCAACCATTAGGTCATTCCTAGTTCCCAAAGATATTGATATTGGGTTAAAGAACTATTTTCTGCACTACTCTTAAATATTGATAATTGTACTAGTCACTCTAAATTCTAGTTGTTCATTAAGACTTTTCTTAGGAAACTCCTCGATATTAGTAATGCATATAAATTACTTTTACATATGAACGTGCACAGGGGATGGAGCAACAAAGCCAAATATATCTAGAATACAACAGATTGGTTATTATAGATATAGATACTGTTCCCGAGACTTCAGCTTTCTTGAAACTCAAAGTACTAATTGGTAGTGCATAGTATTGGTTATCTAGTAATGATGGTTCTGGGCTTGCTGTACGTTGTTTTATGTGTCTTTTTTCTTTCCTATCATTTAAGGTGCAAGGAAGAGATCGTTTGCATGTAAGATCTACCGCTGAGAAGCTAGGATTGGAAGGAACCTACATTCCTCGCACTTACATTGAGCAAATTCAACTAGAAAAGCTTGTGAAAGAAGTCATGGTATGGAAATGCTATAGTCTTGTTCTGCAGTTCAGTTTATATGTTGCAGGGTTTGAGTTTTGTCTCTGCATCTGAAAGGCACTGCCAGAAGATTTGAAGACAAAGCTCAGCCTAGATGATGATTGGGTTTCTAGTCCCCAAGAAGCCCTATCTCATGCATCGATTACCTGGAGAAACAAGAACCTTAAGAGGTATGGCAATTTGTCTGTTGGATTTTTGGGGGGTGGTAGTATTTTTGGTTTTCGCATATTAACCATTCTTGCCTATCTTTTGGTCAGTTGGATTTGTTACTACTAATTCAGATTTCATGACTTTTCCTTGGTTGAATAGCTAATATTTTATCTAACTTTTCTGTTTGAGCCTTTGAGAAGTCGAGGCTTCATTGGCCTTGATCTCATTGTAGCATCTGATGAACTGATTTACATAAAAACTCTAATTAGTTACAGATTATGTCTTTGTTATGTTTCACATGTCAGTGAAGTTATTGGGCAGCAGTATGAACATATAGGGATGAAGCTAAATTTTAAGTCTGTCAAGAGTCATAAGGTTCGATAACGGGGAAGAAAAGAATGCTTTAAGAAAAGCATTAACTTTTGAAAACTAAGTTGCTTCAAAAGTTTATGAATCTGGTATAGGTAGATTATAAGCTCCAACTTGACCAAGCAACTTCATAGAACCAATGTACTTTATGATCCCCTGGATAGGGCATGAGAATTGGAGAAAAGTAAGAGGTGCCACAGAGACTTTTGAGTTTGACAATTGTGGTTGTCATAGACCAAAAATTCTAGCTTTTCTTGTGGGTAAAAATGTACAAATCTTACCAGAGACTGTTCTACTCCAAAAAGAAGAAAAGTAGAAACCAAAGCTTGAACCTAAAAATGGCATCGTAAATTAATTCCAGTTTAATCATATGCCCATTGGACATACCAATTTTGGTATTAATATATTTGTCTTTTTTTTAACGTACTTTTAATTCTG
Organism: Dysphania ambrosioides; assembly: GCA_026401315.1. Lineage (NCBI taxonomy): Eukaryota > Viridiplantae > Streptophyta > Magnoliopsida > Caryophyllales > Amaranthaceae > Dysphania > Dysphania ambrosioides. The sequence continues at coordinate 21,788,802 of CM048664.1, read as the reverse complement.
TTTACTCATTTGGTCATTCCCCATAGTACTAATTCTAATAGTTTCTTATTCTGTGACGTTTGAAATGTTTACCAGAAAGTTCTGAAATGTAAGAGTAGGTATTTTTAATATGGTATGGTAATATATTTGGCCCTTAGGCATCTAGAGTTTTTCTTGTTGATAGAGAATATTGAGGCTGAATATGAAGTAACAACATGACAGCCATAAACTCCATAAGATTAGAGGGATGTCAGATCTTAAAATGAACTGTCTTTCTTCTGAATGACAGAAATTCTTCACTTAAACATACAACTACTTGAGTGGTGAGTATTTCTTGCAGTAACGGGAGGTTGAAACCTTGAAATATTTCCCATCTGTGGTGGAGTTGTGATATAGTGTTGTATCATAATCGATTCTCATTGCCTTTTTTTGTCTTTTATCTTTTGTCTTTCCTCTTTCCTCTTTTTTATTTTATTTTAAATTTATTATTATTATTTTTATGTTTGGTGTAGCAGTCACTTTCACAATTAGTGACATCTTTTGTCTATTTGCTGGATATTTCCTTCTTTTAGATTAAGTTTCTCTTTTTGCTTTGCTTTTTCTTTCTTTGCCTGTGATTCTAAAGTGTGTCCAAGTTCATGGCCTTCTGAGTACTTGTGTTTTTGTGTCTGACAAGGATGATATTTGGAATTTATGGAAGCTTTCTCCTTTTTTGAGGAAATGATGTGGCTACCCTCGTCCTGAATCCACTTACAGTCATGCATAATAGGATAGTATTTTTGGAGCTATATGATTTATGACTTGTTGACTATCTCTGTCTATGTAGTTTTTCTCAAGACAAACGTATGTGTATGGTTGAATTAGATGCATAACCACATATCATGTAGAAATATATATGTTTATGACATCTTGATGTTCAAAAAGTTTCTAAATCATGAAGGCATCTCATGACTACCATATACAAGTACTTGTTTTAATGTGTAGGACAATTACTTGGTGTTATGCGTTATGTTGATTTTTCAAATTTGTTTGCTCAAGAAACCATGCACCTTTAATAACTAATACCAAAAAACATTGCTGCAGTGGCATGTCACGCTCATATTCTAATCAAAGAGACAAGAATGTTTCCAAGTATGATGCGAGTAGCAGGAGATATGATGAGAGAAATTCTGAATCTGTGGCAAATGTGGGGAATAAGGTTTGTAGATGCATGAAGGTTTCAAATGTTCAAATGGCATGATATTATTTCTTAACTAGATATACACTTTCTTACATTGTAAGTCTTGGCATTGCCTTTTAGGGGGTTGCTACGCAATTGTCAGAACAGATATCAACACTTAATGATCGGATGGATGAATTTACATCAAGAATTGAAGAGCTGAGCTCTAAGTTGATGATCAAGAAAATGTCTCCAAGTCAGCAAAATATGATTCTGCAGTCTGAAACCTGCAATGGTTCTGCCCCAACATCTTATTTTGTATCTGGCTTGAGCAATGGCTCGTTGACTGGCTCTATTCTGCCAAGTATCTCATCATCCTCTCAGTTGAATAAGGAGTCTCCTTTGATGGAAGAGGTAAGTTAGCTGTTTTCTTGTGCTTTGTCGCTTCTTCTTCTTTATATAGATTTTCTTTCAGTTGAATTTGATGTAGTGTGCTGGCTATAGTATGGTGTATCTTTTTTGAAATACAGAGAATTGCTATGATCAACACGTTTCATGCTCACATAATTATATTTTTGTTATCTGGTGTTAATCCTATGTATCATCATCAGCTACAAGGACTAGCAAGAGGGCAGCGTCAAATAATGCATCAATTGGATAACCTTTGCACACTTTTTCGAGAAAACTTGGGAGAGATGAAGTATCATCGAGTAAGGAATGAGGGGAAGAGGAACACAGTGGCTGATGTTGAACCCATCAGCCTTTCTGCAGCTGTGGCGTATACAGTGGCTTTTGGTGGAATAGGAATTGCCCTTTACAAGGGTTTTTGGACTCGAAACTGATCCTACATAATTCATCTTTCTTAACCTTCGAAATATTCATCTATCCCATTTTTGGGTGCCCTCATAATTTTCCAATTTAATACTAGTCTGACATTTTACCCTTCTGTTCAGGAAAAGATTACCTGGAGTTCATAATGTTGATCTGATCGGTGTTCTATGAGACCTTGAAAGCATTGATTAGGTCCTTTTGAGGTACTCTGAGAGTAGGAAGAGTAGGAAAAGTAGGAAGGGTTGAAGAAAAATTTTGTAAGCTAATCGACTGTTAGTAGGTCATAAGATAAATTTCTGCTACCATGTCTTGTCATCGTTAATGTCAAAATTTCGTTAGAAAAATCGTTAGTTCACAACTCGCATGAATTTCCGGTGCTTTTGCAAGGCACGCAAATCATAATTATATTGTTACAGCAGAAAAGTACGTTCTAGCTATCTTATCAATTTTATCGCCAAAACATGGTCTTTTACTATCTAATAATACATGCTTAGGAGAAGTGTGTTTCAATCTTGTATTGTCACAGACTCACAGTGGTCTTGAATATGGTTTTTATAAGCCATGCTTCTGAAGCTATATAACAACGGCGCCTAAATTTCTATGCTACCAGTATTGAACAATCTCCTAGAGCAATACTGAAACATACTGTAGGATGAGTATGTTAACAATTTTCTCGAGTTTTTGAGAGGAATTTGACTTCCGTTGTGCAAGTTTCTTCCGTACTTTCATGACAGCAAAATCGTTCATCTCCCTTAGGTTTTAACATTAATTAAGCATTACACATGTGTATGTATGTGTTTTATAGACTAGAACCATCAAATTTGATACAAGTTCATAGCTAGCAAAGGGTGACCTGTAGTTTTGGTTTAATCAGTATGTGCTAGCAGTTTTGGAGTACTATATATGATCCCCTTAAATAAGAATATTGGTTTCTGCTTCTGATTAGGCTGATGCTACAGAATGGCAAAAGGGTATGATGTGGGCATTAATTGAGGATCTAATGAGAAACTGGGGTCGATGAACGATGTAAGTTGCTTGCGTTAGTAAGTTTCTACGTACTTAGAGATCAGTGACAAATTATAGTTTACCTGCATTGGGTTAGTTTGTAAATAGCCTTCAACCACAAAATAACACTAATTAGTCTCAAATCGTGACCTTCAAGTTGGAAAATAAGATGGAAAAATTATCCAAATGAATGCAGAGAGAAGGTTCTTGTCCTATCAACCCTTCATTCGGAACTCATTGCAATGTGGAATGCCTTATGTCATGCCATCAACATATCTCTGTCTTGGGTTATGAAAACTGATAGCATCGTGATGATCGAGATCCTACATAACCCATTTTCTGCGCCGAAAAAAGTTTAGAATTTGATAAAAGATATCCTTTATATTACTAAGTCTTTCCAGTTTTTATTTTGTATTAAAGTTGATAGATTGTCTGTTTATAAAGCCCACAACCTTGTCGTCTTTGCTAGGAAGGGCTTAGTGCCTATGTAATTCGAGTTAAGATAACAATTAGGACCCAAACTTTTACTTTTTTCACCTTTTGGGACATAAAACTTTTTTGACACTTTTAAGAGTCTGTAGTTGGCTTTTTGGTAGTTAACTCAACTTCAACTAGCTTTTTGGTAGTTAACTCAACTTCAACTAGTTAGAACAAAAAAATAATTGTTTTTATAAATGCAAAAATATCTATTGGAAGCATTTGAACCCAATGCAGTTGTTTCACAGTACAAAAAAACAGCTACAAAAATTAAAAATTATAGGGGAATTCATGTATTATTTAAAAATATATTATTTCATAAATCCAAAAAAATTAATGGAGGAAATCGAAACTTCATTAAGCAATCATCATCCAATTTTAATCCAACAACAAACCTACAATTTGCAATTTAACATATATAGATGAAATAGTGTCTCAATATTGTTAACATCAACTAGCATTACATGATTATATAATTTAATCTCAATTAATCTTAACTGCTACTATTCAAAAAAAATGACACCAGTAACAAAGCTACCCACAACAAAGCACAAATCAATTTAATCATATATATATTCTAAAAATGAGTGTGGCAGATTGTGATTACCTATTAAACTAATGGTTTCTACTATGCATGTTGATTAGGGGTGTGCATAAAAGGTTAACCGTACCGTTAAGCTATAATGGTACGGTTAATCGTTATAATGGCTATTGAAAAAGGCTAACCGTAACCGTACCATTAAGTAACGGTAACCAATAAATGGTTAACCGGTATTTAACGGTACGGTTAACGGTTAATCGCTAACCATTTCATCCATTTTTATGCACTTATACATCTATTATTGTGAAATTATTTATATGATTTCTTAGCTCATTTTGGTCTTCTACAATAGTAATAACATATATTTATACAAGGTTTGATCATGAATAAAAAAACTTGTGATATTCATTCATGTTTTAGCCTTTTAAGTTTAGTTTTTTTAAAAATAGTAATAACGGTTAACGCGTGGTTTAACCGTTACAAAAATTTCATTACCGTAACCGTAATCGTAACCGTAATCGTAACCGTTAATTCTTAATGGTTTGGTAAAATAACCGTTAATATGAACCGGTTATACACAGTTAGCGGTTACGATTATTTTGCACACCCCTATGTTGATTGTGAACTTATGAGCTAAGATTCATGATTTTACATCTAAAAAATAAATGTATTGTAGTGAGGGAGCTTGCTAACACGATATTATTCATAGTTTTAATGCCTTAATCAATCTCATTTTATTAATTCTTTTCCACATTTACCTCCTTTATGGGCTTTTATTTCGTATATTTCGATATTGCTCCTCTCGGGTATGCTTTGTTTTGTTTTGTAGGATTTTGACGTAATAAGAGCTCTCTTGATATCGTTCTTGACTTGTGTTGGAAGTATATGCGTCATTTAGTAGCCTCGTCTCGGGATTTTCGAAGACCTATTGCAACATGGCTCTAGCTAGAAGTTGATCTTTCAATGTGAGGTGCGGCAAATGAAGTTTAGCTAGTAAAATGATGAATTTCGCAGCATACACCGCACCTCGTTGGCAGTCTTTAATCTCACGCTGCAACACCTTGGCGGCCATTTTGAAATAATATTTTGTAGCCCTAAAACCTAGGCATTAAGTACTAGCTAGGTGGAGGGAATTTAAGAAGTTTTGGACTTCATTTTAGGTTGTTTTACACGCCACTTTGGAGGAGCAAAAAGGTAATTTTCTGATTTTCTAATTCTTAGTTTTAATTATTCATTGTTTTTGCTTTAGGGTTTTCATAGCTTTATTTTGGGTTCTCTCTTTAGCACTCATTGAAGAAGGCTTTGGTGTTCAACATTACTTTGATATTTTTCAATCAATCTCAAGTATTATTTTCTCTTCTCCCTTCTCTTATTGTTATTGTTAATCATGTTTTCAATTTATAATGCTTTTGTTATTTTATTCAATATGCTAGAGTAGTTTTCTTATTCTCGGGTTAGGTTGAACCCTAGCATGGAATGATGTGTTATTGATTCTCAATTCCCGATTTGATTAGTTGCAATTCATTTATCTTAGGGTTGGTTTTATTATCAATGAATGACTAGAAATAGTATTGGTTGAATGTGGTTAGGTTACAACGAAAGTTGATCCTTAATCGAATCTAGAACCCTAATTTAATATAAAGGAAATCACTACGAAAATATCGATGGAATTTGTTAGGATGTTAAGATGCTATGCTTAAAGTCTTTGAATTGCATGAGTCCATGAAAATAGGTATGATTGCATTGTTGAAGAAGTCATTGATTGATCGAAAGAAATCACTGGTATTGATTATATCCTATGAATTGTTAGTAATTGAATTAGGGAAGGAGGAATCGTTGGTGCATTAATTCATGCTAGTGGGGATACTTAACTCTAGAAGCCTTTAAACCTTGATTATTTCATATAAATCTTGCTCATTTTAGTCTTTAGATTAGATCAACATTATTCATTTTGATTACTAGCTTAGTTTAGTTCAAATCATTCTAGCTAATTGAACCATTAGTCTCTTGGGATTCGACCCTTACTTGCCCTGCTACATAGTTAGGAGGTACAATTAGGTTTATTTTTGTTAGGTGCGCGACACGCCTTTCAAATTTTGGCGCCGTTGTCGGGGACTAACGGTATTTCATTTAGTTATTTTTGATTTAGTACTTGCTAAGCTTTTGATTAAGTTAGTGTATTCGCTTTATCCTTGTCTATTTGACCTTTTTCTTTCTAGTTTTTCTTGTTGCATGCAAACTCGAAGTACAGGTCCACATAATTTGATTTCTATAGACCTTGAAATTGAGGCTACCACACGTAGGCAAGGAGGTAGGAGGAGAAGGAACAGAAATACACTAGAGAATATGGCAGACACACCTACTAGGTCACTTTGGGAGTATGGTGTACCAGATACAACAACTGGTGTACTATCAAGCATTGTTCGACCGACCGTCATTGTTGCTAATTTCGAGCTAAAGCCTTAGTTCATCCAATTCATCTCTAACGATTCATTCGCAGGATCACCTAATGAATGCCCTGTAAGTCATATTGCTAGTTTTTTGGAAAAAATGTGATACTGTGAAGATTAGTAATGTAGGCCAGGTGAAGAGCCCATTCGACTTCGCCTATTTCCTTTCTCTTTGAGAGATAGGGCGAAAGAGTGGTTAAGAGATGAAGGTGTTGGCACCTTTGACACTTGGGAAAAACTTACCAAGGCATTTTTGGTTAAGTTTTTGGGCCAAGAAAAGACAGCCAGGTTGAGAAATGAGTTGTCAACCTTTCATCAGGCTGAAGATGAATCGTTGTATGAAGCATGGAGAAGGTTTATGTGTTTGCAGAGACAATGCCCCCATCATGGGATTCTTGAATGGATGTTGATACAAACTTTCTATAATGGTTAACACATAAATTTTGTATCTACATCGATGCTGCATCAGGAGGCTCATTAATGACAAAGAACCCAGCTGAAGCAAAGGAGCTAATTGAGAAGATGGAAGCCAACGATAACTACAATCCTAGTGGTCGAAACAGCACAAAGAGGGGAGGTATGTATAATATTGATGCATTAACAACTTTGACTAATACTGTGCAGGCCCTATCTAATAATTTCGATCAACTCCAAGCTGGAACTTCTGTTGTAGCTTTATGTCAAATGTGTGGAATACAAGGACATATAACTCTTGAGTGCCAAATCAATAATGAAGGGATGACCATTGAGCAAGCTAATGCTCTCTATAATTCTAACCAAAAGAGGCCATATGATCCCTATTCCAACACATACAATGAAGGGTGGAAGCATAACCCATTACTCTCATATAAGAACACTCAAGCTCAACTCAATCCACCACCATGTAATAACTTCAATCCACTAGGTTTTCAAGCAAGAGATCCATTTAATCATGGTGGTAATCAACAACAACTTCATCCTCCTCAACAAAGGTCTAACTCAGATGTTGTGATGGAGAGCATTGCCACTTCTCTAAATAACTTCATCATTCAACAAACAAAGCAAAATGAGAAGGTTGACAATGTAATTCAGCAACTGCAACAGATGTAAGCTCATAATAAGCTTATGGAGAGCCAAATTAGCCAACTTGCTCAACAAGTGGGTCAATTATCAAAAGGCTCAAGGCCAATTTCCAGGTAATACTGAGCAACCATCTAAGGGTCATGTCAATGCTGTGACTTTGAGGAGTGGAAAAGAATTAGCAAATCCTCCTCTGAAGGAGACATCAAGAGATGTTGTTGAAGAGGAAACATAAAATGGAAAGGTGATTGATAATGAGACTATTGAGCTAGAAAAGAAAGAACAAGCTTCAACACATATAGAGCCTTACAAGCCCCCTATACCATACCCACAGAGGCTAGCACAGGCAAAGTTGGAGATGAAATATGGGAAGTTCCTAGATATACTGAAGAAGATGCATATAAACATACCATTCATGAATGCTTTTTCTGAAATGCCCTCTTATGCTAAATTTCTGAAGGACATGTTATCTAACAAGAGGAAGGTTAAGGAAAATGCAACAGTGTCACTTACAGCAGAATGCAGTGCTATCTTGCAGAACAAACATCCTAAGAAGTTAGGAGATCCACGCAGCTATTCCATACCTATCAAACTGGGTGACATTGAAATCAAGAAGGAACTATGTGACTTAGGGGCAAGTGTTAGTCTTATGCCTCTATCTATTTGCAAGAAGCTTCAAATGGGTGAGCTTAAGCCCACTCGAATTTCTCTAAAACTGGCAGATAGAACAGTCAAATATCCTCTTGGTATTCTTGAAGATGTTCCTCTCTGAGTTGGGAAATTCTTCATTCCTTGTGATTTTGTAGTCATGGAGATGGAAGAGGATGCAAAGGTTCCCATTATTCTTGGGAGACCTTTCTTAGCCACAGCTGAAGCCATCATTGATATGAAGAATGGGAAGATTACCTTTGAAGTAGGTAATGAGAAAGTGGAATACAAGCTCACAAACTCCATGGGAGCTCCTTCTGTAGAAGAGACTATCTATCGAGTGGATGCATTAGATGAGGTGGTAGAAACGAGAGTAGCTAGCCTACAACTTGATGATTCACTTCAAACAGTTCTCATGGGTAGTGTTGATTAAGAAGATTGGGAAACAAAGGAGTACAAACGGTTCTTAGAGGAATCAAATGCATCAGTTTGAGAAGACTGAGGATAAGGTATTGAGACTAAAAGGATCTAAGGAGAGTACTATACCTCTTGAGGTAGAGTTGAAATCCCTCCCCTCTTCTTTAAAATATACATATTTAGGTTCTGATAAGACTTATCCTGTTATTGTCAATGCTGAGCTAAATGACATATAAATTGAGAAACTGTTTATTATTTTGAGAAAACATAAATGTGTTATAGGGTACAGTATTGATGATATCAAGGGAATTAACCCTTTGTTTTGCACACATAAAATTATTCTTGAGGATGATCATGCTTCTTCAATAGAACCTCAAAGACGACTTAACCCAAATATGATGGAGGTAGTCAGAAAAGAGGTTCTAAAATTGCTTGATGCTGGTATAATCTACCCTATACCTGATAGTAAGTGGGTTAGTCCAGTGCAAGTAGTTCCAAAGAAAGGAGGCATGACCGTTGTCAAGAATGACAAAGGTGAGCAAATTTCTACTAGAACTGTGATAGGGTGGCAAATGTGCATAGACTACAGGAAACTAAATAAGGCAACTCGAAAGGATCATTTCCCTTTGCCTTTCATTGATCAGATGCTAGAAAAGTTAGCAAAGCATTCCTTTTTCTGTTATTTAGATGGATATTTTGGTTTCTTTTAAATTCCTATTCGTCCATGTGATCAGGAAAAGACTACTTTTACTTGTCCTTATGGCACTTTTGTGTACCGAAGGATGCCATTTGGATTGTGTAATGCTCCTGCTACTTTTCAAAGGTGTATGATGGCTATTTTCTCAGGTTTAATTGAGAATTGTATGGAGGTCTTTATGGATGATTTCTCTGTCTATGGGACATCTTTTGATGATTGTCTTGAGAACTTGAAAAAGGTGCTCCATAGGTGTCAAGAGGTAAAGCTCATCCTTAATTGGGAAAAATGACATTTTCTTATGCAACAGGGCATTGTTCTAGGTCATGTTGTGTCTTATAGAGGCATCGAAGTCGATAAGGCTAAGGTGGATGTCATTGAGCGATTACCACCTCCAAACTCAGTGAAGGCGGTAAGAAGTTTTCTTGGACATGCAGGGTTTTATCGCCGTTTTATCCAGGATTTCTCTAAAATTTCTCGACCTCTAACTGAACTCTTAGGCAAAGATGTTCCTTTTGTTTTCACTGATAATTGCCTTAAAGCTTTTAATAGGTTGAAACAAGCCCTTATCTCTGCTCCTATCATCTAAGCGCTAGATTGGAATTTGCCATTTGAGATCATGTGCGATGCCAGTGATTATGCTATAGGGGCAGTGTTAGGTCAAAGGAAGAATGGTAAGCTTTATGCCATTTACTACACAAGCAAGACTCTAGATGGAGCCCAGATGAACTATGCCACAACTGAGAAAGAACTATTGGTTGTAGTATATGCCATGGAGAAATTTCGGTCATATCTAGTTGGCTCAAAGGTGATAGTCCATATAGATCATGCAGCATTAAAATACCTGTTAAATAAGAAGGATGCAAAACCTCACCTGATTCGATGGATTTTATTGCTACAAGAATTTGATTTGGAGATCAAGGACAAGAAGGGAGCGAAGAATGTAGGTGCTGATCATCTCTCTCGGCTTGTTCTTGATGATGAAAACAGTGAAAGCCCTCCTGTAGATTATTCTTTTCTTGATGACCATCTATTTGCTCTCTCTATTGAGGAGGTCCCCTGATTTGCCGATATAGTCAACTACTTGGCATGTGGTACAATTCCACATGGATACTCTTCACAGCAAAAGAAGAAGTTCTTTCATGAAGTGAAAAAGCACTTTTGGGATGATCCTTTTCTTTATAAGGCTTGTGTAGATAGAGTGATCAGAAGGTGTATCCTGGAAAGTGAGGTAGGACCTATAATATCTCATTGCCATGATTTACCATGCGGAGGCCATGCTAAAATCACCAAGACTGCTGCAAAGGTCTTACAATGTGGTTTCTATTGGCCATCTCTATTTAAGGATGTCAATGCATATGTTCAGTCTTGCGATCGTTGTCAAAGAACAGGGAGTATATCTAGAAGAAATGAGATGCCACTGAACAATATCCTTGAAGTTGAGTTATTTGATGTATGAGGAGTAGATTTTATGGGGCCATTCCCTTCTTTATATGGGAACAGGTACATTCTTGTTGCAGTAGACTATGTCTCAAAATGGGTTGAAGCCATTGCCGCTCCTACTAATGATGCTCGTGTGGTAGCCAAGTTTTTCAAGAAGACTATCTTCCCGAGATTTGGAGTACCAAGAATACTGATTAGTGATAGAGGCACACATTTTGTGGAGAAGAAATTTGAAGCTATGTTAATGAAATATGGAGTACATCATCGAATAGGACTTTCATACCACCCACAGACTAGTGGTCAAGTGGAGATATCCAACCGAGAGATTAAGTCTAATTTGGAGAAGAAAGTTGCAAGATCAAGAAAGGATTGGGCCACAAAGCTTTATGATGCACTTTGGGCATATAGAACTGCGTTCAAAACACCTATTGGAACAACTCCATATAGGCTTATGTATGGTAAAGCATGCCATTTACCAGTAGAGTTAGAGCATCGTGCATTTTGGGCAATCAAGAACATAAATTTTGATTTGCAAGAAGGGGGTGAGAAGAGACTATTACAATTGAATGAGTTGGATGAGCTTTGCCTCGATGCCTATGAGAACTCGAGGTTGTATAAGGAGAAAACAAAAAGGTGGCATGACAAGCATATCACGAGGCGCGAATTTCGTGAGGAGAGTTGGTTTTACTATTTAACTCTCGATTGAAGTTATTTCCGGGGAAACTTCGCTCACGTTGGTCGGGTCCATTCAAGATCCTCAAGGTTTTTCCTTATGTCTCAGTTGAGCTTTGGAGTGAAGCTACATGGTCTTTTAAGGTAAATGGGCAACGACTAAAACACTATCGTGAAGGCGAACCTATTACAGGTAAGGCGGTTCATACCTTGTCCATCCCGACTTTAGAATAAATTGGTAAAAGGGGTCGAGCTGAACAAGCGCTACTTGGGAGGCAACCCAACATTTTTCTTTGACTTTTAGAACTCTTCCTTTTTAGTCCATTTCATTTCGGTTTTTTTTAGACCTTATTCTTATCCTTAGTTTATTAAATCTCGTTTAGTTTCCTTTTCGTTTTATTTTATCTACTTATTTCTTTTAATCATTTTATTTATCATTTTTTAAACCTAATTCTCCAGTATACTAATGCTTTTCTGTAGGAGGAAGCATTTTCCAAGTTCAAGCACTATCCATAATCACCGTATACATTACTTTAAGTTTTTAACAAGGATACCTTGGTGTAGCTTAATTGCAGTGCTTGTAAATTTGCCACGTCCATGCCGTGTTTCCATTGTCCCAACTCATCCATGCACACCACAGCTACCTCATGACACATCTCAGCTAATTATCTGTCCAACAAAACAAAGTCAGCACACTCCATAGTTGCACCACAACCCTCCAAATTCGCCCCAGCATACCCGCGGCACCATCGAGTTGAATAACCCCCAATAACCCAACTTCAGCCCACTCCGCAACATCTCAGTGGCGATCAAATCCTTGTCACAATCACATCGCATCATTTTCGAGCCTAACCACCAGAAAATCCCCAAACTCTAGCACACTCCACACCCCAATTGCATCATCCATACCCATCACCGCAGCCACTCTGTGCCTTCACCCCGTAGCACACCTCACAATACCCAGCACCCACCGCAACCTCCTTGCAATCTCCAACATACTCCACGACCCCATCGCATCCCATTCGAGCCAAATACCTGTCCAACGTCCACAAAACCCAGCACACCCCACAATACTCTTGCGTTGTTCCATCCCACACCACGACCCACCCACAACCTTTCTCCATAAATTCAAGAAACCTAGCACTCCACAAACACCCCAACACACACTAAACCCCTCTCGACACCCTCAATCCAAATCACAAGAAAAAAAAATTTCGAAACACTCTCTTATTCAATCTTCATACTCTTAGATTCAAATTTGGCATGCATGCAAATTCTCTGTTCGAATTTTCGTGAGTACTTGGTGAGTCTTTGCCTCATACCTTCGTCTTTGAATTCTTGAATGTGATTCCTTGTTTGACCCTTGATGTCTATTGTTGCACTTCAATTCGAATTTCGTGGTTATTGCTATTCTTAGGTTCGAATCTCTGTGTGTCGACTTATTGGGTTTAAAATTTTTTTTTTAGTGATCGTTATTCGAATCTGGAGTGTGTTGATGATTTTTGGTTTAAACTATGACGAGAAATCAGTGCCCTTCATCAACTCAATCCCAATTTGATTATCATTGGCTTATTGTAGATCATAGGTTCGAACCCTTGGGAGTAGTTGTTTTGGGTTGCCTTTGGTATTTTTTGGTGGCTGCTTGCTCGAAATTTAATGGGCTGATGATGATAAAATTGATTCGATTTTGATGTGTGTGTTGATCTCTGGTTCGAACTGTGTTGGGAATGAATGCCTTGGTTGGTTTCTCTACATGTGGCTGATATCTTGATAAATTTTGATGATTGTTGGTGACACATTGATTGGATTTCTGATTTTGGTATGTATTGTAGTGTTGATCCGTAGTTCAAAATCTTGATATTGATATGTAGGTTTCTTGTTTAATTGTGAGTCACGTTGATTCTTGGGGTTGAACTATAATGCATGAATAAATACCTTACTTGGTGGGCATAATGGACTTTGGATGCATGGGCATTAATGCTTTATTTTGTGAGTACGTGTTAATCTTGAGTTCGAATCTTGGTGGGGATTGGGATCTTGATAAATAACACATTAGTTTATTTATTACAACTATCATGTGATATGCTACGTGATTTGAAGCATGTGATTGTTTTTCTTGGATTTGATTTTAACATGAATTATGCTACGTGTATTGTTTCTCTTTGGGGTATTATATGTGATGTTAGTTATTGATATTTTAATGCAAGTGTTTTTCTTGGTTTTGATCTTGACGTGTAGGGTGGCATTGTTCTTAACGTGTTTTCCTTACTTGAAACTTGGTGGACTAATGATGATAACTTGATTGATTTTGGAATTATTACTCTCCTTTGGTTTGGATTTTCGGCTTTAACATTCTTTTAATTTGACCTTGGTGCATAGCAGTGGATTATTTTGGATTGATTTTGGTTCATTGAATACTCTTTTGTTCGAATTTTGGTGTTCTTAGGCCGATTTTGACGCATATTGGCGATTCGGTTTTGTAAGTATCTCTCCATTTCCTTTATTCTCTATTATTGCAATGTGGTCATTGTAAACTTCAAGTGTGGGGGAGGGATATTATCATTTGTTTATACCAGGTTTCAGGTTTATTTTTATTTTTGTTTTGTCTAGATAATATCATCTTGATTTTTCATTCTAATTTGCAAAACAAGTGATTTTCGAAAAGAAAAATATATATTCTCTTACTGTTTTCATGAGTTGATTGGCGTTGGATCGAGTAATTCGATAATTGGCTTAAATCCTTTCAATGACAATTGATTGTGGTTAGAATGGTCTCCCCGCTCTACTTATGTGAATAGCTTATGTACCTAGTGAGATATTTGAGCCTTATTTGATTGATACATCAATTTCAGTCATACTCTTTTCATGTGTGATTAGTTGTCCTTTGTGTAATTTGAGTCTTGGACTTGCTTTTTGACTATTTGAGACTTAATAGTGCATACTACGAACAAATAATTTGATTTCCTTCGTAGATATTTAGAGCCTCAACATCTTAGGTCCACAAAATTTTATTTATTTTTACATTCACTCTTAGGTTAAACCACTTTGAGCCATAATAAATTTTTTTTATGCCTTACATTCAAAGCCATAGAGCCTTTTGTAGGTTTATTTTAAGGGAGAATTATGGGTATTCCTCAAGCCCTAAAAGTGAAGTGTGAATTAAAGAGTTGAGTGCCAAAAAAAAAAGAAAAAAAAAAGAAAAAAAGGAATAAATTCAATCTCATTTGTATTTCAAGTTCAAAAGAAATTTTCGATTATCCTTCCAATAACATTTTCCAGCGAGAATTCTTCAAGAATGAGAATTATTACAAATTCAAAATGGAAGAGAAATAAGAGCAGAAAAAGGGCTAGTTTGTATGAAGTTCGGAGGAAATAAGGTTGGTTCGAACCCGTCATTTGATTGTATAGTGGGATTAGGATTTTCATTTATTTTGAGCACCACTCCCAAATAACATCGTACAACCCTATTATTAACCAAGCTTACCTTTTCTTAAGGAATTCATGATTTTCATATTTGCATTATTATTATAAGTGGAGAAAGTCAATTTGCAAGTCTAAAGAGGACGATTACATGAAGTTGACATGTGCTTTCATGCATTAGGATGAGTGATCACTTATTTTAACCCATTAAACACATGAGTGACTCTTTTATTTTGCTTTGCATAACTAAAGTGAGAAGCTATTTGCATAAGATTGAGTTGGTTAGGGGAGATGTGCGATAAGATAGGTTGGTTATTGAAGGGTGCTTTACATTATTGTTTCGTCCATGCCATTCACTCGTGATATATTATTGATTTTTTCGATGAAAAATAATTTTGGTTTTAAAATAATAACGTGGTTGAGCATTTTGGTTTGGAACTTCTTGATTCGGCTTTGTAGGGATGCCTTCTAAAAACCTTCACGAGACCTTACTCGTCCTCTAGGGCAACTTAGGGGTTTAAAGGGCTTGTTGCATACGCTAAATGCAATTGTGATTCCTACGAAAATGAGTATTAAGATTTCATTGTTTTCTTAAATAGTTTTCCTTATTTTCGTTTTGTTTACTCGAGGACGAGCAAACATTAAGTTTGGGGGAATTTGATAACACGATATTATTCATAGTTTTAATGCCTTAATCAATCTCATTTTATTAATTCTTTTCCACATTTACCTCCTTATGGGCTTTTATTTCGTATATTTCGATATTGCTCCTCTCGGGTATGCTTTGTTTTGTTTTGTAGGATTTTGACGTAATAAGAGCTCTCTTGATATCGTTCTTGACTCGTGTTGGAAGTATATGCGTCATTTAGTAGCCTCGCCTCGGGATTTTCGAAAACCTATTGCAACATGGCTCTAGCTAGACGTTGATCTTTCAATGTGAGGTGCGGCAAATGAAGTTTAGCTAGTAAAATGATGAATTTCGCAGCATACACCGCACCTCGTTGGCGATCCTTAACCTCGCGCCGCAACACCTTGGCCTCCACTTTAAAATAATATTTTGTAGCCCTAAAACCTAGGCATTAAGTACTAGCTAGGTGGGGGGAATTTAAGAAGTTTTGGACTTCATTTTAGGTTGTTTTACACGCCACTTTGGAGGAGCAAAAAGGCAATTTTCTGATTTTCTAATTCTTAGTTTTCATTATTCATTGTTTTTGCTTTAGGGTTTTCATAGCTTTATTTTGGGTTCTCTCTTTGGCACTCATTGAAGAAGGCTTTGGTGTTCAACATTACTTTGATATTTTTCAATCAATCTCAAGTATTATTTTCTCTTCTCCCTTTTTCTTATTGTTATTGTTAATCATGTTTTCAATTTATAATGCTTTTGTTATTTTATTCAATATGCTAGAGTAGTTTTCTTATTCTAGGGTTAGGTTGAACCCTAGCATGGAATGATGTGTTATTGATTCTCAATTCCCGATTAGATTAGTTGCAATTCATTTATCTTAGGGTTGGTTTTATTATCAATGAATGACTAGAAATAGTATTGGTTGAATGTGGTTAGGTTACAACGAAAGTTGATCCTTAATCGAATCTAGAACCCTAATTTAATATAAAGGAAATCACTACGAAAATATCGATGGAATTTGTTAGGATGTTAAGATGCTATGCTTAAAGTCTTTGAATTGCATGAGTCCATGAAAATAGGTATGATTGCATTGTTGAAGAAGCCATTGATTGATCGAAAGAAATCACTGGTATTGATTAGGGCGTATCTATCTTATGAATTGTTAGTAATTGAATTAGGGAAGGAGGAATCGTTGGTGCATTAATTCATGCTAGTGGGGATACTTAACTCTAGAAGCCTTTAAACCTTGATTATTTCATATAAATCTTGCTCATTTTAGTCTTTAGATTAGATCGACATTATTCATTTTGATTACTAGCTTAGTTTAGTTCAAATCATTCTAGCTAGTTGAACCATTAGTCTCTTGGGATTCGACCCTCTCTTGCCCTGCTACATAGTTAAGAGGTATAGTTAGGTTTATTTTTGTTAGGTGCGCGACACGCCTTTCAGAGCTATCTCACATGGAATAATTAATGAATGAATGATTGATTGATATATTTATAATATTGTTCTTACTAACAATTGTAGTTGGCTAAGAATTCTGGTTGTGGTGCAAAAGTACATAGCTGCAAAAAAATGTTGTTTTATTCTCTTCTAAATTAGATTAATTACTTTTTTTTTGGATTTGCTCTTTAATTGATGTTGGATGGGCCCCACACTTAACCATGATTAAAAAACCCACAGAAAATTCATTTTAGGTAGCAAAAGGTGCAAAAATAAATACTTGGTCCCAAACGGTGAAAAATTGAAAGTTTTGGTCCTAATTGTTATCTTAACTCTATGTAATTCCTTTCCCCATTGCAAAAAAAAAGTTGGAAAATAAGAATTTACCATCAATCTCTTACGATATTCTTAATTAATATTTTCAAATAAAGATAGTAAATTCTTTATACTAACATATATTTTTATTAACATCAAAATTATCTTCAATCAAAAGTATATTCAATATTGAACTATCACACTATTTTTATGTTTATTAGACAAAATATAACTATCGTTGGAATTAGGACCATATAGCCTGGAACTCTTATTAGTTGATATTATTATAATAATATGCATTTTTACTTTTATCTTATGGATAGCATTACGTCTACGTTAAGAATTTTCCATGAAGATAGGAATATATTTCATCTTTAATAAACTTTACATATGACAATGTTATCACAAATTTTTTGACTATGCTATCACTAAATTTTTGTTAACGGTAAAATATTTAAATCTTTGGAAATTTCCCTTTTTTTAAGCAATTCAAAATTTTCCTTTATACTTGGTAAATAGTTGGAAACTGATTGACGAATTACAATACGTTAGGCTGTTGGTTATCCACAATTCGCTTTTTAGCTCTATTTTTCTAATTCATTAAACTAGGTTACGTCGGTTATCGTATAAATTAGGGCTCATTCATTGTGTATAATTTCTAGTTTTGAGTTAAAAAAATTTTAAACTATTTTTGTTATGGTTTAAAAAATAAATTAGGGCTCATTCATTATGAGTTTAAAAAATTTTAAACTATTTTTGATATAGTTAAAAAATTTCTACAAGTGTGTGTATATATTTAATTATATAGGGGAGAATCCAGTGAGAATGGTGATTAAAATAAAAAGAATAAGAAGATATCTTGACCATTCAAATAGTAAGATCCAACGATAGAGATTTCAAGTAAAAAATATAGTTACTGTAACAATAAAAAATGGTTACTATAATAATAAAAAGAGTCACTATAATAATAAAAAGTGTCATTATAAGTGAAAAAAATATTTGGTCATTACAAGTTAAAAAAGGGTCACTACAAGTACGTAAAATATCATTCGTTCGATTTAAGAGATGAAGAGTCAAGATGTCTTATCATCCTTCTCATTTTAAGTATTCTTCTTATTTTAACTTTTACATATATATATATATATATATATATTTAAGAATCATGCAAATATAAAAACTCATCTATAATCATTAATTAAGTGTATTTCGATGGCTATGATTAATTCTTTAGTAATGACAAAGTTGTAAATATAAAAAAAAGTTTTAAATTAATTGGTAGTTGAGAAAAATTCGCATCCCATGATTATTGGGTAGTTCCAAAAACGTCGCTTTATATTCTCAATTAATCAGGCTTCAAATATCAACTTGCACAATTCTTTAGTAGTTTCCAAATTATTTCTATTACTTTATATTTGATTTCCATTTTTTTTTGTAGTAATTCGAACACCAATATTTAACTTTGGAATATCATTATTAGCCCTTAAAACAATAGAATAATTAAACATTTAAAATATATGTGTTAAGATTTCGAACACTAGTACTCAACTTTAAAATATTAGTATTACATATTATAACAATAGATAAAAATTTAGAACACATGTGTTAAGCTTTAGAACACCAATATTAAAACATCAGTACTCAAATTTAGAACATTAGTATTATACATTAGAATAATAGAATAAAATTTTAGAACATATGTGTTAAGATTTAGAACATTAGTATTGCATTTTAGAACATCATTAGAACATCAGTAAACAATAAAATTAATATTAACACTATTTTTCTAAAAAGTTACACTATTGTTTTAAATATTAAGTCTATTCTTCTAAGATTGTATTCTATTATTCTAAAATTTAATTATATTATTCCAAACTTTTGCAATGTTATTCTAAATATTAACCCTATTGTTCTAATTAGTGATTCTCTTATTCTAGGGTTAAAATTTAATGTTTAACTCTATTGTTCTAAAGTTGTTATCTCTTGTTCTAAAATGACACTATTGTTCTAAGGTTGTTATCACTTGTTCTAAACTTTTATTTTCATTGTTCTAAACTTTTGCTACTTAGTAATAAATATTAATTGTATTGTTCTAAGTAGTAGTTATATATTCCAATGTTCGATTCTATAGTTTAACTCTGTTGTTTGTATATATAGTTCTATTGTTCTAAATACTAACTATAGTGTTCTAAGGATTTACACTATTGTTCCAAATGAAAATATTAGCTGAAACCGTCACATTAGGCGAGTGGTGTGACATTACTAAAGTATAAAAGATTATCCTGCGCTCATTTCTAATTAAGTTTTCATTGTTCTAGTCTTATTTCTTACAACTGTCTAAAATTTCGCACTAAAAATTTTGCATTCTTTGTCAATTCGCATTAAAATATCGCATTCTCTCTTAATTTTGCCTACAACTTTCACATTCTCTCTTAAAATTATTGTCAATTTTTTTAATATTTTTTTAATATTATAGTTATAGTAAAGATTAGACGAACATATTTTGGAAACTAATTTTGTTTATTTTTTGTAGTTTAAACCTCTTTTTTTGAATTTTCAGTGTTTAATGAAGAAGGGATTGAATACTTATCTAAGAAAGCAAAAGAAATCAAAAGCAGTTGAAGGTGAAGAGCATGATATTATCATGACAGTGTGTCAAGAAGTACATTATACGAAAAAAAAACTTGATCGTAAAACTAAACCTAAATTCGAAAACCTGTAAGCAACTTTTTGTTTTACGAGTTAAGCTATTTTTGTTTTATTTATTTTATATTTAAATGTTTTAGAAGTAATAATATCAGGTATAGAAATTATTATTTCAGTTTACAAAGTTACTATCTCATATATACTATTTATTATCTAAGAATTAGAAATAAATTTATGAGATATCAGATATAGAATTTATTATCTTAGGATTAGAACTTAATAACTCAGTTATACGTGTTATGGTCATAGAAATATAAGTTATTATCTCAGTTTTAGAATTAATAATCTCAGTTATAGTTTATTTTCTTAGAAATAGAAATTAATATCTAAGTTATAGATGTCCTAATCTTAGAAATACAAGTCATTATCTCAATTATAGTAATTAAGATCTTAGATATAGAAATTAATATCTCACTTATAGATTTTTCTGATCTTAAGTATACCAGTTATAATCTCAATTATAGTAATTAACATCTTAGATATAGAAATTAATATCTCAATTATAGATGTTATGATCTTAGGAATACAAGTTATGATCTTAGTTATAGTAATTAAGATCTTAGATATCGAAATAAAGATCTTAGATATAGAAATTAAGATCTCAGTTATAGATTTTTCGATCTTTAGGAATACAAGTTATGATCTCAGTTATAGTAAGTAAGATCTTAGATGTAGAAATTAATATCTTAGTTCTAAATATTTCGATCTTAATAATACAAGTTATGATCTCAGTTATAGTATTTACGATATCACATATAGAATTTATAGCTCTAGGTATAATATTTATTATCTTAGGTATAAAATTTATTATTTAAGATTAGAATTTATAGATTATATGATTTATTATATTAGATATATATATTTATCCCAGGATAAGATGTTATTATCTTACGTATAGAATTTATTATCTCGGGATTAGAAATTTATAGATTATATGATTTATTATATTAGGTATATATATTTATCCCAGGATAAGATGCTATTATCTTATATATAGAATTTATCATCTCAAGATTAGAAATTTATAGATTATATGATTTATTATATTAAGTATATATTAGTTCTTATTCATAACTGTTCTATTTATCAATTGATTGTTAGTAATCTTACTACAGAATAAAAGATATATATTTTTGAAATAGGATTTGGTTTTGTTGGATTTAGAGCTCAAAGAAGTGTCAAGACTTTTATATCCTTATTTGGTAAGGAATAATAATCCAAATGGTCGATTCCTAAATTTAGCTGACAAGAAAGTTGTTTAGATTAATGCTACTGATATGAATTATGTGTTAGGAATACCTTATACAAACAAAGAAGTTGAGTTAGTAAGAACAATGCTATGAATCCATATTATCCTTTAAAAAAGTTTTGGAGGGATTTTTTTGGATTTAAGGGGAATAATAATTATGTGTCTTTGAGTATGTGGGAGTCAAAGTTTAAAGAATTGGACTAGGGGAAAGTAGTGTTTAAGAAAATGTTTGTACTGTTTGCAATGACAGTATTTTTTGCCCCAACTTCTGATAAAACATTAAAATTGAATATTGTAAAATCATTGGTTAATGTTGATGATATAAAACACTATAATTGGTGTGGCTATATTATGTATATTCTATATGAATCCATAAAAGATTTTCAAGAAACAGAGGTCAGACAAATGAAGGTTATCAAGGAGGAAAAAAAAAAAAGAAAAAGGTAGTGTGAAGAGTTCTTCAAAAATTATAAAGTCAAAGGTTATTAATGGCTGCTTGCCTGAGTTTTTGATAACATACATACATAGAGTTTAGTATGATGACCCTCTATTTGTGAAGCCACCATTTATTAGATATTAGGATAGAAATAAGTTGAGTTCTAAAGTCAAAACTTTAGAATCTAAAACTGGTCCTGGAATTCATATAGTGATACTCCTTTTGTAAGTGCTGTAAAACTAGTTGATGTCATCAAAAATGTATTGGAAGATGATGATGATAAGGATGACATTGAATTTGAAAGGAGGAAAAGAAAAATTAATTAAATTGATACATCAGAAGATAGATGTGTTAGCATTAAGTTCTTAGGAATAGAGGCTGATACAAGTGGTGCTAATATTAATGAGCATAAAATAAGTAAAGTAAGTTGTTTTTAAGATTTACTTTTATTTTTTTAATTATGATATTTATAATATATATTTTTTGTTCATTTGAATAATATTTTTTCTTATTTTGGATCATTGCAGCATTTGGATGTTATTTCTGAACTATATAACAAATTAGTTCATGAAATTTCAATGACAACTTCTAATTATTTAAACCAAATTGAAGCTTTGAAGGAAGAGATTGAGAAGAAATCATCACAAGATTCTCTTTCCCAAGAAGAAAAAGATATGTACAATGATTAATCTAGTGGTGGGTTTCATAGTTAAATTCAAGTCTACTTGTTACCACATAACAAATATTTTAGATATTATGTATATTATATAAACGATTGAGATCTATTCATGTTAATTGCATCATCTTATACCATTTCTATAAAAGATTAATCAAGTGGTGGGTTTTATAGTTAAATTCCAAGTGCATGAATAACAACCATAACTTTTTTTTTATAGGTTTAACCCCCGAAGATATTGTTTATTGTTTAATCATCCTTAAAAATGAGTAAGGTTGAAAAAATAAAAAATATTGTATACACACGAGACAGTAAAAATGACTATCAATATAACAAAAGTTACCGATCACTTTTATTTGGGACACAATAACTTTATTGTGTCCCGTGTATATACAATACTATGTGGGAAGAAAAAAAGTTAAATAAGTTGACTTTTGGAATCAAATTACCAAACTTTGAGGGTGGTATAGAGGTCGCGAACTCGTGATCTCGTTCGTGTGCCTTCAACCCAGCAAGTTGATTGTATTTCTCTGGGCCAACTAAGATTGGCAACCCTAACCCAGCCAAATCAATGACATACTCAACAAAAGTGCTACCAGTTAATGTCTACGTGATTACGCATCACGCATGCGTTTAGAACGGTAGGGCGGGCGCATTTGCAAAGTAGGTTGGGCATGCATGAAGATTAAATTCGCAGCTTATTACTTGCAAATTAGGAGCAATTCTTGTCATACAAAGATATGGTCAAAAAAAGGCTTTCATATGATAAGATTTGTCGTTGAAATTTTTTGTGCATATGTTTGTACTTTTATTTGTAGCTTGGGGATGGAAATGGGAAATCACAATTAGATCTAAATGAAATGGGTCCCATTAAGGGTCTTTAACCGACCTGTTTATAAAAGGGTATACTCAATTACGAGTTAAATTGGGTTTATTAGGTCTCTAATGGATTAAGTCGAGTCAATAATAGGTCAATAATTTCCAAGACTTTTAAACATTATCAGGTAATTAATGTTTTCCAATTGCTTGTCAATGGTCCACAACCAAAGATTACAAGTGATACAGTATCGATAGACTACCACCTACCATATATATAACTATTCTCACTTTAAAACGACCCAACTTGACTTGACCCATTTTATATTTTCTTTGACCTTGCCCGACCCAACTCCTTTTTCATGTGACCCATTTTGGTCCTAACCCGATCTAATGCACAGGTCTAATCACAAGTCGTATCTATATAAATGCATGGTTGAGGCTCTATCTCTTAGGATCTACATTCACGGATTCTTAGCAACAGGATTATGACCATTAATTAGTTTAACAATTCCATCTATCCCTGTCATATGTAACGCCAACTAGCTAGCCCATTGGGTCCAGCTACTAGAGAATGAAATTACGTGCATGGAGAGTTGGCAATTTGGCATAGACGCATAGCGGCATAGGTTAGTCGTCGCCAATCTCGCGATCCGTGCCATCAGCATGTCATTCAATTAATGGTTGAATTCATTATTACGGAGTACATTTAGTTTGTTGTGCATGATATATCAAATAGACTGCAACGACGTACGTACTGATATTGCTTCAATCTTTTTGATGAACCTATGAAGATTGTGAGTCTGATTTAAGAGTCATGTTAGTACGTGAGTATACATTGATGTGAATAATTTTATAACTTAAGTATATATGTAATGTAATATATTAAATTGTATCAATAGAATTGCTCTCAAATTATTTACAAATATAATATTCTCTTTTTAATATTTGGTACTAAAAAGGTTATATAGAAATGAGGCTTCCTAATTCATATCTAATATAAATTATATCAGGATATTAAAATATCAGATATAGTTATTATAATATCAGATACAACTATTGTTATATCATGCATATATAACTATTGTTATATCATATATAGAAATACAGAAGATATAAAAATAAAAATAAAACGTATATTAGATATAGACATTATGATCTCATGTATAGAAACGAAATTATAAAAATGCCTCTTAATATCTTTATATCAGTCATAAATTAGAAATTTCTCTTAGAAAAAGTAATGTACACGAGAATTTTTTCTCAAGTCATGAATATATTATAGTACCACCCCAAGATAGACTTTTACTAATTTTGTTGAAATCTATATATTTTAAATAACACAGTCCATTGCAAGCTAATTATATAAAAATTGTCAATATAACAGTATTTCAAATAACCTATAAATTTGTAAGGTTTTAATTTACAAGCTAGGGTCACTTCCCTATTCTCCGATAAGAGCTCTGTCGGCCAACATATCAGCTAATTAAGTTAGTTGTTGCTCTATTTATCTTGATAATGTGAAATAGATAGTTGTCTACTCCATTTTTAGATAGCTATGCTGGAAGAAATTGAAAGAGAGTAGCTGAGGGAAGAAATGTGCTTGCAGTTTCCTTAGCTAGCTTCCAAACCTAGCTATCCAATTGGAAGAGAAGAATTGGATTCATCAAATGGAAAGGAAAATGAATCCCTTTAGATATATGCACTATTTAAATCACAGTTTAATTAAACTACCTTAGTGACTTAAACAATATAAAGCATATACTATTTTGTTGTTTTCTTAAGTGACTAGTTATTGCATAATGAATTGAATGTCCTTAAAGCAAAAACCAAGTGCTAATTAAAAGCTTGATAGCACAAGCAATCACAATCCAATTCAAGTATAAGTAGTTTAATATATATAAATATATATATATATATATATATATATATATATATATATATATATATATATATATATATATATAAGTATAAGTACATGCATTTACTACTTGACCGTGTACGCTTAGTTACTTAGTAAACTAAATTACAAAATGGAAAATAAAAAAAGGAACGTGATACTAACTTCATGACTTTGATGGATGATCTTTATCATCAATGGAATAAAAGTAGCAAAGTAGTTTAGCTTACCGGCCAAGAGGTTGTCTCAACTAGCTTTGAATCGAACGTACGCTCGTTGAATAGAGGAAACCGTAGGGTTCGAAGTCTCGTCCATGGCAAAATTTATAGAGAAATTTTTAATTTATACCTAATATAAATATATCGGAATGTAATTTTATAATTTTATTCATATATCTAAGATCGTCATAATGTCTATACCTGATAGACATTTTTCTATATTTAATTTTTATATCTTTTGCATTGATATATCTGATATAACATGCAATAACTATATTTGATATTTTAATATTCTGATATAATTTATATCATGTATGAATTAGAAAATACTCAAATTTATATACTGCTTTAATGTTCAACTTGCTTACAACAATCTGGGCTTTGGCTATTATTCAAGGATAACTAGCTAGTGGCAATTCTTTTCGATCTTTTTTAAACTAATACGTACACTAATACGACGTAATGCCTAGCCTACCATGCTCCTAGCTATAAGTACCCTTAGACATGCAGAAAGTATTACTCATCCACAAGCTAAGCATCAACTACAAAAAAATCTCTCACCAAAAATACTCTCCCAAACTTTTCAAGAAATTTGAAAGAATGGCACCCAAGTACCTAGCTGTGTTCGCCATGCTTAACCTAGCCTTGTTTTCTTTCATACCTGCCACTAATGCGGCCAGCTGCCCTAGCCTTAGTGGATGCTTAGGCATTGCTGGATTGAACGTTCAGTTCGGTAGCCAAACCAGTTCCCAGTGTTGCTCTCTCCTAGGAGGGCTTGCCAATTTTGATGCGGCTGCTTGCCTTTGTACTAGCCTTAAGAACACCACAGGGTCCGCACTAGCTCCTGTCCTTGGCTTACTTGGTCCCTTTACCAGCATTCTTGGACCTCTTACCCCTCTTTTAGGGGCAATCAGTCCTCTTATCAACCAGCAGTTCTCTGCTGTATATAATGCATGCGGACTCAATTCTCCCACAACCTTTACCTGTGCGTAAAATGGGGGTGCAGGGCTGGTTTAATTTGGTTACCCCCCCTAAGCTAATATGCAAGCATAATAATTATCTTTCAAGCTAAGTATCTCTTTCAAGTGATATAGATGTAACGGGTGACTCGCTTCAAGCTATGTCTTCCGGCGTTCGCCTACATGTGTTGTCTTTGATTTTTTTTTTTTTATTGTTCAAGAAAATGTTAGCTCCAAAATTCGATGCATCGAATGATCCATTCCATGTACTAATCGAATTTTAGTTTGTGAGAGCCTTCAGCGCGCTTGTGTTTGTTGTTAATGTCATCGTCTTCCTAAGGATCATGTTAATAATGTTTGTATAATCATGGACTCCAATGAAATGTTATATTTTTATGTTTTTGTTAGTTTTGTTTACTTTTTATCTTTTATGCATGTTCGTAAATATGTTTGTTTATCTTGCAAACTATTAATTAATGAGAAATTCTAAAAATATAGGATATATACTTGTAAACATATATATATCACAATGTTTCTCTGGAACGCTAAGTTGATTGAAATGCAACCAATCAGTTACATAGGGTTGCTAATTATCACTCGTAATTCCCTGTTTTATGCAATAATATACATGATCGGGTCCATCGGGAGCATTATGATCATATCATACTCTATATGGTAGGAAGTTAGGAACTAGCAACATCAAAGCATAACGATAATAATCTCATCTCATACTACTTACTTCGTGTGTAGGTCCTTAAAAATAGAAGCACGCCAAGTTCTTTGAAACGCAAGCAAAAAAAAAAAAAAAATCTATGAAGACCTTAGAATAAGAGCAATGTCAGTTTAAACGATGTACGCGTTTACTGTTTTTTTGACTTGCATTTTGATCCAGGTGCATCAAGAGCATGGTGCCCTCGCCTGCACTATCTAGGCGTTGCATTTTAAATTTCAGACACTTGTTTGGCCTTTGCTATCTCAACAAATGCCATAAATATTAAGACAATGTGGATGCAATATGTTCCCATTTGTTTAGGGTGTGCTTCCGAATGCTTTGTACGGGCTGACGGGCTGATTTTTTGGCAGTTTTCCACCTCCAACAACTTCCACACTGATTTTATTTTGTATTTTACAGGTCCTTTCACCAAAGTAAAAAAGTGTTTTTCTTAATTCATACCAAATATAAATTATATCAGGACATTGAAATATCTGGTATAGGTATTTTTATATTAGATATATAAATACAGAAGATATAAAAATAAAGAAAAATGTATATCAAGTATAGATATTATGATTTCATGTATTGAAATGAAATTACGAAAATATCACTAATATATTTATATCAGGTATAAAGTAGGAATTTCTTAGTAAAAGACATCAACTCTTGTGTTCTCCACTTATTGTTGGTCGCACTGCACAATATTCACAATTAAGGATGTCAATTCGGGTCTACACCTCCACGGATCATTCTAGGTTGACCCATCACGGGTTGGTGCTTATCGATTTGGGTTAAATCGAGTTAATTTAGCCTATCAGGTCATATTAGATCGAGTCAAGTCATTATTGGGTTCAGGTCAAATCGTTTATTTGCTTTCTCGAGTTAGTTCGGGTTGGGGTCAGGCCGTATTCTGTTCGGGTCAATGTCAATTCAGGTCGGTTCGTAGATGGGTTATAACATGTTATTTCAAATTTGGGTAGATTTTGGGTCAAGTCA
This sequence comes from Dysphania ambrosioides, assembly GCA_026401315.1. NCBI lineage: Eukaryota > Viridiplantae > Streptophyta > Magnoliopsida > Caryophyllales > Amaranthaceae > Dysphania > Dysphania ambrosioides. The sequence goes on along the minus strand of CM048664.1, from coordinate 21,760,956 downwards.
ATTATGGTAATGGGTCACCTCGATTTTGGTTGAAATCTAGTTTAAGCTTTATCATCGGGTCATTAATGATATGTTATTATCGATTTATGACTTGGTATTTGTTATTTTGTTGTATTCATCTCTGGTAATTATAGGTTAGCTCATGCAATAACTTCTTTTATGTTAAATCATAACATTGCAAAATAAAATATTTATGAGAAAATGAATACTACATGTGTATTATATATTATACCAAACAAGTATATGATGTGTATCTTTAGTGTTTCAATGTATCATTGTATTACCTATATCAATTATCTATATTATTGCATATATTCAGTTTGTTAACATATCGATTGAAATCGGGTCATTGGTTTATAAGTCAGGTCATATTGACTATTTGTCAGGTTAAATCAATTTCGGATTGTTTTCGGGTTGCGTCTGTAACGAGTCGGACACAGATCGGGTTCGAGTATTTGAATATCGAATCAAATCAGTTTCGGATTGATTTTAGGTCGGAATGGGTCGATTTACATGTCTCATTTTTCGGGTCATAAACAAGCCTGGCCTAGTTCGATTTTGGATAGTTTACCGTGTTTAGGTCAGCTTTTGATAGTTGCGAATGAAGGTGGGATGGTAGCCTCCAATCGGTTAGAGTTGTGTAAAAGGTTTCAGTCAAGGGGGTAAGGATTGTGAGTTTGTGACTCCCATGTTCGTTCAATCAAATTCACGCACATAAAAGAAATGAAGCTCATCCTAACCTTCATTGTTTTACTGCGGTACATTTTCTATTGTCATAGTAGCTTTCGAGAAATTCCAAAAATATATTGATTATGGATTAGTAAATATATATCATAATATATTTTCATTTCTTAACAGTATAATTTCATACTTTATAAGTTTATTTTTATTTGCAAATAATACGACTTCAATTGTCAACAGTACAACTTAAATAAAGAAAATGAATGTTTAACGGGCCCACACGAAAACAGTGAAATTATTTACAACTTTATTTTCTATTAGTACAACTTTATATTATATAAGTATATTTTCATTTGCAAATTATACAATTTTAGTTCTCAAAAATGCAATTGCAAAAATAAAAATAAAGGTAAAACAATAGGTCCATGTGAATGGTGAAACTGTATACAACTTCTTTAATAGTACAACTTCATATTTTATAAGTACGTTTTTTATTTGCAAATAATACAATTTAGATTTTTGAAAGTGCAACTTCAAAAAAGAAAGAAAATTACCTTTTTATCGTCGAATATATGCACTATTGCACATATCATATATAAATTAGGACAAGTTCTTGAGTGTTAAGGCCTTAGCTACCCTTGTAGTTTTCATTAGATTTTGTGAAAACTCTTTTATGTCCTCTGTTTTTCATTGATCAAAGTATACAATATGAGTTCTAATTGAGTTAGGATACTCAAAAGATAATTATACAAAATATATCACGTATCTCCTAAGATATCTAACAAAATATCTTATCACTTATTCTATCAGTTTTTTCGTTTGGTTTTCGAGTTATACTATCTAAATTTTGTTAATTTATGCAAAATTTACTTATTTAAAAAAAAAATCATAGAATCCAATATAGTAGGAAACAATTGTAGCGGGTTATTTTGAGAGGGAATATAATTAGCCAAAACATAAATTAAGTGAAAGTTGAGTAGATTCTTGTAATCTAAGAGTAAATCATGATTAGGGTTCAGAATAAAAGAAAGAACTAATCAGAAGAATGAGACTTTAATTATGATGAGTCGCTCCAAATAATTATAATCAAAGCAGCAATATATCCATTAATTTAGAGATTCTGTGCATATAGAGTATATAAGTTTGGACACCAATAATAATCTAGCAATAATCAAGTATTTGACCTTCCAATCCGATTATTAGAATTCTAACTAACAAACAGAAAATACATATACCCATTTTTTGTGCCAAGTCCATATTTTGTAAATATGAGCAATATGTGAGTCAATTACTCCACCTAACTATGAGGATAGCTTTTTGACTGTTAAGCTTTTTTTTTCTTTTTTTTTTTTTACCCAGGCCCTTTTCACTCGACCTAGAGTTTTACTTTGTGGACATTAAATGAAGTTACTAAACTGAAATTATGTTTGCAAAAACTTTAAGTTACTTTCACTGAACTGGACTTACTTTTATTAAATTATAGTTATTCATTCATACAGATTGACAATAATATCTGTTCTTAAGAATTACTAATTAATTTTTGCTAAACTGGGGTGATTTTTACTAAACTCAATTTACTTTTACTTAATCCAACTAAAATTATTTTTACCAAATTGGAATTTTATTTTATAATATTTTAATGTGAAGTGAACACAATCTAGAGGAGATTGATTGTGTCATTATGTATATCGATCAGCTCAATATGAAGAACAATTCACTACAAATGATGTGAGGAAAAATTATGGCAATAATCTAACTCTATAGAAGTAAATGTCAAACATGCTTATTTATAACTAAGTTGTGTGATTTTCCTTTTTTTAACAAAAAAATAAATAAATAAGTTGGGTGATGGGATCAACTAAAAGTGATACAAAATACAAAAAATTTTGTATACATACGGGATACAAGAAATTTATTATATTTCCAACAAAAGTTATCTCTCAATATAACAAAATTTACCTTTTTACACAATACATCACAGTCTTTATCTACTTTGTGGGGTAACTTTTGTTATATTAAAGAATAATTTTTACTAGAGATACAATAACCTTATTGTATCTCATGTGTATACAAAATATTAGTTTCGGATGATGAGATTGCTTCTTAAGTAATTAAGACATAAAAGGTTTGATTTTCTAGAAATTTATGCTTTTATTTATTCCTCGATAAAGAATTCTTTCAACCCCGTGAAATCTGAAGCATTGGACTAAATCAAATGGTTGCATATCTTCTCAGTATAATTGTGCATTCTTCGATCCCATTTTTTAATTAGTAAAGAGGGTCCCCAAATATTTGAGACAGGCTATCGTACTGTACCGAAGGTGTAAAGTAGTTTCTTAGCATTCAAGATTCTTTTAATCTAATGATCATTCGCATTATTAATATGTATGTCAACGCATCATTACCATATCCATATATTTATATATTTTCCCATAACACATTCCCCGAATATTTGTTTTCGAAACATTCACCCACCAGATTATAAGTTGTCTGGAATAATCCTGCTGAGAATTACGTTAACACCGACGTAAATACATTGCATGGCGATCGACAATAGGATCTGCTGCGCACGTTGATACCCAAGTACTGATAACGGTATAAGAAGTATAAGAAGTGTATGTAGAAAATAACTGCACTAATTATTTGTCAATTATACATTAGCATTGCATATTCCCCTTCGCAGTATAAAAAGGCACTGCGGTAACGAAACATAGCAGTACAATTTGTTCACATTTGCTTACACCAACTTTATCATCCATAATAATTATAAGAAGCAAGGTACATATTTTAGTTAAAAATAAAGATACAAAGAAAATGGGGTTTACAGTAACTGGAATTTTGGTCCAAGTGCTAACTCTTTTGCGCATCTTGGCACTTAGCCAAGTGAGTTACTCTTATGGTTCTGGACTAAAACCTTATATTGGCGATACAAATCGAGCTACATATGTGAAGAAAGTGTCCTCGATTATTACGCAATTACTAAATATATATTATGATTGTTATGGAGATAATTAATTCGATTATTTTAGTATCATGACATTTTGCTAGAAACCAATGGACGATAAGTAGGTTTAATATGATTGGGCCCATAACTAATCTAATCGTGTCCTAGAAAACCAAAAGCAATAACAAGAAGAAGAAAAAAAAGACTTGCTGGGAACAAAAAATTGCTTAAGGCTAAAAAAACTAGAAAAAATCCTTTTACTAATTGGAAACTATATTTAAGAGAAAATAGGAAAAAGGAAAAAGAAAATCCTTTCTTGCTTATTAATGATGTGAATCCTTCTTCCTTTTGTTTCAATTTTAAAGTCATAAACTTTAAGTATAAATTAGAATCTTGAACTTTTAGCATAAATGTGGCTAAAAAAGCTCATTACTATTCAAAATTCATCCAAAAGTAGCTTGAAACGACACCAACAAGTGCAAATAAATGCACTTATCAAGAAGTCTTGTGTCTCTTTAAAATTTCTTAGTAATTGAAGACCCCACCTTGATATATATATATATATATATATATATATATATACTTGTTCTATTTTGTAGGTGATGGAAGTCATATGTTTTATGTATTGTACAAATGCATAATGTGGCATACTATTATGTATTGCTATTGCTACTGTTGTGTGTTGTTGTGTGTTGCTATTTTTTAGGAACCACATTCTCTGATCGAGCCAAGATAAGGATGAAGTGTTTATTGTAATTCAAACACCACAATTTAAACAAGCTCGGTTACTATGGGATACGTCGTGGTTAAAGTGGTTATGTTGGCTGGCTCCTTGTTTTGTGAAATGACTAAGCTGGATAAGGATGAATATTTGAAGATTATTCAAATTCAAATCAAGTCAAATTATTCAAAAATCAAAGACTAAGTCCGTTCAACAAAGTCCCCTATATTCGTGGAGTTAGTTATGCAAGTTCTGAAGAATATTTCAAAGGTTTAGCGTCCCTTGAAACAACTTTCATGACTGCCCAAGAAATATTGAATCAGCTTTGAAGAAATTAGTCAAATGAAGCTACGATTCAAGAGCAACGGTCACCTTGTGAATTCAAATCTATCCGTTGCCAATTGCTCCTATAAATAAGAGTTAAGCTGAAGCTATGATGACAAGACCTCCAACGTGATACACAACTCAAGCACGGCAAACTCATTCAAACATTTTCTCTCTAGCGCTTTCTACTTCATTGTAATTTAGATTGAGAGAAAAGATTATCTAGTATATCTTGTGCGTGAAAAAGAATTATCAAAAGAGAGATATACCTTGAGTAGTAATTATAATATTCAAAGGTTCAGAAAAAGGAAAGGAGATTTTTATTTCTAGGAATTGAGACGCTAATGTGTAGCTAGGGAAAGCTATGGTAAAGAAGATTGGGTATATATCTTCGAAGGTGGCTTTAGGTCTCTAAGGGAAGAAATAAAAGTCGTTAAATCCTAAGGGTAGGAAACCCTAGGCGGAGACGTAGTCACTTTGCCGAACTTCGTAACAAATAATCGTCCCCTTTACTTTTGCATTTACATATTCATTTTACTTTATGTTCTTTGTATATCTCGCAAAAGCCTAAACAAGTCAAAGTCCTAAAACACGCTTCAAAGCCCTTGAAATCAGTTCTACCATAATTCCGGATCTGAAAGACGTTTCAAAGCTTTGAAAGCCTAGATTCGAAAAATGACCATACTCTATTCACCCCCCTCTAGAATATATTGATCCTAACTATCTCCTATTGATTCTTCAGTAATTAAATATAAGTTCCTTCAACTAACGATTAAAGAACGCAGAAGATTAACCTATATAAATATTAACAAGTCCGCTAAACATTTGGGATGGCCCTATCAATGCGTCTACTTTACAAGTAAAATTGCTTCCCATAATCTATCCATTTTGATTAGGTGATTAGATCATTTACAAAAGGATCTGTTGACGACACAACAAATAGAGTAATGTTAAATCCACAATTTTGGACGACATGCAGTTGTATGTCAACGCATCTTTGCTTTCCAATACTTTTTTTTTTTTTTTTAATCAATGATTGTCTTCAGGACATTCGCCAACGAGTATATAAACTGTCTGGAATAATATGCAGATTAGGACGTCAACATTATCTACCATTCCATGGAGACAGTAGAATCGGCTGCGCACGTCTGATGCATAAATAATCATAGTTTCTAACAGCTTAGTACAGGATACATTGAGCCAACGTAAGTACGTAGCACAAACTAAATGATTAACCAATTAATAATACTTTTGCATGTCTATATAATAGGCATCACATATAGGTATCTAAACAATCAAATTTGACTTACAAACATAAACTATCAATTTCATCACCAGTCGATCGTAAGAAGCCAACAAAAAATGAAATTCCCGGTTACTGCTGTTGTAGTCAGAGTCGAAGCTCTAATGCTCATCTTGTTAGTAAGCCATGTGGGTCAATCCTACGGTGCTGGTCATGGACTACACAACCATGGGTCAAAGGGGCGACCTTTGGGTCATGGAAGTAACAAACCCCCTAGAGTTAGTCCACCAAGTACTTCAAGTCCTCCCCTTAGTCCTCCAAGCACTTCGTTTCGTTTGCAGGTCGGCTTTTACAAAGGTCTATGCCCTAACAAGTTAGTGGATATTGAGGCAATCCTCACAACCAAAGTCCAAGAGGATTTCCGAAAGGATCCAACTATTCTTCCTGCCCTACTTCGCATGCAATTTCACGACTGTTTTGTTCATGTAAGAACTAGACTTTCTTTCATTCAATTATTATCAATATGATATATAGTACAACCCCAACATGTGAAAATAATTATACATAAAATCTTGTATACGCATGTAATACAATATTAAGATTATTATATTCTAATAAAAGTTACCCTTAACTTTTTTGTATGTCCGTATACATACCAAGATGATCTTGTAATTATAAATATTTCACCTAATGCTTGTATATTTTATTCTTCAAAGGGATGTGATGCATCAATTCTTATAAACGGACCTTCCACCGAGAAAACAGCAGGTCCCAACCTTAGTGTACGAGGATATGAGTTCATCGATGCCTTGAAAGATACAGCGGAAGCACAATGTCCGGGAGTTGTTTCATGTGCCGACATTATTGCTATTGCCACAAAAGAACTTATTAAGCTGGTAAAAATTGTAAGGCTTAATGTGAATCTCTATTTTCATTCCCATCAATGGCGGTTCTCTGAGCTTCGTCTTATTTTCTCTTAATCAAACAGGGAGGTGGCCCAGCCTATTCAGTACAAACAGGGCGAAAGGATGGGGTGGTGTCGAGAGCCCAAGATGTGGACCTTCCAAGTCCTTTCTTGACAGTCAGCCAAACTATTTCAGCATTCAGTGCCAAAAGATTTACAACAGAGGAAATGGTTGTTCTTTTAGGTTGCCACACAGTCGGTGTGTCGCATTGTGCTTTCTTCCAAGATAGACTTTACCAAGGTAGTAGCCAATTCGACCCAAATATGGACCCAACTCTTCGCCAACATCTAATGCTAACATGCCCTAAAGGCACAACTTCCAACAATTCCACGTTTCTTGATCAAAACCCACAAAGCTCAAATAAAATCGACAACTCTTTCTTTGCTCAAACTCTCAACCAAAGAGGAATCCTCCCAATCGATCAAGCGTTGGCTCGTGATTCTCAAACAAGTGATTTTGTTCGACAGTTTGCTCAAAGTGCTACCTCATTCAACAGCAAATTGGCTAGTGCTATGGTGAAACTGCAGGCCCTTGATGTGCTTACGGGCAGCCAAGGACAGATAAGAAGAACTTGCAGTAGAATCAACTAATACAAGTTCTAAATGGGCTTCTGCTTAAGTGATTATGGAGGATAATGTAAAGGAGACTTTTCTAATTTATACCGGTTATAAATTATTGTGCATATATTAAAAGTCATTTTCATAACTTCATTTCTATATATCATATGGTTATTTTTGTACTTGAGACGGTTATTTTTGTACCTGAGATGGATATTTTTATAGTGGCTATTTCAATACCTAAGAAGATTATTTCTATACATGGGATGATTATTTCTATATTTGAGATAACAACGCATATATTTGATATAATAACACCTATATCTGATATCTCAATAAAGTATTTTTTTTCTTTTGCTTTTTTTTAACTATTGTCAAATTTATATCAAGCATGAATTAGGATTTTCTCTAATGTTAAGGCTATTTTATAAGTTAACAAGAACTATATATCCTTTTTATTTAATTTATATACTACTCGATCATTCATTTGTACATTTAATTTATATTCTTTTGTAGTTTTGTGTGTGTCTTGCTTTTGATGTACGTAGTATATATAAATTATCTTTATATTATTTTTATTTTTAAAATTTGTTGGTTTGTACTGTGGTAATTTTCATCTTTCTAGATTTATGCATCCAAAAAGAGGGTCTTACGTATCTTTGTTTAAATACTGTCCGAATAGGTTAGGGCGTTCATACTCGAACCCAATGAAACAATCAAATACAAAATAGTATAGTAGGGTGATGGCAATTCAGTCTAATCCTTGCAAAATCAAATTCAACCTATTTATCATATATGAAATATCGATCATAGCAAAGTGGATTCGTTTCAAAAAGTATTCAATAGGATATAGACCTACGAAAGATCTTGACGTAACGGAGCTAGTTCATAACCAATTTAATTTGTAAATAAGTGCTTAAAACTTGAATTCATGAAACTGAAATGTAAAAGAAAATATGTAGAGATCCTTGTGTGCCGTGTACAGAATTCATCCTTCTCAAAAGCTGAGTATATACCATATACACAACACTACCAAATTAAGCTGATGTTCATATTCAAGAGAAGTATGCAACAAAAATTTATTGTCAATGGCTCATAATTGGAATGGTTCCTATTGACTGTTCCTAGTGCTTATAAGAGATAGGAGTGCTCTCTTCATTTTTTTCCCCTAGTTCTAGCTTGTTTGCTTTTTTTTTTTTTTGTTTATATAGTTTCAATGCTCAGCGAGCGTCAGTATGTATCTCTATTTATAAAAGTATAACCTTTGAATAAAATTCAGGAAAAGTAATATTTTTTAGCAGAAGAATCAATAGGAAAATGAAAAATATGATCAAATATACACTAAAGGAGGGTGAATTGAGTGTGTCCAATTTTCGCAGTCAGAAGCTCTAGGTCTTGAAATGACATTCGAAGGCGGAATAGAAGCTTTGAGGCTTAACTTTGAAGTTGGATATCAAGGCCTTGAATTTTATTTCAAAGGCTGATACGCAGACTTTAACTTCGCAGTAGCTTTGAATTGAACAATAAACAAAACAAATAATAAAACGTAAGTAATAAAAGCAGAAATAAAAGGAGACGAAACACGGTGATTTGTTAAGAAGTTCGGCAACTGATTTGTCTATGTCTCTGCCTAGGGTTGTCCAACCCTTAGGATTTAACTCATTCTTTTATTACTTTTCTTAGAAACCTAAAGCACCCCTAGAAGATTATAATCCCTATCTTCTACTACGTGCACCCCAGCTACACTTTAGCATATCAAATCCTAGTAATAAAAATGCACTATTTTTCTATACGTTTGAGTATCATGATATACTCTTAATATAACACTCTCTAAATAATATTTTCTTTTGTCACTTAAGTGTTTATACTTTGATTTTCTCTCAATTACAAATGAAGATTACAATGTTAGAGAGAAAATAATGTGTTTGTTTGTGTTGCTTGTGGAAGATATTTCTCGGTGAAAGCTTGTATTCTTGTATTTCTTCAACTCTAATGCTTGGGAATTTATATTTGACCTTCAGCACTTAATCGTTGAAAATAGGTTAAAAATATGTTGCTAAAATTCTAAAATCTCTTGAATTTTTCAGTATGATTTTCTCCAATATAGTTGTGACAAAATCGTTGATTTGTGGCTGTTGAAGTTTGAAATCTTTTGAATATTTCTCAGCAAGATTCTTTCCAAATAATTTGCTGCACTTTTAAGCTTTAAGTGGATTTCTTCTTCCAAAATAAAGATGCTAGAAATTTAATTGGTAACTGTCAAACTTATCTTGAAATAAGTCAATGTGAGAATAAAATTTTCAGCATTTGTGGCGTCAATGATTTGCTGTAATCAAGGGATATTCTTTACAATAAAAGCATGTTTAAATAACTTAGGTTAGCTAGAGAATATAAGGAGTAAAATAAGAAAAGAATAGAAATAAAATATTTAGGCAATTAGAATATTCTTATCCTTTGACAAAGTGTATAGAACATTGTTGAAAACTTGGGGAATGTGGTTGCAGCGCTAGCAAGAGATTTGTCAAAGATAGACTTTATGCAGCATGTTGGATCAGATAAAATTTGGGCTAAAAATAAGATAAGAAAAGCATATTAAAATATATGTAGTAGCTTAATAAAATATAGTAGAAAGGTTTAATCACTTCAGTAAATGTTAGGCAATGAAATTAAACGTTGAAAACTTGAGTCCAACAAGTACTTGGCTGTAAAAATTCTTAGATTAGCTTATTAGGTTAGTGTAATAAACATCAACCCAATAAAATATAAGTTTGGCTTGAGCATGTTAGGTTGTCGCTAACTCTCTTGGACTTTGCATTTCGGCTTTCATCACATTGTCAACTCTCTTAGACTTTACATTTCAGCTTCCATCATTAAACACAAAAATGTTAGTGATCAAGATGGAGTTTTCAGTAGCCAATTAAACTTTCGTGAACATCTTTCAAGATCTTACATGAGTAAAATCTTTGTATTTTGTTTCTTATATATTGGTGAGTATTCATGGCCTGTCAACATTTATCTGTATGACATCCAAGACCTTAGCTTCCCTAGTTTCCTGGCTTCCCTCTAGGAAATTCAAATCAAAATGGAACAGATGAAGTATAATTATTGTATATTTCATATAGTTTTTTGAGGATTAATGAAATATGATAAATGTTAACTTTTTTGTATAAAGACCAAAATAAGTGGGCCATATTATGTTAACATAAACATTTGATTGTATGTGAGGTATGCCCATAATCGAGCCAAGGTCGATATCATATCATCTGTGCCTATTTACACAAAAATAAATAAAATAAAATAAAACAAGTGACAAAACTAGATTATCATTTATTACACTAGTAGAAAAAAGTCTATTTGCTGCGGTTATTTAACCTTATTTGCTGCGGTTATTGTACCGAAGCACATATAAAACCAACAAATGCTGCGGTTTTTTTGACGCAGCATTAATTACCCTTATTTGCTGCGGTTATTTATAAAAAACCGCAGCATTAATTATTAAAAACTAAAAAAAAATTGACATACTTATTTGCTGCGGTTTTTAGTAATAACCGCAGCAAATATACCTATTATTTGCTGCGGTTTTACCAAAAAACCGCAGCAAATATTTTTTAAAAATAATAAAAAAAAAAAATTTCAGCATTATTTGCTGCAGTTTTTCTAATAACCGCAGCAATTGATGGTTACCAGAACAAAAAAAAATAAAAATGAATAGGTCATAAAAGATAAGAAAAGCTAAGAAATGATGAATCGTGAAGCATATAAATCGAAAATTCAATTATGACCACTCGTTTTCGCACGCAAAATTGCGATCTACAATATTTTGTACTCAAAATAAACAACCAATTCATTACTCATAGATTTCGGGTGCTATTCCAAAGTTTCGTAAAGTTCGAAGAGGCATATCTCTTAGCCCGGTGATCCAAATGGTGTAAATTTTTTTTTGAAACCACCTATTTTAAGAGGTACTACACAATTATGTTAGCTTTTAGCGGCTTTGGTGACGTATTATTTGAGATATTGAAAAAAAAACTTTGAGAAGCCATAAAATTGACTATGGGACTCCGAATAGGCCTTATAATATGTCTAACTTGTGTATTTTTTAGAGATCTATAGGGATCTCCCTCCCGGGGATTTGTTCACTCATTATCCCCAAAAAAGGCCTCTAACACCCTATAATCTATGAAATTCGATTTTTAAGGCTTATTCTTTCATAAACACAACATGTAATATACAGATCTGAACATATAAGAAGTTTTCATCTTCGCATTTATATATGGACAAAAGAATTTAAAAAAATATATATACTAGAGTTTAAGGCAAATAAAAACCTTACATTTGGGATTCGGAGTATGTAGACTTCTTCAAAATAAGAGAGATGAGTAAGTTATAAGGTTAGGGTTAGAGACCAAATGGTCTGGGATGTTAGGTTATGGGGTTAAGGTTAGGGTTAGGTTTTTTTTTGTGCGCTGAAGTGTTGGGACGATTCTGGGAAAGTTTTCGTGTTTGAATGGCCTAGAACAGAAAAGGCTGGGTTTTTATATTAATGAACAAGTGCTGCGGTTATTTAAATAACCGCAGCACTTATGAGTCACAAGTGCTGCGGTTATTTGAAATAACCGCAACATTTAATCTTCCCCCAGGAATATAATATATGACTGATTAAATGCTGCGGTTATTTGAAATAACCGCAGCACTTGTGACTCACAAGTGCTGCGGTTATTTCAAATAACCGCAGCATTTAATCAGTCATATATTATATTCCTGGGGGAAGATTAAATGCTGCGGTTATTTCAAATAACCGCAACACTTGTGACTCATAAGTGCTGCGGTTATTTAAATAACCGCAGCACTTGTAATAAATGCTGCGGTTATTTTTATAACCGCAGCACTTGTGTTATAAGTGCTGCGGTTTTTTGAATAACCGCAGCACTTATTGTTATGTGCTTCGAAATTTATTTAACCGCAGCAATTGAGGCGAAGCAATTGAACTGTTTTCTACTAGTGTTACTTCAAATTGTAACTTTAAATTTTACTTAACCTTTTTTGTGTAAGTTGAAATTATTATTAAACCGTCATTATTACTGTATGATCTAGAGCATTAGGTTTTCAAGAAGGAACATGTGAAAAAGATGAGTGTAGAAGAGATGTGTAAGTTAAATTGGATGTGTGAAATCACTTGAAGGATAAATTAGAAATGTGACGTGGATATCCAAAAGAAACATGGAGTATCGACTATTGAGGATAAGTTAGGAGAATCAGTTACGTTTAGTTTCGAGATATTGGACATCATGCGATTGATGCACTGTTGTGGAAGGAGGAGGGTTGTGGTAATGGAGACCTCAAAGTCGATTGAAGCAAAATAAAGATGACTTGGATGGAAAGACTTAGGAAAACTATGGAGAAGATGCAAACTCTAAATAAGAGATACCGGATGAGGAGCATTTGTATGATTGATTACGCAAAAATAGATTCTTGATTTATGTAGTCGATCCTATCTTTTTGGAACTAACGCTTTACTTTATTATTGTTGTTGTAGAACTATTATTGAAATAAATACGGAGTACCTTAACATTTTATGTACTATAGAAAAAATGTTTATTTTCCCTTAACAAAATAATAAACTATCAAACGTTTATTCAATTCTAACATGTGTAGATTTTCTTTTTTTATTTTCGGAACTTTTAGGTAGGAGCGTTCAAAAAAACCTGACCTGGATTACCCGAAGGGTATTTACGGGGTAATTTTATAATGTCTTATACTTTTTTAGGTGGGGTACCAACCCACTAAAAACGACTAAATTAAATACGGATTGGGTAATAAATACGGTGGGTTACTCAATGATCCGGTTTGATTTTTTTTAATTAGTGAGTTAAGGTTAGTGGGTTACTAGGTAGTGCTTAGTTGCTTACTACTTAGACTGCCTTGATAGGGTAAATGGATAAGGCTGAAGTAATATTCCCCAAATTCTGAAACATAAACATTGTGATGCAATGATAAAATATTTTCTGTACATATCTTGAATTTGTGGTTCTATATTCAAGTTTTATGTCTTGTCTTTATTGCTTAAGTATTCACTTTCCTTTGGTTCAAATTGACAAACCATATAATTGGTCTCTAGTTTATTCTAATTTTAATTTCTTTCTTGACTTGAATATTTAGTATTTCCACCACATTTTATATATTGATAATGAGGTTTAATTTATCTTAATCCATGTAAATAATGGACACGTCTAGACTTAAATATTTAGCATTATAACATTGGTCCTACGCAATGTATTGTTATTGGTGGTTATTAGTTACTTCTAAATGGATTCTGCTGCAGATTCATTTTGATGGCATATTACTTAGAATTTCCAATAGCAAATGTAATATTTTTTTTTTTAAATACGGGTACTTGTGACCCGACCCATTAAATCCGGGTCATGGGCCGCAATTTCAAAACCCGCTTTGTTGGGTACCCGCTAATAAACACCCCTTTTATGGGTTTTCAATTACTCATTATGGAACTTTTTCTATTTTAGAAATTTAGAATTTCTTATATGCACCATGAGTCCATGATGTACCCTCACATTAGAAAATTATGTGCCATTTGCAAAGCATTTGAGAAGAAATATGCAAGAAAATACATTTAAAATCAAAATATATTCGAGTATATATTTATATATAAGATGCTCAGCAATGTATTGCCATAACTCGTTGATCTTCAAAGTCACCTGGAAATTAAAAGCCAAATTGAGTAATCTCTTCATGTCATGTGCATCCGAATCAGTTTCAATAGCTGGGAGATATCTCTTCCTCCTAAAAAAAAGTCAACCAAATATACCCTTAGGTGGATAGGCCTTAACCAAATCCGGCCAGGTTCGAAGTCCACGAACCAGACTTTGCTAATACTTTCTTCAAATAAAAAATAATATCCCTGATTTAGTTGTTTGACGTTAACAGTTAAGGAATATGTTTTGAGAACTATTAAAATGACATGTTCCATGCTCCTCGCAAATCACAACTGCCGTGATTCATAGCTTCTTGGCTCTTGCACTATACTTATGAACCTATGATGCTAAACGGTCAACTGATGTCTGATTGCTGTAGAATTTTGATCCCATTAAGAAGAACAAAAGCCAATTTGTGGATAGTTAAGTAAGAAATATCCCCTCATAAATCTCTATTACAACTCAGTAATACCTCTAAAGTGGTAATATCTATTAACAAAAAATCATGAAGAAAGAGATGTATTCAAGTATGGAATCTTACTTAGGGTTAATTTTATAAAATTACTTTATTAACTTATTTTTAGTTTATTACCATTAATTACTATCAACTAAATATTAAGGTTGTTTTAGGGAGTATAATATAACGCTTTCCCTATAATATTATGGTTAAAGTTTTAATTTTTTTGTTGACATGGTTAAAGTTTTAATTGGGGAGTACTATATAAAGTTAATTGGGGACAAAGTACTCTATATATTTTGATTATTTCTTTCTACTGTTATTATGTTAGGAGGTCCATAAGATTAATTATATAACCTCCTGGAACACAAAGTACATATTGAGTTTGTCAACGCACTAGTAGAAAAATGTCTATTTGCTGCGGTTTTTTAACCTTATTTGCTGCGGTTATTATGACGCAGCTCCTATAGCCGAAGCACACGAAAAAACCACAAATGCTGCGGTTTTTTAAACGCGGCAATTAAAATATTATTTGCTGCGGTTATTTAAACTAACCGCATCATTAATTAACATTATTTTGCTGCGGTTTTTACTTAATAACCGCAGCATTTATTCTTAAAAATTAAAAAAAAAATTAATTTTAAAATGTTATTTGCTGCGGTTATTATAATAAACTGCAGCATTTATTCGTTTTACTTGCTTCGGTTTTCTGAAATAACCGCAGCATTTATTCGTTTTATTTGCTTCGATTTTATGAAATAACCGCAGCATTAACTCATTTAAAATAAAAAAATTAAATTTATTCTGATCAATAAGTGTTGCGGTTATTTGATTTGACCGCAGCAAATAATATATATGTGCTGCGGTTTATTCAGTCATATAATAACCGCAGCAAATAATATATATGTGATGCAGTTTATTCAGTCATATATTATTTTCCTGAGCATGAATAAATGGGTGTAGTTATTTAAAATAACTGCAGCACTTGTGATTTATAAGTGATAACCGCAACACTTGTTATTTATAAATGTTGCTATATTTGTTGCGGTTATTTGAATAACCGCAGCACTTATATTTTTGTACTTCGAAATGTATTTAATTGCAGCAATTGAGGCGAAGCAATTGAGGTGTTTTTTTACTAGTGATGCATCTTTCATTCTCACAGAAGTATCTAGGGCATCTATAATCCCATATGATTAAATGCGCGACATTCACCTACCAAACTAAGTTTGTCTGGAAATTAAAGATCCCTAAAAAAAAAGGGGTTGTTTTGAATGATCTGAATATGACGTGCAACACCAACGTACATTCATTGCATGGCGACGAAATCAATTAAGGATCTGCATCGCACGCACCTTATGTATCATAACAATAATTTTCTAACCACCAAATAAACTAAAGATTGACCAATTATAATTATAACATTGCATGGTGTATAGATCGATCATATCATAGCATGTTTCCCTTTGCTATATATAGGCCGAGGAGAAGCATGCCAAAACACTCAAACTTGTTCATCACATTTGCATGCATACTCTAAATATACCATCAATCCTCGTTATCAACTTCGTAAGATAAGCAGGCTTAGCTTTACATTTTAAGTTGAAAGAGAATCAGAAAATGGGGTATCTGCCAGTTAGTGTTATGTTATTCAAAGCGCTAACTCTTTGGCTCATGGTGGCACTAACCCATATGGGCAAGTCTCATGGTTTTGGTTTGAGTCTAGGGCTATTCAAGCCGAGCCATGGTCTTAAATCCCACGGTTCTGCTCATGCGCCAGAGAGCTATCAGGATGAATCCCATGATTTGAAGGGTCGACCTTTCGGTCATGGAAGTAACAAGCCACCTATTTTCAGTCCTCCAACTACTTCAAACCCTCCTAATCTTCCTCCAAATAGTTCTAGCCCTCCTAGACCCTCTGGTTTGCAGGTCGGCTTTTATAAAGGTCAATGCCCTAACAAACTAATGGATATTGAGGCAACCCTCACAACTAAAGTCCAAGAACAATTTATAAAGGATTCAACCATTCTTCCCGCTCTCCTTCGCATGCAGTTTCATGATTGTTTTGTTCATGTAAGCACTCAACTTTCTTACCCCCTCCGTCCATAATTATTCATTTTTATTTCTAGCATGATCTTATTGGATGCATCTTAATGTAAATTTTTATAATATAGAGTTTTATAATTTTTTATCTTACGAATTTTGACAAAAAAAAAACATTTTAAATTATGTCTTAAAAATCATAAAAAGTCAAATATAGCAATAAAAAAAAGGACAAATATATAAAGTACTATTTTTGGCGTTGCATTAGTATTATTATATGCCTATTGTGAGCATATGAATCAAATAACAATCACATTAGCAGGTTATTTCTACAAACCTCAAAATGCAAACACCTTAGTATCACTATCTAGTTACTCCAAAGTTATGTGTATAAAATTATGCATCGTAAAAATGTCTATAGGCCACGAGTTTTATCCTGTAATAAATTCCTCGACAGGGATAGGTATCTAGCTTGTTTGAACTTCAATGCTGATACATCCAATAGTCCATTTATCTAATGTTTTTATGTGACATAGGGATGTGATGCGTCAATCCTTATTGATGGACCTTCCAGTGAGAAAACAGCAGGACCCAATCTTAGTGTACGAGGTTATGAACTTATTGACACTCTTAAAGCTATTGCGGAGGAAGAATGCCCTGGTGTTGTATCATGCGCTGACGTTATTGCTATTGCTACTAAAGAAGTTATTAAAATGGTAAGCACAAAGTCCCATTAATTGTTCCTAATGAAGGTCCTTGAATAATGTTGATTATTCTTTAAGGTTTAAGAACTCTCATACGTTATATAAATTATATCAGGATATTGAAATTTCATATATAGTTATTGATATCAGATATAAATATACATGTATTGTTATATCATATATATATAAATACAGAAGTTATAAAAATATAGAAAAACATATATTAGATATAGATTTTAGGATCTCATGTATAGAAATGATATTATAAACATACCCTTAATATATTTATTTAAGATATAAATTACAAAATTCTTGTTTAAGAACTATCATGCATGATTCTAAATACTATTTTATGCTCTTTAACAAATAGGGGGGTGGACCAGAATATTCAGTACAGACGGGACGAAAAGATGGAGTTGTGTCGAGAGCCCAAGATGTGGATCTTCCGAGTCCTTTCTTAAAGGTCAGTCAAAGCATATCAGCATTCGACGTCAAAAGGTTTACAACAGAGGAAATGGTAGTTCTTCTAGGCTGCCATACAGTAGGTATTTCACATTGTGCATTTTTCCAAGATAGACTTCACCAAGGTAATAGCCAATTTGACCCTTTGATGGACCCATCACTTCGCCAGCAGCTAACAGCAACATGCCCCCAGGGGACAACTACATCTAACAACTTCACCTTTCTTGACCAAAACCCACAAAGCTCAAACAAGCTTGACAACTCGTTTTTTGTTCAGATCCTCAACCAAAGAGGAATCCTACCAATCGACCAAGCATTGGCTCGAGACCCTCAAACGATTGGCTTTGTTCAACGATTTGCCCAAAGCGCTACCCTATTCAGCGATAAGTTGGCTAGTGCTATGGTGAAATTGCAAGCTCTTGATGTTTTGACTGGTGACCAAGGACAGATCAGAAAGACTTGCAGTAGAGTCAATTAATCAGTTCCCCGGAATACATGGGAATAAAAGAATGGAGGCTTTATTTTACTCCTGGCTTTACGTACCTTTATAATATTCACATCGTATGAGAAATTTAATTTAATAATACTCATGGAATATCATGTACCGTAGAATTTTAGGATTAATGTTTTTATTGATCCATTATGTTCATGTGTACAAGTATATTTATAGATATATATATTTGTGTTTTAGTCTACTTAGAACTCTTCTAATTATAATATCTTAGTTTATCTTATCTTTTTTACAAGCTAACCCTAGCCATATTAAAGATAATCCTAGCCGCTTATTACCCCCCCCCCCCCCCCCCCCCCCCCCCTTAAGTTGGAGCGTGAAGATCATGAACGCCCAACTTACGAAGTAGGTACAAAAACTAAGGTTTCTTAAAGCCTTAGTGAAAATATCAGCCAACTGCTCGATTAAATGTCGAAACATGACTAGGATCAATGATTCCATCCCGACTAGCATCACGAACATAATGACAGTCAACCTCTATATGCTTCATTCGTTCGTGGAACACCAGGTTTTGTGCTATATGAATAGCAGGTTGACTATCACAAAATAATTGTATGGGATGAGAATGATCCACGCCTAAGCTATAAAGAAGTGATCTTAGCCATTTCAACTCCGAGATTATAGCTGCCATAGATCGCAAATTCGAGGGTGCACTCGCTCCATAAAAATGTACATTACGTACATAGAAAATGTACATTACGTACATGAAAAATGTACATAGTACACATGTCAGTTATATGGAATGTAAAATGTACATTCCACATAACTCACATGTGCACTATGTATATTTTTCATGTACGTAATGTACATTTTCCATGTACATAATGTACATCTTTTTGGAGCGGCTCATGGTGCACCCGGGTGCACTATCCACCCATTGGCCATAGATCTATATTCAGCTTCAGCAGAAGAAGGAGAGACAGTGTGTTGTTTCTTTATGATCCATGACACAGGAGAATCACTAAGAAAAATTAGCCAACCTATAATTGATCGGCGAGTCAATGGACAATTGGCCCAATCGGAGTCACACCAACTTGAAATAGTGAGATCACCATTAGCTCATAGCAAGATGCCTTGACCCGGTGAACCTTTCAAGTACCAAACAACTCTCATTGCAGTATCCCAATGATCACTTCGTGGAGTGTGCATAAATTGGGCCAACAGATGAACCATATACGCTAAATTGGGTCTAGTGAAGGACAAATAGATTAAGAGACCAACAAGTCGCCAATAAGGCTCAGGATCGTCTAGAAGTGTGCTGGTCGATGAGGCGATGTGATGATTCTGCTCAATAGGGAAAGCTGCAGGCTTAGAACCTAAAAGACCAGTCTCACTAAGAATATCAAGAACATACTTTCGCTGATATAGATAAATCCCATCTGTACTCTGTGCGACCTCGATGCCAAGAAAGTATTTCAGAGCTCCTAAATCCTTCATATGAAATCAAGTACCCCAAATACTCCTTAAATGACACAATTGCAAAAGAATTATTGCCCGAAACAATAAGATCATCAACATATACTAGGACATTAAGTTGAACAGTCCCACGATGATAAGTAAATAGAGAATAATCAGCATACGATTGTACAAAGCCATAAGTCTTCAATATTGCAGCCAATTTTGCAAACCAACAACGAGGAGCCTGTTTGAGTCCAGATAACGATTTCTTCAGTCGACATACCAGACCTGGAGTCGCCACATTAAAACCAAGAGGCAACTTCATATACACATCTTCATTGAGATCACCGTGAAGAAAAGCATTATGGACATCCATCTGGTGCCGCAACAACAGCCATAAAAATCCGAACTGTGACTATTTTGGCGACGGCGGCAAATGTTTCATTGTAGTCAATGCCTTCTACATGTGACCATTTTGGCGACCGGGGCAAAGGTTCCATTCTTTCAAGATCAAGAGCATGAGGAGTTGGCGTGATGGACAGATGGAGATAAGTGTTTGCGTAGGACTTTTAGAGGCATCTAGAAGGTCATTTTGAGGGATTGTTACGAGTATCTTGTAAATTTTGGGTCTTGTATCATTGGCTAGGAAAGTAAAGAGTAATATATGTAGCTTTATGAAAGTAGTAGATGTTTTCTTGATGCCTCTACTAATTTTATGCTGAATGCTTTTTATTAATAAAATATACATCTTTTCAGTTCAAAATGTGTTTCATTCTTATCTTTTCCTTTCTTATCTTTTCCTTTTTTTGCATTGAAACCAGATTTAGTATCTTGGGTTACTTGTTAAGGCTTACACAACTCGTTCAGATAAATTAGCACTTTGGTTCTAGTGTCACATCATCTGTGAATTTGTAATGTAGATTAGCACTTTGGGTGATGCTGTTGGCATTTTATTGGCATTTTTGTGATTAATCATAAATACATTTTTACAATATTTAGAATAAAAATGACAATGTGATGGTATCTACACTTAAATGTTGCTGTAAAATTACTATAATTGAAATTTATTGTTGGTGCTTTTACTCCCATCTTTCTATCTTGGATTTAATCACTTAACTAATGCAACCTGAAACCTTTATGTTTACATTGTCAGAGGACTCTTTTTATAATCTTTAGTTACATAACTCTCTAAAAACAGGGAGTAAAATTTGGTCATACATAATCATGTTATTAACAAGTGTGTTACATCGGTTATTTGTCGGTTTTAATCGGTTTTGTGTTGTCTTCGGGTTGGGTTTGATACGGGTCATTTTCGGTTAGGTCATATCAGTTATTTGTCAGGTTTAATCGGTTTCGAGTTGTCTTTTGGTCGGATCTGATATGGGTCAGGTTGTCTTCAGGTCGAGTCTTATACAGGTCAGGTTGCATTCGGGTCGGACGTAATTCGAGTTGGGGTCCTGAAATATCGGGTCTAATCGGTTTCAGGTTGACTTCATGTCGAGTTGGATCGGCTAACAGGTCTCACTTTACGGATCATAATCAGGTCGAGTGCAGGTTAGTTTTAGACAGTTTTACGGGACGGATCAGATTTTGACATCCCTATACATAATCCCCCAAAAGTCCAAATTTATATTTAGTAACTAGCAACTCACCCCACAGCTTCTTGCTGATTTACCCAACTTATCTTAGGTACGTTTTTATTTCAATCTATTCATTTGTGTTTCATCTATTTCCCCCATTCGTTATTTAATTCAGTTTTTATTATAAACGTATTGATTTCACTTCTCATGTGCATTTCTTCTGGTTTAAACTACTCTCTCCATTTCCTTTTTTTTCCTCTTTTTTTTTTTTTTTACATCTTCGATCCTCCTTTCTAAACCTAGTAGTTTTAAAAGTTATTCTTATTATGAAACTTTACTACTTTTAGAATTATTTAATGACTAAAATGCCCTCATTGCAAAATTAAAGTACCTAAAATCACCTATACTCTTCAGTATTAGTTTTTCT
This sequence comes from Dysphania ambrosioides, assembly GCA_026401315.1. Lineage (NCBI taxonomy): Eukaryota > Viridiplantae > Streptophyta > Magnoliopsida > Caryophyllales > Amaranthaceae > Dysphania > Dysphania ambrosioides. Next base: position 21,739,229 of record CM048664.1, on the reverse strand, counting down.
TTATTGTTATTTTCTATAGTTTATTTAATTTTATTTTAAGTCTTTAATTTGCATCTTAATCCATTTCTTTGAGAGAGTTAGCAAGTTTTAACATCTCCAAAAAAAAGGAATATTGTTATTCAGTTTTGATGATGACACGACATTGCAAACTTATTTGACACTTGTTTGTTTAAGTGTATGAAGACTAGTGAGTCAAGTTTTGGAGTAGAAATAAGGGGGAATTCAAAAGTCATAATATGAAGATTATTAGAAGTCAAACGCATCAACACGTGGATTGAATATGCTAATGATGTTGATCAAGTTCCAAAGTATGAACCAAGGATTGAACCAACGTTGAGGTACGTAGCTTCAAGGGTGCATATAAGTAGTTTTGTACTATGTAAGTGTCTATGCGTTAACAAATTGGAACAAATAATTGAGTCTATATTTTTAAATTGACCTGAACTCTTGGATTTTATTAAAATAGTTTTTGTACTGAAGCTTATATTTTATACAAACTACTAATGTCTTTAAATTACATACCTTCACAACCGTAGGCATGAGTGCATTATTAAGGACGTCATTGATGCTTGAAAGAGATCATTGGTATTGATATAGGATGCATCTATTCTATTAAACATAATTTAGTTAGGGATAGATCGAAGATTGTTTCAGTATTATATTAGCTAGAAACTTACTTCTAGATTCCTAATTCATTGATTAGTTTATTAGACCATAGTGCAACCCACCATTTGATCGACTCGACTTAATAGAATCATAACAGTTTAATACACTGTCCCTCTTTCTCTTTTGAATTCGACCATTTATATAGTAGTAAGAATACTTAAGTATTTTTATAGGTTTACGATAAGCACCTAACTTGGACTCTTGGGAGACTGAAAGTCCTTCAAGTTGCATATTCAAAACAGTTGAAAGATGTGAAATGACAGATATGGGCGGAGTACCTCATGAGATGGAACTGACAAATTTTTATTGATGAAGTCATCAGCCCTGTGCTGGTGGACTTGGTAAGAGTTCCACAAGCCACTCCTCTAGCTGGGATCTTGTTCATCCAAGTATCCAACGATTAACATTGTGCATTGCTAGAACTCATCCCCTCATAAAAATAGGAACACCCTAAAATAATAGTTTTCCAATATATTCACATGTAAATCTATATGAAAGTAGTATCCAAAATATCATAGAATTAGGCAATTCGCACGTAAATTTATATGAAAGTTATATGGGTAGGGAGACTCGTCACTACTCACCTTGATAGTTGATACTGGTCTTAATCATCATCCTGCCTCGTTACGAAAGAGTACAGAATATAAGGTCATCTCGTATTTCATCACAAATAATTAACAAAAGCCTATATGTAGGGAAACATCGTACAAGGTATAACTCTCTATTTACACACACTATTCATTCATCAACTTTGAGATACTTTTACCTCTTAAACTCTCAAACAACTTAGGCTTTAGATAGGGGTTTTCTAGACCACTCTCGACCTCAGTTAGCTTGACTTGAGTTGTTTTCTAGAACCTACTAGAAGGAGGGCAGCTCTCTAGATCTAGCTGTAAGCCATCGCCAAAAGAACCAAACACTACAAATGACAGGTTTATTTTGGGAGAGACGACCACTAGAGGACGTGCTGGAATGGAAAACCCGGATCAAGAAATGGGAACACCTCAGACCCATCCCCAATGTCGGCATCGTCAAAACACCCTTCGCCTTGTAAGCCACCATACATTTGATTCTGCAAACACCATTTGGAGAACATACAAGGGCAAGCAACTGGTGATATCTCTTTGGCTGCGAATGAAGTCAACCAGTTGTGACCAGATCGGAACCTTCATCACTGTTGTACGACCTCTACAAAGAACAAAAAGGCCAATTGAAGAGCAACCAACAGGAACACCACCACAGAGGAGAAAGTTGAGAGATTTAATCCAACAGGACGGACAATAAACACAAACCAAAAGGCAAGGAGGGTCCGCAGAAGTTCAAGTACAAAATCCCTCTAGAGTTGGGAACAGGGAAGCCCCTGAACGCACAGATCCATAGGGTACAGAACCCCTGCCGAGAAAAGCCTTAAAACGAGTTTAGAACCTTGTTGTATGAGTTTTGAATTGGTTGTAATTGGGGTTTAGAATTAAAAGTAGAAGATTTCAATCACTCGTCTAATATAACCATTTAAGATTTATAGTAAGTGTATAAAGGCGGTTTCTTATGTAGTTCAAAACTATCCAAAATTTCCGAATTTTGAAGGGTACTGTATACTTTTTTGAGATATGTATTGTACTAGATATTTTAGGTACAAGCTAATTGAACATTACCAAAAAATAACATGTGTTATTGCTATTATTATTATGACTTCCAAAAAAACACCCTTCGCCTTGTAAGCCACCATATATTTCTATATTCTTCAAATTGCATTCTGCTATATACTTTTGAATGACTTTATAGGCCAAATTGCAGTTGTGAATGTTCTTCAAATTTCACATTGAATGATATTCAAGTCACAGTCAATCTGCTAGCATTTCATTGACAAAAGAAGCTTCACAATACGAAATTTATAAATTTTTAACGCAAGGCTGGAAAATTACAGCCTTCAAATTCCACTCTAGTTGTTTACAACCCTTATCACAAATTATCAAAAAGGTAAACAAGTAAAAGAACCCTTCTTCTCAGTAAGAAGGTCTCGTGCAATCCTCATTTGCTGTGTTTTTGGATTCTGATTCTGATTCTGTACAATACCGAGTTATAGACACTCTGCTGAGCTTCACTGATTGATTAACGAAGATGCTCAAGAGAGTCGGATCGTCTGATTCTACGATCATTGCAGACTTAACATAATTGAGCTCTCCCTTTCCCCAAAAATACATGGTTCCATTATTTGAAATGAACCATCATCTTGGTCCAGAGAGCTCCATTGCTTGGACAAGCAATGAAGAATCATCAGTGAGATCTGAGTATCGCTCTGAAGAGGAGAACTCGTTGGCTCTGCTCCTCGTGGAATCAGCTCGTTGTGAAGCTTCCCATTTCTCAGCTAGGCCATCTCCCTCGAGCATCCTTACAACTTCTGACATCCTTGGTCTCTGAGTAGGGAGGAATTGAGTGCAAAGGAGAGCTACTTGGACTATTTCCTCGAGCTCAATCTCATCATAGCCGTTCTTCAAGTCCTTGTCTACCAACATTTCTAGCGTCTTTTCCTGGTTAATTTTCTTCACCTGTTAAGAGACGCATACCTTCAGATGATATGCATAAAAAGTATTGCACTATTGTGTTTACTTTACCCTGATATTGATTTGCTTACACAGTCTAACATAGCTCCTTTCTGATTAGCTGCTTTCCCAAAATCAATTGCCCTCTGACCAGTAATTAATTCAAGCAGGAGGATTCCAAATCCGTAGACGTCTGTTTTTTCTGAAGATTGTCCTGTAGAGAGGTATTCTGGCGCTATATGCCCCACTGTGCCCCTAACAGCTGTAGTGACGTGTGAATCCCGGTGGTCCAACAGCTTTGCCAAACCAAAATCTCCGACAACGGCCTCACAGTAATCGTCCAGCAGAATATTAGCTGCCTTAACATCCCTATGGATAATCTTAGGATCACATTGCTCGTGAAGGTATAGTAGTCCTCTGGCTGCCCCTAAAGCAATTCGTTTTCTGGTACCCCAGTCTAGAGCTGGCTTTGCTGCATAGTCAATTGTTGTGAATGGATGAAATAAGCATAATTCCAAACCTTGAAAGGAGTAAAATTCATTTTATAATAAACATCTCAATCAATGTATCTTTGCTCATACCAAAACGTCAAAAACTAGACTTGCAGAAGCGTACTTGTCACGTGAAATTTGGTTTATCTGAACTTGCGTGGCTCTTATTGGAATTTATCTGAATCTATTTCTCTAATGAGAAAAGAACCAAGCAAAATCTGAGCTAGAGTTTTACAGTTTTACCTTTGAGACGAGAAGCAACACTTCCATTAGACATGTACGGGTAGACCAAAAGCCTCTCCGTGGCTGTCATACAAAAGCCATTGAGTCGTAAGAGATTCCTGTGTACAGCCAAGCTGATCATCTCAATTTCAGTCTGGAACTGGATCTCCCCGCCGATAGCATTTCCATCCTTGAGCCTCTTAACTGCCACAATTGTACCATCCGAAAGGTGTCCTTTGTACACTACCCCAAAACCACCCTTTCCAATTATGTTCTTGCTACTGAAGTTGCTTGTTGCACCTTGAAGTTCCCTAAAATGAAACCTCCTCGTGTTTCCAAGGCAAACATCTTCATGATGTCCATCTGTAATGATAACAATACAATCAGTAAAAGAAAAAATTTCCAAGACTGGCATGTAGCAGTATTGAGTTTTCTAATACCTTTGACATCAAAGAGCATCTGTTGAATGTGCTTGTGCCGCCACCATAAGATGAACCCGAACCCACAGAGCAGCAAGAAAGTGCTAGCCAGACTTGAACCTAAGGCCAAGGCAAGCTTAGCATGACCTTTGGGTTTTTGAGAAGTCTGAGAACCTTCACATCAACAAAATTCCTAGGTCAGAGTTACTAAGAAGCTCAGAATTCATACAAAATAAGTGAATAGGAAGATACATAACTTTGGAATTGAAATACATATAGCTACATATTAAGAGACTAGAACTCACTGGCTGTGTTGTTAACATTGAAAGAAAGAGGTAACTGAGCTCCATAGCAATCATTCTCGCCTGATATGGCACAAATTTGAGGATTTCCTACGACACTATCCCATAAATTTGTTTTATGAATAATACAAGAAAATTAGTTAGAATTCATCACATAACTCCTAGGAGGCAAAAGAGAGTCTAAAAGTAATATCAATGTAAAGTCTGTAATGTCATTTTCACCTGAATGTCTTTGCTAGGACTCTTGGCACAGGACCACTCAAATTATTGTATGACAAGTCTCTACAACATCAAAAAAAAAAAAATATCAAAAGCATAAAAACTTTAGGTTCCCTTAGTTCGCAAACAAAATCATGATCAGAAGAAGCATGGAAGAAATTTTACAGGAATGTAAGCTGCATCATGTTGGCTAAGGATTGAGGAATTTCGCCACTAAGACTATTGTTGTTCAACCTCCTGATCAAAAAAATGAATGTGAATTCTCATAAGTTTACAAGTCATTCGGCCATGTTCTCCCCAACCACAATTACATTATATAGTCGATAGTGTAATTCAAACTACTAATGTACTCCCTCGGTCTGTAATTGTTTGCCCCTATTTGACTTTTCACAGTCTTCAAGACACAACTTAAAACGTTTCTATCTCCAAATTTATAAGAAAAAAACATTATGAAAACTTGATATTCTAAAAATTTACCTTGAAATTAATCCAACAATATCTCACTTGAATATATTATTTGTTATAATATAATTGTATTTGTGGTCAAATTTTCTAAACTTTGATTCAAAAAAAATTGTAGCAAACAATCACGGACGGAAAAATCCAAATAAAGGAAGAAAAAGTTCCATGGTAATGCTGATTACATACAAGTAATGGAGAAACTTCAAATGAGACAGAGAAGAGGGAATTCTTCCTCTGAAGAGATTATCAGAAAGATCAAGTGTTTGGAGCCTTGACAACTTTCCTATCTCAACAGGAACATGTCCTAAAATATTGTTATTCTGCAAAAGCCTGTCAAAGTTAATGAATAAAAATATGAGACATTAAATTAATCCTAAATTATATCACATAGAAACATTGTCCTATGTTTTTCTCTCACATAGTTAATGCTTCAGAACTTACACTGTCTGGAGATTTGTCAAGTTCCCAATACTTGGTGAAAGTGTCCCATATAGGCCCTGACTTGGTATTCCCCTGAGTGTTTCCACAATCATATACACATCAACTCTACATGATCTTGTAAACTAACAACAAATACCACCTAATTAAAATTGAGCCATTTCATGGAATAATCCTACAAATTTTCTTAATGGCACTAACTGGTAGATTTCATTACTATGACGCGGTCCACATAGCATCGGAAGCACGGACTGTGTAATTGCTACGAGATACATCCAATAACTCAGGACAATCAAAAAGGGAGAAAACGCTTACAGACTGACAACTCTGTCATCTGAAGAACAAGAAACCATAGCCCAACTGCATGGATCAACAGAATTCCTATCCCACTTTTCAAGAACACCATGTGGATCCCTCAGAGAATCCTTAATATCCATCAAAGCTTGCACTGAGACAAAATTAGAAACATACTAAACCCATCAACAGCATATGTTTAGGACCCTTTTTACTATACTAATCGCATCAAATTCTATGATTTACCTTCATAGTTTACTCCATCAGGAGTAAGTAGAGCAATAGAGGAGCTGCTCAAGTATAAGTAGGTAACAAAACACAGCAAAATCTGTACCATCTTTGATGGTTTCACTGAGGCAATAGGTTGAATACCTGGCAAACAGGTACCACCCAAAATACCCAATTAAAGAGGGGACAGTAGTTGAAGAAGAAGCTGAATTTAGTGAAATATAGTCATGAAAATGAGAAGAATTGGCACTTCTGTTATACTACTGCTGCTGCTGCTCAGTTCTTGATGCTATACAAAGATACAAAGAGTGTGCAGCTTCTGACATTGTGACACACCATGTCATAAGGTCCCAGAGAAAGAGAGGCTTTGGTGGGACAGATTAAAAAAGGGGGGAAGAAAGAGGGGCCAAAGTATGGAAAGGGAACTAACATGACTGCCACTGGCTTACCAAAGCTAAAGTACGTAAAATAATTTATGTTCGAGATTGAATTTATTTTATAATTACTATTATATTTTGTATAAAGAAATACTCTCTCCGTCCTAAATCTACTACGATGATTACTTATTTTATTTTGCTGAGTTTATTTTATTTTTGTTGAACTTAATTAATTTTTGCTAAATTTATTACTTTTTTAGACTCATCTTTAACTAATCTTAACTTATTATCATTGAACTTATTTTATTGTTAGTAAACTTAGCTTATTTTTGTTCAACTTATTTTATTTTTGCTTGAAATTTAAAAAAGTTGAAGAGAATAGAAACTATGATGTAAAAACATAAAGATTTAATGCTTAACCAAAAAATATTGATAACATGACTAGATTTTAGGTGGTATTTTGGTGTTTGGCTCACAATTTTATTTTGTTTTAATATGAGGTATATGTCATGGAACGTAGGAGAATATTTTTTTTTTTATTAAATGAGATCTTGTGCTAACTGTTACTTGTAATAGAGGAAGATGAAGGCTAGTTCCTTCCATCATGCGTTTGCGTTTGGTTTACTTTCTTTAGAAATGGGTGACGTTTTACGTTTTACTATTATACTCTCTTATTCCCTTAAATATTATCTCATTGTAATTACAAATTTTCATTAAGATATAAAAAGGTATATATTCAATTGGAATTTTATTAGATACATTTCAATGTATATTTTTAAAAAATCAACTTTTTATAATTTTTTATCTCACTACTTTAAAGATAAAATATTTAAATTATATATTAGAAACCGTAAAAAGTTAAATAGATATATATATATATTATAATTCTTTAAAGCCAAAGGCATTGAGCTAGGCTAGTCTTACGTGATTTATGCCTTGTACCGAATTGCTAGAGGGTTGGTGTTGTCTCTTCTTAGAAGATTGTATGCGAGAAAGCGGAAATATATTTATTTCGAAGATTGGTCCATCCATATATTTCTGTGATCATGTAAATGTAATAGAATGTACTTCAGAGGTTTCAAACTTATTATTTATATGAATGATTTCAGAATAAACAAAAGTACTGAGGACATGAGATTGCACAATTCATTAAATCTATCAATTTAAAAAATATATTGAGTTTAATAATTTTTTAACCTAAAAAAAATGAGAAGTATACATATTCTATGATACTTCATCATATAATTTATAACTTAAACAACTTTGGATTAAAATGTTTGCAATTCTAGAGTTTGGAAATGTAGGGCAGTAAGTCTAATCAATTAGAACAGCTTCCTTACGTCTTGAATCAAACATATAAAGAGTTTTGGGATAAGATTAAAAAAAAAAAAAAAAAATTCCCACTAATCAAAACAGAAATTTAAGGGTCAGACAATTTAGCTGTCAACACAGTATCCACTCAGCCCTATGGAGATTCCACATTCTAAGACCAACCAATAAAGTTTAGAAATGTTATACTTAATATTAAAACTATAATAATAGTAATAAAATACTTTGGTTTATAAACGTAATCCGTATTAAGTATGGGGAGCACCTGTAGCTTAGATGATTGGGTTTGAGATTGGCAATGCAATATCTGCCTGTGGGATACTCTGTTGGGGCCTTGGAAGATGAATTATCTTCTTTTCTTAGCTTTTTTTATATCTTTGGTAGAAAGGTGAGGTTGATTGAGCTATACAGACTAACGTTTTCCTACGTCAAAATCACATATTCACATCAATCACTCTTCTTTTTTCAATCTCATTATCATAGTGCTTAGTCAAGAATCAGTCCAAGAGATTAGATTAGCACGACAGAAAAGTAGCCAACTGCTAAAAGCAAGAAACATGTTTACCCTTCTTCTCATGTATTTACCCCACCTCCCCAAATTTGTGAACAAGGCCAAAGGAAACTTGCTCTCCAACGGTTCTACTATTTTTAGAAGAAAAAAAAACGTAGAGGTGTCTCTATGTTAAATGCGGGTTTTGACCATACTCGTTTATAAGAATTAGTCCATTTTGCAAGATTAAGAGAGTTCCACTTCTAAATTATATGGCGATAAGAGAAGTAGTATCTGAACCTTATATATTGTAGATATTTTTCTATTGATTTGTCAATATAAAATAATCACGTGTAATGTTCGATAGGTTTTTAGAGGTTGAATACTCTCTACTCTACGTACTGTGAATATTGACTGAATGATACAAGCCTATAAGGATGGCTTACTAGAGTATAGGGTGAGTTAATATGGTATTGCCTTGGTTTGGTTTAAATAGTCTGGATTTGACATATTGTTGTGCGTGTTAGGTGTTTTTGTTGACGTATAACGTATTGTGAGCGTGAGAGGTCATGAGTCGTTCATGTGCCTTTTGGTGAGCAGTAGTACATAATGTGAGATCACTATAGAGAGGTCTTCAAAGGTTTTATGTACTTTTTCATAAATATGGATTAATAATGGTTGGTAAAATCATTTGAAAATCATGCTGACTTAGAAAATAATAAATGGATAAACAGATTATGATGTATTACAAAATCGACAAATAATGAGAATTGAATGCACATATTTTATAGATGAATGTTCACATAAGTCGGGTCAATTTCTGCCCATAATCTAGTGTTGAGTATGCCTCAAAGACTCATGTTAATAGTTCAATTGAACTTCGGGTTTTTAGGAGTAATGTGTGGCTTTGAAGATGACGTTGTTTGAATTGCTTTGGTTTTTTATGTAAAGAGAGCAGCAAGCCGTAAGACAACAAATAATGTAAATGAGATTTGATCCTAAATCTTGAATACCATCCTATAAGACTTTAACCAAATATAACACGTGTCCGATGATCAATGGATATCTTAGGTCCTATCTGTCTACACCACTTGCATCATGTGTTTGCTTCGCCTCTCTTTTTCTTTACTCTCTTTTCAAATATCGTTTTTTTGATTAGTCTACTTATTTGTTGAACACATAAATCAAATTCTTGTGGTAGGAATCGATCTCATTATATGCATAACCCATAAAACAGAATAGATGTGGGTTCCAAGTAGAGATTCCATGACATAAAACAGAAGACGATAGAAAAAGGAAGAGTTCACGAGTTGTAGTAGGTGGTTGCTTAAGATCAGCGTAAGCTATACGCATACTAACGTCAAAAAATTCGAAGGTGTTAAAGTTCAATTTTTGATGTTGATAACTCTTATCATTGAACTACGTACTACGTTTACAGAATAGATCCGATTCTATGAATGCAATTTAAGAACGAAAGTTCAAGTTCAAGCTTGCTTGCTTGCTTGCTTGCTTAAGAATGAAGCTAGAATATGGTAAAGTGCTTTGGAAATTCCAAAGCATAGATTACACCATGATTTTTATAATGAATATTACTAAGCTTTAAATATATATAGATATTAGCACTACTCTAGGGCTCTTGGCATGTCAAGTTTCTCTTGTTTGCATTATTGCCTTAAACATTGTTATGCTTCGGTTTTTTTGGGTGGGTATTTGATAACCGACCAAGTAAAAAGGCGCCCATATATATGCTCATAGATATCACTTTTAAGATTCAAACCAAAAATTAATATGGTAACCCTATAAACTTTCAAATTATATTTGATTGATGAGAAAAAAAAAACTTTTTCAATGGTAACTCCTTAATTTTTATAATTATATTTGTAGCTTTAATGAAATTTTTTTACAAAATTAAAACTTTTTTCATAACCATTGTTAACATTTCCTTCTAATTTTTAAATTTATCGTGATTAAATGCTTAGTGTAAAGGAAGGTTTGAGAATTGACAGGGATAATCTAGCTATGGTTATTTGAAAGTTAAAAAAAAAATTATTATTAAGATTACAAATAATAATTTTAAAAATTAAAGGGCTAACATTGAAAAAGTTATTTTTTCTATCAACCAAATATAATTTAAAAATATATGAAGCTACCTATACGAGTCACCTAAATTAATATCCACATTCATTTATATAATAGTACTACACTCAGTCTAATGTATTAGAAGCTTAATTTCGTAACTTCAATTTATATTACTACATATTAATATCCACATTCATTGAAGGTCCTGCTTTTCAATATATATGAGATAAAACAAGAAAGTCATTGCACGTATATATATGTCTTTGGGGAAATCAATAAGAATGAATAGTTTTAAATTGGGATGATTAATTGATTTGACGATGACAAATGAGCTTTCGAATTGGGTTGAAATACGAAATGTTTTAGTAGCCATTCCCTTTCGGAACCTTAGTTACGTTGTTAATCTTGATCTTTCTTAAACTAATATACATTAGAATTATTTTTTTGAGAGAGAATAAATGTGGAGTACCTCATGAATTGGTATATAGTATGGGTTTTTATGTTATATACTCTGTACATTAATTAATGAATAAAAAAAAGATATTTTAATTAGCTAATAAAGTACTTTTGTATTTTGATGTTTTCAAATTTATCAATTAAAACATATATAATCTTATTACGAAAACAATTAGTACTCGTCTATTCAAAATAAATTAAAAATAAGACATTTTCCATGATAAAACTCCATAATATTTATGCTGAATTGAGACACTTAAAAGTAACATGAACTCCTCTACAAAAAAATCATAATCAAGGCTAAAGTGAACATTGTAAAATTGTACTCCATATTAAATAAATTAAATTAAATTAAATGTCTTAGTATGTTAATGTTTCACAACAAAGGTTGTGTTTGCTAATTGTCTAAAAATATAAATTATATGTACAAGTTTCTGTTAATGTACCAACCGTGACATAAATTAATACTATATGTTGAATTAGAGTGATTCAATATAAAAATAATAATAAATAATAATAAAAAAAAAAACCCCTTTAAATTGGTTGGACCTTACATTTTTATTCAAGTATTGCATTCAGAGGATAGTAACTTGATTTTAGAAAATTAAAGGTATAAATATTGATAGTCTCGTATGTGATAAGAGTATAAATGAATCCAAAAGTATAACTTTTAATAGTTTTTATAATTTTAATGATTGTTTTACCTTACGTAAAAAAAAAAAAAATCGATAAGTTGTAATCTTCTTGTACGCAAGTGGTGCTCAATCACATATTATACCTAGCCTTACCTTCTACGGAGTATATATTATCACAAAAATTATCTATACAAGAAATATTTAGCACAATAGCATGACAAAAACAATTGCTTAGCATATATAGATTGGTGAAAAAGGTGAAGGAGACATAGCCAGCAGGAAAATCCATTAAATTGGCTCCACTTCGTTCCTCTGATTTCCTATCTTTTGTTATCTTCCAACTTTTTCTTAGCGCAGCAATTCATGTCAAATTTCATTTCACTTTTGAGACATGAACAACTATATTAATGCCTGTTGAAAGGACTAGTTTGGAGCCAAAAATAAGTCAAATAATTAGATTGACCATGACATGATTGAGTTTCTAATGAGTATGAAATTATTGTCACTCCACTTTCTAGTCTCTTTAGTTACAATTATAAGATGCTAGTTTTATGTGAACCGAGGGAATAGAAACTTGCTTCCCTTGATGACCTTGTTGGAAACAATCTTACCGCATTATTAATTAATGGGCTAACTAGAACTTTACTAGAACTTTTATCTATTATGCTCGAAATTAATCCATTAGGGTTGAAAATTTTAGACAAATATTTATTTGTCGATGTGATTCCTCTTCCTAAGCTTTGTTTAGCCATGATTCTCTTAGTTTTAAAGGAAATTTTCATTGGTAATATAATGTAAGGTTTCACCTCAAATACAGAGCAAGTAGAGCCATTTATCAATTTAATATCAGATTGAATCAAAGAGCAAAAATTAAACTTTTAAGGCTTAGAAGTTGGACCGGTTACATTAAGACTCGCATTGTATTTGCAAAACTAGTCCACAACCCTAACGAAGACCAATTTGAATTGATTTTAGACCTTTTCCCCATTTTAAATGTTTTCCTGAAACGAAAAAAATTCATTAAAGAAAATTATATTCTGATATAAATTTTGTAGCACTAATGTAGTATTCCTGACAAATAAAAGGAGTAAACTAATCATTGTATAAAGTAATACTTTTATGCATATTTTTTTTATAACTAAAAGGAATTTTAAATTTTTTCCCAATTCAAACACCAGGCCAGTTATTCAACAAATTAGAGGAGAAAAATATTAAATGTATGAAATAATATTTTTATGCATATATTTTTTTTTATAAAAAACAGTGAGCATAGAAAATCAGGAACTTAAAATTTTTCCCATCCCGAAAACCAGGCCCAGTATCGATCCAGTCCATTGTCTCGGCCCGGACTTATATTTGCACATCTGACCATGGGATGGTTGTTGTCGAAATGAAAACAATTAAAAAAAAAAAAAAAAAAAAGGAATGTTATCCTGGTGGGATAGAAGGCCACGACATGGAAATGTACTCACTGAAATTTCGTCGTTTCACAGTACTCCTCCATTCTTTTTTTATCTCCCCCTATTTTCTATCTAGAAAATTTTAAAAAAAATTCTTATATAAAATCATTTTATATTAGTCTAATTTACTATAATTAAAATAATCTCACTTAGATAAAATTATTGATGAAAATAATCTCAATATTCACCTAAATTACTAGAAATATTACCGACTAATCCAAAAATTCAGTTATAGATTTTCATAATACTCTCACAACTTATTTTCTTTTTAGATTATTTTAACGAGTCAATCACACAACGCGCCAAGCATGACGAAGTTGAGGAATATACCGATAATATTCTTCAAATCCGTAACTTCCGGAGTGTTTCAATTTCTTTAACGTGACTTTAGCGGGCAGGATTCCAAGAAAGCTCGCTCTTTCAAGCAATTACAATTTTGAATTGTTTACTATGCTAATATAGATTTATAGATTATACATTTCCAAAACGCATATGACAGGGATTTTGGGTCCAAACTTAAATTATTTGCCATTCAGACATTGGATTCGTATTTGGAGATTGATTCAGTTCTGATGTATTGTATGCGTAAAACTTCTGCCGTTGATTTGGTTTGTATATATCTCAATTAATTCGGCACAATTGACTCAACTTATAATATTCTTTTAATTAAATCAATATTTTAATAAATTTAGAGATATTGTTAAATGATTAAAATTAGAAAAATTCATAATTAGACTAGCTGTTTGCTTTTAATAAATATTTGGCAAACCTTAAGATCAAATAACACATTTGCCACTTGATATATAAACTATAAGTTTGTTTTATATAGTCCTCCATTTGTCTCTAAAAAATTGTCTCAATTTAACTTTTACAGTTTCCAATACACGGCTTTAAATTTTTTATCTCTAAATCTATAAGGTAAAAAATTATAAAAACTTCTCATGTAAATATATTATTTCTTATAACATAACGAGAATTCATTGTCTAACCTTGACTCTAAATAGTAGATTGGTGCATTTTGGTAGAGTAAGAAGTAATGACATATAGTAATGAGTTTCCCTTGAACACAGAGTAATCATATTAAAAGCGGTAACATAGAATTCAGCTGTCAAATTGGGCTCACTTCAACCAAAACATTAATGAAGTAAGCTTACAATGTTCACTTAAAAGAAAAGGGAGAACTGTATCACTTCACACTAACCTATGAAATGATTCAAATAGTACTTTATTTACTCACTATCTGCAAAGCATGGTCATTATATATGTCCACCAACTAAAAACGTGATTTTAGCATTAAGGAAAACCTTTTATTAGTTACATAATAATATTTCAGGTGCACAAGTAACATAATCCGTACACTTTAAATCATAGCAACATAATAATAGGAACAGAACAGAAATCATCCAAATAGACAACAATGGAGATTATTTTACTCAGTTTCAAGACCTGACTCCTTATTGAATAATATAGAAAACCACACACATGAAAAGGAAAGAACTACTCCTTTTCTTCTTCTTCTTCTTCTTCTATTTTCTCCTCTTTCCAGCAGCGTTTCAGAGCAGGTTTCATCTTGGGGAAACCAATCAGGGTATTCGCCTTGCAGAACTTCTGGTAAAAAACAGAAGCCGCGCCAAATCCGAACTCCTCAATGCCACCCTCTTCGCGACTGTAACCATTCACATTAACGTAGCAGTTGCGCTCCATAGGGCTAGCAGCAATCTCAGCATGAATAGCAATACTAAATTCGCTTGGTTCAAAGCAAGCAAGGACCCTTTCGACCAGCTGGTTCAGATCAATTTTCTTCAGGTCATAACCCACAGCTTCAAAGCTAGCATAGCTGAAACCATCTTCAGGAGTTATGTGGATTGTAGAGATAGCAGGTCCTTCAATAGCATTCATGGAATAACCACAGGGTTCAAAATCAAAGTCACATATCTTTGACTCTGGAAGAATTTTACGAATTCCAGAACTCTCTGTCATCACAGCAGCATTAGGCGATTGAGACTTGAAGAAGACTGAGGCCTTCTCCTTGTTTAGTCCTGTCATGCACATCTCAAGAGTATAAACAGGGCATCAAAACTGATCGTTTCAGCTGATGCAGAGTACACATGCCATTTTTGGGTTTCCTCAGGGTTCCCCATCACAAAAGCCTTGCTGCCAGCCGCAAGCTTACCAAAGTAACCATCAAGAACAGCAACTTCTTCTGAGAAACTCCGGTGCGGGTAAGATTGGGCTCCAGGGAAGATAAAACTACCACGGGTGTAACGGACAGATTTGACGTCAAGGGATAGGCTTGAAGCCAACCTCAAAATAGATGGGATTGCACGGAGCAACTTGGTAGTCCCACATGTCTTAATGATGATCTTGTATGCATACACAAAGAGGCTAGACTCAGATAGAACATAAGAGTCAACATTTTCATTGGCGAGTGAATCAACAATGGTGCACTCAGCAGGGCCAAGAATCTCATCCAACTGTGCCTTAGACAAAGCACGTAGACCACTCCCTTCAGGATCGACGAAAATACTAGGCTCAAAGAACGTTAGCTCAAGCCTCTTCTCAAAACCTTCAAATCCAATAGCAGATATTGCCATTTCATTGTTGTTGTTTCCAACCATGGTAACCGTCATGGTTACAATCACTAGAAGAACGTCTTACAGTCGCAAAGAGGATGCCAAGATGCAAAGGAAAGAGGGAAATAGAAGGAAAAGATTGAAAATCAAAAGCTATAGTTACTAAGCAAAGAAAAAAAGGACCACGTCAAGCGGTCAAGCGAGCACTATTGGGAAATATCAGGATGGTTTGCGTGAGCACTGCAAAATAAACAGAAATAAATGCATGATTAGTAACATTGCAACAATTTCATACAGATCAGAGCATAACAAACAAGAGAGCAAAGCAAAGGCGCATACGTTGGAGTAAGCAGCGTCTCTGAATTTCTTGATTCCTCCCTTTGGTCGAACGTCTTCAATGCTGTAGGCGAGTGGAGCGGCGTACAATAAGGACTTACTACTACTAGAATCCTCTTTACCACCCTTTGATTCCATTAGATCATTCACTTAACACTGTTCAAACAAACCACATAATCAGATGTCAGTTACATTGCAACAACAGAGCACAAAACATCAATCAAGCTACACACACAAGCCAGATTAAAAGAAACACTAAACCCAATAAGAAGAGTAGAAGTATAAGAACAAACAAGGAAAAAAATTCCATTGATTTACAAATCACGGTAATAGTGATTGGTACAATCTTTTCACGACAAATATAAACAGTACAAAAGCCATTCCAAATAAATTTAGATTAAATTCGAAATTTGAAAATTCAATACGAAAACAGGCATATTAAATTTCAATTAAAAAATATCTTAACGTGTTCTCAATATTTAAATCACAAAAGAACTCGAGAAATTTCAAGTAATTAATGAAATTATTGCAGATTTGATCAAATTGATTGTTTCTCATCGAATATACATCATTGCACTCACACAAATTTGAAACAATATCAATTTTCAGAAATCAAGCCAGATTCTCAAATGACAACAAATTAACAAAAACATGAAAATATATAAACGGAAACAACAACATAACTATCAGATCCAAACAAATAAAACGTCAAAAAAAATTTAAAAAGCCAAAAATTTGAAGAAAGATAATCGTCGATTGCATGCGTCGATGTATAACGAATAGAAACCCTAGGTAAATTCAGACAAAATATCGAAATAAATCATCAACACACCATCAATCATACAATCACATCAAAGTAACAAACATTAACGAATCAAACAAAATCAAAGTCAGGAAATATAAGAAACTTACAGAATACGGAAAATCAAAGAATGAACCAAAACCCGGAATCTCCAACCAAAAAATCGACCTTAGAGAAACACAAACGACGGCGAAATTTCGAAAACTGGAACCCTAGGAGAGAGAAAATGGAGAGTATGAGGGAATTATGAGAGGATGATTGTACGATGATGTGCGGTTTTCGAAATTTTTTTTCAATTGAAATAATGAAGAGGAGGCCAGGTTAATTTATAGGGGGTTGGTGGGGTGTCGACATAAAACGCACAGCTGTATGATATAGAGCAGGAGTGATAGACTTACGGATTTGCCCCTTTGGGTTTTGGGTGGACGAATACGTTTTGTGTTCTCTTCACTTGGAAAGTTTGTCTGTTTGTGGCTCTCCTTTGATTCACAGCTTCCCGGCGCGCAGGCTTTTATATATATATTTTATTTTTTTCTTTATTTATTACTAGGTAAGTCCCATATTATGTACGGTTTGATAATAATTTATTTTTGTCAGATATTTCAATTATAAGAATATTTTCATCTACTGATAAAAACTTATATATTTTATAGAATTACCTTTGAAATTTTAATTGGGATAACATTTTTATCATATCAGATAAAAAAAATCTTTATAGAAAAAGGTACAAATGAAACATGAAACAGAAGAAAGAATTAAATGTATTATAATAGTCACAAAATTTTTTATGTATGATATTTTTCAATCTAATATTAATGTAAAGTAGAAAAAAAGAAGTAAATGACATTATTTTTAAAAAAGCGGGAAATTTTTTAATAATAACGTGATACATGTTAAGTATGAATTCAGCAAGGTTTTGCTTTAGTAATAGTTATAGATAGATTGGTAGATTTCTTTTTTTAAATTATGATATTCATACAATGTATTTCCTCGGTAATTCCTCTTGGGGTTGCTTGGAACTAAGCACGTCCATGTTCGTATGTGTGTTCATATCTCCGTGAGTCTTACTTGGATAATTTTTTTTTATCTTGATAGCATGTACTTTTTGCCATTGAAAAAATGTTTTTCATTCTAGAAATCTCATAAAAGAATTGCTTATGGTAAAAATATAGACTCACTCCACCTAACTTCATTCTTTAGACACAAATCAAAAACATGACAAATGCATTTAATATAAAGTGCTTCTCCATCTAATATGAAATCGATTAATTGTTGTTTAACCCTATTTGTGTTATATGTCATGTATGATGCATCATCAAATGTCATGGAATGTTTTTGTCCCTAAGATTATACGCATCATGGCAAGCATAATTGATGAGCAATATTAAGACCAGAGTATGGGTTATTCTACCATTTTAAAATGAGTAACACATTGTTTTAGCATCCATTTGCTATCCATCCAATGATAAGTTATGCACAAATAATATAGTCCATAGCCACCATCCCATGAATTTATAGTCAATGGACCTCTATAAGGGAGATTTATTAACTCTTCAACTAATTTTCATATATACTCAATGTAAGTTTTCATTGTAGAAGAACGAACATTTTTCCCTAAAGTTTTTTGTTTTGTGTTTGTAGTGTTGTATTATTATAATGGTTAAAGGGTTCATTTTTGGTAAATAAGAAAGGTTGTTGAGCATGAACTAATATTTTTTCAAGTTCATCCCTATTCCTTTCATAATTGTAAGTGAAGTCATGTGGATGCTATGTCGAAATTTTAGTTGAGTTTCATCACTAGAAGGTCCACCAAATTTTTTAACATGTTTACTAAGGTGCTCAATCCCACTTTTGAATATAGTTGAGAACACATTGTCACATGCTTTACGTTTAACTTTCGTTTCGTCTTTACTCAACACACAATAGTTTCAAACCTTACTCTTTCGATTTTTATAATGGTCATTTCCTCTATGGTATACCACTGCTATAATGCATGAGTTTGGAATTGGCACATCTTCTTCATCACCTTCATTTTTTTTGGCTGAATGTTGACTATACCCAAAGGTATGTATATGCTTGACTTATTTAGCTAATTGAATAAGGAATTTTATTTCATTGTTCATAGTTTGAGTTATGTTGGTACATATTTTGTTAAAAATTCGGATTAAGAATATTATAAGGTTGAGTTACATTGCTAAATTGGTCTGAATCCCATATTTTGAGTCGTGGGCATTTGAGTGTATGAGTATGGTGATTCGGATTTACTATTACTAGCTAGGTTTTTACTCTTACTGGAAGAGTAGTTTGGATTTGATGCAAATGAATAATTTATAATAATGACAAATTAACAATTAATTTAAAAGCAATAACAATAATGATAATAATGGTATTAATAATAATACTAAATTGATGTTGATGATGATGACGATGACAATGACGATGACGATGATAATAACAATAATAATAATAATAATAATAATAATAATAATAATAATAATAATAATAATAATAATAATAATACCAGCAACAACAACAATGATAACAATAATAACAACAACAACAACAACAACAATTATAATAAATTAACAACAACAATAATAATACTAATAACAATGATTAATAAAAATAAAGATGAGTAAGATCTTACAACGTAACCCATTCAAAACTTTAACATCGAATGCCCCTGCACTGCTTTGAAAATGAAATTTTGCACTTTAAAAAATTAAGAATTAAAGATCATAAGAGATTGATGATTTGATGGACATAGGAAATTAAGAATATAAGATAGTTGATTTTTTTTTTTTTTTTTTTTTGGTGACAAAGAAAGACAATGCCCAAGAGACAAATATAGGATAGTTGATTTAGTTGTGAGATAAAATGGTTGAAAGAATATTGTATTTATAGGTAAAACTATACTAGCCATTTCATGTAAAACTTAGTAAAATATACCACTATAAGAATCAGACCAGACCTACTTCAGACTACCAAAACAACCATGCCACATTATCTTATTCAATGCATAGAACATAAAAAAATAAGGTAAAAGTTGCCACATTATCTTAAGTTAGGTCTTTAATTTCAATACCAAAATAAAAACTTTCGCCAAGACTTGCATCTTTATCCACACTTTTTCTCAACATTTTACAAATACTTTTCAAGTAATTCTGTAATAAATTTTTATAAGCTTAGGAATTGAAAACCTCTATTAAAACCTACTCCGTATAAAGAAACTAGAATAGTGTATGGGGCATTGGGGCCTATTGGGGATGACGGGCGGAATAAAAGTCGAGACAGGAATCAGCGGTCCACAACACAAGTTGCATAGAATCAGATTCTCTGCTGATTGGTGTAATATTTTGGATAATGATGCCTGACTGACTCCACATTTTGTTAGGACTTTGGACCTTTCTTGATTATTCTCTCCTTTTCCTACTCATAACTCATAAGATGCCAACCCCTCCCTCAATTATACATCTCGCCAGTCGCCAATATTTCTTGCGCAAACTAGACGGTGCACCTAGATGTATTATCGGGTTCTCCATGCTCAAGGTATATTCGTTCCAAAAAAATGTACATTAAGTACATAGAAAATGTACATTACGTATAAGAAAAATGTACATTACGTACAAGAAAAATGTACATAATACGCATTGTCAGTTACGTACATGAAAAATGTACATTTCACATAACTGACATGTGTACTATGTATGTTTTCCATGTACGTAATGTACATTTTTTTTTTGAAGTGGGTGTATTATGCTCATGGACGTCATGATACACTCGGGTGCACTGTCCACTCGTTGTATTTCTTGTCTCTCACCTTTTTTTTTGCTAGGTCGTGTTGAGCAATTGTATAAATGTACATACCAATTGTTTGTAATTTTTTTTTAATTTACCATAGGTAATCCTATATTTTTCAATTTACTTATTCATGACAATGACGAAAATTCTTAACCATTTTTCCTCTATTTTCGTCTAGACACATCTAATCATATTTAGACTTTTTGTTCCTTGATACCGACTTACCTAATTAATTCATTCAAAAATTCCTAATTTATAACTGATATAAATATATTAAGGGATATTTTTGTAATTTTATTTTTGTATCTGATATCATAATGCCTATATCTTTTATAAGTTTTTGTCTATTTTTGTTTATTTTATATTTCTATATCTAATATAACATATCAGAAATTTAATATTCTGATATAATTTATATTATGTACGACTTAGAAAAGACTTTTAATTCATTTGTTTCCTCTCAAACCTTCCCTTGTCTAGTTGTCTCTCACTCATTTGTTCAACATTTGTATGTACATACTGCACATGATACATATAATGTTATTAATGTATTAGATAGCCTCTTTGAGTCAACTCCCAGAATCCCAGACCTTCACGGCTTCACCTATATTACCTTCTCCAATTTCCATGGGTTCACCGATCATTAATCCAAATAAAAAATCTACAACAAAGCATTCTAATCTTTACACATGCATGAGTTTGATACATGAAATCAAGTCCCTCAATCATGACCCCAATTCATCTTTTTCTGATTGGCAATGTTGCTTTCATATATTCACATGTACAGCCACATGAAATATTGGGTTTTTTTTTTTCTTTTTCCGACAGTTATAATATCAAGTTTGCTGTTACAATCGACTCGTTCTTTGTCTTGCTTTGTTCAATGCACTCACCACCTCACGCTGTCCAAGTCATCTAGCTGTAATGATCTTTGAATGCGGCTATGCAGGCAAGTAGTAATCTTTCATGATTTGGTAATCTTCACAACAGACTACTGGAGACAGCTTGAAGAATGGAGATGAAGAAATCAAGAAACTACAGAGAAAGAGTTGTCACGGGGATGGAGGGTGAAGAACAATTAGAATTTGCAGCCATAGAAGCTTCAAGGTAGAATAAAATTAGAAGAAATAAAATTAAAGGTGGATTTGATGGAAGAAGAGAACAAGAGAATCTAGGAGAGGAATAGAGGGAATTGAATTTAGGGTTTTGACAGGGTTGAGGGGTTTAAATAAGGGAGGGGATAAATCTGGTGGGGGTCTTTAAAGGGAAACAAGTCTAATTAGGATTAGGTTGAGTGGGCAAAAATGCTTGAAAAACTTCATTAATGTCACCAATAAGAATATTAAAATGCCTAAGGTTATTAATGATATTTTTTTTTAACCAATCATATAGACACCGAAAAAGTTGAGGGTTAGAATAATATAAAAATTAATGTGAGGTAGAACCCTTCATAAAGTAAGAAAAGTTTACCCCCCAAATTTAAGGAAATAGAGAGTATTTTTTTTTTTTGGCCGCGAGAAAAGAAAGATACAAGAATTATCCATAATTTCTAGTCTTGATGGCTAGATTATGAGCATCTTTAACAAAAGTTCTAGCTATTTTAAAACAAGCAAATTAAAGAAATTACACGAGGATGCTTCTAATCTAATATTTCCACCAGCGTCTTCAGTTCCTTAACAGTTGCTAAGGGACTATGAAAGGCCTGAATGGCTTTTGAACAGTCTGATCTGATGACACAGTTATTCCCTTTCTTACATACTTCTCTGAGGCCCTTCCATATAGCAAGAAGCTCCGCATAAAGTGGGGTAGAAGCCCGAATCCTCTCCCCTCCTCCTTCAATTTTGTCATCGTTGCAACGTATCATCCAACCAATTCCTGCCCAGCAACCCATACTCTTAGCATAGTTCTTTTTTTTTTCCACGCCCCATCAACATCGACAACAATCAACGAACTTCCAGAGAGTCTCCCTTTAGTCCACGAGAAAACCAGTGATTGCATAGGGCATTGTGTTGCAATTTTTGTCATGATGATTGCAAGCGAACCCCAATCTTTGAACCCACTCTTCAAACAGGGTATAAACTCTGGTGGGATTAGGACTAACTCCCTTGAAACATACTTCATTTCTATGACTACATATACTCCATAACAGAATAAGGAAGGAAGTTGGACGATAGTGATCCTGACCATCTTCCTTCATAAGAAACGACAACCAATTCCGTGTCCAAACTTCAATAGAAAGACTGGTCTGGTACAAATTGAGCCCTGAGAAGGAGGATCTCTAGATTCTTTTGACAAATTCACAGTCACGCAACAAATGATCAAGAGTTTCTGAGTGTTGGTTATAGAAAAGGCACCGCGGGTCAAGCTGAATTCCTCTATCCTGAAGTTCCTTCTTGGTTGGCAAAGCTTTGTTCATTGATTTGCATCGAAAATAAGGATTCTTGGCATAAGAAGCGACATCCTGCTTTAACGGTAAAATTCCCATTTTTTGACCCTCTCCAAACAATGATATCATGCAATTCCTCTTGGCTGATATAAGAATTCAGAATTTGAGATGCAATGTTCTTGTAGAACAGTCTTCAAATCTTCTTTGCATCCCACGCTTTGTGACAAATAATTTCCGAAACCCATGTTGGTTTACTCTCACTTAGAACCAAATGTGATGTTCTTATTAACGGTTGCCCTTGTGGTAGCCATCGATCTTGCTCAATTATTATAGTATCTCCTTTACTAACAACCTTACCCATATCTCCCTTCATAATTTTTTATGCAGACACAAGGCTTCTAAATGCCTAGGATCCCTTCAGCACTTTCTTCTCTTTCTTAGCAATCGCAAGAGGAAGGTCCTTGTACCGTCCTTTGATCAACCGTGCAACTAGAATATGGGGCTCTTTTTACATTCTCCATGCTTGTTTAAACAGTAGGCAATGATTTATATGAGAGATGGTTTTCAAGCCTACATCCCTTAACACTTTGAAAGCTGAAGAAAATCTGTCTTTTTCCAGTTGAACTCCACCAAAATTTGATAAGGAAGAGCTGTTTTTGACAACATCTTTTTTGGCATCATAAAGACTGAAAGGACATATGAGGCAAGAGCCACTAGGATAGCATTAATGAGCATGATCTTTCCAGCTGATTATGATTACTGATTTTCTAGGAGGAGATCTTCTAGATGATACGATCAAGAATGAAGCTGAGTTTAGTGCATGATCTTCCATAAACTTCCATAGGAACCCCAAGATAATGCCCAATTCATCTTTTTGCTTGACGCCCAATGGCTTACGCATGAACCTCATGAATCACTTGGGCGTATTCGAAGAGAAAATATAGATGATTTATTAGCATTAATAATCTCTCTTGAAATGAGGCAGAAGTCATCTGGAACCTCCCTCGTTAACTTGAATGAGTCAATAGTAGCCTTGAAAAAGAAGAGTGAGTCATCCGCAAAGAAAAGATGATTGATCCTCGGAGCTGCCCTTCAAATTTTAGACCCTGGATCTTGTTATTTTTAACTAACAGGGATAGCTGGACAGGAAGAACTTGCATACACAAAATAAACAGATATGGCGAGAGGGGATCACCTTGCCTTAATCCCCTTGAAGGGAAGAATTATTTTGAAGGTTCTCCATTAACAAGGATGGAGTAGGAAACCAAAGAAATACACTGTGAAATCAATTGTTGCCACTTGACTGGAAAATCCATTACCTTGAGAACACGATCCACAAAATCCCAGCAAATCCTATCATAAGTTTTATTTAGGTCAACTTTTGAGCACCACTGCATAGGATTTCCCTTTCTTTTTATCTTTAACCCAATTCATCACTTCATGAGTAATGAGACAGCTGTCAAACATAATTCTTCCTAGAATAAATGCATTATGAAATTCACTAACAATATCTTTCATGAAAAGCTTCAGTCTGAGGACCATGCATTTGGAGATGATCTTATAGATTGTATTATACAACCCAATTGGTCTGAAATGATGAACAATTTCTGGAGATGAACATTTAGGCACAAAAGCAATAAAAGTGCTATTCCAAGTTCTTGAAAGCCTAGCACCATTGAAGAAACTAAGAATTGCAGAAGTGACGTCATTTCCAGCAATTGTCTAGAACTTTTAGAAGAAAATTGGAGGAATTTCATCAGGGTCTGGAGATTTCAGAGGACTAAGATGAAAAATAGTAGTATGAATTTCATCTTTCGAGAATGGTGCTTCCAAATGGGAGACATGATCTTCAGAAATTCTCTAAATAATAGAATACCAGTCAAAAGTTCCTTGCAAATGATCAAAGCTATCTCCATTGATAGAAAGGGCTTTATTAACTGGTAGGTCAGAGGCCCTGTACATATTTTTGAAACAGTTCATAAATTCAAATTTGATTTGCTGCAACTCAATAGTCCATAAATCTTCACTAATTTTGAGGCATGAAATCTTATTTCTTCCTTTCCTTTCTTTCACATATTTAAAGAAAAAGGATGTCATGTTATCCCCATACATGTCCCATCTTGACTTTGCCATCTTCTTCCATTACCACCATTTAATCAATGCTTTGATAACTGCATCATCTTTCGATTGGAGCGCTTGATCTGCCTGATAGAAGGAAGATATATTCTTTTGATTTTGATGTAAATCATCCTTGATGTCATTCCAACATACATTTTTTGATTTCTTAAAGTCAAGACACCATCTATTCAACTTACTAGAAATACCCAGATAGTCCCTTGTAACCAAGTCCATAGGTTCCCATCTCGGCTATTATTCCTCCAAGAATTTCGAATAATTCTATGAACTTCATCAAACCCTAATGCCCAAGCTTTAAGATGGTAAGAGCTTCATTTTCTCTCAGAAATAGGGCAAGTATCAAGAATAATAGGACCATGATCAAAAAGAAAAATGGGCATATTAAGAATAGAAGATTCTGGAAAAAGGTGTCTTTAATCATTATTGCAATAACCCTGATCTAAGAGTTCCATGATGCAATTAGGTCCCTTCCTACTATTTGTCCATGAGAATCTAGCACAATGTGCAAGGATGTCAAAGAGACCACAATTCAGTCTCCAGCTTGAAAAATGGGAAGCTCTTCTTATGATATGAGATCCCCCTAACTTTTGACTATTTAACTCGATCTGATTAAAATCTCTTAGAAGGCAATGACTTCCACTATTTTTTTTAAGAAGATTTGAATACTACTCCATATTTAAGTCCTTTGATTCGAGATTGCGGCTCCATAGACAAACAACATGTAAAAAAGTCCCTTATTATAAGTTTCTACAAAAAAATATTACATTAGGGCTTACATCATGCACTTTCACCCTTGATGAGCTATTCCAGCACAAAATCAACCCTCCTACACTACCAATAGCATTAATACCCTAGCAGGAAGGGAAGGCCATTTTCACAAAATGGGGTAAAATATCAACTATATTACATTTTGTTTTAAAAAGCAAAAGTACATTAATATTATACATAGAGCAACTATTAGAAATAAAAGGAATTGTAGGGGCTAAGACTGCATTAAGTCCCCTACCATTCCATGCCATAAACTTTATTTGGGAACTAGTAGCTCCTTAAGGTCGACCACCAAACCCGAGAGATTAACTACTTTATCCAGCTTAACAACTTCCAAATCTTCACTCAACTCTTCACCTAGCTTATCCTTCATACCATAGATGAATGCATTATCATCAAAGTTAGACAGTCCAAACTTCTTTGCAAAAAAACCCCTTGTAAATATTAGTGAACTTGATCTTCTTTATCTTTTCCTCCTGGAAGAGAGGCCTTCTTGGTGGGTTAATGATCACCTACAGATTAAGTGTAGCCCCTATATTAGCTAGGGTTGCATTTAGGTTGGCTCCCATGGTGTGAGCAAGAATCCATTTGGCCTTCTATATTCCCTTATCCTTCCTTGGTTTCCTTCTTTTATAGATTCTAGAAGAGGACCCTCCAAATGATGGCTCTCTAATGAAGATTGTTTTACTTGTACTACTGTCCACCGACTCATTAGAGGAGTACCGATACTCCCTTAAGCTTGGGAAAGATAACACATTAGATGAGGAGATGCCATTATCATTTGGACCCATGGCAACAAACTCAAGATGGGTTGATGCTTCTAAGGAAGAAGCAGGAGTAGGAGTATGACTAGTAGTGTTAGAAAGAGATAAAGTTTGGGACGTATGGGGTTCTATAAAGAGTAGGGGATATGGAGTCATTGCATGGGAAGGTAGAACCTTGAACTCAAAAGGAGGGGAGTTTATAAAGGGGGATCATAATCAGGAGAGTTGCATGGCATAGGGCCCCATGATTGATGAAAAACAAAAGCAGGGAAAAGAGGATCTACCTTACATAGGTCAGGAATCATGAAATGATCCATGTTAGGAAAAGAAGTAGCTTTGTATGATTCATCATCTGAGCTTTCTAAGTGAAGAAAGTCAGAAATGGACTCGTATATATCCATACAGTTAGGATTATTCTATTCCATGAGCATGTGCTGAGAAGAGGAAGGTATGTGATTGGGACAAATCAGGTCTGAAGCAAAAGAATTACCATAAAAGGGGGGGGGGGGGCTGAAGCAAAAGAATTTAAGAGTTTAGGGTGTGTGTGAAATTTGATGGAATAGGGTAGGGTGACTCGCAATTGTAGGGTGACAATTGAATGAGATTATCAGAATGGGAAGAAATTCCTTAAATGTTGAGGGGTTTGGACTAGGAATGGTGGAAATTATAAGGTAAAAATACTAGATTATCCTTACTTACGCAAGGAAACGGAGCAGGTGCATGAAGGGTAGGAAGGGGAATTCGATGATTTGACATGATGTTGGAGTGCGTAGGTTGAAGCTTACATGGAGAAGACTTCCTATAAATACACTAAAGTGAATATTGCCATTTATAAGAAGACCCTCCTCGAGCCAAACGCTTGAAAGAAGAAGTCTCCCTTACACACAAAGGATTAATGAGGCGTTGTCAGGCTTTGAATGAGCTTGCTAGCCCCTTGACTTGGGTATCATGGGACTTGGTGTTCGACCCAAAGAAAGAAGGCTCCTCCTTTTTCTTGTTCTGTTGATGAGCATACCTTGCTTGGGAGGAAGGAAAGAAGCACCTGTGAAATTCTTTCTACTATTTTTATTTCCCAATGATGGATGCTTGTGATTGGAGTCTGAGGGGGTTCCAACCTTCCTTGGCTTTTTCTAAGAAGATTGTATAGAGGAGAGGGGATCATCTTAGAAGAGATATTTTTTCCTTGTACTCCTTGGGTGATCTTGAACTTGGTTGTCTCTCATTTCACGATGACTCTGGTTGTTGGATCCTTGGTGAACCTTAGAGCCTCCTTGATTCCCTGAGTTTCCATGGTCACCACCACTGCTGCTATCTTCACTAGGATCTTCCTCATCAGTATTTGAGCTGCCATTACCCCTACTATCATCCTCTTCCTCATCTTCATCCTCTTCTACCTCTTGAATGTCATTATCTTGGTCTTCCTCAGAATGAGATGATTCTTCCCCCTCAGAATCACCTTGGCCTGTTCTTATCATAACTGATGTTGTTGATGAAGTACTCTGCCTAGACATATCCCATAGAGGCTCAAAAATACTGGGACCTTCCCATGGGCTACCTTCTGTTGGATTCCTTAAATTTATCACTGAGGTTCTATTCCTCTCTACCCTTTTGAGACCTATGAGCTTGTTGGAGTAAAGAAGAAAAAAAGAGTTGTTGATTCTTATATTATCATTATACCCATTGCATGCTCTAGCTATCGAAATTGCAATATGAGATTGGAATTGATCTGCTGGAGTCCTACAAAATCCCATTTTGTGGCTAACTCGGCTGCACTTATTGCAAAACACAAAAACTCCCTCATATATAAGGTCCACCTAGATGAAATTAACCTGACATACTTCAAAGTAGAATCCAGGAACTAATGAACGAGTAATTTGAACTCCTACCAGCACCCTCATTATTCCCTTAAGCTCCCTTATGGAAGAGGCAACATCGAATTTTTTGATGGGACCAATCCCCTGAAAAGCCCTTTCCACAATGCTTTTGGCATTGTATATAATGGGAAGCCCCTCAATCCTAACCCATAAATATTGGAAGTCGAAGTTCAACGTTCTAATAGCATGAAATGGAAGAGATTGCTTAAAAATCATACACGCACATTTATAGTTCAGAATTCTTCTATCTAAGAGGCACTCAAAATCTTGCTGAGATTGATAGTGGAAAAGGAACACCCCTTGAACCTTATTGACCAAAATAGCTTCCCTGGACGTCCAGAAAGACTGAATCTAATGTTGGATTTCATGCACAGAGAAGCATGCATTTCTCTAGTCGAAGAACTTTTCTACTATCATATATCCTCGTGTCATCTACTAGAGCCATTTGATGTTCTGTAGGGGTAGCTCTCACGTATGGACCCATGCGAGGGAGTTCACCTTGAATACTATATATATTCTATCAAGACTTGTTCTATCCATGGTATAGTAAGTGATTGAATGGGAGAAGAGGTAGAGAAAATTTAGAAGGAAATGAGAAAAGAAGTATGTTAGCTCTTACAGAAAGAGCGAAAGAGTATACTACATGCTCTCACATAAAGAAAGAAGCTTAATGATGGCTACATGTTTGCCAAAAAATGATTCTCACCGCAAATGGGTCATAAGGGGGTAGGGAAAATGTAGAATTTGACGTAAGCATGACACTCACCATAGAGATCTATAAATAGAAACTCTATTGACAAGGTATCTTTCAACTACTCAATACCTTATCTCCCAAGACAAACACTAACTTAGGATTTGAAGGCTTTTTCCTTTACATCCGTAGAGGTCAGCTAAACGTTTACTCTTTTACAAGACTCACTAGGACATGACACTCCAATTAGATTTGAACACCTAGAACATTAGGCTAGTTCTAGTAAGTATGATGAACATGACTTTAAGTCGAGGAAAAAATATACGTTAATGTAAATAGTCTTATAATTTCCTAGTATCCTTCCTTTTTTTTTCTTCAAGATGAATTGGAAGGATATGATAAATTCAATCGATCAACAATCAAATGGGATTTGTTTTATGTTTATTAATTCCCCTGTGTTTGGCTTGTGAAAGTTTGAAACCACTTAGATTCAACAAGGTGATATGCTATTTTTCTCAGGTATTGGGTGTGACAAGTCACACCATTTTATTGGTGTGACAAACCTAATTTAAACAAGCTTAAATCCGTTGACAAAAACCTGTAAATGATTTTATGTATTTTGTATATCTTACATATACATTAGTATACCTAAGGGTTATTTTTTTTAAATATGATATTAGAATTTTTTTTGCCTGATATTAAAATGTCTATATTTTAAATTATAATAATTCTATACTGAGATCTTTATTTGTAATCATGCGACCTTTAGTTATATACCTGAGACTTTTATTTGTATACCTAAGATCTTTATTTGTATAACTGAGATTTTTATTTGTATACATAAAATCTTTATTTGTATACCTGAGACCTTTATTTGTATACTTGAGATATTTATTTGTATACCTTAGATCTTTATCTATATATCTGAAATCTTTATTTATATACCTGAGACCTTTATTTGTATACTTGAAATCTTTATTTGTATACAGAGACCTTTATTTGTATTTTGAGATCTTTATTTGTATACTTGAGACATTTATTTGTATAACTGAGATCTTTATTTGTATACCTGAGACATTTATTTGTTTATATGCGATCTTTATTTAATTTATATACCCGAGACCTTTATTTGTATACATGAGATAATGAGACTTTTATTTTGTATACCTAAGATCTTTATTTGTATACCAAGACCTTTATTTGTATAACTGAGATATTAAATTCAATACCAGAGACCTTTAATTCCTGACACAAATTTGAGTTCATAAGTTTGAATGTGATCTAAATGTTTTATTTAAAGGGTTTTATGATCATCAGGGATGAAGAACCGATCATAACAAGAATTAAGGTTCTAGCACCAAAATTCCTTTGGGATGTGAGCTCATACTGACGGCAAAACAAACAAAACGAGAACGATACAATGCTCATTTGTAGGAAAAAAATTCTGAGCAATTGTCTAAAAGATTCGTGTGCTTCACAAAATACAACCGTTATTGATCCATTTATGCATGAATGTCATATTTTCCCAAATATTTCCAGCCCATTATGTAAAATTCGAAAGTATTATTCATGCAAACATGTGAGAAAATGAGGCTAAGCAAGGTTGGGGAAAGAAGCAGGGGCTTTGAAGAGCATTTGAAATTGTGTTAGTTATAGGATGTCACACCAATCTATTAATGTAACCGACTTATCCAATATTTTCACTTTTCTCATTTCATACAAATATACAAATATACTCAGACTGGTTGTGCAACTGTTGTTGCATAAATTTCAAAACCACACCTACCTAGACGAAATGCTATTTAGCTTAATTTCATAGAGTTCTCTAGGCGGTGGCTGCGTAAATGCAATTGAGCTTCATTAGTAAGGCTTATTTCAGGGTAACATGCTATATTTTGTATTGAAATTCCATCTTCATCATTATAAAAATGGGCATACACAATAGTGAAATACTATTAAGTGGACAAAATAGCATTCAAATTCCATCTTCGAAACTTTGCGTTTAACTTTTGCCCCCTTTTTTTTTAATGATTGGGGGAGTTTAGAAGCAAGGAAAAATTCGGCGAGAACAAAGAAATGGTTAGTATACACATTGATGGTGGACAGCATTATGGTATAAGCTCTTCTATAATGAGCTATGATCAGAAGAGCATAATTTTGAAAAGCCCAAAGTTGTCCGAAGATTTGCTAATTAAGGTAAAGCTTACCAGTGAAGCTTTTGGTAACATAAAAAGTTTTACGGCTTAAGGTCTAAGGTAGCAAAGTGGACCATGGCAGCGTCATAATTTAGTTGCCAATGTGCAAAGAAGATAGGAAAACAACCTTGGCTAATGGGTCTCTTTTTGAAAAGTATAGGCTACTAAAATATATGGTGGATTGGGTTGTAGTTGGTGCAAGCCAATAATAGATTAGTAGGTCAGATTATTAAACGGTCTTATTAAAATTCATTTCATTGCGGGATGCGAGTCAATCATAGGTCGATAACGTGTAAGTGAATAAACAAACAAGAAAAAATGAAAAAGGAGAGAAACAAAGGTGAAGTATATGCAAATACTTTGCTGTACATGTATTTATTTTTATCTCATCTATTTTTTTTTTACCCATAACTGTTAAGCAATAAATTTTGCCCTACTAAGACCATATTCAATAAATGAATCTTCAAACCATGACTCTGATCATGGTTTCCAGTTGACTTAATCTCAGGTGACAGGAGACCTATTACTATAATCTTAACCCTTTACTCATTGGACTATCCAATCCAATCATCTCATCTACTAAAAAAGCAATAATTGTACATACAAATATACTCTCCGTAAAGATAGATCATCCATTTAGGACCTAAAATATAGCAGCTCATAGAGGTTGAGATCTGTTTATCAACTCATTTGCAATTTTCTGACCCATAAAAAGTTGGACTAAGACATCCTCCTTATTTAGGTTTATTAATGTCCTCCTTTTCATTAAAAACAATTCAGAATAGTGGTAACCAAAGTAGAATTTCATCATATCTTAGACACTGTTAGGGGTCTTAAGGAACAATCTGTTGCCTGAGATGACGGGCATCAGAAGATTCAGTTATCTATTGATTTAGAAGTAATTGTAAAGCTACTTGTGAACGAGAATGAGTCTTCCTCTCATTTTATTCATCATTCGTCGTTGCATAGCTTTGATTTCTAGGCCAGAATGGACTTTCAAAATTAGCCATTATCACAGAGAAGCAAATAGAGTTGCAGATTGGTTAGCTAACCAGAAAGTGATCCAGCCGGAAAAATTTATTCTTTTTGAGGCGGCTCCATTGGACCTTCGTGCTATTTTGTTGGAGGACGTACTTAAATGGGGTTGCTTTGGCAAGATCAGTTCCGACTGAAGCTGCTTAGGTTTTTAGTTGTTTTGTTTTTGTGTTTTTTTTTTCTTCTTGTCTTTCTGTTTTTGTTTTTCTCTTTTCTTTATGTGGTGCTTTTCTTGTCTTGTTTGGGTTTCCTCTTTTGCACCAAAAAAACAAAAAAATCATATCTTATACACCGTTGCATTATCGCTAACGACTCTCTACATTAAAAAAAAGCATACCTTAGATACTCATAAATCGTAATGAAATAATTTTTGTTTTCTAAAAAGAATATCTGTACATAACTTTCTTTTCTTAGCATAACAATCCTATTAAAAAATGTAAAGATGAAAAATATATCTACTGTATTACTTTTCAACTTACTATCTATAATTCCCATATATCAGAAAGTCAACGACTGACTCCCCCAGTCTTCGACTACATTCTTTGAGTACCTACGTGAGCTAGTGTACAAACCAGTGATTTATGGATCAATGATTTTTATAGTATCCATAATTGTTTAGATTGATACTATTAAAAGCAAACTTCCCTCAATGATATTACTACTTTAAAAAAATACTGAATTGAATGAAAATCTATTATATAGTAGGGTTTAAAAATTGAAAGAGAGCAAGAGGAAGGAATGAATAGTCTTTTTTCATAATAATACAAAGTTAGTCTAACGTAATTAATGCCTCGTTCCTGTCTTATCGCTTGCGGCTCTCTTTACCTTAAAAAAAAATGAATGGAGTTGCCTCATATGAGACTTGCTGCGCGCTAACACCAGCAAAAAAAATGTCAAACATGTACATGAAATACGAAGGCTTCCATCATTCATCTAAACATATTCGAAGTATATACTTCAACTTGCAAATTAGAATACCATATATATTTATCAGAAAGTCAATAGCGCTGACTACGTAATTAAGGACGTAAGAAATTGTGAGCTGGTTAAGCAACTGAATCAATTATTTTTTCATTCAAAAGATTGATTAGACGACTTCACTTAGCGGGTCGTGGTGTGGTTATATATAGAAAGTTCTGAGTATTAGACGACTTCAGTTGAGCTCATTCTCAACAATAGATGATCCAAATCGTATATACAACTCATCAACTTGTTGCAAAACTTATTTCCTCGTAGAAATTTGTTAGAGCAAAAGCCAAAAAACGTCAACTACGATCTACAAGATAAGATTAGATCAGATCAGATCAGATCGAGTCTAACTCAAAATGTATGTGACAAGGCCTCTCTCCATATACAAGAGTCGTTCTAGGTTGCTTTCTACGCCTCCAGAGGAAGGGCCGGGCTCGGGCTATCTAGTGCTTCAGGGAGAAGAAGATATTGAGTATGTTACCTCAAACTCCGGTGAGCAGATGATCGATGAGGCCCTTAAGGATCTGCCTTTCCCTCAAAATAGGCTCCTTACAGTAAATTTTACGTATGGTTCTGGACCGTATGGTAAATATACTGAGAAGCATACTGCCTTGTTTGTACCTGTCATGAACAAGCCCTTGTCTTGCAACTGCTTCTACTTGGCTGTGGCTGACAACAACGAGCACAAAGGGTAAGTTGGCATGGTTTAATTACATTATGATCAGCCATTTGGCATGCAGCTGTTAGGGATACCTAAACTTTCTTTTGCATCCAAAAGATCAGATTGATTAACTTATAAGTTGTTTCATTACTTCAAGCCTGTTTTCGCATTCAAATGATCCATGACTCCTAATATATAATAAGTTCCTTTTTGTTATCAAATACCACGCTTAACTAGGGTTTAACCTCCAAGTCCGATCCTACTGTATAGGTTCCATTTTGTGATTAGGCCTTAAGTGTCACTTTTACTATTTAACACCTAACAATGATCTCTCCAACAATCACAGGTATTATGCAATCAAATCACTTTTTAATTAGTTGTCCCTTTGAATCGGGAAATATCTTAGATTAGGTTACTATAACAAGAGGCTGGCTTTCCTAATTCATACATGATATAAATTATATCAGGATACTGAGATCTTAGATATAGGTATTGTTATATCAGATATAATATTATGATATCAGATATAAAAATGAAATTACGAAATTACCATATGTATATCTAATTAATATACGTTTCTTTGTACTTTCCTATCTAATTATAACAATATATATGAGATCTCAATATTGATATAAGCTATATAAATTAGGAAAAACTTTTTTTTTTTCGCGGTTTGAGTGTACTTTTGAATTTGAATGCGATTACCATATTCAAATATGGTACTTTTGTGGAAATATGTAGGTTAGCATACACAAGTGCAACAGAGGAAGATACAAAATCAAGCTGTTTGTTGCGCGTTTGCACTCCAGATAAAAGTCCAGAAAAATTCAACCCCCATGACGTTCGTCAGCAGTTTCAGATCACCAAGAAAAAGATTTGCCGCTTTGATGCTAAGTCTGTTGATCCCGAAGGTCGTCCTCCCATGTTCTTGAGGAGAATTGGATGGAACATCCATGCCTCGAGGCCTAAGATTGCGTTAGGTGAGGCGGATGGCCTCAACTCCACTCTCCGATCCCAGCATCCAGACTTTGACTTCCCTATATCAAACAAGCATTCACAGCCAAAGATTGTAGGAAAATGGTATTGTCCTTTCTTGTTTGTTGAGGAGGGAACTCCAAAAGAACGGATGGAAAGTTCGATGTTCTATGAAATGACACTAGAACAGCAATGGGAGAGGATATATTCATACGAAAGAAATGAAGTGGGAGGTTATGATAATTCCGTGTCTGTAAGCGTTGATCTTCCAACTCAAGTTGTCAAGATATTTTGGTTGGATGCTGTTTCTGAAAGAGATGAGGCTAACAGCACAATGTGGTTTTGGGCTGAGAATAAGATGGGAGAGCAAACGAAGGTAGGGCTGAGTTTGGTACTCATAGAAAGAATGATGTGGGAGCAAGCAAGAGTAGGGTGGGCTGGAGGGAACGAAAAGCAAGTGAAGGTTGCTAGATTGGAGACATACACGGGAAGTGATTCTTGGAAAAAGTTCGGCTGTTATGCGCTTATTGAACGGTTCGTGCTCAAAAGGTTAGATGGAAGCACAGTGTTGACCTATGAGTTCAAACATACTCACCAAATCAGATGCAAATGGGAATGAATGAATATCATATCCTTCATTAAACTTGTTCTTCAATTTCAAAGTTCTTTCGAGTATGCACCAGATTGTTCGTTTAGCACTGTGTGTTTGGCGTGGTTGGTATGACAGATGTGGTTTGCTCTTTCTTCAATTGTAATATCTTAATGTTGTACCACTTGATGTTTTAGTGATGACATTGCAAATACATTTAATATATTTGTTGTTCTAAGTTCTGTGAATGCCTAAAGACAAGTTCTAGAGTAGGAGTAAGGGTGTCCAAGGGAAAATCATGCTTAGCCATGAAGTTGTCAAGTGTACAAAAATATGAAGCAAAGCAAAGTTTAAATAAGGTCCTCATTAGAACTTAGAAGTTAAAGTTCCAGTTGCTACAGTGCCATGTTCCAATCGCTGTAGTGGTGAGTTCTAGTTGTAGCAGTGTTGAGTTCTAGAGTGGGAATTAACCTTGAAGTTTCTAAGTGGAAACGTCTAAGCAAGCCTTAGAAGGAGTATTCTTTAGACTTTGTGTACGTATAAAGTGAGTCATTTTATTTGATAAATCAAGGCTTAAATAATAAGTTAAAATCCAAATAGACTAAAAGTCACTTGAGTGATTTTCTTGGGAAAATGATTTTATGACAAAAGCTTTTGAGCCTACTAAACTTAACTAATGATTGCATTTTTAGGTAGAAAAATCTCTTCTAAAGATGTGCTTTTTATTAAATCAAGTTTTCTCAATAAAGGTGCTTAATATTGTTTCACACGACAAGCTACTACCAAAACTTGCTTCTAAAAAGTGAATTTGCAGCTAATGTGTCAACTTGGTTTACTGGAACAAGTTAACTATACAACACAAAGGAACTCTGCTACGAGTGACTACTCATGTACACTAAGCCATGCCATACACTAGTATAAAAGAGTTTATTTCACTTCTAAATCACTTACAACAGACCAAGTACCTCAAAGAGTTTTGTAAGAAAACTAATTCTAAGTTAGTTGTCTTTTTACTTATGCTTAAGCCTTGTATCAATTTGTAAACCTCTTTATAAACCACCTTGAGTTGTAATCTTCATTAGTTTAATACTGAGTTAACTAAGGGCAGAGGTGGACTTGCTTCTTTGCCTGGTGAGTCACGTGACTCACCAGGGCCAAAAAAAAATTTTAAGTTTAAAAAAAAAAATTTCTTAAATTCCCCCAAATCCCGATTTCGCTTCCTCCCTTCCTTTGTTCCTCACAACCTCAAACAGGAAACGGTTGAAAGGGCTAGATCTAGTTTCGTCAAATGTCACGTTGTTGTGGTAAACTTGGTAAGACTCATAAAGTTGTACCATTGCTAATTACGGAGTACTGTACAGTAGCAAAAACCCACATTGCTGTCCTTTTTTTTGGTTTTTTATTTTTTGTGTCTCAGTCTTTACATTATTGTGTCTTTTTGCCTGTGGAATATTTTCCCTGTAGTCATGAAATTGTTCATTACCTCCCTTAGCTATCACTACACAACTCCTCTTAAATTACGATTAAGTGCTCATTAATATGGTGTATTTATTTTAATAACCATACTTACAGGGTTTTCAAAAGTAATTCATGAATTATAAAAATTGCATTATGAGGAATTAATTATTATTAATAAGACTATAACTCATGTTTGTAATTTGAATAAAATTATTTATTATATCCATCTTTAATAAATGTAACGAGCAAATACTCCATAATTTAGAAAAAAATTTATTAATGCTCAAATAAATGATAAAAAAAATATAAATAAATAAAAGGAACCCACAGTTTTATAAAATTCTCATTCCGTACTTTAAATTTAAAATTCCTTTCTATCTTTGTTACTAGGGTGAGTTGGCCCACATTTCAAATTGTATGGACAATAAGTAGTCGTAGCACTTAATTTTGATCTTTGATAAAAAAAAAAGTAGTGTAAACCTCATACCTCTTTGAACATATTAAATAAACAAAACTTATTGCAATAAGTTTGTATTACTATTTAGTTTTATTTTATAGTATTATTTGAACATTTGGTTCTATTTTGTACTATTTGAATATTTGATTATATTTTGTACCCTTTGAACATATTTGATTGTCGATTGTGACTCACCAGATAAAAAATCCTGGGTCCGCCTCTGACTAAGGGAAAGGGTTTGAGTGTGTATGTAAAGACTTTGAGTTAAGTCCAGGGAAGGAAGAGAGAAAAGAGAAAGAAGGCAGTGAGAGCCAAAGGAACTTCGAGTTCTGAGTGGAACTCGAGTAGAGGGAAGAGAAAGAGAGATCCTAATAGAGTGTATTAGGGATTTCCCTTATAGTGAAGAGTTGCAAAATCCCGGAGTAGGGTCGTGGTTTTCCTTTGAGATGGACACAAATGTTTCCACGCTAAAAAATCTTTGCGTTCCTTTCTGCGTGTTCCTTTCGCTTTCTGTGTTCCAGTTTTAATTTCCGCAAAAATTCACTAAACCTCACACTTCTAATTCGACCCCTTCTTGTAAGTGTTCATCCAAATAATACTTAATCAGTTTTTATCACTTGGTACGTGTACACATTGTCGTGTTTTATACAAACAAAACTTGGTTCATTGATAGTTTCAAGCTTTGAAGATTATTTATGGATTGTATGATACTATAACTCTTCTATCTACTCCGATATGAAATACTTCAGCAATATGATCATATAAAAAGTTGCTGATATAAATTTTTTGAGGAAACAAGATTTGTTTGAGAAATAAAAATTCAGAAGTTAGAGCTTCCTAAATCGCTTAGTCTATCAAATCTTCTCAAAACAATCACATACAAAATAAGTGCAAAATCAAAAACAAGTTATTGTAGTTGGAAAGTACTCATAATTCCTACTTTACATGGGCAGAAAGAGTTCTTATCCAAAGAGAATGATACAGGATGTTAGGAAGAAGTTTTGGAGGTTTGATATTGTTGGCAGGAAATATGGTTGAAGGAGTTTGTTAGCCATTTTTGGCGTTTTCTAGTTTATTATAACAAACAAACTTAGTTTTGCTGTTATTGTTTGTGTGGCTGTAATTGGTGCTAATTATCTTTAAAAACACATTTTTGGTGGTAATAATAAATAATGAAAAATATTACAACTTCTCTCTTATCTCCTCTTCTTCTCTCATCTCTCTTCTTCTTTCTGAAATTCTTCTCCTGCAACTAATCTCAAAATTACAGAGTTAATTTTGCAATTTAAAATATTAAATAAGGGCTAATCCTTATCAGTGGTATGAGAGCAGCGTTGTGCTCTTCTCTGATCTTGGAACATTCTGGCTCCAGCTGCCACCAGAAGAGTGACTAAAATGGAGGCTCAGTTGGCTGACTTGGAGAAGAAGTTTGAAGAACAAACCAGAACTTCTGCCCAGAAATTCGATGAGATTCTGAGGATGATGCAGATGATGAAGGACAATATGGCAACACTAGGGGTTGGGGATCGAGCTATTCAGCCAAAATTGGGGTATAATCCTAAACTAGAATTCCCTAAAATGGTAATAATGTTAGAATATGGATAAAAAAATGCTGCAAATACTTTGATCTATGTAAGATTCCTAATGATCAAAAGGTGTATCTAGCATCTCTAAACATGATAGGGAAGGCTGAGACCTGGGTAACTAGTTATTTAGCTAGCAGAACAATAGTTGATTGGCACGATTTTGTGATTGATTTGAGTGCTAGATTTAGAGATGAAAGAGGATTGAATGTGGTTGAGGAATTCAATAGGCTGCAACAAACTGATAGTATTGAATCTTATGTTGATGAGTTTGAAAATCTGAAGTCCATAATGTTGCAGAATGGCTATTGTTTGCCTGAGGTATATTTGCTAAAAAGTTTTGTAGGAGGTTTGAAACCTGGAGTTAAGCCTATGGTTAGGGCTTTAAAACCTCAATCAATTGCTGCTGCTATTGAATATGCTAGGTTGCAGGAAGAATCAATCAAAGCCAACTCACAAAAACCCTTGAAACCAAACACATACCTTCAAAAATCCTACCAAAACACAACCCTGAACTACAAACAACCCCCCTTACTCCCTACCCCTACAACCAAACCTTTAACCATTACCAATTCCACCACAAAACACCTAAAATACCAAAATATGTACCAGCTGATGTCAGGGCAGAAAACATTGCCAAAGGATTGTGTTACTACTGTGATGCTCCTTATGATAGAAACCACAAATATCCTTTCAAAGAGCCACAACTTTTCACAGTAGAGATTGCTGGCCTTGATGAAGCAGATGCTGCTGTAGTAGAATTGGAGGAACCAGATGAACTGAATAACCATGAACCATACATTTCCTTGAGTGCCTTAACTGGAGACCAAACATATCATACTATGAGAATTAAAGTGATGAAGAGTGACTTCCCTATACACACTCTAGTTGATTCTGGCAGTACACATAACTTTCTAGATGAAAACTTGGCTAAGAAATTAGGATGTGAGATGGAGGCCATACCTGGTAAGTCAGTCATGGTGGGAGATGGAAACAATTTGTTGTGCCAATTTGTATGCAGGGAATTTACTTGGACAGTAGCAGGCCAGAAATTCACCACAGAAGTCATGTTGATTCCCCTGGGAAGTTGTGACATGGTTTTGGGAATCCAATGGTTGAGAACACTAGGACCTATTGCTTGGGATTTCAAGCATTTGACTATGAAATTCAGCATATGAAGGAAATCAATGGAACTAAGAGGGATTCCTAGCAAGAAATTGAAGGTGTGGGAACATGGACCATCCCTTAAATTACTATCAGAGGCTGCCCATGTGTGTTTAATGCAGGTCTCTGAAGTAGATATTGTCTACCAGAGTTCTTGCTTGTTTCAGATGTAGACTGAGGAGGTAGAGCATGAGAAGCTCAGACAGTTGAAGTCTTAGTTTGCTAGTATTTTTGAGGAAACCTCGGAGTTACCTCCTAGTAGAGCTGTTAATATCAGGCCTTACAGATATCCTTTAAAGCAAAAGGATGTGATTGAGCAGTTGGTTCAGGAAATGTTGGAGAGAGGCATAATTCAGACTAGCTCTAGTCCTTTTGCATCTCCTGTGGTGTTAGTAGGAAAGAAGGATGGGACATAGAGACTTTGTATTGATTACACGGAGCTGAATAGAAAAACCATTAAACATAAGTTTCCCATACCTGTGTTGGAGGAACTCATTGATGAGTTATCTGGATCAGCAGTCTTCAGCAAGCTGGATTTAAGGGCAGGGTACCATCAACTTAGAGTTAATCCTAGTGATGTGTTCAAGACAACTTTTAGAACTCACCAAGGTCATTATGAATTTCTAGTTATGCCATTGGGCTTACTAATGCTCCTTCCTCTTTTCAGAGTTGGATGAATGCTGTTTTTCAACCATTGTTAAGGAAATTTGTGTTAGTCTTTTTTGATGACATCTTGGTATACCGCAGGAATGAGACAGAACATTGGCAACATTTGTCAGCTGTGTTTACAATAATGACAAAGCACGAACTGCATATTAAGTTGAGTAAATGCTCTTTTGTGTCTTCAAGGGTGGAATACCTTGGGCATTTTATCTCTGCTAAGGGAATTGAAACTGACCCTAGCAAGATAAATGCAATTGAGTCCTGGCCAAGCCCTACAACCATTAAAGATCTCATAAGTTTCTTGGGGTTAACTGGCTATTACAGAAGATTTGTGAAGGGATATGCTATAATCAGCAAGCCTCTCACTGATTTATTGAAGAAGGGAGCTTTTGCCTGGAATGAGTCTGCACAAACAGCATTTGAAGAGTTAAAATCAGCCTGGTAACAGCTCCTGTCTTAGCTCTCCCTGATTTTGCAAAGACTTATGTGGTGGAAACTGATGCTTCAAAGAAGGGAATTGGTGTAGTGTTAATGCAAGAGCATCATCCTATAGCTTTCATTAGTAGAGCTCTAGGACCAAAATGGCAAGCATTGTCTGTATATGAGAAAGAGCTTCTGGCTATGGTATTTGCAGTGCAAAAGTGGGAACAGTATTTGCTGGGATCTCATTTTATAGTCAAGACTGATCAAAAAAGTCTGAAATGGTTGCTGCACCAGAAAGTGTCCACTCCTTTCCAGCAATTTTGGTTATCCAAACTCATGGGGTTTGATTATGAAATTCAATATAAATCTGGCCAGGAAAACATAGTAGTTGATGCATTGTCTAGAGTTCAAGGCTCGGAAGTGTTACTGATGGCTATATCTATCATCGATTCCAACCTCACTCAGGCTATCATGGATAGTTATGCTTTGGATGAAAATACCATGGTGATCTTACAGAGGTTGCAAAATGGAGAAGATGTGCCAGGGTTTAGGTATCAGGAGGGCTTATTGAGAAGGCATGGCAGAATTGTAGTAGGACCTGATGAGAACTTGAAGAAAAAAGTGATAAGTTGGCAGCATGCTTCTCTGGAAGCAGGGCATTCTGGTAGGGATTAAACCACTAAAAGGTTACAGGGCCTTTTTTATTGGAGGGGTATGACCAGAGATATAAGTCAGTTTGTGAGGAAGTGTGTGGTTTGTCAGGCTTCTAAGTATGATACTGCAGCAAAACCTGGCAAGTTACAACCATTACCTATTCCAGAAGCCATCTGGACTGACATTTCTATGGATTTTATTTCTGGCTTACCAATGTCTATGGGAAAGAATGTGATCTTTGTTGTGGTGGATAGATTGAGTAAATTTGCCCATTTCATGACACTTAAGCTTCCTTACTCGGCTCTGGAGGTTGCACAGGAATACTTAGACCATGTCTTTAAGTTGCATGGATGGCCTAGAAGCATAGTGAGTGACAGGGATCCAATTTTTCTTAGTCAATTTTGGCAGGGACTGTTTTCTCTCCATGGTACAACATTCCTATTGTCATCCGCTTATCATCCTGAGACTGATGGACAAACAGAAGTTGTGAACAGATGTTTGGATACCTACCTGCGGTGTACGTCTAGTGAAAGACCTAAAGATTGGTGTAAATATATGCCTATGGCTGAATGGTGGTATAACACACACTTTCACACTGCCACACAGACCACACCTTATGAAATTGTGTACTGTCAACCAGCTCCAATCCATCTTCCCTACCTACCTGGTGAGTCCAGTAATGCAGTGGTCAACAGAAGTATGTAGAAAAGAGAAGAAATACTCAAGGTTCTCAAAGGCAATTTAGATAAGGCTCGTCACAGAATGAAGATGCAAGCTGATAAAAGAAGGTCTGAGAGACAGTTTGTCTTAGGGGATTGGGTGTGGCTGAAGCTGCAGAATTACAGACAGCAGTCTGTGTAACATAGGAGCAGTACTAAGTTGGCTCCTAAATACTATGGCCCTTTTAAAGTGATTGCTGTGGTAGGACATGTAGCATACAAGTTGCAGTTACCTAGCAGCTCTAAAATCCACAATGTATTTCATGTTTCTCAGCTTAAACAGTTCAGAGGAACATTGCCCCTGGTTGCTGAGATTCCTGGACAGGATCAGGATCAGGTCACTCCTTCTTTACCAGCTGCAATTATGGAATCAAGGTTCATACAGGTTGCGGGACATACTGTGCAACAGTACTTGGTTACTTGGCAAAATCAACCCCCTTATAAAGCATCTTGGATAGCAAAGGAAGAGTTTGAGGCCCAATTTCCTGGCTTTCTGATACCTTGACTTGAGGACAAGTCTCTTTTAGGGGGCGAGTAATGATACAGGATGTTAGGAAGAAGTTTTGGAGGTTTGATATTGTTGGCGGGAAATATGGTTGAAGGAGTTTGTTAGCCATTTTTGGCGTTTTCTAGTTTGTTATAACAAACAAACTTAGTTTTGCCGTTATTGTTTGTGTGGCTGTAATTGGTGCTAATTATCTTTAAAAACACATTTCTGGTGGTAATAATAAATAATGAAAAATATTACAACTTCTCTCTTATCTCCTCTTCTTCTCTCATCTCTCTTCTTCTTTCTAAAATTCTTCTCCTGCAACTAATCTCGAAATTACAGAGTTAATTTTGCAATTTAAAATATTAAATAAGGGCTAATCCTTATCAGAGAGCACTGTAATCATAGATTTTGTACACCAAACTTCACATGAGACCATCCTGTACTTTCGCAAGCCTGGTCACTGATTCCAGCATGGGAACCAGGGAGGGAGTATTAATTAAGTTATCCTGATTTGTGCAAGAATAGCATGTCAGGGATTAGTTTTTGTGTTTACCCTGTGGAGTATATTTGGTGCTTCCATTGTTTCCAAGCATTCCGAAATCCTCCCTTGATTTAAATTGCTGGCTGCCTACTTGACAAGCTCTGATGCATCAAACTGTTAATATTAGCTGCATAAATTGTTTCAATTCCATGCTCATGGCCTCATGGGTATCTATCAACAACCTCAGCCACTTTGTGAAACTTTCGTAGAATATGTACGGCAAGAAATTTCAATCAAGGA
Organism: Dysphania ambrosioides; assembly: GCA_026401315.1. NCBI lineage: Eukaryota > Viridiplantae > Streptophyta > Magnoliopsida > Caryophyllales > Amaranthaceae > Dysphania > Dysphania ambrosioides. The sequence continues at coordinate 21,695,172 of CM048664.1, read as the reverse complement.
TGAAGTCCTTAATAACAGACATGCACGTTGTGGTTTCACTACCTTGAGCTTACTTTGTCAAGTACATTGCCGTACAGATAGTTGATTAAAATCAGCTAAATTAAGTTTTCAATCGTAATCAAGTACACGACTAGTCATCCAGTGTTCCCAATATTACAATAATTAAGCCACAGTTTTATTCTGTTACTTGTTAAGCAAAATGTATGTAACAAGGCTTCAGTCTCTGTACAAGAAGTCCCCTGATGCTCTTGCTCAGCCACCTCCTGAAGGCCCGAATTCTGGCTATCTTGTATTGCAAGATGAAGAATCCACAACAACTACATGTTTCGGGTTGTGCAACAACACGTTGACCACAAGTCTCCCTTTTCCACAGAACAAGGCCCTCACTATTCAGCACAAAAAAGATGATAGTACCACTAACTATCCTTTGTTATTGGTACCTGTTCTTAACCAGCCCTTGTCTTCCCATAAGTATTATGCTATCAAGAATGAAGGCAATCACAAAGGGTATGTATGGCTTGTTCGTCATCACTGCAAGTTATGATTTTTCTCTTTTTTTTGAAACAAGAAAAAGTCGTTTCCAGTTTTCTGTATTGACCTGATTTCTGAGTATTAGCACTATATTTTTTCTATTCTTGGATTTAATTGTTTGTTATATGGTTTCATTATTAGGGAGGCGTATACAAGTTCAACAGAGGAAGATAGGAGCACAAGCTGTTTCTGCATCAGCAACGTCAGAGACAACAAAACTAGAGAATTGAATCCTAATGATCAAGATCAACAATTTGAGTTTTCACGCACCACCAAATGGGGTAATACAGTGTTTCGCGTCAAGTCAGTTGCAGCTGATGGTTATCCTCCAACTTTCATGAGAAAAGGAGGGTGGAGACTATGGAACTCAGAACCAAAATATTTCAAACTTGGTGTAGCTGATGGCCTAAATTATGCTCTACGTGCTCGTCTTCCTGACTTTGACTTCCTACCATCAGAAGAACGTTCCAAAGTTCTGGTAGTGGGTGAATGGTATACTCCTTTCATGTTTATCAAAGAAGGGACGCCAAAAGATCAGGTGAAAAGGTCCATGTTCTATGAGGTAACACTCGAGCAGCTATGGGAGAGGATTTATTATTGCGTAAAGAATGGTAGTGAGGGAAACATAGTGTCCTTTGATGTTGTTATTCCTATTCAAAGAGTCAGCGTGAATGGGAAGGAAGCCAAGGAAATTAGTAATGACAGGGTTGGCGCAGGTATGTTGTGGTTTCGAGCAGTGGACTACGATGGAGAGGATAGTAGAATTGGATTAAGCTCATTGATTGTCGAAAGAATGATATGGGAACAAGAAAGAGTTGGATGGTCTAGTAGTAAGGAGAAGCACGTGAAGTTTGCTCGAGTAGAGGAATACGGAGGAGTTAATTCATGGAAGCAGCTTTCCTGTTATATACTAGTTGAGAGATTTGTGTTCAGACGGATGGATGGAAGCATTGCTTTGACTTTTGATTATAATCATACACATCAGGTGAAGAATAAATGGGATTAGCTAACTGATATGCGGGTGCATGTGATTATGTCCTCATTGTGTAAGAGATATACATACAGGCATACAGCACATACATTTGTAATTTTATCTTCAAAATTGATTAGTTTGTGCTGATATGCATAAAAGTTGATATAAGACTGAAGATTGAGGCAAGGAAGTCCAGTTTTTTTCTGTGTTAGGTGACGAACGTGTTAGCCATCTAACCTTACTATATAATTAAGCTGTTAAAGGATGTTTAACCGAGAATAATTAATTACTATATAATTAATTTTATATATTGTGGAACGTATAAAATGATTTCATTCAAAGGAAAAAGAATTGCCAGTGTGTTCAGAAAACAGAATTTCTTCACAGAAGATGTAGTACTTACTACCAATCAATACATATACCTCTTCGTGGAAGGAAACTGAACAAGTAGCCTGAGTCTTCTTTTGAAATCCAGTATTCCATATTACCAAAGTTGATGTCCTCTGTACGATATGAATAGCCATATAATCTGCTCATGGAATCTGTCAAATAGTAGTAGTCTTTGTACAGAATATGAGTAATCTGAGCAATAGCTGCACATTTTTTTTTATCAATGATTCACAAGTATCTATCAACAACTTTCAGCCACTTTGTAAAATACTCCTAGATGCCACATGTAACTTCAGAATGGTTGAATTCCTTAATAAAATATGGAGCAGTCACATAGGACTAGGTCTAAGAACTGTCACTGCATATATAGCGCATAAGCTGGCTTTAACTACGTATTGTTGGTTAAAAATGCAGCTGAATACCCATATACCGGTATAATCAAGTAATCGACTTGACCAGTAAAGTTGCTCGAAATTAAAATCTCTTAGGATTTACATATTGTAATACCATATTTTAAAAATACAAAAAATTTTATCACTACAAAAGTCCCTTGTCATGGACCTGATGAATCTATAAAGGACCTTAAAAATGTATGTGACAAGGCCCTTGTCTCTGTACAAGAATTCACCTGAGTCTCTCACAACCACCTCCTGAAGGCCCGAATTCAGGCTATCGTATTGCAAGATGATGAATCCAGGTTATCCAACTAGATTATGTTAAATATGGATTTGGTTCATCGGAATTTCTCTATTAATGTATCAATGTGAGATACTCACGTGTAATATTTTATGGGCTTTGAGCTTCAACTGATCACGGGTCTCCCTATCCCGTAAAAAAAGCGCCTTTTATTTGAACAACTAGGAGGCTTATTTTAGAGCAACTGAGGAAGAGAGATGAAGGCATGCTGCTTCTACACGACTGTTAAAGAAACTTTCAGTTCGAGTTTTGTTGGACTGGGTGTAATACATTTAGGACATGTTTGGATTGGAAGTAATACACCAGGGGAGTAATAAAAGTCAAAGTAATGAAAAATAAGGTTAGTGAAAGTGGTTTATAAGGTAAATATAGTATTAGTATTATGATGAAAGGAGAACTAATACTCTCATTTGAAGGGTAATAGATACACACCACACCCCTAGGATAGTTATTACCACCATAATGAGGGTGATAATCAATCTCCCAATTTCTTTTTCTTCCTCATACAACCATTATAATATTTTCTTTTTTACCTCATCTCTTATCACCACTATTTACTTTCATTTTTCATTAATTTGACTTTTATCACCCCTTTAATCTATCTCTCTCAATCCAAGCATGGCCTTAGCATTAAATTTCCATCGTTCACAAAACCAACGACTTTATTTCATGGACCTTGTCCTCTCCTTCACAATGCAAAAGACCTAACTACCAATTTTATTGTTAAAAAGAAAGAATTTAAAAAAAATCAACAAAAGAAATGAACATGTATAAATTATGCGCAATGTCCAGTTAAAAAAGGCAAAATCATGGTTGAACGTTATATCATATACCCAAATCACCCATATGACTATGCAAGAACTTAGCATGAAATGATAGCCAAATGAAGTAGCAACTCTTTTGTGCTTAGCTTGGAAGATAATAAAAATATAAAACTAAATACTATTTACAAATTAAATTTAATGTTTTAAGGTAACAACTGATATAAACGAGATTTAATCCTAGGTCTTGGATAACACCCTCCAAGACTTTATTCAACTAAACTAATTGACATCCACACAATCTGATTGTTAAAAGATATACTTCCCACCATGAAAAGAAAGTGTAACAATTGCATAGTAATTATGCCTTTTTCTTTGAAAATAAAGATAGTAAACCCCTCTTAATTTATTTACATATTATAATGAATGTTCTTGTTTATCATATATCACCTAGTCACCTATGTAATGAGGATTATGTTATCTAAGCCCATATATATTGCCTCTATTTAGATTATTAGTCTCAATTGTAACAATGAAATTAAGCGGTAGATTATATATATGATCATTTGGAAAGCCTCTCTTTCAAATATATGAAATTATTGATAGAGGTTGCGAGTTATAAGACATGTAAATTTGGAGCATAGTATTCTAAATATAAGATTCCTACAAATTATCTTAACGCAAAGAAATATTTAAGGGTGAAGAATCCATACTAATTTTATCTTTCTTATAATAGCGTATCAAATCCAAGTTTAATGTTTTCAATATTTGGTGAGTGATCATAGAACAAAATGTATACCACCAGGCCTAAATCTCTTTACAAGAACTCCTCAGAAGCTATCTCATCGCTTCCGGAAGGTAGAAATTCTGGTTACTTGGTGCTTCAAGATGAAGAATCAACATCAACCTATTGTTTCGGTTTGTTCACGGGTTCTTTTGTCAAAGATCTGCCATTTCCACAAAACATGCTCCTTTCCATCCATTACCGTGTGTCTAATGGTAAAACCAGCTACACATCTAATGATGAAGTCTACTTGATTCCTGTCATCAACCAGCCTCTCTCTTTCAACCGATACTATGCCATCAAAGCAGATGGGAAGCAGAAAGGGTAACACACACTGCACGTACATAAAATTTATCTTGAAACTTGTAATGAGTGCAGGAAACTCTCACATATGTCTTATTTGATGACAGGAAAGCGTATGCAAACTCAAAAGAGGAAGACATGGAAACCTGCTGTTTCTGCATCCCTAGCGTTAAAGATGTAGCTCCAAGGCCTTTCGATCCAGACGACATATATCAGCAGTTTGAGTTCTCTGTTACAAAATCATGCCTCAATGACAGCCTGCTCTTGGCTAAATCTGTAGCACCTGATGGTTACCCTCCATGTTTTCTACGTAGAACAGGATGGACACTGGAAGCCAAGGCTCCAATGGGTTTCACCCTTGGAGAGGCTGGAGGTCTTTACTCTTCCCTTAGAGCTCGTTTCCCGGACTTTGATTTTTCATCGTCTCAAGAATGCTCAAAGCCTATGGTTGTTGGTAAGTGGTACTGCCCTTTTCTGTTCATCATAGAAGGGAAGGAGACGGATCCAATAAAAAATACCGTGTTCTATGAGATGACGCTTGAGCAACGATGGGAGCGAATACTTGCTGCTCAGAGGAGTGACAGCCAGGGAAAGGCAGTGAGAGTGGATGTGGTAGTTCCAACAGAAACTGTAAAAATTGCTGGTCAGGAAGCTGAGAAAGAAGAGAGAAACATTGAAAGAGGTGTGGTCTGGTTCAAGACTACAGATGGAAGAGCCACGAAAGATCGAGTGGGGCTCAGCTCATTGATTATGGAAAGAATGATGTTGGAAGAAGAAAGAGTAGGATGGGTTACAGAGAAAGATATGCGCTTCAGAGTGGTGAAAAATGAGGAATATGATGGAATAGGGGAGTGGAGAAATTTTTGTTGCTACATGCTGGTAGAAAGTTTTGTTCTGAAGAGGAATGATGGGAGCATTGTGCTAACATATGATTTCAGGCACACTCAGCAGATAAGAAGCAAATGGGACTGATTGAGTCCTGCAGTCTCTCAAGATATGTAAAATAAGTCTTCCTGAAGTCCTGCTATTCTGCATGTTCGTTTACAGTAGATTGTTGTCGCTCCAAATTTATTCATTTGTTTAAGAACTAGTTAGTGTTATTGAGATTAGTTAGAAGTCTGGCCGGGCGTTCAAGTGCTCGAACTTTCAGGCTTGCAGGCCATAAACGGGCATTGGGTCCAAGGAAGAGATTGTCCAAAATATCAGGCCGACTATTTTTTGAGCAGCTATAAATTAAACCATGATTGTCCCAGAAATAGGGGCAAGTAATAATATATCTTCCCGTTATATTATATACTTCTGTCCTTTCTATATAAAAATGAATGTTGTGTTGAACCAATCATTTATCTAGAATATGACAAGAAACCAGTAAAAGACTCCAAAATATTATTGTTATTTAGATAGATGCTTATAAGAGGGGTTGAATTGTAAGTATGGGAAAATTTTTAATTTTGGTGAAGAACAAGTAAAAAGGAACACTAGGAATTTTTATGTGGGAACTATGTGCCTATATCAAGAGAAAAACCACGACCCTACACCGAGATTTTCCATATTCCATTATATGAGCAATACCTAATACACTCTATTAAGATTTTCTCCCTCTCGTGTTCCAAGCTAAAGTATGAGCTCCCTTATCTCTTTGTCTTTTCTCTCACCCCTTAACTTTACTCTAAGTCACTATATTCTAACTCTTAGACTTCACTCAAAATCCAACAACTTACTCTCTCTTCCTACATTTTACAAGTTCCAATTTCATTTCGTAAAATTCAGAACTCCTACTCCACTTATACTTCACCCCTTCCCCCCTCCATGTAAGTGTACCATTATCATAATAGTTCTAAAGAGGAATGACGATAGAATTGTGCTAACACATGATTTTAGGCACACTCAATAGCTGGATAGGGCACCTTATGGAGAATGGGCATGATTACAACATGAGTTACTATCTAACAAATGGTATTTATTCAAATTGAGCTATTTTTATCCAAGGAATTACCCATTCTCAAACAAATAAGCAAGCATAATAGACAATTGATTAAATTTGTAATGTAATGTGTTATTTTCGGAGTAACCAAAAAAATAAAAGGGAGTAGACATGTCTATTAGGTAACCTATATATATCTACCTAACAAAAAAATAGTGCCTTCGAAATTTGGGTCCAAAATTTAAAATTTTAGTAGAAAAAAGTCTCATTTTCAAAAGAAAGTCACAAATACACCTTTACCCAAATTCTTCAAAAATCTTTAATCAAATTTCAAAAATAAATCAAAAAATTCTTTCAACTCTCATTCTTTGTAAAATCTTCTAGTCAATCACTCAAATATTATTAGTAAGAATAAAGAACTCATCCAATTTTATCATTTATTTTATTTTCCCCAACCCACCTAAAGATAGGTGCTTAATTTATTATAATACATTGCAAAATGGTAAAAACACTCCATTACTTTAAGTATTCATATGTGTCATTGATGATTATTTAGTTCATTCATTAAGGTTAGTTTGTAACTATCTTACTTCTAATAACTTATTTGCTTATAATGTTTTTTTGTCATGTTAAAAATTCGTTTTACTTCCTTTATTACTTTATTTTTCTTCTTTAATTTTTGCGCAAGTCTCAAAATAAACTTAAAACTTAAAAGTTTTTAATAATGTATTTTGTAAAAATTATAAAAATTTAATATTTAAAAATATATATTAAAACAAATTTAATAAAATCCTAAATAATTACATTTTTCATAATATACTCTACTTCATTATATTTTGATTAAGATATGAAACAATCTCTCAGACGAACGTGGGACAATCTTTGTAGACACCCCGCCACCGGTGTCCGCTGCTGGCTTAATATATATATATAAGAAGAGAGGGAGAGTGACAGCGCGTGTTGCCGGGATTTCCCACATTTGAAAAAGCAATTCCCTTACTTCAGTAAACCCTAGTGAAATCCAACGCAGCTTGTACTACCTTCTCCAGCTAAATCTATCCCAATTCTGGGGCGTTTTCTTTCGATTTCAAAATCCTATTCAAATTAATGTTGTTGTTGAAATAGGTGGGGGATAATCCATTTATAATACAGAGTTGTGTGTGAAAATCAGGGATGGAGAACTCAATCGATCTTGATCAAGATCAGCAGTGGCTTATCAGTTGTTTGAATGCGACACTTGATACTAACCACCAAGTCCGCTCCTTTGCTGAAGCCTCTCTCAGCCAAGCTTCCCTTCAACATGGTATGCGCTCGTCCGGGCTTTAATTGTTTTACTTTTAGTTCAAAATATGCTATCAATTTTAGATACTTGACTTGTGTATGTAAATTCTTCCTTGTACAGCTTTCTAAGGCAAATCGTTCGAGAGTGAGATATCTTACTCAAAACTTAGGATTTGGATGAAAACAGAAGCCTTTATCGAGTTTAGTATTTTGAAATTTTTGAACAAAATGTGGGACTAAACCCCTTTTCCTTGATATTAAACTCTTTTAGTGTTGTGAGGGTTGTTTTCAAGTCTATCAAGTGTGTCTGTTTTCAATGAACTTTAGATTGCTTTGTTATTTTTTTTTTATTTTTATTTTTAATGCGAAGTTATGAGTTGATTAGTTTCATATCAAATAATCATGGAATTGAAACTGTATTCATTTTAACCTCTTCGCAATCATAAAGCTAAAGGATCCTCTTTGGTCTTTGTAATTAATTGGGTTATGCTTGTAATTTAACTCTTCATTCGCCTTGTCTTACGTGGGAGATTTTTTAGATTCATCGGGGTATTAATTCTGTACAAGGTTTTGCTGTAAGTTTTGTATGGTGTGAAAGGGTAAGTGGTTTGGTTCCTAGGTAATGATGGGATTCGTCTTTGTTTGTTGTACGAAGCTCATTTACCAGTTACTGTACGAGGGGTTTATTTTTTAGAGAAAGGGTTATAGTTAGAGAAATATGTCTGAACCTTTTGAAGAGAAACTTTTCTTCTCATTATATATAGGATCAAGTACTGTTCATATATTGATCTACTAGTTTGATTTCTCTTTGAAAATTTTGCCACCTACCCCTTTGCACCTTCTCATTTTTAGTGCCTTCTCATGTAATTGCTGGCTTTCAATTAACATTACTTTTCAAACTTGTGTTTTAATCCATGTGCAATTCCTTACTGATGATCTCTGTACTGATTCTAGTTTATCAGATGTATCTTAGTTTTGAAACAGTGCTCTTGATGTAGAATTTTGAGTTTACTCAGTATGCTTGAAATTTGTCTCCTGACCATGTGCTTAGGATACAAACATCTTTGAAATTTATGTGAGGACTCTAAAGGTATATTTAGAACACTAGGAGTAAGCATGAAAGTTGTGGCATTGTCAAGCACTAGTGTCAATAATTCTCTCTTATGAGTGGCTGCTGATATAATGACTCCTTCTGTTGGAGTTGCGATGTATGTGCCTATCTATGTTAATTACATCAGCTTGGGAGGTCATTCGGCTCTTCAGTGAGTAGATTCTCTCAATGGGGTTAATATCTTGCAGGTGTATGGAAATTTTTCATCCCTGGCAGATTTTCATTAACATCTCTTGTAGTTAATTGTCTGGCATGCAAATGAGTTGATTGCATGTGGTCTCTCTCTTTTCTCCTTCCTTTTAATGCATGAATCATACTCTCCGATGCATGACTGTTCCCTATTTTGTAGGCTTTGGAAGTGCATTGGCCAAAGTTGCTGCAAACAGGGAATTGCCAATGGGACTGCGCCAAATATCCTTTTTTTTTTTTTTTATTGTTGACCTCCCTCCTACATGCTCATTTGTTCTGCTGCGAGTTTGTGACTTGTGATGTATGATATTGCTGATTTTAGTCTTTTTATTTAAATGATGTGGAACTTTATAGTTTAGTTATGTAGTTATTATATTGTTTATTTGTTCTTTTCAAAACTCACAATAAACAAATAATGAACCATTTACTTTGTTTCTTAATTTATTTTCTTTTCCTGACATACGTGTGGCCCCTATTAAATTATTTTGGAGACTTTTACATATTTTACCTAGCTGCAGTTCTCTTGAAGCAGTTCATAAAAAAACATTGGCATGAAGATGAGGATAACTTTGAGCACCCTCTAGTTGCAAGTGATGAGAAGGTGTCTCTCATTTTATAATCCCCATAACTGAAATTCTTTCCTGTTGTTTCTTTCAAAAGTAGTATGCTTGGTCACTGAAGACTTCCAATGTCTCCTGACTTTTCATACCCGTGATGGTCACTATGCAACTAATATTTGTCCTTGCCCTGAAATCACTATCTAAAGGGTTTATTTGTTTTTTTATTTATTTTATTTATTTGTTTATTTATTTTATTTTTTTTGTTTATTTATTTTATCTATTTATATTATGTACTCCCTCTGTTTCAGTTTATGGTTACACTCTGTTTTTTGGGATCAAAGTTTGAAACCTTAAACTGATTATTGCGACTAACACAAACATCAAAATATTGTCAAATGAAGTCTTGTTTGATTCTTCTCAATGAGTAATTTAAGAATTTAAAATTATTACTAAAATGGAAGTATATATATTGATGGTATAATGTGTGTATTGGAGACCTTGATTGCAAGTGTAACGACTTTGGTGCAACGGAGGGGGTATTTACTTTTTTCATTTTTAGACATGTTGCCTTGATTTGAATTTTCTTTTCTGCTGTGTGGCAACTGACAAGAATTGGCACAATGATAGAGAGAAACTAAAATGGTGTGGAGGGAGGCTACATCCATGATGTTCATGATGGATGATGTTGACTCTCACTCTGTTTTGCTTTCTTGGGAAACGAGGCCTACTTTGGGTGTATTTGGTAGGAGAATCAAGGAATCATGTAAAGGAATAATAGAGTCAAAGAAATATGATAGTGCATTTTCCCCTGGATGGTTGTATGGTGATGGGGAATTATTGAAGTGGCTGTAATAAAAATATATGAGAATGCGTTATCAGGTCTACTATGTTGACCATGGGGGAAATAGCGGAACTAATTGTTTTTGGAGATATGTTTTTGATGTGGGTGATGGAAAAGGAGGAAGGAACTCTGAAATTCAGAATAAGTATATTACTTGGACTGTTTTGTTATTTTGTGTCTATTTCCTACGTTTTATTTTTATTTTTTTTATTTTTAAGTTAAGTACATCATAGAATTTCAGTTTATTAAGATAAGACCACTACTATTTGAGTTTTAGTAGAATATTAGATTATTTTCTTATCTTTCAATTAGTACTTAATTACTACCCTTCGTCTCCTTGTGCTTTTTTCCCCCCTTAGAAATTTGTAAATAAATGTATTATGATTTAGATGTTTGTTCATTGTGCTTTGACTTGTTTGTTTGATTCTGCTAACCTTACTAAGCCTAAGTGGCAGTTTGCAATGACTGTGGGTGCCAAGTCTAAGTGGTTGGATTTGTTTGATTGATATATATTGTTCTTTCACTTTGCCTCCTTTCCCCCTCCCCCAGTTGAATGTTACTTGGAATTAAATATTCTGTTAGACAAGTTTTCATATTCTTTTTGGTCTATTCATTGGGTTTATCAATTGTAATATGCCTCTCCAGGAAGTTATACGTAGACTTCTCCTGTTGTGCTTGGATGATTCACACAAGAAAATCTGCACAGCAGTTAGCATGGCTGTTGCTTCCATTGCACACTATGACTGGCCGGAAGATTGGCCTGAATTATTGCCTTTTCTGATGAAATTGATCAATGATCAAACTAACATGAATGGAGGTAAGTTTTGGATTCTTGAAATTTTCTTGCACTTTGCATTAAAGAAATAAGTTCAATTTTTTTGACTGAAATCTATTCTGATGAACCTTAATGTATCTTGTTGGCAATACCTTCTTGTGCCCATTCTGTGTCAAGTTGAGTTCGGAAGTGTTGTGTCACGCTGCTTGCGCATTGAATGGTGAAAATAATGGAGTGTGATTACTATTGAAAATAATTTAAGTTGTAAACTTCTAAAAGTAGATTATTTTATTTGCTAGGTTGATACTTTTCTGCTTTAAGCTTTTGCTTTTGCAAAGCCCTTAGACACTCCCCTCAACTCTTGTTGGTTTAGTTATGCAGTTGTTCAGCTGCAATCTTGGTTTTTTTTAACCTTTTGGTCTATTTGTGGCATAGTTTCGTAGTGGGACAAGAAAAGTTTATTCCTCTTATAATTTCATGCAGTGCTAGGGGCATTGAGGTGCTTGGCTCTTCTATCTGGGGATATAGATGATAAAGCTGTACCATCTTTGGTGCCTATCTTGTTTCCTTGCTTGCTTTCAATTGTCTCATCCCCTCAGGTTTGAAGAATTCAGTTTTACCTTGTCTTATTTCTAATTATTTGTGTTCTTTATAATTTTGAATTTATTTACCTCATGCCTAAGTGAACTGGATCCTCAATGTCCTAAGTGGAACCACTGCATCTAAAGTTTATCTGTATGTACGGACATATTGTGTTCGATTGACATAATAACATTATGGTTAAGTTTAGTACTGGCAGACATCTATTGGCAATTTATTTATTTTTAGAATTCTCTTTGTGATTTTTCCAACAATTAAGTGGATAAATATTGACTACTTCATTATCACAGCTTTACTCAATTTATTAAATCTGTCTACCCATTCTTCGGGCCTCGGGAGTTAGTTGAAGTCTTTAGGGTTTAATTTGATGACTACATTTTTTTAGTATATATTCTTCTATTCTAATGGTCTTTGTGTCACTGGCAGAAAGGCTGAGTGTTTAACCACAATACCTTCATAAGTTATTTCTCTCCTTTTTCATTTATATTAAATACTATTCATAACACAGTACGGTGGTTTAATCTATGTACAAGAAGAAGGCTTAAGAATTCATCATGCCTTCATACTATAAGTGTCCACAAAATGGAAGGCAAGTACATCTTCCCATGTTTCCACTTTAATTATAAATAATACAGAAATTTATAGGATTGATTCCTAGGGGGCTAGGAGATGCCATCCATACACAAAAGGAGGATGAAATAGCACTTGCCCTCTAGCTTTTATGTACACAAAACCTAAAAAGGAACTTGTGACCTAGACAACGGGAAGCTTTTCCCTCAAATATCTATTGATTTCTTTCTCATCCAGTTTAATCATAGAACCAAATTACTCCATGTGAATAAGCATGAATACCTTAGTTTTACTCTAGTGGATAATCTAGAGAGTGGTTTTGTTTAGCGATGATCTAGAAATAGTTTCTAAGACGCTGGATGGTTGTGAGAGTTATTTCTCTTGGGGTTGTATCACTTTACTTGTTTTATTTTTCTGAGTAATGCTAGCTTGTCTTGATTGCAGCTAAAATCGGTGGGTGTTACTCGGGTATATTTTCTGGTGTGACATGAGGGAAAAGAAGCAAGAAGTTGAACTACTACACTAATCTAAAAAAGAGAGGGTTGGGTATTAGGAATTGGGAGTTCAAAAATGAAAATCCGTGAATTTGAGTCTGAACTCTGAAGCGTGATTACTTGCATAGATGACAATAATCAAACTAGCTTTGATCTCTTGGTGACAAAGAGAATCATATCATAAAAGCAGTTTTCCTGACAAAGAAATAATTTTGGACACTATATTTGATAGACCTAAGCCCTCTTTGTCGTCAGTCCTTCACTCTATATCTAACACATATGAGCAATGTCTCCCCTGCTCCCCCAACCCAGTATGGAAAATACTTCATCATTCTCTCAAACTCTTTGGCAAAACTCTACAGACCCTGAATGGAAGAAGTGATACCAGAGATACTAAACAAAAATGACTATGCAAATGAACTTAAAAAGTGAACCTCCCTAGACTTCCCTAAGAGGAACTACAAGGTACTTAGGTAGGAGAAGGAAGACACACACACTGTAAATCATAAAAGGAAAAATATCTCAAACTTTATTTTTTTATGAGGTAGAATATTTTTGAGTATTTGGAGATCATTATAAAAGAACAAGATGATGTTTTGCAAATTGTAAATAAGTAACTGAAACTCTTTCAGTACCTTCTATGAAGCTCTGACTATAGCCATAGAGGAAACACAAATGACAGGACTTATTATCACAGTGAAAAGAAAATGGGTCTGTAAAGGACTGGATGGGGGTATTAGATGAAGTAATTTTACTAGGTTGATTTCCACTTGCTACAGGAACTTAGATTAAATCTGCAAGTTTTTATTTGAACCTCTCTCTCATCAAAACTTGATGTGATCTACTCTATAAAGGTGCACAAAGAGGAAGACTTGAAAAGAATTCTCTTTCTGGTTGTGATGAGAGATTTATGTCCCTTCCACAAAAGATCAAAAGTAATTTTCTTTTTCTTTTCATGAATTTGTTATGAGGGTAGTTCTAGATATGATGTTGACAACTCTTCTTCCTGGATTTTGTAATGCATCAAGTATTAGGAGAAGGGGGGCACTTAAGGTAATGCCAAGAATTATTGAGCGAGCTTGGGGAAGGGGGTAAAAATTATCTATATGAAAGGGGGGAGTTAGGTAGAAGAAGCATGTTGAATGATGATAATTGTTAGATTTCAGCTTTAACTTAGCTATTGGGAGTGTACAAGCCATTGGAATGTTTGTGTTTTTGCTTACATTATCCTCTTTTATATTGGTAACTACTGCCTCCTTCCCCAAGCTAACTCTATAATATTGGCATTACCTTAAGTGCCCCCATCCCCTATTACTTGATGCATTACTGATTTCTAGTGTTTTGCAGTTAATTTTTGTAGTCAGGTGGAATTAGTAGTTCAAACAGATAAATGAGCTGCATCTGTGAAATGTTAAGACATTATGTTATCAAGCATTTGTTCATGTTTCAAACTGATGGTGGTTCACTTATATTTACCTTGTTTAGATCTATGAGACATCTATGCGTATGAAAGCTTTCTCAATAGTCTACTGCTGTACATCCATGCTGGGTACCATGAGTGGAGCCTACAAGGTATTAATTTATGTTTCTGAGTAATTAAAACTAGTTTTGGTTCTATTGATTCTTGTTAATGTTCATGGAATGAGATATATAATGACTTCCCCTTCAGGCTGAGACCAGTCATCTGATGTCTCCAATGCTAAAGTCATGGATGGAGCAGTTTTCAGCTGTATTAAGTCATCCAGTACTACCCGAAGATCCTGATGACTGGAGCATAAGAATGGAGGTTTATTTTGACAAATGATATTATTTTTTCTTTTCTTTTCTCTTCAGTGTGTGTTAGTGTGTATGTTCATGTTCTCTTGCATGTGTGTGCGGTGATCGCGGGTGGGGCTTGGGTGACGGTCATATTCTAGGGAAACTACCAAACCTGAACTCCTGAATTATTTACTGTTATTCTAATAATATTATTCGCCTTTATTCTTCTTCAACTGTCAGGTTTTGAAGTGCTTGAATCAATTTGTTCAAAATTTTCCGAGTGCTACGGAAAAAGAGTTCTTGTGTGAGTCATTATATGATTCTTGCTATCTGGATAACAATTTGTGACTTACCACATTTTCATCAATTTTATCTTTCTTTTATGAAGATTTTCAACTTTCTATGTGTCTTGTATTGCAGCTATTGTAGCACCTCTGTGGCAAACATTTGTTACAACTTTAAAAGTATATGAGCTGTCATCAATTGAGGGTACTCAAGATTCCTTTGAAGGACGATATGACTCAGATGGAGCAGAGAAAAGTTTAGAGTCCTTTGTCATACAGGTATGGCATATATACCAGCTTTTCCCTTTTGGCGCCCTGCTATTGAAATGGACTTATATAAGGCTAAGGAAACCTGAAGAGAAAAGAGACCAGAATATGAAGGAGATTTTTTTAAACTTTTTAGTCAGCTGACATGCAAAAGACATATTACTCACAGAATTCACATCACATTTTTTAAAGCTTATTGACATAATTTTTAACTGTAATACTAATTGCAATGAGACACATATCTTATTTTAATATGCCGAAGCTCAAACAGTAGAAAGATGTGATACTTGAGAGGGTCCAGCCCTTCTAATTCCTAGAACAAAAATATGTCTTATGTCTTCTGCACTAGAAGTTCTATTGTTCTAGTCAGAGAAATTGTAGGGTACCAACATTGTGTGATCAATATGAACCTTGAGAGTGAACAATTGAGCTCACCCTTTCCAAGAGTTTGTGGTTGGAGGGGCTTGACGCCATTAACTCTAGAGTCCAGCCTGCTAACTCCTACTAAACTAAAACATCTTACCCTGATTGTTAAGGAAAATAAAAGGAAGATAATCATGAGATAGCTGAGTTTATCATGAGTGCATATGCATGGGTTATAAGAAATCCAAGTTTATTTGGATTTCTGGTACAAAACAGCACAGGGCCTCCAGAACTCCCAGAACATCTGTAACAATTTTAAGCTTGGATCCTGGTTAGATGGAGAATGAATCTCATGAAATCTCAAAATATGAAAGTTGTACCTTTCTCGTTTAGTAACTTGGAACCTCAATGCAACTTTGTATGACAAAGTAACTCCTGAAATACTTAAGTTTGTCAAACTTCCCAAAATTAGCAGTTAGGCTTGATTTGTTGCATTGATCCCAATTATGTATGTGTGCATAACAGCATAAGCATCAATATTCTTTAAATAAAAACAAGTTACAAAATACGCTCAGCATAAAGGGGTAAATATATGACTAGAAATGTGCACCTCAAGTAGTCTTTGTAGTAATTCATTACTTCATCGGTTCTCTAAAGGTAGCAAAATTTTGGATTTTAGGAAGTTTCATATTAGATGCAACATTACCTTTCTTTTTGGTTGTTTCTCTCTTCTTATCACATTGCCTTCATTTTACCTATATCTTTCTCCCTCCTACATTTGTCTCCTTCATTCACATGCCCCCCTCCTCCCTCCCATGTTGCATCCTTTAAAATGAAGGATGTTTTTTTAGTGACAAGGACTGTGTACATATGTTATCTGTCCAGGACTCCAGACCCTGTCACCGTATTGCTGTGCCTTTTACTGGGTTGTTGCTATAAAATAAGTCTTTTATATTTTCTTAGCAGCTTTATGAAGTAAAAAAGAGTTAGGCTCCAATATGCTACTTTCCAAGCAGTAATTGGTTCTCATTTGAACATTTTAACATAATTTTTTATTGTTTTATATTGTACAAATGCGCAACTATTGTTTCATCAAGTAGAGTTGCATGTATGCTTGTACAACAGTATGCTATCTTCTTTTGTATATGCTTCTGTAAAGGTCAATATTTAACTAAAACATAAACGTTTTGCAGTTATTTGAATTCTTGCTAACAGTTGTTGGCAGTTCAAGATTTGTTAAGGTATAACAGCAATCAAACTTTGAATTCTGCTTTGTTACTTTATTATTTGACTTTTTATGCTGTATACAGCTCATAAATGGCCTTCATTTTCTCTATTCAGCTAGTTGCAAATAACATGCAAGAGCTGGTTTACTATACATTTGGATTTATGCAGATCACGGAACAACAGGTTCCCCACTTTTCCTTTTGTTTTTTTTTTTTATGTCTTTTTGGCAATGTTCGAAATTCAGGATATCCTAATGTTATCTCCCCTTTTGACGTTGATAAATTATTTTCTTATCACTATGTGATTGTTTGATCAGTTTTCCTTGCACATGTTTTGACAGCAGATTGTATACCTATAAATTGGGTAAATGAGACGAGCTGTATTATGATTCTTGTGGCTACTAGAACTTTTATTTATTTTTTAATTTGACTATAATGTAGATGCTTGCCTGGTCTCTGGATGCAAATCAATATATCTCTGATGAGGATGACAATATGTACAACAGCCGTGTTTCTGGTATGCAAAAGTTGAAGTGAGAACTTGGTATATCAGTTGTGACTGCTTATTCAAGGATTTTGATACCACATTTTACTTCTCTGACTTCTGATTTTGGAATGGCAAATATTTTATATTTAGATTTTATTATCTTCTGTTGTAGACTGTTAATATTGCAATTTTTTAATATATGTGGCCGTGCTATCACTGTAGCTTCATGTTGTGAGTTGCTCATGCAATATATTTTAAATTTCTTCCATTTAAATCATATCTCTAGGTGAGCATAGTGAATTTTCCTTTATCTGTAAACGATCGTATGATAACCCTCTAGCTGCTCCCTTTTGGGTTATTTTCGCAATTGTAGCAGGTCTCTGAGGTTAAAAGTAATTTCTATAGGATGACAGTTAGACCAGCTCAATTATCACAATGCTGGATAGCATTAAATCACGAGATTCATGACTTTGTTTGATCCGTCCATCCTTCACTGCACAGGGGACCCTCCCTTTCCTTACAAAATCATATCTCTAGGTGAGCATAGTGAATTTTCCTGTCTCTGTAGACGATTGTATGATAACCCTCTAGCTGCTCCCTTTTGGGTTATTTTGAAATTGTAGCAGGTCTCTGAGGTCAAAAGTAATTTCTCTAGGATGACAGTTAGACCAGCTCAATTAACACAATGCTGGATAACATAAAATCATGAGATTCATGACTTAGTTTGATCCGTACTTCCTTTACTACATAAGGGACCCTCCCTTTCCTTACAAAATAGTTGTTTAGTAAATTAAAATCGGTTGTTTTTATAGGTGTAATTGTGAATATTTTGATGTTCTTATTCTCAGGTGTCCTCCTATTAGAAGAGATCATCAGTTCATGTGGGGAAAATGGACTTTTTGCTGTGGTAGATGCTGCAAGGAGGCGATTCATGGAGTCACAGAAGCAGAAGGCTAATGGATTTGAACTTTGGTGGAGGGTAAGGGCTACAATATTTGATGCTGCCTTATTTGTTTGCCACCTTGTTGATCAGATAGTGTTTTGATGAAGTTTTTATATGATTCTGTCTATTTTACTCTGAACGCTCCTTTATTTTGTTTCTCTCTTTTTTTTCCTTTTATCTTGTAAGGGGGAGGGGAGTAGGGGATAAAAAGAGGATTTGAAGTCTACCCTTGTCTTTAAGGTGTTTGATGTGATAAACTACTAAGCTGTGCATTTCCTGAAATGGTTTGTGTTAGCTCTATTTGAACATTAATTAAGGCTGTTTGGATGGTGCACTCTATTTACTGTGGCGTTCCTTGAAATATTCAACTGTATCCATCAAATAGGGCCCATAAGGGGCTACGTTCCTTTGATACTATGTGGAAACCGACCTTCATTTTGTTTCAGATCTAGGGTCTAAATAAAACAGCCTATGATTGTCGCCGGGATAAGTCTGTGAACTTAGTTATCACCCTCTTTACTCCATCTGAATTGGGATAGTTACTGATGACCTTGGGTGTAATGTTGTTTATGCATGTATTTGTATGACCTTTTGATATGATATGATTTTTTGATACCTGCTAAGTGAGGTCAGTCTGATGATTCTGATCTTCTGGAAATGGAACTGCATGCTATAATAAGATGGCTTGAAAAGGGCGGACTGCCTTACCATAACACTTATTCTATATTTGTAACTGATAATAAACTGGTGTCCTGTTAGGTTACAAGTCTTAAAATAAAGGATTCTTGAACAGAGTGGAGGATACATAATTTACTTTTCCTATTTTAGGATGGATTGTTGAGGCTGAAAGACTGTGATACTGTGCTCTGTAAGGGGATATTTCATTGATGAATAGGTGGCTAGGAGCTGTTGTCAAAGCTTGAAAACAAAATGTTTTCAGTTTGTCACTGTTGAGGAGATGGCAGCCATAAAAAATGATTACATGGCTAAATTAGACTCTTACACTTTTGGACAAAAGATTTGGTGGCTAAAATAGACTCTTGATTTTTGTATGCTCTCCAAAGGACAAAATTTAACCTGCATTTAGTTCTATGTTTTTCCTTTCTAAAGAGTATTGAATTTATTTGGAAGAGAGTGCGAGACAGTAAGAAGTTAGAATAAACTCTACACTGGTGATGACCTGTGGATTAAAAAAAAGGTTGTATCCAATGCACAAGGCTCATGCTACAGCAGGGTCTGGGGAAGGTCCTACTGTACTCAACCTTACCCTTATTCTCATAAAGAGGTTGTTTCTTCGATGACCTATAGATTAAGAAATGAAATAAAATGCTGATCTTGACATGTATGCATTAATGTGGTTTAAGTGAGGGAATTTGACCTCCTCCCCTAATTAAAATTGATATCTTGGTAGTTTCTTGGAGTTGGCCTCATTTTTTAGTTTATACATTATTTTGTAGTTCCTTGTAAATATGAAATGTGGGTTTGAGTGATAGGATACTTGTGAATTTGTGAACTGATACAAAAGGTTTGCAGTTTTGACAGAATGGGGCCTAAGTTTAGTGCTATTATGAAAGTTGATGGTATTTCTTGTTGATTGCTTTAGGTGGTAAATCTTACTTCTTTATTATGGCTTTTGCCAGATAAGAGAGGCTGTTATTTATGCTTTGGCATCATTATCAGATCAACTACAAGAAGCAGAGGTTTGAGCAGCCTTGAGTTCTCTGTTCAGTTGAATATTAATTCTTCCAGAAATTTTTATCCGAAGTATGCAAATGTCTATACGAGGTTCCTTAATTTGATTTCTCTTTCAAATAGATTTGTGGTCCTGACGGATTTGATTTGAAGAAATTTTTAGAGCAAATGATCATGGAAGATATTGGAGCTGGTACGTAAGTTTGTTTGGCTTTTGAGTTTGTCAATTCTTTCAATTGATGAAATTTGGCTTATCACTTCTTTTTGGATAGGGGTTCATGAATGCCCTTTTCTACACGCCCGTGCGTTCTCATCGGTTCCCAAGTTCTCATCTATGGTAACGATGGCTTTTTGTTTCTCTCATTTTTTTCTATATTGAAAGGTCTTCTGTTCAATTGTATCTTATGAATAACCTTCTCTGCAGTTGAGCCCTGGGGTGGTTGAGCATTTTCTTTTTGCTTCCCTCAGAGCCATCAGCATGGATGTGTAAGTATATGTTTTCTACTTTAATTGCATTGGGTACAGGTTCTATGATAGTCTGTCACTGATTAAGGAAGGGATCTAATATGTTATCTATACAGGCCGCCACCTGTTAAAGTTGGTTCCTGTCGAGTGCTTTCCCAACTTTTATCTGAAGTAAACAAAGAAGCTCTTCAACCTCAGATATTGCAGCTATTTTCGTCACTTATTGATCTACTTAATCAAGTACTGTATTTTGCGGTTATCACTTTCATTGTTTTCTATATCTTCTTGATGCTCTAGCTTACAGTTCTTTATGTCTACAGGCATCTGAAGAAAGTTTGCACCTTGTACTTGAAACATTGCAAGCAGCTATAAAGTCAGGTAGTTTGATGTAATATATTTGGTTTCTCTTTATGTTTGAATTAAGTAAAGTTTGAACAGGAGCTTATTAATCTTCGATTAATTTTTTTTGTGGTCCAGAATTTGTTTTTTTTTTTTTTTTTGATAACCAAATACTTGATTTATTATTTTGTAGGTCATGAGGCATCTTTATCAGTGGAGCCGGTTATCTCCCCCATAATTCTTAATACATGGGTCTCTCATGTTTCTGATCCTTTTATTAGTATTGATGCCATTGAAGTTCTGGAGGTAACATTTTTTCTTCCTCAGTTTGTGCCTGTTTCTGTTTGTAGGATCAATTGGAATTGAATGACTACAATAGAAAGAAAAAAAAAGAAGTTTCTTAATGGCAAAGATGACAATGGACATATCTTGATTTTTAAAATGGCACAGGCTATAAGTATCCTTGTTCTTTGCGTGGATCTGATCTTTCTCGTTTTACTAAGGCCCCTCTTCAAAGATTGGAAAGGCAAGTAGGCCCAAAGATCATAGATCAGGCTGGTCTAAGTTAATGAAAGTTTGTAAAAAGTAAATGTAGTAATAAGGAACTAAGAGTCTAAGAAGGGAATTTCAGAAGTGGTTGCATTAGCTGTAATGGTCATGTTGTCGCGGAAGTCATTTGTAACAGATGAATTGATTAACAGGGCTTAATCTCAATTTCATTTATTTCTTTGTTTTAGAAGTATCCTTTCAACATGATGTGACCAAACCTTACATAATACAGTGGTTTCTATGCTCGGCGAATGTATAATTATGTAAAGTACTATGTTTCACTAACTACATTATGAATTAATAAGATATTTTGGCCAAATCTGACAAATGAATGTATATTACAAAATAAAAGTTCTAATGAATCAAGAACATAAAATCCATTTGAGTTTATTATTTTGCCTGGGAAAGTTAGAGAACTCTTACATACCTCTTATGCATGGAAATGCTCTCTAACATCCACATCCAATTCAAATTTGAAACGTTTAGAAGCTTCAATTATTTTAATCCCTTCAGAATTGAATGTCTCCAATTAGAGTAGCCAATCTCATATGGCCTGAAACTTTAGGAAACATTGATTATAGAAAAACTTAGCTCCTTTTTTCTACCTATCTTGTGTATGTTGCCCTGTTAAAGCTTCAGCTATTTTACTCTCTTTCAAAGTTTCTTTTTTTAAACAGTTGACTAAACAGGTAAAATTACAGAGCATCATATCACCCATTTTTCCTAGTCCATTGGGTAAAGTTATAGTTGAGAGCTACAGTGTGTAGGTCCCCCCAGAACCTTAATTAGTTGCAATGGCTATGTGTTCTAGTTCTTGAATGAGACCTGTTTCTACCGTACCTCTGATGAACACAAACTGTCCATTAAGTCCATTGACTCACCGTAAAAGTTGATTGTTTGACAGGCCACATAGGATTTCACTGCTTATAACTTAACTAGCCTCTTTATCAATAGAGAACATCAAAGTCTTGTAAGATCCTGATTAGTAGACAAGTGAACAGAAAATTATCTCCCTAGATTATTGTAGGCTAGGTGCTTAACATGTATTGGACTTCTTCCTTTGTAGAAATATTTCCTGCTTCAGTTCCCCTTTCTTCAATTTGTAATGGCTTACCTCAGTTGTCCAAGCCACTGATTGGTCTGAGTATGCGAAAAAGTGGCTGTCAACAGACATGAGCACTAAATTATCTAAACCCACAAGGCTTATAATTAACTGAAATAGACCAATGTGTTGAAATTATATCACGGTTTGAGTTTCTCGACTTTTTCTTAATGATGTTCACGTGGTGACATGGAGTAGTTGGTCCATGTGTAGAAGCTATATCCTTTATTTTTGTGTAAAGAGCACATCTTATGAATCTGTCCTATTTAAGAGTTTGAAGATATTTTGATGTAACAGAATGAACACCTATCTTGCTGTACAAACTCATGTCATTTGTTTTTTGGTGACATAAAAAATGCTGACTGATCTTTTGGTGAGAAATCTAACCTAGCTCATAGTGTTGGCTGTTATGGCGGGTCTTCACTGGGGAAAAGGATGGCTTTGGGTTTAAAATTTTAAGCATTTTGTTGAACTATTCACTTTTCTTGAATATTAAACCTTTCTATTCTCATCAGGCAATTAAAAATGCTCCAGGTTGCATCCAACCAGTAGTTTCTCGTGTACTGCCCTATATTGGACCAATTCTTAGTCAGGTATGTCTTGGATCCTCAAGCCTTGATAGTGCTCAAACCAGCTCAGAAAGATCAATTTATTGTGTTTGCTATGTATGTTAGCCTAAACAACAGCCTGATGGATTAGTCGCGGGATCACTGGATTTGGTGACTATGCTTTTGAAGGTGACTTGTGTGATTCTTGATAAGAGCCTAATGATCTTTTCTTCTTTCTTTAGCACACTAAAGTCACCTTATGTCCCTCGTTTTTTACAGAATGCTCCTGGTCCTGTTGTCAAAGCATTATATGACGTTTGTTTTAACCCTATAATACAAATAGTACTTCAGAGCGATGACCATAGTGAGATGCAGGTAAGAGTGTAAGACATAGTAGGATGAATCTCATTTTTGACATCTGTAATTTGCATAATATTATCTCTCCCGTTTCACCAGAATGCTACAGAGTGCTTATCTGCTTTTGTATGCGGGGGAAAGAATGAACTCCTTGATTGGGGTGGAGATCCTGGATTTACGATGAGAAGTCTGCTAGATGCTCTTTCAAGGTGCTTGATGTCCTTTTCCAATGGTTGAATGCTTTTCATTTTGAAAAAACCTTCCTTTCTGATTCCATTCATAATTTTCTTTCTTAATAAGATCCTTAGGGATTATTGATTGATGGTTAGATACTAATATCTATTATATTTATGCATGGAGAGTTGTTCCTTTGAAGCACATTATCTGTTAAGAGAACTAGCTTGGGGGACATGCATGCTGCTATGTGCTGTCTTTTCTACAATTTTTTAGGTTGGAATTATTATCTCCTATTAGGCAGTGGGTACATTACTACGTTATTCATACCCAGAAGGCTTATTCATTTTCCAGCTAGCTATAGTCCAAATGGGTGCATTGATGTCTTAGCAATTATTTTCACTTAGGGATTCAACATTGAACTTGCATGGAGGAAATTGTTTTACGTAGGATAGAATTTTCTTATATTATCTTAAATTAGTCTGAATTTTTTCTATTAACTTCTTTTTTACTTATCATAAAGTAGATTGACTTGCTCTCCAGTCTAGCTCCACGTGAAGGCCATAAAATTTTAAATTGGATGATTTTTTTGGTCTCTCATTGCAGAGACCAAATTTCCCTGACTTCAACTATTCAGTGTGAACCCCACCTCAGTTTGGGGTTCTGAGAGGATTTGTATGTATGTAGTCTTGCCTGTGATCTGTGTAAACTTGGAAGAGACTGTATTCTTAATGACTGAGAAAAATTCCTCCCAAAAAGAAATAAAATGTAAGCAAGTATTTCTTAGCATAGAGAGAAAGGATATTGCCTACAGTAAACTCTTGTGGAAAGACCACATGATTATTTGATACTGATAGCTATTGAATTATGCTTAAAATTTACTTCGTCAAATCCCTCCTGCCAGAAAAAGGATGCATATAAGGTACAGAAACAGAAAAGGCTAATGCAGTTATCTTTCCTAAAAAGAAATAAAAAAAAGCTACTGCAGCGACGAGAAGAAACAAAATCGTAAATTATTATAATAATAATTGAAAAGAAGGAACGGAACCAATCCGTAAATTAATATAGTACTTACTAAGTAATTGTTAGATTATCTAAACCTTTAATACAAATGGAATCATGACTACTAAAGTCTGTCCTTGCATTATGTTCCCTCTTTTATGATTGTCCTATTAAAAGTTTAAGTGTCCCTTTTGGATGAAGAGTATAATATTAGGAATTGAGGCAGTGTGTCAGTTTGCTGAACATGTTACATACTAGTTTGGTTGATATGGGAAGTAAATTCTCAAAGGAATTTGTGTTTCATGGGAATTGAATTCCCACATCAAATTCATACATGGGAAGTTTAGGAATTTTCCTGAACTTGTTTGCTTGACATGTAGGAATTTACAAATAATTCCAATTACTAAGGGGGAAGTGGGTAATTAAATTCCCATGTTTTGTGGGATATCTCAAGTCACATGGAATTTGTAATTCTCACTTTTTCACGTTTTATTGTCAACCAAATAATTTCCCCATCTCCGAATTCCCATTTTTGGTCAAGCAAACAAGCACCAAAGTACAATCCCTTTTTCCATCCATGAACAATCCGTTCCCCTGATGTCTTTTTCTATCTTAGTTGTTCTACTAGAGGCCTTTTTTTCCGATATATTACAAAGACACAAAATTGTGTCTTTGATAAATCATCTATTTCACTGTTAAGATTTGTTGTAATGACTGTGAAGGTTTTGAGAAACTGAGAGTCAGAAATTTTCTTTATCTGTTGTTCTCTCTTGAGAAGCCTCTTTGTTTTCATATAGGTAATTAATCACATGTTATTTTATCAAATTCAATCCCACCCTGGCTGAAAACCAACTCGGTAGATGCTATAGTATTATGTGTTTTGTGGGCTATTATTCACTGTTTGTTTTGTTGGCTTCTGTTCTACAGAACAACACTCGTCACACACTATCCAAGTAAATGTTTTGCTATTGAAATGTGGTGATAGTGACTATAGTATTGATAATGACACTAATCTGAACATTTATTTTGACTACTGGACGTACTGGTTTGTGAAAATATGTTGCAATTGCTTTTAAACTATGTGCATTTTTCATTTGTTCTTATGACTCAGGTGTATATGATAATTTGATTTATGTTTGTAGAATAGATATCTGCTTGTGGAGCTGTTTTTTTTTTAGTATTTGATGGTCCCTGTATTTGTTGGATTATTCATGCAGGCTCCTGGACCCCGATCTGGAAAGCTCAGGATCTTTTTTCGTCGGGAATTACATTTTGCAACTTATTTTGAATCTTCCTTCACAAATGGGGCAGCATATTCAAGATCTGGTCTCTGCACTTGTCAGGCGTATGCAATCTTGTGAAATAGCTGGACTCAAAAACTCATTGCTACTTGTCTTTGCTAGATTGGTATTTCTCTGAGCTTTCTTCCAGATTCCTTCAACTAGAAAATGCAAATCCATCTCCATTTTGTTCTCATTATAAAGCTAAGTTCCTAGCTTCAGATTATGTTGTTCATGTTTTCAACGTGAATGACTGCCTTTTCTGTGGCATGAAATAAATGCCGTATTCACTGTTAATTCTTCTTTTATTTGCAATAATTTGTTGTTCAGGCTGATGATTGTTTTGAAAATCAGCGAGTGGCAAGTTTTGAACCATAATGAGATTATGATCATGTCTCCTTTTTTACTCTAGTTTACACTTAGTGGCATGTATTAAGTGATCTGTTAACAATTTTTTTCTATTGTGTAATATAATATGTACTCTTGCCTTCCTACAAATCTTCACTGAAGTGTAGTAGCAGCAACCAAAGCAGAAAATTTGTCCCCAAAAGTAAATGGGAAGCGCAACATTGAGGACTTCCTATGAATCATATTGTGCAAATATTGTGGGTTTTGATTGTTTGTTATCTAGGCTGTTCTTAATGTGGTTAGATGAGTGTATGGATTTAGCTTTTTCATTCTAGGTTTTTGTTGCAAAAACTTTTTCATGTATATCCGAGTGAAAATTCCTAAGTACAGAAGAAATTACCTTCTATTGAAAAATGTCCTATTTCTATGCTCAGGTTCATTTAAGCGTTCCAAATGTTGGCCAATTCATTGATTTGTTGGTATCCATACCCAGGGAAGGTGACAGGAACTCATTTGCTTATGTAATGTCTGAATGGGTCAAGCAGCAAGGTGAGTATCCTGAGTAAAAATCATTGAAGCATGTATTTTCTTTTGAGCTGACAGAAGTGTATGTATAACAATTACTCCTAAGTTTTTCAGGATTCTATAAACTGCATTATATCGTTGTCGTATTGAGTGATAACACGAAATATTACTCAAGATCTATTATCCTGAGTCTTATCCCTGGATAGGATTTTTATAGGATACTTTGTGATTTATATGTCAGTTGTGACATGACTAACCTTAAAGAAATTTGCATCCTCATAGTGTCTGGTAACATTGTTGAGTGTTCTACAAGCTCCAGAAATCATTGAAATGCTGTTGCTTACATCAAAATTTTGATAATAAAGAGCAAAGCTGTTGGAGTATTTTTTTTTTTATTAGGGGTGTAGTAGTTTATTACATGTTCTGCAAATAGACGGGTTAATTTTCTACGTTTCAGAGTCTTTATTGGCCATTTTGGCTGCATCAAATAACACAGGATTAGATGGTAGTTCTGACTTTCCCCTCTCATGCTACGGGCCTGTCTCCATCTTGGAGAAGGATTCAGTGCCTTTGAAAACCACCCTGACATCATGGGACAAGGCAATTGATATACCTGATTGACTCTTTGGAATTACAGAGTATATTTTTACGACCCCCCTATGGTGATTTATCTGCTTAATCTTAATCTGGGTAGTTAATGTGCTGGCACATCTTTCAGTCTCTGTACTTTTGTGAATAGCTGTTTTGCTGCCCATCTGTATTACTATGATTCTTTGGTTTGCCAAAACTTCCTGTTCCTGGAAACCTGGGGTGTACAGTTAACAGTCTAAATTACTTGGTTATGGTTATTGATTGCTATTTTGAAGCTGTGTTTCCATTAATTTGAACTTTTTATAGGCGAGGTACAGGGATCATACCAAATTAAAGTGACTACCACTGCTTTGGCTATTTTGCTGTCTACCAGCCATATTGAATTGGCGAAAAACTTTGTTCAAGGTCATTTGATTCAGGTTTGAATTCTTATCCTGGACTCTTTAACAGAATTACCATATGTAAGAGCTGATTGTCTCTCTTGTGAAGAACACTGCTGGAATTACAACGCGTTCAAAAGCTAAGTCAGTTCCAGAACAGTGGACTGTGATGCCTCTTAATGCAAAGGTGATACTTCTCCCTGTTATAGTGTTTTTTACACTATTCCCTTTATTTCTGTAATTAATTGTCACATTTTGTTAACCAAGATTTTGTTAAAACACGGGTTGACCAAGATTTCACTAAAATACTCTTCTACTCTGTCTACCCAATTTTAGGGTACCTCAAATACTTCAGTCATTTTCTTTTTGGGATTGGAACCACTGTCTCCACTCACTTATACCTTTTCCTTCTCAATACAAAATTATCTGCAATCTCCATTCACATCTACTTTTTCCCTCCCTCAATTAAAAATTACCACCCGTTATCTTCTATCATAACTTACTCTTCTCGTATTAATATGAAATGAGACACTGTCTCCAATCACATTTAACTTATTATTACTTTTTTTTTTGCAAATCGTTTTTACATTTCTGTCTCAAAATAAATTTATGTTTATATCTCTTTGTCTCAATATAAAATTATGTGCTTACAATAAATGGTTAAAGTTTTGGGAATGGAGGGAGTATAATAGTTGTTTCCATCCCATTCTCTCAACTTGTTCATTTAAGTGGGTACACAATTGGAAAGTTAAACATTATCTGATTCTATTCCAACGCATGTGGCAAATTTTTCCAGACATGCCAATTAGATTTACATGACTATTAAGTCAGCAATCAGGAGTCAGGACAGAGGACCTATTTAGCACTTTGCAGTTTTTAACTGTGAATTCATATATGTTGGTAACACTAAGGCTTTGTTATTTTCATCTTAAAAATCTAATAAAAATATGTTCATTTAAATTCCAACAAGGTCAGGTAAGAGCCACAATAAGGTCAGAAAAAATGAGTTCAGATTAAATTCAGATATTTGCAGTTGTGTTACTGGTATGCATTTTTCCTTGTCTTTTGATATTACTATCAAAACTGGTATGCTCTCCCTCTCCATACAATTCAATTTTCCCTGCTGTACTTCCAAATCAAACTGCAGAACCAACAAAAAGAATGCCTGCTGCATGGTACTCTTTTTACTGAACAGTGACCCATGAAAATACTCTGTTTACCATTCAGAGGAAAGGCTATTTGTAATCTGCGCTAAGCATCACATTTTTGTTCTTTTTGATAAGTAGTTGATCCTCATCTGTTGCAAGACGGTTTTGATAGAGGTTAGAGAACAAACCATGGGAAATAAATTGATTAATCTTGTTTATATTTTTTTCTCTGATGTAGATTCTTGCCTTGTTAGCGGATACACTAATTGAGATTCAAGAGCAAGTGACTGAGCATGATGAGGAGGTGGTGACTATCACATTTAGATTATTGATGCTGCATCTTGGAAACCAAAGACTTAAAGTTTAATTGAATGCTCTGGCAGGATAGTGACTGGGAGGAAGTTGATGCAGGAGATGCTGATGTGGATCTAGATCTCTTACATGTGTCAACAGCTAAATCATCTGGGAAACCAGCTTATGAACATCTTGCTGCAATGGCTAAAGTATTTGAGGTAAGCTGCAATTTCTCTCCATCTGTTCCTTGGTTTTCATCTTTTTTTTTTCTTGCCTTTTCGAATGATTTATGTTCTTTTTACGATACATGGTTGTCTATCCTTACTAACTTTTTTTTGATGGGTGCATGGTGCTAAAGAACCAAAAGGATGGAGATGAAGATGATCTATTGAGCAGTGTCGACCCCCTTAATGAGGTTGTTTCATTGTGCTATGTGGTGGTCATGTTTTATCCAGGTTGATGATACCATAGTTGGTCTGATACCTTGCAATTTTTTCTAATTTCTTATGTAGATTAATTTGGCGAATTATCTTGTTGACTTCTTGGTGAGGTTCTACCAGAGTGACAGGACACTTTTTGATCAGCTTTCCCAGGTCGCCTCAAAGTTTGATTTTTGTATACATGGGAATAACTCCCTTTGCTTGTTTGCATTCTACTTGAAATGCTCTCAATAACTTGGCTTATGTTGATACTGCAGAGTCTAACACAATCTCAATGGCATGCGATTCAAATGATTTTAAATCATTACCAACAAGATGCTGCATAGTTTGTCCTTGATACCGAGCTTCCCCTCATGCACACATCCAAAATGTTGGCTGTCAAATGCTTTATGTCAAGTGTGTTGATGGTATGTCTGATTTTATATTTGTTTTAATGTTCTGTATTCTCGTGAATTTTTTTAAAATAATTGATGATTTTTGTGACTTTATAACTTTCAGGTTTGAGGTACCCATTGATGTCAAGATGCTGTTGTATTAAAAATGTAACTTGATTGCAATGCTTTGGTTGATTTTCGTTTATCTTTTTTGGGCGGAGGAGGTGGTGAGGTGAGGGTATTGTGCCTGGATTAGCAGATGGCGAATTGCCAAAACTGGGCAAGTTTGAGTCGTGGATCATATATTCGTATGTATCTATCATTTTATTTCCTGCGTGCAAGTGTTTGCTAGTTTGTTATAGCGAAAATATAGAATTTATGTAAAATTTGAAAGACCCTAAACACATTTATTGATCATCAAGCTTTGTCTGGCCTTGGAATATTCTATTGAATTGTAACCCTTCAATATCACTCAACAGATTCAACACTAGAGTTGGACACGGGCTCGGCCAGCACTCAAGCCGAGCAGGCACGGCACGCTTTTGGCATGGTATGACACGAGCATGGTTGTGGCACGGCACAAAATGCTATCTGTGGAGTAGGTTGTAGGCTAAGCCGTGGACAACAAAAAAAATTTAGGCACAAGCACGCAAGTTGTACGCCAATTCAGCACGAGACATATCCCATAAGCATAGCTTGAAGCATGCTATTATGTAGTATTATATAATACTATTATTATTACTACTATAATTAATATTATTATTTTTTTAATATTATTATATTCTTATAATAAAATTTAAATTAACTACAATTACTTTTTTTCAATTTTATTATGTACTTCATTCTTATTTATGTTAAAAAGAATTAGGCTTGAATGAAGCACGATACGGCACATGAGCCGTGCTAGATCATGTGTCGAGTTTTAGGGAATGGTAGCATGGCACGGCCTGATACGACTACAATTAAACACGGTACGACAAGAGGTCAGGCACGATCTATGGCGAGCCCGACATAGCTCGTGACCACCTCTATTCAACACCAAACTCATAACCAATAGGACAAGCGTAGATTGATTTATCCTAGTAACCTTAGTTGTTAGCTCTGAGATGAAAGAGCTCTGTCAGGAGACCATAGGAGTCACTGAAAACGAGGATTTGGGGAAATACAGGGGGAATTCCGAGCTCTCATAAGTGATTGAGAAGCCAGGCAAATTGTGCCTCACAAAATCCACATTGAATGCGATCCCTTCTTATTATATGCAATCCATTTATATCCCCTTGTCTATTCTTTAACGACTAATATAAAATCTATAATGGCTTCCTGTGGGGGGTTCGAAGTGAGGGAGAAAAAGAATGCATCTTTGTTGGAAAGCATATCAGTTTTGCCCCGAAAGATGTTGGGCCCTTAGCACGTATACTAGGGCACCCCTTCAACTATTTTATTTCTAACTACCATTTTCACCAATAAAAAGGGCCGATTTCTATAGGAACTACTGACCTAGGGGAGCACCAAAAATAGTATCCTATGATAAGATGGATCGAATCTATTTTAGTATTTGAAGTGAACAACTATTAATTAAAATCAACCTAAATTAGCTAAATTAAACCAAAAGTAAAAAAATAATATTAAAATAGTGCTTAAATGCAAAAATAAAATAGAGTTGTTAGACTTGTTACAACATGGTACACCGTACACCAATTAGTTTCAAAACAAAATGGTACACCGTACATCAATTAAGGATGACTCCATGATTAACCATGTAATCCCTTGTAGATTTGTTTGAAAATCACTGATTTTGAGTTAAGTTTTGGAATGAAACTTTTTTTAAGAGTGGTAAATTATAATCTCCTGTAAATTTACGAGATTTTAATTGTACTTAATTCAAAATATTTAGAAATATTTTCTATATATAATTTTAGTATAAACTAAACAAAATTTATGTATTTAATTATTTATTTAAAATAATCATGAGATTTATTTTTATAAAAGATTTTTTTTATTTAAGCCATCAAACCCATAAACTCAATAAATAAACCCAACCCACCTTAATATGTAAAAATTAAAATAAGAAGAATACTTAAAATGAGAAGGATGAGAAGACATCTTGGCTCTTCATCTCTTAAATCCAACGGATGATATTTTACGTACTCATAGTGACCCTTTTTTAATTCATAGTGACCAAATAATTTTTTTCACTTATAATGACACTTTTTATTATTATAGTGACTCTTTTATTATTATAGTGACCATTTTTTAATGTTATAGTAACTATATTTTTTACGTGAATCTCTAGCTTTAGATCTTATTATTTGAATCGCCAAGGTCTCTTCTTATTCTTTTTATTTTAAGCACCCTTCTCATTGGATCTCTCCCCTATATATATATATGGAATCCAATGAGAATAGTGCTTAAAATAAGAAAAATAA
Source organism: Dysphania ambrosioides (assembly GCA_026401315.1). Lineage (NCBI taxonomy): Eukaryota > Viridiplantae > Streptophyta > Magnoliopsida > Caryophyllales > Amaranthaceae > Dysphania > Dysphania ambrosioides. The sequence continues at coordinate 21,663,027 of CM048664.1, read as the reverse complement.
GAAAAGACCCTTCAAATGGTAAGATTAAGGGTGGCAAAAATTGACCTGACCTGAGAACCCTACACGAACCCGACCCGAAAATAGCGGGTTGGGGTTGAGATTTCTGACACGAAAACTTAAATGGGTTGACAAGAACCCGACCCGAAATTAAATGGGTTAGGTTAAGGTTGAAATTTCCAACCCGGAAATGACCCACGTAACCCGAGACTATTTTTGGGTCAAAATCAGATCGGGTCAACCCGAACCCAACCTTAAAACCAAACTATATTAAGTAGATTAAAAAAAATTACTTGGCCAGTCACCCATTCTGCCTAAAATCCAAGCCCAAATTAAAACGCTAAAAGAAAATCAAACTACTAATGTCAACTTGTTAGCCGTTTCATCTCAATTCTAAAAGTTTTCTTTTTCTTCAGCCACTCTATCAATGGTGGCAAAAACTGACCCGAACCCGACCCGAAAATAGCGGGTTAGGGTTGAGATTTCTAACACAAAAACTTAAATGGGTTGACACCAAACCGACCCGAAATTAAATGGGTTAGGTTCGGGTTGGAGTTTTCAACCCGAAAACTTAAATGGATCAGGTTTGGGTTGGGAGATAGCTGACCTGAACACGAACTCGACCCGACCTGATCCATTTGCCACCCCTTGGTAAGATCCAACGCTAGAGATTTCACGTAAAAAAAATGGTTACTATAACAATAAGAAATGATCACTATAATAATAAAAAGAGTCATTATAAGTGAAAAAAATTATTTGGTCACTATGAGTTAAAAAAAGGGTCACCATGTATACGTAAATTATCATTCGTTAGATTTAGAAGAAAAAGAGTTAAGATGTCTTCTCATCCTTCTCATATTGGATCCCTCCCCTATATATATATATATATATATATATATATATATATATATATATATATATAGGGGAGGGATCCAATGAGAAGTGTGCTTAAAATAAGAAGGATGAGAAGGGATCTTGACCCTTTAAGTGGTAAGATCCAATGCATGAGATTTCACGTAAAAAAAATTGGTCACTATAACAATGAAAATAGTCACTATAACAATTAATATGGTCACTATGAGTTTAAAAAAAAGTCACTATATGTAAGTAAAATGTCATGTGTTGGATCTATGAGATGAAGGGCTAAAATTTCTTCTTATCTTTCTCATTTTAAGGACCCTTCTCATTTTAACTTTTACCTATATATATATATATATATTTGTTTTTTTTAAACCCTAATTGCTCTTTTACTCACAAAACAAAACACAAAATCTAAAAGAAAAAGAGAGGAGAAAACCATAAGAGAGTAGCTGGCCTCCCCTTGCTGCCACTCTCCCTACCCCACCCTATTGTCAATCTGTCACCATCGCCGACCACCTGCCACCACTAGCTAGTCACCACCCTCTGGTCACCCTTCTCCTCCTTCCTTTCCTTCTTTCCCTCCCTTTCATCTTGAATTTTATTCCCTATAATTCATGATTTTGGAGAGTTGTTTCAATGTTCGTTTTAATTATTTTTAATGATTATTATATGTTAAAAGTGTTTATAATCATAGTTACAGTTTAATAAGTTTTATTATTATTATTATTATTATATAAGTTTTACAAATTTTCAAAATCTTTATACATGAAATTATGGGTTAAATATACTAGTTTTTATGTTTTAGGGTTTATGATCATGTACTATTGTTAATTCATGAAACTAAGATTATTTTGGGATTTAGTCAATGATGTTATGCTCAAAATAAATTTTAAAATTTTAATGGTTATGAAATTTGGGTTTTATGTTGAGTATTGGGAGGATTTTTATGATTTTATGAGTAGTATATGATTCTAATCAATATACTACATGTTTAGAAAATTATAATCAACATTTTATAGGTTTTGGAAATTTGTCAAAAATGAAATAAATATGGTTTTCATATATTTCATGGATTTAAGTATTAAAAAATAAAGTTTTAAAGCATTTACATGATTTTTGGAAGCCTTTTTAAATAGGTATAGTTGATGTAAATTTTTTTGTTAGGGTATTGATTAAGGTAGTGTTATTTGGTTTAGGAAAACGATTCGTAGGAGACTATTTGTAGTTGTGAAAGTGACAACCCGATTATTCTATTCAAGGTATGTACAAGTTACGAAAACCATGCCTCTAGGATCATGATCTAGGGTAAAATAGAAACTTAGTATTATATTTAGAGAACCTTTTGAGTGAGATTGGTTGGTTATGTATTTGGAAGGATTCATGTTCTTTGTTTTAGAAGCATGATTTGGTATTATTGGTGAGTTATGAATGATGATTTGTGAATACTAATTAGGAAAGGATTATGTATGGTTGAAGAATATTGACTGATTCAAGTGGAATTAATTTGCTAATTAGTCCATGAGGTTGTTTATCATTACTCCTTCATTACTAACGATATGAATTGAGTAAAGGGTGATTTTCAAGTCTTAATGACGAGGTTATTTGACTTTGTTTAACTAGTTAAAATTTTAAGGAGATCAAAGGGTTAAAATTATAATGTTAAAGAGGTTGAATTGGTAATTGTGATGTATTTCATGTGTGTTTTTTTATTAATTGGAACTCAAGTGTTGAACCGTAAATCATGTAAAGTGAAAGAAGGACAAGCAATAAAACTATAGGTTAGTGCACTTCTAGAGTTTTGAGTTTTGACAATCAGGGGGTTGGGGCTTCAAGGGGTATTATACGTGGATTTTCATTGAGGTCGTGTGATCTACGAGTCTTATTTATAAAGTTTTAAACTTAAATTGGGTTAGCTGAGATCTCATATAATCATGGTAATGGAGGCGTGCCCATTAACATTAGATTTATATTATTTTTGATGCCCTATGACGAGAGAGTATTATTGTTCTTGATTGGGAAATGAGGAGACAACATTGTCTGTTGCATAATCCAAATTATTAATTAATTAAATGATGAGTTAATTTGAGTTAAGGATGTGTAAAACGAGTAGTTATGCCATGCATTTTACTATTATAAAGTCATCATGTTTCATTTTGTTTTTGTAACTTTGTTGTACTCTGCTTTGCTAATTACATGCTTTATGTGTGATATTTTGGTCATGGCCTTCACCTTTTAATGACCTTGTAATGATCCAACATTTACACTTGTAATTTTGGGGAGTAAATTTCAGACAAATGTCATTGGGATTTGAAAGCATTATTGGGATGAGTGGAGAGTAGTTTTATTTCCTTACTTTGTCTAACTTAACGTTTTCTAAATATTTAGAATTGGTTTAAATTGTGGTTTGATGGATGTTTTGAATATTTTAATGGTCATTAGTGTTGGCCAGTGGACTGGTCCGGTCGGGCTGGGCCGGGCTAGGGGGGAGGGGACCGGATTCAGACCGGTCAGGGGGGCGGGCCGGTCCGAACCGGGCTGGGGCCGGGCTAATCCGATTCGTTACCGAATCGAAAACGAATCACGAACTGAATCAAACCGAATCACGAACCGAATCGAACCGAATCACGAATCGAATCGAACCGAATCACGAACCGAATCGTGAACGAATCGAACCGAATCTTGACCGAATCGAACCGAATCACAAAACGAATCGAACCGAATTACGTTTTTTTTTTAAAAAAAAAATAATTTTAATTAAGTATTATTAAACTAATTACGTATATTTACCTAATTTCATATTTACGCATTAGAAAATCTAAAATATTTCAAATAAATGAACTAATTCACTTTTTAGAAAATCAAATAAAGTATATTTCATATTTTATATTTTAAATTTAATATCATATTTCATGTACTAAAATCTGTAAACTAAAATCAAAATTTCATATTTCATATACTAAAATAAGTAAACTAAATCATATTTCATATTAAGGGCTTGCACTTAATTTAGAAAATCAAATTATAATTAAATAATTAAATATTGATTTTCAGAATTAAGTTGCCTACGTATCCCGAAGGAATCAAAGCCCACGTAGTTCTGGTACATACCTGTAGGGGTGCTTGTGCGGTTGTGCTTAGCCTAATCAGGGACAGACCCCGAACCTCCTTCACCTGCTGGGTTGTCGCTTGATTCGCTTGTGTCCATCGTCATCCAAGGATCGTCTTCGTCGTTGACCTCCTCCCTCAATCCTTGGGTCCTACGCTCCCCCTGATCCCAATCTTTCTTACAAACGCATATTTCTATGCTTTCGGGAGATAAGCGGGATCTCTTCTCGTCAAGAACACGTCTACCTGCACTAAAAGCAGACTCGGAAGCAATAGAGGAGGCGGGAATTGCAAGGATATCCTTTACAATTCTCGCCAAAATGGGAAATTGTTGTTCGTGATCGCGCCATCACTTAATAATTGAAAAATTAGCATCGGTTTCATGTTGGTAAGAAAGATATTCATTTATATTATAAAGTGAAGAAGAAGAAGAAGAAACCGATGTTTTTGATTTTTTTTAAATTCTACCAAGTATTGGCTGCCATCGCGTAGCGGAACTTCCACTAAAAGAAAATACATTTTCGGACGTTGCATAAACAGAAGCATAATGATCATATATACTAGCTAAAACATTTTTACATTTTTCTATATATGCATTGACATCGTATTGTAAACTTAAAGCGTTATAATAAAATTCTAAATAGTTTTCTAAACCTACAGTCTTGACCCCGGGATCAAGAATAGAAGCTATACCATATATGACGGGAAATTCACTAAAGTAGTTATACCATTTATTAAGCATACTAGTAAATACATTACTAATTTGAGCGATGTTGAAATGCTCGGTAAGAGTGCTAACTATGGTAACACACTCTAATATAACTAAATGGACGTTAGGGTCGTAAACGTAAGAGAAAATTTTGGTTGCGTGGCCAAAAGCTGCTAAAATGTCACGGATGTAAATTGCGGTATTCCAATGAAAATCAGTAAGAAGTTCATCGGGAGTCACTCGGGTTTCGTTATAAATAATTGTCAAAATCTCACGGTATTTAATGGCTTCTTTTAACAATTTATATGTGGAGTTCCAATGGGTCGGTGTATCTAGACTCCATTGCTTCTTCCTAAGGCCTCTTTCCTTACACAAGGCCATGTACTTCCTCCTAACCGAGGCCGTAATCCTAATCCATTTAATTACACTCCTAATAGGGTTAAGCAAGTCAGTTAACTCAGCTAAACCTTCTTGAACCAAGAGGTTCATAATATGTGCACAACAACGAACATGTAATAGTTCTCCACTGTTTATCAACTTTAAGCTTGGTTCGGATATCAAATAATCTATACATTTTGTATTCGCTGAAGCATTATCTAATGAAAGGGAAAAAACTTTATCAAGTAAATAAAAGGTTTTAAGACAGTCTATTATCCTTACCTTAAGGTTGTATCCGGTATGTCTCTCCTCCATAGCTTGAAAACAAATGATTCGTTTTTGAATATACCACTCATCATCAATCCAATGGGCGGTTACACAAAGAAAAGGTTCACCAAAACAAGAGGTCCATGTATCACTAGTTAGGCTAACACGACCGTTAAAAGTGTGAAACATTTCTATTAAACTACTTCTATATTTATAATAAGCAGTTTGGGTATGGCGTTTAAGCGTATTCCTAGGGACATGTCTATAAGCAGGTTGTAAAGTGGTTCTAGTGAAATGCTCAAAGTTTATACTCTCACCATAGCTAAAAGGTAATTCGTCAGCAATGACAAAATTAGCCATTTCATCAATCATTTTATCTCGATTATACATAAAAGGCCTACCTCCTCCGGGCATGGAACCCATATACCCGTGTAGCTGTGTCTGACTTGAAGATTCAGCTGCTCCTGCGGATTCAGTTGCATCGAGGTCTATTCCGTGAACCCCGGTCAAGTGACGGGATAAGGTTCTCGTCCCATAACCGGTCTTCCATGAATAAGCGGCTATTGGCTTCTTTCTTAATTGCTTGCATACCAAGCAATAGCACATGAATTTCCTCCCTTTGGAAGAAGCATCGATCAGTAGGACCTTCTCATAATATGACCATACTTTGGAAGGTTTCTTTCTACATTGAGTAGACTCAGGTACTCCTTCATCACCATCACCTTCACAAGTTAATTAACTAATTAATTAACATAATCAACCAAATATATCATAACTAATCAATTAACATAATCAACCAAATATATCATAACTAATCAATTAACATAATCAACCAAATATATCATACCTAATTAAACATCAAGAACTTAATCTAACATAATCAAATAATCTAACATTCATTAATTAGAAGTTTAAGAGTTACCTTGTGGAATAGAAAAATGAGGACGCATCTGAGAAGTTGGAGTTTCAGGAATTTGAGGAATTTGAGTACCCGGATCACCGAAAAGTTGTTGCTCCAAGTTTTGAGCAAACTCCGCAGTATCATCGAAAGAACTGCTTACACTGAATCTACCTCTTGAATCCATTTTCTTTTAGGATTTGAAGTAATAAACAACTAAATTAAGAATAATAAACCAACTAATTAAGATAACTAATGAAGATTAAGAGAGTAATTAAGAAGATTAGTACTAATAATTAAGCTAATTGTAATTAGTAAAGATTGAGAGATTGAAAGATTGAGAGAGAATTTGGTGAGGATGAAAACCGAATTAGTGGTGTTTTTATAGGGCAAATTCCAACGGGCAATAACGGCTAGTTTTAGGCGAATCAGGCGGGCCGGGCTGGTCCGAATTGACGGGCCGAACCGAATTTTTTAACGAACCAAATCGAAACGGATTAGGGTTGGAAAATCGGGATTCGGATTCGGCCCGCGATTTGGACGGGCCGAACAGGGCTCGGCCCGGTTCGCTGGTGGGCCGGTTCGAGCCGGGCTGGGGACGGGTCGGGCTGGGGCTGGGCCGGGCTGAACCGGCCCACTGGCCATCACTAAGGGTCATAATGATTCCGACTTGTATGGTTGATTGAGTTTGGCATTTTGAAGTTCTATGTGAAAGTTTTATGTTTTCTGCTGCAAAATTCTGATTTAAAACCTTACCATTTGAATATGTGATCGTAGCACTTCAATAGTTCTCCTGAGGTTATGGTATTTGGAAAGGAGAAATTATTGGGGGGTTACAAACCATGCAAATTGTTGGACATGACACAATCAGCGACCATTAAAGAACCACAAATCCACAATACCCAACTATGAAAAGGAGAATGCGAAATTTACACCTTTTGTAGCTTTGGAAAATGTGGATTAAACTTTTTTTAAATCTTAAACCTCTTTTCTAAAATTTTTGAATTTGAAAATAGTGTGGTTAGTGTGGTTCACCACTAATGAATTTTAGTGTTGCATAGAGTAAAATAAATGTTGAAAAAAAAGTGTTTGTAGAGCAAGCTTTCCTCCTTAATACTTGTAAAGACTCTTTTTATCTAATGTACAAATCTTTTGTTTCTTAAAAATCAATAATATTTTGTATGAGTAATCCTTAGATTTATCTTTTTAGGTCAACAAGCAAGTCCACGTTATCTATCTTATTATTATTGAGACAAAGTGAATGAGAGGAGAGTAAACCTCATATTCACAACTCTCAATGCTCACTATTTTAGCAACTAATCATTTAATGTAAAATAATTTTTTATTTTTATGAATTCTGTGGTGAAATAAAAATTGTGAAAGATTAATTGTGTAATATTTTAACTAAACTTTGCTATAATGAAAGTAAAGGGTTCCTAAAGGGAAATTTTGGGCATGATACAATCCTATGAAGTACATGAGGATCCAAACAAGGCTTATCTCTTGTTTTGGAGTGGCGCTCCTAAAGGGAAATTCTCCATTAAATCAGTTTTGAGAATCATTAAAAAGCAAAGTTCTGATTTAGATGATAATATTTGAAAGCTAGTTTGGAAAGCCTCGGTCCAATAGAGAATAAGAAGTTTTCTTTGGTTAGCTTGTCATGATAGACTCATGACAAATGTTAATTGATACAAGAGGTAAATGGAGCTAAATCTTCGATGTATGTTATGTGGTTCGGAAAATGAAGATACACTTTGCGCTCTTAGAGATTGTCCAAAGAATAAAGAAATTTGGGGAAAAGTGGGAGGACAATCAAGGCATTCAAGCTTTTTTAGGTTCTTGAATAATGCAGAAACCTCGAAGCAACAAGAAGCCAATCCCTGGCCTTCTCTTTTCTGTATTACTATGTGGTGGATTTGGAAGTGGAGGAATATGGTTATTTTTAATAGCAATGAATCTCCTCCAAGTGACATTGCTGCGTTTCTTCACATTAGGTGCAATGAAACTCTATCCAGCCTTACATATAATCATAATAGAAGCCAGGATCATACAGGTGGAGCAGGGGCTATCAAAGATCATAATGGGAATGTTATTTCAGCCTTTGCAATGAACCTCGACATTTGTTGAGCCTTCAAAGTTGAATGCCTGGCTCTTCATCGAGGTATTATCCTTGCTCGTGAATTACAAATTACCAAGTTAGAGATTCAGTTGGATAGTGAAGCATGTGTTCAACCTGTGCAAAATAATGGTAATATATGTGGAGATTGCGCATATGTAGTGGAACAATGCAAGGATGTAATGGAGATGCAAGATTGGAAAGTCAAAGTTATGCACATTTAAAAAGAGGGGAACAAAGTGGCAGGGTGGCTTGCTAATCATAGTGTTAAACTTACACCTTCTTTTAAAATCCTAGATCATTTACCTGGAGATTTGCATCACCTGATCATGAATGACTTGCAGGGTGTCCAAACCCCTCGACTAGTTTCTACTCCTTAATTGTTTGCTAGCTGCTAGCTAGTTAGTTAGTTGTGTTTCTGTTTTCTTGTTTTCTTTTTGCTCTGTTTGTTTTATCTTTTTCTTGGTCTTGTACCTTCTTTGAATAAAAAAAAAAGTAAAGGAAATAACCTCTTGGATAAAGAAATTTTTAAAAAATTGAGTATTATATATTTTGGTTGTTAGGAATATTTATGGTGTTTGATTTTAATCATATTTAATACAATCTATTTATTAATGTATTGTAGATTTTCCTTTATAACATTGTGCAAACTTGCTTTAGAAAGAGTTGTTGTACATTTCGACTTGCATCTATCTTGATTTATTTATTAATGTATTGTATATTGTCTTTTATATTTTTATTCAAATACAATTAACTAATGTATTATATATATTTCTAACCTCTTATGATTATGTAAGTACCGGTCAATAAGGTTTTGATTTCTATAATAAGGAATGATAGAAAATAGATTAAAGATGAGAAATGCTACATCTTAATATAAACATATGTGTGTCCAAATCTTTTATTTGACTAGCTAGCAAATTATAAAAATAACTATATTGTTGTAACGATATACTCTCTTTATTTATTTTTATTTTTCTAATTTAGAATCTATAGAATTTATAGCCAAACTTTGACCATGAATTCTTTCTAATCTATAAGAAAAAAATAATCTTATGGAGGTTAAAAGATTTGTCTTAATGTATATTTTTTGAATATCAACTTTTTATAATTTTTATAAACACGCTATTTAGATATTTAAAATTTAGGTTTGCTTTGGGATCTATATAAAAATAAATTGAAAGAACAAAAATAAACGAATGGGGTATAAGGTTAACTAATCAAGTCACAATGTTTCCAAAACGCTTTTGCTAATTATGACATGGTACTACTTTTTATTTTTACTTGCAAAATTTTATCTAACGTTGAAATAATTAATTATTTTATTTATGTTGTTATGTTGATTATTAGGATTTCTATTAAAATATTTGAGTTTTTTTTATCAATTTAAATTAATATTTACAGCCAACGTAGATGGTTCCTAATACCTAGCATAACCCCATAAGACCTGTGGAAAAAATTTATAGATGTAGCCTTACTAAGTTGGTCATTGTTCAAAATGACCAAATTTTGAAGGTCATAATACACCATATCTAATAATTTTTTAAAAAAAATACCCAAATTAAACTTAAGGTCATATAAAGTGATTAGTAATCTAAAATTGCAATACATTCAATCACTAATGTCGTAGATAAGTTTTAAGATACAAATACAATATAGAAGCTTTATAAATAGGTTGAAACTATTTTTTATAGATAAAATAGGTTCTAATAACTCCTAGAGTCTTATAAGATCCATGGATTTTTTTTTAAAGTGTTCCCTTAATTAGGTTTGAATTTTTCAAAATGACTAAAATTTAAAAGTTGTTACATGCCAGTTTTTTAATATCTTTGAAAAAATAACCAAAATTATACTGGTACAAGACGCTATCAATGGTCTTATGAAGAGGTTCAAGACAAATCTTTGTTTTATATTCTGTCTCCAATGGCTATAAATAGGTCTTGTAGGATTTTTGAATATTGATGAAATATTTGTTTATACTTAAAGCAAATGTTTTCAATTACTATATATAGGGCCTAACATGTCCCTATAAGATATGAGGGAAGAATTTCAAGGTGTTCCCTCATCGGGTTTAGATTTGCACAAATGAGTAAACTTAAAAGGTTTTATATTACATCGTTTTCGAGTTATTTTTGAAAAAAACGTGTGAAATTGAAATCTAGGTACAAGACATCTCCTAGGATTCATATGAAAAGGTTTGTAACCAATGATTACCTTGTATAATCTTCAAAAGCTAGAGATTGATTTTAAAACCTAATTGTCATAGTTTTGAAAATTAGTTGAAATAACCAAATAACTCTTTGAAGTCAAAGTAGTTGGTTGCAATATTTTGTGGTCTAATATGTTCCTATGAAATAGTTGATATCTATAAGTAAATCACTCTTTATCCAATATGATTATGATCAATCCATAAAAATCATTGAAAGTATAGTAAACCTCTATTTGAGGAGATTATAATTATCAAAAAAAGAATGAAAATATTGAAGAGATCAAGTAGGGCAAAAGCTTATCTTATAAATTTAATTTTGACTCAATATAATTTGTGAATGACTGATCCAAAAATGCCAACCATTAGATCTTTCTTTTAAATAAAATTTAGAATAAATGTCAATAAAGGTAGTTGATGAGTCCATTGAGATAGAGAAGTTCATAGGGGATCATAATTGAGAAAATTGAGAATTTAAAATCGTTTACAAATACTTATAATTGGGAGAGGGGGATATTAAAATTTTAAAATCTTATACATCAACTTCTTTGGAAATATATAAGCTTATCCTATTAATTTATTAGTTTTATAAGCAATATGTTATTCTCCTATTAGTAGTAATTATAAAATTTTATACACCATTTATTAACTTTAATATATTAAAAAAATCCATATATTAGCACATGTTTATTACTTCTAAATATTATTAGAAGATGAAAACAAGGTTATTTCATATGACTAGGACTTGGCTCTACATTTGTCTAAATCTAATCCACCTCGAGATAAATAGACTTGGTTTGACATTACCAACCTATTTAAGAAAAGTGTATACTCAAACTATACATGAAAATATGAAATTGAATAGGTTAGGGAGGCTGCAAATTCCAAACCCACATAAGCTCACCTAATTTGGATCAATTTTTTTCAAAGCTTCAATTTAGTGTTGTTTGTTGGCTTTCTAAAATTACCATTTTGAAATGCTTTGATAAGAAAGTTGTTGCTAATTAAATTAAGTTTGTGTGTTGGACAAAAGTCACAAAACCTTATACAAAAAAAAATCCACTTTTCTTATAAATGAGACTAGGCTAAAGTAAAGTAAACTAAACCCAAACTCAATTCATGAAAGGGGGGATTTTGCTTGCTCATGAGACCACTCTCTCACATTAATGAGGAAATTTCAGCTTGTCCATGGATGAGTTGAAAATCAATCTAAGAATTGGGCAAATCTAATGCATTGGACCACTCATGTGGTCCATTTTTTTTCTTTTTTTGAATTGATGACATGGTCTAATCAATACTTGACAGGCGGCGAATCTAACCAATTAGAATAACGACTATATTTAGTTTATATTTCAGTAGTCTTTTTAGTCCAAAATAATTTATAATCACATTAAATAATACATTAAACGTAATTAATATCGATAATAATATAGTCTAATGCATCAATTAAATAAAAAACTTAATATAACTGTGTTAAATATATAAAAGAGAGAGAAAATAATGGGGTATGGTGAAAAGTAAGAGATAGGATAATGGAGAGATTTTTTAGTCCATTAATAGGAAGAGTTATAAATAAAAATTCTTGTATATGAAAGTTTAGTGTGAATGAGTAATAAAATGGATAGATACTAGGAAAAAAAAACGGAGAGGATTTTACCCATGTGTGCGCTCTTACTCAATTTTTGAGCAACAACATCTTTTTACAACCCTCTCTTACTCAATTTTTTAGCAACCACCTCTTTTTACAACCCTACTGCATCCAGAATTAAGGAAGAAATTCAAACCCTTAACACACAATTCAATTATTGGGTTGGGTCCAACCTATTTTTCCACAATTCCCTCTGCTGTGTCACTCCAACACTGTCACTCATCGAATACCGTTATCAAAAATCACTAATTACTTAAAATAAAAAATTAAATGATCTAAAATTTGAAATTTGAAACAAAAAAGAAAAGAACGCAGACTCCCTCTTCTGATTCTAATACACCCGCGCTCACCTTCCTCCTTAAACCCCTCCCGATTTTCCAGACCCTTCCTTTATCTCTCCTCCTGCCCCACTTTCTCTTTCTAGCTTTCTCACTCTTTAGGCGATAACCCAGATCCGTTTTTTTTTCCTTATGTAAGCATCCTTTTCCTTCAATTTTTCTGGGTTTCTGTTTGATTCTGAAGTTCAGAATTGTTGAACGTTTCTGGGTTTTATGTAATTTCGTTGGATTCGGATTTGTCTTGAGTTTAACTGAACTGGGATTCGAGTAATATATGTGTAATTGAATTGGGTTCACTAATTAATAATGCAATTGAGCTGTTAAATGTATTGTATCTTCAAGGGATTTTCTGGGTTGTTTTAGTTTCATTCTGATTTGATGTTATTGAGCTGCAAAATGTCAGTATTCATTCCAAATCTGCTTGAGTTGGCTTAGAAATTTTCGGATTTTGCAATTCATTAGTGTTTAACAGGTTTCTAAATCTGCCCATTTTGTGACTGATGTTTGAATTCATGGGTGTTTTTGGTTTTTATCGCTTGCTAACTGCTTGTTGAATTGTCTCAGAAAAGATAAATAAATGGAGTCATTGCCCGATGCCATTGTTCAATACATATTGTCTCACCTGAACAATGCCAAGGATGTAACATCTTGTATTTCAGTTTCAAAGGGTTGGAAAGAGTCTATGCCTCTTATCCGAAGCTTGTACTTTCCTCGGAACATATTCGAATCGACGTGCACTAGAGAATGTGCCAATACTAGCCCTGATGAAATCATATTGAAAGTTGTATCAATGGTAGTTCAATTAGAGGAGCTTGTTGTATACTGTCCTTTCTCTAGTTCAGGCCTCGCAACTTGGCTTGCTGTATCTTATCAGTCGCTTAGACATCTCGAGCTACGAATGGATGGCATCTCTGAGCATCAAACTTACCCCGAGAACCCAATGAGTAAACTGGATTGTGTAGGGATTGCAAACAATCTTGAGTCTTTGAGGTTGTGGGGTGTGTTGATGACCCAATCCCCAAAGTGGGAAACTTTTCATAATCTTCGGAATCTTGAGATTGTTGGGGCTAGGATGGAGGATCATACATTGGTAGAAACACTTCAATTGTGTCCAAATTTGAATAGATTGTTGCTTCTAGGGTGTGAGGGGATCCAGTCTATTTCGATAAATTTGAAAGAGTTGGAGGAGTGTAAGTTGGACTTTTATGGTGCAGGGAACAATTCTCTCATCATTTCTTGTCCGAAATTAACAACCCTTGAAATTCAAGGATGCGGGTGGATGACGTTTAGAGAAACTCAATGCCTTCGCAATCTTTCGATTTCCAACAGTGTAGGTAAATTGCTGTCATGATCCCTACTAACAATCGAGGATTTCATTGAATGTGTGTTAATTCTGACTATTTCTATGGAATGTTTTGACAGGAAAAGTTTACTTGGTTGATTTTAGTAAGCTTGTGGCACTCGAAACCTTGTCTCTGAGGGGAGTTCAATGGTGTTGGGATGCTATAAGCAAAATGCTTCAATGGGCTTCCGAGGTTAAGCATCTCTTCTTGAAGGTTGAATTCACAGGGGACTTCGAAAACTTTCTTCCCTTCCCTGAGATAGACTTTGTAGAGTTCTTTAATGCCCATCCGAAGCTCCAAAAGTTCAATATTCATGGAGCCATGTTTGCTGCACTTTGTCAGAAAAATAGCTTGAAAAATGTGAGTGACTTAGCATAGCATAACATTATAAGTTTATATGCAATCGAGTTGGTCTAGGATGTTCAACATTCTGACTTTTGAGGTGTTGAGTTTGTTTTCAGGTGGATTCGAATTTCACAATTCCATGTTTGGAAGAGATTGTAGTTACTGTAAGATCCCCATTAAATGCTGAGCAGAAAATGAGCACTCTCGAGTCGTTTGTGAAGTATGCGAGAAACCTTCAGAAGATGGTGATAAAGATTCTTCAGATGAAGAGTAGCCATAGCAGCACAGACGATTTCTTTGAAGAGGTCTGTAGGTTTAGATATATGAACCGAAAAATTGTACGAATAGAATAAGTAGGAAGAATCAAATGCTCTTCCTCTTTTCTCCTTTACGCGGTTTCCCACATCATTGTCGTTTCTTCATTTTTAACTAATAACTGTATCCTCATCATTTTTCATGTAACTGATAATTGTATCACTTTTTTCCTTTGAACTGAATTTGTTGTGACGAACTTCAGATGTTCTGAATGCACTCATGACGGCTGGTGTTTACATTTTCATCTTGCAGCATTGTTATTCTACAAGATTTGAGTCTAGTTTATGGCTTATCAATTGCTGTAACACTTACCTATACACTGACTGTGAGGAAGATTCACGATGATGCACTTTGGAAACTTTGCACTTTAAGTTCTCTGACTAGTATTTCTGATATATATATTTAGAGGTAAAAACATAAACAAAACAACTTCAGCAAATAAAAACCGCAAATTTGAAGGTGCACCATGGTGTACCCACTCTAAAAAAATGTACATCAAGTACATGAAAAATGTACACTACGTAGATGAAAAATATACATAGTACACATGTGAATTATGTGGAATATACATCACGTACATGGAAAATGTACATCACATACATGGAAAATGTACATCACGTGCATGAAAAATATACATTATGTACATAAAAAATGTACATAGTACACATGTGAGTTATATAGAATGTACATAACTCGACATGTATACTATGTACATTTTTCATGTTCGTAATGTACATTTTCCATATACGTGATGTATATTTTTTTGGAGCGGGTGTACCAGCATGGTGCACCTGGGTGCATTGTCCACCCATTAAATAAAAACCTTATATCAAACTACTAGTTCATAACTTGCAAGGATTTTAGTAGATTTGTTCTAATGAGAGGAATTCTATTAAGGGCTCTTGATCGACCCATTTGTAAAAAAGTTTAATAAATTATGGGTTTAATTAGGCCGATTTTTTATGGATCAAGTTGGGTTAATAATTTTCAAAGTTTTTAAACATTATCAGATAATGAATGTTTTTCACTTAATATTTTACTGTTAAGATTAGAGGTGATATAAGCAAACTATCAACCTCTATAAATAGAAATATATTTTATTTGGTCCGGCTCGACCCGTTATGTATCTTCTTTGATCTGGCCCGGCTCGACCCGTTTTGCATTTTCCTTGACCTAGTCCAGCGGTCCAACCCAACCCGTTTTGTACATTAACCATCTCGGCCTTGATTGGACCCAATACACATGTTTAGATTTCAGTATCTTATCTCCTCACCCGATTTCTATAATGAGTGACTGTATCAGAATAATATGGAGCATGTTAAACACTGTCCCCCGCAATTACTATATTATCCCCATCCTCAAACTCATCCTTTTAACATTTAAAACATCGACACCCACCGCCGAAACACCCACACCCACACCCACTGCAGGAACACCTACACCGATAGCAGCCGCCTGCCGGAACACCCACCGGATTTTGATAACTAATATCGTCGTTGCCAAAATCTTTTGTCGGATATTAAAACGAAAATAATTATTACTTAATAATTTTTAAAAAAAATTCGGGTAGCCGAAGGGCTAGCCATCCAAAAAAAAGGCTATTTGAATTTTTTTTTCTATTAAGTTTTTGGTGAACGTATTTTACTCGCAATATTGAAATTGATGGCTCCTCCATAATTTAGTGGTTTCCGGCGTCAAGAAAGGTGGCTTTTGTATGGTGGTTGATCGGATTCCGGCGGGGCGTGGTGGTCGACGGCATTTCGGTAAATGTAGCATAATTTTGGTGGTTTCCGTATCTAGAAAGGCGACTTTTGTGTGGTGGTTTATCGGATTTCGGCAAGACGTGGTCGATGACCTAGCATGGTGGTGGGAGTCGGGTATGGTGGTAAGGTTCGTATTGAAGTGGGAAATAAGAATTGAAGCGTAAAATGCTCAATTTTATTAAAATGTTTTAAAGGGCAAAATGTTAACTACGGGGGAAACTCGAGTGACTTGGGAGCGGTGATTAGCGCTCCACAATAATATAGAGCAAAAGTCTTGATTAAACAACTCTTACGGTATGCTTAAGTGTGTTTGCTCAGTTATACGAATTCTTTAATTGAGGAATCATAGTCTAAATACAGGAAGAGGTGCCTCAAAACAATTGAGGCTACACGAACCAGTTGGAGGTTTTCAGAAACCGTAATTGATTTATAGTATATTTGACTGTAGGAAAAATTGGTTTGTGTTACAATTACATTCATTTACTTATGTTTGCAAGCAATATAGCTAATTGCATTATTAATTTCATATTAGACTACACAGATTAATACATGTAATTTGTGGGATATTGTAGTCTCCTATTCCCTTGTGTCTTTGGCCTACTTGCCGTGAATTTACCCCCAAAAAATCTTGGTCATTGTGTAAAATGAGAAAAAAAGGAAAAAAAATCTTAATTGGCTTCCGTATTATCAGAAATTCAGAATCATACCATCTAGAGAAAACAATCACTATAATAAGTCAATTTAGTGCAATACTAGTACTACTCAACAAATGATATTTTTAAACTTTTTTTAAAAAAAAATCGAAAATAACATAGAATTCAGGTTAAGATGGAAGACAACGATTTTAGTCTGGTTGAATTTGGGCCAGCCTAAATGGACTAAGATAATACGTGATGTTTACCCTTGGCAGCCATATCCAATGAAAGTTGTTGTTTCAGTTGACTTTGATGCATTATGACAAATTCCCGTATTCATCTTTCTCCTATTTTGGTGCCCAAAATAAATTCTCCGTAATACAATATCTTACCATTGTTATACAATTCAATCTACAACTCACAAACCTTCAAAACTGCATAACTTATCACCTCAAACCAATCAACAACACAATATAACTTCATGATAACCTCCAATCAAACAAAACAAAATAAAAATACCAAAACAACCATATGAAAATGGAACATAAGTTATATAATAACCAATATATATGAACTAAATATATATACATAATGAAGGGAGCTCAATATGACCTAAACATATATACATAATAAAGAAAGTAGTAACATACATAATAAAGGGAATAGTAACATATTGTACAAAATCCATAATACCATCAACTAAAGAAAAAAAAAATCTAAACCTAGCACTAAAACTATGACCCAAGAGTAGCAGCCTCATCGATGCGGCCCAAATGAGGAAGTGGAGTATTCTGACTCTACTAAATATATTGGGCACTAAATTGTCCCGTATAATACCCAAAAGGAGCTATAGGAGATGTGTAGGAAGACTCACCCTGAGTACTGAGGGAACCGAACAATGTCGTCTCCAGGCTCAAAGTAACAAGGATGTCGTGTGCTCGGGATGTCAAAGGTGAGCAATGGGTGTCCTGCGCAGCACTAACACTGTAGAATGGTCAAAATTGTCGCTGTCAGCCAACCCTCTTAATTCCCTCTTGTGCACATCTTTATGACTTTTTCAACTAGTCGGGACCAAGGATATTTTTTAAAATATTATGGGTATGATGGGCATCCATATAATATTACACAATACTTCCCTTGGATGTTCATTATCTAAAATAATGCCTCATTAAAACCTTACATGAAAACCAGTAGGAAAAAAAAAAAGTGAAGGAAAAAGAGTACATCATTTTATAATGTGCATTAACAGAAACTGCATCATTAAAAACCTTATTAGGAAAACCCAGTAGGAAAAATCATGGTTAAGAGAAAAAGAGTGCAACGTGCATTTACTTCCCTGATGATTCCATCACTTAGGATTCTTGAGGCGCCTCAATCCATATCATAAACCAACTCATTGAATGTAGCATTTAGAATTGTGTTTAGTAAATAAATCTGTCAAATTCTCATTTGAACGAACCTATTGAACAATTATATTACTATTCTTTTGAAGATTATGGGTAAAGAAATTTTTTGGTAAGATGTGCATCGTCTTATCACCCGTGATGTATCCTTTCTTGAGTTGCATAATACACGTTGCATTATCTTCATTTTAAGAAAATTAGAGCTTCTTTTTCAATAGTTAAATCTCAATCGAATAGTATATGTTAAATTATTGATCTAAGCCATACACATTCACTTTCTTCGGGTACATTAGAAAATGAACAAACTCATATCTTTCGCACCTTAGAGTTCACAAAGTATATGTTTAATTCAATTTCAATGCCTTCGAGTGGAACATGAGCTAGCTCTTGTTAACAAATTTTCTTGTATACAAATACTTTTTATAAAACCTAAGACATTAACCAAATATATTAAAAATTTAAGAAGTATGTTAGAAAATTAAACTTGAAACATTAATCCTAAAAACAGATATTGTAAATATGAAATATGATACCCAAAATCTGAGTCATTTATCGGGAAAATTGATATCTAAATTTTGATACATAATATTAAAACTTGAGAAACTTTAACTTGAAATCTAAGATATACATGCCTCAAATTTGATATATAATACCTCAAATCTGAGACATCATCCTCAGATTTTCATGAGCATTTGTCGGACCTATTCTGACCAAGTCACTAGATTCACCTTTGGATTATTCTTCTTTAGTGACGAAGGAGGATGGATACAAGTTGTCTACGAGGTGACAGTGGTTGATGGTGGCATCATCAATGGAAATCCAGTCAACCACTTCGGAGGAGAGATAAAGCTAGCTTGGGGTTGGGTGGGTTTTTCAGATTTCTAACTTTTGATCGTTGCATTATTATCGAAGATTACCTTCTCTTTTATTTAATGTTGTTTCTCAAAGATTGTCCAATTGTTTTAAAGATTTTTTATTTTAGTTTTCTTCTTAAAGATTTTCCATCGTATGTATAAAAAGTTGATTTTCGTACTTGCGGCAATCTTTGTCGGGCATAGTATTTGTTTTCGCTGTGGTTAGTCTATCATAACAATTGACTAATATAAGAATCTCATTTAATATTATTTGAAAACCGCATGAATCCTAAGAAGTTCAACTTAGAATTCAGCCAACTTTTACGGCATGGTATGATTTTCAAAATCTCAAACTAGAAGTTGAAACTTGAAACTAGCTATGACGTCGAAAGACACTTAGATTCCATTCATATCAACTACTCCCAGTATCCCTTATTTTTTTTGCCCCATTTGACTTGTTACGGTCTTATAACATGATGAAAATTTATGTTAAAATTTTTTAAAATTTTATTTTATAAATAGAAATAGAGTAAAAATAAAGTGACAAAAGTAGTAGAAAACCAAAATACGATAACAATACGTGTTTAAATTATTTATTTTTTAGTGCATAATAGGGACATAGGGGGAACCTTATTCTTTATTTGTTAATTTATTGAGCTATAAAAGTTTTTAGGAATATCACGGCACGTCTGCAATTCTACACACAAGAATAAGTAAAAACTGTATATGTGTCCAGTAATACTCTTTTTTAGAACAATATAAAACTATTTAAATTATCCATTAATTTATACCACTAATTATAACATCACATATAAACCATATACTAGCACCTAAATCTAGAACGATATCGTTATATCTTATAAAATATACTTGGTAACATGTTATATAATTTAAAATAATCAAAGGTTTAACCCTAAGATTGAAAATTAATTAGCGATGACTTAGTGATACTATTACAAAGTGGCTTTTGAGATAGATGCTAATAATCACGAGAATAACACATAGAAAACTTGAATAAAATGAAACATAACAACGTGACCACCAAAATCTAATTCATCTTCTTATTACAATAACAATATTATCTTGTTTGGATTTCAGGTTCTCTTCCCCAAAAACATCCAACTCCAAATTCTCCCAACACTTTTCCAGCATCTTCCGCACAACTCCGATCCCCCACTTGCAACGAACTCATCTAATTCGATCAAGAATCTCAAAGACATTGACTTTCCACTTTTATTATTTTCTACTACTATTCCTGGATGATCACCTTGTTTCTTCTTCCTCCCGTTACTATGCTTTCGTTTGGCACCCTCTTTCGTCTTACGTCCCACTCTTCGAGGAAGTTGTGTTGAAAGTTGAAACTTTGTTCCTATCTATGAATTTTAACTTAAGCGCGTTAAGGAGCTGAATCTAAGGGGATGTCAATTCATGTCAGGTCCACTTTCAGGTAACTTTCTAAATTTAACCTACTTCTCAAATGTTCTCTCCCTGTGAAAAAAATAAAAATAATAATAAAAGAAATGGATAAATTTATTTGAAGTCCATGTATTGAATTAACACAAATTATTGTATACACATTGTATATAATAAAGTTTTTGTGTCCCCAATAAAAAAGACCCCTTAATGTAACTAAAGTTAACCCTTTAAAGTTGATAAAGATTAACATGCGTTTTGTTAAGGAATAACTTTTGTTATATTGAAGAATAGCTTTTGTTATATTAAGAGGTCACTTCTACTCGTGTATATGCAGTATTTTTTGTTGAATTAATAGGAAAACTTGTTATTTGCCTTATAGGGATTATACATTTATTTGTTTATATTACACTATCATTCTTTAGGGTCTCAGATCACCAATTTTTAATTCATAAGAAGTAGAAACTCTGAAGTTACTTAAATTGGATGGACCTTGGTTATCATATCAAGATGATCTAAACCGATGGTAACATCTCGAAATTCCAATGTTGATTGTATAAGTTAAGCTCTAGCATAACTATGCTCTCTCGAAGAAACCTTCATGTACTGCAATCTTCAGGTTACAGCAACAAATTTTTGCTTGGCGCGACCCAATCCATTGCACCTTTAAGTAACAAGTGCAGTTGCACAATCTTGGGAAGGTTATACCGTACGACGGTGATGCACACCATCCTTTTTTCCGGAAATGTGACAACTTTCCAAACATCCTAAAGTATTACTCTGTATCAAGTTTCAAGTATGACTATTATTTCTAGACAAGGGAGTAGGGCTAAAAAAAGAGTACCTTCAATTCATACTATTCACATTATGAAAAAAAATCTGCTAAACAAAATTGGTGTACCTGTTATACTTACAATGATGAAGAATGGTTGACAAAATGCAAAATTTCTGTGCAAATAGCCTAGCTTTTCAAAACAGAGCCTAGCCTTCAACAATCATATTGAACTTCAATCGCCTTAAGATGAGTTCGCCCCATTTATAAGTCCGTCATCCGGTTCACACTATCTTCTCCATAAAAACTGGGATTCCTATTGACCTGATTGTGTTGGCTTGGCTGACGCTCAACCGAGAAGTTCACATTATTTCCCCTTTGGTTCGGAAACCCCGTATTTTGAGAATTTCGGCTATGCTCATGCTGAGTTGGAAGATCAACATTCTGCCTACTCTGGCCTGAAAACCCAAGACTATGGCTGGGATTACTGAAAAAATCACCACTGCTAATATCTTGACTACCACCAAATGCCATTCTACGAAACCATCTTATTTCAGCAGATTGCTGCGCAGAATCATACAGCTGACTTTCTCCCACCCTCAAACCATTTGACAGATCACCTGAGTCAGACATGCTAAGAGCTCTGACAACCTACAAAATTTTAAGAGGTTAAACAAAACTTTAATCCATCCAAACTCAGTTAAAAGCAAAGCAATGGCAATTACCAGTCCCATTCTTGGTCTCTTTATAGATGAATGCCTAACACAAGCAGCAGCTGCTTCAATCATACGAAGCATCTCACTCTCAATATAGTTCTTTTCAAGTCGTTGATCTACAAGGTCTTCAAGTTCTCCTGTTTCAAGCGCGTGCACAAGCAAAGGCCGTGCCTAAAATGGCAAAAAGAATTTTGACATGACAGAAAAAGTTACTACAGCAATATTATGTCAGATATTAAGCAAAATTACCAACCATCCTGATTGGGAAGAATCAGGATATAAGAAGAGGACTTCTGACCAGATTACTTATAGCCAGAAGATAACAACTTTAGCAGGTGGGGGGATGATGTCACCATATTATTCAGATCAGATGCAATAATCCAGAGAAAAAAGAACAAGTTGTTATTCCAATTAGGTGAACAGCTTCTATTTTCATGCAAAAAATATATTTTACTTCACCAATTAGACGAATATTTTGTGTTCTATCTAACACAACTATGCTAAATGTATGACTACTAATTTTATGAAATATAACTATTAATTCTTCCTGTACTATCACTTTTTCAAGAATGCTACAAGCCTTTCAGATGCTATCTTGACTGATAGGAACAAGACTGCATACACCACGACCTTCACTGGCTGGGATCATACATGTGATGGTGGTGTGGTGCTGATTCTAGTTTTCACAGCCGATGCAGGATCTTTTCTTTTAATTTTAAAAACGTAAATTCAATTGATTTAATCAGACAAAAATTTGGGAAATAAAAATAATAGAAACTAGAAGAAAAGGTCTTGACTTCTGTCATACCAAAAAAAACATTCTCGACCACAGTAAAAGTTAGGGATAGATCTAAGAATCAGCAATGAAGGGTTGATTTGATGGAGATGAAGAGAAAATGGAAAGTTTACCTCAAACTGGAAAAAGGGAGTTTTTTGGGACAACCAAAAAGGAAAGTGAAAATTCATAAGTGGAGGGAGAACTTTTTAAACACAATTATCAAAAAAATCAATAATAATATTCACACTTTCACCATTTCTTTATGTTTATAAATATTTCAATGTTAGGATGTCCCATTGAACACAGCAGTTCATAAATGCAAGTACATCTCACATTTCAATACTTCCACTATCTAACATAATACTCATTCACTCTAAAATAAAAATAGTTTCAGAGTATTTTAAAAATTTCTACAGGTTAATATCAGTTTTCCTCTCAAGAAAAATGAAATTAACTTGATATGTCACACTTCTGTTTGATGCCAATGCAAGTTCACACTGATTTTGCACATCACTGTAATATACTTTGTATACTACAAGACCCATATCAGTGGCTTCTCTTGCTTGTCTCTACAACTCAATTTCATCTCTTGCCACGACATCATTCTCTGACATCCTTCTCTGATGCAATTTATCTTATTGCCTCTCTTTCACCTCAAGCCTGTAACACTTTCTCTTATATAACACAACATTAGCTGAAACTCTCTTTCCCAATCTTGGTTTAGATGCAGGTCCACTCTCCATATAGGAGTTAGTATTAATACTTCATATAAGGAAACTCTCTTTATGTAATACAAAGGATAAAATGAGTACTTTCAGCCTATCTTTGGTGTTTGGCCTTTAGAGAGTCCCCATAGACAAAGTGGCTAAGCTTTGGATGGAAGTAGACAGCAAAGAAAATAACATACGTTCCTAATAATCACCAGGCTTAACCTTGGCTTCATGATGTCTTAATGACAAAAATGTCAGCCAAAAAGCAGTTGGGGAAAGATTACAAGGAGCTAGAACACAACAAAAGCTAGTATGGCAGCTAAATCTCCTATCACACTAGTACAAAAGGAAATAATCATCACTGAGGGATCGCAGCTCCAAACAGGAACCCCTTGGTTCCATCAAGCCAAAAGGGTCGAAGTAAATCCAGCATCCCATCCTCAGAGGCTGTTGGTGCTTAAGCTTATGATACACAAGAAATAAAACAATTCCTCATTTCTTGATGGACACCGCAATGAAATCAGAGAATCCGCCAAAATCATTTAAACTTTAATTTTGAGGGAATAATCATCGGAACTTATTTTGTTATCAAGAGATAAGCCAATGTTTACTAGTTGCTTAATATGGGAAAATAAACATGAATAAATAGATTCTGAATAGAAAACTAATAAGGATGGAAAAAATTGCCAGTCCAAGAACCATTTGTAAAATGTTGCCGCATAAAAATCAAAGTGATTCCGTTAAAAGATTTAGCAAAGCTTTAAGCTTAAAAGTACTATTAGCACTTTAGCAGGCTTATAACATACCCATTCAACAAGACTTTCATCTCCCAAAGGTTGAGATTCATCCACAGGCTTACGTCCAGTTATAAGCTCAAGAAGGACGACGCCGAAAGAATACACATCTGATTTCTCAGTCAACTTACCAGATGTAGCATACTCAGGAGCCATATATCTGAAAGAAGACATGTTCTCTTTGTTAAAGGCTAGGCATGTATATTATAAACAAAGAGCAGCATATTAACAACTAATTAGATAACCACACGGTATGTAGGGCTCTAAAGGCTTGTCTTCAAAAAATACCCACCCAAATGTTCCCATAACACGAGTGCTAACATGTGTTTCTGCATCCATAGCCAATTTGGCAAGCCCAAAATCTGCAACCTGAAAAGAAAAGGGATTACTGGATTCAAAAGGCACATAATATAAGGAGGGGGAGGGGTTGATTATGGGAATAACAGTTTTGTAAGAAAATTACATACCCGAGATTCATAGTTGTTATCTAAAAGAATATTTGTCGACTTAATATCTCTGTGAATTATTCTCGGATGGCCTGGCATTATCAAAGGAACAACAAAGAAAGAGAAATAAGTGAATCAGCAAAAATAAATAAAAAATAAATGGACAAGGGCATTACAAGAAGCCATCAGAAATTTATGCAAAGTAAATAAAGATAATAAGCTTCTCAGAGCAATAGTGAGAAAAGGAGGGCCACGTCAGGTGTCACTATTCAAATTATTAAGCCTAAAGCAAGTTTACGATGGTAAAAGGATAGATAATGGTCAAAAGATGTCTAACTGTGCATCTCCATGACTATGCTTCCTTTTAAATATGGAATGAAAACTAAAGGTCTTAAATTTTGAGAAATGAAACTAATATAACCGAAATGATGAAGTGATCTGGTTTTCAGTAGAACTGTTAAATCAGGTATCTAGGTGTGTTTGGATCGGATCATATCAGATTGGGTAGTACAGGGTCAACAGGTCCATTCCATCCAGATCAATGTAACATTCACAAGTTTTTCTAAACTCTTCTCATTAGTTTTCTGTGCAAACATATTTTTTTTGTTTGAATCAAATATGCATTTTAGTTCCGTTCAATAAAATTTATAAAATATTCATTTGCTCTATTTAAGCATCAGAGAGTATGGTATAGGAGCAGGTCAAGATTTTAATTTTAAAACAATGGTTAACGAGAAACGAAGATGCACGATGAATTTGTTATAGGCCTTTACTAAATCAGCATAGCAATACCACTTCCTCAAGAGTTTATCATTGTCACTATCTCTACAATTCAAAGCCTACAACAAGAATAGCAGAGTTCCAAAAACCAGGAAGATCAAATATCATGAATTATTTTGTAAACCAAGCTAAGCTCTCCCACCAATGTGGGTTGGTTCAAGAAATAGGCGGCTTGCTACAGCTTAAGGAGGGTCTCAAGTTAGAGCCTTACCATATGAAGAAACCCCCATTGGGAGACTCACCCACTGCACAAACCGAGTCAAATCTGGATGTACCCCGGGTATAAGCTCAGTGAACCGGATGGGCAAACAAAAAAATAAATAAATAAAAACTAAGATCTCCCATAAATCACATAATATACATCCAGTGCTTGATATAATACAAGTTTACATATAAAGTGAATTATCATGAGTTCCTCCTGAATTATAGAGGTACTGGCACCTTCCTAGTCCAAGGTCAAGTTATACAACCTAAACAACTCCTAAGCACACTTTCTGGAAGACAACTTCTGAGTTCTGCCTAAGTGCTTTCACAATTTAACACCTACTGGCTCCCATATCCCCCACTCACACACAAACCAGTCTGGACAGATTTTCTAGATTCTTCATTTCAAGGTATAAAATAAAGTTTGTTGCAGGAATAATATGCACATCTCGTAGCCATGGATATGAATTATGAATCTCTCTTCTTGGGAAGAAGAGCAGCACTTAAGAAACTCACAATCTCAGTCCATCTATTAATATTTTTCTGGACAATTAATTTTTTTTGACAATCATAGCAACTCAGCCATCATTTGTGGAAGATCAAATAACTAAGAGTTACACTCACAATCTTCATGAAGATATGTAATGCCACGAGCAGCACCTACGGCAATCTTAACACGTGTTGCCCAGTCCAAAACTGGTCTACCTTTCCCTGCCAAAATAGGGGTATATGTTAGCAGTTTCATGACAAAGAGCCCAAACAAAGCTAAGGTAACAGGATCAAGCATTTACCATGAAGATGAAAATGAAGTGTATTGTTAGGAACATATTCATAAACAAGTAGCCTATTGCTCTCCAAAATACAGTACCCAACAAGAGAAACCAGATGTCTGTGGTGAATGCGGCTAATTATTTCCACTTCTGCTTTGAATTCACGCTCCCCTTGTCCACCTCCAACTTTCAGCTGCTTCACAGCTACTACTCTGCCATCTGATAGAATTCCTTTATATACACGACCAAATCCACCTTCACCTAGAAGTTTGTCATCAGAAAATCCACTTGTAGCCTCATACAACTCATGATAAGTAAACCAGGACCTTGAATGGCCAAATCCACCATGATCAGTAGGCGTATCACTTCCAGAGCCTCCAAAATTTGACCCTGGATACTCTGTCTTCACTAAAAGTTTTCCATCTGTAACCATTATAGTAATCATCCAAGTCATATTTCAGGGAAAGTTGCAAGCAATTCACTCACATTTATAGGCTAGTTGAATGTCTCTGTGGTACACTAAACATATTAACTAGCTTCTTAATTGTCATATAATTAGTACTTGATTTCTTTTTAGATGCAACACTGACTTTTGCACTTTTTTGCTAACTTTAACCAAATTTTTAAACAAATACATAAAAATGTCATGAATTTGATTATTGTTGGGTTAGTCTATATGTACTACATGTTTTCATAACATCAACTTTTTATATGTTTTTTCACGTATGCAATTAAATCTATTAATGCCTTAATGGTCAAAGTTAGTTTATGAATAGTGCAAAAAATCAAATGTTACATCTAATAAGAAACAAAAGAAGTTTTACATTAAAGCTCTCTTCAGCCTAAAAGAAACAAAAACTTCTCATGTTTTTTTACTAGCACTGGGAATTTATTTCCTGTAATAGATATTAACATTTTGTTGCTACGGGAACCTTTTCATTTATGGTGCTCTGGTGAAGGAAAAGTACAAAGTCAGGGCAACACTAAGTATAATTGGCTGAAAGTTTATATTGACAACCTTACATCACGAAGCCTCGAGCTTTTCATGATAGGTAGCTTCTTTACAAAACCTTATCATTAGTGTTCTCTTAACATAACTTACACAGATATTTTCACAACCCAAAACTCTTCACTAAGGAAAAACAAAATGTATATAAAGATATCAAAAGGGTTTCAGCCAACTTACTCAAATTATATTGGTCAAAAGGAAAATTAGCACAGGAATGACATCAGTTCAAGTAAAGTCAATATTCAACATTCATCACCAACAGCAACGCACCAAGAAGTATTACCTGATCTTGGAGAAGAGCCCATTGAGGCAGGAATGACATGGCCGTTATAAGGTCCAGAAGACTTTTTCTTTCGCTTAAAGATCCACAGACTCAGCAAACCAATGAGCCCAAGGATTAGAAGGCCAGCTACAGCCCCAATTGCAACAGTTGCACCCGTACTGAGTCCCCCATTGCTGGCAGATTCACTTGCAGTTCTAGGTGCACCAGGACTTGATCCAGTATTGGGTACACTAGGAGAAGATGGGACTAAACCTTGGGACGGAGGAGACAGTGGTAACCCAGGAGGTCCACTTGGTCTTGTAGAGGGTGGAGAAGCTGGGTCAGGAACAGATGGAGGTGGACTATCTCCAGAGAGTGGAGGTTGGTTATCTGGAGGCAATGCAGGTGGAGTAGGAGGGCTTTGAGGCGGTTGTGATGATGATGGTGAAGGTGGTGGAGGATTTTCAGGTGGTGTGGATGCTGGTGGAGGTGGAGAACCTTCAGGAGGGTTTTGAACTGGTGTGGGAGGAGGAGGATTATCAGGTGGGCTCGCTGATGGTGGAGTAGGAGGACTTGTTGGGGGAGGACTTGTTGGTTGTGATGGAGGACTCGTAGACGGGGGAGTTGATGCAGGCGGAGGAGGGGAATTTACAGGCGGATTGGCAGGTATTGGAGGGGTACTTGCAGGAGGATTTATAGGTGGTGGGGCAACAGCGGGCGGAGTGGCAGCTGGTGGTGGGGGTGAAACAATGGGTACTGGTGGTGGGGAATCAGTGGAGGGAGTTGGAGGGGTTACAGGTACAGTAGGGGGTGGTGAATCTACAGGTGGTGGTGTGCCATCCAGGGTAGCCGAATTGACAGGGGGTGGAGTATTTGGCGGAGGAGACGGAAGAGAAGGGGTGGAAGGATCCGGAGGATTGGCATTAGGTTGTGCAATAGGGGGGCTACTTTGGGTAGGGGGTGGTGTTGTTGACGCCAGTGGGGGTGGTGTTGAAGACAGTGGTGTTGGTGGCACACCATCAGAAGGTGCAGAATCAGGAGATGGCGAAACTGTCGCCATCTGATAAGTGATCACACTTTCATATGCACACAAACATCATTCTCAAACCTAAACTTGAATTCTCAAACAACCCTCAACTTATCAATCTTAGTTAAATCAATAAAAATTGGTCCAACTCTAAACCATTAATTCAGCAAAATTGCAATATCTCAACCAACCAAACCCTTGATTTTTTTTATATTGTTACAAGTTAAACAACGCAATTTTCTCAACAACCAAACTTACCAAACTAGTAGTATTTTTAGCAACACTACTGTAAATCAATCAAGAAACAAACTTTCCCTTCTCAATTGAAACAACAACTAACCAAATTTACCAAATTTCTTCAAAATCAAACCCTCAAACTCAACAAAATTGAAACTTTAAACATACCCAGTAGAATTCCGGCAAAACCCAGATCAATCTCACAAAATTCAGCAAAACCCAAATCACAAACTCCAAAATTCAGACGAATTGACTGTTTTGTGAGATAACCCCAGATCAGAATGAGTAAAACCCAGTTGATAATTCCTAGAAAAATGACTATTTCAAAAACTTATACCACAATTCTAATTGCAACTGGGCCATCCCACAATTCACCAATTATGAACAAAAAAGTTGAGAATTTTCGAAAGCTATAAACGTTCTAAGTGTGTCACTTTCAATGTGAAGTGAGAGATATTAGTAGCAGTGAACCCAAAAAATTTGGGAACTTATTTGGGAATCGGTCATTTTAACTCATTTTGCCTTTTGCCGTTAACATTCTCTAGATCTTCTCTCTCAATGCGCTGCTACACGGTATGTGGGACCCTACAAGCACAAGTTTTAGTTGACAACGACATTATAAAATTCCCTGTTCTTACTACCGCTGACGCTAATTAGTTTAAATTAATTGGAAATATTAGGGTAGTGTATACTATGGTATTGATATCAATATATCATAATCAAATCGAGTGTTTGTCTCTAGCTTAAATGTTAAGTTAGATACGGGGTAATTCATTTAGAGTTTACTTTTGCGCAAAGAGTGTATAAAACCAATAAAATACAAGTAAAGAGGATAGTGTAGTAATTATAATCGATGATATAGGAATTAAAGAGGTATTATTACAAGTGCTTAATTAACGAGCCGAACCCAAATTATAGTAGATTCGGCATCGATTAGGATATGTTCGGCTCGATTCGAGCTCGAAACTCAACAAGCTTTTGAAATCGGGCTCGATAGTTGAATAAGAGCTCAACTCGACAAAAAAATTTTAATTAAAAATGTAATTTATTAAATATATATATATAATATAAAATATTATATATATATATAATTTAGAAAATTTATATTGAAAATTTTTTAAAATATTTATTTATTAAATTGTATCGAACTTTTGAGCCGAGCCAGACCTTCTCGGTTTGGTTCGTTTAAGTTTTGACTCGAGCCGAACTTGAGGCGACCTCTATTTGACCGAACTTTAACTGAATCGAGCCCGAGCCGAACCCGAGTAATTTGATTCGTTAAGCACCCCTAGGTACTACATTCGTCTTTTTATTTTTGTCTCATTTCTATTTATGGAGTTAATGTTTAATAATTTTGGCAACAAATTCTCATTCTGTTATATGAAATAATATATTCAAATGAAATTTTATTAGATATATTTTAATATATTTTTTTAATATCAAAATTTCGTAATTTTTATCTTAAGGATTTGTAGATAAAAAAGCGTTTTATATGGTGTCTTGAATACCGTAAAAAGTCAAATGGGGCAAATAATTAGGAAAAGAGGGAGTACTTTATAGCGTTTTTTATTTGGAATGGTTGATAAATTAGCAAGGTGTGCCCATTTATTTGCTATTGTATAATTGCTTTAGAAAGTAAACTCTTGCTTTTATTTGGTATGGTTGATAAATTAGCATGGTGTACACATTTATTTGTTGGTGTATGATTGTTTTAGAAAGTAAACATTTAAAAAAATTCAAAGGTTATATACTTATATCCATATAATTTTTGATGGTGGAACTTGATTTTCATGATATTTTTCATGATAAACGTCGCATCTACAATGTCTAAACGTTGACAAATAATGATATTGAGGAAAGGAGGTATGTGTTTATATGATGATTTCCTTTGTCATCAAAAGCTTCTTATCTTATATATCTCGTGGATCTATTTGGTATAAATAGGGAATAGTTTTCTTATTTCTGTATAACTTGTGAAAATCGAGTTCCTTTCATTGTCTAGTATGTAGTAGGATTTTTCCAATGCTTGAAGGGCAATGGAAACATATGCATGACTGATTACCTGTTGAAATGTATTCTAAAAATAGGAATAACCATAAACAGGGTAAGATCGAGCAGATCAAGTTGATGACTATGTATTGGTACTTTAAGAAATGAAGGATTTTACCAATTATTATTTTAGAGCATTTAATATGACTCTAATGCACCCCGTTTCTATATATATATATATATATATATATATATATATATATATATTAGGTAAGTCCCGTGCGATTCACGAATTGATAATAAATTATTTTGTTAAATATTTTAATTACAAAAAAAAAATTATTTATTGGTAAAAAATTTATAGGTTTTATAGAATTACCTTAGAAAATTTAATTGGAATAATATTTTTTATCACATTAAATAAAAAGTTATTATAGAAAAAGGTAGAGAGAAAATATGAAATGAAGAGAAAAATAAATATAGTTTTAAATAATTTAAAAATTTATATAATTACACAATTTTCTATATATAATATTAGGGTGCACTACGCAATCGGTGGTTGTACATAGAAATCAATATTTCCTTATTATTGCAATTATTTGACTTTAATACTTGTCAATGCATAACTATAATCTTTAATATTTTAATATAATGTAATATTATTTGTATAGAGTAGAAATATTTGCATTTTGATAAAAATATATATTGAGGTTTATCTAATTGCATTTTACATTCCTCTCCAATATATATATATATATATATATATATATATATATATATATATATATATATATATATATATATATATACATTTTGCATAAAAATATTTATTTCCAAATATTACTTTTTTTTACATGAGTCCAAATATTACTTGTAGGGAAACAAATGATCAAATAAAATTAGCATATAAAATTCTACAGATTAGATACTATAAAAGTTAATTGTTACTATATTAACGAAATTTTGGAAATTACTCTATTCTACATACAGCACATTTTAGAAATCACTAGTTTAGGAACCATATGAAACGCATTGCTGCTATTTAAATTTTTTATATTATTACTTTAACAATAATTTTTAATGAAAAATGCATAATGGAATATAATGAACATGAAATTTCACATTTTGAGATTGAGAAAATACATATATTAAGGTTACAAGGTACTAAAAAATCTAAAGATTACCTAAAATTTGCTCAAAGAGAATTAGATATGAGTCATATTGTCGGACAATCCCATCAAAAGCAAATATAGTCAAAATTGATTTATTTAAAAAAAAACGACAATAATTTTCAATAATATAGATTGATATTAACATGACGTACTAATTATTGTGGACCTAACTTACTTAACTCGTACCTCCTTCGTTAATTAGACATGACCCATACGACCATACCCAAATTGGAAGTCTTGCCATTCATATGGATGTGGAACCCTATATGAAGCATTCTTAGAATCAAAAGTCACTTCTTAACTTAATAGGCCCGACTCGTATCCAATTTGAAAGTCTCCTCACTCGTCTAGCCATTACATGACTCATCCTTAAACAAAAAAGTCTAACTAGAGTTGACCCCACCTAAATTATATTCGAGCAAAAGTTCTCCTAATCGTAGATGACCCACCCTAAATAATATCGAACTAGGAACCATCTTGAATGGATCAAACTTGTACCTATATCGAAACAACTTACATAATTTTCACCGATCTGGAGTTTGTGTTTAGATTATATGAAGTAAAAAATTTATGACTATAGTTGAAATTATGAAATGGATCACAATTATATTATTAGAGGAAAAGAAGTAACATAATTCTACAAATCATATACCTACTTTTTTTTCTTTTATTTATATTCATGGATCAAACTTGAAAATTGTTTAGCACCTAAAATAATTTATTTTATGTATAATAAAGACATCATATAAATTTATCTACCAGTTCCTTTCCTTCTCATCAGATTATTATGGAGTAATGGCTTTTTCAAAATCCTTGAAAAAGTATATACTACAATTATTACCTTTTTTAAACATATTAAAATTTAACTTACTCTAGAATCCCCCAATATTAATAATTTTTTTAACACTTGCTAATATTTAATTTATTACGTATCCTAAAAAAATGTTTAGTGAAAATCAAATTATAATCAACTAAGTACGTTTTAAATGATGGTTTTAAGTAATAATATGGGAAAAAATTCAACCCATATTAATTTTGGTTGTCATTACATTTAAAAGTAAGAAAATCAAATGATAAGAAGTATATTTTTATGATATTTTTTAATTTTTATTTTTTTTTAACATTCAATAATTTTATAGTTGTAAATTCAATTTTAACTAATATTCACAATTTTTTTCAAAGACTTATTTAAGATTATAGAAGATAAATAGATATTTCATATATCATTTTATATTCCTGATTTGTATTCTTTCTAACTTCATTATCAAATAAACTAATTATAAATAGAATAATTATTTTTGATTTTAAGGGTATCATATCATTCCAATTTCGTTCTTTAATGAAGAATTTTTTTGATTTTAATTATATAATTTTTTCAATATGGAAATTGTGTGTGATGCTATTAAAACAAATATACAGACATAAAAAAGTAAATTACTACCAACAGACAAAAAAAAACACACAATCTATTATCCTATAAGCCTCTCTAGAAATTACTAATACTGACTTTCCAACCTAATTGCTTATTCCACTCTTTTTTTTAACCATAACCATAGTGATGGAGGCCTAAACTCTTGGAGGGAGGGATATAACTAAGATTCATGGTATATTTTTGATATCAATTATCGCATTTTTTTTGGTGCTATGTAATAGCTATAGTTGACTGCCACGATGATCCAACTTGGCCAACTTGACTTTGTCCTTTGCCGAATTATTATACGAAGTATAAGATATTAAGATTAGCCAAAAATAAAATTATTGTATCATTTTGGACACCGACGGATTTTTCAACGGCAGATTTATACTAATAACTTTCAAGAATTGAGATAAATATTTTACTCGTAAGTGATTAAATTTTTTCTGATTATTATGGCTCTGACGTTCGAGCTTTGCTATATGTAGTATTTTTTTTCCTATTTTTCTGGTACATGTAACATTTTAATTTAGTAATTTGCCACATTTATTCACAATCCACTAATGCATTTTAAGTGCTATATACTCATCTGTCCCCTAAAAATTTTCTCATTTGACTTTTCGCGATTTTCAAGACATGACTTTAAACGTTTTTATATTTAAACTTTTGAGGCAAAAATTATGAAAACTTGATATTTTAAGTATTTACATTGAAATGCATCTAACAAGATTTCACTTGAATTAATTATTTCTTATAACATTATGAGAATTTATGTTCAAATTTTTTTTAACTTTGACTCTATAAATAGATATGGAACAATATTTGGAAGAACGAAGGAAATAGTATATAAAGAAATTTCAAAAACTAAGAATTCTCTCGAAAATTGCCATAATAACCTGATTTGGAGAAATCTTGTTTCATTTTATTCATGACATGTATTCAAAACTGATAAATAATAAAATTCGGATATTATGCTCTTCGATTGATCTTTGTCAAATATAACAACATTAACAAGGTATTGAGAAACATGTTTGAGGTTCCATTATTATCAACTGGTTTTAGTGGGCATTGGGTAAGTTGGGTTTTGATTTAAACTTTGTAGGTACGACCCATTACATAATAATTTTAAACTAAAACGGGCTATTTTAATGATTCGCCACAATTTAATTAGAGTGTTTCATTTATCGTCAACCTTGTAGTAATATCATTACGTGGCTCCTACGGAGTACATAAATATTAAATAGTAGTACATAGGCACATAACCACCAAGGGTTTTGAGAGCCCCACGCATCATTCCAAAGGTTTTATAGCTTTGACTGGGGATATGGGCATTGCAATTATCAAGCGAGTTAGCTTCACGAGTTGAGTGACCTTTCAACTCAACTGCACCTCAAACGAGTCAAACTTGAATTTTTTTCAACTCAACTGTACACAAAATTAGAAAAGTTGGCTTAAAACTGAAGCTCTGACTGCGTGAACTCCAAACTCATTGGATGATATAAATATTATGTGACATAAGTTGCTTCTGAGTTTGTAGAGACGAGTTAAAGTTTCAAGATCAGTTTGAATAAAGATTTATTGGTCTATGTTGGTTTATGATGATATTCAAGTTGTAAATTATTGTGCATGAGTCAGCAAAAGTTAGTTAGGAAAGTTTGTTATTTTCCGTCTCTTTTATATTCTCATTCTGTTTAGATGATCAGTCTATAAATATAGCATTGTAATAACAGATTGTGGTTAGATACTTTACAATACAAAAATAAAACTCTCAAATTCTCTCTCTAAATCCTTTCTTTCGTTCTTCTCACTCTCTCTAAGATCTCTTGCAAACTTGTTCTCATTGGTTGTACTGATGAACTCCGAGCATTTCAATCTAGTTGTTCCCAAGTTACTGATTTTTCTCAATCTAATGTTCTAGATGTTCTTCAATCACATGATTCCGTACTTGATACTAGTCTCATAAACTCATTATTGAATTCAAATGTTGATGAAGTTGGTCTTACAGGTGTTCCTCTTAATGAATCAAGAAAATCTGCCAGAACTTCCAAGAGACCATTATATCTCAATGATTATCAATGTTACTTAGGTAATCATTGGTGCAATATCGTGTCATTTTCTAATCTTCCAGTGTCTCATCATGCCATGGTAGCTTATGTGTGTTCTATTTTGGAACCAAATTCATACAAACAGGCAGTCCAAAATCCAATTTGGATATCTATAATGGATAAGGAATTAGAGGCTCTCAAACACAATGAAACATGGGATGTTGTGCCTCTACCTGCTGATAAGAAAGCTATTGGGTGTAAATGGGTCTATAAAGCCAAACTAAAGGCAGACGACTCTCTTGAAAGATACAAAGCCAGACTTGTTGCTTAGGGATACACTCAAAAATACAGAATTGATTTTGAGGAAAAGTTTTCACCAATGGTGAAGATGCCAACTATTAGAGCCTTAATTGCGGTTGCATCAAACAAAAAATGGCCTATTTTCCAATAAGATGTCAACAACACATTCTTGCATGGTGATCTTCATAAATTTGTTTATATGAAGATGCCTCTTGGAGTGCCTAATCCTGACAATCTGGTATGCAAACTTCAAAAATCTTTGTATGGACTTAAACAAGCCAGCAGATAGTGGTTCTTTAAGCTCCAACAAGCATTATATACACAGGGTTTTGTGCAGTCTAAATATGACTACTCTCTTTTAATTAAAATAAGAAACAATGAAATGACAGTGATTGCAATCTTGATGATATTCTGCTCATAGGCAACAATCAATCAAAAATAGATATTTTAAAGAAACATCTTGATCAAGTTTTTAGCATCAAAGACCTGGGTCTATTACACTATTTCCTTGGGTTAAAAGTTGCATATACTACTAAAGGAGTAATCTTGACTTAGAAAAAATTTACAAAGTCATTACTAGATGTATCCTCTTTGATCTTTCAAAATCATCCCCTGCTCCACTATCGTTAAACATTAAGCTTTTGGTTGATTCTGGAGATATCTACAGTCACCCAAACCATTATAGGTCATTAGTTGTGAAATTGAATTTCCTGACAAACACAAGGCGATATCTTTCATTTGCAGTGCAATATCACAGTCAATTCATGCAATCCCTAAGAATTCGTCATGTTCATGCATTGCAACATGTCTTGCGATATGTATCTGGTACAATTGGACAGGGCATTCTTTTAAATGGTTCAAATGATCTTGTTTTGCAAACATACTTTGATAGTGATTGGCAGCATGTCCAAACTCGAGGCGATTTGTAACTGGATACATCATGATGCTTGGACAATCTCCAATATCTTGGAAGTCAAAAAAACAAGCCACGGTTTCTAGAAGTTCATCAAAAGCAGAATATAGGGCCATGGCATCTGCTACATCTAAATTCACTTGGTTCATCAGATTATTAGAAGACTTGGGTGTTCACAAGCTAGCTCCTGTGATGTTGAACTGTGATAACATGTCAGCTATACATATAGCAAAGAACCCTATTTTTCATGAAAGGACAAAACACATTGAAGTGGATTGTCATTTTACCCAGGACAAAGTATTGGAAGGCATGATACAACTCACATATCTTCCTACACATAATCAACTAGCTGACATATTTACCAAAGCTCTCACAGCTCCTCACTTCAATAGATTATTGCCAAGCTGGGAGTAGTTAGCAATACTCCAGCTTGGGGGGGTGTTGGTCTTTGTTGGTTTATGATGATATTTAAGTTGTAAATTATTGTGCACGAGTCAACAAAAGTTAGTTAGGAAAGTTTGTTATTTTCTGCCTCTTTTATATTCCCATTCTATTTAGATGATCAGTCTATAAATATAGCATTGTAATAACAGATTGTGGTTAGATACTTTACAATACAAAAATAAAACTCTCAAATTCTCTCTCTAAACCCTTTCTTTCGTTCTTCTCACTCTCTCTAAGATCTCTTGCAAACTTTTTCTCATTGATTGTATTGATGAATTCCGAGCATTTCATCAAGATCCATTTTCAATTCCCTTAAGTCAAGTTTTGACCTAATTAAATCGTTTAATTAAACTGTAAATTTATCTTAAATAGTTTTTGTTCACTAGCTATCTCATCCTTGAATGTTTTTTCAACAAAAGCAAAAGCCCCTAGCATACATCTTGATTAACAAAAGAGGACCATAAAATTCATCTTTAAAAAAATTAACGGCATACACAATCAAGGATTAATAAAAATAATTGGTCGATGGTGTGAAAGGGAAGGGGGCTCATACTTTAAGCCTAGATCGATACTTTCTTATGAGATTATGACACAACCAAAGTAGCACTTCCAAAAATGGACCTTTATATCTTTATTCCACACTTAAGTAAGTAGGATCTTAGATGTACACATATTACATGATTTGATATTATAACTTGTGATAAAGCCCACCATTCCGCAAGCCGTAACCATAAGATATTCCATTTTTAGGCAAAAGAAAATTCAAAATATAGACTAGGCATTCTTTCTAGCTATAAGAATCAGGGCATGTGCCTTTGAAACATGAGACCTACCTACTTTCATACAACAGATGAAATTGAAATTTTGAGCAAAGTGAATAATATCTAGAGCTAGAATTCTACATTCCTTCATCATAGAGCACGGGTTCTTTAAGGCCTTGATTTCCGGTCTATTGTCTATTCTAATGAGATCAATGCATTCTCATATCCTTGAGCTTCTTCCATGGCATAACAAAGGCTTAAAGTTTGGAGTGTAGTGCAAAAGTAGTTTGAGCCTTGTTTTCTCATTGCTCTTGCAAGTATCCCAGTGAAGATAAAGAACCAATTCAATCCCTACTTAAATTTTATGTCCATAATTAAAGGTCTTTGTCATTTTCCAAGCTTCATCCACTTTCAGGATTAGTGCCTAATTATTACACTGTGATCCCCAACACCAACTTGTTTCCTAAATTGCCTGGTGGATAATAAAGAGGCTTATAAGGCTTGATACAATTGGGTCTTCTAGTCTTCAAGGATAGTAAAAATTCTCTTAGGATTGTGTTTGCTTCCCTCAAAGATTATTTCATTCATGCGCAACCAAATACTCCAACAGATTAGAATGGACTCCATGGCTCTTTCCAAATCATCCTTCTTTATCTTAAAGAGATAGTGAAGGATATTTCTAGCTAGCCCGTGCTTTAATTT
Organism: Dysphania ambrosioides; assembly: GCA_026401315.1. Lineage (NCBI taxonomy): Eukaryota > Viridiplantae > Streptophyta > Magnoliopsida > Caryophyllales > Amaranthaceae > Dysphania > Dysphania ambrosioides. The sequence goes on along the minus strand of CM048664.1, from coordinate 21,624,188 downwards.
CCTTTCCAATCTGATTATTCAAATCCCTAGCAACAAAGAAGCCCAGGTAGTTACTTGAAAATTCTTGAACTAATTATTTGAGTCTTCCATTTCTTACATACAAAGGATACACATGGGATCACAAGAGATGCCTCTTTGAACTTGATTCAATTTGGTAGGGAGAGTCTCTTTTAGTAGTTTCCATCGAAAGAAGAGACACTTTTTGAATAGCTTTATCTTCCAGAAAATCTTTGAATTTGAATCGATGTGAGATCCATCTGAGGATGTGACATAATTTGATTCAACGAGCCGAGGAAGGTGTAACCCGACTTCACATAGTAATCTCCAGTTTTTGAATAAGCCTAAATAATTTTATCCTTCTCCTTTCTTATAGATACATGTTACGCGAGAATATTTAAGGTTGTCTCCTTCTTAAAAAATCTCCAAATCTTGGTAGAATCCCAAATTTTATACCTAGTAAGAAGACCAGTAGCCCAATCCTCCTTTTTATTTAGGCAACTCTCCAATAGTAGTGCTCTTTTTTGCTAGTAAGTGGGATACTTTTCCCATGAACTTCTCCACCAAAACTTGGGCAAGGCTAAAGTGACTCGATTCATAATTCTTTTTAGGATCAAATATAGTGAGAGGACAAGTGTAGCTAAAGCCACAAGGATTCTGTTGATAAGTGCTAGTTTCTTCGCTTGATTAAGTGAATGGAACTTCCATGTAAAATTTTCCTCACCACCTGATTGGACAAATCTGATATAATTATGTGATAGTTGCAAATGGAATTAATTAGTTAATTAAGTCACTTTTAGCTACTTAATTAACACAAAGTTATATGTGTAAATGTTATATAGGTAAAGTGTTACATATGTAAATGTTATATATGTAAATAATCATATATGTAAATGTTACATATATATAAATAGTTAATTATGTAAATGTTACATATATATAAATAGTTAATTATGTAAATGTTACATATATAAATATATACATAATTCAAACCCTAATTTGATATACTCACTTTTTCCTCTTTTTACAATATTATTCAAACCCTAAAAAGCAATCAAGAATAGTTCTTGATTCCATACTAGCATACATGAGAGATCCAATCGTTGCTTGTGGACCAATACTAGAGGAACATCGATTGATGTTATAAGAACTCCAAACGACGTACCCTTTTGCTTTGAGGAATTCACGCATCAAGGGCATGTTATTCTCTATCGATAATTTGTATTATTATATGCATGAGATCTTGATTAGATACTAAGAAATTGTTTCTTGAAATTCCACTAATCGCATCTAAATTCCTACATAATCCACGAAAAAGAAGTAAGATAGAAGCATTGTCCTCCTTTTGAGTTAAATCCCCCCTTACAAGTCCTTGGTTCTCAAGAGACATCATTCTTCTGGATAATACTTCCATACAAAGAATAAATAGATAGGAGGAAAGAAGATCTCGCTATCTTAACCCCACCTTTAGGGAGAAGAAATCGAAGGGTTCCCCAATAACTAACATAACTAGGACACTTTACACACTCCATAATGCCCATCTAGCAGCTTTGATGGAAGCCCATAGCATCCGGAATTTTGCTAATGAAGTCTACCTTCATTAATCATTACTACAACATACTCAAAACCGTTTTTCTTATGTCTAGTCCAATATATGAACAAATTCATGAGCAATGATACAATCTTCATTCATCAGTCGGTCAGGTACAAAAGCATTTTGAATGGTGCTCATAAGATCATACATCACCTTTTTCATGCGGGGTATGAGTAGAGTTGTCATAATCAAACCCAACCCGATAAGTTACCCGAAACTGACACGGACCCGACTTGATTATGACCCGAAAAGTGAGACCCGAAAATCGACCCAACCCAACCTGAAGTTAACCCAAAACCGATTTGACCCGATATTCAAAGACCCGAACCCGATCCGTGTCTGACCCGTTAGGGACCCGACCCGTTACGGACCCGACCCGATAAGAAACCGAAACCGATTGAAATCGACACATAACCGAAACCCGATTTATAACAATTCGTTACCCGAATTCACTGGATGTGTTAATAATCTGAATATACATGAATATGACCTAATTTTGACAGACCTATTTCTTACCTAATATCTCATAACATTGAAACCAAACTTGTCATTGTCGATTCAAACTAAACATATTACAAGTTCTTATGTATATATAAACTTAACATCATATGTTATAAACTAGTTTGATAGGATAATACACATTTAATAATCATTACCTCATAAATAATTTGTTTTTAAATGACTTATCGACATCATCATTGTCCAATTTATGAATTAACCATCATCATTGTCAGATTTTATCAAAACCAACCTTGACCCGAAATAACCCGTTTAGGAATTGATCTGATTTTACCAGAGCCGACCTTGACCCGAACCCGAAATAACCTCGCTATAACCCGTTCAGGAACCAACCCGATTTTACCAGAACCGACCTTGACCCGAATCCAAAATAACCCGATTTTACCCGTTTAGGAACCGACCCGATTGTACTAGAACCGACCTTGACCCGAACCGAATACAACCCGAATCGAATACAATCTGAACTGACATTAACCCAAACCAAATAAAACACGACCCGAACCCGACCAAGCAAATAACCGATTTAACCCGACCCAATAATGACCCGACTCGAACAGGAACCGACCCGATAGGCAAAATTGACCCGATATGAATCGACCCGTGATGGGTTAACCTAAAACCGACACGTTGACCCAATTTGACATCCCTAGGTTTAAGATGTGTTGACTATAAGGTATATTATAGAGTAGCAAATGGTCACGCCCCTTTTTATGTCCCATTTTTTTTTTAATTTTTGTGTCTTTATTGCATTGTGTATAGTTTGAGGCACCAATTATGAAATAGCAAGGCCATGTAAATTGGCTTACCTTGTCTGTATTTGGGCTATGCTATTTTCTAATTTTCAAATGAACGTATGATTTTGTCCATCAACACAGTGCTCAATTAAATGATTTGCATTTACGTTCAACAATATCGACTTATACTTTTCTTATCCTAATTTCCTAAAATTTAAGAGCTAGAGTTATACTTTTCTTATGCTAATTTCCTAAAATTTAAGAGCTAGAAGCCGTCCTTCGAAGGAGCAAACAGGACCGTCGCCCAGAACCCATGAAAAAATACCCAATTTTTTTAATGTAAAAAATTAAATGGATGTAAGTACAATGTGAGTAATTTTTATCATATTAATTGAAGTTGATCAATAGTAAAAAGTCTTACTTAGAAAAATAGTCTTACGTAGTAAGAAGGAGTAAATAGGATTATTTATGGGCCTTATCAAACACCGCCACCAAATTACTCCAACCGCCCCCTATATTTACGCTCTCGCCCTTTCCTTCCCACTCTCTCCCTAACTCTCACCCTCCTCCTCCACCGCCGCCAGCAAGACACCCTCACTCGTCGCCGCCTGCCACCTCTCCCACCCGCCAAAAGCCGCCGCGCCGCCACACAAAGTCGTCGGTAATGAGTCGTCGACCCGGAAAAGATCTTGCATCTACCGTAGAGGGAGAAAGACCACCACGTTCAAGGGTAAATTTTTTATTTTTTTTTGAAATTTCCGGCCACCATGCCGTCTACAATTTTCGGCCAACCCCGGGGGGAGCCATCCAACATTTCCGGCCGGCCTTAGGGCAGGCCGTCTAAAATTTCCGACCACCCCTAGGGCTAGCAGAAAATTTTAGACGGCCGGCCCTAGGGCTAGCCGTCTAAAATTTTCGGCTAGCCCTAGGGGTGGCCGGAAATTTTAGACGGCCCGCCCTAGGGCTGGCGGGAAATGTTGGACGGCTCCCCCCCCCCCCCCCCCCCAACGCCGTTGGATTTTTTTTTATTTTGTAGTTAATTTATTTGTTATTTATTGTTTAAGTATAAATTATTGTTGTTAATTTTGTTATTTAATTTTTGTTTAAATGTTATTATTGTTAATTAATAGTTAAGTAGTTTTAAATTATAATTATAAATAATTAATAATTACGAGTATTGATAATAGAAAATAAAATTGAGTTAGGAATATGTTAAGTTATGTTAGGAATAATAACTTAGGAATATGTTAGGTTAAGTTAGGAAAATGTTAGGAATTAACTTAGGAATATGTTAAGTTAGGAAAATTAAAATTGATTTAGGAAATTTAGGAAATAATAGAAAATAAAATTTAGTTTTGGAAAATTAGGAAATTAGATGTTAGGAATAATAACTTAGGAATATGTTAAGTTAAGTTAGGAAAATGTTAAGTTATGTTAAGTTGGAATATGTTAAGTTAGGAAAATTAAAATTTATGTATTTGAATTTTTAAGTAAGTAGTTAAAGTATTTGAATTTAGGAAAATATTATAATTTAGAAATATCCACTTTAATTAGGACATTTTAATTTAGGAAAATTAGAATTTATGAATTTAGGAATATTAACTTTAATTAGGATATTTTAAGATATTTTAAGTTAGGAAAATTAGAATTTTTGAATTTTAACTTTAATTAGGATATTTTAAGTTAGGAAAATTAGGATTTATGAATTTAGACTTTAATTAGGATATGTTAAGTTAGGAGTATTTAGGAATTAGAATTAGAATTTAAGAATTTAGGAATTTGACTTAAGAATTTAGGAATCTAGTTATGAATGTTAAGTAATGAGAATGCGTAAATATAGGATAAATATGAGATTCGTTCGGTACTATAATGAAAAATTATGTTGTTATTTATTGAATAGAGGGTTACGGGACATGTCATTCCCGATTTTATGACTATGGACGAGTTCTCCGGCCAGCGCCACACCCGGGGCTCGAGGTGTTGATGCTTCTGCTAGGAGGGGGAGGTCTCCACAACCACAGCCTGAGCTAGCGCGTTCGAGTCTCCCTTCTCCAAGAACTGTCCGAGCTGTTGTTTTTGGGGCTTCTGGTTCCCGTCCTTTCGATGACGAGGATGATGATGATGTTGATGAGAGTGATCAGGATTGGGAGGACTTTGCTACGGAGCTTGACCAGGAACTTGACGACGAGTTTGTGCCACTTCAGTCATAGGGTCATCGTGGCCCATCTTGGTCGAGGGGTCAGTTTGTTAGGGCAGAGACCACTAGCACTAGCACCAGCTCACGTAGCCACAAGTGCCAGGTACTCGCAGATAACACTTGGCTTGTACTTGGAGCGATGACGGGCGGGCCGCTAGATGGTAGCGTCATTCCTAGCTATGGGGGTCACATAGCACGTGGGATCTGGACTAGATCAGAGAGAGGGGTGCTGAAGTGCCATGGTAGGATGAGGGGTTGCGCTGTATTGCGTTCTTGAAGAGAGGACATTTTGTCGAGGGAGTCGAAAGCTGTTGTTGATGGTACTGGATTATCTCATTTACCATATTCTCTCTTTGAACACCTGGACATGGCTTTGATTACAACTTTTTCTGAATGCTAGCAGCCTAACATGAGTTCGTTCCACCTCCCGTTTGGGGAGATGACTATCACACTGTTGGATGTGTGGCACATTCTACGTATTCCGATTGAGGGACGCGCAGTCTCTAGGATGTTGGGCCCGATGATCTGATAGAGGAGGCTAGAGAGTTTATGGGATGTACGTTGCCACAATTTACGAAAGATCATTGGAGTAAGGGAGGTGTCCTTATGAATTCAATTGTCGATACTTGTCGCGGCGTGGACCGAGGAGATAGATATTTTGCTGAGGCTAGTTGGTTGTCGTACATGTTTGGGTCCACATTGTTCATGGACAAGAGCGGTAAAAGGATGCGACCCCAGTTTTTACATGAGCTCTGACTCGGATCCATACGTGATTTAGGGAGTTATGCTTGGGGTGCTGCGACATTGGCTGCGTTATATCGACAGCTGGGAGAGGCGAGTAGAGCGGGTTGCACACACATTGCAGGTTGCCTCACCCTTCTACAGGCATGGATATACGAGTACTTTCCCTCACTGCGTCCTCATCCGCCACATATTGGTATTGGACACGATCGACCTCGTACTACACTTTGGACTCCTCGGAAGGAGCCGGGTGATAGGGGGCGATTGGTAGCCCTACGTCGGCATTTGGACCGTATACAGGCCACTGAGGTATTACGTTTTCTATTTTGTTGTGTAGTTGTACTTATATTGAACAATATATTGACATTTGATTTCTTAGGTTTGTTGGACCCCTTACAGAATGAAACACAACACAGCGTGTCCCAAGGTCGACATTCACTGGATGGATTCGATATCGGGAAATCATCAAGCCATATATGCCTGATCGAGTCCTCCGTCAATTCGGGTTTGTACAGGTGATTCCCATGGCACCTCTGAAGCCGGAGTCGGCATCGAGACCCGGTAAGGGTACTTATCGGGTACAGTTCGCGAAGTCTGCAACTGAGTCGGCTTGGCAGGTTTTCCCTAATGCCTTTCGACATGAGCTTGGGCGGTTCAATCCGGCAGACAACACCCCAGAGAGATCATCTCCGGATTACATTCAGTGTTTTTTCGGGTCTCTCACCCATTACTGATAGACGAGGAGGTTGTTCCGGCTGCACCAGAGAGAACTAACACCCATTACGTAAGTTTAATTGGAATTTGATTAACTTTATATTTATATTATGTTATATTTTGTAACGTCATACTAACTTATGTTTTTTTTCGTTATTTGCAGTGGGTCGAGAAGTTGTTGAGGATCGTTCAGCCTATCACTGATGCTAGGGCGTTGACACCCAAATTGGGGGCTTGCGCTGACGCCATCGATGCATTTATGTAAGAGTACTATGCTGGATGAGACTCTTTGTATATGTAGTTATTTATTTAGACATTTGTAGTTATGCACGATTTTTCTCTCTTTCGTACTTATTATGTAGTTGGACTGTAAACATTTGTAGTTGGACTTTAATATTCAGACTGTTATATTTATTATCTAAGTTCCCGAATTATATCAATCTTTGTAAGCGTAATTTCTTGTCGCCGATTACGAGGCAAGAGCGAGAGAGCTGATAGGGGGGAGGGGGGTTTGAGGAAGGGGAAGTATGCCATTGTATTCGCATAAAACATACTTCTCCTTCATCAAACCCTCCTCCCTCTCTATCAACTCTCTTGCTAGTGTCCCATAATCGGTGCATAGATATACGTTGTCAAAGAGAGGTATAATTAGGAAACTGTTACTTTAACTGTATATGTATTAATCAGCAATATTATCAGCATGTTCAACAATATCAACAATATCTTCAACGACATGTTCAAATATATACGTTCGTAACAAAATCGTACAATATACGTTCACATTATAAACTAGACAAATTCCGCCAAAGTCCTAAACGTGCCTCATACAATTGCTCTCAACCTACAACACTATGATCTCGTACCTGAAACCACAAAGTGCATATGGGAGGCATAGGACATTCACGAGATAGAGTTAGTCTAATGTAATGCTTGTAGGTACCGAGGTGTGCAATGCATATCTCCCTTCGTGGCCGACTGACGTTCACGGGTGCTGACCATGGCAATACAGTCATGCAAGGATAGAGAGCTCCATCTAACCCAACACTGAGAAATATGACTACATAGTTCTAGAATTGCGCTATTGGAAATAAGTCTTGTTGTACCTCCATCCAATGTTCCATAGAGAAACTCCCTCCATACCATGTAATACGATTCACGTCATTGTCAACGCCTTCGTAGAAGATGGATGAGTAAATGCCTTGATTTGCTAACAACTCATTACATATGATCTTCCACGCTTCAATCCAATTTTCCTCGCTACCTAGAAATAAGTCTGCCACCACTCGAAAACCACAATTACCATCACCCCGGACGTCGAGATAGTCAATTACGTATTCAATTATGATTGTCGGAATCTTATCTACGTTCGGGTACGCTGTAATATCTGCATGACAAGTCAACATGTTCACAGACGACATAGAACGTCAGCCCCGTCTAGACGTCGTACGCGACCCTCATCCATGCCCCTGACTTGAGTACTCCCACGAGGATCGCTCACGTCGTGTGCTAGGTCGTCCACGATTTGACATCCTCGGCTCGGGTTCAACGTAACCCGAATCCTCTAGATGGAGTTGTGCATGGATAATCCTAGACACGTGACGAACAACAACAGGATCACTTCCGGTAACCTCACTCACGAGCGACTGGAAAAATTGCACGTCTTACGTTGGAGAATTAGGTTTGATAAGCACCTGCACGCTATCTTCTTCATTCACCTCGAGTGTTCACCAAAATTGAGGGACTTGCTGCAATTTAAAGAACTGGTCGTCCGCAATAGTATCGTAAATTTGACATGGGCACGGTATCCCGTGGCTTGTCTGGTATGCACAACCACATAGATCATGCACTTCATTACCCAATGATTTCATCCGCTTCTCTTCGAAAACCAACAACTCTAAGCAATAATGGGATGTATGTCCACACAGAGGCTGGAACGGAATATGTCGATACTGTTGGCCATGTGAGCGTCTCGATGCCTCGAGGGTTTGTCGAATCTCTATTAGCTGTGCATCAATGGCTGTGTTAATTTTCTGCCAAACAGTATCAAACGACTCGTTGGAGTATGACAACCAACTCTTCAGCATAGAATGAGCACTCTCAACCCGAAAGTTAGTTGTATTCCCAAAATGAAGTTTCTCATTCGTCCACCGCTTCACGAACTTGTCGGCGTGAACGAGCCATGTACCCTCCAAATACGTTATAACAGCAGGGAATGCAGTTCCCCACGATCCATGAAGAACTCCTATGGCATGGTCATAATCTTCTTGAGACTTCGCTTCCATGATACTCCTACATCTTCCTTGCTTGAATCTCTCCCCGACCTTCTTATCTCTGTAAATTTTACCAACTCTATTCTCCACATCCATGTTGATGTGCCATGTACATAGTAAGTTTACAGTTCCGGGAAAAACCTCACGAATAGCAGCCATCAGCCCTGATTCCCGATTAGTGACAATTGTCGATGGAGACAAGTCATTGCCATACAATATCTTCAACTTATCTAACACCCATATGTAGCTACATGTAGTCTCATTAGATAGGAATGCATATGCAATCAGGAAATTCTAGTTGCACGGAGTGACACCGCATATCTCAAACAAAGGCATCTTATACATGTTCGTCTTGTACGTGGAGTCCATGCCCAAAACCCATGGATACGTACGTAACAAGTTCGCAGAAACATGATGCGCCATAAATTCATGGGTGACAACATTCATTTCAGGATCAGAGCGTAAAAACTTCACGTACTTGCTATCAGTAGCAAGATGAAGGAACTGACTAATAAAATCTCATCCGCCAGCCTCCTCCTGTCTCATCCTATCTCTGAAATTGTAGATATATCGCGCATTGGGATGATCATCGGGAAACTGAGAGTTCACCGCAGCCAAAATAATCTTGGGCTTTGCTTGAGCCACAGACATATCTCGCACCAACTTCTTCGCTTTGGGGTTAAGACCACTCATCTGCCGATTTCCCTCCGAGTACTTAATCCTTGGGACCCAATACTATCAACCATCCCTCTACAGAACATGAAATCTTAATCAGAAACTTCCAACCATAAGCTTGAGATTTAGTCCCCGGTCGTTCAGCATTCTCTAAATCTCTATTCGCTCCTCTGTTTCTCTCTCCCCGATTGCATCTCATGTACAGATTTCCTCTTTTGTACGACGAATGAACCAACTGAAATCCGTGTTTTATAGCAACTGATTTAGCCCATGCAGAAGCCGCATCTTTCGTCGGAAATATTTCCGCAGTCGTAAAATGAGGGTAATAATTAATACCATTGCCGCCAAAATCTTTTGTCGGAACCTACAAAAAAAAAATTAAAATTTTTTTTTCCCGGTGGGCCAGTCGTCTGAAAAAAACGGTCAGCCCAAGGGCTAGCCGTCTAAAAAAACGGCTCCCCCTAGGGCTAACCTTTTTTTCAGACGGCTGGCCCTGGGGCTGGCCGTTTTTCTTAGACGGCTACCCCACCAACGACGCCAATAATCCACTTTTCCGATCACGAACTATGATTTTTACCTCCGATGGCGACAATGGCTCATCCATAGTTTCCGGTGAATTACGGAGTCCCGAAGAGCGATTCCCGTCAACTACAACACGATTTTCCAGCCACCGCGGACTGACGACTAGTTGTCGAAAAATTTAGTGGAGTTCGTTTTGTTAAGTTTTTACGAGATAGTGAAGTGAGAAATAAGAATTGAAGTGTATGATGTTCGATTTTATTAAAAACGAGTCAAAGGGCAAAATCGTCATTAACGGGGGCGGTTCGAGTAAGTATGGAGCGGTAAATAGCGCTCCACTTATTTATATGGGACAAGGAATAGATAATCGAAAGTCAAAAGTGGGTTTTTCTTAATATGCTAGTCACACAACTCTATCATGACGCACTTTACATGTAACAATATATGACTCTTTCGCATATAGTACGTCTCTATGAACTATGAAGGCAACAATGTTGTGATACACTTTATTCAAGTGTCACATTTTCTTTTATATATTTTGAGAAATAATAGTTACAGTTAATAAAATTAACTTTTTTTTATCTTTTGTCAAGTGTCACATTTTCATTAGTACATGAGTTTTTTTTAATGAAACAATCAAATTTACTCATACAAAGTTTTTTTTTTCTTTTTCGATATGAATATTTCCATTTCTACACTATCGAAAAGACTTTTTCCATATGGAAACTATCATATGGAGGCCTCTCGGTATTGCAACAACTCCAAAAGAGGTATTCTAGACACCCAGGAAAATGCTCTGAATGTAACAGGGAGGAAGAGGATGCGAATCACTTGTTTTGTCTTTGCCCCTTCGCAAAACAGGTTTGGAGAAGTAATTCCTTAGAGATTTGCTCAAATTTCAACAAGAATCAACCTTTGGTAGACTAACTCTCATACTATGTCCAACTTCTTTACTGGATGGATGAAATTCATAGCTCTAGGTTAGTCCAATTTATTGCAACCCTTTGGGCTTCATGGACAACCAGGAACGATAGAGTATTTAGAGACAAGAAGAGTGATATCAATGATTGCTTGAACCGAATCTCGCTCCTTCATAAAGAACATGAATCCTTTCTAGAAGAAAACTCTAGGATTCTTTGATTTCTTCACCCTCCCGAAGAAGGCCCTGATAACCTACCTGGTTTTGCTATGGTATCACTAGGAAGAAGTCTCTCAAATGAGGACATGGAAGGAATTATTCAAGTAGATGGAGCATGGAATAAGCGAAATGGATAAGCGGGTTTCGAATGGAAGGTGAAATCAACACCAATTGCCGATAAAGTTGGTACTGGAAGCTCAACTCGAGATTTTGCTTCTTTAGCAACAATGGCATAAGCTTTACCCTGCTTACAAGCCATTCAATGATGTAAAGATAATAACTGGAAAAGCAATCCGCCTTCTATCAGACTTTGCGCTCCTGATTTCTTCTCTTTGGCAAAGAACCTCTCCTATTTTTGAAATAATAAATACCATATGTAGAATTAGGAAATTAGGTATTTTATTTGATGTTTATATTATCCATAAAGTAAATCGAGAACGTGTTGAAAAAGCTCATGTGCGAGCAGTTTCAACTAGACTTCTGACTTACTCCCTTTTTTTTCTCTTAGATTGTTTTAAACTTGTTGCTGCTATGTAAAAAAAAAAAAGACTTTTCCCCAGAAAACTTGCCACTCAAGGTTTTATTCCACACCATTATGAATAGTCTAGTAGGTGGGCATTCAAAAAATGCAGCATGTGTTCTTGCGTGTGTGGGCATTCAGAAAGAAACACGACTCCCTTGAAAGGGGTGAGAGCATTCTTGCATGTGTTATGTCGCGACGACTCAACAAACGTGAACTTTCTAGCATGGGGATTTCCTCAATTTGTTTAAATGTAGCATGGTGGTCTTCTACACTGCAGGTCAAACTGCAATTTAATAATGAGAATATAACGTTTCTCATCAACCATCATTCGCGACGTTGTCGCTAATTAAAGGTTTTAGCCACCACTCGTATGATAAATTCAACTTTTTTTTTTTTTTTTTAAGAATCACAATCACGCAATGGGGGAGACATGGAGAATATAAACATTATGATCTCCTCGTAATTTATTTATTTATTAATAGAAGGACTTTCGATATCAATTTAATCCTATAATTATATAAAAGTCGCAAACAATATATGATTTGAACATTTTGTTCAATTAAAACGAATTCAAAATATATTTGAATGGTAATTATTTAGTTTAGTATTGACTTATATTATTCTTATGTTTTTTTTTTCAATTATCTTTTAACCATAAATCAGCTCAAAATTATTTATTTCGGGTCAAGATGAGGTCTCAGTGTAGGTTGGAAGATTCATAAATGTCATGCAGCTCTTTGGCAGGCGTCAAGTTTTTCCCAAAAAGAAAAAAAAAAAAAACAAGGTGGACGACTGGTGGAGGAAAAATGACTTTGGAGTTTTGGGTGATGCAAATGTGAACTGCACATTTTTTAACTAATAGGAGCGGGCCTGGGCTGAGGCCCTACTCCAAGGTGCACCCATGACCCAACCCAACTAAGCCCATACACCTAACTCAAATAGAGATGGAAGAAAAACATTACACAACTTCAATGATTGTATGAAGCTGGCCAAGGAAACTAGGAAGAGAGAACAAGAAGTATATAAAGACTGAAATTAGCTAGCTTAGTTGGGAATACAATTGCTCATCATCGATTAAAATAGGCCCCAATTTATTATGCTAGTCATCAAGCCAGCATGAAACAAGTGTGCCAGAACAATTTCTGATCTTAGGAGAAAACTGTAGAATCAGGGGAGTCGCTTTTACGAGCTACTACTCTCATTTGCCTCAATCTGCATAGCAGAGTGCCACAAATGCCCAGTTAAGTAATTATCAGCTTTCGGGGTTTACAAAACTATAACAAATGATGGAAAACCATCTAACTGCCGGACGACCAATCACGGGAACGGTACTCCTGATCTAGTAGCCATCCATTAGCCCCTCCAGTAAAGATTAATACTTAGGTTAGTTTGCTGCTTACTTGCCTTTACTAGCAAAGGTTGACTTCCTTCTAGAAATTATCTCAGCAGCCCAGCTTTTTCCTACTTCGGTGTGAAACTTTCCTGAATTATGTAGTAACATGGTATATTAGCTATAGGCCTATGGGGTAAAAAGACCAGAGTATTAGCACCATTGCAAGAAATACAGGAAGTCAAGCTCACCAGCTGTTGACAAGAAAAACTCATCAAGAACCATCCCATTCTCTGTCAAATGATTCAGCAAACAAATATCAGAGCTAGAGATTTTTACTAAGGGTCAATGCATCAGGCAAATCAAGATCTTCACAATTGAGCTAAAATCAAACACATATGTAAGCAATGTAACTTACATGATTGCAAGCCACACAACAAAAACAACACACCCAAAACTTAATTCCAAAAACATAGGGTTGTTTACATCAACAAAAATCCTACCTACTATTTAGAGTTACATATTCTCAAAAAATCATTTTCTCCATATCTTTATTAACTCCATCCACGTCATCTTTAGTCTGCCTCGATCATGTTTGAGATCTCCATTACCCCAACCCCATCCACTATCCCCACCTACGCATCTATAGCTTGGCGTCTCATATGCACAAACCATTGTAGCGATTCTCCCTTATTTTATCCTCAATATTCGCTACTTCAACTTTCTTTCGAATATCCACATATCTAAGTTTGTCCCTCAAGGTATTACCACACATCCACCTTAACATAGGCATCCCTGTTACATTCATTTTTAACATGCTCATTCATGAAAACACAACATTCCCACTCATACAGTAAAGCCGGTTTAATTGTTGTCCTATAGAATCCCCTGTAACCTTAAGGATACAAAATTGCATAATAGTCTAGTTGTTCTCTCCATTTGAGTCACCTAAATTTCATTCTGAAGGTAACATCTTGATTAATGTCTCCATTCCTTTGAAGTACCAATTTCTTCCATAAAAGGTCATACTATCTTCAATTGGTCTCCTCCCAATGCCAAAATTCCTAATAACTCTAAAACCTTTAGATTCCAACATAAAAAAGTTATATTGTAGACCTTGGCCCCTTAATTGCACAAGACAATTCAAATGTGATTCAGCATGAGCAAATATGGACACTATCAACTTCTGCTAGCACACTAAAAAGCTAATTTTTACAGTTCAATTTGATATTGAGTTCTGAAATGACATAGTAATTCTATATCAATAATAGCAGTGCAGCTGCACAGATATCTCCAACAGAATCGATTGCAGCCAACCACCTCAGAACAATTACTGACAAGCAAAAACAAGTTCCAATGCCAAAGAAGACAAAATTGAAAAATGTGAGCAGCCAGTGAGGTTTTAAGAACCATACAAAGCACAAATACTACAGAAAAACAGTTGAGAGACTCAAGATGCATTACTATACAATCTAGCAACATTTGATAAAAGGGTTGCCTTGCAGGCATTGATTCTATGGTAGGCATTACACAACTAATGCACATTTTCTAATCCAAATGCATTTCTTGATGGCAATCAACCACACACAGGAGGGCCCAGCATGGATTCAAATGAACTCAAATAGTATTTGCTTCTTTATTTTTTCTTTGGAGTATGGCAAGAGAAAACAAAGCACCACAATCATCTCCGGGTACTACCAGAGATGCCTGCTAAGCAAAGATACATCATCAAAGGCTTATAGGATAGAGTAAGTAATTAGGAACAAGATGGTCAAATGCTAAGGACTCATAATTTGGCATAATTGAAAGGAAAAGTATATGCAACAAACATCAAAATCACATGTTCATACTTGGAAGGCCCCTCTTGACAAGATAGGAATCAACTAGGGAGTAAAATCTATCAGATAATCATATAGGAGATGAATTATTATGAAATACCTTAAAAGGATAAAAATCATTCCAAATAAGACTAATAGAACGCATTCCCTGTCTAGAGTAATGACTCCTCCCTTCCCTCCTTTTTCTCTCCTCTCGCCAAGTCCTGACAACCACCACCTTCACCCTTCTGCCAGTCCATTAATATTCATTTTACTTCAAGAACTTTGACATGTTTCAGTTAGACACTAAAATATAACTTCTGATATATTTTTGGTTTGGGTGAGGGTGAGGCTTTGTCCTCTCAACTTATTTAAATATGTTTCAGTAAAAATAAGTGAAGTCTATAAAAAATAAGCGAAGTTCAGCAAAAATAAGATAAATTCAGCATAAATAAATAAACAGCAAAAAAAAGTGAAGTTTGATAAAAGATGAGTTTAGAAAAGTAAAAAGTAAGTTCAGCAAAGATAGGTTAAGTTCAGCAGAAGTAAAATAAGTTTAACAAATATAAGTTCAAAAAAAAAAAAGTTCAGTAAAAAAGTTGAGGAAAACAGAACCAGAGAGATAACTCATTTTGTGAGGAAGAAATTCTATGAAAAATAGCTTATTGAGTCTACTTGCTAGAAACAACTAATAACCATGTTTAATGCCAACTTACAACCACTAACTAATAGATTAAGGACTTTGGTTTAATAATTAGTACTGCAAAGTGACACAGCAAAACTGCAAGAGTCCCATTCTCTTATAACTTGACATATTTTAACATAAAAGAGAGGAAAATGGATTTAGATTGCACCCTTCCATCACAAAAACCTAGATGTGTCATTATGTCAGTAGCAATAAATAATCAAAAACAAAGGGTGACGAACGATGTAATTAATCACTAGAAGCTCAAAAGAAGTAGAGACAGGAAAATCTAGGAAACAACAATACAACAACATTCCTACACACCGGACACTAGGCCCATCACCAAACCAAGTAGAAATGAACACTAAAAAATGTGTAACACAGGATAGTGATAGGTGAAAGCATCAATGCATGTAAATAATCATCAAAACTGCAAGTTCTCAGTATCCGCATATGAGAATAAGCCTTACCAGTTTCATACTCCAATGCCTGTAGAATCAATTCAACCTGGATATATGTAAATGGTGATTAGAAAGATGGTAGACTAGTAAGTTGAAAAACAGGAAATGAAAAGAGTTATATAATTCTGGTGTCAAATATGCATGTAGATACACAATTATTGCAACTCAAAAAATTATGCCAACCGCACCTTAGGACAATTGTAGCAACTAGCAATGTTGGTTGACAAACATCAAAACATTGGCGAAAGATATGTCAACAAGGATGTCCACATAAAATGCATAAAAATAGCAAGAACATTTAAAGCAACACAAAAGCACCGAAAGATGTCTATTTAATTTAATTATGTTTATTTCAAGTTACCACGCAAAAAGAACTGAACAATACCAAAAGTCACTTACTTTATCAAAATCCTTCACTAGATTAGCTTCTAAAGAAGAATTATTTTCATACTCAGTCCAGAGCTCTTTAATCTCTTCAGCTGCAGTTAAAAGAAAATGTCAGCTTGATTCCATCGAATGAAATGCTAAAAATTAGAAAAGGGCAAGCCAATCCCAACCTCTCATCCCACCCCCAAGAACTTCACACATTTCATTCAATGCTGCCAGCTCTCTTCTGCTCTTTTCTTCTTTTGGTATGCCATCAGAGGGGGTTATATCTCCAACAATAGCTATAAATTTCCGGAAGTCATCAAAGAGGATGACGACAACACTCAAAAATCAGCAATCTTGGGAAATAGAATTCATGACAGTGTAATATTGGAAGGTACAAAAATGTTCACTCATAACACAACAATTCCTTTTGAACTTTTAGCATAAATAAGTGACAAGATAACTGTGAGATACTGGTTCATTAGCAAGTCAATCTAATGCGGTGTATAATTAACTTAGTGCTCATCAAGACTCCGGCCTAAAGTGATGTATGGCAATTAGATATACACAACCTTACCTCGCCTCATCTAGCCAATATCAATTTGTAGTAAACTACTCTAATCAACATTTTCTACTCTCCCAAGCAACAGTAACTTAATTTTATAAAATTTAAGACATGAAAACTTAGCTAGTTTCAACTATCTATCCAGCATTTTAGCGCCCAGAGCTGCGTATCCTAAACAGAGCAGCTCATTCAATGGTGCATATAAGTAGGAAAAAATTCTTTCAACTAAGAAAGTATCACAAAATTTAAGTAGATACTGAAGCCAAAATTGTCAAATTCCAAAGAAGCTTGCATAAAACTGTAATTGACAATAGGTTCGCAACGAAAATATGTGAGGATTACACTATTTTGGTTTACACAAAAGCTAAGGAATCTTAATTCCATGGAGAAATTAACTGAATATCAATCTGTTTCTCTCTACAAAGAACTTTAACACAAACACCGCCTGAAACGAGACATGAGACAGAAAAGGGTATACCTTCAGCAATATCGTGAACAATTGCCATTTTGATACATCTGTGAATAGCATTGTCAAAAGAAGACAACACATTTTATCAGCAAGGGCAGTATGGAGAAGTCCAAAGGAAGCATAATGGATAAAATCCAACCTGTCCCTGTTCACACCCGGAATGTCCCCAACAATCAAACCCATCAATGCCATTCGATACATATGATCAGCAATAGATTCAGGGCCTTTTATCCTGTGGTTAATCCATCCCTTCCTCTTTGTGGTCTGGAAAGACAAGTTCAGTGACAAATTAAAAACAAAAAGGTTGAGAGGTAAAGAGAAAAACATTGAAATGCACCATTAATTTCATATCTCCTCATCCCAATGCATAGCTATAAATATATAAAGTGCATCTAACACTATGAATGCAATCTACAAAGCAGAAATGGTAACACGCCAATCATGCATGTCATTACATAATAAATGTGACCAACTCCTGATAATAGTAGAGAACCTGGACTAAGGTGAATTTTGCTTTGCAATGTGATATATATATTACAACAAGAGTTAAACTCAAAATGGGGTGCATAACACTTTTTCTCTAAGGGGTAGCTGGGTGATTCTTATCCTTTCTCACCCCATAATCGTCTTTTTCTCATCAATGGAAAGAATCCCAGCACATTTTTTTATTTTTTATTTTTGTTAAGTAAGCATAGGATTCAAGTTTCCAAAACCAAGTCATAAACCATCTCAGTACGATAATCAACAGGTTTATTCAGGGTGAGAAAGCTTAGTATACCAACACAACCCTTAAATAGACAATCTCAGACCATCAAGCCATTTACAATCATCCCTACTCAGTTGGTCAGAAGAAGAATCTCAGCTTCTTACCATATATCCAAGTATTGTCCAATAACACAAGAGAACAAGGGAGTGTTTCTCCAACCAAGCTATAAACTTCCTAAATGTGAAAGAAGTTTTGCAAGATGGTGCACAATACTATTCCCCTCCCTACTCATGAAAACATTCACAATAGTTGACGTTTCTAACAGAAGCTAAAATAACTCTAAGAATAACATGCACAGCTGATATTCCTGAAACCAACTTCGAAAACATAGGACATTCACTCTGAAAAATCTCACCTTCCGCGCTTGCCTCCTACATCGCCAACATCCCTTCCCCCCTAAATGAAAATAATAGCTTTAAAGATTAGGAAAGGCATGTTCTTTCCGATCGAAATAATTGGGTAAGCCTTTAAAAGGAACCCAACTGATGCTCATGCAACATTTCCAAACGCCACATAAACTACAGCAGAAGGCTAGGAACTCCAATACACCGGCATTGAACCGAATGATAAATACATTAATCTCTAAAACCCACCAGCCGTACACCTCAATCACCAACACAACATCCAACAGTTTGACACACCCACATAAACAACGCAACAAAATAAAAAAGGAACAACGTTGATTCAATTTGGCGGGTACATTAACAAGTCGACAAAGAAAAGGCAAACATTTTGGAAACCAAATCAGTACCTTCAGGCGATGACATAGTGTCAGGAAATCAATGGAAGACGAAGGCGAAGAGAGATTGGACATAGCGGATGCAGTAGAGATGGTACCAAGATTAGGGGATTGACAGCAAAGTGAGACCAGTCTGAGACAACCTCCGGAGTTGTTCGATGAAACCGATGGAGTGAAGGGAATGGAGAGGGAAGAATGACGGTGAAGGAGGGAGTGATGGGATGGAGAAATGGCTGGAGAGGAGAGGGACGGATTCGCTGTAGCAGACGACATCTGATTACTTCTCTAGTTTCTTCAACAATGTTCGGTTCTGTACCTTGTTAGGTGCTTAGTGCGTTCTTTGTTTTGCACCTAAGTTGTGGACTTGTGGTATGAAGTTGTTGATAATCGTGGTCGTGGTCGTGGTCGTGGTCGTGGTTGTTACGAGGCACCTATGTTTCCATGGATTGTCATAGATTCAATATTTAAGATTCTTAGGGATTATGGTTGATTTTTAATGATTGATTGTATAAAAAATAATCAATATTTCATATTTGGTGAATAGTGCAAATAATATGATAGCTTTTTTTTTGTATGACTAGAAATTTTGAGGCCCTATTAAGATCTTACCCATGTAGTAGCAAAATAACGATAATGTCATGTATCATATCCAAAAAGACTTAAGTTTTATAGTAAAAATGACAAAAATATCCCTTATTATATTGAATAATAAAAATACAATTTATATTTAAAGAATTACTCATTTTTAAAGAAATGATGCATGCGCTTTGATGTATGAGTATTTAGTTTGATATCCTTTTAAATGAATAGAACTTATATTATTATTTACAACAAGATATATAAATTGCATAGTAGCGTGGTTTTGATTTGGCTTTTCAATTCATAAAACTAATTCAAGGTTAAAATTATATAGCAAGATTATATATGGTTTCCATTTATGAGAATATGATTTTTATTCATTTAAGGAAGCGTGTAGTTTAGAATCCAAATTATTTTCCTATCCTAATGCATAAAATAGGTCCCATATTACTACTTTAGCATTGTGCACTAAAAACAATTTGGTAGGGGATATGCTTTGATCTAACAGGAACAAATAGACATAAGTAACAATACATACAAATTAAAACTAAGACATATATATTGTAATATGAGGAGATTGAGGAGGAATAAGAAGTTTTAGAGTATTTTTTTGTGTATCAATTTATTCATACTCAGGCAAGGTTTTATAGGGCGCAAACATTGCGCGGATAAGAGCATGTAAATTTTTATCACATACACATGCACTGCATGGCTTGCAATATTCATTCATGTCAACCAAACATCGCTACATCAATAGTCATGTTCACTTATACTCTAATACAATATTATTATAACCCTCCCCTCTAAGAGAATATTAATGACCTACTATTATCTGCCTCATTAAAACTTTGCCAAGAAAAATCCAGTGGGACAAAAAACTTGGACAAATGAAAAAGAGTATAGATTGTGTAGGTCTCATGGTCTACCCTTGATTTAGGGTAGGTCTCGAAGGCGACGCATGTCAATCAATTTTACAAGCTCCTGAAATCCAGGCGATAGTGCCTTGGTGAATAGATCATCTGGATTATCACATGATTTGATTTGTGCAACATTGATTTTTCTTCTTTCACCACTTCGTGTGTGAAGAAGAACTTAGGATTAATGAGCTTTTTTCTATCTCCTTTTATGTATCCCTCTTTGATTTGTGATATACAAGCAGTTTTATCTTCATATATTATGGTTGGTCCTTCTTCAATTGACCTAATGCCAATTTCTTGCTGTATATGATGATGGATTAAGGATCGCAACCATACACATTCCCTGCCTGCTTCATAGAGTGCAATCAATTTGTCTTAACTTGATGAACTGGCCATTAATGTTTGCTTCATTGATCTCCAAGAGGTTGTTGTATTTCCATAGCTGAAAAGGTAGCCTGTTTGAGACTTGGCTTTGATTGGATCTGACAAATAACCTGCATCAGCATACCCTACAAGATTGGGGCTTCCATGTCTTAGGTAGAATAAACCAAAGTCGGTTGTCCCACATATCTTGCAAACAAGTTGACCAAAATGCAATATCTAATCTAGTATTGATGGCTAGATACATCAGGGCTCCAATAACACTTAGATATGGTACCTCTAGACCAAGCACATTTTTCCTTCTTCTTGAGGACAAAGAGGGTCTTCATTAACCTTTAAGGAATAAACAACCATAGGAGAACCAAATGGGTGTGCCATGTCCATGTAGAATCTTTTTAATACTTTCTCAGTGTAACTTAACTGATGAACAAGTATTCCATCCTATAGATGTTCAATTTGTAAACCACGATGAAATTTGATTTTCCAAGATTTTTCATCTCAAATTCGTTCATCATACAATTTGCGGTTTTTTCTCCAATCTCATCAGGTGTCGCGATGATATTTAAGTCATCAACATAAACTACTATTATGACAAACCCATTTTTGGTTTGTTTGATGAAGACGCATGGACAAATGTGGTCGTTCTCATATCCTTTGTTGAGAAGGTATTTGCTTAAATGGTTATACCACATCCTGGAGACTCTTTTAGTCCATAGAGTGATTTTCTCAATTTAATAGAATAAAGATTTCATGGTTTTTTCCTAATTTCTTCAAGTAGTTCAAGTCCCTCCGAAACTTTCATGTAGATATCTGCGTCAAGTGACCCATAAAGATATGCATTCACGACATCCATAAAGTGCATTTGCAATTCTTTGTATGCCGATAAATTGATGAGGAATCTTAATATTGTGGCATCCACTACTGAGGAATATGTTTCCTCATAGTTTATTCCTAGTCCTTGAAAAAACCTTGAGCTACAAGTCTAGCATTGTACCTTGTAACCTCATTTTTCTCATTTTTCTTTCTCACAAAGACCCATTTATATCTAAAGGGTTTTACTCCTTTGGGAGTGGGTGGGACTAAAGAATTCTCACTTTATAAGGGATTTTAATTCTACCTATATTGCTTCTTTCCATTTTTGCCAATCACTCATTCGTCGAGATTCATCAATCGATATTGGTTCTGTGTCATCAATATCATCGGTGATCTCTATGGCAATTGAATATGCAAATATGTCATCAAGTTGGGTGTTTACCCTGTTCCACTGTTTTCCAGTGTTGACATAATTTTATCGAAATTTCATGATTGTCAACATTTCCATTATAATCCCGTTTAGATGTAGTATTTGAACGCTTTAGGTTATTTGGGGGAATGGATGACATTTTCGGAAATTTTTATTTGCTCCATCTTGTCGTCCAAAAAATTCTCATTCTTTTCAATCTTTTTATATTTTCTTGGTCTCAAATCCTTTACACTAAGAGGCCTACCACGTCATACGCGTGTGTTGGGTTCATCTATTCGAGGATTGCTCAATTTTCTTATTGAAATTTCCATCCTTTCAGGAGCATTCACAGCTGGAACATGTGATTTTATTGTTCCCTTTGTATCCATGAATCTATGGTTACCTTAGGGAGAGATAAAGCAAGCCCATGTTGGAAAGATATATCATAGAATGCTAAAACTTTATCTTACCATGATCAAAGAACAAAGATGTATAAGCAAGAAGTACAAAAAATATTACATGTGATTTTATTGTTCCCTTTGTATCTCAAATTGATAATTAGCAAACCGAGTTGTAAATAAATCACCATTCTACCTTTCTAAGTACCTTATAATGGATTGTGACTCATAACCAATAATGAGTGAGTTTCAATTGGACTAATATAATCCCGAGGAGTATGATGATATCTTTTCAAGGATTATTTTCCTTCTGGGATCATATTTAGTGAGATATATACTCCTCGTCATTATCATTTGTGGTTTCAACATCATAACCTTTTTTTACGCAAATCTTTAAAGCTCAATAGATTTTGTTGAGTTTTACTAGAGTATATTGTGCCATTAAGTATAACATTTTATTCCTTTTGGTGAGTTTACACAAGTTTTTAGCCCTCAACCATGTTAACAATGCTAGAATGGGGTGGAGGTTTGCCTTCATTAATTGGTTACTCATAATGATGTCTGTAGTTGCGCTATCGATCAAACACTTTTGAGCGCCTTTAATTTTATTTTTCATTATCTTCATTGTGTAATAGTGATTACCACAAGAAAATAATGCATAGCTTTATTATTATTAACATATATTACATGATAAGGAACAAAACAAAAGAAACAACAACAGGTAAAGGACTTTAGCAAATTTTTAACTTAAGACATGGATTACTTGTGATTTTTTATCCATTAATTATGTCATCACCTAAGTATTCAACAACATCAAAATCTAGTTGTGGGGATGTCTTCTTTACATAATTTATTTCACGCTTCCCTTTCCCCTAGTAGGAGGCCACGTAAAGGTCCGTAAAATGTTTAGCAGTACGACATTGTTTGGCCCAATAGCTTTTTATGCCACACTTGAAATATATTTTTTGTCCTAATACGAGATTGTTGGCGCCCTTTTCCCCTATTTGGGCTCCTAGAATTTTGGTGCTCTCTACCTCTATTACTATGTCTTCCTCGATAGCTATAGTGTCCTTTATCGTGGTTATGGAAATCACCTCTCCTTTGAGAACTGTTTTTACTTCTTCTATTGGCATTTGATTCTGCAGGAAATGATTATGGTTGGCTAGTAGAACATGATTATTATGTTCAGCCGCTAAGAGTATATTAGTTAAGTCAAAAAATTTCTCACAATGCCTTTAACGAAATTGTTATTGTTGCACCACGTTATTTGGGTGCATTGGTATGAGAGTTTTCTCTACCATAGCCTTTTCAGTTACGGATTCTCCACATAGCTTTAGCTAGAAGGATATATGGAGTACTGCTGAATTATACACATGTACTACGGTAAAATCTTGAATCCTCATATTTAACCATTCATGTTTAGCTCTTGGAGCAATTATCCTTTATAAATTCTCAAATCTATCTTTAAAATTTTCTCATAGTTCTTTGGGATCCTTAACAAAATTATATATTCAAATTTGAGATCTTTATGAATGTGGTGCTTTAAGTATACCAAGGATCTTGCCTGTGAGTAGGGGTAGGGGTTCCATTTTCTATGATTGCATGTTCAAGGATTTGCGCCTTAAGATAAGCTTTTACATCAATTCTCTTTTCCAGATATCTTTGACCAAATGTGTCGAGGATTACAAAATCCTTATTTGTAATCCTCGCTATTTTCTTTTCTGATTACATATTAATGCCATATAAATTAGCCAAAAATTAAATACATTGATTGATAAATGATTCATTCATAGTTTATGACAAATAATATGAAAAATATCACATTGGAATGCAAGTCATAGTGGTCCGATCATTCTAATTCGTACCTAAGGTTACGGGTTTAAACCAGAAATAAAATAATTATAAGTTGATATTTAAAAGATAAAATATAAAAGGCTGCAATCCTTTTGTAAAAATTTTATTTTATTTTGTAATAGAAATTAGTGATTTAAAAGGTGATCTTTCCTTAAGTATGAATATCCATACAATACTTTTCCTTAAGATCTAATTTTATTACTAAAGGAACAACAAATGATACTTAGCTCAAATGGTAAGGTCTCTAGGGATAAAGGTTTGTTGGCAGTATTTTCCTTCCTTCTTCTAACCATTTTTAGATTATATTGAATAATAAAGAGACAGGAATTCAAAATCGTTATCGCTTTCCCTTTTTTCTTTTCACACTCTCCTTTTCATTCAACTTCTTCCTTTCCGATTTTTCTCTAAAAAAAATTAATTAAAGGACCAAGTTTTATGGGGATATTATGTACACATTTTAAAGAAGATGAATTGAAGGTTTCGTGGTTACGAAGTCAATCAAATAATGAAGGAGAAGGAAAACAACTTCATGTTAATTAGTTTCAGTAGTAATAGAAAATAAAGCAATAATATCTCCTAGCATAAAACTCTAATTTAAGTAAAATTTGAATTTAAATTCATTATCTCAAAAAGATCTACAACTTTCAAAAAACAATACTATGAAAAAATGAACAAAAAGTGCAAAAATTGAAAATATGATACAAGTACATAAAGAAAACTCTTTTTATTTTCTCCCACCTTAAATAATGGATTATTTGGTTGTCTATTTGTCACTTTATTTGAGTGAAACAGTCCTTTTACATATATATGCAATAGGTCTTTCCCTCCATAAAAGTAACGTAACTAGAAAAATTTAATTGTAAAGATTTGCGTAGTCCTTGCCCTTCATAAAGGTGGCATGACTAGAAAAAATTACTTTGGTGGCATTATACCACTAGTACCTTCCCCATCATCCCTACTTCTCTTATTATGGGATGGTTTTCGAATTTCAATTGGTGGATTTGACGGATTATTTAGATT
Source organism: Dysphania ambrosioides (assembly GCA_026401315.1). Taxonomy (NCBI): domain Eukaryota; kingdom Viridiplantae; phylum Streptophyta; class Magnoliopsida; order Caryophyllales; family Amaranthaceae; genus Dysphania; species Dysphania ambrosioides. The sequence continues at coordinate 21,598,995 of CM048664.1, read as the reverse complement.
AAGGATAAAGGTTGGTGGGTTTTTGCCAGTTGGAGCAACAATCGGTGTGTTGTTGCGTTGGTGGTGACTTAGAATTCCCCTCGCCGAATTCGTAGTACATAGTACGTAATTATACTCAATTATAAAATATCTATACTATACATAAAAGGGAATCAAAAGTTTAGGTTAAAAGGTTAAATATACAGTACCAACTTTCTTTCTATATTCAACTTTTTCCTTAGTCCCACAACTTCTGCTTCATTATTCACGCTCACTCCTGTCCTCAGTTATTAGTGTACTTTGATTCGAATTTAAGCCGGTAGGTAACATTTTTTTATTCGTTGTTTTTTGTTGATCTATCTTATGAATTGTGTTTGTTTTTATTTGGAACTTTTTTTGTCGAATTTTCTATGTTTTTTTTTTATTAATTATTGAAAATGATTTGATTTACAATTTTTTTATCAATTATCTTATACCATTGTTGGATTTCATACCGGTGTAAGTGGATTTTGATTGTGAGCAAGAAGACCTGGAATGTTTACAAACTTATTCTAAGCCTAGATTCTCATTTGACTTGATTTTGAATGTTTGTTTCTTGTGAAGAACCCATAAGGTGTGCAAATATCTAAAGTTTACTGTTTTGTAATATTAATCAACATGTGATACTTTTGTTCACAATATCCACTAATCATCTTCTTCTTTCATTTTCTATGTTTATTACGCTATGTTTCCTTATATTATACTGTGTATTTTAGTTGTTATCTGCCCCTTCTCTTAGAGAATTATGAATGGGGTAGAGTCTTCCACCTTGGTTTTTATTCTTTTCCTAAATAACAAACTTTTTCCAGAGCAAAGTTTTGAATACGTAAAATTATTTTAGTTCATTAGGTTTATCTTAGAGTATTACTCAATATGGTATCAATACAATTGCGTTGGTAATCCATATGTTAGAGAAGAAAAATTTCTACCTTTCTAGATTTTTTTAGCAAAGTGGTGTTGATAATGTATTCTAATATAGGGATTAAGTTTTGGTGGCTGCATTTTCCCTCCTCCCCCTTTTTGTTAAATTAAATTGAATAATAAAAAGACAGGAATTCAAAATAGTTATCACGAGAAAGTTCTATCAACATGCATGTATTGAAAAACTCTTTAAAATATGTCAACATGCAAGCATTGGAAGCTACTTCCCTTTTTTTATTTTTTCTTTTTCCACTCTCCTTTTCATTCAACTTCTTCTTACTTCCCAATTTTTTCGTGGCTATGGATTCTATCAAATACTGAAGGAAATGAAAACAACTTCCCGCACTGATGTTAATTAGTTTCAGCAGCAGTAGAAAATAAAACAACAGTATCTCCTAGCATAAAACTCTAATTTAAGTAAAATTTGAGTCTGAATTCATTAGCTCAAAAACCTATAACTTTTAACACTGTGAAAAAAGTGTGAAAAAATAAAATATGAGACTGTAACACCCCCGTAAATCCCATTTTTCGAAAACCAAACCTTTAGGAAACTACTAGTGTGCTACCACCACGTGTTAAAACGTTAAGACTATAAATAGAGTTTTGCTTCGGAAAACCAAAAAACTTTTCAAAACAACATTAATCGTAAAAAAAACTCCTAACATAACAAATTTTAAGGCCCTTAGTGCTATGTACCAAAATAATGTTCAACTCAAATCCAAAACCAACAGTCTAAAAACAAATCAAACAAACGCAAACTAAACTGAAAACTAAATTAAAGTAACACTCCGCTCAACCCACCCATGCATGAATGCTCAACTAGGTACCTGCCAATACTCTGCTCCCTAATAATACAAATATAGATATTGGATCATCATGATATCATTTATAGGCAAAATTCATGACAAAAAACACACAAAGTACATAATCAACAAGTTGAATACATATAGATTACAAAGTATAACAATTGAAATAGTAATTAAATAGAAAATAAGTACGAAATGCTAGAATGTATTACACAACATTTTACTCAACTGTCATGACAAATTAATTAATTACTAGGATTAAGCAATAGACAATATTATCTCCCCTATGTCCTGATTAGGATATCAAATAGATAAATAAACCATGCACTCTCGTCGTAGAGCATCAAAATACAATATAAATCCAAATGGTAAACGGGCGCAACTTCATCACCATAGCTAAATGAGATCTCAACTAACCCCAATTTTTAAGTTGAAAACTTTATAAAAGAGAGACTTGTAGATCACACGACCTCTCATAAAAACCACGAATAATACTCTGTGAAGCTCCAACATCTGATTGTCAGTACTCTAGACGTGCACTAACCCAGAGTTTTATTGCTTATCTTCTTTCTCTTTACGTGATTTACTGTTTAAACTCAGTATACACAATCACCACAGCACACACATGCAAACATTACAGTTAGACAATCAATCTCTGTTATATTGTAATTTTTAACCTTATAATTTTCATCTTAACTTTTAAACATGTTGAACAGAGTCAACTACACTTGTCGTTAAGACTTGAAATTCACTTTTACTCAATTAACAAATTAATTCCAATTTACTAAATCAAGATTTCTCACCATAAATAATTCTTTCTCGATTAATATTGAAAAATCATAATTATAACTTACCAATAATACCAAATCATGCCTCTAACATAAATAACATGAATTATTGCAAATGATTAACCAAACAATCTCACCAAAAAGGTTCCCTAAACATGATACTTAGCTTTCATTTCACCCTAGATCATGCTCCTAAAGATAACGTTTTTCGTAATTTATACGAACCTGTAGTAAAATAAACGAGTGACTACTTTCTCTACTATTAACCACCTTTTACAAAGTGTTCTCATACACCAAATTATATAGCCTAAATTAATACACAAAAACCCAAAATTTACAGCAATCATACTAAGCTTTATAAGGTTTTAAAAAAATTCCAAAAAATATTTTTAAGTCTCCCAAAACATAATCTAGTAGCTCCAACACAATACTACAAGTATTATTTGAAATCTCATTAAAATACATATTATAAAACTCCATTTTTATAACCCTTTAAATCTGAAAATTTGTATTCAATATAATACTCAAATTACTCCCAATTATATCATAAAATAGTCTTAATTTAAAGTATATATGAATAGTATATAATTTTAAGCTTTAAAACATGAATTCTCAACAATTAAACCATAATCTAATATGTATAATTCTAAAAATTTATTCCAAATACCAAATATTGAATTTTTATCAAAATACATCATACTATAGTAAAAATTTCATGAAACAAATAATAGTATAAAAATCTAAGGCTTAAATCATGAAAACTAACATTTTTATACTAAAACATATGCTTCTAAAATCTAAAAATTCATTTAAATTACAACCCCATAAAATTTAACATAGATGATTTACAAAATATTTATAATTTTATGTAAAAATAAAAAGCCTAGTATCAAACAAAAACCCTAATTCATGATACTAGCATACCTAGCCCTATTATTTACGCATGAAAACTTGTAGGATGTATAAAAATAATTTATAGAACATACAAATTTATATAATTTCAATATAAATTCAATCCATAATAAAATCACATAGGTATCATATATTAATTTATAAAACATGCATACTAGCTAGGCATAATTATTAAGGGGAAAATAATGGAAAACAAGGGAAGATCATGCATAATGTGTTAGAAATAATTACAAATCTATTATATACAATTACATCACCTTTGATGAAAAACCTAATCAGATCTAAGCTAAGAAGATCATGCATAATGTGTTAGAAGTAATGTGTCCAAAAAGATGAAAAAAGTTAAGAAATGATCTATCGTGAAGCATATAAATCCAATATTTTATTATGACCACTCATTTTGGCACGCAAAATCGTGATATACAAGATTTTACACTCAAAAAAACCAATTTATTCTTTATAAATTTTGGGTGCATTCCGAGGTTTTGGAAAATTTGGAGAGGCATATCTCTTAGCTCGGTAGTCTGAACGGTGTAATTTTTCCTAAAACCCTTATTTTTGAAGGTACTACACAACCATGTTGCCCTTTAGTAGCCTTGGTGGCATCTTATTTGAGATATTGAAAAAAATCTTTGACAAGTCATAAAATTGGCTACGGGACTCCAAATGAGACTTGTAATATGCCTAAATTATGTATTTTTCGAGATCTATGCACCCTATTTCCCCAACTGGGATTTGTCCACTCATTTTGTCCATAAAAAGCCTCTAATACCATATAATCTATGAAATTCAATTTTAAGGGTTAATTCCTTCATGAACACAGCATATAGCCTGCAAATATAAAAACAAAGGGGTTTTTCGTCTTTACATTAATTTATAACAACTTACGAAAAACAAAATTAAAAAACATATACTAGGGTTTAGGGCATATACATACCTTTAGATTCCGAACTTTGGAGCATGTAGACTTTTTCAAATCAAAATGTGAGAGATGAGTAGGCTTCAAAATGCTTCACTACACTATATCCATGGAGACACGAGTGGAAAAGAGGAGTAGACTTTGAAATGCGTGAGGGAGAACAAATTATAAGGACTTTAGAAAAAAAGTTAGGGTTATAGGTAGGAAATATGAGGGATTAGGATTGCGAGATCTAAGTGCTATATGTATTTACGGTTAAGGAAGTTGAGGGTTAGAGAAGAAGAGAAATGTGTCTTTTTCGTGCTTGAAATGATACTAGAAGCGCTGAAAAAAGAGTATATATAGTAAGTCATGCTTTTTTTAAAATAATCGCAGTACTTGTAACTCACAAGTGCTGCATTTTTTTAAATAATCGCAGTACTTGTAACTCACAAGTGCTGCGGTTTTTCAAATAACTGTAGCATTTGTGGTTTCAAGTCCTACATTATTTTAAAAAACCGTAGCACTTGGTATTAAGGTATATTTCAAACCATTAAGGGCCCATTTGGTATGAGAAACTAGAATGAAATGGAATAAGGTTTAAAACTCATTCCTGACTAAAAGCTATTTGGTTTGGGAAAGAAAGGGTTTCAAACTCTTTAGGGTTTCAAACACTCCCAAAATCTCCTTTTTGATTCCTTCGGTTTTAGTCAGTATTCACCCAATGTTCATTCAAACCTTGTCGTCCTACTCCAACTTTTAAATTTTAGGTCGTTATAACACTTATTATTATTAATATTATTATTATTATAGTTATTATTATTATTATTATTATTAATGGTATTATTATTTTATTCTATTTATTAAATTGATTACTATTATCATTATTATTAATCTATTTATAAAATTTTATTATTACAACCATTAGTACTTTTTCTATAATATTTATTTTTATATTTAATTTAATTATAACTGTTAAAATTTGACCCAACCCAATAAATTTCCTGAAACCGACTTGGACCCGACATGATTATGACTTGAAAAGTTAGACCCATAAACCGACCTAAAATAAACCCAAAACTAATTTGACCAGATATTCAAAGACTGAAACCCAATGTGTCCGAACTGTTATAAAGCCAACCCATTACAGACCTAACCCGACCCGAATTAACCTGAATCGATATTAACCCAAACCAAATATGAGCTGACCCGAACCCAAGCAAACAAATAACTGATTTGGCCTGACCCAACTTGACCTGACCCGAAATGTCAAATTGACCCAATTTAACCCGAATCCATAAGCATCAACACGCGACGAGTCAACCCAGGATTGTCATGTGGACCCGAATTGACACCCTTAGTATTAATATTGTGAATATATAAAAATAAAAATATTTTTACTTTTAATATCAAGATTACAGTCATTCATGTTGAACCAAACAACAAGTAAGGAACTAAATCACATTCATCTGTTAAACCAAACAATTGGAAAGGATTTAAAACTCATTCATGTACTTAACCAAACAACTATCTAAAATTGATTCCATTCCTCCCAAGTATCATTCATGATTCCATTCCATTCCATTTCTGCAATCCAAACATGGCGTAAGTGCTTTGAATTGCATATAATCGCAACAGTTGTACCAAAGCAACTAAATTGCTTTCTACTAGTGGATGTTGATGAAAGTAATGAATGTTTACTTGGGAGGATGGATGAAAACTCTTCAAGGATGATGAACTTGTGTTTGAAGGAGATAACCTATCTTGGAAATTAGTTGGTAGCGCCTCAAGGACCCATGAAGCTGCCTATACCACTAGAGGAGCATCAAGGACACCTAGGAATACTCTAGAATCATCATCTAAAGCTGATAAAGGAAAAGGAGTTATGGTGATTGATGAAGAGGAGATGGAGGAGATAGAGGATGACATTGGAGGAGATGGTGATTATTTAGGAGATGAGGATGAGTTTGATGATGATGATGTAGACATAGACTTATCTAGTGAATAAGTCATTTAGGGGGCTATTTAGGAAGCCTAAACACTTTATTTTATTTTCATGTATTGACTTTTGATTGTGTTATTTATGTGTTTCTTAACCTGTTTTTAGTATTTTATAAGTACTTTTTCCTCTTAGTGATATCTAGAGACAAATTATGCTTTCCATTATCAATTTTTGCACTTATTATATAAGTATTATGTTGTTTTGAGTACAAAATACAATTTACAAGCGTTAAATTTAATTTTTTAGCATAATCGGGGTGCCTCATACCCAAAGGTTAGAGCATAGGCTCTAGGGACCCCTAGCGCCTTAGGGCGCCTCGCGCCTTTTTAAACTAAACCAGAGCAATATGATGTTAATTAGTTTCAGTAGTAGCAGAAAATAAAACAGTAATATCTCTTAGCACAAAACTCTAATTTAAGTAAAACTTAAGTTTAAATTCATAAGCTCAAAAAGATCTACGACTTATAAGAAGCAATATTATGCAAAAAGTGAATAGAGAAGTACGAAAAATTGAAAATACGAGACATGTATATAAAGAAAATTCTTTTTATTTTCTCTCACCTTAAATGGTGGATGATTTGATTTTCTATTTGTCACTTTATTTGAGTAAAGCAATTCATTTATGTATACGACTTTATGTGCAATAGTCTTTGCCTTCCATGAGGTGGCGTGACTAGCAAAATTTAATTGTAAAGATTTGCGTAGTCAATGTCTTTCATAAAGCTGGCGTGATTAGCAAAAATTACTTTAGTGGCATTATACCACTAGTACCTTTCCCATCATCCCTTCTTCTTTTGTTACGCGGTGATATTTGAATTTCAGTTGGTGGTTCTAGCGGATTATTTTGATTGGGGATGGATGTTGGTGGGTTTTCGCCAGTTAGAGCAACAATCGCTGGGTTGTTGCATTGGAGGTGACTTAGAATTCCCCTTGCCGAATTCGTAGTACATAGTATGTTATTATGCTCAATTCTAAAATATATATTTGAAAATAAAACATTACTCATCATGGTGTTAATACCATTGCATTGATAATTCATATGTTTGAGAAGAAAAAGTTTCTACCTTTCTGTGGTTTTAAGCGAAGTGGTGTTGAAAACATATTGTAATATGGGGAGATTGAGTGGAGGAGTTCAGAAGTTTTTTGTGTGTTTTTTCTATGTATCATTTTATTCATACGCAAGCAAGGTTTTATAAAGCACAAAAAATGTGCGGATAAGAGCCTACAATTTATCACATACAGATACACTGCATGGCATGCAATATTCAATCATGTCAACCGAAGAACGCTACATCAATAATCTTTTCACTTATATTGTAATACAATATTATTATAACAATCTATGATTTATATATGAAGGAAAAAGGTCAATTTAAAAAGAATTTTTTTTGTGAAGAGAGGTAGTATAGCAACTAGCGTTTTCTTAACGAGCATATGAGGTTTCTAAAGTTTTGAGCATAATGCATGCAAGTAAAGAATTTATGTACACACGTGTATACATTTTAAAAACCATGGTTAATTTTCTCCCAAAATTAAGGTAATGAAATATTATTCCCCCGACCTGTCCTGAAAAAGGTAAAGTTGATACCTATTTAACTAATTAAGCTCGCTTTGTTACACACAATCATACATGTTCACTTGTTATGGTAGCTTTATACAAATACCTATGACTATTCTACAAATATAGATACACATGTTGTCCTTGTTGGATATGAGTCATGTAATATGAATCAAGGAATCAATGTTTTTCAAAAACTTAAGTTTACTTTGTCATTAGGGATAAGGGAATAGGGAGTAGTATCTTAGTAAAACCCTAGTAAAGCCTTGTCCAACCCATAGTGAGTCCTGAGCCAGTGACTCAGTGAGCCCTGAGTGAAACAATTGCAATGGGTGACTCAGACCAAAGCTCCCGATTAACATGGCAAGGCTGTAGCGTATTACTCGATATCAACGACGGCGAGCGTCTCGTGTTCGCTCGGCTCTCCCCAGCAGCGTAACTACTCTATGAACCCCATTTTCATCTATTTGTGCATTTTTATTTTCAGATTTCAGAAGTTTGAGTTAATTTTGCAGGACTTTGAAAATGGGGAAGAACAACTGCTCATTGCAGCCGCTTGTGAACTGCCCATTCGGCTCCTTGTTTCGTGTCCAAAACGGGAAAGACGGGCCGTATTTATGTCGTGTTGTGCCTAACGAGGAGGGAGAAGGTATTTACTGACTTAGGGTTGTTGTATTGCTGATTTGGTTTGGTCTAATTTAGGGTTTTTTAGGTTGATCCCTGTTTCTGGCTTAATGTGACTGTTGTTCTTATGTGATTTTATTCGTCGAGAATGTCAATTATGACGCTTCATATGTGGATGATGTGGTTTTGCTTTTTGTCATGTTTGGCAATGGCTTGTTGTTTCTTTTGTTTTCCTCAAGGTAATACTGTTCATGAGGTTGACAATATGACGGGAGAAGAATCGAAAGATAATAGAGCTTTAGTTGATAACAATACCGCTCAGAGTCTTACTGGAGATGACATTGATGAAATGCGAAGGTTATCCCCTTTCACTTCTTTATTTTTCGTGTTTTAGACTTGTTGATTTGAGTGAAGAGAACCATAATGTAGGTAATCGGACCCATACCCGAGTCTGAGCGTCATATGTTCTTCTTAAGCTTTAATTATGTCGATGGTGTGTGGTAAAAATCATACATCTTGTGCAGACAAGGTGTAACTGGTGATCAAATAGTAGAAGCTTTAATTGCCAATAGCACGACTTTTGAGAAGAAGACTTCTTTCTCCCAGGTTCTTTTACAATTGTCAATGTTAGTTATAAGACTGTCCCGAAGAACAATGTGCTGATTATCTGTCAACTGCAGGAGAAGTATAGGCTCCGTAAGCAAAAAAAATATGCCCCCAAGGTACTTGTTAGGCGTCCTTTTGTTCGAAGGTGAGCATCACAGTTGTGTCACTTTATTATCTACTCCTTTGTTTTGATTCTTGTAACTCCCAAGTTTTGACTTTGCTATTGTTTTTTCCTTCCAGCATATGTGATGCTTACTTCAGGAAATATCCTGCTAGAATTGGGTAATGTCACTCTTTTTTTGAGCAAAATTTGCTTGCATTTAGTCTGTATTCTGTAAGATTTGATGTTTGCTGTTGTTTTTATGCTAAAGACTCATTTAACATTAATGATTTTGTGCTTGTTGGAGCAATATTAGTTCCCACTGTATTATTAACCTGTCTTTTTGGTACATCTAAAATAGTGCTTTGTCTATCTGTTAATTTGTCTAAGTTATGTATATTTTGATTTCTGATTGGGTTTCCCAACTGTTTCTCGTGTGTGTTGCTTTCTTGAAATCATTGAAATTTAGGTACTTGACTTTTTATCTCACTCAACGACTTTACCCAACCATATCAAAAAAGCAACTATATACTACAGGGCAATCCTATTGGGAAGGAGGCAGTCCTAATAATTGAAAGTCAATGTTAAGGAAATGCAGAGGCATTTGGGTTGACTTTTTACAGTTTCTTTTTGTTAAAAAAGAAAAAGGAAAATAAAGTAGGGACTAGAAAGACATTCTGAGCTAGGTTTGGAGATCTTCATATAATCATATGGATTGGCGTGGCTTTGGCGTCAGAATAAAGTATTAGGTATTTGATGTGGAAAGTTCTTGGAGGTCTCTGAAGTGGATTCTTCTAATAACCTAATTGTATGATGACTGGTTGAGAAACAATGTTGGATTAGAGAATCATCCATAGACTGAATAAATAACTTATTACTGCCTACTTGTTTTAGTGCTGCAGATGTCTTGTGAGAATATGATTCATCGTTTGTTGACCTTCTCCTATGTTGATTCTGCGCAGTACAGGAACTTTTTTTTTTTAAAGGCTGTAGATCATGGTTATTAATTGATACGAAGAGTTTGGAATCCAATGACCAAAAATATTGTGTAGCATGGGTGAAAGTGCTACTGGTAGCCTTGGGGGAAGCAAGTAGCAAAAGAGTACAAACCACGAGACTTGTTGCATGTTATTTATAAAGTAGTTAATTCACATCCATAACTATTTTTGTTATTATCCTGATTCTTTTACGTTAACTTGTCGGCGAATTTGATCGTGTAAAAATGTAAATTTGAGTTAAGAGTGTCTTCCAAATCAACTCATCCTGTTTCATATTACAGTTGCTTGCGATCAGATTCTTTAGCTCTTCTTCTTTCAATGGCCAATGTTGCTGCATACTCGGATGTCCTGGTGGTAGATATGGTTGGTGGGATTGTTTCTGGCGCTGTGGGAGAACGTTTAGGAGGTACTTGTTCTGATTGAAAATTGAGTTAGTTTTAGCTCTAAAATTCTAATATTTTATGGAGGTTTTGTTCTGCACCTTATTAGCTTTTGTCCACATCCTGTTGCCTTGTTCATGTTAGTAGATGAATTGGTAATGAGCCTTTAACTTTTGCTCATCTACATTCTCTCAGGTTTGTTTTTTTTGTTTTGTTATGAGGCTTTTGTTAAGTGGGAGCCATGCACTTCTATTTAAGAATCGTTTATCCTTTCATATGTAGATGAAAGCTTCATCAATCTGTGGACTGTTTATCATTTGTCTCTGGCTGTAATCTGGGTGATTGTTGAGTTTGAGGGGATGTTATATCTGTAGCTCTCCTTATAGGCAGAAAGGACCTGTGTTGAGATGGTACATATTCCTAGTTTAGATATTCTGTATTATTTCCCGAGTTACAGGGAAAAAGAGGAAAAAAAGAAGAAAACAAAGCCGAAATTCAAATTGGGTAAGAGAATTTTTTTTCCTTTTGAAAAAAAGCAATGCATACATAGAACAAGGTTAGAAATCATGTGGCCAAGCCTCACTGTTGTTGGAGAAGACCACCAGGGATCTGAATTTCGATGGAAATCATTTCACTATATTTGAAACCACCTTATCTGCAAAAGCCCTATCATTTGAACAAAAAAATTTAGTAAAATTTTGCCCTCGATTGACAGATTTCGGGTTTGTGGGATTAGTAAGCCAATTCGGTCATTCCAGCTCGTGCACCATAGCGAATTGGTTTGCAAACAAACTTCAAATTGGAACAGACGAATCAAAACACAGTTCAAGGGGGGTTGGGGAATACAATGTAACATTGTGCCTTAACCAAAATCACTGTTGATGTATGGGTGAAAACATGTGTAATTCTATAGGTTACATCCTGATTAATGTATATTTCTTTACAGGAATAAATCCTAAGTTAACATATGCTAATTGGTAATTCCTTCCCATCCAATTCTGCATGCTAAAATGGCACTCAACATACTATGTTTTGCTCCTAACCCTGAATCCTCAATATTTCAATGATTGTCTTTATTGCTTTAACTTAGCATTAACAAGGGGATAGTTTTTAAATGTGTAAAAAAATTTGGTAGTGAGTTGAGAATTGATTCAAGTTAAGAGAAATTGTCCTGATAATGAGAGAAGGGTTTATGAGATGGAGCAAATTTACTTGAATAAGTGTGAGAATTTTATGGGTCAACCCAAGATTGAAAATGAAGGAACAAAAGGTGGAAGTGTGTAATGTTTTTCTTCAAAATCTAAGTTCTTATCTCCTTGTATTTAACCACCAAATTAACCAAAAGGACCTTGAGATTTCATAATTATTTCACCAAAAAAAAGCTCTCATCTTTGTTGTAAATTTTTTTGGGAAAAACACTTGAAATCCTTTGCTTGGTTCCTACTTGGATCATAAACACACTATGAGTTCGCTATCTTTGCAATGGAGAAGGATTTGTGTATGCAAAGTAAATTCAATTATGTTTGCTTTCTGAACTAATGATCTTTTTGGTAGGTACTGGATACGTTTGCAACATGCATCTGGGTGTTACACCATATCCTATGGATATTGTAAAGATCTTCAATTTCAGTAGTGACATATGCAAACGGTGAGTGTACTTGTGTTTTTTTTTTTTTTATGTAAATTACAAATGGTTTGACATCTGTATTTCCTACTTGAAGTATGCAAAAAATTTTGTTATGAAGTATACATCTGCTAGGTGTCTAGGAGAAGTTTTATGACTCGTCATTTTCTCATTGATATTTTTTTTTGTGTAAAAACTGTTCACATTTCAAGTACCTTGAAGCTAATAAAATTCTTGCACATTCAGAATAGTTCGTTGTTGTCTCAATGACGTGTGCCCTAGCCAAAACGGAAACCACGAGCAAGTTCAGAACGTGGTAGTTTTTTTAGCTCAGAAGCACAGTGTAATATTTCCAGCAGCACATTTTTCTTACTGAATTAGCACTTTTTATGCAGGTTTCAGCAAATGAACTAGATGTGATGGAAGGAATGGTTTCTGTGGAGGAAGACAGGACAACAGTCGACGCTTCCATTGAGACAGCTCAACCGACCACAACTCGCAAAGCAATAAAAGCAGGAGAAGTGGCTTCAGAAGAGCTTATTGATTCATGGAAAGAAAGAGGTTTCTCTAGGTACATTAGCACTTCTCCCGGTCCTTTTTATCTCATTAAAACATGGGGTACTCAATATAAATTTTTGGATCTTTGCAGCTTAATAGTTGCTGCACCTGAGCTGGATGTATGGAGCACAATGCAAAAGTTACTACCTCATTTATCATACTCAGCCTCTTTTGCAATTTATCATCAACATCTCCAGGTCTCTTACCTTGAAGTTTATATGTTTCTGATGCTAATATTTTTCTCCCATGTCTTATGATACTATGCTGACTTTTGTGTTTGTGTTTTATGATAAGTATGCCATTTTAGAAAGCTTGTAAATTGGACGAGCTTCCATTTTTTTCTAAGTCATTTTCATTCTTGAGTAGTTGTGATGTTTATTCTATTTCTGAATAGGATGTTCGTTATGGTATAAGAATATCCACACTCATGCTGTTAGAATGATCATTTGGTATTTGTGAGCCATTGGTTCAAGCATGTGTGTGAATTTCAATTCCCTTGTAGATACATACACACATGTGCATGGATAAGAATGCTTGAGCAAGGAGGGCTTTGGTTGTTTGGTTTATCTGAAATTTAGCTGCCATGTACCTGAAATATTTTTGCATACAAAAAGTCTTTTGTGGCCTATGACTATGTTGGCAGCTGTGTTCACCCTCCAAACCACTAATGCCATGTGATTATAGTACTGCTCTGGCATATGTTAGGGTGGACTTAGCAGTACATTTGTAAATTGGTGGTACAGTTTACGTGGTTAGGGTGAAAAGAAGGAAGAAAATTGTGGCCAAGCTTTCTCAATTATCATCATTCCACCATCACATGGTTCTAGGTGAGAGAAATTGGCACAATGCTTCTAATCCTAATCACAAACTCTCAGAGTTCTCTTAGGATTTTTATCTAAATTGTCTGCAACTGTAAACATGCCTCACATCCATCCCTAGGTGATCAGTGTCAGTAGGCACAACAGTTTTGACATTGAACTCTAAGAAGCCTAGTGTATGGAGACTTCAAAATGTATTTGAAGATTAAAAATATAAGACAAGGCCTTGATTTTGAAGGAAACAACAGCCAGAATTTAGAAACCTTTTAAATAACTTAAAATGAAATTTAATTCTATATGCTGTTGATTCTGTAGTACAGGATAGCAGATACCATTATAATGATAAATTGTGACACGCAATATCATGTAACCTAGCTGGTTTTTTCCTAATTTTTTTCTATCTTATATTATCATGGAAGTCATTTGAATCTGAGTATTCTCCGGTTTCTTATTGCTAAGTTGTCATGTAACATGAGAATGCTCTAAGACTGTCAAAAGAATGAGAAAGTCTTTTGCCTTTTATCTCTCTTTAGTTATAAATTGAGGTGAATCTGTATGACATTTTAAAAGAATAGTTGTATGATTGACATCATCGCACATATCAAATACGGTCTCAAAATTAGCTTTCATCGTTGAAGCATGTTCAAAGTCAGCGAGTCATTTTTCAGCTTATTCAAGAATTTTTGCTCTTGCCCCCTTTTCTGTTCAAAAGTTGTAAACCATGTTGTACAAAGCTGTATTTGCACTTGCTTGGAACAATGTCGCGTGACAGAATTTATGTGTTCTCATCTGAATGCAGCCACTAGCCGAATGCATGCATAATTTACAAAGAGAGAAAATGGCAATCGGATTGCAAATATCGGAACCCTGGCTTCGAGAATATCAGGTTACACACCTCATTTTGCACTAGATTATCCCCTCCCTTTATTTTTGTTTTAACCATATTAGTTCATATTGAAAAAAAAAACTCATAAGATATAAAAAAATCACTGTATGGAAATAGTACTTGGATTAGTAATTTCAGATGGAACTCATGGCAGAGATAATCAACTGCTCAATGTTCCGTGAAGAATGAAGTGGCAATACTATATAAGATATATTATATATCAATTTGATGCAGGTACTTCCATCAAGAACTCATCCACGTATGCAGATGAGTGCATTTGGTGGATATATCCTCAGTGGGACTAAGATTTGTACGAGTGAGTCTGATGTTCAATAATAAACCTTCAGGGGGCAACATTTTTTCAGATAAATGTTTGTGCCGTCTTACCTCCTAGGCCACTGACAAGAAGGTGCCCTGTTTCTTGTATGTTTGAGGCTTCCTTTCAAAGGTTGTATATCAAATTTTGACATGTGTAGTCAATTGTATGAGTATGAAGTTTGTGATCACAAAATAAATCGAAGTTTTAGGCATTCAATGATAAACGTGTTCAATATGGTAGTGAAATGCTCGTCATATGAGATTAACAAGAATAGCTAAAGCTAGGTCCTGGGAAGTACTCCTTGGACGGGCTCTGTATATGTAGCGATTAATGCATGTTGTACTAGCTGTCAGAAAAAACTAGCATTCTGCATTTTTGGGTTATATTAAAGCCATTCTGGTAAGACTGTTGTAAACTCAGTCATGTATACTAGGCCTTTTAACCCAATGGTCTCCGTCAAAGCTAAATCTAGTCTGTTACACGCCTAGATTGAGAAGTATAAAGAGATGACAGAAGGTTGAGGAGGATAGGAGGATTCCTTTGTCACACCATTCCATCGGTGTTAGTTGTCACACACAATACAAACTCTTTAGTTCTTCGTTATGCAAATAGCTGAATAATTAGACCAAAGTTACATCGATTTCAAAACTACCACAAAAAAATGGATGTCTAATCATAGAATTGAAAAATAATCAATAATGTTTACTTGATCTAATTTGATAAGCATTGGTCAAAATTTGATGTTTATGGCTTTCAATTAATTAATTTAAGATAAGGGTATACCTTTTTACCGAACCATTCATGAGTATTCCTTGAGGAATCAAGAAAACAAGTATTTATATACATCAAAACCACAATAACATCACATACATCATTTATAATGCACAAAAAAAAAACCGCATATAATTTACAATGGGGTGTAATCCATATCAACCCTAGCTTGAATAAGTAATCAACTACTCAGTCAGCCTCTCTCTATGATAAATATGAAAGGGGTAAAGGGGTAAATCACATAAATTAAACATGCATTCACGTAGTTGGCGAATTTACAGTCTAGAAAGTGTATACATGAGCTATATTTACCACCTGAATCTTCATGAAATTACAGCCAATTTTCAGTTAAACAATTCCTTAAAAGTTGGCAAATGAACGACAATAAGTCTTCCACATATAAAAACGTATTTTACCATCCCCAAATTTACAAACCAACAACCAAATTTACAGTCAATTCTACCTCAAGAAACGACCATATATTATTAATACAAAAATTAAAATTTATCCCACTTGCCTCCTTTAGAACATTCAAACAATTAACGCCCCACCAACGTCTCCTCCAAGACCATTTCAAACCCAAGAACTCCTACAACCTCATTGTTTCTTATCAAAAACTTCCTCATTCTTCATTCCTCAACCATAACCATACCTCGAAACCTGCCGCAAAAATTAGAGAAACCATACTTATATTATATAAGTATAGTATACAATATAGCTATTCCTACCAAAACTCGGATCAATGGCATCCATCAACAACGAGCAACTACAACAACTAAAACACATATTCGAGAGATTCGACATGGACTCGGACGGAAGCCTAACACAGCTCGAGCTAGCAGCCTTGCTACGGTCCCTAGGGGTGAAGCACACGGGTGATCAAATATACGCCTTGTTAACAAATATGGACGCAAATGGTAACGGTTACATAGAATTTGATGAGTTAGCGCAGGCCTTATTACCTGAGCTTAACAACCATGACATATTGACCAACCAGGAGCAATTGTTAGCCGTGTTTCGATCGTTTGATCGCGACGGCAACGGGTACATCACGGCTGCAGAGCTGGCTGGATCAATGGCTAAGATGGGTCACCCTTTGACGTACAAGGAGTTGGCTGAAATGATGAGGGAAGCTGATACAAATGGAGATGGTGTCATTAGTTTTAATGAATTTGCTTCTATTATGGGTCGATCTGCTGCTGATTTATTTGGCTTAAATGTTACAACTAGTCCCGTTACATCCCATTAAAATCATAACATTATGGGTGTTGTAATCAACTTGTCCTTGATTTCGTGCTAATCATTGGAATATAACATGTTTGATTATATTTTGGTTGTGCTAATTGAAACTGTGTATAATATACTTACTCTTTATGATCTTTATTTGTTACATAATGACTTGTTTACATAGTTATTCCAATGACTTGATGATAGAATGCGACAAGATTATTTTATAAAGGTTTCTTGTAGATTTGCACATAAAAACCCAATGGCTTGTTTAATTGGTTGAATTTACATTCTATGGTATGTTAATGTCGTAATTCTTCATAATGGAATGTTAATGATGTTGATTAAGGATGGTTTTTATCGATTACTAATGGAGTAATGGCCAATGCCTTTTTTTTTTCCCTTCTTGTTTAGCATAATGACGTCTCCTATTTCATATGCAATCCAACATTCCAACCATGGTTCATGAGCCAGAATATTGCCTATATGTCGTTATCCATATATTGATGGTCTTCTCACAATCATCCGGCCCGGCCTGACCCAGCCCAACCCATGTTACTGAACAAAATTTATGGCATTTTCCACATCGACGTATGAAGTTTATGGTATTTACTCCCTAACACTCGTGATAATTGACAAAAGTTTGTTTACTTTTACGATATTGCATCTTTATGACACCATCTCGAATGATGAAGTCAGTAAGTGATTATATTGAGAAATTAGTGAGAAAAGCTTTATGCTATGATTTTCAGATATTCAAAATGAGAGATTGTTTACATGCATTTATTGTGAAAATTTTCAATAGTTTGAGCCCCTTGTCTTTGATGAAACTATACTCAGTATTTAAGAGAGGAATTAGAGATCCACATATTTTCTCAGAATTCACATTTATATATGGTAGCAAGTTTTAGGACAAGAAAATTGTTGGAACAAGGTGAATTTTGTGAAATTTTCAAAGTCCCACATTGATGGAAAATGGAAGTTTTACTTCCTTTATAATAGTGTGTGTGGAATAGTTGGATGTGGCCATTGGGCTACCCACATTTTGTGGGATCTACCTCCTACCTCTATCACACACTAGCGCGCTGAACCGAAGCCGGGCTGGGCGGGTCGGGTTTGGGTTGTTGACCAAGCTTACTTTTTGCTTAACGTTATAACTGTTTTATTTTGGCAGTTTTAATTTCTGATTTAGTGGGTTTAATTTTTTGACAGTTTTAATATCACTTTTAAAAAGGCCCGGGTTACAACAGAAACATTTTTTTTAATCGATCTGAGAATATTTTCTTTTTCTCTCTTCCAAAAAAAACCGAGCAGTTCCAATTCTTTTGTGGTGTTTTCGTTGCCCGGTGGTACAGTGTAAGACCATCGGTACTTGATCTTTCTGAGAGACTGTTTTATCCTGGGGGACATCCGGTTGCGAACGATCTGCTTGCACAAATTTGAGGCAGTACCGTGAATGTTCTAAAGAGAGCGACATAGTCCGCGACTCAGTCTCATTCCCAGTAATATTGTTCATATTGTTTTTCGTCTTTGCAAGCATCGGTATCAACAATTTTAGAACAGTTCTTATTCTGCCTGTGTTAACAATATGTCTGCCGAAGATATGACTATGTCCAATGATTTAAACAAGCCATTTCGTTTTGAAGGCGCTCACTTTAAAAGATGGAAACAGAAAATGCAGTTTTTCTTAACTGTTAAAAAAGTTCATTATGTTTTGACTGTTCCTCGACCTATTATTCCTGATAATGCCGATGAGGGTGAAATTGTTCGTCTGAATGCTGAAATTGAAACATGGACCGAAACTGATTTCGTGTGCCAAAACTATATTCTTAATGGTCTGTCTGACAATCTATATGACTACTACAATTTGGAAAATTCTGCTAAGGATTTGTGGGATGCCCTACAAAAGAAATACGATACTGAAAAAGCAGGTGCCAAAAAGTATGCTGTCAGTAGGTACCTGAAATTTCAGATGACTGATGAAAAGTCCATGGAAGTGCAATCCCACGAGCTACAGAAAATTGCTCATGAGATTATTTCCAAAGGTATGGTCCTTGATGAACAATTTCAAATTGCTGTTATTATTGACAAGTTGCCTCCTTGGAAAGATTTCAAAAATAATCTTAGGCAAAAGACGAAGGAATTCTCCTTAGAGAGTTTGATCACTCGGCTCCGTATAGAAGAGGAATCCAAAAAACTGGACCAGAAGGAAGAAATCTTACAAGTCACTGCTTACAATGCTCCTAAGCGATCTGCTGTAGCTCTCAAGCATGCTGGTAAGAGTTTCAAACCTCAGAACCGAAAAAATAACTTCAACAAAAATAATCAAAATGTTCAAAGGAACAATGGAAAGCAAAAACCTTAACCCCCTAAGAATGATACTGGTCAATTTCTATGCTATAGGTGTGGAAAACCAGGTCATATGACACGAAAGTGCAGGAACATGCCTAGCACTGCGCCAGCGCAGACAAGCATGATTGAAGAGCCTTTTGTGGCTATGATTACTGAGATCAACCTTACTGGTGGATCAGATGGGTGGTGGGTAGACATTGGTGCTACGCGCCATGTCTGCTATGATCGTAGTATGTTTAAAACATACTCTGAAAAGACCGATGATAAGAAAGTGTTATTGGGTGATACCCATTCCACTAATGTTGCTGGTATCGGTAATGTTGAGTTGAAGTTCACTTCTGGTAGGACTCTCATTCTGAAGGATGTTCTACACACTCTAGAAATGAGAAAGAATTTAGTTTTTGGTTTTCTTCTTAACAAGACTGGTTTTATACAAACCATAGGTTCTGATTTGTACACTTTAACAAAGAATGGAATATTTGTAGGAAAAGGATATGCTACTGATGGCATGTTCAAACTGAATGTTGAAGTTAATAAAATTTCTGATTCTGCTTATATGTTGTGTTCTTCTATTAATGTTTGGCATGCTAGACTTTGTCATGTGAACAAAAGACTCTTAAAAAATATGAGTAATTTAGACCTTATTCCTAATATTTCCCTTAATGACTTTGATAAATGTGTTTTTTGTAGTCAGGCTAAAATTAAAAAAATGTCTCATAAGTCAGTGATTAAGAATTCAGAACCATTAGATTTAATTCATTCAGATATTTGTGAATTAAATGGAACGTTGACCAGGAATGGACAACGATATTTTATCACCTTTATTGATGATTGTTCTAATTATACTTGTGTTTATTTGATGAAAAATAAGAGTGATGCTTTTGAAATGTTTAAGTTGTTTTTAACAGAGTTTGAGAATAAGTTTAACAAGAAAATAAAAAGATTACGAAGCAATCGTGGAACTGAGTATGATACTGATGCTTTTGTAGAATTTTATAATTCACATGGTATCATACATGAAAGGTCAGCCCCTTATTCTCCAGAAATGAATGGTAAGGCTGAAAGGAAAAATAGAACTTTTACAGAGTTAGTAGTTGCTATTTCCTTAAATTTTGGTGCTGCTGACCATTGGTGGGGTGAAATCCTTCTCACTGTTTGTTATGTCTTGAATCGTATTCCAAAGACTAAGAGTAAGGTTTCGCCTTATGAGATACTTCGTAATAAACAACCTAACATTTCTTACTTCAGAACTTGGGTTTGTCTAGCATATGTTAGGATTCCTGATCCTAAAAGAGTTAAATTAGCTAGTAGAACTTATGAATGTATATTCATTGGATATGCTATTAATAGTAAGGCATATAGATTCCTTGATTTAAATACACGTGTAATTATTGAATCTAATGATGCTAAGTTTTATGAGGACATGTTTCCTTTTAAATCTAGAAATAGTGGGGGTTCATCCTCTTCTATTATTCCTAAAGTCAGGTCTAACTCACAAGACTTGAATGTTAAACCTGAACTAAGAAGGAGCAAACGGGCTAAAGTAGCAAAAGACTTTGGCATAGACTTTGTGGTTCTCAATGTAGAGGAGGATCCAGCTACCCTTCAAGAAGCCCTATCATCTGTTGATGCAAATTTATGGCAAGAAGCCGTAAATGACGAAATGGACTCACTTGAGTCTAATCGAACTTGGCACCTAACTGAGTTACCACCATGTTGCAAGACAATTGGTTGCAAATGGGTCCTAAAAAGGAAGCTGAAAGTTGATGGAACTGTTGATAAGTATAAAGCCTGTTTGGTAGCTAAAGACTTCAAACAAAGGGAGAATGTTGATTTCTTTGATACCTATTCACCTGTAACTAGAGTAACATCTATTAGAGTGCTAATGTCTCTTACTTCTGTGTTTAATCTTGTAGTACATCAGATGGATGTAAAGACTGCATTCTTGAATGGTGAGTTGGAAGAAGAAATCTACATGGATTAAACGGAGGGATTTGTCATCCCAGGAAAAGAGCATCTGGTATGTAAGCTAGATAAATCTCTTTATGGTATCAAACAAGCACCTAAACAATGGCATGAAAAATTTGATAACTTAGTTATCTCACATGGTTTTAAGATAAATGGTAGTGACAAATGCATATATATAAAGTTTGAGAATGACATTTGCACTATAATTTGTCTGTATGTAGATGACTTGTTAATTTTTGGCTCGAACATTCATGCTGTGAATGATGTAAAGCTATTGTTGAATGTTGAGTTTGATATGAAAGATCTAGGAGAGGCAAATATAATCCTTGGAATTAAGATTACTAGGACAGAAAATGGAGTTTCTTTGGATCAATCTCATTACATTGAGAAAATCCTAAAGAAATATGGTTACTTTGACTGTAAACCTGCTAGTACACCTTATGATCCCAGTGTAAAATTATTTAAGAACACTGGTGATGCTGTAAGGCAATCTGATTATGCGAGCGTCATTGGTAGCCTTCGGTATGCCACTAATTGCACTAGACCCGACATTGCCTATGTCGTGGGATTATTAGGCAGGTTTACTAGTTGTCCTGGTAATGAGCATTAGCATGCTATTGAAAGAGTCATGAGATACCTTAAAAGGACCATGAACCTAGGGTTATATTATGAAAGGTTTCCAGCTGTACTAGAAGGTTATAGTGATGCTGACTGGAATACCTTATCAGATGACTCTAAGGCTACTAGTGGATATATTTTTACTATAGCCGGTGGAGCTGTATCTTGGAAGTCTAAGAAATAGACTATTTTGGCTCAGTCCACCATGGAGTCAGAAATGATAGCACTAGCTACAGCTAGTGAAGAAGCAGGTTGGTTAAGAGACCTGCTAGGTGAAATTCCCTTATGGGAAAAACCATTACCGGCTATCTTGATCCATTGTGATAGTACCGCGGCTATTGCAAAAGTACAGAACCGTTATTACAACGGTAAGAAACGACAAATACGTCGTAAGCATAGCACTGTGAGAGAATATCTCTCTATCGGAGCTGTTAGAGTGGATCATATACACACTGAGAATAATTTGGCAGATCCTTTGACGAAAGGATTAGCTAGGGAGAAAGTCCACTTTTCCTCTAAGAAAATAGGACTATTGCCATTAAAATGAATCACACATAATGGTAACCCAACTTATGGACTGGAGATCCCAAGAAATAGGTTCAATGGGTAATAACAAGTTATAGAGTGATATGAGTTGAATATGTTCAAAAGACATATATTCCTGAAGCGATCAAGGATGAGTTAATAGAAACTCTTAATGAAATCTATACTTCATTTTGGAGTGGAGTACCTAGCTACAGGACTACTCTTGATAGATTCACCTATGTGAATGTGGAAGTTAGGCTACTTCCTATGAAATGTGTGGCAGCATTTCTAGAGCGTTCACTATGCACGAGTCTATAACAACACCAAGAGTAGATTGTATGGGGTACGTTGTCAGAGAGAGGGTTCAAAACTTCGAGTTACCCTTGTTAAATCTGAATCGTATTCACTAGCAGAAGTTTAAGTTGAAAAACAATTCTGTTTATGCGCAATCTATATATGTAAGGATTCTGCTCGAAAATGTTTTCAAAAAATTCAAGTGGGGGATTGTTGGAACAAGGTGAATTTTGTGAAATCTTCAAAGTCCCACATTGATGGAAAATGAAAGTTTTACTTCCTTTATAATAGTGTGTGTGGAATAGTTAGATGTGGCCCTTGGGCTACCCACATTTTGTGGAGAGGGAGGACCTAGGAGGACCTACCTCCTACCTCTATCACACACACGCGCGCCGAATCGAAGCCGGGCGGGTCGGGTTTGGGTTGTTGACCAAGCTTACTTTTTGCTTAACGTTATAACTGTTTTATTTTGGCAGTTTTAATTTCTGATTTAGTGGGTTTAACTTCTTGACAGTTTCAATATCACTTTTAAAAAGGCACGGGTTACAACAGAAACATTTTTTTTAATCGATCTGAGAATATTTTCTTTTTCTCTCTTCCAAAAAAAACCGAGCAGTTCCAATTCTTTTGTGGTGTTTTCGTTGCCCGATGGTATAGTGTAAGACCATCGGTACTTGATCTTTCTGAGAGACTGTTTTATCCTGGGGGACATCCGGTTGCGAACGATCTGCTTGCACAAATTTGAGGCAGTACCGTGAATGTTCTAAAGAGAGCGACATAGTCCGCGACTCAGTCTCATTCCCGGTAATATTGTTCATATTGTTTTTCGTCTTTGCAAGCATCGGTTTCAACAAAAATGCATTGATATAATGGCAATGTGGCTATTGATTCTGGACAATTTAATAGAAGATAAAGTTCATTGATTTACAGATTGCATTTATGAAGACAACATGAGTATGATGAGAAATTTACAGATGAAAGACTTAGGCCAAATAAAGGGCTACTTAATACTGATATAAACAGAAGAAAAAAATAAGGTTTTTTCTCTATATATATAATATAATATAAAAAAAAAAACTGTGATTCTGTACAATATTCTAGACGATTATGGGCTATAACCAAAGAATATTAGCAGTTTGCTGATGGAAAGAAAGAGCAAGAATGT
Source organism: Dysphania ambrosioides (assembly GCA_026401315.1). Taxonomy (NCBI): domain Eukaryota; kingdom Viridiplantae; phylum Streptophyta; class Magnoliopsida; order Caryophyllales; family Amaranthaceae; genus Dysphania; species Dysphania ambrosioides. The sequence continues at coordinate 21,575,259 of CM048664.1, read as the reverse complement.
ACATATCCTAGCCTCACTTCTGCCCTATGTGACATATTTTACAGCTTCTGGGTATACCTTTTATACATGTCCTCCTGGAAGGGGCAACAACAAAATTCAGGATGACAAGATTATACTGCTCTCTAATGAACCTATACATGTCATCAGCTTTTACTTTGGCGTTTATCCTTCTTTCTGGCTGCTGCACGGGCAGTGTAACCTACAGTTTGGGGCCGTATTGATCTTTGGCGGATCATATGGCAGTACTCAGGGTCCTCAGTTTTACCCTCGAGCCTAATCCATTGAATCATCTGATGGTACATGGGCATGAACCTCATCTGAAGTGCGGAGTAAGTGAAGTAGGGAGCTAAAGCTGAGATCACCACAAAAAATGTTAGGAGCCAAAATTTGGGTGCTGAGGCGAGGGACTCAACGAAAACCTGATATCCAGTAGTCGAAAAGTCAGGACCCATCGCGCCATATATCAGGAGGAAGATATACCAAAAAGCTATTGAACCCCAGATGACAACATGTTGTATTAGAGTGAAATAGCAAATGAATAGTGCCATCTGACAATTGACCAACCAAACAGCACATGTGTACATAGTTGCTCCAAAGATTTGGAAGTCCACAGGTTTCCCGTTACTACTGAAAGCTTGACTGTGCATAGCTTCCTTACAGAAGAAGAAGACAATGATACCACTGATCAGTCCATTGACCATCCAACTGAGTATTCGCAACCAACTGAAGAGGACGTTTTGAACACCTTCTTGATAGAGTAATGAGAACTGCCATAGGAAATAGAGGAAAGTGTGAGATGAAAAGAGTACATTAATGATGTTATTTCTTATTCCCTCCATCCATAAATATTGAGCCACACTTGCATAGGGTAATTTTTGAGTTATCGACTTTTAAAAACAAAACTACCCTTCCATCTAAATTTCACAACTCCACCATATCAACCTTTGTTGTAGCATCACAAAACCATTAAGAGTTTATGGAAATGTTCAAAATTTGAATTTCTATGGCAGGATTTAGGTCAGTAATTTGAATGGCTTAATGTATAGAACATAGTTATAAGGGTGTCATTAATTAATGATGAAATGAAAGCCGTAATTCTACCTTGAGACAGAAACGTGCTGAGACATCCTGATCAAAGACTCCCAAAGCAATAGCAGGAAGTGATGTGAAGAACACATTGAAGAGTGACAAAAACCAATCATTGTATGCTGGTTGGCCGGAGAATGACGCATATGCCTCAAACAGGAAAACTGTGACTCCAAATGTCACGTTCTTGTAGAAGAAATAGCAGATCTGCCAAGAAAAAAACAGAAGTCCCCAGATTATCACTTGAAAATTCTAAAGTTATGTTTGAATTAGGTCAACAAAATTGACATGTATTTTCCAGTACACAATACCATTGAGGTTATCCTTCTATAACACCAATGACCATGTACAAGCAGCAAGCGCTCCAGAAACCGAAATTGAGCAATAGCAATATCACTAGACATGACAGCCTGAAATGGGAGAAATGGTAAGATATCATGTAAGAGGATGTTAGATGAGCATGTCAAGTATGAGCACTTAAAAAAATAATAATTAGCAGATTTCTAAGACATGCAGCTATGCAGGGTTATATACCTGCATTCCTTCAGCACCACTGATCCCAATCCCTATGTCAGCTTCTTGAAGCATTCCCACATCATTAGCTCCATCACCAATGGCTAATGTTGTTCTGTTGGTACCGTTTTTCACCAGTCTAGTGACCTGCAATTTTCCATAATTATTCAGAAAACATGACAGGAGAATTTACAGGAAAATGAGAATATTTGTGAAGTTTGCAAAATAGGTAGTCATGTGAACTCACCAATGCCTTTTGCTTAGGCGATGAGCGGCAGCAGATAACTGAGGCACAGCCAATTGCAAGTTCTAAAAATAAGTTCTTTATATCATCCTCTAGAGCATATGCAAGAGATTTCCCATCAATTATCAAAGCATAGGCCTCGGAACTTGCAACTGATGGTGCAAGTTGGGTCTTAGCGGCAGTAATCTGCTTAAGCACCAATTCTCTGGATGCCTACAATGTTTAAGTCATCACATCAGAACCTATACGTCATATTAATAAACTGGATTGTATTTTCAAAGCCTTTGACTATAAATTTGGCTCATCAGGCAATCTGGCCTCATCAAAACCAATTACATGCTTGATCAATTCATCATTCATACCAGTCTTTATTCACAGTTGATATCAGATTTCTCCAATAAAAGAAAGAAGATTTCTCAACAACTAATGGGTTAAAATATATACATTAAATCAAAATCCTTGGATATAGCATGATGTATCAGATTGTGGAAAGTACGTAACCAAAGAATATATTCTGATTATCAGACAAATTTTAGCGTAGTGTAACTTGATAACTCTTTGATGACACACCCTTTAAGGCCTACGCCTACAGAATCATATTGAATAGGATCATGATTGCGTAAAAACAAACTCTTTGTCAAATTAAATAATGTTCGAAATTATATCTAGATGGCAAGGATGGCAGTTTTGTTTTTAAATTGGTTGGTTCACAGATCAATTTGTTTTCCTTATGGCGCGTTTTGTACTAATAAAACTATTTAAATTCCACTCACCTTTGTTATGGCATCCTTGTCGCCTAACTTCTCCAATGTCTTAATTTCTGGAGTGTCTACACTGATTGTTATCTGCTTCATCCCTGGTCTCAACAAGCTACAAGCAAACCTATGGTTTTCCCAAGTTAAAGTCAGAAAACGACAGGGATATACGCTTATAGAGTGAATGTAAAGTGATGTACGAAGTGAAACAATACCCTATGTTAATAGCTGTCTCCATCTTATCCCCAGTCAAAACCCATATCTTAATTCCTGCTTGTGCGAGTTTGTCAATGCATTCTGGAACCTATACACAAAAAGATTAGATTTTAGAAACACTTTGCACCTATGATTTCTAGAAATTATCAATTTTGAAAAGACAAGAAGCAGGGCCCAAACATACCCCGCGTTGAAGTTTATCCTCTACAGCAGTTGCACCAAGAAGAATCAAATCTCTTTCAATTGTCTCTGCCACTTTCTCAATTAGTGATTCCTGGTCTGCACTGACAAGATTTCTGGCAGCATTAAAATTTTTATTGAACTCATTGTATTCTTCCTCATCTAATTCCCGATAGGCGAGTAACAAAGTCCTCAAGCCAGCATCAGCATATTCATTTACATGGTATCTGGTCTGCTCCTCAAAGTCATCTCCATGCCTGGCTAGCCGTGGAAACATAACACTGCATAGGAAGCAAAGAAAGTTATAAATCATGTTAAAAAGTAAAGGTTGTCATAGTAAAACTCAAGAATAGAGTTACACAATATAAAAGGATAGAGTAAGAAAGGTAATGCTTGAAATAAACCTGTCAGCTCCCTTGCAGAGTAGAATTTTTTTCCCTTCCTCAGTTTCGACAATCACTGACATCCTCTTTCTGGTACTATTGAACTCTAAGATACTCAGTATTTTATACTCCCTGCATACATATAATTCACGTTGAGAAAACATACCATATGCAAAGAACGGATAGGTTTTTGTTTTTCTCCATTTCTGTTATCTTCAAGAGAATATATTTTTAGTAACATACACAAAAAAGAATTATGTGGTCCAATATTATCCTGAGAAAAAAGCTAACCTGTCGATTTTCTGTCCAGAAACAGGATCCAACTCACGCAATGAAACAGTGGTCTGAGTTCTTTTGTGGAACTCGAATCCGAGTTCTCTAGCTGCAATCACAAAAGCTGCCTCATCTGGTGATTCTGCTTCATAGGAAATCTTCCCTGTTTCTTCATCAACCTCTGGAATCACTGTATGGCAAACAGCCAGCAGTTGAAAGAACATCTGAATAACATGTGAATTCGGCTCATTTACCCATTTGCCATTCATTACCCTTTCATCCTTGAAATTGAATCCTTTAACAGCAGAATTTGCTTCAGCAAATTCGTCCTCAGTTTCATCATGATCATTGACAATCCCATTAGATTCTATACCATTGGGTAAAGGTGAACCTTTTCTTTTTGCCATAGCCCTCTCAACCTCTGTAATACCACGACCGTAAGCTGTTCCAGCTATAGAACACTTAATAAACTCCATAGAGTTGCAGGTCAAAGTTCCTGTTTTATCAGAAAGTATTGTATCAACTTGACCAAGTTCTTCATTCAGGTTAGAGGTGCGGGCATGCGCTGGCTTATCAGCCTCCTCATAGTACATTTGAATATCTTGGTTGATGAAACGGCTCTGAAGAACTTTGACTATCTCTATCGACACATACAAGGAGATAGGGATCAAGTAACTGTACAGCATAAGGCCGGTGAGGAAATGGAAGAATGCAGAAAGTGCAGCGTTATTGGCATCGAAGAAATGTGTCGAGTCGTTATCTGGTCTGAGGTACCACCTCCTCATTATACCATTTCTGAGGTCATTGTTGGTTGTAACACCAAACACGACAGATCCAACAAAGGACATCAAAAATAACATTAAGAAGAGGAAGTATATAACCTTGTCCATTTTCCTCTCAATTCTACTTCGCTTAGAGGGTGGGTCTGTGGCATTCTGCATAACCTTGGTATCATGACCAGTGAAGACCACAACACCATAAATAAAATCTGTATTCCGAAGTTTCGAGTCCCTCAGGAGAAGTTGTTGAGGGCTGAGTGGATATTGTTGTTCCTCGTAATCCATACTTCCTACAAAAGTATACAAATTGGCATTGGGGTCTTCACATCTAACAGTGGCTTTAAAATCCTTGAAGCTCGAGTCCTCGTGCAAAGATGTGGTAACTTCAAGAGCTTGTTTCAGTTTCAAATTTGTCTCCCCATCAAGATTCATAGTTTCCACATAGCAGACTGCGTCCTCATAACTAGATGAAAGCAAAAGGATATCAGCCGGAAAGAAACCATCTTTCTCAACTTTCACTACATCCCCTACTTTAAGATAACTCGATTCTGATTCCTTAAATTCTCCATTTCCACAATGCACTTGAACTTTCCTCTTATTCACCTCTACATCCTGAATTGATATAGAATCATAATGTTGTAAACTGACTGACAAATCCACATCTAGCAATTAAACTTGGTAAAATCTTAAAAACCAAACAGCATCCATTGCACCCAATCCCTAAATTGTGGAAGTAGCTCAATCAGCATCTAAATTCCAAAAATCGTTTGAATTCGAAGGCAAAAAGCGCATACATGAAAGCATACTGATTCAGGATATCACATACTATTTCCATCAACATAAAGTTAGGTTAAAACTCAGTTAACATTAACAGTACAAGTCATATTTGGCATACTACAATCATGAGAGGAAAAGCTAGACCAACTACAATACCACCAAACAGGCATTACTTTATTCATCACCTTGAACTCAAATAAAATTCACAAGCAAAGACCACAATTAATAGCAGAATCACATAGAGAAGGGATCAAAAACCTGCTGATTACGCCGCCAATCTTCGATAGCCTCCTTCAACATACTCACACCTATCACAAAAATCAATGGCACAATGGCACTGACAGCAGTGTAAGGAGCAAAAGGAGTGAAGGACAAGATTCCAGTCACAAGGAAGAAGAAGTTGGCAACCCTCCTAAATTGCTCAAACAATGATTTAGGCACAAAAGTTGCAAGTGTGTACTTAGTAGTCCTAACATAATTATCAGGGTAATCTCTAATTGAAGCCTCAAAACTGTTAGGTTCATTACAATATACAACCCTTGAAAATCCAGGCCCTCCAATCTGTGAAATGTCTTCCTCTTGAAGAGATGATTTTCCACAATGGAATGAGTAAATCTTGCTAAACCGCAACCTCCTTCTCCTCCTACCTTGTACCATTTTCACTCAAATTTAGCTCAACTCTTGAGGGAAAAAAAAGAGGGATATTTTAAAAAATTTCACCTCAATCTTATAAAAAAGATGAGCTTTCTTTCCCTTCCGGAAAAAGAACACCACCACCCAAGTGTAGTTAACCCAAGAATTAATTAATGCACTTAACTACCAAATTGTATGTATTAGCAAAACCCAATAAGTTCCTACCCCAGTAATGATTTGACAAAAAAGATGTCAATTTATATTAAAAAAAAAATAAATGAACTTTACTATAATTAAGATAACAATAATAATAATAATTATTATTATTATTATTATTTAATCCAGTTGTTGCACCAGCCAGTAAAAAAAAGGTATGAAAATCAATCAAACACCCACTAAACTTTCACCTCTACACTCATAAACCCAGAAAAAAAAACCTCACAAATCTCTAAAAAGGTGTAATCTTTAACAATTTGAAGAACTACCCAGATGCTCAAACACAAAGAAAACGAAGAAAGTGAATGAAAGAATGAATCTTTGATGAAGAAAAATGAAGAGGATATTATGAGTTCCAATCCAATAAAAAAAAAGGGGGTGTTTATAAAATAGTCTGAAAATTTTGCGTTGATTTTTCAGGACATTTTGAAGTTTAAGGGAGCTTTGAACGAAGACTTGATCAGCTCACATCTCTTTCTATCCCCCTCTTCTTCGTTTGACTTTCCAAACTTTTGTACTCTTATTATTACACACATGATACATCACACGTTGCCCAATTTTCACGTATAATTCTCACCTTTAATTCTAAATAAATAAATAATAAACCCAGAAATTGTATTATTGATTAGATTAAAAAATTCAAAAAATTCCAACTACCATCAACAACCCCGCATAACAAAATATACAAGACCTTTTGAAAAAAGTAATTAGAATATTCTAAAAGAGAATAGTATATAATATGATATAATATTATAATATATAGTGTTCACAAAATTGGATTCAACAAAGGACTGGAATTGATCTTGTTTTGGGTATCTGAGGGAAGAAGAGTCTATCAATGGTGTGCGGGAAACGTTCGAAGTATTTGTTTGCTGTTGTATTTCAGGAAATTTTTTTCTTGGAAATTTCTTGTGATTTTTAGGGTTTTATATATAATCGAGTTGAGTGAGTGTCTATGTTTTTTTTTTTCTGTGATTATGTAGAGAGGAAAAGACATGTGAACTGCCTTTTTACTGAGATAAATTGGTGTAGTATACTAGTACTGTTATGGAAATTACATTTTTACCGTGGCTTTTTTTTTTTGCACGAAGATAAAAGTTTTACATGATGTGACATGTGTGCTTTTGTCCGTTAGTTTTCTTAGATTTATACAAATTATGTATAAAATATTAAAATGTTATTCCATCCATTTCTAAGATTGCCTCAGGGATGAATAATAGTTTTTTTTACGAAATAGAAAATTTTGGAGGGAAAAGAAGGGACAATCTAAAATGAAATTTTTTTGAAGGAACAACCCAAAATATAAAAATAAGAAAGGAAATGAGGCAATTTTTGAAGACAACCCAAAATGAAAAATAAGTCGATTTTCGACAAAGAATATAAGTAAAGTCTTTAGTTTTCACAGATTAATTTGTATAAGTTATAAATTTCACCGAGTAATTTGTATAAGTTATAAATTGAGAATTTAGTTTTGCGTAGCATTAACAAATGGTGCAAACTATAACTAACATAAAATATTGGAGTTGACAAAATGGGTAAACACAAGTTACACCAATGCTAAGAGGGTGGATACCATAAATTCATAATTCATCCATTGATAAGATGTGAAATAAGAGTTAGTTGTGTAATAGTTTGTATGAATGTCTTTCCTAAGTATCATAATTTTTGACATGAAACTTAAATTGTAATAATTCATAGTCTCTAGGATAGTTTTTTGGTCCAGAAAAAATCATTACGGTACGATGTAATAAATTTTTATTTTCTCTATGTCATTTAATCTTCTTTCTTTAAGTAATTTCTCTCATTCTCCTTTATTTTCTCATTTCTTTAATCCTTATATTACTACATGCGTATTATAAAGGTTGATTTGGTAAGAAAAAACAAAAAATTTTATTTTCATCAAAAGTACAATTTATTGTTAACTAGAGAAATTATACATTTTTGGAATTTTTCTTTTCTTATATACCAAAAACGCAACAAAATATTAGAGAAATTTAATTAGTTGTTTACCTATGCGGTAAATCTATCCCATTTAAATACCAAAAAGGTTGATTAATCCACATCTTTATATCTATTCATAAAATCATAATACATACTCCATATGAACGTACAGAGCTAGTCATTTATTTTCAAAAACTTGTATTCATAAAAAGTTAAAGTTATTCAGAGAATAGCATTATGTAGACGATTTTCATAGTAACTAAATATTTTTTGTTTGTCATTAAGTCTTTATTATATTAATAGCTAGTTGAGATTATAATTACTCATTCATAATGAGACTAGATTAGTAAATACATCGGTCAAATCAATCATGTAAAGTACAACTAGCCATGCACATTGCAGCATTGACTTGACTTCTTGTGTCAGTTTCAAGTTCAAATAAAGCTCCAAAAAAATCAAGCAATCAAAACTATCATTATTGAAATTGATTGAAATTCCTTACATTGCTTGAGTTCAGATTTACTGCTTCAAAATTGACGGTGAGTTGAGTTAAAGTGACCGGAATCCTGATGGCCTGCTGTAAGGAATGCAAGAACGATAAATAATGATAAATATCACTCGAACACACAGAATTTACATGGTTTATTAACAATGTCTTAGTTATGTCCACTGGCAAGACAAGACCAAGTTTTATTGATATGTGACGAGAGATGCGAAATATAAAAGTCAAAATATAGGGATCAATTAACAAAGGTTTAAATAGAAACCTAGAAAAAACCTAATTAGTCGTGTACGGATTACGAGCCCAAAATCGAAACCGAAAACTCATATTATGACATCCGATGAAGTGGTACAATTGATACTTCTCCTACCAGATGAGTACTAGAGGAGTGAATCAGATAAGTGGGTGAACAAATATGGATTATGGAGTACTCCGTGTATAATTAAGAATAGAGCTTGGTTGGCGAATAAACAATAAAAGACGCGCCGTCATGTTGGGCGTAAGTGTGGAGGTATATCATTACTGCAGCCAGTGAGTTTGGTCAATGCCTTTGGTGTCTTACGTAACCCCATGCGTTAGTAAACTGACTACTTAGGCATTTAGCCACCTTTTTATTTTAATTGAATCTTGTTTTAAAACGTACGTTAAGTTTTAGATATTAATTATTAAGAGCTTCTGTAGATGCTACTAGGCAGGGATTAAAATGGCACACTTAATTATTAAGAGCTTCAGGGTGGGCATGGCTGCTACTAAGCATGACCTATAATGTGACTGACGTACAAGATACTCCGAATCCGATCAGATCATGACATCCAATCGGATCCAGTTTAAACATAGCAAGAAATCCTACGAGTATGATCCCTTTGATCGGATGTGTGAAATGTTAAGAGATAAAAACTCACAAGTGAGTTGGAACCAATTATCTCATATTGATTAAATAAGTGAGTGGTAAACACTTTATAAGGCTAAGGGACAACTCCTTTTATTGACATATGGTTTTAGAATGGAAAATTCATAAACCTTGTAAGTGGATTCTCTCTTTGTGATATGTACAGTTCAAACCCGTATTTAACATGGTATCAGAACCATGCCTAGTGACTTGGGTCATTGTTATACTCTAGGTCAAATGAAAAAATGGATCTCATATGTGAGGGGGAGCAAAATGCTCTATACCCATGACACATCAATGAGTATTTTGAATAATAAAAAAAAAGAGGTTCTCATATGTAAGGGAAAGAGTTAAAACTCTAAAAACCCATAGAAAATTACACATGAATATTCCATATTGAAAAATTAATAAAGAAATATCCAATATATAAAGTTGAGGGACTACTCCCCTTATTGTAATATGGTTTTAAGGTGCAACTCTCTTAATCTTATAAAGTGGATTCTATTCTATAGACAGGTGTGGCCATCTCTTAATCTTGAAAAGTGGACTCCATCCTATAGGTTAATAGCCAACTCCTCCTATTGCCATATGGTTTTAGGATGGAACCCTCTTGAACCTTGTAAGTGAACTCTCTCTTGATAACGAGTGCGGTCTAGACCCGTATTTAATATAGTATCAGAGCCACGGTTAAGGACCTATAATGGATTTAATGTACATTGGGCCAAATTGAAAATGGGCTTACATATAAGAGGGAGTTTTAAGAGATAAAAACTTATATGTAAGTTGAGAGCAATTGTTCTCTATTAATTAAATGACTGAAAGTTAAACACTTTATAAGGATAAGGGCAACTCCTCCTATTGCCATATGATTTTAAGATAAAACTCTCATGAACATTGTGAGGAGACTCTCTTTCTCTTAGTGATGGGTGTGATCCAAGCCCGTATTTAACACAAAATAAGTACAATTCTAACATTACTGATCTCGACGAAAAGTAGACCTCAATGGGGGCATAGATATTGTGTCAATAACTATAGAGTTGACAATGTAATAGAAGCTAAAATGCAAAGTCCAAGAAAGTTAGCAATGACCCAAAGTACTCTAGCTACTATATTTTAATGTGCTTTGTTAACCTTATTTTTTTTTAGCTTAAATTGCTTCTACGTGCTGCATGAAGCTTTATTTGGATAAATTATTTACAACAGCCACACCCTTAAAGAAATCAGAAAAGTTTTATGCACTTTGTCAAAGGATATGAATATTTCAATTGCCTAAATCATGTGTTTTTATCCTTTCCTTATTTTACTTATTTTATTCTCTAACCTAACTTATTTAGACATGATTTTTTTTTGTCAAAGATATCTCTTGATTTCAGCAAATTAATGATGCCCATATA